>JAPNXP010000003.1:2954536-4431804 GCA_028753945.1 Hexactinellida sp. DTS-2022
GGTTTGTACTCCCTTATTCGGGCACTGATACCGGAGGGTGCCCATAACTAGAATTTACCCGGATCTTAGAATTACAATGGCTAGTAATGTGCAATCCCAAAGTGTATAATCCATATTTTCTAGATTCATTCAAAAAATATAAAAAACGGTTGGTATATTTAGGATGTGTAGTATTTCTAGGAAAATAATATGCATAATACTATGTGTTTTTCATTCGTATTCAAAATATAATATATACATTTATGATCGCATCATAGGTGGCTTGATTAAGGGTACTGAGAAAGTAAGTAGTAAATTAAATAGGTACACTAGAAAATCATGAATATGCGAATTCTTCAAATGTTTTGGAGAAGGTGAAAGAATGCAAACGAAAATAATCTGAAAAATAGTAACTGATTTTCCATATTTTCGTGCAACAATGTTGCAAGAAAATTGAACATGTTCAATTACATGCAACATGTTGCATGCAACAATATTGCGTGCAACAATCAACATACACCATACAACTAAGTTGTATGCAACTTTGTTGCATCGTGTATGGTGGGTAAATATGGCTTAAGTAGTGGTTAACTTAGTGAATACTGAGGGTGATCAGTAGTTATTAGAATTTCATGAATTAATGAATGGGAAAATTCCAAAAATACTCAACTTTTTAAAAAATTTCCAAATATACTCAACAACACTCAACTAATTTGTAAATATACTCAAGTTTTTCCAAATATACTCAAGTTTTACCGGATTATTCCAAATATACTCAAGTTTTATTGGATTATTCCAAATATACTCAAGTTTTATTGGATTATTCCAAATATACTCAAGTTTTATTGGATTATTGAAACTAGTATGGAGATCCCAAACACAAATATTTATTAGTACAATCTGCTCGTCTGCTCTACGCGCGTCCTTACAACTTGTACTCGGGTCTACGGCCCTCGCTTGTATTTCAAGCATGTTCCTTTTCAAATTAAATGTCGTTCTTGATTAGTGGCCGCTGGCTGTCTATTTATATCCGTTCATCCTAGCTACAGGTTTCTATAAGGACAGATTAAATAATTTGGATATTTATGCAAAATTTGAACAGATAATTTTCTAGATATATAAGCTTGTCCGTGTATAATAATATACCAATTCCAAATATAAAATTAAATATCACTAAGAAACTGTACCAGTGGACCCCTAACTTTGGGATGTGGAGAAGTTATTGTATTGATTGATAATAATTTGATATCAAATAACACAATGGAATGTAATAAATGTATGGCTAGACAGACAGAACACAAATAACTGATTAGATGCCTGAACTTCCTCTCGATCAATTAGATTACTTTCTCAGTATTCCATAATGCACACTTAACATTTGACAGACACTAAAGCATTCAATTATATTAATTGAAATGCTAGCTGCTAATCCATACTGGAACAACCCTCGAATTTAATTGGCTAAAGGTTTTGACACCTTTTGTGATGGAAGATGTGAATATCTTTTTAGATATTGAACTTGTTTGTACATACAGTATTCCCCACCCCACTGCCAAATTTTAGGTCTGTAGCTTTTACCAGTTCCTCAATCAATTCTGAACAAACACACAAACAAACAAACACAAAAACGTTGTGATTTAATATATAAGATAGACTAAATATAGCCTTTCTAAACTTGAGTAGATCTGTGAATTTACTGAAAAGTTGAGTAGATTTGGAATTTATTGAAAAAACTTGAGCAGAATTGGAATTATTCTGAAAAACTTGAGTAGAATTGGAATTATTTTGAAAAACTTGAGTAGATTCGGAAAGATCTAGTTTTATATTTGAGTATCAGTAAAAAGTTGAGTATATTTGGAAATTTTTAAAAAAGTTGAGTATTTTTGGAATTTTCCCATTAATGAATTGAGACAATTATTATTATATAGTGGATAGCATAAACTACACTGAAAAGTTGCTAGAATGAAAATTTGAAGGAAATGCTAATAAGATAAGTGAGAATTACTTTCGTATAGTAGCTCATTACTAGTTGTACAAGTATAGATTCGTTTCAAGTGATCTTTTCGATTTACTATGTGGCTTTCCAGTATAATATTGTGCTTGCTTCACGCACAACGCTTGATTGCTCGACAATTAGCGACTCACAGAATTTGAGACATGTGAGATGGTGGTTTACAACAGTAACTGAAAATGCACGATGCCATGTTTCTACAGCGTTTGTGGTTATAGGTAATCCGTGTGTAACTAAACTGATTTCATTCCAGATTGGAATTGGGAATAAAGGCAAATCACAGTATCCGAATTAATCCTTTTTCCCCGACATATGTATTCTTATTATAAGAAAAAAGGGCAATGCTTCAGTTGGAATTGGGATTTAAGCTGTTCAAATGCTGTTAATATATACTGCGGGGGTAAATATGCCAAAGTTGGCAACATTATACAAATTAGTGCGAAATCTGGATCGTTCAAATACCGAATTTGTAGACATAATTCTTGTACATTCCTATACACTGATTGCGATAAGTGGAAGAAACAGCCCTTGAAATACAGTGGAATTGCTTCATTAGCAACTCGCATTTTGCATGAAATTTGGTTGCTAATAGGGGAACAGAAATAACATTAAATGCTCGCTTGGGAACTTAAAATATGTTGCAAATAGAGCAATGTTGCTAATAGGGGAGTTGCTAATAAAGCAATTCCACTGTATGTCATTTGCCAACACTTCTCTGAAAGGTTATTCAAACCCTGCTCAAAATGAATCAAAAGGTAATTTGGGTTGGAGTCTGGTCACAAGCGTTTGATATTATTCCACATCCTTCTGTTTTCCCAAGGAATCGACAAATAATCCATATTATTTTAAAAGTCAATTCATTAAATTCATTAAATAGACAACAGCTCTCACCAGAACCATTCTAGACAACAACACTGCACTGTAACTTTATTTAATATTAGGCTAATTTAAAGTGAGATCTTCCGTGTCAATTTGAAGTTTACTAATTAATTTCGGATAAACCACTCTTAATCTTGTTACCAGGGGTAGAATCTACACTGATAATATCTAGCAATGACTCATTAAATTGTATGTTGAAACTTGAAATTTATAAGTTAGGGCATATACAACTAGACGCTTAGAAATTGAGTGTTTTAAAAGATTGAATCCTTGCCATTATGCTATAGTATATAAAGTGAGACTGTTCGCTACAACTTACAAGGGCATTTGGTACTGGTTCCATAAACGTTTCTCATAACTAATAATCATTCAATAGAATAAAGCATATATTAATGATACGAGCCCTTCGGTCTCGGTCGCTTCGCGACGGATCACTCTCACAAAAGTCGCTTCGCGACTTTTGTTCGTTCGTATTAGACACTACGCAACGCAATGAATTAACGGCCGCTTCGCGGCCTTACTCTCCTCAAATATCACTCTTAAATAAGTTAAACCTGTGACTTGTAAATTACACTACTCAATTCAGTATGCTGCTATATGGGACCCAAGTATGTCAACTAATTAATTAATTAATTAATTAATGTTATTAATAACTAACCCAGGATTTACTGCATAGTAAATTGTTTGATTATTATTTAATTCGCTGCATCATCAATATGTAATTTATTATGCAGAAGATATAGGTATAGTAAATAGTTGAATTTCTTTGATAGTATAGTTGAAGCCAGTTTTTTCTAACCATTTCTTTGCAGGTAAGAATAGTTAGAATAAACCGATTTTAAGAATAAACCGATAGTTAGAATAAACCGATAGTTAAAATGAACCGATAGTTAAAATAAACCGATAGTTAGAATAAACCGATAGTTAGAAAAAACCGATAGTTAGAAAAAACCAATGGAGATACTAGTCAAGTTGGATTTATTACACCACAAATAGTTAGAATAAACCGATAAGTTAGAATAACCCGAGTTAGAAAAAACCGATAGAAATTAAGTATAATAACGAATTAAATAATAAGTGCACTAAAAATTGGTTAGAAAAACCGATAGTTAGAATAACCCGGTTTCAACTGTAATATTATGCATACTTATGTAATTGACGTAAGCAAATAATACATCAATCACCAATAAACTGATAGAATCCAAACCGGATTATTCAAATCTGCAATTTCGGAATTAACACTTGCACTTTGCTATACCTGTGTTGGTACTATACACTATTTATGGTTGATTAGGGACTAATTAATTAACTGTGTCACAATCAGAAGAAAAATGGGAATTCGTGAACTGCTATCAGGTGTAGAAATTTAGTGTACATCTAATGCTTTGAATTTCTACAGATCGGAGCAAAATTGGGAAAGTAGTAGAAAATACCGGTTTTTCGAAACTGTGACGTCATGATCCCGTTATTTTGTTGCAAATTTTTGTCGCAGTACAAAATTACCCCTGTATACAAATTTTCAGCTTTCTGGGACTCGTTGTCTTTCCAATTAATTCTGGACAACACACACACAAACAAACACACAAACAGACACAATTCCGCTTTTAATATACGAGCCTTCGGTCTCGGTCGCTTCGCGACGGATCACTCTCTCACAAAAGTCGCTTCGCGACTTTTGTTCGTTCGTGTTAGGTACTACGCGATACAATTAACGGCCGCTTTGCGGCCTTACCCTTCCCAAAAAGCTTAATATTACTAATGAGTTCACCTGTGGCTAGTGAATTACACACTATTACTTAATAACGCGTGCCTAATTTCATTTTGGGTTGTGATTACTGTAATTTGTTTGGGGAATTATGTTGAGTAAGTTATTCTCATTGCTCATTATTTATTAATTATTAGTTAATTAATAGCTCAATAGTTCTTAAAATTAAGGCGGGTAGCTCGTTCAGCTATATTAAAAGATTAGCTTGTTAGCTCAATTAAATTGAGACATGTGGTTGGTAAATTATACGCAATTAATTATTTCAGTAAATTGTATTGCAAAGTAATTTACTAACTCTGGGTGTAATCTCTCATAATAATGGTAAATTCAGGGTTGCAAAATATTTGATTTAATAGTAATAAACATTTATACATCTCACCATAAACAATTCATTTTGCAGGAGCTGGGTTAGTGAATTATTTAATTTAATTGATAGCAATAATTAACATAATAAATCTCATCGTTAGGCAGAACCAAAATCCTAGATTACCTAACTTTTTTAATTAATTCATTTCTAGTAGAAATCCTAGGTTCCATTGATAGTATTATTATAGAATATAGGTGTAATAAATAAACAATGCATTAGAGACTCTAAGCGCATTCTTTGTTAACCAAACAAATCAGATTGATAGTAATATTATGCATACTTATGTCATTGACGTAAGCTAAATACATCATAATAGAAATAAACTGATGGAAGCCAAACTGGATAAGTATGCAATTTCGGAAATAATGTAGGTGAAGATTAAATCGTCAAACCTCAATAAGCGCAATGACGCAGCAATTGGAGGTTACATTTTACTGTGCCGACTATACTACAGTATAGTGGCCCAGTTCTAATCTTACTGCCTTGGTTAGTTATTATTACTGTGCCGACTATACTATAGTATAGAGGCCCAGTATTGATCTTACTGCCTTTATTATTATTATTACTGTGCCGACTATACTATAGTATATTGGCCCAGTTCTAATCTTACTGCCTTTAATATTTTTTTTACTGTGCCGACTATACTATAGTATAGTGGCCCAGTATTAGAATCACTGCCTTTATTAATATTTTTATTATTATTACTGTGCCGACTATACTATAGTATAGTGGCCCAGTATTAGAATCACTGCCTTTATTATTACTGTGCCGACTATACTATAGTATAGTGGCCCAGTATTGGAATCACTGCCTTTATTTATATTATTATTATTATTATTTTTATTTTTTCTCCGTAGACGGTGCCCTGGCCTGAGCTTTATAGTTGATGGGCTGAAACTTGGCATGTAGGTGCGTATGGACCGTCTAATTTGCACCTGGGGTTACGATTTTTGATTAACGAATTTTTGACACATCTTTAACACCTTTCAAAATTTGTCTGGTCCATAACTCAAAATATGTTTTACTAAACCCCCAAATTTTATTTCACATTTGGATTCACCATAAAATTCTGCGTCTGATGGGAGAGAATATTTTCAAAAATAAGTTTAATTTCTGCCATAAATGGGGTTTGAAATTTCTTTGTTTACTCGCACTTCAATTTCAGTAAAAGTGTTAAATCTAATTCTATTGTTTCAACTTGTAATAATTATATTGATTTAACTTGTTAAATCTTACTCTATTGTTTCAACTTGAGATAAATATATTGATTCAACTTAAAAATTCCAGCTGGCTTCTATTTAATTGTAGTATTACTATACAATGGATTAAATAAAATATAATGATATAAGGAATTTGTTGACTAAACTCAAATCACCGTGGATAACATTGCTAAAATAAATAACTAATAATTTAATTTATTATCAATAAGTAATGAATGAATGGCATTAAACTAAAGATGGTTTATGATAGAACCGTTAAGATTTTACATACCACAACAACGACAGATTATGTGATTATATTTACTTCTGCGTTAATATTATTGCACTGTTAATATACTGACGTAATTAATTATAATTAATTCAGTCAGTATATGACTTATATAGATGCTCCCAATTTGTTTATTAGGGGTTATCGAGTGTGCGGAATTGAAATTTGATGGACAAATTAATTTATTTATTATTTATGACAAAATAATTAAACTTAATAAATATAAGTTGACATTGAAATTGGTGTTAAATTATAAATAATATTAATAATTATATATACTAATTAATTAATATCATAAATCTCAGAGATCATAGAAGATAGAAACAAACTTTCAATTTATCAATTGGTCCTTATGCCAGGTACCACCTATACAAGTGGGTCTTGACATCTTGAGGTGATGATGACATCGTTAAAAAAATGTGTTTTTACAATTTTGTTAATTCGATATTAAAAATGGGTTAGTTCATGTTGGGTGATGACCCAACACTCACATAAAAAATGCTGAGTCATCAGTTGTTATATTCTACTCAAACTTGAATATCGCTAAAAGGAAGTGAACTAAAACGAAACTTCCACCACTCTAAGGGTCGATGCCTTTTGTAACACCTTTTTGAAATGATTTAACACCTTTATAGTGATGATGACTTGGCGAAAAAAAAATCTAAAATTGCATCCTGTGCCGACAGCATGTTCCATTGGAGGCACTATCAATAAACCACCAACAAAATATAGTGCCACCCAAGGAACATGCGTCGGCACAGGATGCAATTTTGGATTTTTTTTTATTATTTTTATTACTGTGCCGACTATACTATAGTATAGTGGCCCAGTATTAGAATCACTGCCTTTATTTTTATTTTTATTATTTTTTCTCCGTAGACGGTGCCCTGGCCAGAGCTTTAAAGTTGATGGGCTTAAACTTTGCATGTAGGTGCGATGGGACCGTCTGATTTGCACCTGGGGTTACGATTTTTGATTAACAAATTTTGGACACATCTTTAACACCTTTCAAAATTTGTCTGGTCCATAACTCAAAATATGTTTTACTAAACCCCCAAATTTTATTTCATATTTGGATTCGCCATAAAATTCTGCGTCTGATGGGAGAATAAATTTTCCAATAAAGGGGTCAATTTCTGCCATAAATGGGGGTTGAAATTTCTTTGCTTACTCACACTTCAATTTCAGTAAAGTGTTAAATCTAATTCCATTGTTTCAACTTGTAATAATTATATTGATTTAACTTGTTAAATCCTACTCTAGTGATTCAACTTGCTATAATTATATTGATTTAACTTGTGAATTCAAGCTGGCTTCTATTTTGCAATTGAAAATTAAGATTATATATTTCATAACAACGACATATTATGTGATTATATTTACTTCTGCGAGAATATAATTGCACTGTTAATATACTGACGTAATTAATTATAAATAATTCAGTTTGTATCTAACTTATATAGAAGCTTCCAATTTGTATATTAGAGGTTATCGAGTGTGCGGAATTGAAATTTGATAGATAAATTAATTAATTAATTATTTATGACAAAATAATTGAACTTAATAATTGTATGTTGACATTGAAATTGGTGTCATATTATAAATAATATTAATAATTATTTATACTAATTAATTAAATATCATAAATCTCAGAGATCATAGAAGATAGAAACAAACTTTCAATATATCAATTGGTCCTTATGACACGTGCCACCTATACAAGTGGGTCTTGACACCTTGAGGTGATGATGACATCGTTAAAAAAATGTGTTTTTACAATTTTGTTAATTCGATATTTAAAATGGGTTAGTTAATGTTGGTTGATGACCCAACACCCACTTAAAAAATGCTGAGTCATTACAGATTATATTCTACTGAAACTTGAATATCTCTTTAATGAAGTGAGCTGAATGGAAACTTCCACCACTCTAAAGGGTCGTTGCCTTCTGAAACACCTTTCTGAAATAATTTAACACCTTCATAGTGATGATGACATGGCGAAAAAAAAAAATCCAAAATTGCAGCCTGTGCCGACAGCATGTTCCTTTGGAGGCACTATCAATAAACCAACAACAAAATATAGTGCCACCATATGAACATGCGGCGGCACAGGCTGCAATTTTGGATTTTTTTTATTTATTTATTATTTTTTCTCCGTAGACGGTGCCCTGGCCAGAGCTTTATAGTTGATGGGCTTAAACTTTGCATGTAGGTGCGATGGGACCGTCTAATTTGCACCTGGGGTAACGATTTTTGATTAAGAAATTTTTGACACATCTTTAACACCTTTCATAATTTGTCTGGTCCATAACACAAAATATGTTTTACTAAACCCCCAAATTTTATTTCACATTTGGATTCACCATAAAATTCCGCGTCTGATGGGAGAAGAAAACTTTCAATAAAGAGTTTTATTTCTGCCATAAATGGGGGTTGAAATTTCTTTGTTTACTCACACTTCAGTTTCAGTATAACTGTTAAATCTAATTCCATTGTTTCAACTTGTAATAATTATATTGATTTAACTTGTTAAATCTTACTCTATTGATTCAACTTGCGATAATTAAATTGATTTAACTTATAAATTGCAGCTGGCTTCTATTTAATTTACCATACAATGGATTAAATAAAATAATATAATATAAGGAATTTGTTGACTTAATTCAACTCAACCGTGGATAACAATGCTAAGATAAATAACTAATAATATAATTTATTATCAATACATAATGAATGAATGGCATCAAACTCAAGATGGTTTAAGATAGAAACAAACTTCAAATTTATCTACCGTTCCTTGTGACTCGGACCAATTAACAAATGCTTCTTCACACCTTGGGCGTTGATGACTTGGCGAAAAAAAATCCAAAATTGCAGCCTGCGCCGACAGCATGTTCCTTTGGAGGCACTATCAATAAACAACCAACAAAATATAGTGCCACCAAAGGAACATGCGTCGGCACAGGGTGCAATTTTGGATTTTTATTTTTATTTTTTCTCCGTAGACGGTGCCCTGGCCAGAGCTTTATAGTTGATGGGCTGAAACTTGGCATGTAGTTGCGGAGGGACCGTCTAATTTGCACCTGGGGTAACGATTTTTGATTAAGAAATTTTTGACACATCTTTAACACCTTTCAAATTTTGTCTGGTCCATAACTCAAAAATTGTTTTACTAAACCCCCAAATTTTATTTCATATTTGGATTCACCATAAAATTCTGCGTCTGATGGGTGAAGAAGATTTTCAATAAATGGTTTAATTTCTGCCATAAATGGGGGTTGAAATTTCTTTGTTTACTCACACTTCAATTTCAGTAAAAGTGTTAAATCTAATTCCATTGTTTCAACTTGTAATAATTATATTGATTTAACTTGTTAAATCCTACTCTAGTGATTCAACTTGCGATAATTATATTGATTCAACTTATAAATTCCAGCTGGCTTCTATTTAATTGTAGCATTACTATACAATGGATTAAATTAAATTAATTTATATAAGGAATTTGTTGACTTTACTCAACTCACCGTGGATAACATTGCTAAAATAAATAAATAATAATTTAATTTATTATCAATAAGTAATGAATGAATGGCATTAAACTAAAGATGGTTTATGATAGAACCGTTAAGATTTTATATTCCACAACAACGACAGATTAAGTGATTATATTTATTTCGGCGAGAATATTCTTTTTGCACAATTAATGTACTGACGTAATTTATTATAATTATTTCCTTTTGTATTTAACTTATAGAATTTTCCAATTGGATTATTGGGGTTATCGAGTGCGCTGAATTCAAATATGATAGTGAAATTCGATTTAAATTAATAATAATTGCAAATAATTGAACTTAATTTATTTTGCTGTACATAATAATGTTGTTAAATTATTAATTTATTAATTAAATATTTATACTAATTTGCTAAATTTCATTAATCTCAGAGATGATACAAGATAGAAACAAACTTTCAATTTATCAATTGGTCCTTATGCCACGTACCACCTATACAAGTGGGTCTTGACACCATGAGGTGATGATGACATCGTCAAAAAAATGTATTTTTACAATTTTGTGAATTAAATAATTCGCATGGGTTGGTTGGAGTTGGGTGAATCCCCAACACGCACTTTAAAAATGCTGAGTCATCACAGATTATATTCTACTGAAACTTGAATATCTCTCAAATGAAGTGAGCTAAATGGAAACTTCCACCACTCTAAGGGTCGTTGCCTACTGAAACACCTTTCTGTAATAATTTAACACCTTCATAGTGATGATGACTAGGCGAAAAAAAATCCAAAATTGCAGCTTGTGCCGACAGCATGTTCCTTTGGAGGCACTATCAATAAACCACCACCAAAATATAGTGCCACCTAAGGACATGCGTCGGCACAGGGTGCAATTTCGGATTTTTTTCTTTTTCTCCGTAGACGGTGCCCTGGCCAGAGCTTTATAGTTGATGGGCTGAAACTTGGCATGTAGGTGCGATGGGACCGTCTAATTTGCACCTGGGGTTACGATTTTTGATTAACAAATTTTTGACACATCTTTAACACCTTTCAAAATTTGTCTGGTCCATAACTCAAAATATGTTTTAATAAACCCCAAAATTTTATTGCATATTTAGATTCATCTTAAAATTCTGCGTCTGATGGGAGAAGAAAATTTTCAACAAAGGGTTTCATTTTTGCCATTAATGGGGGTTAAAATTTCTTTGTTTACTCACACTTCAATTTCTGTAAAACTGTGAAATCTAATTCCATTGTTTCAACTTGTAATAATTATATTGATTTAACTTGTTAAATCTTAACTCTATTGTTTCAACTTGCGATAAATATATTGATTCAACTTATAAATTCCAGCTGGCTTCTATTTAATTGTAGTATTACTATACAATGGATTAAATAAAATAATATAATATAAGGAATTTGTTGACTCAACTCAATCAACCGTGGATAACATTGCTAAAATAAATTACTACTAATATATTATATTATCAATACAAAATGAATGAATGGCAATAAACTCTAGATGGTTTATGATAGAAACAAACTTCAAATTCAACAATCGTTCCTTGTGACTCCGACCACTTAACAAATGGTTCTTCACACCTTGGGCGTTGATGACTTGGCGAAAAAAAATCCAAATTTGCAGCCTGCGCCGACAGCATGTTCCTTTGGAGGCACTATCAATAAACTACCAACAAAATATAGTGCCACCAAAGGAACATGCGTCGGCACAGGCTGCAATTTTGGATTTTTAATATTCTTATTATTATTATTTCTCCGTAGCAGGTGCCCTGGCCACACTTGTATACATTTAGGGCTGAAACTTGGCATGTAGTTGCGGAGGGACCGTCTAATTTGCATCTGGGGTTACGAATTTTTATTAAGAAATTTTAGACACATCTTTAACACCTTTCAAAATTTGTCTGGTCCATAACTCAAAATATGTTTTAATAAACCCCAAAATTTTATTTCATATCTAGATTCATCTCAAAATTCTGTGTCTGATGGGAGAAGAAAATTTGTTAAAATTGGTTTAATTTCTGCCATAAATGGAAGTTGAAATTCCTTTGTTTACTCAACACTTCAATTTCAATAAAACTGTGAAATCTAATTCCATGGTTTCAACTTGTAATAATTATATTGATTTAACTTGTTAAATCTTTCACTATTGTTTCAAGTTGTGATAATTAAATTGATTCAACTTATAAATTCCAGCTGGCTTCTATTTAATTGTAGTATTACTTTACAATGGATTAAATTTAATATAATAATATAAGGAATTTGTTGACTAAACTCAAATCACCGTGGATAACATTGCTAAAATAAATAATTAAATTATCATTTATTATCAATACTTAATGAATGAATGGCATTAAACTCAAGATGGTTTATGATAGAAACAAACTTCAAATTTATCTACCGTTCCTTGTGACTCGGACTAAATAACAAATGCTTCTTCACAACTTGGGTTTGATGACTTGTCCAAAAAAAATCCAAAATTGCAGACTGCGCCGACAGCATGTTCCTTTGGAGGCACTATCAATAAACAACCAACAAAATTTAGTGCCACCAAAGGAACATGCGTCGGCACAGGCTGCAATTTTGGATTGTTATTTTTATTTTTTCTCCGTAGCAGGTGCCCTGGCCACACCTGTATACATTGAGGGCTGAAACTTGGCATGTAGTTGCGGAGTGACCGTCTAATTTGCACCTGGGGTTACGATTTTTTATCAAATGATTTCAACACCTATTTAAACTAATTATGGATCATAAAATGAAATAATTATTTTTGAGCTTGATAAATTTTACATGTACGGATAGAGAATTAAATTCTACACCTTTTCACAGTGCACGAAATTTTCAATTGGGTTTCGTTAGTGCCACAATAGAGTTTCAAGTTTCCTTTGTTTACTAACACTTCAGTTCCATTGAAAGTGTTAAATCTAATTCCATTGTTTTAACTTGTAATAATTATATTGATTTAACTTGTTTAATCCTACTCTATTGATTCAACTTGCGATAATTAAATTGATTCAACTTATAAATTCCAGCTGGCTTCTATTTAATTGTAGCATAACTATACAATGGATTAAATTAAATTAATTTATATAAGGAATTTGTTGACTTTACTCAACTCACCGTGGAACATTGCTAAAATATAAAACTAATAATAATATAATTTATTATCAATACATAATGAATGAATGGCATTAAACTCTAGATGGTTTATGATAGAAACAAACTTCAAATTCAACAATCGTTCCTTGTGACTCCGACCACTTAACAAATGGTTCTTCACACCTTGGGCGTTGATGACTTGGCGAAAAAAATCCAAATTGCAGCCTGCGCCGACAGCATGTTCCTTTGGAGGCACTATCAATAAACAACACAAAAATATAATGCCACCAAAGGAACATGCGTCGGCACAGCTGCAATTTTGGATTTTCATTATTATTATTATTATTTATCCGTAGCCACTCCACAGAACAGAGTTTTATCAACTAAGAGCCCAAATTTTTTGGATGGGTGTCTCATGGGTTACAGATGTGCACCTGGGGTTACGATTTTTGATTAACAAATTTTGGACACATCTTTAACACCTTTCAATATTTGTCTGGTCCATAACTCAAAAGATGTTTTACTAAACCCCCAAATTTTATTTCATATTTGGATTCACCATAAAACTCTGCGTCTGATGGGAGAAGAAAATTTTCAATAAAGGGTTTAATTTCAGCCATAAATGGTGGTTGAAATTTCTTTGTTTACTCACACTTCAATTTCTGTAAAACTGTGAAATCTGATTCTATTGTTTCAACTTTTAATAATTATATTGATTTAACTTGTTAAATCCTACTCTAGTGATTCAACTTGCGATAATTAAATTGATTCAACTTATAAATTCCAGCTGGCTTCTATTTAATTGTAGCATTACTATACAATGGATTAAATTATATTAATTTATATAAGGAATTTGTTGACTTTACTCAACTCACCGTGGATAACATTGCTAAAATATATGACTAATAATTTAATTTATTATCAATAAGTAATGAATGAATGGCATTAAACTAAAGATGGTTTATGATAAAACCGTTAAGATTTTAGATTCCACAACAACGACAGATTAAGTGATTATATTTATTTCGGCGAGAATATTCTTGCACAATTAATGTACTGACGAAATTAATTATAATTAATTCCTTTTGTATTTAACTTATAGACGGTTCCAATTGGATTATTGGGGTTATCGAGTGCGCTGAATTCAAATATGATAGTGAAATTCGATTTAAATTAATAATAAGTGCAAATAATTGAACTTTATTTATTTTGCTGTACATGTTAAATTATTAATTAATTAATTAAATATTTATACTAATTAGGCCATATAAAATAAATAACTTGTTTATCATCCGGATTTTTTCAGAAAATACGGACGGCGGACGGGATTTTATTTTTATTTTTTATTTTCGTTAATATGCAAAAAACATTACCTATGCCAAACAATAAATATAAATAATTAAATTAAATTATAAAATCACATGACAATGCCCAAATAATGAAAGTAATGTTCTAAATACAAGACTAATAAAAAATTGCTAAATTAGGAGTACTTTACACAAGTTTATAGTTAATATCTGTACGATTATGTTCATAAAATAATTCTAAAATAGATCCGGACGGGGGGTAAATATAGGGACGGACGGGGATGATAAACAAGTTATTTATTTTATATGGCCTTAGCTAAATTTCATTAATCTCAGAGATGATACAAGATAGAAACAAACTTTCAATTTATCAATTGGTTCTTATGCCACGTACCACCTATACAAGTGGGTCTTTATACCTTGAGGTGATGATGACATCGTCAAAAAAATGTTTTTTTACAATTTTGTGAATTAAATAATTCGCATGGGTTGGTTGGAGTTGGGTGAATACCCAACACGCACTGTATTATATTATACTGAAACTTGAATATCTCTCAAATGAAGTGAGCTAAATGGAAACTTCCACCACTCTAAGGGTCGTTGCCTACTGAAACACCTTTCTGTAATAATTTAACACCTTCATAGTGATGATGACCAGGCTAAAAAAAATCCAAAATTGCAGCTTGTGCCGACAGCATGTTCCTTTGGAGGCACTATCAATAAACCACCACCAAAATATTCTGCCACCTAAGGAACATGCGTCGGCACAGGCTGCAATTTTGGATTTTTTGTTATTGCCTGGTTCAGATTAAATGCGAAAATTATAAAAATTTCCAGAGACATGCAATACATTCTGTTTTATAATGTGACAAAATTATTTGTCGTTTGAACCAAAAGTGCATGAGCTGAATCCAAATTAGTTCCCACGTAACGTAACATTCCCATAAATCGGAACACCTGTGTCTCATTGTATGTTGTGTTATCATCTAATATTGTGGGCGAATCGAATAAAAACTGAGAGTTATTCCCAAATATGTGCCTTTATGACGTCATAATCCCGTTATTTCGCTTAGAAAACCAATAGATCGTTGTCGCAGTACAAAATTACCCCTGCATGCCAATTTTCAGCTTTCTGGGACTCGTAGTCTTTTCAATTAATTCTGGACAAACACGCACACACACACACAAACAGACAACAATTCCTCTTTTAATATATAGATAGATAGATTTTAAACATCTCATAATTGAGGTTAAATTCAGAATGGATCAAAGCAAGTAAGAGTATGTAATTACTCAATTCTCGCACAATAAAGTTATCTAATCTCGTTTCAATAAATATTCACACAATTGATTAGTTACCAAGTAAAAGGAATTCTTGATCCACTAACGTTATTTCGTAAATTATTAGATTGCATCGAAAAAGAGTAAAATATGCATTCAAATTCACCAATTCAATCATATTTTCATTAGAACTAGCCCGCTTCGCTTGCTAGGTCGCTTCGCGGCAGAACACAACCACACAGCACACACCAACCGCGAAGCGGTTGGTGTGTGGTTTATATACTCCTAATATTGATTATAAAGCGTAAACAGGCCTAAAATAGTAGAATTTAACATTGTGAAATTTAGTGATTACGTCACCATGCGATAATGAGTAAGCATATTGGTGATCTGGTATGACCAACGTGTCCGCATCATTAATGTACATGTTCTATTAAATTTTCAGATATTTCTCTCTTAAAGGGCGGGAATTATGTGCGATTAAGTGACTTTTCTGGGTTCTCGAAATGTGACAATGACGTCATAACTTGGCGAGGTGTGAGAAATTTTGAGTGGAAACCTCAACTTGTTGGCGGGTGCCAAAAGTTACCCCTATATGCCAAAAATCACATTTGGAAACCGTCCACTTTCTTCAATCAACTCGTAACATACAAACAAATATATATATACACACACCTACCCACCTGTGCTCGACAAAATAAAATTTTAATGGTTGCTAATTAAGCCACCACCTCACTTTTTCTGGTGGCTAAAGAATAAACAACGGCCGGTTTAGCAAACCACTGATGACTTAACAAAGTTTTGATGCCGTAAAACAACACTAATGTTAATAACAAATGATGCAACGAAACATATAATGTACATAAAGTCAATGATCCACAATATATGGTTGATTAGTTAAGCCACCAATGGCAAAATTTGGTGGCTTATTAAATCAGATTTTTGGTGGCTAGCGCCACCAAACCACCAAATTTGTCGAGCACTGCTACCCACCCAGGCTTGTGTTTTATTAGTATAGATAACAAAACACTCTTATAAATAATTAGACCAATCAAATTAGATACCAATTGTCGTGGTACGAATTGTCGTGGTACTAATTGTCGCTGGTACTAATTGTCGCTGGTACGAATTGTCGTAGTACGAATTGTCGGACTTCCTTTTATTAACTGTTTTACGTAAATCAGCCATCTTCTCCATATTGTGATTACTCTATAGTACAGTTGTATGACAGTTTAACTACCATGCAGTTTTAACTACCTTGTATTAGTATACCATGGATATTCCAGCCATGACAGTTTAACTAACAATAACAATTATACAAATTCTTTGTATGACTTCCTCAACTTGTAGTCCCTATTGCATGATGAAGTATTCTTTCAATCAAAGCTAATACCTCATCATACTTACTATAAATCACTGAGAAATGGTATATAGAGGCGTGACCTACGTAATATCAGGCCTTGGCGCAGAAAAACCATGGATAGGTCACAAGGGTTAATTATAATTCAACCATAATTTTTTTTTAAATTTAGAACGTATTAATCCAGACTTCATCTCAATTTCACTTTGTTTTATAGTATTAGACGGCCATTTTTTTCACGACTACTTGTGTTCTTTTTACTCTTACTCCATTAAATTATTCTCTATTATACCATTGCACGTATTTTCGTAACCTAGTCGAATGCGGATTCTAATTATTTACTTGCTTTTTATACACAAATTTAGCTTTATTTGTTCAAATTGAGTCTTCATCTACCCTGAAGATGCCTAACACATGTTCCGTACCCAATTGTCGAAGCAATTACAAAGGCGAACCTTATACTCCTTTGTTTTCCTTACCTAAGTGCCCAGACTTGGCTAACAAATGGATAAGAGCTATTTGCAGAGAAGGCGCGTCAGACTTAAAATCAGTGTATGTATGCATCAAGCATTTTCGTGAAGAAGATATCCATCGAACATACCAAATTCATCAAGGTGATGGGTCTATCCAGCATATAGAACGTTGCAAACCTAAACTTTCAGAAAATTCTGTCCCATGCATCTTACCTAGCTGCCCTAAATACCTCTCTTCCTCTACGCCTAAACCTCCCCGTCTTACTTATGAAACGAAAGAGCAAGAATTGTTCGATGAAGCTCTAAAGCTCAGTATTGCCGAACAAATAACAGAAATTGATAAATACAATTTAATAGACTTCGAAAATCTCAAAGAAAAGCTCATTTCTGTTACTCTACCTGATAATTGGGTTCACTGGTATTCCGATGAATGCACAGTTCACTTTATCAAGCCATCATTATCCGGACAGATATTATCTATCGATTCCACCTTGTCTATTTATCGTTCACTTACTGCTAAGGCTTTTATAGAGGGCAAAGAAATCCGAATTTCAGTGGACGTTGTCAAGGATATCAGACAGATTGAAACTATCATCCAAGAAATCGATACGAAACAAGCAGTTTTGAAAGAATGTCCTAATACCACCTATCAACATATTTCTAAGGCTACCGAACATCTAAAGGAATGTATACTACAACTAGAGCAAACACCAGAAACCTCATCAAGCTTAGATTCCGATACTCAATCAACTGTTTCATGTGATACACGTTCACATATTAACCGTTTACAATTCATACTGTGCCAATTAGAAAATGCTATTGTTCCTAAAAATAGACGCAAGTATAACATCCTTACACAAGTAGTCGCATTGAAATCTCACTTAATCTCACCAATCTGTTATAATTATTTGCAATCACTAGAGTGCCTTTCACTACCCCATCATAGAAATCTTCAGAAGCTGTACACTAATATCGGGTTAGAAGATGACTACATCGTATATCTTAAACAAGCAACTGCGGATTTCACTCATCAACAACGTAATGTTATAATTCAAATGGACGAAATTCACGTCAAATCGGATCTTACGTATAAGGCTGGTAAAATTTTTGGATCTTCTGGGGATCTTAATGAACCCACCCGCACTATTTTAGCTTTAATGGTATCTAGCTTATACAAACGGTGGTCTACCATTATACGTCTTATTCCTTGTTCTACAACATCAGCTGGAATCTTATTTCCGACAATTACAAAAGCTATTTGTGATATCGAGCTTTGTGATCTTAAAGTTCAAGTGCTTTGCACCGATAACTACCCTCTGAATGTCAGCATTTTCAAACTATTCTCACCTGACAAAACTTTGAATCCTTCTGTTCCCCACCCTTGTGATTCTAACCGTACTTTGTTCCTACTATTCGATTTTGTTCACATCTTAAAATCAATACGTAACAACTGGCTAAATCTCAAAGACTTTAATAAAACGTTTCAATATCCTCAGTTTGATGATTTAACCACCACAAACATCGCATCATTCGAAGATGTACGTCTGCTCTACAGGTCAGATCAACACAGTGTACTTAAATTAGCTCCGCGTCTTACGGCGAAATCTTGTTGGCCTTCTAAGTTGGAACGCCAGAATGTCAGCCTTGCACTAAGGATTTTCGATGACTCTACTGCTGCTGCTCTAGCTATTCAGGATTCATCGAGACAGACTTTCAACTATCAGACATCAGACTTCATAAAAATAATAACTAAAGTTTGGAAAATCTTCAATGTTAATACACCCGTAAAAGGAATACACTTGAAAGACGAATATTCAATGCCACTTCGCTACAATGATGCTAGATTTAGTTTTCTTAGTCACCTGATCTCATGGCTTGATAATTGGCATAATATGCCAGACAGTGGAAAGTTAAGCAAGCAAACGTTTACAAGTTTTAAGCATTCAACGATATCTCTCACGAAAATTGTCAATCACCTTACTGAAAATTGTGGTTTCGATTATGTCCTCACTTCTTTTCTTCAGAACGATCCTTTAGAGCATCATTTTGGTTTATATCGGATGATGGCCGGAGCACACTATCACATTACATATTGCCAAATACTTGAAACAGAACGTCGTTTGAAACTCTCTAGTATTTTGAAGTTATTTGTAAGTACTACATCCTCTGGTGAAAAAACTTCATTAAATGATTTTCTCAAATCTTTTGCTACCTCTATTGAAGAACAGACTATCTCTGACTCCAACTTGTATCTAACCGACTACTCAAACGAATTAAAGGATTTATCAAATCTAAATCTTGACATCAGAACTTTACAAAGTTTGGCTTTTGTCGCTGGCTACGCAGTACATTCTTATTTCAAGAAGTCAAAATGTGAAGCATGTCTTCAGGCATTATCGGAACCTAAACTTCTAGAAATCGAAGAGCCTAAAGAAAGCAAGTACGTTTTGATATCACTACTTGACAGAGGTTCTCTTAAATGGCCATCTGACTGCGTACTCGAGGCTATTATTTGTCTATGGAAAATATTTGTAAAAATCGAGCAAAAGGATCACTTAATGCAAACACTAATAGCTGGGCCCTCTCGCAAGATTCTCATTCAACTGGCTATTGATTCCATCGACGAAAATCAAAGTGAATCATGGAGGGAGAGGTGTACAGGATGTAACGCGTTAGGTTGGGACGTGTTGCGAAAGCTACTTACATCTACCACGAATTGCATTTTATCTAATAAGGTAAAGAATGTAAATTCTCAAATATCATCAAGAGGTGAAGAGAAACGTAAATTAAAGAAGCTCAAAGTACAATGAATCTTTATGCGCTGTTTCGTTAATTAGTTATTATTAATAAATTAGTACATTAACTACTATACATAATTCGTGCATTCACTTATTTTCTTTCTATTTATGAGAGATTAAATGATCTTTGGGCAATAATTATATTTTATTAACTGAAAGGGCTAACCTTCTTGACGAGACAATTGTTTATTCAATAACCCAAATTTCGTGTTAACCCTTGTGACCTATCCATAGTCCATTTTTTGAAGATAGCACCAAGGCCTGATATTACGTAGGTCACGATAGAGGTAATAATTTTAATATCTTTTCTTTATTAACTGAATTACATTACATCGATTTAATGTTCCATGCGTCTACCGTTAGAAAAAAATTGGGGAAATAAGGAATTTCTTTGATTTATTATATCATCAATTGACTCCCAGTTTTTATTTTAACTTGTTTGCATTAAAAGTAAATGGCCAACAAGCCCATTTACTAACCCATTATGGACCCTTGGTTTGATAGCTTTTAAAATACACTACCTGGCCATAAGTATTTGAACAACAATAAATTTGTATTCATAGTACAGTATATTATTTTAAGCACATAATACTATATGAACTTTTATTCAATGATAATCGCATCGCTAAAACTATACGTTTCAAAGAATGAAGAATAGCGGCAATTATTTAAATCGATGACAGGTTGGTAGTGATTAGAGCGGTTGACCAAATATATAGCGGGAGTGGTATAACCTAGCAGACATAGTGGTCAGCTCATTGGGAACAACTCGGATTTTAAGAAAGTTGTTAATTTGAAATGTTCTATGGTTTCATGGCTAATCATGGGAGGAGTTTGTAGGGAAATTAAATATCAATAAATAATATTAGTCAGAAATAATTGACGGCTGAAAAACAACGATATATAATCTAAGTAACACAATCATAACAGCCTATTAGATTGTATACGTTATGTGAGAAAGAATGCGTCATCATGCAATAGGAACTACAATTTTAGGAAGTCATACAAAGAAGTTGTAGAATTGTTATTGGTAGTTAATCTGTCATGGCTGGAATATCCATGGTTATACTAATACAAGGTAGTTAAACTGTCATACAACAGTACTATACTATAGTCCAGCAATATAGTGCATGAAATTCTCGAATTGTGCATTTTCGAGATAAAAGTACCAAATTTTGCACAATTGTAGTATTATAGGTTCTGATCAACTTCAGCTATGTGCCATAGCAGAATTTTTGGTAGAACAAATATTTCAGGGGGTCAAAAATTGGTGCCCAATCGAAATCGCCGGCAGTATAAATACTGGATAGCTCATTCAAATGCATTCTTAACGACTTTATATTGTCAGATTCGTGCTCAGCACTTATTTTCCAGCATTTTGATAGGTATATTGACTATATTTGGTAATAATATTTTTTGGTTTTCCATGTAAGAATGTGATAACATTCCCATCTCCCAATTTGGAGTAACCATATCGAGTGACCCCTTGTTTTTCTCGGGTATGCTTACTGAGTGCGAATATACTATTAGAAACACTCTAAATATTAATTGTCGATCCAAAAGTATGCATTTTCATATCCTGCTATTTGATTCGCCATTTTATTACCTATGATCCCTCAATTTTTGTCCAAAAATAAGTGAACCAATTCAGTAATTGTATTTATGCAACTAGGGCGGACTGGGACAGTCCCACTGGCACTGTCGGTAGTGCCGTTTTGTTCGTGAGCTGGCCATAAGCCTGCTACACTAGGGAGGGATCTGCCAGCTTACTTCCATATGTGGGGTTGCGTCACCCTCAGGGCCGTGCCACTAATACAAACTGACCAGGTCAAACCTGGGCAGAATTTTCCAGACCAGGTTCTGACCAGGTGACCTGGTCATATGACCAGGTTCTCACTAACTTGCTGAATTTCAAAACAAATATTAAGATAATATTTAAAGTTTAAACTAGTATAATTTTCTAGCGAAAACTCAAATGAAGGAAACCATGATATTAACAGTTTAAGAAGTTAATATTATAAAAAAATTTACAATGGGTAGCAATGATGCTTACTCTAGTTAGGTTTGACCTGGGCAGGTATAAAAAGGCTCGCACGGCCCTGTACCCTGCAAATATTATATGTGGTTTTAAATAGTTACCATTTTAGTTATTAGACTGTTATGATTAGTCACAAATTGACTCACAATTATGACTAGTTTTTATGTTGTTGTAATGCCATCAGATATTAGTGTTAAAACTGATGCAGCCGCTTCTCTCTTTTTATCAAACAAATGTATTAGTGGGATATCTCGCTCTTTCTGGCTGCATGGGACGATAAATTTATATTATTAAAATTAGATTGTTGTCCTTTTTTTTGTTTGCTTGTTTGTTTGTTTTTCCCGATTATATTAGAGTGATAGGTCGATATAGAACGGATTTATTATTGAGATAGAGACTCACTTCCAATGTTATAAGAAGTAATCATGTATACTGAATCCGATTTTCGTATTTACAAATTCCATTTTGAATCATAGCTGAACAACCAACCTCAGAACAACTATGAGAGATGAGAGACTTGCGGACTTTGGGCGATTAATAGACAAAGGGCCATCGCTTGAATTGGAGGAAGTTCTGTATATAAACTAGAATTGAATCCAGAGAAGGTCGAATATTATCACTTCAATATATTATAAGTACAGTAGTGAAAAGAGTTTTCAATACTGTACTAATATAATGCTTAGACATCATTAGCTTAATAGTGATTAAATGGAGGGAAGCCAAGTTGGGTCAGAGGCAGGGCCAGAGTATCTCAAGGGGCAAGGGTTTAGATCTGGGGAGCTAGGGGTCTTAAGTCCTCCCAGATTTTATATAAACAACATGTAAACTATATACCCGTACTATTTATATCACTCCGCATGCGGTGTAAGCCCCATCTACAGCCCTGAAAAGGTGCCATGGTCCTAGCTAGCCTCCCCTTGGGAAGCTTTTTTTATGCAAGTTTTATTGTCTAATTAGTGTAAATGGGTCAATGTAGTTCGAATTATTGTGTGGACTGGAGTAAATGCGTCTCATACCATATAGATACTTAATAAAAACATAAAGGTCCATTTGATTCAAGAACAAAAGATGCATATGTTACATCATCCAATATTTTGACGATATTGTGAGTAAAATGAGTGAAAATAGTAATGAAAATGTTGGTTGGGACTGAAAGAGCTAATCATTTACCTAGAAGCAGGATCGGAATCGCCTCTCTTTGGGGTGGTGCCATTAAGTGACTAGGGGGGGGAGGGGGGCGGTTAACAAATCACTATTACACAAGGCAGGCCTGTAGCCAGGAAGTAGTAGTGGGTGAGGCTATGAGGATTGCAGGGGAGCTGAGTATAATAATTTAATATGAAGACCCTGGGTAGGGGTGGATTTAGGATTTGCTATAAGGGGGGTTGTGGTTTCTAAAACATCGCATCGCCAGCTTGGGGTCTGGGAGAGCAGTTAGCTCCCCAGTTGGGTCCAATGCGAAGCCCTTGGAAGCCAGATACAATGCTACTAGTACTATTCACCAAAATTTCAATACCTACGTACAAGTGCGATACTAGATTATTCGAGGGTATTAATACAAAATGTGAGCATGAGGAAATTGAAACTCCAATAATATACAATTCAACAACAATTCCAAATGTCAGATATATCACAAAAGTTAACCTAGCCGGCGAGCCTCCCCCTAGCTACTGGCCTGACACAAAGACTAATAAATGGGGGAGCATGTGCATTGCACTATGGAACTATGGCCGGTCCAAGCCTGCCTAGAAGTAGTACAAAAACAAGGACATGTTCTTGCGGCTTTTTCTGTGATCAAAGTCAGAAGTGCTCCTTCAAGCAACTACTACTTTTGATCTTGGATAAATCTGGCTTTGAGAAGGAATATGATAAATACATACTTTTGGCTTGACAATTAATATTTAGAGTGTTTCTTATAGTATATTCGCACTCAGTACGCATACCCGAGGAAAACAAGGGGTCACTCGATATGGTTACTCCAAATTGGGAGATCGGAATGTTATTACATTCTTACCGTTGCTATGGAAAACCAAAAAATATTCTCACCAAATATAGTCAATATACCTATCAAAATGCTGGAAATTAAGTGCGGAGCACGAATCTGACAATATAAAGTCGTTAATAATGCATTTGAATGAGCTATCCTGTATTTATACTGTCGGCGATTTCGATTGGGCACCAATTTTTTACTCCCTGAAATATTTGTTCTTCCAAAAATTCTGCTATGTGTGTGCCATAGCTGAAGTTGATCAGAACCTATAAATACTACAATTGTGCAAAATTTGGTACTTTTATCTCTAAAATGCACAATCTTGCACTAGAACATATTACATAATTATATATTTAGATAGTTATCCCTAATATACTACTGCTATGACTATTATTTGATTGGTTGTAAGTGAATATGTGTTTCATAAAACACTTTGAACATTTTACAGTTGATGATGTCAATTCTATTAGTATTCAAAATAGTAACGTAAATACTGGGATACGGACAGTTCGGTACATGGACATTTCGGTACAGACAATTCGGTACGGACAGTTCGGTACACGGACAGTTCGGTACAGGACACATCTAATTATTGATTTCGAGAAAGCCGCCATCAATAGTTTCCGACTCATCTGGTATAACACTAACGTTAAAGGCTGCTTTTTTCACCTCACTCAAAACATATGGCGTAAAGTCCAAGCCGAAGGTCTACAATCAGATTATAATAACGACGAAGAACTTGCACTAAAAATCCGTCATTTGCCAGCTCTTGCGTTTGTCTCACCCTTCGACGTGCGGGAATACTTTGAGACTGCGATCGAGCACCTCCCCAATCCTGGGTTACAAGGCCTCGTCCTATACTTTGAACAAACATACATCGGGCGCACACTTGCAGGTGGTTTCCATCAAGAACCACTGTTTCCTATCCAGATGTGGAACCAACATCATGAAGTATCTCAGGGAATTCCAAGGACGACTAATGCAGTGGAGGCTTGGCATAGATCGTTTAATGCAACTGTAGGATGTTATCACCCTAACATCTGGCGGTTTATCGATGCACTCAAACGTGAGCAAGGGCTTGTTGAAGTCAAACAGGCGAAATTTATCGCTGGAGATAAGCCAACTAAACGTCGAAAAGACAACGCTAATGAAGAGGGTCTTAAAAATTTAATACAGAGTTACTTTCATAGGCAACCTATAGAGTTTCTACAGGGTGTGGCTCATAGGATTGGAATGAACAACTCATAATTATCTATACCATTATACGTATAATTCTTCATATTATTACTCAATATTTCATTATTTAAACTGGATTATCCCTCGTTAATTACATATCAAAATAAATTCGTACCGAACTGTCCGTGTACCGAATTCTCCGTGTACCGAACTGTCCTGTACCGAACTGTCCGTGTACCGAACTGTCCGTACCGAATTGTCTGTACCGAAATGTCCATGTACCGAACTGTCCGTATCCCGTAAATACTACACGTATTCCTATTCATATTTGTAATAATTAATCTTTAATTAATTTAAACATTTGAACTCTTCACAATTAAAACATTAATTAAATTATATTAAAATTATATTTTAATCTTCAAGATAAAATTTATTGTAAATATAAATTCTAGTTAAGTTAAATTAAACATTGGGTGTGGCCTGTGCAACCAGAAGAAGCACACTCCCATCCCGTCTGTGAGGGTTTTTTTCTCTTGGTGTAAATGAAGGTTTGTTTATGGCTAATTGCATTGCAACTTTATATACGTATAGTGGGTTCAATGACTCCTTCTATGCGTAGTGGATTAAGTTGATACATTTAGATAATTTAGATACATATTTGAGATTCATGAGCACAGAAGCTCCCCATGAATTCCTCCGAAAATCTTTGGAGCGCATCTTGTCCGACAGAGAAATCCGCAAAGACTCCACTCGCGGCATAGAGAAGTCTTGTCACCAAGCTTTAAAGGCACTCAATGCTATATTTCCTTCCTTGAAGCCTTCGATGGGCTCTACCAATGAGAAGGGGACCACAGAATCTATGAAAAGCTCAGTTCTCCCTCCTCCTAGAACCTCCGCAGAGGATCACTTCTCTGCGGATATGTACTTTCACCCTTTTGAGCTTGTGTGTTATTCAGGGCTGCCTAAATTGACTAGAATTGCACTGGATAGCTTAGAGAAATTGATTTCTTATGGACATCTAACTGGAAAGGCAAGTTATGAATCTGCATGTAAACCAGGGTTTCATCCAGGCGTATGCGACGCGCCTTCAGGCGCGTAATTTAAAAAGAAAACTTTTCTAGGCGCGTGAAAATCAAGAGTTGCTCCCATAGACGTAATACAAATTGATCATTTTAGGCGCGTGTGAGCGAGCTCAATCTTAATCTAGGCGCGCGGGAAATTTTGCCTGGATGAAAGCCTGATGTAAACCTATTAAATATATGGCAAATTAATAGTAGCTGATTAAATTGAACATTATAACTGAAGTAGGTAATTAACTGTTCTAATTAATTTAAATGCACTTCTATTTTTATTTATACGAGCCCTTCAGTCTCGGTCGCTTCGCGACGGATAACTCAACATTCAAAATTTGAAAAAGTGAATTCGTAATCTGCATACTTCGTTATTTTTTCTAAAATTTGATTAGTCAAATAGGTTCATTTTGAGTTTCTATAATTTGTTTACCTATTTTTGTAAATAACAACAATAAATATTATTATATATTATAAACTAGCCCTTCGGTCTCGGTCGCTTTGCGACGGATCGGTGCTACGCACCTCAAGTTAACGGCCGCTATGCGGCCTTACTCCTCACCCTTTCTACCATGGAAAATGGTAGAAAGGGACGTTATATAGATCCCTCTAAAAACAGGTTTTTTTTAAGGCCGATCTTCGTGTAAAATTTGCACCAAGATTTTTTGGAATTACACCACGATTCCATTCGGCAGCGGCCTCTGCAGTGTTGAGTTACACCACGATAAAGGGTCGGCCGCAGCCGCTGCAGTTTTGAGTTACACCAAGGCCGCGCAGAGTTGCACCAATGTCTGAACCTTAAAAAAACCCTGCTCTAAAAGATTTCCATTTTTACTTGTTTTTCATATTCTAAATCTATAAATGCGAAATTCGTGTACAGCATACTTGTTTACTTATAATACCCCGTGAAAACTATCTTCTAGGTTGATTTGGAATTTCATCAATTTGTTTACCTATTTTTGTAATCAACAACAACAAATATTAATATTATAGAAAATTCGAAATTAGCATACAGTGGAGTTGCTTTATTAGCAACTCCCCTATTAGCAACCAATTTACAGGTCCCGATGAAAAGCATGGGGAATTCTATAAAGTCAAGTTCCCTTATTACCAACTCGCTTAAGCAATATTCGTTTTGTAGCAACCTATTTTCTGTTCCCCTATCTGTTCCCTCAAAGTTGCAAATATATGAACAAAATTTCACTTTTAAGCAACTCAAAGTTACTAATATTATAGACGGCAACAATTACATTGCTCGCACAAATAATAATAAGATTACTATAAAAATTAGCACGTACCATACGTATTGTGTCGACATATTAGGTTGGTCATGTGACTTGATAATTTTTCCAAGTAGGACTTCCTCATAAGTATATGCTCTCATGATTTCAATACTTTAGGCCAGTGTTAATAATAATATTGTTTCAGCTCCATACGAATGCTATCTGTGGACGCGGGCGGGCGGCATCTCCATTATCATTATCTCATTATTTGATGACGACATAGTTAATAATTATATGAGCAAATATTCTAATTTGTGATAGCTTGTTGATAAAAAATGCAATCGTTGGGTAATAAGCTTGTCCTAGTTTCTGATTTTGTTAATAGCTAATTATTGCAATTTTCGAGTGTGTTAACAGTTAATCCTACCACAAATTTGGCAACGAACCGTGGCCCTACTTTGAAATGTCGGTGGAATAATGGAAATAATGACAATATTGGTGCGGGAGTGATTTCTTACGCGGGCGGAGGAGCTGAAACAAGATTCCAACTAACAGTGGCCTTAAAGTATTTTTATATTATGTATATTTTCATTTTCAAAATGTTTTACTATCCAAAGTGGGGTCTCTGTTATATACCTTTCCCAGTCCATTGCCCCCTTTCACCATTTCCAGGAAAACTGTATGCTCTTATGAAACCAGTAGCTGATTAAGAAATACCGTGAGGGTGTTGATAATGTGTATTCCCATTATCATTTCTAGTGCCTAATTACTATATTAATTAAGGAATGAGAATGACGAATACCTACGTAAACATGTTTACTCTTTTAAAAGAAAATTCCCCTATTAGCAACTATTTTTGCTAGTTACTAATAAAGCAACTCCACTGTACTATGTATAAATTAACACCCGTTGGAACTTGGAAGCTAGCCTCTAGGTTCATTTTGAATTTTCATTAATTTGTTTACCTATTATGTAAACAACAACAATAAATATTCATGTTAGAAATGTATAAATGCCATTTTCGAAATCAGCATACTTGTTTATTTATTATAGCATTTGGAAGTTAGTCTCTATCTCAAATACAATTGCAGTTGCTGTTCCCCCATCTCTTTAATACAATCCGGACAAACAAACAACTACAGTATCGAGTTTTAATTATATAGACTAGCGCTCTCGCTTTTAGTTAGCTTCACGACTTGTTGCCTAACAGGGGAGAAAAAATGAAAACTTTTTCTAGTCATGACGTATTATCTCGGATACTTGAGAAATTAGTAATATGTTGTTATGTATTTCACACTTTCTAAATGGTACAAATAATACTTACTTCCGTGCTAGGTATGAATTTTCGTTCATGACTTGAACTTGATCGAGCTAGCTTCAATCAATTCTGGACATACAAAAATTTGCACACATTAGAATAATTTTGATATATCAATATAGATTTAAAATTCAATTATATAAATGAAAATAGAAATTTCCTTGTATCACGATATTTCTAGTCCTACTAATACAATTACTAATAGTCCAAAAAGGTACTACGTTCCTACTGTAACCAATTCAGAATACTTAGTATGCCTATTTTAAGATGGAATACAAATGTAAACAAGCGGTTCACCCTTCCTATTCCCCTAGATATTGGTTTCATTAGTTTTGCTCTTCCATGAGAGCCCATAATTATTTCCATGCTTATTGTTACTTATTATGTTTTTGCGATTAGAACAATAAAAATTATTGAGTTGTCATTATACGATTTATTATTTATGGTATATTTTAGATGTTACTTCAATTCTAAACTTACTCACTACAAATATTTATCATAGAATATTTAATTATATTTCACAAACACTCTTCCTTTAGATAACAGATCCAGTCCACGCACACAAGCTGCAAATCGATAGCATTATCAAGGCTGTCTCCAGCTGTTTCCATGGCGAAAAGACAGATTTTCATGTCCAGCTACAAATCCTTAAAGCGCTACTGGCATTAGTCAACAGTCCCTCTTGTTCAATCCATGCCAAGAACCTTCGTAAGATAATCCGCACTTGTATTAACATTTATTTGGCTACTAATAAAATGCCAACCGTGCAAACAACAGCTAAAGCTACTTTAACACAAATATTGAATGTAGTCTTCCACAAGATTGAAACGAACCCAATACTATTTTCCCAAGCACAGAGTAGGATGGATATTACTATTAAGTTTCCACCGTCAGATAAGAGGATATCTCCTAGTACCGAACGGAGTTCTTCTACAAGTGAATTGCCTCTTATGCAGGAAGATACTCTTAGCATACAGACACCTCCTTCTGAAGTATCTTCCAACCAAACAACTGAAGCCAATATCGAACAGCTGACTCAGTTCCCTTCTAACTCTTCCATTCCAGATCAAGTTGAACTGGAATCTGCTACACCCCTCACAGCCGAAGACCTGGCCGGGAGAGATACACCTATTGATATAACTTATACTGATGATCAAAGTGAGATTGGTGATGCTGAATCAACCACAAATGAGAATCCCATACTGGATGATAGTGCTGCTAATCCTCAAAATATTGGTAACAGCCCTAAATCCTCGGTGATTTCTGAGCCGATAATATATGTTACACACTCTTCAACTGATGAACCTAATGTAAATTCAGAAAAAGATATAGAACGTTCAAAACTTTGTTTAAAAGATGCCGCTGATCTATTCTATATGCTTTGTACGATATCAGATAAACAGTTAGCTGAATTGTATAATCCTAAGAGCTACGAGATCCGTCTTAAAGTGATACTCCTAGAAATGATTCTAATCGTGCTTGACAATTCTGGGCCTGTATTCCGTACGGACCCTACATTCATCAAGATTATTCGCGAATATCTTTGTCAATCTCTATCAATCAATGTTATATCTCCTCTTCTTGAGGTATTCGAACTGGCAATAACAATTTTCCTTGTTGTCGTGGGTCTTTTCAAAATATACCTCAAAGCGCAAATCGAAGTATTCTTTAAAGAGATTATATTCAGAATATTAGAGTCACACACTAGCTCTTACGAGCACAAATTTATTGTGTTGAATACACTAACAAAGATCTGTTCTGACTCGCAGCTCTTGTTAGACCTCTACCTTAACTATGACTGTGATTTGGATTATGTTAACATATTCGAAATGTTGATAAATGTTCTAACACGTACCTCAAAGTCCTCAAATCTAGTGAAACTTGGTGTTATTTCGGCCACACAAGAACGTGAATTAAAATATAAATCTTTAGAATGTCTTGTATTGATTCTACGTTGTCTAGTAGAATGGTCTAGTGAACTGCATTTTAATCCCAATCAAGAGAATACTGATTTCATTATAGTTAATAGTACACCGAACCCATACAAACACGATGTAGATCTCTATTTACGTACAGTGCTCTCCAAGCGTGTTGAAGGTGTACCTCGCAGGAGTAATTCACATACTGCATTACAAAACTTCTCTACTGGTGAGTTTGTTTTTACACCGATTAAAATATAATAACAATAAAACCTATGCCATGAGAAATATCATAAGTTGTACATATTACCAGGGTTCATATATATATTCATGATATGATTTTTAAAATATCTATAGTCAATTCATCTCTATAAGAGTATTAAATCTCGATGTCTTCATTAACGTTTTGAATCCTGGGAATACGTAGGATTATTGCTATAACACTGCAGATAGATGCCTTTGTTATTTAATTTTTAAAAATAGGGAATACAATAGAAGCAGAAGTTACTGATCTCGGTGATCGTTCTCCTTCCCTTCAGTCATTTGACGATGACCCAGAACAATTTGAGTCTTTCAAACAGAAAAAGGAATTGATGGATAAAGGTCTCGCTCTATTCAAGAACTCACCGAGTAAAGGTATCGCCTATTTTCAGGAGAAAAATCTGATTGGTAAGACTGCAGAAGATGTTTCCAACTTTTTTCATCATTATGAGCGTATTGATAAGGCTGCTGTTGGATTGTTTCTGAGTGAGAATACTGAATTCTCTAAAGCAACTATGTACGCCTATGTTGATGCATTCGATTTCCGAAAAATCGATTTACTTGCTGCTCTGCGCATTTTTCTATCCGCTGGGTTTCGGTTACCAGGTGAAGCACAAAAAGTTGATCGTTTAATGGAGAAATTTGCTGCACGCTACATAGACACGAACCCTCTAAACGAGATTTTCGCGAGCGCAGATGCCGCATATGTTTTGGCATTCAGTATCATCATGCTAACTACTGACTTGCATAATGACCAAGTAAAAGTAAAAATGACCAAAGAGGACTATATAAAAATGAACCGGGGCATAAATGAGAGTAAAGACTTACCCTGTGAATACCTAGAAGCAATTTACGATGAAATATTGAAGGAAGAAATTAAAATGTCATATTCATCACTTATTGTCTCGCGAACACCAAGTCTCTCATATAAAAACCAAACTTTAAGGAAACAAGCTTTTTGTCAGGAGACGGAAATAATCACGAAAAATGCACAAATTTTGATTCGCGAAGCCGGAAAGAAGGAGAGCAATTTTACTTCAGCTAAGCAAATAGAGCATGTGCGACCGATGTTCAAAGGAGGATGGACATCTTTTTTGTCTGCTTTTTCATTGGCACTTAAAGAAAATGACGATATTGATATAATATACCTCTGCTTGGATGGATTGAAAAGTTCAATTAGAATCGCATGTGTATTTCAACTTGACTTAGAACGAAACGCATTTATTCAATCGCTTACAAAATTCACTCTACTGGTTACAGGTCTTGGTGAAATGAAGGTTAAGAACATTGAAACAATCAAAACTTTGGTTACTATTGCTTACACAGACGGAAATTATTTACAAGATTCATGGCTTGAAGTATTAAAAGTTATCTCACAGTTAGAAATGGCTCAGTTAATCGGCACAGGAGTTAAACCACAGTTTATTTCCATCGTGAAAGAGAAGGACTTAAAGCCAGTAAAAGAATCAACTTCGTTTTTCAGAAAGGAGGATCACTCCACTATTGATGCCGTATTCGGTGGGATTGGCAGAGATAAAAATAAAGTGGCTATAGTAAAGGAATCAATGGAAGAGACTAGTTCCCAATCAATAGTCGTGGCTGTCGACCGTATATTTACCTCTAGCACGAAACTGGGTGGTGACGCCATTGTTGATTTTGTGCACTGCCTATGTGCTGTCTCTATGGAGGAGTTAAATGCATCCACAGGGCCTCGTATGTTTTCATTACAGAAAATTGTTGAGATTTCTTATTATAATATGGGGCGAATTAGGCTAGAATGGAGTAGAATTTGGGCGGTCTTGGGTGATCATTTTAACTCTGTCGGTTGTCATCCAGATGAGGATATTGCATTGTTTGCCATTGATTCATTAAAGCAGCTAGCCTTGAAGTTTATTGAAAAGGGAGAATTGCCCAATTTCCATTTCCAAAAAGATTTCTTAAAACCTTTTCATTATATAATATCTAGCGACATTTCTTTGAAGATCAAAGATATGATTGTTCGCTGTTTTTCACAAATGGTACAAGCACAGGCAAAAAATATACGATCTGGATGGAAATGTATATTTGGAGTTTTTCAAGTGGCTGCAAGTGACGGAGAGGAGAGTGTTGTTTTACTGGCTTTTGAAACTGTTACCATTATTTTTAAGAATTACTTTCCTTCTACTATTGAGTCTTTCCAAGAAGCGATGAAGTGTCTTAGTGAATTTGCTTGTAATTCAAATTTTCCTGATATCAGCATGGAAGCAATCCGTTTATTCAGAAATACTGCTAAACAAGTACACGACTATCCAGACCTTTTCTATGACCAGTTTTCCAATCAGAAACCTGCGAGTGAAAATACATTCAATTTGGATCAGGAGAAAGTTTGGTTAAAGGGTTGGTTACCTGTTCTTGTGGAATTGGCCAGTGTTATGTCTCGCTGCATGCTAGATGTACGTACACGTGGTCTGACTGTAATGTTTGAGATAATCAAGACATATGGGGGTAAATTATTACCACATTGGTGGAATGATCTTTTTGCTCTTATATTTCGTATATTTGACCCTAGCAAGTTGCCAGAAATGGTAGAGAAGTGTGAATGGATGACTACTACTTGTAATCACGCATTATACGCTTTGATTGATGTCTTCACGCAGTATTTTAATATATTAGCATCTTCACAATTTCACCAGGTGTTAGATCAATTAGTTTGGTGTGTGCAACAAGAAAATGAGCAATTAGCGTGTTCAGGTACGAATTGCCTAGAAAACCTCGTTATTTATAACGGGGCCTTTTTTTCCGCACATTTTTGGGACACGACTATCGAATATATTTGGAAAGTATACAACTTGACTGAACCAACAGAATTAATTACAATGTACGAAAATACACTTAAAAGAGTAGCGGAAGAACAATTGCCACAAAATGTTGAACCCTCTGAGGATCCTACGTTTCTTGAATTAGAAACTGAGGATCCTCCAACACCTATTTCACAAATACAATTTATGAACCTTGAACCAAAAGTTCCAATCGAAAATTATCCCTCAACTGACACTGATTCTAACCACAGTCTAGATATAGAGAATATCAATGACTTCACTATAGTACAGCAAGATCATAACTTAACTTCTGATGCCGTTAGTTCTCATCAAAACCCAGGGGTAACCTCTTTTATACCAAGAGCAAGTGTAACATCCACAGATACCAAAGAAGTCCAAATAATAACATTGGAGAAAAAGATTGAAAGTTTACCCGATACCCAACAACAGAAAAACCATCGTTTCAATGTAGTTCAGTTGGAATTGATTCGTGCAATTGACCATATTCTATTCTACCCTACAACAAGTAAGTACGAGAATGATTTTATACAAAACCTTAAGCATAACTCTAATCAATTTAATTTAAATCCTGCTCCAAAGTTGGATTCTCGTGGAATGTTTTCTAAACTTTCCACACCACAGCTACTTTCTCTCAACGAATGTCTGTCCAATTCCCACAAAAGTGCCAATCAATTACTTTCATTAGATAAAGAATTGTCTAGTGGTACTGATGAAAATGTACCAGTTTATTTCCAAAAGGCATTGGTTCTTGAAATTGAGACAACAAGTATTTCTACGGCATTTCGTATACTATTCCATCTATTATTTTCCCCCGAACATATATCCATGCATCCACACATCGAGAAAACATTAACTAATTTAGCAGAGCATACTCTCAAGACATTTCTTTCCCTACATAATTCTATATCAATTGAACCATGGACTAGTGTGGTGTTAACGTATTTCTACTATCTGACACATATTCAACAAAGTTCATTATTTAAGCGTCATCTATCTGTAGTGTACTCATTACTGATAAAAATCCTCCAGCAAGCAGCACTATACAAATCTCAAAGCCTATCTTTTAATATATCATTATTATTCGAAAAAATTGGAATCGAGTTTTCAATTTAGTCAATTCATTTTAGAACAAGTAGCTAAGTACACTGAACAGAACTTTGTATTTGTGTGTGTATATACATATATATATCTATACATCTATATATATATATATATAACAATATATTAATTTATATGGTCTCAATATTACTACTGAATGAATTGAATGTTGTTAGTAAATGCTTAATTTGACTCTTATTCAAAAATGTTATTATTATTATTGCTCATAGATATCAGTTAATTAATTTTATTCCCTCCATTACATTATCTCATTCGGTGATTTCGCTTGGATAATGATAAATAATAATAATAAAACTTACTATTTTGATTGCCATATATAATATACTCTAGTATATGATTTCTATGATATATATTTATACAACAGTGAAATTAATCAAGTACTCGCATACAAGAATACTGATAATTCGTGACAAGACTTTTCGTGACAACCACAATGGATGATGTATAAGAGTCTAATTAATAGGCTACTACGTAGTGGGCCAGTATTAAAATGAGTACCTTGGTTAGTTTGTTGTTTGATTAATTTGATAATTAATTAGCATTTCTATTTAGGCATATAAGTATACTTAATACAGTAGACTCTCGTTATACGCGTTATTACGAACAGGGATTGGTCGAAATATCGTTAAGGAGTTCAAGGTTTAACTCTCCTAGTCTATACAAATGCATGAAAACTCTGGTTAACACGAATTCCGGATATTACGAACCGTCCCCTCGTGTCCCTATTAACGAGAGTATCTTTCTTTATTGATGTTTTTTCAAAGTTTATATTTTTTGGTTAATTTGCAATTAATGCATACACTAAGTATCCTTCTTAAGATATTATACCCCGAGGTACTACGACAATAATAGTTATTCTTCCAATGCTCGCTATAACTAACAAATAATGCAATACGTTTTCAGTCTGTTGATTTACACTTCTTTGAAGATGGGGAGTAATGTTCCCTCTAATGACCGGCCATCGGGAGAAATAAACCCGTTAATGTCTGGCCATATTTTGTTCAGTTGCTCATGTACGGCCCTTCACTGTGTGTTTAACTTCTAAGCACATTATTTAATACTGTTTGAAATAATTAACGAATACGACTTAATTTTTTTGTTAAATGTTTTGTTGTATAAGTTTAGGAAAGATACCTATTTTTATTTTAAACGAGTAATCCAGTAGTTAAATGGTGTTATTATTGAACACGAATCCAAATAAAAGTCGAGAATAATTTATTGGTTAACTAGAACATGGCCTACTAAATATACGGCTATATATGCCCTCGAGAAGGCCATCAAACAAGAAGGCCAGTTTTTCCACCTTCGTGCTTATATGTGGACTCTTACGAGGATTCATACTACATGAGTGTGCGCCCACTCATTGGATGTGAGACTACTCTCCGATAGTTTCTGCACCCTCGGTACAGACGCCACCTACCTGCGTAGTATACTTGCCTGATCCCGCCTCTTCCTGCGGAGTATGCCACAATACTGACGACAATTAAACTACAGTGTGTAGTCATTGCCGGGATGAATTATCTACCTGAATCTTAGTTGTATAGATTCTGTGGCTGCCTTTGCGAAGACAAGTAAACAGTACTTCTGTGAATCGGACCTGCTCTGCAAAAGTGCTCTGGAAACCGCCCGCAGACGCCGCAATAGCCATGAATCGACCGAGTACTCGGCCTCGGCCGATCCAGGCCGATTTTGGCCGAGTATTTAATCCCAAAATATTCACTTAAACCATGGGATAACAACACAGTTCTCAAACTTTATTTATAGATGAAGTTACTTTATTGTTAATAATTGTGATTAAAGGCACTAAATAGTATGATTAAAATATATTGAGCACTGCTAATATACTTTCAAAATAAACATTAATTTAATCTTCTATGTCTTCATCACTGTCGTACATTCTGTCCAAAGAATTTCGCTTGCTGCAAGTTTGCTATCGCACAAATTTGAAATATAATAATACAATAACATACAATATCATTGAGGGAAATATTTTGATAGCAAACTCAATATTTCACTAAAATAGGAACTCGTCCGCAAACTCGTCCTCGGCCTCGGCTCCGGCTAAAAAAATTCAAACTCGGCCTCGGCCTAGGCTCGGCCAAAATTCTTAACTCGGTCGATTCATGGCAATAGCTGGCTAGCAATTAAGAAACAGGGAGGTAGCATGATCGAGTCAAGTAGGAAACGGTTCAGGCCTCTAGAGCTCGGCGACAACTTACGGAAAACCTATCCCTATAGTTGACAGTGCCCCTATTGGTCCTCTCAGCCTGATTGGCACTGTGACTGACGTATACTCAGAGGGAGGCGCATTCCAAGTAGGAACTAAGCATGGTACGATCAAGACTGCTTTCACTTGTTCAGATTTGACTCCATGTTGTACAGGTCAACTCCTCCTGCCTACTGATGTCCCAGCCCAGGAGCTATCCGTCATAACGGCTGCCAGGTTGTAGGCAGGCGGCCCTAGTATCATATCTTGCAACTGCAAGAAGAATTTCCTCTCAAAATGCTGCATGTACTACAAGAAGCAGGTCAAGTGCAACTCCATGTGTCACTGTAGCACTACATGCAACAATAAACACTAATAGCTACAGGTAATATACTTATGTCGGTAGAAATACTGAGCCCACGTATATTAACCTGTATTCGTGAATAAATTAGGATAAATATTTTTACGAGCCTAAAATCTCGTTCGCCTTTGCTAGGGGATACTTAACTATTCCACTTAAATCATGTAGTAATGTATAATTTACACTTTTACCACGCAATATAATTAACTTACAAAAGACTCGTATTCATTTTGTCAAGTCTTCAATATTTATCTATATACGTACTATAGGATACTAGTTTGCTTACTTAGTTATAATTTATAATCTCAATCTTATTCTTAGTCATTAATTCCCCAACTTTAACAACAAACAGCCCTTATTTGCAAGTGGGTAATTCTAAATTCGTATTTAGCATATGCAATCACTAAAATAACCGTCTAAAGCTAGTCTCTAGGTAAATTCTAATATTTTTCAAACTTGTTTATCTATATTGTCAATAATAACACGACGAGCAACAACAACAATAAATATTTGTATTTTAGAAATTTGTAAATGGGTCAATCGTGTTCAGCATACTTAATTACGTACATATAATTCCCGTTGGAAATTAGGCTCTATCATAGCCCAGGGCCGTAGCCACCAAATCAAAGTGGTCAGGTTAATTTTACCTACCTGACCGAGTGGTGCCATATTGGGAAATTAATCAACCAAAAGTGGTCAGGTTGAAACCTGACCAACCTGACCAGTGGCTACGGCCCTGTAGCCTACTATACATAAGGCCTAACATCAAAATGTGGATTTCGGACCAGGGATGGGTTAGCCGATATGAATTGATTTCGAAGGGAATATCATTTATTGGCTATTTCTGATACTAAATAGTCTATAATATGCCAAACCAACCATAAAATTGGTCAATTTGCAACCAGGGTTGATTTTGAAGATTAAATTATTAATAACCCATAATGTATATATATTCACTAATGTACATATACTGTATAAACATTTATCTAAAAATGTGTATTTCCACTAATATCTCGTTATTTCTCACTATTTCTCTTTATTAATCCACATTTCTGATACTTTCCAATCTGTTTCCGTTTACCTAGCTATTATCATGCCCAATAACTGTTCTGCACCAGGTTGTAAAAACAATTATGACCCAACCGACAGAATACCTGTGTTCAAGATGCTACAGACGCCGGATGAACTGAGACATGCTTGGTTACGAGCGCTACACAGAGATGATATTATAGATGAACTGAAAGTCGTGTACGTGGCTCAAAACATTTTAGAGAAGATGAAGTCGAAACAACACACAAAGTTCCCAATGGAGACGGAAGTTATCGAGAAATACCAAGAAACCGTCCTAAGCTGAAAGATGGAGCTGTGCCAACTATTTTACCAGGATGTCCACGGTACTATTCATCTCATACTGCCACCAAACGCACACGTCTATCTCTAGAGGACAAGGATGACGAACTTCTCTATCAAGCAGTTAAACTAAGTCTAGAGTCAGATGTCGAAGGGAATGAAAAGTTCAAGATCCACAGTTTCCATGATTTACAAGCTAAGTTACCCTTACTCTCAATTGCTAGTATATGGTCTACGTGGTATCCCGACGAATATACATTAATTTTTATGCGTCCTCGTATAGATAGTTGTAAGATTGAAGTTAATACGTACTTATCGGTATATTTTGACTTGTCCGTCAAAGTTTTTCATAATGGTGTAAATCTTCCAATTTCTATCGTAACGCTATGTGACGTTCGACAAATTGATTCGCTTCTAATTGAAATTTCTATTCCGCCATCTGCACCCAAAATCTCTGAGAAATATTTCCACTAATTTCGATAACACATCTCATATCGCATCTGCGGAAAGTCACATCCAACAAGTTATTGATAACATGTACGACGGTAATTCTGATGATGACTTGGTTCCTTGTCCTGAAGTTTCAAGGCTCCAGTTTGTTATTTGTCAGCTTCGAAATGGTCTTCTTAAAAAAAGAGGCGGAGGTATAACGTTTTGACGCAGATCTTAGCTCTTAAAACACATCTCATTTCTCCTGCTTCTTATCACTATCTACAGAGCATGTCTTGCATTTCTCTTCCTCATTCCAATACCTTACAAAAATTGTATTCATCCTTTGGACTTGCAAATGAATTCTTTATGTTTCTTAAGGAATCCACACATTCCTTTTCTCAGGAACAGAGACATGTCATTATTCAAATGGATGAAATTCACGTGAAATCTGATATTTCTTCTAAAAGAGGGAGATTGTTTGCTTCAAACCTCGATCCAGATAATCCTACCAAGACAGTTTTCGCTATCATGGTGTCGAGTCTTTATAAGAAATGGTCTTGTATTGTTCGTCTACTCCCATGTGCTTCTGTAACAGCTGAAAAGCTATTCGACACTATCAAATCTTGTATTCATGATGTTGAAGATTGTGGCTTGCTCGTTGAAATCATCTCCACTGACAACTATCCCCTTAATGTGAAACTTTTTAAATTGTTTTCCCCTAATAGAAAGCTGGAGACTCGAGTACCACACCCTTGTGATATACGCAGAGGTCTTTTCCTTACATTTGACTTCGTACATATTCTGAAGACTATTCGCAATAATTGGTTGAATCAACAAACTGATAATAAGCTCTTTTCTTATCCTGATTTGAACTGTTTTTCTATTGACCGATGCGCTTATCCATTGAAAATCTGTCATGCTTCTTTCCGTGATATCCGTATACTATATAATTCTGAGAGAGATAGCCTTGCTAAACTTGCCCCTCGTTTGACTTCTAAGGCTTGTTATCCATCCAATTTAGAACGTCAAAATGTTAAGTTGGTCCTAAAAGTAGTACACGAATCTACAATTGCTGCTCTAGCTATCCAGGATGAGCAGCGTTCTCTTGCATTCAAATGCAACACCTCTGATTTCGTTGGAATTCTCCTATCTCTCTGGAAATTTTTCAATATCAATATGCCATATAAACATATCAGGTTGAACGACCCATTGTCTAATCCAATAAGATTTAACGATGAGCGTTTTCTCTTACTGACTAGGATTGTCTATTGGCTAGAAGCTTGGGAGTCACTGTCTGGGAAAGGTGGCAAATTAAGCAAGCAGACGTTTACCAGCTTCAAACATGCATGCCTCGTGTTGCCACAGATAACAAATTTTCTAACTCAGGACTGTGGGTTTTCATACCTCTTGACATCTTTCTTGCAGACTGATCCATTGGAACATCATTTTGGACTATATCGTATGATGTCAGGAGCTAATTATCATGTTTCCTATCTTCAGATCTTAGAATCAGAACGTCGTCTTAAAGTATCCAATATACTACGTCTATTTTCCAATCAGAATGATTCTAGTACTTCTTTGCAAGAGTTCATTCAATCATTTTCACCATCGGATAGCGCAGATTCTACCAGTGAAGTTGACCTTGATCCTTTCTTGAGCGCTATATCAGACCTCTCAGCCATTGACTCTAAATTTCAGGTACTTCAGTCATTGGCCTTTATTGCTGGCTATTCAGTACATCAATACTTGAAACGTAGTCAACCATGTCGTATATGCCGGGATTCTTTGACTATTGAAAGAGATTTACTCGTCGATGAATCTGATACTATATCTAAGTTCAAACTATTAGAACTCTCTGATCGAGGAGGTTTGAAATATCTATCGGAGGTAGTCCTAGAATCTATTGTCACTGTTTGGAAGATCTTTATTTGCATAGAAAATGATAGCGATTAATGGAGATATTTGTGAAAGGTCATTGTAGAACAATTCTTGTTGACTTATCTATGAATGTATTATTAGATGCTGATGGTTGTCAATTATGGAGAGAGAAGTGTTCATCTTGTAGTGTGAATGGTTCCCATGTCCTTCAGAAGCTTGTTAAAAATTACAATTCTATGGTGATTTTCAAGAATACTGAGAAGCGAAAGTTTAAAAACTTCCATTAAATCATACGTATTCATGTGTGTATTCTTAGTTGATTTGATTTGTCTATGCTTAATTGGAACCACAAATATATTTTATCATTTTACAATAGGTTACAGAAAGATTTAGTGATGTTCCCGTCAGAATAATAAATTAGTGTAATTATGAGAAGTTCGATGCTGTTGCGCGATTTTTGATGAAACTAATGAGTGATGAATGTACCGTGTTGCCTCTTATAATGTATTTGTGGCCTGTAATTATAAAATTACGTATATAACTATAAATATATGTTGAATTATATATTAATATTAAATCAGCTGTATTCAATTTTAGTATGATTATGGGGTGGAAACCGTATTATCAGTGATATGATGGTTCTAAAGCTTTTAGAAAGGTTTAACTGACTAAAAATATACATCTTCTCTAAATTTGCTATTGCCTGTATTTTATCGTTTATATCGGCTAACATATCCCTGGCCCAAAATCCACATTTTGATGTTAGACCTTATGTATAGTAGGCTATGGCTCTATGTTAATTTGGAATATTCGTTAATTTTGTTTACCTATTTTGTAAAAACAACAATAAATAGACATAATTAAAATCTGTGAGTGTAAAATTTGTATTCAGCATACTTGTATACCTGGTATTCACATTTGGAAGTGAACAAATAAAGGGATTAGATCTTGGATATTATTATTTTTTAACAACCCATAATATTTAGTTAGACCATAGCCTACTCTATATATGGCCCAACAGTAAAAAAACCATGGATATTTTAGAAGTCATAACTCGTAATTGAATTAAATATTGTAGTAATTACAATAATAAAGACACGTTAACAATTGTTACTAAGTTTGAATAATAATAATATAATCAAGAGGTTCTAGACTTCTTTGCGCTCTTAACTTTACTGTCAGTTGTTCTAGGACGAGTTAGTTTCTTGAGCTTTCGAGTAGTTTGCCTTTCTCTTGATAGTGATACGACGGTAGAATTGAAATTTTTAATTTTATTGGAAATTATGCAGTTAGACGTGATGGTTAAAATTCGTTTAAGATAATCCCATCCAAAGAGGTTGCAACTTGGGCATTTGTTTCTCCAATGTTCGCATTGAACATCTAGCGATTTTATTGAGAGGTTCACAAGAATTTTTCTTGATCATCTAGCAGCGAATTGAAGAAGCAGATCATTATCCAACTCAATTACTCTAAATATTTTCCAAACTAATACTACAGCATCTAGAACAACATCATATGGCCACTTCAGATTTCCTCGATCAATAAAATCTAAAATTTTGTATTTTGAATCCAGAGGTTCGTCGAAATGAAGATATTTATACTCTGTCAAATACATCATACAATTAGTGCAAGGACTAAGATGCTTCCATAATTGCTGAACAGTATAACCTCCAATAAAGGCTAAAGACTGTAGAGATTCAGTATCCAGGAAAATATCAGACAATTTAAGGATTACAGACGAGTAAATATTGATATCATATGGAGTATTGGTATCAGGTTGAGTGTCATCAGTTGTCGCAGAAAATGAGCTTATAAAATTAGCCAAAGTTAATTCATTTGAGTGTAGATTGGAAAATAAATTTAAGATAGTAGAGACCAGAGGTGAGCGTCGTGTTGAAATTTGTATTTTACACTAACACGAACACGAAACATATGACACGAACACGACACGAACACGAAATTCGCCACACAAACAGAACACGACACGACACGAACACGAAACACGAACACGAAACACGAACACGAAACACGAAACACGAAACACGAATATCAATAAAAAACTCGAAACTCGGACATCGAATACATAGTTTGAAAAATCAAATTAATATATATAAATTAAGAAATCATAACATTCATAATTATATTTGAATGTAAATAAGTCGAAGCGTGGACCACGGTCTAAGTTATGAACGCAATATGGAAGAATTGTCTCAAATACTAGTGACAATATAAGAAAGCAATTGTGGTTGAACAACAATTTAACGGGAACACAAAAGTGAAATAGGAATACAATACAATAACTTGAATACCACAAGTATTGTATAATTTTAATAACAAAACCTCGATGAATTTTAACCCAACACCACACAAAGACGATCAAGATACATGAACTTTGAACACGAAAACGACACGAACACGAAAGTTTTGGCACAACACGACACGAACACGACACGAGACATAAACCTTGAACACGAACACGACACGAACACGAAAACTTTGGTCCAACACGACACGAACACGAATTCGTGTCGTGTCGTGTTCGTGTCGTGTTCGTGTCTTGTCGCTCGGCTCTAGTAGAGACAGACCTTAAGCCGTCGCTCACTCTCGAGGACTTGGCAATAAGAAATGTGGTAGTTGGCTCCTAACATCATTCGATATAAACCGAAATGATGTTCTAATGCGTCTGTTTGCAAAAAGTAAGTCAAAAAGTATGTAAGTGAATCCACATTCCTTTGTAAGATGATTAACTATTCTTGGTAACGCAAGACAGGAGTGCTTCATACTGGTAAACGTCTGAGGACTAAGTTTACCATCTTTTTCTGGAAGAGATTTCCAATGATCTAGCCAGTCAACTACTTTCGCTAAAAAGCCAAAGCGAACGTCATTGTAGTAAAATTGTTCGGAAAAATCATCATTGAGACGAATATTCTTGTTTGGCCTGTTAATGTTAAAAAGTTTCCATAGTTGATTAATAACATCAATAAAATCTGATGTATGGGTCTGGAATATCTGACTACGGATAAGTTCTGAATTTTTATGGCCGAACTGGTGGATTCGCAAAATATTCTCAAAGCAAGGTTAACATTTTGTCGTTCGAAAGATGTCGGCCAGCAATACTTTGCAATTAATCTAGGAGCTAGTTTGGCACATTTGTACTGCTCTTCCCTATACAAAAGCCGAATGTCCTCAAAAGAAGCGGTGTTCAATTGTTGAAAGTCATGAAAGTCTAGATACTTAAGTATTTTGTCATGGTTCTTGACGTTAAGCCAGTTATTACGAATAGATTTTAAGATATGAACGAAGTCAAAGATTAAAAACAAATTACGAGTGGAATCTAACGGATGTGGTACAACAGGTTGGAGTGTGTGATCAGGAGAAAATAGTTTAAAAGGTTGACGTTCAGAGGATAGGCAACTGTACTTATTACTTGAAATGAGAGGTTACATTGTTCGATATCATTTATCACGGATTGAACTATAGGGAATAATTGTCGTGCAGAAGAACTACCTAGCGGTAAAGTCGAATTATTGTAGACCATTTTTTAAACAAGCTAGATACCATAATGTAGAAAACTGTCCTTGTCGGGTCATTCGGATCAAGAGAACCTCCAATAATTTGTCCAGCCTTGTAAGTAAGATCAGACTTTAAATGAATCTCATCCATTTGTAAAATTACATTCTTTTCTTGAGGTTTAAAGTTTGCAGTTGCTTGCTTAAGAAATGTAGTAAACTCATTATCCAACCCGAATGAAGAATACAGTTTTTGGATCGTATTGAAATGGGGTAGAGCAGGGTTTTTTTTAAGGTTGAGACCTTGGTGCAACTCAGCGCGGCTTTGGTGTAACTCAGCACTGTATCGGCCGCGGCCGACCCTCAATCGTGGTGTAACTCAACACTGCAGAGGCCGCTGCAGACCCGAATCGTGGTGTAATTCCAAAGAATCTTGCTGCAAATTTTACACCAAGATAGGCCTTAAAAAAAACCTTGGGGTAGAGCGATACATTCAAGGGACTGTAGGAAGTTATAACATGTTGAAGATATGAGGTGGGCTTTAAGGGCAATGATTTGAGAATTTTGAGTAATTGTATTATATCTGCGCCCAGGGACGCCGAGAGGTTTTGCGGGCCCCGGGAAAAGAATAATGATGGGCCCCTCTGGAATCTTTCCCAAACCCAAAAGTTCATTTTACACGATTTCCGTATTTTCACGGGCCCCCCCTAGATCCACGGGGCCCGGGGCAACTGTCCCCCCTGCCCCACCCTCTTGGCGGCCCTGTCTGCGCCTATTCTTCTGAATGCATAGATTTCGGAGTTGGCAAACTATAAATTGGAGCGAAGGAAGAAAAGGAGCATCATTGGATATATCAACGATGTCTTCCTTTGAGTGGTCTTCAATACTAGATATTGCATTATGAAGAAGAGCAGTGGCTTCAGCTATCATATCTCTAGGTTGGGATATCTTCCTGGAAGAACGAGATATTGTATTTACTAATTCTGTAACCAGAGTTTCGATTTGCCTGACATCAGAAATGCAGTCGATCCCTAAGGATATTTCTTTGGACTGGAAGAAACCTCGTGCTTTCAACGTAGAGTCAATGATCAAAGCTGCTTCTACTCTAATAACTCCCTCTGATTTACATGGATAAATGAAGTTTACCATATCTTCTTGTAACCACACAAGCCAAGGATCAGGATAGTTAGAATTTATTTTCTCCTTCAGGTCAGAAAAACTATCGACATCAAACAATTTGCCTTCTGTATCTTTTGTTTCGAGACCAAGATTACGAGCGATAATAAATAATTCTTCTTCCTTAATTTCATGTGAGAAACGAGATGCTCGCGATGTCTGCGTAGAAGATAAATAGCTAGGACAGCCAGGAAGAAGTGAAGGTACAGCACCTTTAACTAAAAGAGGTCTGTCTCGTTTGAGGTACTTGATTTCTACTCCGTCATTAATTCTAAACGTGTAGTCAATGTCTTGTTTGAGGAAATGCTTTATACACACATAGAATGTCTTAGGAGGATTAAGATGTTCTCTGTGTAACGCGTTTAGCCAAGCTTGACGTAATTCTGGGTCTTCGGGAGATTTGAATACGGGTGTATAGGCATCATTCGGATAGTAGTTGCTTTTACATCCAGGAGCCCAGCATTTGTTTGGCATACTCTCACTCGATGTAGATATGAACCAAAAATATCTAATATATATTGAAAATGAAGAATAGGTTAGAATGGAGAATAGAACAGGTACAAAAGATTGGCAAAAGCATACATGTTGCAGCCCAAATGCGAATTTGGCCCGTTCGCGAATGGGCTGGCCCTTTTGCAATTTGGCCAACAAATTGGTCTATTCGCGAATGGGTCAAGCTAGCTTGGCCCATCTGCGAAATATTCTAAAATATTTTCATTTGGTTTATTAATAATATCCTAACTGTATTGGTAATGATTTTAATACAAGGTTGCAACCGAATACTGATATATTTGGTTGAACCGAATATTATTTGCCGAATAGTTGATATTTGGTTGAACCGAATATTATTTGCCGAATAGTTGATATTTGGTTGCCCTGATATCAGTATTCTTATTCGGTTACTCAGCCGAATATCAGTATTCGTATTCGGTAGGGCAACTATTCATGAATACTGATATTCGTCGGTTCGAGCGATTTCAACCTTGGTTTAGTGATATTGTTTTGCTGAAATTGATCTCCCATAAAATTGTTTCGGCGGGATCAATTTCTGCAAATTCAACTTTCAATGCAGAAATTGATCCCCTCTTGCAGAATTTGTTCCACCTTTACATGCATAGTTTAGACAGCCATTGAAAGTGACTTTATATATTTTCAGAACTGAGCATGACTATTACTATACTTCAAAGTTTTCCTTTAACTAATTTATCTAGTGCAGTGTTCCGCAACCTTTTTGAATCTCGAGGCCAATTTTCTAAAGCCCACAGCTGTGCCGGCCGCAATAAAAAATTGGAAAAAATTCCCTTAGTGCAGTGTTTCTCAACAGCGGGGTCGCAAAACCATGTGGGGTCGCCATTAATATTTCTTGGGGTCGTTGAATAATTTTTTGAGGTCTTAATGTCACCAATATTATTGACATTTTATCAGATTACTTATTTGGAGCTCAATTAGAATACGATTCTGAACCCAAAGTTGCGACATTTCATAGTATTTGCAGAACATAAGCGCTTAAAAAAATATTTGACTTTAAAAGTGTAGTACTATTTCCATAGGAGATTTTTAGGTTTGTTAGGGGAGTATAAATGACAAATTACGCATAATATAATGATGGTTTTCAAATTTAATGTGTGTTTATAACAGAGATTACCATTCCCCGCCCAAATTGATAACCAGGCTCGGAATAGTATCGAAATTTTTGATATAAATTCAAAGGCCTACATGGAACTTCAGATCCAAAAGAGATTCTGTAAAACAATTATTTTCTTTGAATAAATTCTGCCGGCCGCAAAAATTAATTTGCCAGCCGCATGCGGCCGGCAAATGAGGGGTTGCGGAACACTGATCTAGTGAGTATTCCAACACGTTAAGCAATACATACAAGCTAGTGGTCATAGACGCCTTAAACCACCCGAGCACTCGGGCATGTCCGGGTCCAGAGGAGCTAGCCGAAGCCCGGGTAAATTCCGGGATATAGTAACCTATATAGTTTTGGATCGAACTATGGTCCTCAAGTGGTTGGCACGGCCCTAGATTAGATTGATCGGGCGGCTCAAAGGGCCAACCCTCGTATTTACGACGCCAATGCTAGTGTTTACCTATTATAACTTTTGGAAGTTAGTTTGTATTTCAAATATAAATCCATCACTTTAATATAATCCGGACAACAAACACACACACAAACACAACAATCGAGTTTTAATAATATAGATATATGTGGCCGTGTGGATATATCTGCCCTCCTAGGGTCTATGAAAACTCTAAAGTTCTTATACTTATGTTCAGTCAAGGCGGTTACTATTCGAGCAAATACAGGGTATCAATCTACAAGAGACTCCCACTCACAGTTACCATCAGTACAATATTATATTGCGTCAATGATTTAATTGGTGATTTAACAGTAGCTTGTCTGTAATATGTTAAAGGAAAACTAATAATAGATATGCTCAGTTCTGAAAATATACAGTCACTTTCGATGACGGTCTAAACTATGTATGTAAAGTTGGAACGAATTCTGCAAGAAGGGATCAATAGCTGCATTGAAGGGAACAATTTCTGCAAAACAATATATTGGGTTGAATTTATTTGACTTAGATGGCTAATACCAAAAAAAATCCGTTCTGCCTCCTTTTCTAAACAGGATTTCTACTAGAAATGAAATTAAGTTAAGTAATCTAGGATTTTGGTTCTGCCTAACGATGAGATTTATTATGTTAATTATTGCTAACCCAGCTCCTGCAAAAAGAATTGTTTATTGAGATGTAGAACTTTAATACTATTTATAAATCAAATATTTTGCAACCCTGGATTTACCTCTCCATAATAATGGTTTAATGGTGAGAATAAGACCGCGAAGATGTATTATTCTCATCTTTAAACCATTATTATGGAGAGATTACACCCAAAGTGAGTAGTAATTACTTTGCAATACAATTTTTACTGAAATTATAATTGCGTATAATATACCAACCACAGGTCTCAATTTATTTGAGCTAACAAGCTGAACCTTTAATATAGCTGAACGAGCTATCCTTAAGAATTATTGAGCTATTAATTAACTATAACTATTGAGCAATGAGAATAACTTACTCAACATAATTCCCAAAACAAATTACAGTAATTACAACCCAAAATGAATTTTAGGCACGCATTATTAAATAATAGTGTATAATTCACTAGCCACAGGTGAACTCATTAGTAATATTATAGCTTTTTGGGAAGGGAAAGGCCGCGAAGCGGCGTTAATTGCATCGCGTAGTGCCTAACACGAACGAACAAAAGTCGCGAAGCGACTTTTGTGAGAGAGTGATCCGTCGCGAAGCGACCGAGACCGAAGGGCTCGTAGAGTTAAATGCAGTAGATACTATCTAGTATAAGTTTCCGTGTATTCATCTTATTATTGACGTATTACTAATTTAGTTTTGTGTACCTTAGTAGTCATCGAAATACAAGCATAATAAACTTTTTCGATATACTAGTAACAATAATTATTAAATGGGACGAATAATAAGGAATACCGGTACCACCGTCTGTAAATTGACTAACTTCATGATTACTCCGCGATCCGGGGTGTATCGGGATTCGGTAATAATATTATCAGCATAATACGTAATAGTTAAGTGTTGCTATTTGGATCAGAGTTAGGATATTATTAATAAACCAAATGAAAATATTTTAGAATATTTCGCAGATGGGCCAAGCTAGCTTGACCCATTCGCGAATAGACCAATTTGTTGGCCAAATTGCAAAAGGGCCAGCCCATTCGCGAACGGGCCAAATTCGAATTTGGGCTGCAACACATGTATGGAAGAAGAAAATACGTTGTAAGTAATATATGATTAAAATATTGTGTTAAATGTAGTAACACAATATTCGCAAATACTAATTATGGTTGTGTTTTATCCTATAATATTAATAATTGTATACCCATAATAAATTGCAAGTAAAGTTAGATAGCGCAAAATATGATATGACTTCTAGTCCATCCTTGGTTACAATTATTCCTTCAGTTGTTGGGCCATATATAGAGTAGGCTATGGTTAAACATTTTCTATAAGTATGACTCAATTTAGCCTAAAAGAAATTGAGACTCAGTTTGGACTAGGCGAAAATGAGACTCAATTTGGACTAGGCGAAATTTAGTCTCAATTTGCACTGAAACTCAATTTCGCCTACAACATACTATATATATATCTATATATATAAAGTTGTTTGTGTGTATGTGTGTCCTCACATCTCCTCTGAGAGTTCACAACAGATCTGAACCAAATTTTGTATGTCGCTTAGGAATTATCCCACCACCCTGAATAAGGAGTTTTTAAGAGATATTTACATTCCTCGCGAAGAATTTGAGGATTCGTCTTATAATTTGAGGATTCGTCGACACCCCTACCCAATACTGACAAATGATACTTCGAATAACAGTTATCTTCTATACTTCCCAAGTGGTAATACCACTAAAGAGGTACATATATAACAAGTTCGTTGGAACATAATGATATTTTGCAGGAACTACCAAAAGCCTTTTTGTGCTTGAGGGCGGCGCTTAGGCTATTAGTAATACTATCAATAACATATGTAAATATGATTATTTACTCATTATAAGACTACCCGTGAATTTGAATACCGCGGCGAAGCGCGGGTACTGGCTACTACATCTATACTATTAAACACAAGGGTGGGTGTATATATATATATATGTGTATATATTTGTTTGTATGTTCCGAGTTGATTGAAGAAAGTGGACGGTTTCCAAATGTGATTTTTGGCATATAGGGGTAACTTTTGGCACCCGCCAACAAGTTGAGGTTTCCACAAAATTCACTTAATCGCACATAATTTCCACCCTCTAAGAGATACAAATCTGAAAATTTAATAGAACATGCACATTAATGATGCGGACACGTTGGTCACACCAGATCGCCACTATACTAACTCATCGCATGATGACGTAATAATTAAAATTTCACATTGTTAAATTTGACTATTTAGGCCTATTTACGCATTATAATCAATATGAGGAGTATATAAACCACACACCAACCGCAAAGCGGTTGGTGTGTGGTTGTGTTCTGCCACGAAGCGACCTAGCAAGCGAAGCGCGCTAGTGTAGTATATAGTAGAATATATAACACTGAAAACGTAAAAATATAATTGTTCCATTATTACTCCTGTGGTTAAGATACTAACTAAGTTTTTGACGAATTATAACTAGTATACACTACCCGTAGTATCCGGACAAAAGTATTCGCCACCCAACATTTTCCCATTGTAAATAATAATATAGTAGGTTAAAAAATGATAGATAGTGTATTCAAATTACATGAGATATTGCTATTTCGATTAGAAATTCGTATTCTGCGTTCGAACTAACAATTGTAGAAGCTTTCGATTCAATCCCTTTTTATTTGGTTAAAAATTATATCATGTGTCACTATGCATCACTTTCCAAAATTGCCACATGGGAGAGATGGAACAAGTGGCTCATGTTGCCATTTGATGATAATTTTAAACCGAATTAATATGTAAGTCAATTTGAATGCATCTACAATTGGTAATTCGAATGCGTAGAATACGAATCTGAAATCAAAATAGCAATATGTCATAAAGTTTTAATACATTGAACTATACTATTAGGCCTTCTATAGTACTATTTTCAATGGGAAAATGTGGGTGGTAGAATACTTTTGTCCCGGTACTGTATACGGGTGGAATGGTATTATTTTAACAACCGGCCGGATGGTGTGCTGATCGGTCAAAAAAATGGATTAGAGGGAACATTGGTGGGAGTAGAATTATTTCTTTAAACATTCTCATTCATCAGTCTTGATGAATATTTTCCACAGTACCACAAGCGATTCAATAACAATATCTCAATATCTGAAGGACACTTCAAAGAATCACAATCAACATATCTTACAATGTCAGGTCTGAAATATCTACATCTTTGTTCTCAGTTGTGAAATACAATTGATGGCAATTAACGGTTATAACTTTTAAGATATAAGTATACATCCATCATAATCACAATAAACACAATGGAGTGGAGAACGTATTTGTCGAGGTCTATATAATTTACATAATCAATTACATAAATTTATGAATGATTTCATCGCTGTTGGAGAAAAGTTGCGGATAAATTACTATAATAGGGTTTGTCTATGTTGTAATTAACATACGTAGCTTAAGAAAAGCGGCATTCTATAATACGTATTTGGAAATAGGTTAATGTAGTATTTAGCACCACTCATAATTGATATGGCCCAAATAGATAGATAGATAAACCTTATTTTAAGAGGATGCCTGTTCACAAGTTGATGATTCTACAGGTACACGTACCTCTATTTTCAGTGAAAAAATAGAAAATTACATCTGTGCCTTCAAGGGGGGGGGGACGTTCCCTTGAAGGCACTATATTTTGGTGGTTGGTAGATTGATAGTGCCTCCAAAAGAACATGCTGTCGGCGGGCCAAAATTTCACAGTCTTTATAGGACGGAATTTTTTTTACTTAAAATATTTTCGCTTAATACAATTCTCCGCTTAATTGGGTCAAGCAACATGGTCCCGAGATGACTCTATAAAGCGGAGTCGACTGTATATATTATTATATAATTAATTAATCTAACATTAGAATCTACAGTGAATTTAATTATATCAAGTAAATTCCTTTATTTAATTAAATTACCTTTAATCCATGGTATAACGATGCTATAATTAAATAGACGCCTACTAGACTTCACAAATGAAATCAATAAATTTATCTCAAGGTGAAACAATAGAATCAAATTTAACAGTTATACTCAAACTGAAGTTTGAGTAAACAAGAAAAGTTCACACCCCATTTATGGCTTAATAAACCCAATATGAAAATTTGTATAACCCATCAGACGCAGAATTTTAAGTCGAATCTATTGGTAAATAAAATGGGGGTTTAGCGTAACATTTTATCGACCCTAAGAAAGCGATTGGTGTAATCGGAATTACTGTATGGCTTCAATTTTTTTAAATTATGACGTCATATTCAAACAAAATGTCATTTCGTCTCTATAATTGGCTCTAAATGGACAATATACACATAAAATGGATTATTTGGGTATGGGTTATCAATCCTAAGGAAGAAATGATATATAACTAGCATTAGCCAGTGGCGGATCCAGACATGTTGAAAAGGGGGGGGCCAAGAAATAATGCGAGCGTAGCGAGCAACTTATAAGGGGGTATGGGGGGTAACTCCCCAGTTTTTTTTAGTTATATACACTCAAAAGTCATTTTAAACGCTAATTTCTTTATAAGGAGCCATAATTCAAACTTGAGGCTGAAGTTTCTTAATTATTTTGTCAATTTCAGCCTAAATTTCAGTCAATTTCAGTTTCGAAGGGGGGCCCCCCCCTGGATCCGCCTCTGTTAGCCACCTAATGTAGCTATGTAGTGGAGAAACTGGTAGGATATCTTTTTCAGATATTGGAGGATGTGTTAACCCGTATCTCGATTTGGAATTCAATTTCAAGAATTCTTCGTGATTACTCACATCATTAAATAGGTTCTTTGCATCATGAATAAAACGATTATTTGGAAATCCATCCCTTATTAAAGTCAAGTCTCTTAATTGCGTGTGGTTAGCAGTACACAACTGGCAGCTAGCTCCACCAGCATCGCTCTATGTTGCAGACATTTTTGAATCAAATAATGATCTAATTATCCTAACGTTGACATGACCACCAGTAATGTCCAAGCCAGAATCTTCGATTATTGATGTTTGAGGATTTATTAGTTCAGTCATTAAAAATTGACCGTTCTGAATATTCTCTTTGAGAGATATCAGGACTACAGGTCTAGTAACATAAGGAGAATTAGGAGTATCCTTTGACCATAATATTTCACAATATTTGGATGTTATCTTGAGGATTTTAAAAGCGAAGAGTATTAAATTTTTTATTCAAAAATCTATGTTAGTCTGAAGTTGATTATAGACTTTATAGCTCCCTGATCCATCTAGGCCAGGGGTGGGCAAACTTTTGAGGCCGTGGGCCAAAATGGATAAATGTCATTGTGTTGCGGGCCTGAGAGTGAACATTTCCTATTTAACACATTTTTTATTTGATTTGCAGTAGCATTAATGGGAAATAAACTATGATACTGAGGAAGTATAAACTAATTTATTGACATATTAGGAAGTATAAAGAACTAGTGGGAGTTGTGCAGTTGATCCTGCGTTTTTATTAGTTTATCAAAATTTGGTTCTCTGGCTGAAGTAGCAGTATATACACATAAGCTGAGAAAGGTATTCATCTGTCAATACTGATCTTGACATATTTTTGATAAACTTTATCATACCTGCCAATCGTACAGGGATCCCTGTACAGTTAAGAATTTTAACCATTTTGGCCATTCTGTCAGGCATACAGGGATTTATTCCATTTATATAGGGATTTTAATTTACTAATTATGAGTAAATAATGCCTAAAAATGTTTACAGATGTGATACGTAGTATATTCTGCCATGCATTCTGCATTGACTACATTTAGGCACAACTTGTTTCTATATATATTCAAGTGTATAGTAATTCCCGGACGTGCAAGCGCAGCGAGCGAGATATTTTTGGGAGGTGTACAGGGATTTTGGCCAATGTACAGGGGGAAATTGTAGCCCTGTACAGGCATATGATTCAAAAAGGTTTGCAGGTATGCTTTATGTGGCCTAGACTACCAAAAATATGGACTTCTGTTGAAGTCAAGCGGGCCGGTTAAATATCGTAGGCGGGCCGGATCCGGCCCGCGGGCCGTAGTTTGCCCACCCCTGATCTAGGCCATCTGCGACATCTATTGGTAATGGGAATTTGGTAGTATTAATTCTCAATAGTTTTGATATTATTTCGGTTGTTAAATTTCGAATTTTCGAGTACGCGATACCTACCCCAATTGGATAACCATCACGATGGTTCACAATTTCAATATGACTAGAGAGTGCCATTTCCCGCCGATAAGTGACTAGTTTATTGTATGTGGGGATTGTAAAACCTTCTGGTTTACAAATGACTCGCAATTCAGTGTATTTTCGTTTACCTATTTCCAAGATATCCATCAATGCTGCTGCCTTATCAAACTGTAATTTGCAATTCGTTTCTGCTAATACCCCAGTTTCAGCGATTTCTTGCAAACTTCCGAAGTTTTCCTATCATAATCCTTATTTGCAATAAGCTCCAGTGACATTGCTGCTATTTGTTTTGCAGTAACTGACTCTCTTTCAGCAATAAAAGGTATATTCAATTGACGGCCGCTGCGCGGCCTTACTACGCCTTGAAACAAATCATTTAGAATTATACATCTTTGTGGTCTATTAAATATATTCCTCATAAAGTCCCCTAAATTAAAAGCTACACATTGTAATTTGTTTGGAAATTCAAATTCTCCCATTAGTAGCTCAATAAATTTCAGTTGCACGATAAGGATAGCTCGAATCCAAATAATACTCTAGAAAAACATGCAATAGAATAGACAAATGATTGATTGGTTAGATGAATATATTTTCAATCAATCAAATTGCAGGCTCAGAAAAACTTTTTATTATGCAGCTTTTTCTACTAATTGGATGAAGTATACTATATTTCTTTTATTAGCATTCCCAAACATACTTTGACATGCAAAGTATCCAAATGTGAAATAAAAATACGAATCGGCAACTATTTTGTTCTTTTTGACGTCACTAAAGCTCAAAATCACCGTCTTATAGAATAATAAGGACATAGATTACTAAATTATTGTAAATTCATGAAAAATTATAAATTCATGTTTAAGCACTCCTAACCAGGGTTGCCAATCCAATCCAATCGAGAAGATTTTCGATTGCCGATTGCTGCATTTTTCATCGATTGGATTATCGGTTGGATTGCTGCATTTTTCATCGATTGGATTATCGATTGGATTGCTGCATTTTCATCGATTGGATTATCGATTGGATTGCAATCGATGAATTTTCATCGATTTTTTCGATTGTTTGTTTTTCAATATCTAAATATTGCCAAAATTTAAAATGCTCAATTGCTCGTCAATTAAACCCAATAATATATGTTTTAAGTTTGAACATATGATGAAACATTACTCTTTTTGATATAATACTGAGGAGGAAACGATCGAAAAAAATCGGAGAAACAATTAAAAAAAATCGATGATATTTTGGATTGTCGATTGCGATTGGATTGTCATCCGAATAATCGATTGTCGAAATTTGGATTGCCGATTGTCCAAATTTGGCTCGATTGGATTGGAATAGATTGTCGATTGGATTGGATTGGATTGGCAACCTTGCTCCTAACTATACTTTGACATGCTATCTATCCAAATCCAACATAAAGATTTTGATTCGGACTTTTAAAAAAAACTTATTAACGTCACTAAAGGTCAAAGTCGCCGTCATTTTGTGGAAAAAAAATTCGGGGGAAAATCCAGAAAGTGACCTTGTTTAAGTAGAGGTTATCTCAAAAAATATTAGTCGACAGAGAAAGACTTTCCCTCAAAAATGATCCTTATCAGTAGAGATACCAATTTCCCCGCCTCGATTTTCAGCTGTAATACAAAGTTATAGAGTTAATAATTAATCATAGCAAAATATAGGTAAAATTTGAGTAACGTGGGGGAATTGGTAACACTAATAGTGTAGAGTTAAATTAGCACTATTACTGAACTTGCGCCAAATAGAGAAAATTGCTAGAATTTACATTATCTAGTATGGATTCACTATTAGGCTTAACTTTGACTATGAATATCTAATTTAAATTTTCATTTTAGAGAATTGTGATATACTGTTATTTGGTCCTACTAAAAAGTTGTGTCTAAAACGCAATAAAAATTGGGGGTTATCGGGTGTCGAAAATCGACTCTCCTATCTCCTAATCGCACATAATTCGCGCCCACTAAGAGATTTAAAAAATCTGAAAACCACACACCAACCGCGAAACGGTTGGTGTGTGGTAGTGTTCTGCCGCGAAGCGACCTACCAAGCGAACCTCGCTAGCAGGGCCGGATTATCCCATACGCCAATTACGCCTTGGCGTAGGGCCCCGTACATTTGGGGGCCCATAAATAGTATTGTATTTAGTGCAATGCAGGGGCCCATTCCAAACTAACCCTACATAAGTATATACACTGTGCATCAATAATTTATTTTAACACAAATTGGATAATAATTTTCTTTCCTTTGTCATGCTAATGCTATGGTGGTAGATAAATATAATCATTAATCAATAATTAACACATCTTAAGTGATACTTTGTTATTAATTTGTTACGACTACATTGGGATTCGTCACCCAGAAGCAATAGGTTATTTAGATTGTATATTAATAACACTACAAGTTTTATTAAAGCATCAGACATTCCTTTGTGACACATTTAAAACTCGACAGAGACCCAAGGATATTAATGTAACATCTACGCAGGGACAAACTTCTCGAATCTACGTTTCCAAATGTATCTTCAGCTTTACGCTTATTTTTGACACTACCAGTCACCGTTTGTGAAGGCGAACGCTTATTTTCAAAATTAACACTGTCAGATCAATAATAATTTAAGAAAGACGTAACATGGGACAAAATCGCTTAAATGCGCTTCCTATAATGTCAATAGAAAATGACGCAGCCAGCACGATGTCATTCGAAAATACCATTAACAAGTTTTCTTGTTTAAAATCGCGCAAAAAAAAAATTTAATTAACAAAATACAACTTCTGTTTTACATTAAATTTTTTAACTTGATTATGTTTACTATACCACTTCATAAATAGGGGGCCATATTTTCATCTTGGCGTAGGGCCGCTGCTGTGTCTAATCCGGCCCTGCTCGCTAGTATATAGTATATATCATTATACTTATATATATATATGTATACAGCCATAGCATTCGATACACTAAGACAAATGCGCTTATTATTTTTGGACCAGGGATTGGTTACTTACTTAGATTCAGTAAAATTTGTTTTTTCTATTTTTTCTTTGCTAATTGGAAATTTTTATATGAGATTCATTATCCCCACCCCTTATACCCTTTTAAAGCATCTTAGCTTATTATAATAGAATATGGAAGACCAAATTTAATCACAGTTATTTTTATTATATTCTGATGTTTCCTGATTAATGCATTAATCAGGAACATCAGAATCCCTGACATTGGTGCTCATCTGCAAGTTTAGCCACATCTGGTTCAAATTTAGTTAACATTAAACGTAGATCGCCGGATTTCGTGATTTGCAATCTATTTCGCTGTTTGGTATGTACCCTCATTATCTGGCTAAAGCCCTTCTCAACTAAGTAGGAAGTATGGAATGCAAGAATTAGAAGCTTCGTCCTCTGACATAATAAGGGCATACGCAAAATATTCTTCGTTTGCACCCTAAAACTCGAATTACCAAGTTGATTAAATTCTATTAGAGCTTCGATATCTGCTTGCAGCTTAGCTAGATGCTCTTGAATTTCTAACTCAACCATCTGTAGGTTTGTATAAATGGGTTCATTACCCAATCTGGTACGATCAGCTGGGTTAAATCCTTAAATCGGATTTGCATATCTTCACTTATTGATTCGAGATGCGAAGCATATGCACGTAGTTGTACATCAGATATATCAGGTATTGCTTGCAGAGAACGGAACTGGTAAAACTCTCTACGACAGATATTCTGCTTGTACAAAGCTAGTTTGCTTATGAAAGATTCAACGACAGACTTAGTTTTGATTAAGTTAACATCTTGGACTTGAAGTTGTAGATTTAACGAATTCAACTTATCAAAAATGTCACTAAGAAAAGCGATATCATGCTTTCGTATTTTGATTTCGTCGGACAATTCTGGATTAAAGCCATCCAGAAACTGGACTATGGTATCAAATAATTCATTGAACCGTTTTAAGCATTTTCCCTTTGACAACCATCTGACTTCTGTGTGAAGGAGAAGTCGTTCGAAATTTTCATCATTCTCATGGCAAAGCTGTCGAAAAATACGATCTTTTAGTGCTCGTGTTTTAAAAATACTGTTAATTGCAGTTATGACTACTTGTAGTGATGAATCTAGCTGATGACTAAGCTTCTTGGCTACCAAGTGTTGACAGTGTATCACACAATGTATGGAAAATGCGTTAGGAACTGCCTTAATTAATAGAGCAATAAATCTACGATAGCAACCAGTCATTGAAGGAGCACCATCCGTTGAGCATGCTATACTGTTCGACAAGGGTATTTTGTGATGTTCAAAAAATGATTCAAATATAGATTCAAATATAGATTATCCCCTCGTATCGGTAACTAGTGATTTGGCAAATAGTAACTCTTCTGATGCTGCTCCGTCTTTTGTAAAGCGTACGTATGCTAGTAATAGGGCTTCATTGTCACAAAGAGTTGACACATCTAGTTGTAGGCTAAATTCTGGAGTTTGAGTACCGTATTTATTCGAATAGTAGCCTAGGCGATTATTGTTTTATAGGCCATTTTCTGACCAATAATTTTTGTGACTTTTCGAGAATATCACATGTTGATACAATTTATTTAGCATAGTCGGTTGATAATCGTATTGCGACTAATATTAGATAAAGAAATTTACTCAGGGTACCTGTAGTAAATTTCTATTTGCAAATTTGGGGGGGGCTATTATTGGAGGTAGGCGATTATTCGAATAGGGGCTACTATTAGAATAAATACGGTATGTGAATTTACTGAATTTCCACATCATTGGCCATCTCTTCAATTCTCCTAGCAACTGTATCATAACTCAAGGGGATGGATATAAGAATCTTGGCGGCATTCTGGTTCATAACAGTTGAGATATTCTCAGAAATAGTAGGAAGAATGAGCGTCTCACCAATACTATGTGGTTTTCCGTCTTTTTGCAATTAATTTGGAAATATTGTATGAAGCTAACATTCTGTCTTTGTTTTTATTATTTCCTTTCTTGAACATGTTGGAAGGTTTCATTATTTTAGCCTTTTCGTTTCATTATTTTAGCCTTTAAATTTTCGAAGAAAGCAATGTCTTTGTTGCTATGGTCAGGATGTTTTATCGAAAAATGTTCTTTCAATCGTGATGGTTTCATTGTTTCATTGGAAAAAACATGTTCATAAATCATACACATAGGAAGTTGACCGTTAGATGGTGAAGGAAAGCCATAGTGCAAATGATCGACTGAATATTGTAGACATTTCTTTTTACCAGAAGTAGCCATTTAGTTATTTTGCAATATGATAAAGTAGGCGATATATTAAAATTGAGATATATTCGGAAATTTCTAATATTTGTAATATTTCTCCATTCCTATATATACTAATTCGATTTGTATCAACGTCGTGCAGAGTATTTATTTGTTTTTTTATGACACTAATGATGTATTTATAGGGTCTTTAGTCAGGTCGCTTAACATCGATTTCGGGAAACGCTGGACAAAAGCACCAAATTTTGTATACGTAATCTTTATGACCCCAGCATCAAATTTCTCCGCGGCCCCACGACGAACGGATACATTTTCGATATTATCTTGGACTTTTAAAATTGAGGCTCTCTACTAAATCGCCGGTATTACCCCGAACGGCAACTTTCCAAAATCAACTCTGGTCTACTTTTATAGACCAGATTCGTTGTCCACATGAAATTCCCCGCCGTTAAAGGGGTCACTTGCCCATAGTTTATCCCTAGCAACGCAATAATGTCTCAGGAATGTGACAACATTCTTTTCTCAAAATTTGTCCTAAACCTATCGAGTGACCCCTTGTTCGACTCCCAACAGCTATCTGAGTCTAGTTATAAACATAGTGACACTCTAAATCGTTATTTGATGCTGTTTACGACAATTTCCTTAGTTTTCATTACAGTATATTCTCTCTAATAGTCCACCAGTGGGTAAAAGGACCCAGGTGGACTATTAGAGAACATGAACCATTAAAGAATTTAGCCTTAAGTAACATCAAATATACATAATATATTAACATACGTTATAGTTAAAGTATATTTGTAGTTTAGTACAAGCAAATATAATCGAGAATATATAGAGCCAATATAAACTATTAGGGAGTATGAACTGTACGTAAGTAATACGTGATCAAATCTGGTCTTTACTAGTCCATCTGTAGTTATGGGGCCCATGTGGACGTTAGCTTAAATAACATCGAAACTAATTAAGGTGGGCAAATAGAGAAGTGGACGTTTAGAGAGAACTGAGTGTAACTAGAAACAGTCTGGGCACTTAACACATAATGGTGACGAGTCCTTCGGTCTCGGGAGCTTTGCGACGGATCGGTGCTACACACCTCATGTTAACGGTCGCTATGCGGCCTTACTCATCATCCTTGCTACCATGCAAAATGGTAGTGGATGTTATAGCAAGCCTTTCTACCATTTTCCATAGTTTTACCTTGTTTACCAATAATACCCGTTGGAAGCTAACTTATAGGTTGATTTTGAATTATAATTAATTTGTTTACTTATTAAAACATCTGGAAGTTAGTTTATATCTTAATTATAAATACGGTTTCGATTCCCTAATTAATACAATCCGGACAAACACACAAACAAACAAATAACAATCGAGTGTTAATAATAGATATACTGGACTTAAGCTCTAAAATCTTTTTGTTAACTTAACAGAGTTTTTAGAAATATTGCTGCTAGGTCCCGACAAATTACACACTCACGAAATCATCTATAGCAAATTGACTGTTCCTGCGCTGGATGAGGTAGGGTTAATTAATAAGAGTCTTAAGACGTACTTTCGGATACTACATACTCTATTAGCCGATTTTTCCTCCTATCTGATCCACTATAAATGATACGGTTAATACGTACTCAGATATGACGTACCTCTGATAAGACGTACCAATTTCTATTCTCAAATAAATAAATATACATGTACTTGTATTTTAAATCGGTTAGTACGTACTACGTACTCTAGAAAACTATTAGCAGAACTCAGTTAGTAATTGGTTTGAGTGAGTAGGCTAAAACTAAATAGTTTAATCTCATCGTTAAGTATTAAGTATGTTAAAGACTTGAATACCCTACATCGTGTTTATACCATCGAACAAGTCAGTATTTCGACTTGTGGATTATGTGTACAGATAAGACGTACCTCAGTTAGTACAGGGCCGACGAGAGGGGGGGTTGCTTGGGGTTAAACAAGGGGGGCCCCGGATCGGCATCTGAATGTTTCTTTAGGACTTTATAATATTGAGTCTGCAAAATAGTTATTGTGCCTTATAAATTATAATACATCTTTCACCACAATATGAATTCCTTCGTTGCACTAATAATTGTTATCATCGATATACAGTATATCACAAAGGATCCAATGTGTCACTACTAATAAATTGTTACTAATCGTATTTCATTGGTTGAAACCATATTACAGTGGAGCCTCCCATAACGGACACTCCAAATAGCGGACAACTTCTAAATAACGGACAACCCTCGTGGCACGGATTTATTTATTTAGCATATGTCTAATAGAAAAGCAACCTATAAATAGCGGACAACCTCTAAATAACGGACAACGACGCCGGTCCCAAGGTGTCCGTTGTTCAGAGGCTCTACTATATTAGTTTTTGCTAAGCTTGACTCATTGAGAAATCCTATATTCTTTCTAACAAAAATTTCATTTTACTTTGACCAATTATATTATTTTACAATTATATTATCTTTGTTCTATCTTTACTGAAATTTTCGTCTAATTGGGAATTTGTTTCGAGTTGCAATTTATTTTTGTCTAATGTTTCGGGAATTATAAAATTCAATCCTGGTCGGAGGATGTGGAGGGGTCCGGCCAGAAATCTTACCAGGGGGCCCATAATTTCTGTCACCGGCCCTGAGTTAGTACTTGCCTTATCTTGTTTCCCAGGGTGGTACGTCTTAACCGAGTTATACAATACTTTAACTATAAAGTATGTTAGTATATTATGTATATTTGATGTTACTTAAGGCTAAATTATTTAATGGTCCATGTTCTCTAATAGTCCACCTGGGTCCTTTTCAGGGGTTTATCTAGGTGCCGGCCAGGCATCAGTTGTGGTCAAAAAGTGTGTGATTTTCGATTTGATTTAGGTGTCGGGTTGGCACTTAATTAGGTGCCGGGTGTATGGCCAGATTTTCTGGTCCAGAAATGATTGGATAAACAACAGTTTGTGCACCGTAGCAGTTTACCTCCTTAAAATAGTGCCGCATCATTGTATTATATTGATTTTGTATTATGGCTAATACCTCTAGGGTGCCGGAAAATTTCTACCTCCATAATAAGGTGCCAGCCACGAAAATCCGGGATAACCCCTGGTCCTTTTACCTCTGGTGGACTATTAGAGAGAATATACTGAATGATAACTAAGGAAATTGTCGTAAACAGCATCAAATAACGATTTAGAATGTCACTATGTTTATAACTAGACTCAGATAGCTGTTGGGAGTCGAACAAGGGGTCACTCGATAGGTTTAGGACAAATTTTGAGAAAGGAATGTTGTCACATTCCTGAGACATTATTGCGTTGCTAGGGATAAACTATGGGCAAGTGACCCCTTAAACGACGGGGAATTTCATGTGGACAACGAATCTGGTCTATAAAAGTAGACCAGAGTTAATTTTGGAAAGTTGCCGTTCGGGGTAATACCGGCGATTTAGTAGAGAGCCGCAATTTTAAAAGTCCAAGATAATATCGAAAATGTATCCGTTCGTCGTGGGGCCGCGGAAAAATTTGATGCTGGGGTCATAAAGATTACGTATAAAAATTTGGTGCTTTTGTCCAGCGTTTCCCGAAATCGATGTTAAGCGACCTGACTACTTGCACATTTGCGTACATCTCATTTGTGTACAATGTTTGTCATTCACATTTACGTACATCACACTTGGGTACAATATATTGGTTTTGACCATTTGAATTTAAATCTATTATTATTATTATTATTATTATTATTATTATTATTATTATTATTAATTAAATAAGAGTTATAATTTAATGGTATAACAAAAAACAATGACATAGAAAGATCATCAAAATATAGTTCTAAAAGCAATGCCACTCAAAATAACTATAATAGATCTGTTTAAGAATGAAGATTCTAAGGCTAGAATTGCCTTTTCATTATCGGCAGACTTTTTCGGTGAATTTGGATGTTCACCCTGGATGAACTTCATCTGCTTCAGCTCGACATTGCCCTGCTCTGTCTTGAGACATTCAATGAATTTCCAGATTGTAGGGTGATGACACCTACATGTGCTTTGGAATCCACGATGCCAATCTTCTACTAGATTGGTTGTTCTCGGAAACCCTTGTGAAACCAGATGAAAATTGTTCCAAAGAGATATAGGATAGAGAGGAGTATTCCTTTCTCCATTCAAGTTTAGAAGGCTTATATATAATTTTCAAAAAAATATCTGTAGAGAGGATGTGCATTTCCTGGAAAGCAATAACAAGTTTCTGGAAAGACCATTCGACGAGTTCAGGTGGAACGAATGCTAGACCTGGTAGCATACGCATGGTTAATGCAAAGTCAGGATCATTGTGGTATTGAGATTGCAGGCCAAGGGACTGAAGTTTCCTATAAATTGACTGTGAAAGATGGAAAAAACAAGCTTTCACTTGTGATAATGGCCAAATTAATTTAAACGAATTAATAGCTGCCTGCTCAAAGTTCACAAAGAAGTAGTGTGGTTGAGAATCTGGGCACGCTTCACGGATAATCTCCCACATTTTAGTGTAAGTTGAAGTCAATTTGTTTGGAAGTAGAGCGTATACGCATGGTAACAAATGACCATTTTCAAAAAGATTGGGTCCTCCATGAGACAATGTATCGTATATATAGTTGGAAAGAGAGCAGGGACTGTTTTAAATGTCCCGTAAGCTAGCCAGATGCTTGACATAGACAAGTATTCTATATTCTCCTTGGTAGAAAATATCACTATCCGGTTCGAGCCATCATCAGAGTCGTAAAATAGAAAATCCTTGTTAGAGAATGTTTTGATGTTATTAGCATCTAATTGAAGTTGTTCGAGCGATATAGGATTAGGCGGAGCTGTACGTTGCCTTTTATACATCATTTTTAGAGCGTGTTGCGTTGGGAGCAAAGACTTCGCAATTCAGATAATGAGCTGGTTATCTCTCCTACTGTAAAATGAGGATTGTCCTTTGTTTCTCTTCTCGCTTCCTTAGTAGATCTTTCACTACTGCTAATTCATCTTTACCATATTCCTATGGATGAGAATCCCCTGACTTTTTAACGATTAACTCATCAATTGAGTGTATTCTGGTTTTGCATCCTCGTACGTAACAACTCCCTTCCTTTTTCGAACTTTCCCGATGGAAAATATATAAGTACCCGTCATGGGATAATTTGTCAGTACCCTTGCAAGATTTGACAATTCTGAAGATTATATCATTATTAGTAGCCATTTTTGGTAAGTTTTGATAAAATATTGTGTTTATCCAATCCATTTTATAGACTTCTAAATATATGTGCGGTTAGTTTATTTACCTATGGCAGTTATACTGAACTTGTCAAATATGTATTACATTGTACGCAAGTGTGATGTACGCAACTGTGAATGATAAACCTTCTACGCAAGTGTGATGTGCGCAACTGTGAATGATAAACCTTGTACGCAAATGAAATGTACGCAAATGAGATGTACGCAAATGTGCTGCTCCCGTATTTATAATATGAAACCTGTTTGAATTTCACTGTGCTAAGCACTTATTATTGCTATTTGTTTATAACAGTTCACTGTATTTTGAATTCAAATAAGTGCCCTGGTAATTGACTGGTTTGACAATCGAAACCTGAATCGGTGATATATGATAATACATACTATATGTAACACTTTCTTGATCAAATTAATTCTTCCATCAAAATTATACAATAATTATGGTTTAAAATATTCTCCTAGCGCTCCCTCACCGCCCCCCTTGGGATCTCCGAACGCCCCCATTGAGAACTCCTACTCTAATCTTCTATATTTCGAATGGGTTGGTTGGTGTTGGGTGATCATGCAACACGCACATAAAAAATACTGACTCATCAGTTAATATATTCTACTGAAACTTGAATATCTTTGAAATGAAGTGTGCTAAAACGAAACTTCCAACTCACTAAGGGTCGTTGCCTTTTGAAACACCTTTCTGAAATAATTTAACACCTTCATAGCGATGATGACATGGCGAAAAAATCCCAAATTGCAGCTGTTCCGACAGCATTTTCCTTGGAGGCACTATCAATTACCAAACCGGTAGCCACCAAAGGATAGTGCCACCAAAGGAACATGCGTCGGCATAGCTGCAATTTTGGATTTTTTATTATTATAGATATTTATTTTATTCTTCATTTCTTGTAATGTTTAGAAATATATTAAACTGTATCTTATCTGATTCTAAATAGTTCTAAACTAATCGTATGCAAACTATGCATTATAAACCTCGTTATTACTGTGCCGACTATAGTATAGTATAGTGGCCCAGTTCTAATCTTAGTGCTTTGGTTACCGATTATTATTATTAGTCCGTAGATCGTACACAGAACAGAGTTTAGTTAACTAAGAGCCCAAATTTTCAGGATATGTGTCTCATGGGTTACAGATGTGCACCTGGGGTCACGATTCTTTGTTACATTTTTTTGGACACATTTTTGCACCAGTTTAATATTAGAAAAAGAACAATAAATAGTGCACAAATATTTAATTTATATGCATTCGATAGAAAATCTAATTCTACACCTTTTCACAGTGCACGAATTTTTAAATTGGGTTTCGTTTGTGCCACAATTGAGTTACAAATTCCCTTTGTTTACTAACACTTCAGTTCAAATGAAAGTGTTAATTATAATTCTATAGTTTCAACTTATAATAATTATGTTAATTCAACTTGTGAGATCGAGTAGGCTTCTATTTTCTAATTGAAAACTAAGATTCTACATTCCATAACAACGACAGATTATGTGATTATATTTCCATCAGCAAGAATACTCTTGCACTGTTAATATACTGACGTAATTAATTATAATTAATTCAGTCTGTTTTGACTTATATAGAAGGTTCCAATTTGTTTATTAGGGCTTATCGAGTGTGCGGAATTTAAATTTGATAGCCAAATTAATTAATTTATTATTTATGACAAAATAATTTAACTTAATAATTGTAGTTGACATTGAAATTGGTGTTATATTAAAAATAATATTGATAATTATTTATACTAATTAATTAAATATCATAAATCTCAGAGATTATAGAAGATAGAAACAAATTTCAAATTTATCAATTGATCCTTTTGCCACGTAACACCTCTACAAATGGATCTTGACACCTTGAGGTGAAGATGGCATCGTCAAAAAAATGTGTTTTTACAATTTTGTGAATTCTATCGGTTGGTTGGTGTTGGGTGATCACCCAACACGCACATAAAAAATGCTGACTCATCACTTATTATATTCTACTGAAACTTGAATATTTTGAAATGAGGTGAGCTAAACCGAAACTTCCAACTCACTAAGGGTTGTTGCCTTTTGAAACACCTTTCTGAAATAATTTAACACCTTCATAGTCATGATGACATGGCGAAAAAGGAGGCACTATCAATAAACCACCACCAAAATATAGTGCCACCAAAGGAACATGCGTCGGCACAGCTGCAATTTTGGATTTTATTATGGAATATTCAGCATAGACATTATATAACCACGATAGAAATATCTAATTAACTAACCAATCCCTGGTCCAAAAAATTATAAGCCCGCCATTGCCTTAGTGTATATAATGCTATGAAACAGCCTTGTGTTTTGAAATAGCGTTAATTTATGTTCTATTATCATAGGTGAATTATAAAGGATTGTTTCAAAACCAAAAATATATTTTAATCATCAAATGATCATTGATCGACCAAAACTACTATTTTGAGAATATCTGCATCAATTTTTATTGATGTCATTCAGTTTGCTGCTATTAATAACTACCTATATTAGTCCATGAGCCCAGACCCAAAATTTCATGATTTGGTACCATCTAAGGTGGCAAATTCTTATTGCCATTTTTTATTTGCCACACATCTCTAGTTTATGTTTTGATATGATAACCTTTGCACACTGGCAGCTTAGTGTAATTTATCACTCTTTGAATGACCATGCATCCCTATACGAGTGAGTGGAATTTCTTTTTTTTCATTAATTCTAGGATAAACATTTTATGAACAATATATACGCAACTCCAACTACTTCCAAACACTTTCCAATTTACTTTACAGCTACCCTATAATATTTTCATTTACTAATTTTCATCATAATCAGTATCAGAATTTGTTTGCTCTGCATCCTGCTCCTCTATCATGGCCTGGTTGTCACAGCAGCTGCAATCTGGCAGTTTGCATGACCGGGAACAGTTACAAGACAGCAGCTGTAGCACAGTATCTGGCGCAGGAGATCCTCGCATCCATTCCACGTCCAACTAACCATCATCGTCATAGATCCAGCCATGATCCTTGGGCTTGGAATGAAGGGTTGGCACTGCAGGCATCGCCTCCATATTGCAGCTTGATAGTTGGCACGCAGGGCATGCATGAAAAGACAGTCCTCACAAGGTGGGAGCTCACTGGACTCCACCTCTCCACGCTTGGCACAGAAGAGTTGATACTTTGCTGGAGAACTTTGGGCTGAACAACAATTCCATTGACTGGATGAGGTCCCCTCTCCACGTGTTGTCTCTTCAAGATGATAAATATTGTGCCATGCCAATGTTGTGAAGACACATGGGTAGCCATTTTCTGGAAGTAGCACATTATCCTTCGAGAGATCTTGCTTCTGGAGACATGCAGTGTCAATCTCCTCAACTTGTGAATAGGAGACACCGTGGCCAAACCGATTCAGAATTCGTATCAAGTTTGTATTGGCGGTCAGAGACATCACAGCAAAAGGAAGAAGGATATGCTTGGGTGGCTTTAACTTTCCACAAGTCACAGCAAAGACCAGATCACTCCCAAGCTAGTGGCTAGTCTCTGAATTCTTTCAGAGGGATTTCCACGGTCAGATTCCCCAGTCAGCATGATATACAGAAATTGTGGACTGATTCTGGGATGATGTCCTTGTCCTGCTGTGGGTTGGGTGACCAAGACTGAATGACATCTCTTTTCTTTATGTCATTTCTCAGCTGTAACATCTACAGAAGTGGCAGGTTTTGTATTTTGCAGTTCTTTCTTCAACTGGTATGCTTGTCTGACAAGCTCATCCCTAGACAGACTGTCTGGATACACAATTGCCATCAGAAAAAAGTGCAGAGATGCACCAAATTCACTTTCAAGCTTTCGACGCAGATGTTTCTAGGATGACTGTTTCAACTCAGTAACACCAAAAGAATTCAAAGCCCCCTCCAATCTTGATGTTAACTCTGTCATGGGTTTAACTTCTGGTGATGTTAACTCTGTCATGGGTTTAACTTCTGGATTTGTCATCAGTTCATTTCTGATGTAGAAAAACAGCTCCTCGTGGGCTTGACTATCTGCTTCTTCATACACTGCATACTCATTTTGCTCTTTTGTCATACTAACAGATGAGCTGACAGCAGATTCAACACGTGTGTACCGCCTGTAACATGTTCTGTGGTAATGTCCTTCAGCTGCAACCAGCTCTATACTCAAGATTGACAGCATTCTTCCATCAAGTTTTCTTGTTGCTGCCACGAATGCTGTCATCTGCAAGTAGTTCAACACACTGGATGAGAGGCTCTCTGGTGTTCTGACATTTAAGATACTTGCTTCATTTCTTACAGAATATACATATTTTCTCATAGACTCTGTATGTGGAGGATGCTCTCTGGAGGACCTTCTGGTTCTGTATGTATCACTCTCTGTGCTGGTTTCTTTGGCAGCTATGGACTCCAGTAGTTTCTTCATTGTGAAAATGCTGCGACACTTGCGGTGATATTGTATCATGTGCGCTGGAGGCATCTATCCTTCTGGGAGGCCTTTGGCTATATCCAGAATTGGGGCATGCTTTCTGATCTCTGCTGCCTTTAAGATTGTCCTAAATGAGTCAAGATCTTTCGGTGACACTAAAGACTCCGAGTCCGAAGGATAATCAGAACAATGGATGACACAGGCTGTACGTCTTCGCTTCTTTGGGAACACATTGCCTTCCTCTTTACTTTCAGAATCCATGCTCGTGCTACCACACAAAACAGGTAATTGTACAAGAAATACTGAATTTAATAGGCTAAAACAATGATTTAAAATTAATTTAATATTATATACACTACCCGGACAAAAGTATTCGACCACCCAACATTTTCCCATTGAAAATAGTACTATAGTTGGGTTAACAATGGAAGATGGTGTTTTAAAATTACATGAGATATTGCTATTTCGATTACATATTCGTATTCTGCACATTCGAATTAACAATTGTAGGAGCTTTCAATTCAATCCCTTTTTGATTTGGTTAAAAATTATCTTCCTGTGCCAATATGCACCACTTTTCCCAAATTGCCACTATGGGAGAGATGGGAACTGGTGGCACATGTTGCCATTTGATGATAATTTTCAACCGAATTAATATGTAATCAATTGGAAGCATCTACAATGGGTAATTCGAATGCGTAGAATACGAATCTGAAATCAAAATAGCAGTATGTCATAAAGTTTTATTACATTGAACAATAGTATTAGACCTTCTATAGTACTATTTTCAATGGTAAATGTTGGGTGGTCGAATACTTTTGTCCGGGTACTGTATATATTTATCGTTTGACTAGTTTCCATCAAAAAATCTATACATAATTGAATATCTTGGTCCCTCATTTGTGATATTGTTACGATCTGGACATATACAGGGCCAGGGCCGCAAATTGGTATAAATTTAAATTATAGAAAAAAGCAATTTTTAGCTGCCACTGAGAAAAGGTTATCATAGCTTAAAGTACTTGTAAAGACCTTACAAACACTGTCGTATCACTAAAGTTTTGCCACCCAGATGATACAAATACAACCGACCTACCATAGGAAGAAGAAGTAGACTTATTTTGGGGCGCCATGCATTATGTCAAGGAGATGGGATCTGCCACTCCCACTTATGTTAACCTTCTCACCCTTGTAAGAGCCCTCCTTGCTCTACCTGCAAGTAATGGTGACAGTGAACCGTGCTTCTCAATTATGAGAAAGATTGACGCAGAAGAACTTACGCACGCACTTGCACCGCTGTACCATTGGGTTGCTACTATGTCTTAGAGTACTAACAATTGTGAAATGACGATCAATTTACAAACTTTTTCACAGATATATTTATGTGAGGGTCCTGTAAATGGTGTTTTAGGGCCGCCAGGAGACACCCGGAGTATTCTCGGGCTTTAGCCCCGGCTGTCAGCTACGCGATCAAATATCCCGACAAGTACAGTAGAAAGGATGGACACTCTGATCTATACTATTAGAACACAAGCTGTATATAGTGTTTCATTTAGGGGGGGGGGGGGGGGGGGGGGGGCTGGGCATTTGCCCCCTACCCTTGGATCCTAAGTGCCCCCCCCTTGGGATTTGAAAAAATATATGATCAAAGCTTAAGCCGCGCCCCCATTCTAAAAACTCTACTTTGCTCCCCCCTTGCCCTAAATGTCTGGATGACATATACAGTAGATGCCGGATTAAGAACCCCGATCATAAGAACATGCCGGATATAAGAAAATATACTGGAAACGGTTGCCATAACCGACGATTCCCGACGATGTTCTTATAACCGGCATCCAGTGTACGGTAAGTGATCAAAAGTATTTAAACAACACTACTTTGTGTTTATCTAAATTCCAACTTCTAGCAGCATACTAACATTTGTTGATGCTTTAACATGGATGTTTACATAAAACTCTTATGTTAATTATAAAAAATAACATAATTTTTCAATTACATTTTTATGGCGGTCTTAATCTCATTAACTATAATTAGCCAATTAAATATAATTTTTATGAACATCATAAGGTAATTAGAATATGCAAATTCTGATCTCAGATTTGAATAACACATGATATATTATTCTATTTGCTTAATTGCTAACCATTATGATTATTTTTCACTGAGATACAGCCACAATGACATTCGTGCCACTTATGCCACTTCATGGATATTGGATAAAATGACTCATGATCAAAAATGTTATGAAATTTATGTGTATAACAAGATATTTGAAGTCATTTCAGAGTAGTTTAGGTAGCCGTTAATAAGCTTTTAGAAGTACTGTGTGTCTGGAATAATATTCCAATTATTCAAATACTTTTGGTCTCTTACTGTATGTATATATTTCCTTGTATGTTCCGAGTTGATTGAAGAAAAACGGTTTCGAAAATCTGATTTTTGGCATATATGGGTAATTTTTGGTCCCCGACAAAAGTTGAGGTTTCCACTTGGATTTCTCACTCCTCACCGAGCTATGACGTCATTGTCTGACCTTGAAAATTCACTTAATCGCACATAATTCTCACCCTCTACCAGATAAAATTCTTAAAATTTAATATATCATTACATTAATGATGTGGACATGTTGGTCACATCATATTATCAATTTGCTTCCTCATTACCACATAATGACGTAATCATTAATTAATATTTCACATGATTAAATTTGACTATTTAGGCATGTTTACGCTATATAATTAATGTTAGAATTATAAACCATATACCAACCGCAAAGCGGTTGGTGTGTGGTTGTGTTCTGCCGCGAAGCAACCTAGAATGCGAAGCGCGCTAGTTAAAATTATATGATAGTTTTGATTTGATTTTTTTGCTATAGCAATTTCAAATGCTTTCAAACTTTCTTCTAATATCACACATAGTTTTATTCCTATATTGTGTGTCGAGTGAAATAATAGAGGAAGACCATGTTCTCATTTTAACAACAGGAAACTTTGATGAGGCATTAGAAAAATATGATAAAATTCTAGTTGAATTCTACGCACCATGGTGCGGTCACTGCCAAGCTTTGGCCCCTGAATATATTAAGGCTGCTACTCTACTGAAAGAGATGAATTCAGATATTCGTCTCGGTAAGGTTGATGCAACTGTTGAAAAGGAATTAGCTCAATCTCGTAATATCAAAGGCTATCCCACATTGACTTTCTTCCGAAACAAATCTCCTATGGAATATAACGGCCCACGAAAGGCAGATGGAATTATCGAATGGATTGAAAAGAAAACTGGCCCTGCCACAACTGCTCTTGAATCGCAAGAAGAACTGGATAGTTTTGCTGACACTCAAAATATTGTTATTGTTGGATTCTTTGCTACTGAAAGCAAGGCATCTGAGTTTATGCAAGTAGCGAGGAAAATGGACAAATTCTCTTTCGGACTTGTAATGGAAAAGGAGATATTTGATTCATCATTGTCAGGGGATGAAGGAATAATTGTTTATAAAGGATTTGATGAGAAGAAAGTTGTATTCGATCAAGAGCTTGATGTAGAACAAATTGAAACGTTTATCAATATCCACCAATTCGAACTCGTTTCAGAATTTTCTCCTGAATTAAGTGAAAAGTTTTTTGAAGCTAATATCGATAAACATTTGATATTTTTTGCATCATCAGGCGAACAAGTAACTGATGATACAATTGTTATATTACGCAAATTGGCACCAAATTATCGTGGGAGGATGCTTTTTATTTTTGTTGATTCTAATTCAGATCAATTCAAAGGAATCCTTGAGTTCTTTGGGATAGGTTATAGTGAGATTCCTTGCCTTCGGGCAGTAATATTACAGGAAGAAGTCGCTCGTTACAAACAGAAAGTAACTGATCTGACTGTGGAAGTAATTAGAACGTTTGTTGAGGACTTTTTGGCTGGGAAACTAATTCCGGATTTGAAGTCACAGAATGCTCCAGAAGACTGGGATGTTAAACCAGTTAAAATTTTAACTTCTTCAAACTTTCATGAAGTTATTTTGGATAGGAAAGGAAAAAGGGCCTTTGTGGAGTTTTATGCCCCTTGGTGTGGACATTGTAAAGCCCTCTCTCCAATATGGGACCAACTTGGTACGTTATACTATTTTATTATCTTTATTTATTTAATCCATTTCTAAATTATAATATTACTACAGGGGAGTCTTACGGCTCTGAAAAGTCTCCGGGCAAAACTGGCCCCTCATATTTAATATAGTTACAGAAAATGAAAACTGGTCCGCCCATGGTCGGACTAGTCAGAAAGCGTGCTACGCCTATGTACTAATTTTGACATGACTATTATAGCTTCCGTCTATATTTACTATTGACTTGAAATCTCAAAATTCATTTATTATTCTAAATCAGTTTTCAGATACATTGTGTATTTGGGAGCCAGTCAACTCGTACCTATTTCCACTCGTCCATAATTATTTGGTCAACTCGTACCTATTTTTTAGGTCAACTCGTCCCTAGTATTTTTAGTCAACTCGTGCCTATTGTTTTGGTCAACTCGTACTTATTTTTTAGGTCAACTCGTCCCTAGTATTTTAGTCAACTCGTGCCTATTTTAGGCACTAATGCTCTTAATTTTTGGTCAACTCGTACCAATTCTTTTGGTCAACTCGTACCTCTTATTTCGGGCAACTCGTATCTATTTTTGACAACTCGTACCTCTTATTTTGGGCAACTCCTATATATTTTTTGGGTCAACTCGTCCAGTATTTTGGCCAACTCTTACACGTACCTATTCTATAACAACCTTGTTCATCAACTTATTCCCCATTTGATTAATAAATAACTTGATATAAATATTAAATAATGACATCGTTTTTATATAATGATTAGAAACAATTTGGTTAACTAAGCCAAGCGCCTGTTGACCAAGACATAGTACAAATGCAAGTTGGTATTTGGGACGAGTTGATTGGGCGAGTTGATTAGTCACGAGTTGATATTTGGGGCGAGTTGATTAGTCACGAGTTGTGGGACGAGTTGATATTTGGGACGAGTTGATGTATGGTACGAGTTGAAATAGGTACGAGTTGACTGGCAATCGTGTATTTAATAGGATTGCCAGTCAACTCGTACCATACATCAACTCGCCCCAAATATCAACTCGTCCCAGTCAACTCGTACCTAATCAACTCGTCCCAAATATCAACTCGTACCTAATCAACTCGTCCCAAATATCAACTCGTACCTAATCAACTCGTCCCAAATATCAACTCGTACCTAATCAACTCGTCCCAAATACCAACTTTTATTTGTACTATGTCAATGGTCAACAGGGGCTTGACTAGTTAACCAAATTTAAGGGATGGTTAAAAACTTGGATATATAAGAGGAGTAAATTAATATCAAGCCATAGTGTTCTATACATATATAATGCAATGATCAAGCCTTCTTTTTATATAAATTTAAGTTTACCTCTCAAAATCTTTAGAACAATGAATAATTTGTGGGAAACAACACCATTCGGTTAATCGATGAAATTTTATGATACTTGAGATTAAAATGGAGCTTCCCTAATTCACGGAACCGAACGGACAAGTTTTCGAGATGAAATTTCAAATTTGTTGCTTCTTGCATTGCACATTTGGCCTTATAAATCACGGAATATTGTATCATGACGGTTTTCAAGCATTTGTTATGACATTTCACGTCGATGGTAAAACACTAAAAGCAATTTAGTTTGGGTTCAGAAGAAAATATATTTATAACTACCATAAAGTTTTGACCGTGTACCAATTGTAAAAACGTCGTATACATTAGATATACTCCCGGAAAACTAAAGGTCATTAAGGATTAAACAGATGTGCTCAACTACTCATCTAGCTAGATATCAGAGACGGAACCGGTCGGGTCTTACCGGCACCGGTCGACCGGTCGGGTCGGGTCGGGTCGGGTCGGGTACCGGTCGGAACCTTGACCGGCCGGTCGAACTGGACCGGCCGGGTCGGGTCATGAAAATCCTGACCGGTTCCATCTCTGCTAGATATCATATTATATGATGAATATGTTATTGTTTCTCATCATTATATATAAACGATCTCATTATTTAATATTCATATCAAGTTATTAATTAATGAAATTGGGAATAAGTTGATGAACAAGGTTCTTATAGAATAGGTACGCGTAAGAGTTGTCCGAAATAACAGGTACGAGTTGACCAAAAAAATTGGTACGAGTTGTCCGAAATAACAGGTACGAGTTGACCAAAAAATTGGTACGAGTTGCCCGAAATAACAGGTACGAGTTGACCAAAAAAATTGGACGAGTTGACCAAAAATAAAGACCATTAGTGCCTAAAATAGGCACGAGTTGACTAAAAATACTAGGGACGAGTTGACTAAAAAAATAGGTACGAGTTGACTAAATAATTATGGACGAGTTGAAATAGGTACGAGTTGACTGGATCCCATTTAATGGCCTCAAAAATTGTTGTCATTATCAAACCAAATCAAATCAAATCCAGTTAATTTCCTGCTCAAATAAAATATAATAAAATCATAGCCTACTATATACAGGCCATTTCACTGCTTTGGACCAGGGATAAGATAAAGTCGGGTTTATTTTTCAACTGTAACCAATTACCTGATTAATAGTAAATTTAATACTTGACTCATTATATCAACTACACATATAAAAGTAGTATATATGGTTCATAGTTGTCTCTCAACATAATTTCAAGCTCAAGTATATTAATACATGCAAACTAGATAATAGAATTATGAAAACTAAGCAAATATTTAGAAGAATTTCTTAAGAGTTTCTTCGGGGCAGGTAGTAGGAACAATATGGTTCTTTGCCTTGTTGCTGTTAAGTAACAATTGACTACTGTTGTTAAAATTTAAAGTAATAAATTGATTTTCCTTCTGTACTAAGCAATCTCTACACTCATTAACGAAGTCTTCGCACTATTCACTTTTCACTTTTCTGATAAAACCTATAGGTTGTCTGTGTATGAATTCAGGAAAAACTTAAAAGAGTGGCCACACACACACACACACACACACACACACACACACACACACACACACACACACACACACACACACACACACACACACACACACACACACACACACACACACACACACACACACACACACACACACACACACACACACACACACACACACACACACACACACACACACACACACACACACACACACACACACGCAGGTAAATGTCCTCATATCCGGTTTTTGTCCTCATATCCAAATTTTTGTCCTCATATCCAAGTTTTTGTCCTCACATCTATAGATACGAGGACAAGTTTTTGCGATATGAGGACATCCTCCTGCACACACACACACACACACACACACACACACACACACTATGTGGCTGCGAAAAATATCATCTTCATGGGTTTCGAAGCTGCTGATAAACTCCATAAACGAATCTCTATCTTTATGGCATAATCTTTCCTATTATACAACTTAAGAATATTTGACTGTTTAAGTGCCCTCTCATTTTCCAGGACTTGACGAACCAATACAATGTAATTTTACATCTGTTTGTATAATCCAAAATGGTGTTCAATAAGATCAATTTGTATAAATGATGACAATACTTAGGTAATTCCACATTCGCCGGTCTATATTCTAAAAGTTTAGGCAGTGCAATACTTTAATGGTGAAAACTCTTGAAGGTTTGAACTGTTAATTTCCCTCGTGAACTGGCAAGCTTCCTCAGACTCTAACCAACGAGTAGACATTCAATTAAATGTGGCATCATTATGTATAAGTGGCAAAGAATCTCGGTCCTTGAGACGAACTCCCTTCCAAGAGTGTTGATTAATCAATCAATGTCCATATATATCGGTTTTCAAACATACATCTGATTGAGAGATTCGCAAGGGTTCCACGATTATAACACTTTAACTTGAAGAAACTTGTCAATAGTAACAATCTTTTGGACTGAAATCACTACTATATTTGATGTCAGATTGACAATATAAATGTGGCATCAAGGTGCCAAAAATCCATCCTTGGGGATCTTAATGTTAGATGATTTAGTGATTATGTCATCTAGTTTAGAGACACTGAATTTTCTCTGTTCTTCTTCGTACAAGTCAACACTGTTTCATTGCCTATAATATACAATAACATACAACATGTAAAAATACAAAACATTTATATTTAGCACAACTTGACATACTTGGATCCGTAAATCATGCTCCTTTTTGTCTCTATCAAGCCGCTGATACTTGATAGTGTGATCATTAAGAAGATCAGGGCCACCAGGAAGGTTTTTAGGTACTGCGCCTTTCTTCAATGTAGCTTTTATTGGTCGTATCTTCTTCGTTTGGCCATCATGTCAAGATAAGTTTGTGTGTCAATGATATCATCAGGATCAAAGTGTTTAGCACAAACGAAAATGTTTTCAGTGTTGTAAGATCTAGCATATAATTACATAATTAAGTACGATTAATTAATTAAAGAGCATCGTTATATGTAGACGATTTACAGATAAGTTATTTCTTAATTAAAGTATGTAAGTGATGTTAAGCTTAAAAGGAAAACTGATAAAGTAATTAATTAATCTTGTCCAACTAGTAAAGATATACTCACCATCTCTATGCTGAAAAGTTTTCATTCATCATTTATGTCTTGCGGCCCAGAAGGAATGTGAAATATCGCAACACCACTATGATCACTATAGTATCCATAGCACATCTGAGAACAGAACAGTTGGGCATGAGTCCAGGATATAAATAAAGTTAATAAACAAGGGGCTGGCATTATAAAGGCAAAGTATGATTGAATCAAAGAGAAATTGTAATTAGAATAGCTAATATTTACATAGTCGAATCTCGTTAACTATATTTCTAAACCAGATTAGCATTAGTTTTAATCAAAATATTTATATTTACATTATGGGTATATAAGAAAATCCCCTTTATCTTATCCCTGGTCCAGGCGCATTTGGCTCAGTGAAATGGCCTGTATATAGTAGGCTATGAATAAAAAATAGATTTACGTAACTGAAGCATGAAGTGCTTTTTATTTATGTCTAAATTTCATTTCTGAGGTTATGGGATTTTTAGAATTCAAAAACTTACTTATATGGCAGTTCAGTTACCAGTAACTGAGCTCCATATAATTAATCCGTAAATTATAATCTATCTGTATATTATCAGCTTATCATCAAACTTTATGAGTATCAAGTTGAAATTACAATACTAATGCTAAGGTCTCTACTCTAATTTTTATTCTTTTTGGTAAATTGACAATGCCTTGCCACCGTCTTCAAGGGCGGATCCAGGATTTGTAACAAGGGGGAGTTGTCATTTTATAATAAAAACATACCACCAGCTGGGGTCCGGGACGGCCCCTGGAAGCCAGATACGATAGAGTGCTATTTGACCAATTTCCAATACCTAACAATTGCTATACTTAGTAGATAATTATAGACTTTTCGAAAATTTACGAGATCATATGCCACACGTACCCAAGGAATGGACATTGTTTCTTAGAATGTCCCACATCTGGAGGGCGATGTAAGACTATGCGACCACGGCGGCTTAGTGGGTTAGAGCTTTGTATGTTGCTTGCATCGGGCCTGGTTCGATTCCACTTCAAGGCACTTGGATTTTCTTTGTAGTCGAATCCCGGTTGACAGGAGTTCTGTCTTGCCTACTTTGGGCTTCGTCACCCATAATTTCTCAATAAGATAGGGGATCCTTCAGATACCCCCTTCCAATACAATGGGTGATTAAATTGTCCGTGATGGCCTTTGTGCATCCTTGACCAGCTTAACGGTCGGGCGTTCATAGGTGTCCGTTTGCAGCATTAAAAGCGGTTGTTTACCGTGCGACGGCGGCACAAGGGTCCTGTGGGCGTTCAGGGGGTTTTGTGTTCGCTGTTTTATGTTCTCCCACCTGTTCCGGTAAGGTTCTTGCACCCTTTCGGGGACCCCCGGTATTTAGCGGTCGTAGTCTTTTAGAGCAGACTTCATTTCATTTAATTAACCGAATTTGCCAAGTTAATACTAACTTTTTACTGTGCAGACTATACTTTAGTATAGTGGCCCAGTATTGAAATCACTGCCTTTATTATTTTTACTGTGCCGACTATACTATAGTATTGTGGCCCAATTCTAATCTAACTGCCTTGGTATGTTTTTTTTTAGTCCGTATCCGCTCTATAGGCCAGAGTTAGATTTCTCCGGAGCTCAAAATTTTAGCATTGGTGTCCCATATGTTACAGATGTACATCTCGAGCCAAATTTTTGAAAACCATTTTTTTATACCACTTTGACACCTTTGAAAGTTCGTCTGGTCCATAACTCAAAAAATGTTATACTAAAGCCACAATTTTTATTTCACCATTGGATTCACAATAAAATTCTGCGTCTGATGGCCAGTGATGGGAATATACATATTTTTATAGTGGGTTTAATCATCCACAAATGGCAGTTGAAATTTCTTTGTTTACTCACACTTCAGTTTCAGTAAAATGTTAAATCTAATTCCATTGTTTCAACTTGTAATGAATATATATTGATTATACTTGTTAAATCTTACACTATTGTTTAAACTTGCGTGAAATCGAGTAGGCTTCTATTTTCTAATTGAAAACTAAGATTTGAAATTCCATAACAACAACAGATTATGTCATTATATTTACTTCTGCGTGAATATTCTTGCACAATGGATGCACTGACATAATTAATTCGCTCTGTGTTTAACCAGGGACTTCTTTAATATAGGGACTGTAAACTTCGTTTTACGGTAAAATTAGCGTAGGCCTGTTTCGTGATATCTTGACTCACATGATATTTCGACTCAAATGTATTAATGGACTAGGGATCATCACTTGACGTGATATTTCGACTCAAATGTATTAATGGACTAGGGAACATCACTTGCCGTGATATTTCGACTCAAACAATAGCTATTACTTACATTCAACCTCAGTGTTCCCAATTACAACTACAATATAAGAGAAGATACATATGTATGTACTGGCTGATAGCCAATAATTGTAAACGTTAGGTATCAAAAAATATAAGAAAATTCTAACATAATGGTGGTTATTTGAATCAATTATGTTTTATTTCTACTTGTGGATATTATTTACACTAGTTCAATGTAAACAATATTCATTCGATTAAATTAACACAGTCAATCAAACTATCTTCGTCCGAATATGATGGCGTAGGACTCTTGGTGATCTTGATCACTGGTTCAAAGTGGTCATTAAAGTTACTGATATATAATGCTTCCTTGGACGTATTATCTGGTGATCCTCTATACCTTAGCCAACACACCTTTCTCCAACTCCTCACCTGATTGAATCTTTCTTCAGCGATATAAATATCCGTATTAAGTAGTATAGACATAGCAACAATTTCTATGTCTGTAGCCCAAATAGAATCAGAAAACATAGAATTTGATAATATATGTTCCTTTACTGTTGTTGTGTTTTTATATTTGGTAGATAAATACTGTTGGGTTAGATAGCTGCCAACAGTTACCATAAAACGACACAACTCTTGTCGTAAGATGGAATGATGTATTTGGGACCCGGATAATATCTTCGAAATACATCTAAAGAAGCAATTTCCATCTTTGGAAATATCATCATGTTGCCATGGAATGTATTTTGATAACGAACTCCCAATGAATTCCCGATGATTATCGATAGCTTGAACAAACTGCAGATTTAGCAACGCACATTTCTCTTTTTGCCATTCTGGTGTAACTGGGGAATAAATAGGAGTGTGCTGAGTAGTTTTAGGAAAACTTGGAACAAAGTCAGGCCTCGTGCAAAGCAGCTTGTTTTCGATGCAGTCAATGACCTTTTGAACAATAAGTTTTATTAAAAAAATTTTGTTTTTGTTTGTAAAGTTTTATAAAACTCCAAAATAACTATACTATGTATTTCCCCAAATTATTTAGAATGTTCAACTTACCACAGGAACTAACACATGATGTGTATAATCAATAGGTCGTGTAACCAGACTTCCATGTGTAGATAACTCATAGGACCATTTGAGCAGCACATCTGATAGTTTCGCATTCTAAAAATAAATGGTATAAATGTTTAGAAGTTGAATAGTATACTTAAAGTACACAACTGACTAATTTTTGTGGGTGTCCATTTTTTAAAACATTCAAAAGAATTTGATTTATCCAGAGAATAGATTTACTGTTCGCCAATAATTGGTGTAGAGCAGATACATAAGTATCGTTCTTTATATGATGAAATAGCTGTTCCTGATAAAAACAAATATTATATCTACAACTTTATATTCATGTAAGTAGTAATAAATTGAATCGTTTTGTATAAAAGACTGAATTTCATTACCTTAATGTCATCCAATTGATCAAACACGGACTGTTCTTTCACGCCATATACATAGTTATGCTCTTCTTTATCCTATAAAAGGTAATTGTGTGCTTTAGTATTTTTGTATTTCATAATGGTTTAAGACATTTTAAACAGACCTCTAGATCTAAATGTCTTAATTTACAAGCACTTGAGCTACTATTATCACTTTTTCGCTTTTTTCCTTTTATTAGAGCTGTTTTTTGCTGAGCGGAAGCAGAAGCTGAATCCTTTGGTTTGTTGGTAACTTTAGATGGTTCTTTATATTTCATTGGCTAAAGATATATGAATATTTGTAATCTATATTTAAAACTCGATTGTTGTGTGTTTGTCCGGATTGTATTAAAGTGATGGGGGGGAAAAAGTGATTTATTTTAAGTTTTTACATCTAGAAGTCAAAAACACCTTGTGACCAAGTTTCTGATCTTGTTAATGATGCTATATTCGCTATAGAGCGAGCACACAGAGAAAACGGTTAAAACAAGGGGGTAGTTTGAATATAATACTGGATATTGTCAAAACAAAAGGGACAAGTTAAGTTTACCTCTGAAAAGTCTTTATTGTATTTTTTAGAAAGATGTACAGAGAATTTTTTATTTGTAGAAATTGAATCTGAATTGCAAATAATATGGCTTCTGGTAATTTCTACTGTTTTATAGGGGCCTAGATATTTGTTCTTCAACTTAGTTCCCGGCAATTTCTTCTCTTTGGGTTTATTTTGTATAAGTACTAGATCTCCTTCAGTAATTTCATTCCTAATTGAGAGCAGTAGATCATATGTATAATAAGCAAGGTAGAATACGAATACTGATAATATTCGGTTACGTCAACCGAATACGAATACTGATAATATTCGGTCGGGAGACCGAATACGGAATAGTGATTATGATATCATATATATCATGTATATATATATATATATATCATATCAGGTTGGCAAGCAAATAACAACTATTCGGCAAATAATATTCGGTTCAACCAAATATATCACTATTCGGTTTCAACCTTGATAATAATGCTAAGACAAATAATTTTTTGTCAAAACCAGTGATGTGCTCCGTTACTAGTAACGGAGTAACGGTAACGGTAACGGTAACGGAAAAAGTAACGGTAACGGGAAAAAAAAGTAACGGTAACGGAAAAAAGTAACGGTAACGGGAAAAAAAAAGTAACGGTAACGGAAAAAAGTAACGGTAACGGGAAAAAAAAAGTACCGGTAGCGGAAAAAAGTAAAGTAACGGTAACGGAAGAAAAACAGTAACGGTAAAGGAAAAACTAAAGGTAACGGGAGAAAAAAGGATAAGGAAAATTAGTTACCTTTATCTTTAATCAGTCACTCTTACCATTCTATTACCGTTGCTCTCTTACTGTTCCTACGTTAAACTTTTTCCATTACCATCACTCCGTTACTTTACTTAATTACGGTTATCTTTAATCCGCTACCATTATCCCTAATCTGTTACTCTAACCATTACATTACCGTAACGCTGTTACGGCTACTACGTTACTTATTACATTGCCTTTTCTCCGTTACTCAGTTATTCCGTTACTCCGTTACTCCGTTATTCCGTTATTCCGTTACTCCGTTACTCCGTTATTCCGTTACTCCGTTACTCCGTTATTCCGTTACTCCGTTACTTTTAGTTAATTACTTTTATCTTTAATCCGCTACCATTATCCCTAATCTGTTACTCTAACCATTACATTACCGTAACACTGTTACGGCTACTACGTTACTTATTACATTGCCTTTTCTCCGTTACTCAGTTATTCCGTTACTCCGTTATTCCGTTACTCCGTTACTCCGTTACTCCGTTATTTCGTTACTCCGTTACTTTTAGTTAATTACTTTTATCTTTAAATACATTACCGCACTGTTACATCATTATCTTCAGTCCGTTACTTCGTTACTTTTAATCAGTCACCGTCCGTTACATTAAGGTAACGGTAACTGATTAAAGGTAACGGATTAAACGGTATCGGAAGAAATAAAGGAATCGTAACGGGAGAAAAAATGTAACGTCACGAATGAATTAAATTAACGGTAACGGAAGAAATAAAGTAAAGGTAACGGAGTAACGGTAACGGAAGAAATAAAGTAAAGGTAACGGAGTAACGGTAACGGAAGAAATACAGTAACGGTAACGGAGTAACGGTAACGGAAGAAATAAAGTAACGGTAACGGAGTAACGGTAACGGAAGAAATAAAGTAACGGTAACGGAGTAACGGTAACGGAACAAATAAAGTAACGGTAACGGAGTAACGGAGTAACGGAAGATTTAGTAACGGAGCACATCACTGGTCAAAACTATAAAGAAATTCGGTATCTCACCTGTTTGACCTGACTTTTTTTATCATAGATAACTTTCTGTTTACTTTGCTCCTCAATAATTTTTTCTTGGGCAAGCTCTCTGGAGTTCTTTCTTTCCGCCTCTATCTGATTAATACATTCACCATCGGTTGGCATGGGGGGGTCAAATGTATCAATGATTGTGATATTTTGAGAGATATCTGGAAATTCTATCTCAACATCAGAATTTTGTGGTGTTGCTTCATCTAAGTTGATGTTCTCTTGTAAAGAAAGACATTCAGACTGATTGTTTGTATTAAGATATTCCAAGAAATATTCTGTCTCACATTCACGTCCAAACATCAGAAAAAATGGAGTGTAACCAGTGGACCGTTTAATAGCAGTATTTGCAGCTAATGTTGTAATTTGCAGCTAATGTTGTAATTTGCAGCTTAGAAAGCCAACCTTCACCAGTTTCTTCTCTCAGTTTATCAGTTTTTCTAAAGTACATATAAGTAATCTAATTTATTCAATATGTTGTTAACGTTTATAAGGAATTAACATTTTAACTAAACGTTTGACTCACACTTTCAAAATCTTGTTATGTGATTCTACCAGCCCGTTACTCTGAGGGTGGTAAGCGGCTGTTGATCTGTTATCGATTTTAAGCTGACGGTGCAAGTCTTGAAATTCCTGAAAAATGTAAACAATATGGAACACTTAGGCGGTGCAAAGGAACATTTCGATAACATTTCCTTTGTTTGATCATCTTAATACGACATCACTTAGTAGATTTGTAGTCATCGCCAAATAAATTGTATGATGAGAAACAATTTACATGTCATAGGCATCATTACCATCAGAAGTATAATACAATAGAAATGAAACCAAATAACATCAATTACATACCCGACTTGTGAATTCCTTCCCTTGATCGTGTTGTATTACTTTTGGAGTGCCAAATACCAGGTATATATCGAGCAGTTGGTCTAGAACTTCTCTAGTTGTTTTTGACCTGAGGGGCCTTGTAACGACAAACTTTGATAGGTAACATACGACAACTAAGATATGTTGATATTCTTCCTCTGTCTTTGGCATGTTACAAATTAGGTCAATACCAATATGACTCCATGGGGCATCAGGTGGTGGTATAGGATGTAGCTCGCGCTGAGGCTGTCGTGGAATTGCAGCTGTTACTTGACATATGTGACACTGTTGTACCTAGAGCATAAATCTTAATTAGTTTAAATAGTAATTAATCCATGTTTGGTTGAAAAATACGCGCTCTAGATGTACTATTTATGAACAATGTCCAGTTTTCAAGCATTTTTAGCATATAAATACATTCTACTTGTTACAGTATTCTATAAAACTGTGTGTTATAAATAAACTGAAACAAAATTAGAAATGTAATGAAAGAAACCTTTTTGGAAACGAACGAATATTTGTTCAATCATTTTGAACAAATATTCGAATATTCGGTATATTCGTTTCAGCCCTAGTAATAATGCACAACGTATTTGCAAAATATTCAAATGTAAGTACACATATTCTAATCCAACTCACATATCTTCGGATATCTTGAGTCAATCTGGGCCAAAAATATTTTCTTTGGATTGCGTTACTAGTGGTGTTTATTCCGGGATGTGCTGCTTTATCGTGAAATCGTGTTATAATAGATTTCACTTCATTTAGCGTGGGAACTTCAAGATATTCTTCCCTACCATCAGACAAACTTAGCGTCTACAAATAGTTACTCAATAAATAAATAAGAGCTTCCTTATACAAGTAGACCGATACAAGTAGAAAAATTGCAACGGACGAGATGATAAACAAACTAAACATTTAAAAGTCGAAAATAATCTTATAATATTAAGATTAATCTCACCTTGTACAGCTTTTCTCTTTCACTTCGGTCAATGCGGTATGGATCACACTTCCTTCGAAATTTTTCTTTGAATGGGAAGGAACCTTACTGTTCAATACAGTATTCGGATAATCACCACAAATCAGATACGTGCAGATAGCCTTATATTCTTCTTCATTCATTAGTCTAGGAGTTTTGACTATACATAATATTATATATACACTGAGGTTGAATGTAAGTAATAGCTATTGTTTCAGTCGAAATATCACGGCAAGTGATGTTCCCTAGTCCATTAATACATTTGAGTCGAAATATCACGTCAAGTGATGATCCCTAGTCCATTAATACATTTGAGTCGAAATATCATGTGAGTCAAGATATCACGAAACAGGCCTAAACAGTATTGTTCCCTATTGATATCCCGTAATCCGCTAATGCTAGACACAGAAAATGTATTATTGTCGTATAGGAAGTCATATTTTGGGAGTCCAACGGTCATATTGGTTTATCGAAAATATTTGTGGAATGTAAGTTATGCGATGTTCACACCTTTCCATATATGGTAATATTGTTAAAATCTCGAGATCACTTAACTTTATGCATGTGAAATGTATCATTTTCGTACAAGAAATCATATTTTGGGAGTCCAACGGTCATATTGGTTTATTCGAAAAAATGTGTGGAATGTAAGTTATTCGATTCATAACTTTCCATATATGGTAATATTGTTAAAATCTCGAGATTAATTAACTTTATCCATATGAAATTTATTATTGGCGAATGGGAAATGGGAATTCATATTTAGCGACTCAGTAGATCACATTGATTTGCCTAAGGCGTTCCCCTTAGCCTATATTATTATTTGGCACTCTCCACAGGAGGATTGCCCCGACCCTGTTTTGTAGTTTAGCTAATTCTTACCTATCAGATATCTGTCATTATGTTGTTTATTAAAAAATCTTGATAAGTTTCTTTCAAATCTATATTTAAATCAATGTTGTCCAATAAAATTTATTAAGTGGTGATGAGAAATGGATTTAGGACTACATATTCTGATAAAATAAAATAAATTTAATACTTTGACATTAATTTCCCAATAACTCTGCTGTTATTCAACAGACCGGCTAACTGGTTAATAAAATCTCTAACCGTTAACCGATGTCAGCTCCGGTTAACCGGTTTACCGAATCCAGCCTTGACAGAATAAAAAGGAACCTAAAGCACGAAATGTATCAGTTAATATACTTATGCAGTTATACTTTATACACCTGAGTCTTATTCTGTAGTATAATCAAATTTAATAAAGGATTTATTGTATTGAGTAGGACGGGCGGTTAACCGGGTAACTGTGGCGAGAAATCGAATTGTAACCGTACCTCAGATCGGTTAGCCAACCCCACCCTTGTTAATTTGTGACTAATCCTAACGATTATGATAAATAAATTCAGATAATAAATATTCCCATACGGGCCATACATAATCCCATACTCTGAATTTATTTATCATAATCATTAGGATTAGTCAGGATAAAAAGGAATAGATTTGAAAGAAACTTATCAAGATTTTTTAATAAACAACATAATGACAGATATCTGATAGGTAAGAATTAGCTAAACTACAAAACAGGGACGGGGCAATCCTCCTGTGGAGAGTGCCAAATAATAATATAGGCTAAGGGGAACGCCTTAGGCAAATCAATGTGATCTACTGAGTCCCTAAATATGAATTCCCATTTCCCATTGGCCAATAATAAATTTCATATGGATAAAGTAAAGTAATCTCGAGATTTCAACAATATTACCATATATGGAAAGTTATGAATCGAATAACTTACATTCCACACATTGTTTCGAATAAACCAATATGACCGTTGGACTCCCAAAATATGATTTCCTGTACGAAAATGATACATTTCACATGCATAAAGTTAAGTAATCTCGAGATTTTAACAATATTACCATATATGGAAAGGTGTGAACATCGCATAACTTACATTCCACAAATATTTTCGATAAACCAATATGACCGTTGGACTCCCAAAATATGACTTCCTATACGACATTAATACATTTTCTGTGTCTAGCATTAGCGGATTACGGGATATCAATAGGAAACAATACTGTTTTAGGCCTACGCGTGACCTTCGATATATAAGGCCTGAGTGCTGGTTTGAACCATGGATTACTTAAAGTGCATTGAAAAATGGAGAATTGTTCTTTATCCCAATAATTAGCAATGATAGAGCTGAAAAGTGTATTATAACTATATAGGAATATGGTACCCAGGTATACATAGCACTCTCCAGAATTGTGATATGTCATCATCTGATGACGTAATGGTAATTTTGGTTGCGAATTATCTTGTTTTTCTAGCATACTTTTAACATAGTTAAACGCGTTATAAATGTTCAAAATTGGAACATGGTCATACCCATAACTAGTTGAAAAAAATATATCGAAATTATAAATGGAATGTTGACACATTCCTCGGTTGCCATGGAAATGTATATTTCCTAAAATGTGTCATAACTCAAAAACTATGAATGTTATGTAAACTAGGCTGGTACTGATCTGTCCGGAATAGGTAACTTCCTATTCATTGATAATACATTTAATATGCCTAACTTCAATAACTTTTGAGATCATGACATAATTAACACTTAATTCATTATTAGGTAATGACTCACTATCTCAAAGATGATTGAAGTTAGGCATATAAAATGTATTATCAATGAATAGGAAGTTACCTATTCCGGACAGATCAGTACCAGCCTAGTTTACATAACATTCATAGTTTTTGAGTTATGACACATTTTAGGAAATATACATTTCCATGGCAACCGAGGAATGTGTCAACATTCCATTTATAATTTCGATATATTTTTTTCAACTAGTTATGGGTATAACCATGTTCCAATTTTGAACATTTATAACGCGTTTAACTATGTTAAAAGTATGCTAGAAAAACAAGATAATTCGCAACCAAAATTACCATTACGTCATCAGATGATGACATATCACAATTCTGGAGAGTGCTATGTATACCTGGGTACCATATTCCTATATAGTTATAATACACTTTTCAGCTCTATCATTGCTAATTATTGGGATAAAGAACAATTCTCCATTTTTCAATGCACTTTAAGTAATCCATGGTACACAAATTTTCGCTTAGCACTCAGGCCTTATATATCGAAGGTCACGGCCTACGCTAATTTTACCGTAAAACGAAGTTTACAGTCCCTATATTAAAGAAGTCCCTGGTTTAACTTATAGAGACGGTTCCAATTAGATTATTACTGTGCCGACTATACTATAGTATAATGGCCCAGTATTGGTCTTAGTGCTTTGGTTAGTAATTATTATTATTACTGTGCCGACTATACTATAGTATAGTTGCCCAGTATTGGAATCACTGCCTTTATTATTATTACTGTGCCGACTATACTTTAGTATAGTGGCCCAGTATTGGAATCACTGCCTAAATTATTTTTATTTTTATTATTTCTCCGTAGCAGGTGCCCTGGCCACACCTGTATACATTAAGGGCTGAAATTTGGCATGTAGTTGCGAAGTGACCGTCTAATTTGCACCTGGGGTTACGATTTTTGATTAACAAATTTTGGACACATCTTTAACACCTTTCAAAAGTTGTCTGATCCATAACTCAAAAGATGTTTTACTAAACCCCCAAATTATATTTCATATTTGGATTCACCATAAAATTCTGCGTCTGATGGGAGAAGAAAATTTTCAATAAAGGGTTTAATTTCTGCCATAAATGGGGGTTGAAATTTCTTTGTCTACTCACACTTCAATTTCTGTAAAACTGTGAAACAATGCTAAAATAAAGAACTAATAATATAATTTATTATCAATACATAATGAATGAATAGCATTAAACTCAACATGGTTTATGATAGAAACAAACTTCAAATTTATCTACCGTTCCTTGTGACTAGGACCAATTAACAAATGGTTCTTGACAACTTGAGGCGTTGATGACTTAGAGAAAAAAAATCCAAAATTGCAGCCTGTGCCGACAGTGTATTACCATATAAAGAATTAAGTGCTAATAATCTCATTATCTCAAAAATTATTGAAGTTAGGCCTAGAAAATGTATTATCAATGAATAGGAAGTTATCAATTGCGGATAGATCAGTACTAGCATAGTTTACATAAAATAGATAGTTTTTGAGTTATGGCTCATTTTAAGAAATATGCATTTCCCTGGCAACCGAGGAATGTGTCAACATTCCATTTATAGCTTCGATATATTTCATTCAACTAGTTATGGACATCCTCATGTTCCAATTTTGAACAATTATAACGCGTTTAACTATGTTAAAAGCAGGCTATAAAAACACGATACATCCCACGAAAAAATATCTATTACCATAGCCTACTTTACATAAGGCCTAACAGTAAACTACGAATTTGGTACCATGGATGCGGTCGAAGATGGGGAATTTTAAGTAACCACTATATTCTGCCATGATTTAATCATTTACAATAAACCATAATATTTGAATATGAGTTGCATTATATGATATCCAACATGAAATTTTAGTTGTTTGTTTCTTATACTAATTTTTCTAATCACTTTTCAACATTCCCACTCACATACTAATCTATATTATTAAGAGAGCTTGGTCCATCCGTCCGTCTGTCCGTCCGCCCCTGTAACTCTTTGCTACATTACCCGATCCTGACGAAATAAATATCACTCGAAAGCTCTCCCAAGGGAGACCTCGGGAAATATACGGGGTTCCACAAAAAGGTGTTAGTTCCATAATTACACAGCATTTTGTTTTTTGTACTAATATGCATGTATATGCCTATTGTTAAAGGTCTAATCCTATTGGTTACTGCTAACTAGGATATTACCTATTTATGCCGACTAATTCGTCGCAAGGCGACGGGTCACTTGGATAGTTAGTAATTATGTAAGAGTAACTATAATCCAGAAGATCGTATTCCTGTATTCAGAATGCCTCAACAGTCGGCTGAACTAAGAGAGTCTTGGCTTCGAGCTCTGCATAGGGAAGATGTAGATAATCTTAATATTGTTTTTGTATGCGTGAAACAATTTAGAGAAGAGGATATTGAGTACACCCACAAAGTTCCTAACAGAGATGGAACTTACCACAAGCTTCCACGCAAAAATCCCAATTTAAAAGATTGGACAGTACCAGTTTACTTACCAGGTTGTCCAATGTCCAGTGATGGATCTAGACTTTCACCTCAGGGGGGGGTTAACGAAGTCCAATTGAAGTCAGGGGGGGGGGGGTAATTTACATTTCGCTATAGTTAATTAAACCCCCCCCCCCTGAGAGGGGGGTCAGAAAAAATCTCAGGGGGATCTTTTTTCTCAAAAAATAATTTCAGGGGGGGGCTAACCCCCCCCTGAGGGGGGGTATAGATGAAACCCTGAGGTTGTCCATCATACTACTCTGCACAGTCTACTACAAAACGCATACGTCTTTCCATTGATTCGAAAGAAGGTGAACTACTCCAGCAGGATGTAGCACTTAGCTTAAACATCACAGACTGAAGAGAAGGAGAAGTATTTGGACACACTTTTCAGGATTTGAAAGTGAAGTTAACTTTTATTTCTTTACCGAATTGGTCATTATGGTTTCCGAATAGCAGAGTCTAATTTTTATGCGTCCTCACTTGCTGAATTCAATATTTTGGTCGATGTTTACGTGATAGTTGAATCCGATTTGTCTATAAAAGCATTTTATAACGGTGGTGTTATCCTCTCTCTGCTCTATAAGTGATACTCGACTGCTTGAGTCAATTTTAGGTGAAATTTATGAATTTTCTCACCAGCCTAGCTCCTCTAAATACCTCTAATATCGAATGTACAAACGCTACCCTTATTTCTATGGCAATGGAGCATATACAACAAGCAATTGAGAAAGTTCCTACTTCTGATGAATTTATCGAATGTCCAGAGCTTTCTAGACCTCAATTCATTATGTGTCAGCTAGAAAATAGCCACATTCCTATAAACAGGCGCAGATATAATTTGATCAGTCAAATTTTGGCACTTTAAACGCATCTGATAGCTGATTTCGCCAGCTTGCTACAAGTATCTCCAGACTTTACCTTGTTTATCTCTTCCACACTTCCATACCTTAGAAAATGTTATCACTCTTTTGGACTTCAAAATGATGAATTCTTCTCTTTTCTTAAACAAGTGACTAATTATTTTCCTACTGAACAAAAGCATGTCATTATCCAGAAATACACATCAAATCGGACATATCTTACAAAGGAGGAAAACTAATTGTTTCTAATCTAAATCCTGATGATCCAACCAAAACAGTATTTGCTATCATGGTATCTAGTCTTCATAAAAAATGGCCTGTATTGTCCGTTTATTGCCATGCGCGGTAATTTCTGCTGAAAAGATATTTTCTGTTATACAATCTTGTATTGAAGATATTGAACTTTGTGGAATACTGGTTCAGGTAATTGCAACTGATTACACTACACGACAAATATTTTTTTTTGAAATGTACCCTTGGAAGTTTAAGTTGTTTTTAACTGGATTTCATGCCCTAATTTCAAATTTCAACTCAGATCTTCTCTATCACGTCAATTTCTTTAGATAGCAACATGATCATATTAAATACATTTATGAATTTCCTACTTTTTTAGAATATAAAATACAAGTTGAAAATATTCTATGCAATCAAAATCCAGGCCACTATGTAAGAAACAATGCTAAAGCAAACAAGTAAGTGAATATAATAACGTAAGTGAATATAATATAAAATATTATAATAAATTATTTTCAAAATCATGATGTGATGGAAAGGATTGGACTTCAGATTCGGACTCAGAGGAGATGAATTACCAATAAAAATTTCCTCGATACTAGCGTACCAAATATTTGTTGTCCAGTGTTACTAACCTCTAAATGTGAAACTCTTCAAATTGTTTCCCCTGTTGGTAAGCTAGAGATTTGAGTACCTCATCCTTATGAAATCAACAGACAACTTTTTCTTGCATTTGATTTTGTCCACATTCTAAAAACGATTCGAAATAATTGGCTCAATCAAATATCTGACAGCAAAACTTTCGTTTATCCTGATTTACACAATTTTCATACAGATTACTGTTCCTTTCCTTTGAGATTATGTTCAGCTTCTTTTTGGGATGTCAGAGTCCTTTACAATTCAGAGAAAATTTAGCCAAACTTTGAAATCTTGTTACCCTTCTATTCTAGAGCTCCACAATGTCACACTTGTCTTAAAAGTTATTTAGGAATCAACAGTAGCTGCTTTAGCTGTTCAAAATGACCTGCGTTGTCTAGAATTACAAACTGATACGTAGGATTTTATCCAAATTCTTCTGATCGCTCTGGAAAATGTTCAATTAAACATTCCAAATAAGCATGTCCGTTTAAAAGCTGAATTCTCTAGCCCATTTGTGGGTAATGACGATCGCTTTTCTTTTTTGAGGGAGTTGTCTATTGGTTAGAACTTAGAAGCCTGGAGATAACAGCCTGGAAAGGAAGGAAAATTATGTCTCCAAACTTTTACAATCTTTAAACATGCTTGTGTAACTAACCATCTGGTAGAAAATTGTGGATTTTCTTATCTCTTAATATTTTTCTTACAGACAGGCCCACTAGAGCACCATTTCGGTCTGCATCGTTTAGTGTAGTGATTCTAGTATAATGTGTATTATTGTATCTTGTTTAAGAAAATGTATAATACATTAATGTATGTTTTCTACTTAACTATTATATAGATGTACACTAAATTAATATTTATTGTCCAGTCCAATAATTAGTGATATTAGCTAATTCATACAAGGAAGGGGTATACGACAGTATTTTTATTTACAATGGACACAAAATACTTAAAATAAATATAGCCACTTAGTTTATCAATAATTCAGCTTGCAATCGACTTAATTTAGAATTTACGAATCCATTTTCGACCGCATCCATGGTCCAAAATTATCAAGTTACTGTGGGGCATTATGTATAGTAGGCTATGCTATTACGTAATCAAATGGTGATATATCACTATTCTAAAGTGTGTTAAGTATGCCTTGATATCATGTTCCTAACTTCTTATTCAATTATAATGCATTTCTCAGGTCTGTCATTACTAGCTATTGAGATAAAGATATGTTAGCTAATAATCAATGGCCTTCAAGTATTCCATGGTCCAGCAAAATCTACTCAGTAGTAAGACCTTATATAACGAAGGTCACGCTAATGATATAATTTATTATCAATACATAATGAATGAATGGCATTAAACTCAATATGGTTTATGATAGAAACAAACTTCAAATTTATCTACCGTTCCTTGTGACTCGGACCAATTAACAAATGGTTCTTGACACCTTGAGGCGTTGATGACTTGGCGAATAAAAATCCAAAATTGCAACTGTGGCGACAGCATTTCCTAGGAGGCACTATCAATTACCCAACCGGTAGCCACCAAAGGGAAATGCGTCGGCACAGCTGCAATTTTGGATTTTATTATTATTGTTATTATTACTGTGCCGACTATACTATCCCAGTATTGAAATCACTGCCTTTATTATTCTTTTTGTATTTTTCTCCGTAGACGGTGCCCTGCCCTCACCTTTATACATTGAGGGCTAAAACTTGGCATGTAGGTGCGGAGTGACCGTCTAATTTGCACCTGGGGTTACGATTTCCGTTCAAATTTTCTTAACACCTATTTAATCTAATTATACTTCATAACATTAAATAATAAATAGTGAGCTTCATAAAATTTACATATTTGGATAGAGAATTAAATTCTACACCTTTTCACAGTGCACAAATTTTCAAATTGGGCTTAGATTGTGCCACAATTGAGTTGCAAATTTCCTTTGTTTACTCACACTTCAATTTCAGTAAAACTGTTAGATCTAATTCTATTGTTTCAACTTGTATTAATTATATTGATTTAACTTCTTAAATCTTACTCTATTGTTTCAACTTGCGATATTTATATTGATTTAACTTATAAATTCCAGCTGGCTTCTTTTTAATTTTAGTATCACTATACAATGGATTAAATATAAAAATCCAAAATTGCAGCTGTGCCGACACATGTTCCTTTGGTCACCAAAGGAACTTGTGTCGGCACAGCTGCAATTTTGGATATTTTTTTCGCCAAGTCATCAACGCTTCAAGGTGCCAAGAACCATTTGTTAATTGGTTCGTGTCACAAGGAACAGTAGATAAATTTGAAGTTTGTTTCTATTCATAAACCATCTTGAGTTTAATGCCATTCATTCATTATGTATTGATAATAAATTAGATTATTAGTTATTTATTTTAGCAATGTTGTTCACGGTGAGTTGAGTAAAGTCAATAAATTCCTTATATAATTATATTTTATTTAATCTATTGTATAGTAATACTACAATTAAATAGAAGTCAGCTGGAATTTATAAGTTAAATCAATATATTTATCGCAAGTTGAAACAATTGTGTAAGATTTAACAAGTTAATCAATATAATTATTACAAATTGAAACAATAGAATTAGATTTAACAGTTTTATTGAAACTGAAGTGTTATTAAACAAAGAAATTTCAACCCCCAATTATGGCATTAATTACACCCTTTATTTAAAAATTTCTTCTCCCATCAAACGCAGAATTTTATGATGAATCCATTGGTGAAATAAAAATTAGTGGTTTAATAAAACATTCTTTGAGTTATGGACCAGACAGATTTTGAAAGGTGTCCATAATGTGTTAATCAAAAATCTTAACCCCAGGTGCAAATTAGACGGTCACATCCACCTACATGCTAAGTTTCAAATTATCACCGTCTACGGAGTAAAAATATCGAAATAAAGGCAGTGATTTCAATACTGGGCCACTATACTATAGTATAATCGGCACAGTAAAAATTGCAGCTGTGCCGACCAGAGTGGACCATGGGTCAACATTGGTGACCCATCTGACCCATCGCATCTGTGACCCATGACCCATTGACCCATTGACCCATGACCAATCGAGTGACCCATTGACCTATTTAAATATCTATTTTTAATGTCTAAACATTATGTAACACAATGCAACTTACAATATATGTATTAACCTATGTAAATCAATTACTTTTGGTAGACTTCTAAGTTCCATTACCAAAGAAATACCCTGTAATGTTTCTGGGTTAATTTGATTCGTACTATAACTGGACGAACATCGAAATTCCAAATGGGTCATGGGTCATGGGTCACATAGCCGTGACCCATGACCCATCTGACCCATAACCCATCGGGCCATGGTCCACTCTGGTGCCGACAGCATGTTCCTTTGGTGGCACTACATTTTGTTGGTTGTTTATTGATAGTGCCTCCAAAGGAACATGCTGTCGGCACAGGCTGCAATTTTGGATTTTTTTTCGCCAATCATCAACGCCTCAAGGTGTCAAGAACCATTTGTTAAGTGGCCCGAGTCACAAGGAACGGTAGATAAATTTGAATTTTGTTTCTATCATAAACCATGTTGAGTTTAATGCTATTCATAGTAGGGTCAAAAATGAAGGTTCCGTGACCAACCTCTGGCTAATTAAGTTTTATGCCTGATTCTGATACTTTAGGATATAACTCGCGATTTAAGCTCCCATGCCGCTCTGGAAAGTTTGGGCAAACTTTTTTATAGCGACAAATTCAAAGGGCCTCCGGCAATCATTTTGAAAAATTAAGGCCCCTCTCTGAACATTTCATAAATTGAGATTAGAGTATTTTTGAACAGTATGCAATATGTAGTAGCTGCACTGAAAATTTCAACTCAATCGGGACTAACTTTTAATGTAGTAACCTTTTGAAGATTCTTGCGTCATTTGTCACCATGGGAGGTCCCTTCTTTAAACTATTTTTTAAGGGATTTGAAGCATATCTCATCCTATATACATGCAATAACCTTTTAACTCGCTATGTAGTATGTCTCCATGTAAATCTCGGTAATAGACCTAAATTTACCACTTTGACTATACAAAAATTAAAAAATCCAGTCATTTGACGTCAAAATTGTGATAATTATATATATAAAGTGGCCGATTAAAACGATTATGGGTCAATTTTCTTTGCTTCGTCACCCCCATGTGAGATCTCCAGAAGAGTCAAAGTGGTAAATTTAGGTCTATTACCGAGATTTACATGGAGACATACTACATAGCGAGTTAAAAGGTTATTGCATGTATATAGGATGAGATATGCTTCAAATCCCATAAAAAAGTTTAAAGAAGGGACCTCCCATGGTGACAAATGACGCAAGAATCTTCAAAAGGTTACTACATTAAAAGTATAGTCCCATTTGAGTTGAAATTTTCAGTGCAGCTACTACTTATTGCATACTGTTCAAAAATACTCTAATCTCAATTTATGAAATGTTCAGAGAGGGGCCTTAATTTTTCAAAATGATTGCCGGTGGCCCTTTGAATTTGTCGCTATAAAAAAGTTTGCCCAAACTTTCCAGAGCGGCATGGGAGCTTAAATCGCGAGTTATATCCTAAAGTATCAGAATCAGGCATAAAACTTAACTAGCCAGAGGTTGGTCACGGAACCTTCATTTTTGACCCTACTATCATTCATTATGTATTGATAATAAAATATAATATTAGTTATTTATTTTAGCAATGTTATCCACGGTTGGTTGAGTTGAGTCTACAAATTCCTTATATTATATTATTATATTTAATCCATTGTATAGTAATACTACAATTAAATAGAAGCCAGCTGGAATTTATAAAATTAATCAACATAATTATCGCAAGTTGAATCAATAGAGTAGGATTTAACAAGTTAAATCAATATAATTATCGCAAGTTGAAACAATGGAATTAGATTTCACAGTTTTATTGAAATGGAAGGTGAGTAAACAAAGAAATTCGACCCCAATTTATGGCAGAATTTAAACCCTTTATTGAAAGTTTTCTTCTCCCATCAGACGCAGAATTTTATGGCGAATCAAAATGTTAAATAAAATTTGGGGTTAGTAAAAGAATTTTTAGTTATGGACCAGACAAACTTTGAAAGGTGTTAAAGATGTATCCAAAATTGCCAACCGCACCTACATGCCAAGTTTCAGACCATCAACTATAAGCTCTGGCCAGGGCACCGTCTACGGAGAAATAATAATAATAATATCGATAATAAAGGCAGTGATTTCAATACTGGGCCACTATAGTATAGTATAGTCGGCACAGTAATAACTAACCAAAGCACTAAGATTAGAACTGGGCCACTATATAGCTATACTAAAGTATAGTCTGCACAGTAATAATCTTTACTATTAAAACACAAGCCTGGGTGTATATATATATTTGTTTGTACGTTCCGAGTTGATTGAAGAAAGTGGACGGTTTCCAAATCTGATTTTTGGCATATAGGGGTAACTTTTGGCACCCGTCAACAAGTTGAGGTTTCCACTCAAAACGTCATTGTCACATTTCGAGAACCCTGAAAATTCACTTAATCGCACAGAATTATCGCCCTCTAAGAGATAAATATCTGAAAATTTAATAGAACATGTACATTAATGATGCGGACACGTTGGTCACATCAGATTGCCGATATGCTTACTCATTATCGCATGATGACGTAATCACAAAAATTTCACATTGTTAATTTGACTATTTAGGCCTATTTACGCTTTATAATCAATATTAGGAGTATATAAACTACACACCAACCGCGAAGCGGTTGGTGTGTGGTTGTGTTCTGCCGCGAAGCGACCTAGCAAGCGAAGCGCGCTAGTAATAATATACCAAAGCACTAAGATTAGAACTGGGCCACTATACTATAGTATAGTCGGCTCAGTAAAAATAATATTAAAGGCAGTAAGATTAGAACTGGGCCACTATACTATAGTATAGTCGGAACAGATAATATAATATATGGAATTTGTTGACTCAACTCAACTCACCGTGGATAACATTGCTAAAATAATTAACTTATATACTATAATTTATTATCAATACATAAAATCCAAAATTGCAGCCTGTGCCGACCAGGGAATGAAAAGTTCACGAACGAACTTATTGAACTTGAACTGAACGAACTGAACGCAGGGCTTTTAATGGATTCACGGTGAACGAACTGAACGGACGCCAACGGTTTCCGAACGGCAATTGAACGAATGAACGAACTGAACGAACTGAATTGAACGGATTGAACGAACTGAACTGAACGAACTAAACAGGATATAGATAAATTATAAATATGGATCCAATAATATGATAGGTGACTGCAAAAGTGCTAATTCCGGACATTCCTAGTGGACTCGTGTCTCTTAGCTTAGATTCTAGCTTCTTAACCTGACTTCAATTTTAGCTTGGAGGTTAGAACAGTCTATCATAAACCGAATAGTTCGACATTCTATCTGTACACTGAACGAACTGAACTAAACGAATTGAACGGATTGAATGAACTGAACGAACTTAATTGAACGGAATGAACGGATTGAACGAACGCTGGTGGAGCTGAAGTTAGGAGGTGAACTTGAACGAACTGAACGTGCGTCAATTTATTATGAACTGAATTGCGTCATTTCAGTCCGTTCGTGAACCTTTCATTCCCTGGTGCCGACAGCATGTTCCTTTGGTGGCACTATATTTTGGTCGTGGTCTATTGATAGTGCCTCCAATGGAACATGCTGTCGACACAAGCTGCAATTTTGGATTTTTTTTAGCCATGTCATGAACGTCTCATGGTGTTTAGACTCATTTAACAAGTTATTACGGGACAAAGGAACGATTGTTGAATTTAAGATTATTTCTATGTTGAACCATCTTGAGTTTATTGCCATTCATTCATTATGTAAAGATATACTAAATTATATAAATTATCTGTAATACCCTTTGCCCTCCATGTACAAATACATTTTAATCAATTTGTAATTTTTTATAAGTTTTTATGAACAACAACAATAAATATTAACATAATATGTCCGTACACAATAAATATCTAGTTATCAACATAGTTCTTTACCCATTATTTCAATCGTAAGATAGTAAATAGGTTCATTCTGAATCGAAGCATAAGCAATTTGTTTACCTATTTGTAAACGTCAACAACATGTAAACATAATAGTTTCGTTAATTGAAAATCAGCATACTTGTTTACTTAGAATGACAAAAGGGATTAAGTTTATATTCCCATTATCGCTGTTCTGTGGAGAGGATACGGAAGGATAATAATAATAACCAAGGCAGTAAGATTGGAACTGGGCCACTATCAGGGCCGGCGGAAGCTCGTGAGAGGTGGGGCGGCCTTGTATTATGATGATAATTGTGAGGATTGCAGAGTCAAAAAACACGCCCGGGAAATTTCAGAGTACCAAAAATCACAGAAAAAGTGGGGCGGCCTGGGCCGCCCCAACTGCCCCTCTTCCACCGGCCCTGGCCACTATACTATACTATAGTCGGCACAGTAATGAATGAATGGCAATAAACTCAAGATGGTTTAAGATAGAAACAAACTTCAAATTTATCAATCCTTCATTTTCCGGTAACAACTTGATAAATGGGTCTAACGAAACAGTTGAGGAGATATCAGATTCAAATAAAGTAATATTGAATCAATTGTACTAATTTGTCAGATACACAACACCGATTCCCTTCCATCTTACCACATTAAACCCAACATATATTTGTTTTGACTATAAACATCCTGGACAGAGTTGGTTTCAATTATAATTGATATTCTAGAAACTACATATTTGTAATTGTAATTATAATTCGAAAACTGAATAAAATTATAAATATAATGAAGTTCATTATTCTAATTACGTTTGAATTAGTATTTAATTAACCGTATATAGTGGGGCAGCATAGCAATAAAATTGTTCAATTTTTGATACAAGCATGAAAATTGGCACATACATAGATAAATATATTATAAGAAGATATGGATATGGAGGCATCACGAAATTTTAATATTTTCAAGATGGCAGCCAAAAATTGTGGGAAAGAGTCGGACAAAAGCCCACTCTCGCGAATACTTGTTAAATGACCTCGCAGAGTGTTTATATAAGCATAGTTATTCTCAATTTACTGTGCGGTGAAGAAATAGGCGTCACTCGATAGGGTAGAAACACTATTTGAGAATGGAATGTGTTACATTCCAGCGTTGTCAAGGAATGTTCTCCCTCCCAAACATGGTCATGTGACCCCTTAATGACTTGAAATTTTATGCTGATTACGAATATCAGCATTAAACGTTGATTAAACTTCAATTGACAGAGTTAATTGCTCGGTTAGTACGTAACTGGGTTGGTACGTAATTCGGCTTAGTAGTTACAAATTTTTTGAACCATTTGGTATATTTATATGTATCTCAATATAATGTAAAGTCAGTTAGTATGTACACTTTGGATAATATGCATAAATTTTCTCTCCCGAGTGGTTACATGTTGACTGAGTACTATTTTAAGCCAAAATGTCATTCCGTCCTATATACCCTGTGAACTTTACTACATACGCGGATAATTCTATTAACTGGTGGCTCTATAAAGCTGAGTCGAATGCATTTAATCGACACCAATACCTATCTTGTGTTCAACGGATAATTCCATATTACAGTAGTAAGATTTTCCGGATAAGACGACAAACATTTCCACAGAATCAGGTTCTACAATGGCTTTTCAATGAATATTACTCCGGTTAATATGAACTCCGGATAAAGCGAAATTTTTTTACCGCCCGTTGGTGCTCGTATTAACGAGGTTCTATTGTATATAAGCATGCATGTAAAGATTTTATCCATGTTTTAATAGAAATCATTAGTGTGTATTCCATTTCCTGAAAATAGCGGCTCTTATATCTATACTACTAAAACACAAGGGTGGGTGTATATATATGTGTATATATTTGTTTGTATGTCCGAGTTGATTGAAGAAACTGGATGGTTTCCAAATGTGATTTTTGGCATATAGGGATAACTTTTGGCACCCGCCAACAAGTTGAGGTTTCTACTCAAAATTTCTCACACCTCGACAAGTTATGACGTCCTTGTCACATTTCGAGAACCCTGAAAATTCACTTAATCGCACATAATTCCCGCCCTTTAAGAGAAAAAATCTGAAATTTTAATAGAACATGTACATTCATGATGCGGACACGTTGGTCACACCAGATCACCAATATGCTAACTCATTATCGCATGATTACGTAATTACAAAAATTTCACATTGTTAAATATGACTATTTAGGCCTATTTACGCTTTATAATCAATATTCGGAGTATATAAACCACACACCAACCGCAAAGCGGTTGGTGTGTGGTTGTGATCTGCCGCGAAGCGACGTAGCAAGCGAAGCGCGCTAGTTATAAGAAAAAATATTTAAAGGTCTGCGCCGATTGAGGATTGCAGTGTGTATTCCATTTCCTGAAAATAGCGGCTCTTATATTATAAGAAAAAATATTGTAAAAGTCTGCGCCGATTGAGGATTGCATCCTTCAGGTGAATGGCTCGACACGCCCCCGCCATTCGAGTTGCCGAGTGATCATCGATTATTTATAGTTGCAGTTATAAACTCTTCTAAGTCGTCATTTATTAAATAGGAGCCTTCAGTCTCGGTCGCTTTGCGACGGATCGGTGCTACGCACCTCAAGGTTAACGGCCGCTATGCTTCCCTACTCACTAAACCATTGATGATAGAATTAGTAAAACATCCCTTCCTACCATTTCCATACTTTTAACTTGTTTACCTATAACCAGGGGTGGCACGTCCTTTCGAAAAGTGGTACGGCGGAGAGTTTTTCAGTATTTAAATGTGAACCGGCGCCGCACAAGGTATTCGAATGCGGTCAGGCGGTTCATCAACAGGTTATTTGAGTGTGGGATCTTAAAATGATTAATTGGATAAATTATCAGTGAATTGTTTAATTTCGAATAGATAGAGTTGGTACAACAAAGCTGGCCATCCCTAAGTGGTACGGCGTACGCCGCACCAGCCGTACCGGGTGTGCTGCCCCTGCCTATAATACCCATTGAAAGCAAACTTCTAGGTTGATTTTGAATTTTCATTAATTTGCTACCTTATTTGTAAACAACAACAATAATATTCATATTCAAATTTATAAATGCGAAATTTGAAATCAGCATACTACCCATTTTAAATTTTGGAAGTTTAATTCTATCTCGTATATAAATGCAATTTATATTCCCCCATCACTTCAATACAACCTGGACAAACAAACACACACCGTGCTAATGTCCGACAAATTAGGTGGTTTGGTGGCGTTAGCCACCAAACATCTTTCTTAAGCCACCAAACTTTGCCTTTGGTAGCTTAACTAATCCACAATAAATTGTGGATTATTTGACTTTGTGTAGATTATATTTTTCGTTGAATTATTTGTTATTCATTTAGTGTTGTTTTACAGCAGCATAATTTGTTAAGCTTTAGGTGGTTTGTTAAACCGGCCATTTTTTATTCTTTAGCCACCAGAAAAAGTGAGGTGGTGGCTTAATTAGCCACCATCAAAATTACATTTTATCGTGCAGTGACACACTCACACAAACAAACAACAATCGAGTTTTATTAATATAGATCCATCAAATCCTTAGACCCTGAATGTTCTCGCCTAAAATATTTTTAAGCGCTTAAACTGCAATACATCCTAATTAAATAAAAAATCAAAATATACAGTATCACCTCATTAGTACGAACACGGATAATGCGAATTTCCGGTTAGTATGAACACAATTTTTGGACCCTTCAAAGAATCTTCAATTCTAATGACACCAGTTGATACCAATTTGTTATCATAAACGTGCAAATAGACTAGGGTAAAATAGCCGAAATAGAAGACACGAAAAGTGTTTATTTGATTAATACCGTGCTAGCTGCACAGTGGGCAAAAAGTGGCTGTCAAGTGGAAATAGGTATCTAGGTGGCTGCTAGACCTATAAAATATATTATTAGCCTATGGGTTATCGACCATTCTGAATCGATTGGTGCATCTAATTTTTTTGTATGGCTTCAGAATTTTATTATATGCCGTCATCGCAAATTTCCAAAAAAATTACATTATTATGAAATCAATTCTATTTGAAATATAATCAAATTCCAATTACGATTACAAGTCCACACTTGTCTAAGAGTGTTAATTAATTAGTAAAGAATTAACTAATAGTTATTGCTCTATTGGACTAGTAGTTTTACAACTTAGTTTGCAGATATGGCTTAACTCTCCACACTTTTGACACCTTATGATATTCCGAAATGAGTCCAATACAGGGTCACTTTGACTGAGAAGACGGACCATAATGTCTCTTGTATTCAAAGTAAAGGAATTTTACGCGCTAGATGTTCGCGATATCTTCGAATGAGCTTATTGGAAGCTTCAACTCCCTCTTCTGAAAAACTTTTCAAACCGTATCCATCATTGCATTCCTTGATTAATTCTGCGCAATGGGCTAACAGTTTGTGTAGTGATGGAGTAATATTAGCCCATGGGAAGTAGATTAAGATGAACTCGTATGTTTCACGGCAAACTATATCAAGTTGATCTGTGTTGATTTCCCTACTGCAGCTAAAAGTGCGCAAAATGGCAGACAAATTGCTCTGTATCTTGATCAAAGAATTATGATATTCGGTTGGAATCAAGGAACTTATCCAATGGATAAAGTTGTTCTTGTCACTGAAGCATTGTCGCGCGATGTTCCCGATAGAAGTCGTCCCCCCATCACTCGTTGGTTGATCAATCTTTAAGCCAGTCTTCTCTTGTAAAAAGCTTCGAACAAATTTCATTGATGTTTGCACTTTCACAGATGTTGGTGACCATTTTCTTGAACCAGAATGTAAGTGATAAACAAGTATCATGAACCAACGGAAAACACAGGTATATGAATGGAGTGGAGATGCAGAGATAACGTCTATATCGGAGACTGGTTCGTGTGTCAATCCGAATCTCTTCTGTGATGGAAGTGAGAGAAATTCAACCCTATCAACTTGAGAAAATATTTCTTTGGCCGCCGAAATGGTCCTGTTCATGGGAAATCCTGATCTAACTATCTCTAAATCATGGATTTGATGAGCGGTAGCAGTGCATAGTTGGCATTTTGCACCACCGGCACCCGTTAGTATACCTGACATTTTCCCATCAAACATGGTACGGAACACTTTTACTTTAATTATTCCTTGGTCTAACTCAATCCCATACTGTTCGATGATTGATGTTCCAGGATTAATATAGGAATCCATTAGAAATCTCACATTATCTTCGTTTTCCTTCATCGCAACTAAGGCAATAGGCCTGACTTGAAAAGGTGAATTCGGTATTGTGTTGACCCAAATTTCACAGCCAGCACAGTCCTGAATAGAAATCATTTTAAAAGCGTATAAGAGGAAATTTTTTGAACTGAGACTTGGACTAGGTTGGAGTTGGTTATAGATTTGGTGGGAGCCAGAACCATCCAAACCATCAGATATCTTCATGCTCAGAGGAAATCGGTCTGCGGATAATTTGGGAAGTATCCCAAGCAATCTAGAAACGGTCTGCAGTAAAATTCTACCGTATGGGATTCGAATTCCGATGACACAGTCACTCTTTATACAAACGAGCTCTAGCACATTAGCAAGTGTGATTTCTGTACGGTAACGAGAAACTTCTAGATACGGAGGAAATATGATATTTTCTGATTTTAACAGTTTTATTAGATCGATGTATTTTCTCTTCCCGATTTCCAATTGGTCTAAAAGGAATGCAGATTTGTCAATTGGGAGTCGTTGACCTGATTTACCAAAAGACCCTGTAGAAATGATCTCTTTGCAAAAGGAAGCAGTTGTTATGTCATGTTCGGAACTAGAAACTAACTGAAGACCATACGAAGCGATAGTCTTACAATCAACATCTTCTTTCGCAGCTAGTGTTTTGATCTAATTTATTAGAGGAGATAATCGAACTTTCAATCCCTTAATAGTCAACTGGGAGAGCGGTTTAATAAATTCTTTCGAGATTTCGGCTACAAAAATAGTTTTATCATCCGAAATTCTTTTCTTTGAAGGATTTTGTACAGATCTTGAATAAAATAGCATGTCTTCCCATGAAGATACATCGCTGTTTTTCCTGAAAGTACTTCTCTCGGATCTGAGGTTTCGAAATTTCCTATATATCAAGTTCTCTTCACTTTGGGAAAGTTGAAACCTATCAATGAATGCATCAGTTGCATCTTTAATAGTTGATTTAGAACTGAGGAAGTCGAGGGCATCTTTGTTATTCATTTTAACTGCTAAATATATTATGTACTTAATTAATAAATTATTTTGTATAAAATTTATTATTCCTTAATTAAAAATGTAATATTTTCCATGGTTTAAAGTCAATAGATGACCCCAGTCGCTCCTTTTCGCGCATCTAGATTACTTTTTAATTTGAAGGTATCATCATAACCTTTCATTTTAAATGTAAAAACGAATTGCTCCTGATTGCTCTCAAAAAATCCATGAACAATATTGAAAATTAGTAAATGCGTCCGAATCATAAAATTTTAGTCGGAATGTATGATAATTTTAGATTATATAAGAAGATATAATGCATTCATGTACAGTGCAACCTCTATAAGTGGGGTCTCTATAAATGGGGAACCTCCATAAGTGGGGAATTTTTTTACCATATTCGTATACATCCATACAAATGAACCTCTATAAGCGGGGAAATGGGGAATGGGGGACCATAAATTTCAAGGAGTTTTTATCTGCATACAAAACAACCTCCATAAATGGTGGGAATGGACAAATCCTAACATGATTCTTATAAAATAATACAATATTTCCAATAAATCGACTCTAAAGTTCTACAGAAAAAATATTTTCGATTGATCTACTCTGATGTTTTTAGAAGAAATCACCTAGTGTAGATTAGCAGTTAACTAAATTGTCATAATATACAAATAATAACTATAACGTGCATTAATGTGTGTGTTATATGAATACTTTGTATAATATAGCATATATAATGTTTTTCCAATTGAATTTTATAACCGGGGAATGGGGGGCAATTGAAATTTTCGCCGTCCCATGCTCCCCACTTATAGAGGTTCCACTGTATATTGATTTCAGTACATGCCAATGAGTATGAAACGTCGTGATAAAGCTAACTTGAATATTTCATCAACATAATATAATTTGATCGACTTTGATATTGCAATTCTGAAACCACAAAAATATCTTTTTTTAGAATTGTTGTAACATGATGATCTCATTATACATAACTCTTGATCAAGAATATTTGTCAGCACAATAAATTGGATTTTTAGGTTTTCATTTATGCTGAAAACAATGGCATTAATTTAGAGTCAATCTGAGGTGGTCGAAAAATGCTCCATTTCCACTTGTTTGCCCACTGTGAGCTGACTTTACTTTATATTGAGATACATATAAATATACTAAAATGGTTAAAAATTGGTATTACTAAGCCGAAGCACGTACTAAGTACTACTAAGTACTAACCCAGTTACGTACTAACTGAGTTATAATGTAGTACATAAATGTATACAAAACGCAATTAACTCTGTCAATTGAAGTTTAATCAACGTTTAATGCTGATATTCGTAATCAGCATAAAATTTCAAGTCATTAAGGGGTCACATGACCATGTTTGGGAGGGAGAACATTCCTTGACAACGCTGGAATGTAACACATTCCATTCTCAAATATTGTTTCTACCCTATCGAGTGACCCCTCTTTCTTCACCGCACAGTAATTTGAGAATAACTATGCTTATACGTATAAACACTCTACGAGGTCATCTAGCAAGTATTCGCGAGAGCGGGCTTTTGTCCGTCTCTTTCCCACAATTTTTGGCTGCCATCTTGAAAATATTAAAATTTCCTGATGCCTCCATATCCATATCTTCTTGAAATATATTTATCTATGTCTGTGCCAATTTTCATGCTTGTATCAAAAATTGTCAATTCACTCCAATATGGCTGTTATGCTGCCCCACTAATAGAGATACGTTTAATAAAACGTAAGTATATTCACGATCTTAGTCTATGTACTTGTCTAATGTGTTCGTTCTTAATTAATTAATCATAATATTGTTTGGATGGTGTTATTGGTTTCGGATATTCTACTTTATGATTGCATACAGTCAACTCTCGAAGTGCTTGGGACCTGTAAATTCCTTCGTTATATCCGATATTCGTTCTAAGCGGGTAATAATTAATACATTTAGTGCTCTCGGGGAAAATCTCCGTTTCGTTATATCCGACTTCGTTTAACGGGAGTTCACTGTACATACATATATAGTAAGTAACAGTAATTAATCAATCGAGCCCGCAAACAAAGGAAATTAATAGTAACGAGATTGTAGGCTATCTACTATACTAATACTATATATAGACATTGTTAGATAGTTAAAGCAGGCACGTAGCTACGGGGGGGCGAGGGGGGGCGACCGCCCCCCCAAAAGTACTTCTCGCCCCCCCTCCCAAGAGAATTAGGAAGTGTTCGTTATAGTAAATAGAGTGATTCGTCCCCCACTTGCCCCCCCGACTCCCTGCACTTGCCCCCCCAACATAAAACTTGCCCCCCTGAATTACATACTCTAGCTACGTGCCTGAGTTAAAGGACTTTTTGATTTCAGAATAAACTTAACTTGTATTGTTATACTGTTTTATTTATGGAAGTACTATAATTGGTACAGAGAGTGGTTGATTGGCAGCTTCAAACGTACCAGTGGAATAGTTTGATGATGGAGACATTGAAAATTTTCTGGACCATTTTGAAATATGCTCACTTGCGAATGAGTGGAATGCGGGCAAGCAGTCATTGATGATAGTTACTTGTTTGAGGGGCGAAGCCTTAGAAGTGTTTAAAAAGCTGGATTTGGAGAGCAGATTGAATTTTGATCAGTTAGAGACAAATTATTGAGCGTTTCAAGCCAGAGGATACGAAATTACTTCATTGAGTAAATTCCAAAGTAGATCTCTTCACCCAAGTGAAACACCACAGAAGTATTTATACGAACTTAAGGGTCTTTTGAGGAAGGCATTTCCGGAAATGTCTATGGAAGCAAAGGAACAGCTGTTATTCGAACAGTATATTCGTGGGTTACCCAGACAAATTTATGAGAATATTAGGCTTTCCCCGGATATCACTACTTCTGAAGGAGCAATGAAGCGAGCACAAATACTAATTCGTTTACAAAATGAATCTTCTGGAAGAGTCGAAGGAGATCAATTCAGTAAAGGCACCCGAGGAATTCACGTGAAAGAGAATTTTATGGCTGATAAAGTTGACAGGAAGCTGGTGAATGAGGCAGTTAAACAAATAACTGAGCGGTTTAGTATACTAGTTGGTAATGAGAACGAAAATAGCATATGTGCTGTTGATAGACGCCGTAACCAATGGAGAAATGAACTAAAGGGGAAGGTGGTTGGATACGAACGCTCTGGTCCAAGAGGCTATGAAAGGGAGAAGAGAGAAAGAGCGATTAGATGTTATACGTATGTGTCGAGGCGAAGGACACATAGCAAGGGAGTGCGCCAATTATAGTGCACATGGCGAGAAATTTCCGAATAGGGCACATGGCGAGAAATTTCCCGAAGCCTCCAACGGGGAATCCTTTAAACTAGATGGGGTTCGTTGGGCGAGTCGAGACGGAACCCCAGAAATTCTACAGACTCCATGTTATGCAAATTATTCGAATATAGTTGTCGATTCAGCGGTTTCATCAATACCATTCCATGAAGATCATATTGCTTAATGCAAGTCAGTAGAAACTCCAAAAGATATACTTGAAAGTGGGAGGAGTCAAGTGTAGTGCATTACTTGACAGTGGAGCCAGTGCTAGCCTAATCTCCAACCATATCTTCAACAAATGTTCAAACAATCTTTCAAGTAATGTGAATTCCAGGGAGTTAATCACAGCAACGGGAAATCAGATGAATCTATTAGGTAAGCTCGTTTAGAGATATCTATTGGTAACATTAATTGCCTGCAAGAATTCCTCGTAACTTCGCCATTGGTAGAAGATTACATTTGGGAATGGATTTTCTTGTGAAGCATCGAGTTGATTTAGATTTTGACTGTGGAGTTGATTCGCGATGGTTGATTACCCCATATACAATGCAAATAATAACAATAGGAGGCATAGTTTAGCTTAGAATTATATTTAGAAACTGGCCTTCTCGTTTCATGGCCTTCTCGGCGACATATTTAGCCGTATATTAAGTAGGCCATGGGGGACCACAGTTAGGAATGGTCATGATGTGTGAAAAGAGGGATTGAAAATCTTCTACAGCTCAAAATGTAGAGTATACCCCTTACAAGTCTTGTTCCGTGCGCATTGGATTGTGTGATTCACAACTATCAGACTCGTTTGACTTGGACGAGAATGATGATTGGGAGTGCCGAGGAATTGTACCTGATTATCGTAATTCTCCAGTATTGAATCGCCGGTTATCTCTCCTGACTTCCAAGAAGCAAGAAGTACTAGACGAATATCGAGATCTGGGCCCGTATTCACTAAGAAGTTAAGTACGTACTTAGTACTTAAGTACTAAGTATGTACTTAAGTCGTATTCACTAAGATTGGTATTCACTAAGATTTAAGTGTGTACTTAAGTACATACTTAAGTACAAAACTTAAGTAACCTACTAAGTTGACTTAACTTATAATAATTTTCTTTTATTGACTCTTTAGACGTTGGTGTTTAATTAGAACATTGTATTAGATTTCTAGTAGTACTTGCTTTACTTTAGGGGAAGTTTATGATTCTATTTTACATTTATTACAATTGGTTGTTGTTTTCTAAAAGTCTGTTTTTTCTCAAGCACAAAAATCACAGGAACTTCATTGAGAATATTCTTTTTAAAGTTAAATGAATACAGCAAGCTATTACAATAGCATTCCATACACTAATATGCTATGCTATTAAATATAATTCAATAAATATAATTCAATTTAGTACTTAAGTACGTACTTAGTTAAGTATGTACTTAAGTACAACAATATTTCTTAGTGAATACGACTTAAGTATGTACTTAACTAAGTACGTACTTAGTACTTAAGTATATACTTAGTACTTAAGTACTAAGTAATCTTAGTGAATACGGGCCCTGTTCTTTTCAGTTCCTGGCGTTGCAAAGGTAGAGGAATTTCAGATCAGAACTGGTGATTCTGGGGCAATAAGAACGCCTCCTAGAATGGTTCCACACGAATACCAGCAAGAAGTCCATTTGCATATCGAAGAAATGCTTCGAAGGAACATCATCAGAGTCTCGAGCAGTTCTGGGATTTCTCCTCCATTAATGGTTAACAAAAAGGATGGTACCATACGCTTCTGTATCGAGTATCGGGCTCTTAATAGGGTTACACAAAAGGATGCTTATCCTCTTACACTTCCAGATCAAGTTCAGGACAAATTATTTGGTATGAAGTATTTCACGAAACTGGATCTTAACTCCGGCTATTGGCAAACACCAGTACGTGAATGTGCTAAAGAAAAACCGCTTTCTCTCCTGGCCCGGGAATGGGGCTTTTCGAGTTCAACGTGTTGCCCTTTGGATTAACAGGCGGACCAAGCGCGTTCCAACGTACAATGGATAAGGTGTTGCGTGGGTTGGAGAAATTCAAAGATAACTTCATCGATGATATTCTTGTTTATTCGCCGGATAAGGAATCACACAAAAGAGCATTAAGGATGATATTCGATAGGCTTAGACAGTCTAATCTGAGGTTAAGGGGTAAGAATTGCGAGATTGGAAGAAGTAAAGTGACCTATTTAGGACACACGTTTTTCCGCTACGGAATAGAGCCTGAGATTTCCAAAATAGATTCAATAGTCAATTGGTCTCGACCAGGTTCGCAAAAAGAAGTGATACAGTTCTTGGGTTTAGCGAGTTATTATAGGAGATATATTCAAGACTTTTCCACCATTGCTAATCCTCTGAATCATTTACTATGCAAGAATGTCCCCTTTGTGTGGAGAGTAGAAACAGCTTTTATTAAGCTTAAGGAATCACTTTTGTCCTCGCCTGTGCTGCAAATGTCCAGATTTTAACAAAAAGTTCCAGTTGTACACAGATGCCAGTGGGACAGGCTTGGGTGCAGTTCTCGAACAAGAAGGTAATGTAATTGCATACTTCAGTAGAACTATACGAATTGCTGAACGCAATTACAGCACGATAGAACAAGAATGCCTTGCTATTATTGAATCTCTAAAACGTTTCAGACATTACTTGATTGGGAGAAAATTCGAGACATTCACGGACCACAAACCATTGGAGTGGTTGCACACTCAAAAAGCTGTGGGTAGATATGGCGATGGGCAGTGCTGATCCAGGAGTATGATTTCGACATAAAGTATAGGAATGGTAAAGAAAATCACAATGCAGATGCGTTGTCTCGGTTGAATTGTGATAATGGAGTAGAAAATTTGCTATGACGAGCTCCCTTCTGGAATTGGATTTTAAACAGATTAGAAAACATCAAGTGAACGACAGGATAATCAGTAAAGTCATCGCGGAAATGGAAGTCGTTCCTAGAGATAAACAGTTCTTGGGACAATTGTGGAATATGTCAGAGTTTAAAAGGTTTAAACAAATTCAATCTCAGCTGTTTCTAGTAAATGGAGTTTTAGTACGGAACTTTAAGGTACATCCATTTTCGAATCTTCATAGTGTTGTGGTTATTCCTGAGCATATGAAAGCAGAATTCCTGGAACGTGCCCACGATAAAGGTGGACATCAAGGTGTATATATAAAGACATTGGATATATTGAAAATGATAGCATATTAGGTTGGGATGCAACTGGCAGTAACAGAATATGTTAATTCTTGCGATAGGTGTCAGAAAGCGAAGCTTCCCCTTCCAACGTTGAACACTCAACTAGGAAGACCGTTGCAAATGTTACAAGTCGATGTATTAAAGTTCCTATCAGTTCGGAAGGAAATAGGTACTTACTGGTATAGAAGACTCATTTTCAAAGTGGTTAGGGGCATATCCGATGAAAGATCAGAGAGCTGAAACTATTACAAAATTGTTAACTGAAACATTCTCGAGATTAGGTATTCCAGATTTCCTACATTCTGATCAGGGCACCAATTTTGAATCAACTTTGCTGAAAGAAACATGCAGAGGGTGGGGAATATGTAAAACACATACTTCAGCTTATCATCCTCAGGGAAACTCCCTGGTGGAGAGAAGCAATGTAACCCTTTTACAAACACTCAGGTGTTATGTTGACGAAACTTGGGAGTGGGAAAGATATCTCCCCTTAGTGCTGTATGCTTATCGTACTACAACACATACGAGTACAAAGGTTACACGTATCCAACTTATTTATGGACGCGATTCTTGCATAACAAGTGATTTAGAAGTGGGCACGTCTCATGATCCAACTTCCTATGAATTTTTATGTTAAAAATGAGCCAAGTTAAGAGATTTTGTTGAGGGTCATGCCGCAAGAGAGCAATGCCGACAGAAGGAATATTACGACAGAGGAGCGCATTTTTATTTCTATCGAATTCCATATGGGCGATAGAGTTCTGCTATCCATCCCACAGAGAGGAGTAGCCCGGAAATTACGCGATAGGTGGGAAGGGGGATGGACGATTAGCAAGGTTGAAGGACCGGTTGATCTCCAAATTCGACATTTAGATGGGAGGACTAAAGTAACTCATATAAACAGATTACAACATCATGTTCAGCGAAACGATCAAGAGCGATTTAGTTCATCAGCTGATTTTGAAGGCCTCTATTAGGTTAATAATATTAATAATAATAAAAATAATAAAAATAATAATAATAATAATAATAATAATAATAATAATATACGGAAGAATCTAAACGTAAGAAACAGGAGAGCAACATATGTCCGCAGTTCAGAAAAGAAAATACGAGGATACTATCCTTACTCTCCGAAACTCCTCACAACAGATCTTTAAAGGAGTTGTTTTCGAACAGCATTAGTATGGATTCATCACTAGAAGACAACGTAGATCTGAACGATAAGTCTATACAACAGGGCGGGGAACATATTAGTTTGGAGGACACCGCTCTTAGCCCTCAAAATTATAGCAGACCACAACTTGTACGGAACCTCCAAAGTATTTGGAAGATTATGTATATAACTGATCGAGAGAAACTCGAGGTCGAGTTTTACGATGAGGGGAGGAATATAGTATCTAACAGTAATTAATCAATCGAGCGCGCAAAGAAAGGAAATTAATAGTAACTCTACTATACTAATACTATATATAGACATTGTTAGATAGTTAAAGGACTTTTTGATTTCTGAATAAACTTGTATTGTTATAATGTTTTATTTACGGGTGTACTATACATACATGATACATCAATTAACTCTTCAAAATTGACTCAAATTACTTATAGCTAAATTATTGGAAAAAGAACGTAATGTAATTGTAATCAGAATCCACCTTGCTTGTAATTGTAATTTAATATAATTGAACCGAAGCTGATACAGTGCATTAAATTCCGGTGGGATTATGGATATATATATCCCCATCCACTTTTTTTAAGATTGGGGATGACCTAAAGTTATATCCCATTCCTCCCACTTTTTTCGACCTTCGTACGGTGTTTATCTAATCTAAGATTTGATCCTACCTCTATCACGATATGAAATACGATTCTCCTCTTCATTTGAATTAATGATCGCCTTGGCCTCACTTGACACTAGACTCTCGTTCTTACTAACATTCATAAGGCGAGATATCGGTTAGAATTTGCTTTATTACCCTTACCAATAATGGCCGAAATTTATGATTTCCTGAAAATCAGTATGGGCGAAACATTCCTTACCCACCATCGTTTTCCTGCATGGGTGGAACTAGACATCTATCAGAGGTTAATTTTTTAACTTTTGAGAGAAGAGGGGAATGAAAAAACAATATTCTATTTCTATTTAAGAAAGTTTAATTACACCAAGGGAAACTTTCATATGGTATCCTCGTAAACTTAAGGTGTGTTTGAACTCGATTATCCAATCGAGGTCGGACCAGTTGAACAAGTTGAGATATTCTACACAGTTTAGATAATTTAAAACAGAACTACTTTATGCAACAACTTCGGGACCAGCTTGGGGTGTTCGGTTAATTGTAATTTCTGATGATCGAATTTCGGATAATCGAGGTTGCACTGAATCAGAGAAATGGCCGTTTACTTGTAGACAATGCTCTTCCATCCCCACTATGATCGAATGGCATTCTAAATTGCATTGTAAAAGTGTAATTTTTCACCTAAAATAATGGGTAAATCAAGGCCATTAATCTTTGCTTCCCAATTGTCTTAAATTGATCAAATGGCATATTAGGGAACCTAATTTTAATCATTTCTCTCGGAGTATGCTCCTGCTTTCCCCTCGAAGTCGCACAATAGGTACGAGCAGTTCCAGGATGACAACATTGGACATACTCAAACTTTGAACTTATGGATCAGTGGTGAAAAGTTGGGGGTCTGAAAAATTAAACCCCAAAAAACATCTCGTAAGAGTCAATATCTTTTGATTGGTTATTTTGATGCAATCCATTCAATTGAGAATGCTAAGTAAATAAATAGGAATAAATATAATATATAATTGGGAATACTCCTTTGAGAATTGAAACTGAAGGTGTATCTTTTGGATCTAAATATAATTTTGATTTTGAATCCATAAAAATCCTTAGTTCAGTTGCGTTACAACTAACTCGGAATTTGGAGGGTGTGATCGCGAACAATGAGTTACATAAATGTTAATTAATATAATATACGTAGTTATACAATTGAATAAATGAGCTGCTGTGATTATGTGAAATTCATTCGAAAGTTATCGCTCAGGCTATAGGGCTTCCATTTTAATTGATATGACGTCATTTATAAATATTCAAATATGTGTGAACCTTTTATGATCACAATTTGTATATTCTGAAATCTAGGTTAGATGTATTAGTTTCCGCAGAGTAAAATACAGCTTGCATTACTTAAAATCAATTAGTATAATCAAAAACTAACTACAGTATAACCTCGGTTTTACGAACACGGTTAATACGAAGTTCCGGGTAAGACGAACAGATAGTTTCACAAAATTATGTCCCTAGAAAGGCTATTCAGTGGGTATTACTTCGGTTATTACGAACTCCGGATATAGAGAATTTTTTAACCGTCCGTTGGTGTTCGTATTAACGAGGTTCTACTGTAATTTACTAAGATGTCTTGATTAATATTTAGATCTAGTCGATTTCTACATTTTAAGTGACAATTGTGCTCGATTTTTACATTCCTACGTTTCAACACTTCGATGACTTACTATAACTGGATGCTTTTGGCTTAGAAGATGGTCAAAGATAACCCTTGCATACTTTGAGAATATATCGTCCTAGTCAGATCTTAGCGATATTTTTGAGTTAATTTTTTTGTTACAAGCGTCCGCCGCTTCTTTGGAAAATACTTCAATGGATAACGCTCATTACAATTGCGAATTAAATCGGCGGAGTAGGCAATCAATCTGTGTAAGGATGGAGTTTTTATTCCCCCAAGTAAAAGTAGGTATTGGATTTCTTAAACCGATGAAATCATGAGGGTCACCAATTAAATAAAGCGATTTTTGTTGACAAAGCATTGTCTTGCAATATTTTCCGTAGATGTTGTACCTCCATTACTGGACGCATTATGTGGCAAAAGGCGATTAATGGGTAATATGTATTTACGTCAATGTTACGCATCTAAGTTGTATTATTACAGCTAGGAAATCGATTTCTTACATTCCAAACAAAATATATTAGTTTTTTCTCTAACTACTCAAGAAAATCTGGAAATTATCGTCGTTTATTCATTTTGGATTTTTTTAATCTGGGTCATTGATAATTGATATTTGCCAGTAACAAAGAATGTCTTATCTAAGATGCTATCACGGAATTATCAGTAACTAAATACAGTGAAACCACGATTATCCGAACTCGTCGATCATCAGAATAACCTTGCGAATCCCGATGTTGTTGCTTTATATAGTTCAGCCCTAAAATATTAACTGTATATTATCTGAACTTGTTTGACTGATACCAACGTGTTCGTATAATCGAAGTTGCAATGTACTATGAATCGACTAGACTAATATAATTTTGTAATTTGAACTTTTCCATAAGTTTGTTAATATAGATTGTATGCAATTCGCAGGATCTTGATTAACAATTTGTAGCCTTGGAACAATTTACTAGTACAAAGTCGTTATTACATAATACACTGCCCTCTCAAAAGTATTAGTACTCCAAAATAACCATTGAAAATAGTACTATGGTATTTTATTTTACAGATTACTTATATGGAGCTCAGTTACTGGTAACTGAACTGCCATATAAGGAAGTGTTTGAATTCTAAAAGACCCATAAGCTCATAAATGTAATTTAGACATAAATAAAAACCACTTCATTTACCAGTAACTCAGCTCCATATAAGTATTTTGTTTATTTTAACGTGTGTTGTATACAAAATATAGGAATATTTCAAAATTGAGTTTAGATTCGTATTCTACTCATAAAAAATTTTAATTGTAGAAACATTCAACTCAATGTTGATTAGGTTGAAAATTATAATCTAATGTCACCACGTGCCACAACTTCCCACATTATACCATTGTGGCAATTGAGACAAATGACACATGGTACAGAAAGAAGATAATTTTCAACTAATCAATATGTAATAGAGTTGAAAGCTTCTACAATTTATAAGTCGCATGCGTAGAATTCGAATCTGAAATCAAAATTGAATTATCACATATATTTCGAATACAATACACTTCTAGAATAAACATACTATACTACTATTTTCAATTAAAATTGTTAAAGATACGAATACTTTTGAGAGGGGAGTGTATAAGTACGAATATATCACGCATATTTTCGGTAATTGACGTGTTGCGATCTAAACTTTACTAATTCGCCTTATATATTTGTTTCTTGCCTCTAAACATCTCTGAAATATTTTTAATCCCTTAACTACTAGTTTCCGTTAAAATATGTTTATTGGAGGTAGAATCATGTGGTTTTCTTCAAAAAATGAGGAGAATAGATCTGCTTGAAACAACAAAAATTGCTGTTCTTGATGATTTTTAATATGAACACAGTGCTGTTTGTTGAAACAGAAAACACTCCATCCTATAATTCAGTGTTTCTCAACGGGGGGGGGGATATTGCCCCTTTATGGGCGATTTTTCAAATTAGGGGGGCAAAATAAGCGACCTAACAAGCGAAGCGCGATAGTATATATATACACAGCCTTGTGTTTTAGTATTATAGATAATCATTCGATTTTCTTGAAATGCATAAGGTGGTCGATTTACTTTGAATCGTTATATACGGATTCCAAACAACATCAAATTTTATCAGGTATGTCTTCATAAAACAGATTGAAATTTGACCTCATTGAAATAATTTATTTAAAGTTTTTGCATCTCTTGTTTGACTTAATCCCCCAAAGATTTAACGCCGTCTTAAATTATCTATGTTGCTGAATAGATTTACAATAGAAATTATTGTGCAACTTCAGTAATAAACACCTAGACTTAGTAGTGCTAACTTATGCTAAAACACTATAGGGACACGTCTAGAACTCACTAAATAATGAAGAGAGAAATTGACAAAGTTACGGCCAAAATGAGTTATAAGTTAAATCATATTGAGAAAATTGATAACATCACTCATGGCCTACTTAATATACGGCTATATATGTCGCCGAGAAGGCCATAAAACAAAGAGGCCAGTTTCTAATTTTCAAAATGGAGAATTGATCTTTATTCGAATAATTAGCAATGATAGAGCTGAAAAGTGTATTATAACTATATAGGAATATGGTATCCAGGTATACATAACACCCTCCAGAATTGTGATATGTCATCATCTGATGACGTTATGGTTATTTTGGTTTCGAATTATCTTTGTTTTTCTAGCATACTTTTAACATAGTTAAACGCGTTATAAATGTTCAAAATTGGAACATGGTTATACCCAGAAGTAGTAGAATAAAAAAAATTTGAGATAATGAGATAATTAACACTTAATTCATTATTATGTAATGACTCACTATCTCAAAAATTATTGAAGTTGGGCATTTAAAATGTATTATCGATGAATAGGAAGTTACCTATTCCGGACAGATCAGTACCAGACTAGTTTACACAACATTCATAGTTTTTGAGTTATGGCACATTTAGGAAATATACATTTTCCATGGCAACCGAGGAATGTGTCAACATTCCATTTATAATTTCAATATATTTTATTCAACTACTTCTAGGTATAACCATGTTCCAATTTTGAACATTTATAACGCGTTTAACTATGTTAAAAGTATGCTAGAAAAACAAGATAATTCGCAACCAAAATAACCATAACGTCATCAGATGATGACATATCACAATTCTGGAGGGTGTTATGTATACCTGGATACCATATTCCTATATAGTTATAATACACTTTTCAGCTCTATCATTGCTAATTATTCGAATATTAATCAATTCTCCATTTTGTAAATTAGAAACTGGCCTCTTTGTTTTATGGCCTTCTCGGCGACATACATAGCCGTATATTAAGTAGGCCATGCATCACTGAAGCCTTTTATTGTGTAAACAATGCTATTACAGCAGTTACTCTTGTGCATACAAGCTATATTTGACTACAGAACACTTATCTTTATATGTGTCTATTTCTACTCTCTATTTAGAACTTTTCAAAATTTCATAGTTATCAATTTGTTGCCAATTATATCCTAATTACAGCTTACACTGCATTATTGCATATTTCAAATCAATTTTTAATTGCACCATCATCACTAGTTTAACTACTCATGGCCTACTTAATATACGGCTATATATGTCGCCGAGAAGGCGATAAAACAAAGAGGCCAGTTTCTAATTTTCATTCTAGGATAAACTATGCCTCCTATTGTTGTTATTAGGGTTGTATATGGGGTAATCAACTATTGCGAGTCCATTAACACCACTTTTGAGAATCTCAGATTTGTGGTTAAGTTAGTTAGGCGCCATTCCTAGAATGAAAATTAGAAACTAGCCTCTTTGTTTTATCGCCTTCTCGGCGACATATATAGCCGTATATTAAGTAGGCCATGGCGAACCATTGCAATTTTTTGTTATAGATTGCGCACCCAGATGAAAGCCTGAAAAGATGAAATATACGTATAGATATATAGATATATGGCCAAAATTCAAAATTATTTTGTATTAAAACATTCAAACTTCTAGCAGCATAATAACATTTCTAAGTGCTTCAACCTCAATGTTTGCATAAAATAATATTATAACTCAAATAAAACAACATTGTTTTAAATTCACATTTTATCGAGGTGTTAAACTCATTAACTATACAGTGCAACCTCTATCAGTGGGGTCTCTATAAATGGGGAACCTCTATAAGCGGGGGAATTTTGGTCCATATTCGTTCATTTCCATACAAATGACCCTCTATAACCGGGGAAGTGGGGAATGGGGGACCTTAATTATAGAGGAATTAGTATTCCCATACAAATTGACCTATATAAATGGGGGAGATGGGCAAATTCTAACATAATACTTATAAATTATGCTGCATTTCTAATAAATACACTCTAAAGTTCTACATAAATTTTTTTTTGATGGCTCTACACTAATGTTTTTTAAGAAATCATCGGCAGTGGATCATAATTTAACTAAATTATCAAAATATACAAATACTGACTATAACTTACATTAATGGATGTCTTATAAGTATATATTTCATAATATGACCATATGTAGTGTCTATCCATTGAAAATTATAACTGGGGAACAGGGTTGTATCAACTCAATTTGAGTTGCCAGAATCAACTCATTTCCTTGAATGAGTTGGATGAGTTGGTAACAGCAAAATGAATGAGTTGAATGAGTTGGTAGACAAAAAATGAGTTGTTTTGCCAACTCAAAATGAGTTGATACAACCCTGCCGACTCAACTTCCGACCATGGCTAGACCACTTTCACTTTGTCGTAACATTAATGCGTAGGGAGATGCAAATTTGGCCGGACCACTTTTTGAGAGCCGACCTCCGCAGCTTTAAATGTATTAGTAAACTGAAGATTTAAGATATTCTTTGCTTACAAATAGTCTAATAAAAATGAGTTGGCAGAATCAACTCATTTTTCTTAAATGAGTTGAATGAGTTGGTAATAGCAAAATGAATGAGTTGAAAGAGTTGGTAGACAAAAAATGAGTTGTTTTGCCAACTCAAAATGAGTTGATACAACCCTGCTGGGGAATGGGTTGCACTGTATTATTTCCAAATTAAATATATAATTTTCAGATGATTGTGAGGCAATGTGACTATACAGATTTTGATTTACAATTTGAAGACCCCATGGCCCTTCATCATTATTTGATAAAAAAGCGTTAAAATCATAATGTTATGAAATTTATGACTATAGCTACAAAGATATTTAGTCCTTTCAGAGTAGTTCAAATAGCCATTAATTTATACGCTACAAGAAACATATTGTGTCTTTACTAAAATTCCTGTTCAAATACCTTTGGTCAACTAGTGTATATTTATATAGTACATGTATTAGAGCTGTACCGGATTTGAGACTCTCTACTCCGGCCGGATCCGGATATCCGGTGCTCAATTATCCGGTTATCCGGCTAAATATGTATTTGACAAATGGTACCTTAATATCACATCAAGAACAAGTTCTCCTTATTCTTGATTAATTTGTACATATACTAAGCTTGTGATTTTAGGGAGGCTTCTAAAATAATTTATGTGAATCCACAATTGATGCAGTATATGAATATACTTTCAATCGAATTCACATTTGGTAAATAAGATCTTTTCAATAACATATTTATTTTCGATTCCTATATATTTTTTTGTGATCGCTTTTCCTATTAGCTTGAAAGGTTGCATTTTTTATCAATCCCAGCATGAGTGAAATTTGGCATTTTTTTCACTATCTAAGAACGATTCTTTCAGAGCACTCTGTAATGAATGTGATGCCAATACATATATCACGTGGTAAATATCCTAAAATATATAGCACGTCACCACTGTGGAACCACATAAAACATTCACATCCAGAAATTTACAAAAAAAAACAACAATAAATGAAAATCCTCTTGTAGAAATTCACAACAAGGTGATCATAGTATTTTCAAACAACTAGTTCTGCTATTACACATTATCTAAATTCTACTCCAAGAATATCTATTCAAGAAAACCTGTACCAGACATTAGAACGACAGAAGAAATTGACAGTTAATGACCCTAGAGCTATTGAAATTCACTTTATATTCTGAGAGATAGTTATTCTTCAATTCGTACACAAATACAATTGGGACCGTTATCCGGCCGGATAGTTGTTCATATCCGGTTCCGGCCGGATATCCGGTAACTGGCCGGATACAGCCGGATACCGGATTAGAACCGCATATCCGGTACAGCCCTAACATGTATATATATATATATATATATATATCCAAATTTTGTCCCTAGATCCGACTTTTGTCCCTAGATCGAGGGTTTTGCCTGGGCAAAACAGAAGTATGTCTTATGGAGCACTTTTTTTCCGATTAAAAAGACTTTTGCCAAATACGCACCATACTACACACTTAAAATAGACACTTTGGATCTAGGGACTCTTTTGAATGTTTGTTCTTGATGAGGTGACAAGTATCAAATAGAAGATAAATATTCTGATGAGATAGAGAAGGGTTGCTTGGTAATCTTGTAATCTTGGCTTGATATTTGTGATTAGTTAAGAGTATATTAGAAGCTTTCAAATTAGTTGTATGGTTATCAGAAACTATAGCGTTTACTCTGAACTGAGATTGTGCGAGTAATGAAAGACATTTCTTAATATTTTGGTGAACAATTTCATCAGATTCTTAACCAGGGATGTTGCCGCTATATCAAACGGGATCGATTTCTTGAGCGATACAACCATAAAACATAGAATGTTGGTGTACATAGCCATATCTGCATTACAACGAATAAGAGCTTGTACATCGAATTTGAGGTTGGAGATGCATTTCAACAAGTAAAATAGCTATGTCATTGCCAATACAGTTTGTATCACTTTGACATTGAAGGGCCTGACAGTTGTCAATTGAAGGAGACTTAAGTTTACGTAGGAGTGAAGTGCTTGAGAGAGGAATGTATTTTTTAACATAATTATAGGTTGAATTCGAAGTATACCTCAACATCAGATAAATACGCTGAACTTGAGATGAGTACTTCGTCTACCGCAAGGGCTATAATGGTATGGTGGAAATGGTTCGAAAAACCAAAACCGGAAATTGTTCGAAAAACCAAATAGGAAATAGTTCGAATTTTTGTGTGTTGCTACACCATGGATATGATAAAACTCCAGCTTGAATCCATGGTCCAACAATACAAAAATGAAAGTCGAACTATTTCCTATTTTGTTTCGAACTATTTCCCTTTTTAAAAAATCGAACCATTTCCGCATTACCGCTATAATAAGTTAATAACAAAGTTGAAGAATTTCGTTATTTACATCAACATCAAAGTTGAGTGAAAATTCCGACATTAATTTGATAAATTTTCGAGTACATCTAGATGTGTTGATTTATGACCAGTAGTCACTTGGATATAATTTGATAGAGGAATGGGAGATCCATCGTAACTCAGTTTAAGATGGAAGTCTGTGTAGATTGTAATACATTCCTTTACAGATGCCACACCAGACCGGAAAACGAGATAGTACAGTAACAAATTCTTCTTCGATGAGTAGTTTAATTGAAGTCAACCTACTCTGGAGCTTGTCTGAGGAATTCAACTACATCTAGGAATTGCCTAATTCTTAATTTTTCAACGAAGATAGAAATTTCGTCTTACTGGAAGATACGTTCTTTTGGTGGCGGACGTGATTTAGTTGGAAGGCTAACCTGGCTCTTAGGGATTTTTTCAGGATGAATTGTTGAAATAGGATCTAAGTGGTATATAATCTAGTAGGATTCCTACCAGTAACTTTTAGGAAGGTTGGCTAAGTGTCGTGAACAAATGAAAGAATTATATGTCACTTCATAATCTGCTGGTCTGTTGAGAAATAGTTACCATTTAGCAATAAGTTCTTGGTCTAGAGGGAACTTGAAACGACTGTAATCTGGTCCATCTTTACAACCAGATTTACAATCGATCACAGAGCACTTGTTTGGGATAAATTCTAATTTTGGATTGAAAAATATAGAAAAAATATGCTATCTCTTTAAGAAAAATCTTTATGAATAGAGATTTCGGTTAACATTAGCTAAATAAGTAATAAGAACGGTCATTAAACTGACTAGGCAATATGTATCATCGTCCAAACAGCACTTTTAAGAACTGAGATTAAAATTTAATTATACATTTCAAAAATTACAAGATATATGGTTTGATGACAATAGTATAATTATTTTACTTAAATTGACGTTAAAAAGAATTTGAGTGAAAGGAATTACATAATTTTGTTACTGTAGTTAGTTTTTAACAAGAAAAATGCACTAGGATAATAACGGCAAAGTTAGATTCTCAAATTATCAAAAAATTAGCATTTATTTATCATCAATGCCATATTTGGGTATGTATATTTGATTACGTCATTGTGGTTAAATCCGATGAGAAATCATTCTCAAAAGTATTTAAGTTGTTTCTAGCGTATTTGAAAACCTAAGTTTAGTTATTCCATGACAATAGGTAATTCATTTACGAGCAATTAGAAAGTAAAACTACCCTGGAAATGAAACGAGCAAATACTTGACTTATCTATCCGTATAATATAGTAGGCCATGTCCTAGGGTATTCTAATGTTTAATGGAATTTTTAGATGTTAAATGGATGCTGAGTGTAACTATCAAAGTGTAATTACTCTTAGGAACCCTAGATCGTTTTTCGTACCATAGTTGTCTAATATGGAACATTGCTAGCTCCTAAATTTCTTCCGAATCAGGGGGGCTTGGGGGGTTCTAAAATTTATGATCGGACCACCCAAAGTTTTGAACCGAATGTGAAAATCAATTTGTGTCCGATCATTAGATAATCTCTCTCAATAATATGGTTAACTTCAAGACTCATTGTCAAAATAAAATTTATCTTAACTGATACATATTGAGTAGGAATACTAGTAAGTTAAAACTGCTATTGTTCATCAGATAATAATACACTATAGCAGTGGTTCTCAAACTGTGGTACGCGAGCTCCTTCTAGTGGTACGCGGAGCTATTGGCGGAGGGAGTAGGAGTCAGGGGAAGGGGGGGGGGGCACTTACTCCTCCCCTAATTCAGCCATTTGAATTGTTGGGAGTTTATTGTTGATATTATTCAACATCGTCAATACCTTCAATTCTCTAATGTTGCTAGAGTACACATTCTAAATCGATTGTATTTTGTTTTTGTTAGCAAATTTGATTCCGCAGGTAGATTAGTAGTTAACATTAATTCTGCAAAAAATCCATGGGGATATACTCCCCAAACCCCCTCTAAGTCGCTCGCTACGCTCGCTGCTTGTACCTTTGACCGCGCAGACTTAATCCTGGATTCGCCCTTGGAAGGGTGGACATCATTATACTTTAAAAATACATCAAAATTGAAATATTATTAAATACAATGGAAATCTACTTTAGTACGATATGGTGTACGTCGTTTAGGGATGTATTTAAATATCTATCATTATGGTGGTACGCGGAGACCCTGATATTTGATGAAGTGGTACGCGCTGTGAAAAGTTTGAGAACCACTGCACTACAGTATTGTTTTGCTGAATACAATTTCAGTATTTTCTTAGCCACAAAATTATATTTTTTAAATGAGTATTACACTACTATTCCTGTTCACAGTATTATTTGTTCTCATATTGTAGGACTTGGAAAATTTAGTTTTAGAGGTTTTAGATTATGCTGAATCCCAAAAGTATTAGGAAATAGATTTTACAATGTTACAAACTTACACTATTTCCCTATTTTCCCTCCACTGTGCCTTGAACTAGGCTGGTATAGATTACTACAGTTAGCTGCTGTTGAGCGTAAGTCCCATGTGTGAGTAAGTGGCTTCAGCACATCCCTTAGATACACAGGACAATCCCCAGTGAGGATATTAAAGCTTATAGTTAGAATCTTATAGTGTAGTCTCATTAATAATTGGAAGCCAGTGTAAGTTCTGAGAACTGGAGATATTGACTGCCGCTTTTTTGAAAGAGTCACGAGTCGTGCAGCCTCATTCTGTATTCTTTATAACCTGTTCATTTCATTCCTTGGTAGCCTACATAGGAGCGAGTTACAGTAATCCAATTTGAAACTCACGAATGCATGTATCAGTCTTTCAGTCATCATTACATCCAGATATCTACGAATCTTTCCAATCCGACTTATACATAGAGATGCGCTACGATTTATGTCAATCCCGCAATCTCTTAATGATAGTTGTTTATTAATCTTTACACCTGTGAATTCAAAACTGTGTCCGGCATTACAAGTTCATAACCTTGAAATTAGATTTTGGGAATTCAGAACGGGATTTAAATTTTGAGAATAAAATGATAAATTCCGTCTTATTGGGATTACACTTGAGCACGTTGCTCGTATACAAAGTATTGAGGTCACATAGACATGCTTCTAATCATTTTGTAATGTCATTCCTCTCCGGAGGTTTAATAGAGATGTAAACTTTACTATCATCTGCGTATGAAAAACTATACCATAAATTCCAAATTTGGCTCGCAACCGTTTGAGCAGAATTGATGATCCACTGTGTCCTAGGCACTACTCAAGTCAATTAATACTAGAGCTACCTCTAGCTTATCGTCTAGTGCAGAGCTTATATCACCAATAAGTTTAATAAGTGGTTTTTCAGTAGAGTGTTTTTTTGCTATAAGCAGATTGTAGATAGGGATAGAGGTTGTTATCAAAAGTTATTTATTAAGTTGGAATAACACAACTCTCTCAATAATTTTCGACATGAATGATAGATTTGAAAAAGGTCGATAGTTTAATGTGTTCGTGTTCGTGTTTTTATTATACTTGCTGTATGTCGTGTAAATGTTAAATTCGAACACGACGCTCGATTCTAAATTGAAACAACTCAAGAATGGTTAAGCTTTTGTTGTGGATGTTTTCTGCCGCGAAGACCTAGCAAGCGAAATGAGCTAGTTAAACTTTGGACTGATTCTCATATTATTCCCAGCCCTAATTTTCGGTGTGCCTCTTATACATTTATATTGAGATTGTCTGCCTTCCGCACAAAATACCTAGAAACGATTAAATTTGTAAACTTTCAAACTATTTAATTAGTATCAGATAGAAATTCTAAAATGCTCAATTAATACCTTATAAAGCTGCTAAAACATAACAGGACAACCCTATAATTTGGGGTTCAAATACAAGTGTTGTGAAATACACAGAATTTTACCCCCTAAATGCCTTTTTCTGCTGTGCAACTGATTTTTTTGCACTATTCCAAATGTAAACTTGGTTAAAATTCGACCACTTTCTGAGTAAAAAATTAAGCTAAGTGTTGCTTTCTGCGTCAAAGATTAAAAACTAAGTGAAAGTTTAATTTCAGTTGCATAGATAATATATTAAGGTTCCAGTGTATGCTGGAATCTTTTTTAAAAAGTACAGTCAGGTCTGCTTATTATGGACAAGATTTCGTCTGCTTAATGTGAAGATCTTTTATTATGAACAAGCCCTATGGTCCCAATTTAACAACTGACATAGGGTTTGTATTAAGTTGAGTTCGCTTATTATGAAGTCTCTCTATTATGAACACAATTTTTGGTCCCTTGAATGTTCATAATAAAAGAACCTGACTGTACTTGGTTGATTTGTATGAAATTTTCAGGATCAATCATGCTCCCCAAATCATGAAAAAAAAACTTACAGAGGTGTAGAGCGCAGTCGCTATCCCATTATTTTCGACTGCTTTTTAATATTGTTCTTTCCGGGGTTTTTTTTAAATCTATTGTTAACATGGCTGCTTCTTTTTTATTCTTGGTCTAATTTTTGTTACTTTTTATGGCTCTCCATCATCACAGATTTAGATTACTCTCTCAATCTCCACCCCTTAATATATCATTGTTTTCTTCACTTTCTACTTTCCTATCGACCTCTAAGAAGAAGATGTAGAGGTTTGAGCTCTGGGCTTAAAAAACGGCATGCTACAAGACATGCCCTGGTACAAGTAACCAGCCGCCGTCTATTTCCTATACATCTGCATCCCGCTCCTAAACTACACGTACATTGCCGGAACCTAAAATCTAAGAATCATTTCACGTGCAGTAGCCTGAAGAGAAAAAAAGTTTTCGGTCTATGCAACATATGACTATCTCAAACTACCTCGACATCCTAATAATTACAGAAACCTGGCTGACGCTGACAGAAGGAAAAGACCACTCACTCTGTATGCTCCGCCATTTGCTTCCTGATTTTCGATTGACCAGCATTCCTCGTGCTTGGTGGTGGCCTTGCCATACTTTATCGGAGCAGTTTTATTCCCAAAGTCAACTCGGGACCAGTTTATTCTTCTTTTGAGTACTTAGACCTTACCTTATCCTTTACAAAGTTCTCTGTCGCTTTATATCCTTTTATTTCCCTCCACCTTCTACCAAAAATTTATCTTCCTTCAATCAGTTTATCTTAGATTTCTCCGATCTCATTGAACGTATCATCATAGGCGCCGATCTTTGTAGGAGTGAGGCATTTCCTGGGGGGGGGACAACTTTTGGGACCTCGACCTCGACCTTATTTCGACCTTGTCGCACAAGGTCGAAGGTTGATTATAAAGTTCAATTCGTTCCAAGATCGAGCGACTTGAGCAATCGGAGGGCAATTATGATGCTACTAATGGTTTAAACAAATATAGTATATTAAATTTACAACCTTATTACACTTGTAATCCTTCACTCAATAGGATGCTACACATCAACGACCTGGGGGATTCTGACTCCCCAGAGCCCACCATGATAGGTACATTTACGCGTATGGCAGTATATTGAATCTTATTTACAATCTTAGTTTTCAAATTGAAAATAGAAGCTATTCGTGTCACTTTGTGAGATCGAATAGCTTCTATTATAAATTCCATAACAATTACAGATAATGTTTATATATTTTCCTTTGCACGAATATAATTGCACAATTTAAATACTGTGCGTATTCTATTTTAATAAATTTAGTTTATATTCCCCCAGTGGATCCCCCCAGTACCCCACCAGTGTACCTCCCCAGACCCCCCCAGCATTCCGACCTGGGGAGGTCCGGACCCCCCCCAGAACCCTAACATCGGCGCCTATGCGTATCATAACTCCCCAGAGTAAGATTGTCCTAGCGGGAGATTTTAACATTCACTATGATCTCCCTTTAGATCCACATTTCATCATTTTTAATGACACCCTTAGGACTTTTGACCTTCAACAACACGTAATAAGTCCAATCCATTTCTCAGGCCACACTCTTGACTTTGTTGTAACAAAACGGGTGGATACTGATCTCTTAATATCAACAAATGTCTTTTCGGATGCTCCCTCCGATCATTCCTATATTATAAGTGATCTTCGATTCCCTAATCCCAATCGATCCAAGCTATGGATGTGTAGACGCAATTATAATGCTATAAAGATGGATTCCTTAATTGAAAGTAATCAAACTTGCTCATTTTGGCTTTGAAATTGATATCTTTGAAGAACTTATAAATTAATATAACTCGAATTTACTCTTTGTACTTGACCCCTCTCTTGTGCAGACCTTGACTGGCCACCCAGCGTGTCAATGGTACACTGGTAATCTCCGCGAGATGAAGCCTGAGCTGCGTAGACTCGAGAGGAAGTTCATGAAGTCTAGATTCACACTTTACTTTCAGATACTTAAGGAGAAATCCTACTCTTATAAGTGTCTCCTTGATTCTATAAAGATGGAATATTATAGAAATAAATTTGGTAGTTGTGACGACAGAAATCTATTCCAACTTGTACAAAACTCTCTGTCCCAACCAAAAAGACTTCCCTTCCAGTTTCCTCTTCACACTACTCCTTAGCTTGTAAATTCTCTCACTATTTCCGTGACAAAATAGATAAGCTACGGGAAGGGTGTGACTACTCAAATTCTTCTTACTCTTTACACATCCATTTATGACTAGTTCCTCACTTTTTAACGATCTTGGTTATTTGAATCCTGATGAAGTTGAAACATTATTAAATAAATCTAAAGCAAAACTCTAGCTTAGACCCCATCCCGACAACGATTCTCAAACAATGCATTATTCCTCTAGCTCTAAGAGTGGATATTACAAATATCATAAATCGCTCGATTCGACAAGCTATCTTTCCACAAAATCTTAAGCAAGCTATAATCATTCCATCTCTAAAAATCTTTTCCCTTGATTACAACGAGCTCACTAACTACAGGCCAATAGCAAACTTGTCTTTCCTATCTAAAGTCCTTGAAAAGGTAATTTTCACACAATTAGATTTGTACTTATCTGAGAACAAGTTGTACCCCTTAATGCTCCGGGATTTAGAAAATATCACTCTACAGAAACACTACTCATCAAAGTATTCGATGACATGGTAGTACCCTTGATACAGGACGAAATGCTCTATTAACTCTCCTTGATCTTTCTAGTGCCTTCGATACCTTTTCGAGCTCCTTCACTCACGTTTTGGTATAACTGGCAAAGTTCTCTCCTGGATAAAGTCTTATTCTCGCAAAGAAGTGAGGTTGTTAGCATTAACGGTATCCTCTAATCCACAACCTGTTAAATCGGGCGTCCCTCAAGGTTCTATATTAGGCCCTCTTTTCTTCAATTTATATATTTCCTTTATAGAAGATCTAGCTCCGGCTCAGGCTCTTTCCATCTTATTTTATGTTGACGATGCACAGATATATCTATCATTATCACCTTTTAACATTGCTGAACCTATACTACTTCTGGAATCGTGCTGTCTGATCTCAATGTTAGGTTCAGTAAAAACAAGCTTGTCTGCAACCCATCGAAGACTAAGATGATTATTTCTCACATTGATCTCGTATTTCGCCGGTTAATATTTCTGTCAATGTTGGACCATCTATCCTTCACCCTGTAGACAATGTTTTAACCTCGGAGTCATCTGGGATAAGCATATGTCATTGAAACCTTATATAAATAAGATCTGCAATACTGCATCACTTTCTCTATATAGGATAGGTGCCCTTCGCGCCTACCTTGACAGATTCACTTTAGAAATACTGGTCCATGCATTTTTCTCCTGCCGTCTGGACTATAGTAACGCATTATTGGTTAGCCTACCATCGCGAGAGCTCCACAGACTTCAAAGTATCCAAAATACAGCTGCCCGTTTAATTTCCTGGTCTAAAAAGTATGACTACATAACACCTATTCTTAAAAAGCTTACACTGGCTGCCGGTGAAGGCTCGCATTGATTATGAAATATTACTTACTACCTATAAAATCCTTAATGGTTTTTGTCCGACATATCTAACTAACCTGATTCATCTTTGTGAATCTCGCTATAACCTTGGATCGTCATCGTCTAGCTTATTAAGACAACCAAGTCATCGGACTAAATATTATGGAACCCGAATCTACTCATTTGCTTACCCGCATCTATGGAATTTGCTCCCAACTGCTATCAGGAATGCGGGCTCGGTTGAAATTTTCAGAAAAACTTACAAAAACTTACCTGTTCAACTTAGATTATTCTTAATCTCTTTTTTATGTACTTTATATTTATTTCTGCTGTATATCTTAGGACTGTTTTGTATACTTTAGGATTATTGCTATTCTCTACAGCAGTGGTTCTCAACCTGGGGTCCGCGACCCAAGAGGGGTCCGCGAAATATTTTAAGTGTCCGCCGCGGTACCTACTCGATAATAGTATCATATTATTTGTACATGTTTTGGATCGCTTAGTATTTGTTTTGGGTCACAAGATATTTTTTAATACAACCAGGGGTCCGTTAATTTGAAAAGGTTGAGAACCACTTCTCTACAGTGCCTACACTGTAAACACATTGGGACTCTGGTGTAAGACGTACAAAATCCTGTACTATTATTATTATTATTATTATTATTATTATTATTATTATTATTATTATTATTATTATTATATTTAACTTTTCAGTCCTTTGCACACTCACCTACCAAAAGTATTCGTTCCTATCAATAATTTGTGCCACAAATGGCTAGCTCATGGCGCATGATGGCGGAAATATGTTGCGATTTCATGTGTGTATTATCAAACTAATCTGAAATATTGCATTCATCGACTTTGGTAAACAGCTTGTTATTAATGTTTGGGCCATCTTTATCCGACATTTCTCAAGTGGCCTGCATATTTCTGCCATGTGACACTTCTGGCACAAGTGGCACAAATTTTAGAGGGACTGCAAGTTAACAACTAATTTTAGGAAATGTTTAGAAAATTGTCAACAAAGTAATTCTGACATGTAGAATTCAAATCTGCATTCAAGCTTTCTTAATTCGAAACACTTTTCTGGTAAACAGAAACAAATATTTAATGCCCTCATTATCTTTCTAATTTGGTTAACACCTAAAAAAAACTTAAAATTATAATAATTTTGTAAGATTATAAACTCTGATATACCAATTTATGAGTCCCATCATTCGAAACTCAATTTAGTGTGCACTTATATTGAAATGTTGATGAATGTAGAAAATGAATGTGGAATTATTGATCTGTACGAATACTTTTGGTAGGTGATTTTACATTGAACATTTTGTATTACTATATTTTGATTTTTTTATATCTTTAGGGGATCATTTTAAAGATGATGAAGATATCATTATAGCTAAAATGGACTCAACTCAGAATGAACTCTTGGATATCACTATTTCATCTTTCCCAACTATAAAATATTTTCCACATAATTCAGATGAAATTTATGATTATAATGGAAATCGAAATTTGGATTCACTTATAAAATTTGTTGAAAGTGATGGAAAGGATAACCAAGATTCTGGTTCAGAATCGAGTGATGATGATGATCCTATTCATGCTCATGAAGACTTGTAATCAAAGTTCTTAGACCATATCTGTACTGTACTTTGCTCATTGTGTATTAATTAGATATTCTTTACTTTTAGGTATATATTTCATATGGATAGTTCAATATTTTGATTGTATTGCTTGTTAGAGTATTAAGTCCAAAATTTATATAACGTAAGGTTTGACTGAATGTTTGAGCTGTCGTACTCAACCTCATTTAGTATCAATCAAGGATTAAATTGGAGATATATTTAACCATTTCCTTTAATTTGATCCAATAAAAGCATTAATTGTCTTAGATTAGTGAGTGGGTGCTATTGAGAATGAAGAAGTGGTCATAAACATTGATTAAGCGCACCCGAGGAAGATTTCTCTCAGAGAGGAACCTGTTTTCTATCTAATTACCGACCTTCAGAGGCCGCTAGCAACGGCCATGAAACCGATAATTTCTGTAATTACCGGACACTTTTGTTCCGTTTGCATACAAACTCCAGGAATATGATTGAATACTGAACTGATAGTTGACTTCTTAGATTTTATATTTTATTTGATTATTATATCCAATCAATTAGTATCAACAATCGAGGAGGTATGCATTATTGTACGAATTGAGTTATAGCCATAATTAATAATAAGCATTAGAAGTCCATGAGCCCAATAAGGTGATAGGTACGAAGTAAGGGTAGAATTTGCCACAAATAGACATCTTACTGTCAGATAGTTATAGGAGATACTAGGCTTATATAAAACTACCATACATCGCATTCTAGCCGACGACTTGAAAATGAGCCGCGTTGTTTCTAGCCGATGAGAATAAGCGCCAACGGGTAGATGTTTGTCATCAATTACTGAAATCATGGAGAGGAGATTGACTTTCTTGATCGCCTAGTCACCGGAGACGAATCCTGGTTTCATTTCTATGAACCGGAGACAAAATTTAAGAGTAGTCGGTGGAAAAGACGCCATTAACTTACTGCCTACCCCGACCAAGCTTAAGTGCCAAAAGTCTTCCTGAAATAGAATGGCCAGTGGTTTCTGGGATAGATACAGCTAACAGATTGGCTCCCTGAGAAGACAACCATCAATAGCAATTATTATATAACCGAATTGGAAGAACGGTGAGCAGCCATCAAGCGTGAGCGACGTGTGAAACTACGCAGGAAAGTTATCATCCAACATGATAACGTTAGGCCCCCACGTCAGTGCTCTAAATACCAATGACATTAGACATTTGGTTTCGAATGTCTTCCGCACCCTGCCTATAGTCCAGACCTGGCTCAAAACAACTACTGGCTGTTTGGAGAGATGAATAGGCCCCTTTGTGTAAAAAGTTTAAGAAGTTTAGTACCCTGAGGTTAGTGGTAGAGGTGTGGGAAAAGGGATCCCAATATCTTTTCGCCAGAAGCAATTTTGACAGTGGTTTAGATTAATATCTGTTAGTATACCTTATTATAGGAAATTAACATCTTGCGCGATTTGGAGCAAAACATTTTCAAATACATGAAATTAACGCGATTGAGGAGAAGAACATTTTGTCCCAAGCTACATTATCCTTCAGAATCCAAGTACAGTGGTGTTCGCCTAATAGCAAGTCGCATTTTGCACGAAATTTCCTTGCTAATAGGCGAACTTGCTATTAGAGGAACAAATTTAACATTAAATGCTCGCTTGGGGACAAAAAGTAACTTGCTAATAGAGCAATATTGCTATTAGAGCAATTGCTATTAGGCGAACACTACTGTATACTATATCAAGCAATTCACAGCCTTCATTTAATACTCAACCCCAAGCGATAGGACGTGTTCAAGGAACTGTTGGTTGGCAGGGCGAGTATGAACAAATGTTGGCTAAGATCTAATCCACACCCTACAGCTAACATCATTATCTTGTGTTTTACACGCTGGACGCCAGAGCGCCTGCTATGAGAGCGTTCTGAGCAAAGTATCCAAACATTCAGTACTAAATGATTTCGCTGAAGTACGCCACAATGGAGGCACCTCTCCATGATTTCAGTAATTGACGACAAACATCTACCCGTTGGCGCTTATTCTCATCGACTAGAAACAAAGTGGCTCACTTCAATTCGTCGACTAGAATGCGATGCATGGAGATTCTATATAAGCCTAGAATCTCCTCTAACTGTCAGACAGTAAGACGCCTATCTGTATCAATTGTACTGGAGATCATGTAAGCTATTCATTAAACTTATCTTAAACTTAACTTACACTTGAACTCAAACTTAAACTTTAACTTGATGTACTATATCAACATATACAATATACACATATACAATATACACATATAAATCTTGTTCATTATATGGCCTTCGCTTTTCTATTTGATCTCGATCTTTCCCCCGAAGTTTGTACAACAGAGAGTGTTTCGTGGTAGACTCATTCCAATGATGTTTATAACGTTACATAATTTATCGCACGTTACAGAATTGCAAAATATATCTTCGTTCAGCTACAAGAGGTAGTTGTAACATTCCTTCATCGATTGACTATTTCCAATTAGCTGTCACGCTACAATTTCTAGCCCCCTTCATTCAAACGGTTGTCGCAACTTCACATGCGATTTCCAAGTCTTCAGTTTCCTGATGTATTCGTAGTGACAGATGCACTTTGCTTTTTGCCCGAGATTATATAATTTTTCCAAATGAAATACTAGATCAATTACAAAATCAGCAAACATTCTTGGAATTAAAATGGCTTTTCACTTGGACTTGGATGTATTGACGGCACACGTACCTATTTGGCAATGTAGATCTATTTGTCTACAGGAAAAACTATTCTATCAATGTCAAGCAAAATGCTATAACGATTTAAAATTTATTGATATTGTCGCCAAATAGCCTGGTTGCACTCAAGATGCATTTATTTGGAGGCAATTTGGTATCAATCAAAGGATTGCTAGTGGAGATATACCCACTGTCAAAGGATGATTCCTAGGCGATAGTGGATATCCATTAAAGCCTAACCTTCTTACGCCAAGAATTTCTCCAATGACGCCAGGGGAGAGGCGCTATAATAGAGCTTTTCTGAAATCTCGATAAAACTATTGAATGCGCTTTTTGGGGTTTGAAAGAGTAGATGGCGATGTGTGGATAAAACTGGAGAGACTCTTAGTTACACCCCGGAGCGAGTTTTGTAGATTAGTAGTAGCTACAAAGGTACTGCATAATTTGTGCATCGATCATAATCTACATTGGAAAATGGATACAATCGAGCAAGATGAACTATTGCACAAGATACCGTATTTATTCGAATAGTAGCCTAGGCGATTATAGTTTTTTAGGCCATTTTCTGACCAATAATTTTTGTACATTTTCGAGAACATCACATGTTGATACAATTTATTTAGTATAGTCGGTTGATAATCGTATTGCGACTAATATTAGATTAAGAAATTTTCTCAGGGTACCCGTGGTGAATTTGTATTTGATAATTTGGTGGGGGGGCTATTATTGGAGGTAGGCGATTATTCGAATAGGGGCTACTATTAGAGTATATACGGTATATATTATCCGGTCGGTACATCAACATCTAATGGAAATATTGTTCGCCAGTCAATTATTACAACTTATTTGATTAATTATCTAGTTTGATAATTTAAATCACTTGTAAGGGAAATCTTGCAATACTCTTTACTATGTGTGATGATCTAATAATGATTATACTTTATATGTACGTTAAGATTATAAATGAATCATTAGTTTGAAAATGATTGGGTGCGTAGGAATGAAGGTTTGAATACAGTACCAGGGCTTTTCATGAGTCACCGAGTCACCGAGTCATCTGACTCGTGACAAAATTCAGTGACTCGAGTCACCGAGTCTGAATCAATGACTCGCGAGAAATCTGTCTAGCCATACAATTCTAAGTTTCCATTGTGTCTAGTGATACCCAATTACTAGTATCAATCAATACAATAACTGTTTCCCAACTGGGTTCAAGGAATTCTACAGTTCCTTAATGTTCGTCAATTTACAATATTTGGATTATGTATTATACACACGGACAAGCTCTCTAATCTATAAGATTGTCTGTTTAGGTTTGTCTGTTAAACCAATATTCCGGCGGGTACTGGGTAGTATTTATAAATAACTTACTTTGTCCTTATAACAACCTTAAGCTGGGGTCCTTCGATATAATTATACTGATGACACACCTGAAAGAGGTTGGGATTCTCTGCTCTGCTACAAATATGCGGTACAGTAGAAACTGCTAAATTTCATTCTATACAACGGTCATTTGTACATACGCTAGCGGCTGTTAAAATAATTTCTATATGATTTCCCATAATATAACCATTTGTGTATGAAGCCTTCGAACGTTAAGTAACGCTTCCAAGGGGGAGAAGGATTACGAATATGACAGACCTTACTTTTTATTACAAAATGGCAGAAAACGTGACATAAGGAAAGAGGATATATAATTTTCGTTAATTTTTGGTTACATTCAACAGTATTTAAATACAACCGACATAACATTTAATAAGGTATTTGGGTCGATTAAATTCAATTTAGAAATAAGTTCATGATATGAAATTAAATCAGTAGAATCAATAAAGTGTATGAAGAGTTTGAGTATTTAAGCTCATACGTATAATAATTTACACTCAAATTCCTTAGAAGTCGGCTGGTAAGATATTTATAACATAGAATATTAAATTATGGGTCAACAAGAAAGGACTAAATCCAATATTCGTATATAATCAGTGCATAAATTCTTACTCTATCCAATGATGATATCACTTGATAACCAGTAAATTTTGCATTGCTCGGCCCATAGACTACTTTAATAAAGGACTGTAGGCTGCCAGCTTTGGCTACTCGAACTTGGGTCCATTGTGTCTTATTCAGCGCCGTCGAGAGGGGGGGTAGGCGGGGTAATTATCCCGGGGCCGGGGCCTGAGAAATTCTGTCTGTGAAGGTATGCATGGGCTCTATTGGGTGTAAAAAGTAGACAAGTCAAGGGGAAAATAAAGACATCGCTGGGCAGAGTAATACCTTGGTTATTTAATCCTTCCTATAAACCCGGTCCTGACTTAAATTCAGAAAATATAAGAGTAAATAGGATTTAATTTATGTAAAAATTTTAATGTATATAACACGAATGCGATAGTTTGCGTTTAGTTTATTCACTTCACAACCACGTATTTGTTATGTGGTTGTGTTTGTCGCAAAGCGAACTTTCAAGCGAAGCGAACTGGTAATATTATAGTAATAATTTGATATTTTATGTATACACATATAGATGTGTGCAGATAGAAATGGAGGGAAAAGGCCTATTCCTATGGATAATTCCCAAATATCTTCTATCGACTCCCAGTTTGATTTCATGGATATGGTTGGTAAAGGTACATACGGAACAGCCTGGATAGCTAAGAATCGTTTTGATGGTAAGATGGTGATTGTAAAAGCTATTAAAAAAGTTAACACCTCAAAATCAGTCTTCAAGAAAGAGTATAAATATTCAATTAGTCTCTCATTACATCCTTATATCATAAATACATTCAAGACTGCTTATGAAACTCCCAAATGTTATGTAATGATTCAAGAATTTGCTCCTTACGGTGATTTATTTGATGCTATTATTCCGGAACAAGGAATGGCAGAACAAGAAGTGAAGTATACTATCATTCAAATTTCAGAGGCATTGAAATTCATGCATTCAAAACGCTTGGTTCATCGTGATGTTAAACCAGAAAATGTTGTCATTATGGATAAGTTAAGAAGAGAAATTAAATTAATTGATTTCGGCATGACTTTAAGATCAGGTACACATGTTGCACGAGTTTGCGGGAGTATTCCATACACACCACCCGAAATTTGTCAAGCGAGTCTTACAGAGGGGTTTTATGTAGGCACCGGTAATGATGTGTGGTCTCTTGGAGTCTTACTCTTCTGTATGTTAACAGGCAAGTTGTAAAGTTATATATTTATAATTGTAAAATGTGATTAGGGTCGGCACCGCTTACTAAGCGATAGATTTAGACTTGCTTAGCGTTAATATATGAACGAAATTTGTGGATAAATAGATCCAAATAGATAAACAGCACAAAGTGAGACGTTACACTACTCGATCCAATCATTATTCGATAGGTTATGGCCATTAACGCCTCATAAGGGGCAAAATTTCACACATTTCACACCTGTTGATATTTCAGAAACGCTTTGAGTTAAAATGATTATAGCCATTAGAAAATACTGTAAATACCTGACTTTCTATACGTATATAATACATTTTAGAACCCTAGGTGTCACGGTTTTCAAAATGACCATATATGGTGATTTTCATGTGACCAATTTTGATGACGAAGCAAATTTTCCAACTCTTGATCTATGGACAGCAGAGACTAGCTCTAAAATTCTAATCACATCATTGATACTATTTCTTACTCAGGCTTTCATCCACGCAAAATTTTCGACGCGCCTAGATTAAGTTTCAGCTCGCTCACAGGCGCCTAAAATACTCAATTTGTATTACGTCTATGGGAGCATCTCTCGATTTTCGCGCGCCTAGAAAAATTTCCTTTCAAAATACGCGCCTGGAGGCGCGTCGCGTACGCCTAGATGAAACCCTGTTCTTACTCATTGGAAAACCATTTGGGATTATATTTTATTTTGAATGATGTGTTCTGCATTCAAATGCCCATATATGGTGGTGGCAGAGTGTCAATATTTTAATACGCTGACAAAAATCCAACTTCTTATCCAAATGAGATAGACCTTAGCTCTAAATTGCTAAAAATAATCTAATTCAATTTCAAAATGACATCAACTATTTTATCAGCTTTGGAACTCCTTTTCTTCGCGCTTTCAAATTCTCAAAAGAGTAGTTTGGGAAAAATGGCTCGTGGCAACAATTTTTCATTCGAACACTGGCTAATGAATTTGTCTGAAAATTTAATAAAGTGTTGAGAACAAGTTAAACAATGAAATGATTGATATAATTTTGATTACTTCTTTTTTGACCGTGATGTGGGCACTTTAGTGCCAAAAATGTAAAAAAAATACAATTAAAAGCGGCGTTCTCAGACATACACCCCCAAATTAAAGTTCTGCGAAATTTTTGAGTAAAACGTAAACATGACGAGGTTGTATAGGATATTATAGCTTATGAACAAAAAAAATCCAAATACTAGTGTAGTGTGAGTATCTAAAAAAAATTGGTTTTGATGTATTAAATTGAATTGAAACAAAATTATCAAATTTAAAAAAATCCATACTTAGAAATAAGATAAATGCAATTTGATACTCCTAAAATACTTTACATAGACCATCCCTATCCTACTATTAGTATAATTTATCTGGCTATTTAGTTACTGCTCTATAATACAAGGTTCCCATTGATTTTGATGTTACTAGCGATAATACTTATTGTTGTTGTATACATATTAGGCCAGTGTTAATGGTAACCTAAGCGGCTGGGGTCTAACTTGACTAATTGTTTTTCAATGCGGATCAGATCCACTACTTTTACTTTATATCCAAGTTCTTCAGTAAATTGCTTAAACTCTTTGATCTTGTCCTCTTTGCCAATCTCAGTAAGACTATAAAGCAATAATTATGTTAATTTCAGGTCTACGTTTATACTCGTTACCTAGCTTGTTTTTAGCTTTGACATCCTCATAATTAATAATATGTCTCAGTTATTCACATAATTGAGGGATAAAGTGGATCACTAATATCAATTGCGCTCCCAGAATGATAAATGATAAATCTTATCATATTGGTATTGACGATTGATAGCGAATCTTACGTAATATCAATTAAAGACTGTGTCCATCTAATTAACCTGAACTTTGTGGCAGGGGGCGAGGCCAGCCTAAACTTAAGCCCCTGGACGATTATTCCCTCTTCGAAATCCAAATTTGGCGCTACAACCTCAATAAAGTCTATTAAGTTCCCACAACGGTATTATATTTACACTTTTTTTAAATTTGAAACAAATTTCAGTAATTTGGTTCTCATAATTATATTAATCTTGAACTAAATCTAGGCCAGATTTGATTTCTAAAGAAAAATACCCTATCTAATACACTATATTTATTTTATTAAACTCAATTGTTGTATATGTGTGTGTGTGTGTGTGTTTGTTTGTTTGTTTGTTTGTTTGTTTGTACGGACTGTATTAAAGTGATAGGGGAATAGAAACGAGGTGTTTATCTAGATGGCTTGTCGGCACTTCCAGCCATGGATCGGTTGAGGTGGCAAGGTGCTTGCAGTATGATTCGATTTTGGTGCCGAGTTGGCACTTAATTAAGGGGCGGGTCAGATTTCTGAACCAAAAATTCCTGGATGACCCCTGTTTGGGTACCGTACAAATTTTACCTCCTTCAATAATGCCGCATTATTGAATTATACAGATTATATATTATGGCTAACACCTTTAAGATGCCGTAAATTATATTTCCATAATTAAGTTTTTCCGCTAAGAAAATCCGAGATTAACCCCTGATAGAAACCTCAATTATATTTGAGACCGAAACTAACTTCCAATTATTATTATAGGTAACAAGTAGACTGATTACGAAATTCGAATTTATAGATTTCTAATAAGAATATTTATTGTTGTTGTTTACAAAAATATGTAAACAAATATTAAAATCCAAAATGAATGTACTATAGGTAAATAATTACAACAGCACCTCGTTAATACGAACACTATTTGAGTCCCCTTAAGAGCGTTTTCAATACAAATTATTTTGGTTAATACGAATTCCAGATAAGGCGAACGCGTTTTGACGGACCCCTGGTGTTCATGCTAACGAGGTTCTACTGTATGCTGAATTCAAATTTCGCTTTTACAATTTTATAATATTATAATTAAAATTACCATATAAATGACTTGACTAATTGCATTATAAGTATATGGCTAGTGAACAATTAAAATAAATAATTAAATACAGTTTAATCCACTTAATTGGGACCCGTTTGTTTAGGCCTCTTGTCCCAATTAACCTAAAAATTTAGATAAAGTAGCGCTCTAGTAGCGATGTACAAGAATTTCACTTTTAAACCTGTTATAACAATTATTCAACTACCTGCAGACCCTTGAGGCTACTCGCAATGATCAGGTCTATCATTACTAGTTATTGAGATGATGACAATTAACCTGTTTATCAATAGCCTTTAAGTGAATCCATGGTTCATTTTGGTGTGCTGGCCTTATATAACGAAGGTCACGGTTCATATTATTGAGATTCAAAGTAACTTTCTAGTGATTTTAGCATTTACATCTATAATAATCTAATATTATTTCGTTAGCAGTTTGCATTAAAGACTGACCAATCTATGGTTACTAGCCGTTAATAGTCTATAGTTAGGTAATCTATGATCATTGTCAAAGATACACACTTGCCTTCTATAGTATTACTATCTTCACAATTTATTGGTTTCGTTTATGTGGATCTATTGCAAAGCAACAGCACCCCTGCACTTTATCAATATCACCTTAGTGTATGATCCTAGATCAAATATAGTATACGACCAACTGATAGATTACAATGTACATATCAATGGTAGAATGAAGTAGCATGAGGGATATTAAACAAGAGAACTTAGAATCTTCATCAATACGGTAGAAATTGAGTATGGCACATGCCAGTTGTATATTTTTATAAAAAAGCAACAGTGGTTACCGACGCAAAATGTGAATAACTCACTGAGAACTGATGGAAACCACTTGAAATTTATATACGATGAAGTATGATTACAGATAATAAAATATTCAAAAAAAGTATCATTTTGAAAATAATTTTTTGCTATGTCATGGTTCCTGTTCCATTTCCGGTATAAGTTTCAGTTCCAGTTGTCATTTTTTTAAAGAATTAGTTGACTATTCTTCAAATTATTAAATTTGATTTGATAGGGTGATTTACTATTTAGAAAAAGAATTTTCTGAACACAAAAATCGAAATTCTATGACGTCATAAGTCAGAAAATACATGGCCTAATGACTTGAAATTCCGCAGATATAAAGAGATTTTAGTAGCTTGGTATACGTACAAAGATTTCACAAAATTGGTTGAAAGTGGTGAAATGACTGGATTAATTGACATGGAATTCCCTTATGAAAATGAAAGCGCAATATTCTATTACTTCAAAAATTTAATAATAGATATAATACCTAACTTTATTTAGCCACTATTGGAATTCATCTAGTGTGACTATACTAATTGTTCAGAAAGAATTATTCAAAACCACAAATGAACAGTGTATCATCAAGCTTATTACTTAAAATATATACAACATATGCATTCTAACAACTTCTTGATGTTGCTATTATAGATTAGTTTCATAATACAGTGATTATTAATCCTAGTTCTAATAATTATCACAAAATATCACTCAATAAAAATTGCTAAATTTAGTGTTAGATATTTCATTCGTTAGTTGACTACCAGGCCTCAAAACTATCTGTCCCGTTCTGTCAAGTTATCTCGTAATGTTTATCTGATAGCATTTTAAATTCTCTATTTAATAAAGCCAATTCTAAATTTCCCGATAACTTCGTTTAGTTACCTCGAACTTACTGGGTTACTTGAAATATTATATAAATTCCAAATTTTAAGTTGTATGTAAGCATCGTGGTTGCTTAGATAAATTATGAAAAGTTGGCTTTCGATTTTTAATAACTAGTTTTTCGATAATTTCTTTTGGAATAATTTTGAATAAATGATTTTAAATATATTTAACAAGCTAAATATGGGCCAATTAATTGCCTGTATAATTCAAAATTAATATAATATAATCAAAATTTAGTAGGTAATGTATTTTAATGTTTACTAGCGCCTTTCGCTTGCTGGGTCGCTTCGCGGAAGAACACATCCACTCACAAACCGCTTCGTTCGTTCGTGTGTAGTTTATAGTTTAAATAGGCCTCTAATAGTCAAATTTAACAATGTGAAATTTTAATGATTGCGTCGTCATGCGGTGATGAGTAAGCATATTGATAATTTGGTGAACCAACTTGTCCGCATCATTAATGTACAAGTTCCATTAAATTTTCAGATTTTTTCTAATTGAGGGTGCGAATTAGTTGCAATTAAGTGAATTTTCACAATTTTTGTATTATCATGATGACGTAGTAATTTGCTAATGAATACAAATATTCGTGATTATAGGTGAGGAATATTTACGCACTATTAATATATATGATGTATATTCAATTTAACGCTTCTCTCTCATATGAAATATGAGTTGTGGGCAATTATGTGGATTTTAATACTTTCAAAAATGTGATAATTACGTATTAACTTTCACATCTGAAGTCATAGAAAAATCTAATTTAGCAATGGATTCTATGAATACGATTCCCCATATTTAAATAATATAGTTTAATGCTCTATCTTATACCTAAATAGCTACTTCCATGATTTGACCATTTCGTGCCACTGTGCGGAGTTTGGCCCGATTATCCCATTAGTATTAGCTTCTATGGAAAAGATTTCCCTGTGGTGGTTTGTCTCATTTAAGCAAAACTCCCGATTAACCGGTGTCCCAATTAAGCGGAGTATACAGTATTGTATTGAATATATATGAGAGCATAGACATCTACAAATTAGTTTCAGAACTATTAAATCAATTTCAGCAAATTTTATTTACGTACTCATCTTCAGTAATTGAGGAGCTAACTTTGAAGAATATTTAAGTTTATCAAATTGAAATCAATTAAACAGGGATGGTAGTACTCACTTCATCGTTATCATCACAGCATCTTTACACAAGTACGTATATCACTTGATTTATCACTGTCATTCATGTACTTATCTCTAATTGATTGATCAGACGTATAAAAGCTAGGATTTTCTTGCGATCGTTGACAATCGACTCTTGCTCCCGTTCTCACATTTTCATAACCTTAATAATATCAACATTCCAAATCAATCCCAATGAATAACTATCTTGACATTTTCGATCGTTAAAAATCCCATTTTATCGTAGGTATTTTTGATCCGAAGATATTTTTATCGGTACATCCACAGGAATTGACTACAAAGAATTGTTTAAATTTGGATAATTTGTTTCCAAATCGCTTAGTTATAGTCTGAACTGAATGGAATATGATTTGTATTTTATTGAATATGCTATGTGGATTAAGTGAAAACTATTGGAGTTATTACTTAATTAGTTATTTCATGACGGAATCTAACCACAATATGTAAACAGGTGTTTAACATTGGGTTAACCTGTTCTATGAAATCTAGAGTCAATCCGATCGGAATTGAACGAGTCATGCCCAAATACTATCGTATCCAAATTCCGCTTCAAAATCCAATAGATCGTTGGATTTGTCGCAGTACAAAATTAACCCTGTATACAAATTTTCAGCTTTCTGGGACTCGTAGTCTTTTTTAATATGATGATGATGATGATTATTATTATTTGTATTTTACTATTTTTCCGCGTACACGACGCCCTGGCCAAAGCATTAGAGTTTTTCTGCTGAAAATAGGCAGAAAGGTGAAGAGTGAGTCTAATTTACACAAATGTACAAGGGCTACGGTTTTTGACTAATAGTATATGGACACATTTCTAACACCTTAAAATTTCGAGTAGAAACCTTGTCGGATGCCCAAATACGCATAGTGTACCCCTCTTTAGTGCCTAAACACACCTAATGATTAATATTATCTGAAGATGGCAGAAGTGTTGAGATCGAAGGAATTGCTGTAATTCATTTTCTAGTAGATATTTCCGTAATCCCGATAATAACCTCTTAATTCGCTGTTCAAATATCCGCCAAAAAACCGACTATCGTATTCTTATTACTTAAGGTAGTGAATATTTTTGTGCCCACATTGGGAGCCAAGTGTTTACCCCTATTTTATAATCCTGGCGAGAACCCTGAAAAGAAGATACTGTCACGAAATATTCGGTCCGTGTTATTTTTGGTCCGGCCGGACCAAAATGTTACCCGGACCAAATATTTCAGACATTTTTGGTCCGGGTTTACATTTTGGCCCCCCCGGACCAAATATTTTAGACGTTTTTGGTCCGGGTTTACATTTTTGGTACCCCCGCACCAAATATTTTAGATGTTTTTACTCCGGGTTTACATTTTGGTACCCCCGCACCAAATATTTCAGTAATATTTGGTCCGAGTGTATATTATTGTGTTCAATAGGGTAATATATTCTAGCTGATGAGAGTAATATTTCTAATAAATATGCATTTTCTTGAACAGATAAATATAGAGTTAATTCACAACAAAATTGAATTTATCCATTAGTGTACTTATTTTGCTTGGTCCCTTTGGGAATTCGCATTATGACTATTTTAAAAAATCCAAAATTGCAGCTGTGCCGACACATGTTCCTTTGGTGGCACTATATTTTGGTGGTGGTTTATTGATAGTGCCTCCAAAGGAACATGCTGTCGTCACTGTTGCAATTTTAGATTTTTTTCACCATTAAATGAACGCGTCAAGGTGTTTCGTTAGGCTCATCTATCAAGTTGCTACCGGACAAAGGAGGAATTATTAATTTGAAGTTTGTTTCTATTTTAAACCATCTTGAGTTTTTTGCCTTTCATTAATTATGTAAAGATAATAAATTATACAAATAGTTAATTATTTTAGCAATTTTATCCACGGTTGGTTTAGTTGAGTCAACAAATTCCTTATATTATTTAATTTAATTTAATCCATTGTATATACCACAATTAAATAGAAGCCAGCTGGAATTATCAAGTTAAATCATAGACTACTTTAATAAAGTACTGTAGGCTGCCAGCTCGGGTCCTAGAACTTGGGTCCATTGTGTCTTATTGATATCTCATAATCCGCTAATGCTAGACACAGGAAATGTATTATTGTCGTATAGGAAGTCCTATTTTTGGAGTCCATTGGTCATATTGCCTAATCTCAAATATTTGTGGAATGTGAGTTTTTCGGTTTTCACACCTTTTCCATATATGGTAATAATCCCAAATTCTCGACTTCAGTTAGAGTTAGACATAAGAAATGTATTATTGTCAATAGGAAGTCACATGTAAGGAAGATATTGCATATTGACTATCACTAATTAGCAGTGCTCAACAAATTAGGCGGTTTGTTGCCGTTAACCACCAAAAATCTTTCTTAAAACAAAGTTTGACTCTCTAGCTCATATACATTCCGAGTTACAGCCTGGTATGTGAATATGGAACTAAATGACATATCATTTATTTTAACATTAATTGAAATTTTTCTATAATCAAAGTTACCTGGGAAATTTGGGTAGTTATCAATGCGATGTTAATGCCTATAAAGTTAGTACTAACTAGTAGCACGGGTGCGACAGAGAGCTTTAAGCAATTACGTGATTGATTAAAAATATTTCTTGAATGACTAATCGGAATTTTCTATAAATATCTCGAAGTCTCAAAAATTCTGATTAGTCATTCAAGAAATATTTTTAATCAATCACGTAATTGCTTAAAGCTCTCTGTCGCCCCCGTGCTACTAGTTAGTACTAACTTTATAGGCATTAACATCGCATTGATAACTACCCAAATTTCCCAGGTAACTTTGATTATAGAAAAATTTCAATTAATGTTAAAATAAATGATATGTCATTTAGTTCCATATTCACATACCAGGCTGTAACTCGGAATGTATATGAGCTAGAGAGTCAAACTTTGTTTTAAATGATAGATAATAAAGAGGGTAAATAGAATACAAGCTAAGGAAGATAATTAGCATTTTCAATTCCAGAAGGACCTTAGCCTTAAGGCCGCTTAGCGGCCGTTAACTTGAGGTGCGTAGCACCGATTTGTCGCAAAGCGACCGAGACCGATGGTCTCGTATATACTAAGCCAACATAAGTATTTGAACACCACAAATTTTATTCCAGACACAATATAATTCATGTAGTGTATTAATAGGGTGACCAGAAGATTTTGGGCCAAAACCTGAACATTTCTCAAAATTTCGACAAAAATCCGGGACAATCCTGGACACAGTTATAAAAACTGACACTATTAGCACAGTGGGCAAACAAGTGGAAATGGAGCATTTTTCGACCACCTCAGATTGACTCTAAATTAATGCCATTGTTTTCAGCATAAATGAAAACCTAAAAATCCAATTTATTGTGCTGACAAATATTCTTGATCAAGAGTTATGTATAATGAGATCATCATGTTACAACAATTCTAAAAAAAGATATTTTTGTGGTTTCAGAATTGCAATATCAAAGTCGATCAAATTATATTATGTTGATGAAATATTCAAGTTAGCTTTATCACGACGTTTCATACTCATTGGCATGTACTGAAATCAATATACAGTGGAACCTCTATAAGTGGGGAGCATGGGACGGCGAAAATTTCAATTGCCCCCCATTCCCCGGTTATAAAATTCAATTGGAAAAACATTATATATGCTATATTATACAAAGTATTCATATAACACACACATTAATGCACGTTATAGTTATTATTTGTATATTATGACAATTTAGTTAACTGCTAATCTACACTAGGTGATTTCTTCTAAAAACATCAGAGTAGATCAATCGAAAATATTTTTTCTGTAGAACTTTAGAGTCGATTTATTGGAAATATTGTATTATTTTATAAGAATCATGTTAGGATTTGTCCATTCCCACCATTTATGGAGGTTGTTTTGTATGCAGATAAAAACTCCTTGAAATTTATGGTCCCCCATTCCCCATTTCCCCGCTTATAGAGGTTCATTTGTATGGATGTATACGAATATGGTAAAAAAATTCCCCACTTATGGAGGTTCCCCATTTATAGAGACCCCACTTATAGAGGTTGCACTGTACATGAATGCATTATATCTTCTTATATAATCTAAAATTATCATACATTCCGACTAAAATTTTATGATTCGGACGCATTTACTAATTTTCAATATTGTTCATGGATTTTTTGAGAGCAATCAGGAGCAATTCGTTTTTACATTTAAAATGAAAGGTTATGATGATACCTTCAAATTAAAAAGTAATCTAGATGCGCGAAAAGGAGCGACTGGGGTCATCTATTGACTTTAAACCATGGAAAATATTACATTTTTAATTAAGGAATAATAAATTTTATACAAAATAATTTATTAATTAAGTACATAATATATTTAGCAGTTAAAATGAATAACAAAGATGCCCTCGACTTCCTCAGTTCTAAATCAACTATTAAAGATGCAACTGATGCATTCATTGATAGGTTTCAACTTTCCCAAAGTGAAGAGAACTTGATATATAGGAAATTTCGAAACCTCAGATCCGAGAGAAGTACTTTCAGGAAAAACAGCGATGTATCTTCATGGGAAGACATGCTATTTTATTCAAGATCTGTACAAAATCCTTCAAAGAAAAGAATTTCGGATGATAAAACTATTTTTGTAGCCGAAATCTCGAAAGAATTTATTAAACCGCTCTCCCAGTTGACTATTAAGGGATTGAAAGTTCGATTATCTCCTCTAATAAATTAGATCAAAACACTAGCTGCGAAAGAAGATGTTGATTGTAAGACTATCGCTTCGTATGGTCTTCAGTTAGTTTCTAGTTCCGAACATGACATAACAACTGCTTCCTTTTGCAAAGAGATCATTTCTACAGGGTCTTTTGGTAAATCAGGTCAACGACTCCCAATTGACAAATCTGCATTCCTTTTAGACCAATTGGAAATCGGGAAGAGAAAATACATCGATCTAATAAAACTGTTAAAATCAGAAAATATCATATTTCCTCCGTATCTAGAAGTTTCTCGTTACCGTACAGAAATCACACTTGCTAATGTGCTAGAGCTCGTTTGTATAAAGAGTGACTGTGTCATCGGAATTCGAATCCCATACGGTAGAATTTTACTGCAGACCGTTTCTAGATTGCTTGGGATACTTCCCAAATTATCCGCAGACCGATTTCCTCTGAGCATGAAGATATCTGATGGTTTGGATGGTTCTGGCTCCCACCAAATCTATAACCAACTCCAACCTAGTCCAAGTCTCAGTTCAAAAAATTTCCTCTTATACGCTTTTAAAATGATTTCTATTCAGGACTGTGCTGGCTGTGAAATTTGGGTCAACACAATACCGAATTCACCTTTTCAAGTCAGGCCTATTGCCTTAGTTGCGATGAAGGAAAACGAAGATAATGTGAGATTTCTAATGGATTCCTATATTAATCCTGGAACATCAATCATCGAACAGTATGGGATTGAGTTAGACCAAGGAATAATTAAAGTAAAAGTGTTCCGTACCATGTTTGATGGGAAAATGTCAGGTATACTAACGGGTGCCGGTGGTGCAAAATGCCAACTATGCACTGCTACCGCTCATCAAATCCATGATTTAGAGATAGTTAGATCAGGATTTCCCATGAACAGGACCATTTCGGCGGCCAAAGAAATATTTTCTCAAGTTGATAGGGTTGAATTTCTCTCACTTCCATCACAGAAGAGATTCGGATTGACACACGAACCAGTCTCCGATATAGACGTTATCTCTGCATCTCCACTCCATTCATATACCTGTGTTTTCCGTTGGTTCATGATACTTGTTTATCACTTACATTCTGGTTCAAGAAAATGGTCACCAACATCTGTGAAAGTGCAAACATCAATGAAATTTGTTCGAAGCTTTTTACAAGAGAAGACTGGCTTAAAGATTGATCAACCAACGAGTGATGGGGGGACGACTTCTATCGGGAACATCGCGCGACAATGCTTCAGTGACAAGAACAACTTTATCCATTGGATAAGTTCCTTGATTCCAACCGAATATCATAATTCTTTGATCAAGATACAGAGCAATTTGTCTGCCATTTTGCGCACTTTTAGCTGCAGTAGGGAAATCAACACAGATCAACTTGATATAGTTTGCCGTGAAACATACGAGTTCATCTTAATCTACTTCCCATGGGCTAATATTACTCCATCACTACACAAACTGTTAGCCCATTGCGCAGAATTAATCAAGGAATGCAATGATGGATACGGTTTGAAAAGTTTTTCAGAAGAGGGAGTTGAAGCTTCCAATAAGCTCATTCGAAGATATCGCGAACATCTAGCGCGTAAAATTCCTTTACTTTGAATACAAGAGACATTATGGTCCGTCTTCTCAGTCAAAGTGACCCTGTATTGGACTCATTTCGGAATATCATAAGGTGTCAAAAGTGTGGAGAGTTAAGCCATATCTGCAAACTAAGTTGTAAAACTACTAGTCCAATAGAGCAAGAACTATTAGTTAATTCTTTACTAATTAATTAACACTCTTAGACAAGTGTGGACTTGTAATCGTAATTGGAATTTGATTATATTTCAAATAGAATTGATTTCATAATAATGTAATTTTTTTGGAAATTTGCGATGACGGCATATAATAAAATTCTGAAGCCATACAAAAAAATTAGATGCACCAATCGATTCAGAATGGTCGATAACCCATAGGCTAATAATATATTTTATAGGTCTAGCAGCCACCTAGATACCTATTTCCACTTGACAGCCACTTTTTGCCCACTGTGATTAGTTTATTGTTGAACTAATCGGAGACAATTGGATGATAATAAAAAATAACTGCAAAAAAACCTGGAAAATTTAGAAATTACTGGACATCGCACAATAATTGTAAAAAACTGGACTGTCCAGTATAAAAATTGGATAATGGTCCTTAAACTACTCCCAAATGACTTTTTATTTCTTGTTATACTTATAAATTTCATAACATTGCTATTTTAAGTAATTTTTCAGTGCTTTTCATGAGTCACCGAGTCAATTGACTCGTGACAAAATTCAGTGACTCTATTCACCGAGTTTGACTCGATGACTCGTGGTGACTCGCGAGTCATCAAGTCAATTAGATAATATCTTTTGAGATTCATGGGTTTTTCAAATTCAGAATACAATCAGATTGGTAAAAGAATATTCAGGTAATACTCAATTTCCAATTGCTTAATCTTACCATACGTACACATCAATAATTCGCGATTGTCTGAACTCGATGGCTCGCGAATCCTGACTCGAGTCACCGAGTCAATTGACTCTTGGTAAAATTTGATGACTCGAGTCACCGATTCAATTGCTCGTGATACAATTCGCGACTCTCGTCACCGAGTCTGACTCGATGACTCGTGGTGACTCGAGAATCATCGAGTCAATCAAGTGACTCATGGAAAGTCCTGTAATTTTTGTCCCATAACCATAAAGTGGCATCAGTATCCATGCCACGTGCCACTTGTGGCACAAGTGGCACCAAAGGAAATGTGGCTGTATCTCAATGGAAAATAATTGTAATGATTCGAGATTTTGCACCTAGAGTAATTAAACTATGTAGTATTCAATTCTGAAATCAAAATTCTTATATTCTAATTGCTTCCAAATGTTCATAAATTTTATTTTTAATTATAAAATTATATAGAATTTACATAATTATGGAGGTGTTAAACTCATTTAACACCTCCATAATTTTGTAAATTCCAAAATAATGTTATTTTATTATAGTTAACATATCGTTTCATGTCAACATCCATGTTGAAGCATCTACAAAGGTCATTATGCTGCTAGAAGCTTGAATGCATGAATACAAAATATTGTTCAAATACTTATGGCCGGTAGAGTACGTATACCCGGACTATAATATTTAGTCCGGGGGGGACCAAAATGAAAATTCGGACCAAAAACGTCTGAAATATTTTGTCCGGCCTGACCAGTAACAACACGAAAAGAATATTTTGTGACACTACTATAATCGATTTAGAAAAAGAGAATGCCTACGATTTTGTAGTTAATTATAACCTTTTCCCCCGTCATGAGAAAAATATTTCAACTTCTACATTATAGTTCAATTTTAACATTACAATTTATGGAAAGTTATCTATCTTTTATTATTTACCCATCATGTTGGATCATGTTCTGGACATATACATAATTATTAAGTTATTAAGTGACCCCAGTGGAGCATTTTCGCACACCTAGGAAAAATTTGATTAACAAGGCGTAGCATCATGAACTTTAATGTTAAAATAAATAAACGACCAATATGCCCCGGACTAGTTCAGGGGCGGTCGCAGGACCTGGCCTTCCCGGGGCTTTTGTCCCTCCTGGGACCGCCACTGGACTAGTTTACGACTAGATTTGAAAAGAGTAACTCTGCCCGAATAATATAAATTTGGTTTAAATGTATGATAATTCTAGAAAAATCAAAAGAATGTTAAAAGCAGTCAACAATTCAATATTGATGTTAACAAATGCCTACAGTGGCGAAGCTAGCGCATCTCCACTGGTTGAGCACACCAAAAAACATGAATTATAATCATGTGCACCACCTGAGGTGGGCAGGCCCTTCGATAGGGGGGGCTACATGGGTTAGAACTGGGAGGCCGGAAGCAGTGGGGACAATAATAGCGAGACAAATAAATAGTTTTCCACTGCATTATATAAATTTCATTCATAACAAAGAAACCTTGGTAGGTGTACACATGCACTTAATAGTGATTTGTTATAAATATAAATATTACTTTTTTCTTAATAATAAATTTCACTTGAATCCTAATATTGACTTCGTTTGTACGCTTCAAAGTATCAAATTTACAAGTCAAAATATGTTTTCTACATATTAGTATACGTATGTATAATTGTATATGTACATCCCATTCAATATTTACTTGAACACCAAATTCATATATGTATAGTACAAGTGGAAATAAAAACTTGACTATATATAAATTACACAATCAAATAGGGTCTTACAGTCACAAATCAGATTCACAAAAGCGACACGAGAAGCGATTGCAAGAAAAAAATAGCAAAAACTAGGTTCCCGAACATTGTATCAATTTGCTATTAACAGATCTTTTAGAAATGTACCTCTATTTATAGAGGAAATTAGAAATGAAATCATTGATAGTTCTATTGATTCCCCTTTATTAAATCCTCTATCACTTCAACACGATACTAAGAATGAAACTGGAAGGAATTTTTTCTAATACTTGCACCACATTAAGAATTTTCTTGACTTTACCCTATTGCTACAGCAGAAAGTTCGTTAGTAAACTAGAGTTAATTAAGAACATAATACTAAGTAAAGCACACTTGTTGATCTTGCTTTACTAAGCAAAAAAGCAAAAACTTAGCAAAAACAATTGATTTCAACTCAGTTATCGATTTCTTTTGTACGATAAAGGCTCGAAAAGGTTTCTTTAGAGAGAGATATTATAATATCTCTCTCTAATATATTTCGTATACAGGTAAACCTCCCAAAGCGGCACCTCCGAGAAGCGGCACAAATCATTCTCCCGATGGGTGCCGATTTGGGAGGTTACCTGTACTTAGATGATGCATGGCCTACTTAATATACGGCTATATATGTCGCCGAGAAGGCCGTAAAATAAAGAGGCTGTTTCTAATTTTAATTATAGGATAAACTATGCCTCCTATTGTTGTTATTTGGGTTGTACATGGCCTACTTAATATACGTCCGTGTATGTCACCGAGAAGGCCAAAAAAATAGAAGGCCAGTTTATAAATTTCATTCTAGGATAAACTGCCCCTTATCAGGGCCGTGCCACTAATGCAAACTGACCAGGTCAAACCTGGGCAGATTTTTTCCAGACCAGGTTCTGACCAGGTAAACCTGTTCATATATCTAGGTCAACCTAGTCATTTAACCAGGTCAACCTGTTCATATAACCAGGTTCTCACTAGCTGATGAGTTTCAAAAACAATTATTATTGTTATGAGTATTAAATTTATAATATACGTATAAAACACTGAAAAGGGGACTTCATCTAGAACAGTGGTTACCAACCTGGGGTCAATGGACCACTTGGGGATCCACGAGCTCTAGTAGGGGTCCATAGAATGTATTACGGTCTATGGGAGGGGTCCACAAAAACTGAGGGAATTTATATAGGGGTCCACGGCTGAAAAAGGTTTGGGAAACGTGTACATTGGAATAAGAAATTACTTGTATAGAGCTCCGCTCTAGTAGAGTTCAGTTTTTCAGTATGTGTATTCAGGCACTGAGAAAGGTCAGTTTTCCCAAGTTTTGAAATTGACCTTTAGAAAGTAGCCTGGGCTTTTAGTATGGGAAAAAATCTTAACTCTACAAAGCTCAGCTCTATATAAGCATTCTCATCCTGAACGACCCAAATTTAGTTTGCGCTCGCTAGTCCTGGGATTCTCTGTGCACTTATGGTAGAGGAATTAAGAAATTGCATTCAAATACGTATATTTCAGATAATTAATCTAAATTACTGTGCACTAATAATACAAGATTTACTAAAGATACTAGAATATGTCAATGAGAAACTCATTTACACAGATGTTTTATATGTTTACTCTAATTAGGTTTGACCTGGTTATGTAAAAATAGGCTCGCACGGCCCTGCTTATTGTTATTATTTGGGTTGTGTATGGGGTAATCAACCATTGCGAGTCCAATGGGACCACTTTTGAGAATCTCAGATTTGTGGTTAAGCTGTTTAGACGCCATTTAATGATGACACCACAAATATACAAAATATTCAAATTCGAGTCTAAAGAACTACGAGAAAATGAAGATAATTTGCTAATATACTTAGTTTACATTTTCCGAATATATAATGTGTATGAATATGTATAAAGAAGCAATTATTTCGTTTTATGGACGAAAATAGTAAGTTGTAAGTCGGATACTACTTGTAATTTAGCATGTGGTTGCTTTATAATTTTAAAAAAATTTACAATGTCGCCATTTTGTCATTTAGTAGCCTTTGGGGTATGAAATTTATCCCTATGGAGTATTCCTATTATAAAATTATTAGAAAGTAGGAAGAAATTGAAATTTATGATATTTGAATTTTTTTCATTTTACCATAAATTGTTACCGTCACCATGAAATGGCGCCTAAACAGCTTAACCACAAATCTGAGATTCTCTAAAGTGGTTCCATTGGACTCGCAATGGTTGATTGCCCCATATACAACCCAAACAATAACATTATGAGGCATAGTTTATCCTATAATGAAATTTATAAACTGGCCTTCTATTTTGTTGGCCTTCTCGGTGACATACACAGCCGTATATTTAGTAGGCCATTGTTGTATATGGGTAATCAACCATTGCGAGTCCATTAGAACCACTTTTGAAAATATCAGATTTGTGGTTAAGCTATTTAGGCGCCATTTAATGATGACGGTAACAATTTTTGGTAAATGAAAAAAAATTCAAATATCATAAATTTCAGTTACTTCCTACTTTCTAATAATTTTATAATAGGAATACTAAAATAGGGATATATTTCATACCCCAAAGGCTACTAAATCACAAAATGGCGACATTTAAATTTTTAAAAAAATTATAAAGCAACCACATGCTAAAATACAAGTATTATCCGAATCACAACTTACTATTTTCGTCCATAAAACGTATATAATTGCTGGTTTATATATATTCATGGAAAATGTATTTTAAGTATATTAGCAAATTATTTTCATTTTCTTGTAGTTCTTTAGACTCGAATTTTAAATTTTTGTATATTTGTGGTGTCATCATTAAATGGCGCCTAAATAGCTTAACCACAAATCTGAGATACTCAAAAGTGGTTCTAATGGACTCGCAATGGTTGATTACCCAATATACAACCCTAATAACAACAATAGGAGGCATAGTTTATCTATCCTAGAATGAAAATTAGAAACTGGACTCTTTGTTTTATGGCCTTCTCGGCGACTTATATAGTCGTATATTAAGTAGGCCATGGATGATGTAATTTGATATTTATTTATAGGATCATTAAAATAGTAGATAAAAACACATAATTTCAATGGATAAATTACAGATAAAACATTTTTGAGAAAATACTTGGTGAGTCCGTCTTCTACTTAGCCAGGGGGCCCAAGACTCTCTCCACGGCCCTGGAGGTGGGGCCAGGGCGTAGCCACAGTTGAGTGACTGCCCAGGCACGACCCAGGCACCACAACGGACATAAAGTGAACGTATGAAGTAATCAACAGGGTGTTTTTGTGGAGTAGCTTACCCCTAAGATATAATTGATTATTTACTCTCACAAAATGATATACAGCTAGATTCATCAGTAGAATGGGCCCAATCATCAAATATGCACATAACTACACTGTTAACCAATTACTGTACGGATTATTGCACCCATTTTATGAGAGGCATACTACAATTCGTAACCTTACATTTCGCTGTACGTGCAATTCGTCACCAGATATTTCAAGGCACTTTCGTCCAGGTTTAGATCTACCCAGAGTTGACTATATCATCTTTATTAAATCACAATTGTTGCGTGTTTGTTTTTTGATAAATATGACATCAATTAAAATATATTTATAATGGACAAACAAGAGGATATGGTACATTATCTACTTTGATATATTTTTATATTTTCTACATTTTGAATCGAATAAAGGTTCTTCTGTAGTGCCTTACCCCTATCATAATTATGCATATTAAATTATTAATTAATTAATGTAAAAACATTATAACTGACTTATGCAAACTAATACCTGCTTATAATTTACTATAGAGTACGAAGTATATATATATACTTCAAATACCAGAACCTCTGCAACTAATTAATAAAGTTTAAATAATATCTGTATGTACATTGGAGTTGCTTTATTATCAATTCCCCTATTCGCAACCAATTTACAGGTCACTATCAAATTCATGGGGAATTCTATAAAGTCAAGTTCCCCTATTAACAACTCGCTTAACAGCAATATTCGTTTATTAGCAACCTATTTTGTGGTGCCCAGTGTAGATCAGTTCCCCTATAAGCAACTCAAAGTTGCAAATAGACAAACAACAATTACATTACTCGCACAAATAATTATAATGATTTAATATAAAAATTAACACGTACACATCAGTGCTCGACAAATTAGGTGGTTTGGTGGCGTTAGCCACCAAAAATCTTTCTTAAGCAACCAAATTTTAACTTTGGTGGCTTAACTAATCCACCATAAATTGTGGAATTATTTGATGTTGTCTTGATTATATTGCTCATTCCAATATTTGTTATTAAAATTAGTGTTATTACCGGCATCAGAAGTTTGTCAAGCCATCAGTGGTTTGTTAAACCGGCCGTTAATTATTCTTTAGCCACCAGAAAAAGTGAGGTGGTGGCTTAATTAGCCACCATCAAAATTTAATTTTGTCGAGCACTGGTACTACTACACATACGTATTCAGTGATGTGCTCCTTTACTCAGTAACGGAGTAACGGTAACGGTAACGGAAAAAGCAACGGCAACGGGCACCGCCGAGTAATGGTAACGGAAAAAAGTAACGGTAACGGGAGTTGCGGAGTAACTGTAACGGAAAAAGTAACGGTAGCGGACATCAGTTACTTTTAACTAGTTACCGTTATCTTTAATCAGTTACTCTGACCATTATATTACCGTAACACTTACCGTTACTACGTTAAACATAATCCATTGCCGTTACTCCATTAATTTTAATGAGTCACCATTACATTAAAGGTAAACGTAGTAACTAACAAAAGTAACGGAGTAACGGTAACGGAAGAAATAAAGTAACGGAAACGGGAGTTTTAAAGTAACGGTTTAAGTTGGTCATGTGACTTGAGAATTTTTCCAATTAGAACTTCCTCAATAAAAATATACACTCATGATTTCATTACTTTAAAGTAGTTTTATATTATTTATATTTTCATTTTCAAAATGTTTACTATCTAAAGTGGGGCAGGGCCGTACCACTAATACAAACTGACCAAGTCAAACCTGGGCAGAATTTTACCAGACCAGGTTCTGACCAGGTTCTCACAAACTTGATGAGTTTCAAATCAATTAATAAGATAATATTTAAAGTTTAAACTAGTATAATTTTCTAGCGAAAACTCAAATAAAGGAAACTTGATATCAAGATTTTAACAAGTTAATAATAGAAGATTTTTTTGACAATGGGTAGCAATGATGCTTACTCTAGTTAGATTTGACCTGGGCAGTATCATTAGACTCGCACGGCCCTGAGTCTGTTATATACCTTTCCCTTTCCATTGCCCCCTTTCACAATTTTCCAGGAAAACTGTATGCTCTTATGAAACCAGTTGCTGATCAAGAAATACCGTGAGAGGATGATAATGTCTATTCTCATTATCATTTCTATTACTAGCTATATTAATTAAGAGAATGAGTATGACGATTAACTAAGTATAATTATGTTTTGCTTATTAAAAGAAAATTCCCTATTAGTAACTTCGCCTATTAGCAACTATTTTTGCAACAAAACCCGAGTTGCTAATATAGCAACTCCACTGTATAAACCGGGAGGGAATGCGATAATTTTCCAATAGGGGACATTTTGAACTCATGGTTAAAACTAATAAAATATCCTAATCAAAACAAAGCGTCTCCAACCCCAAGGCAAGTTGTACCATTGGGATTACTTCAAATAATTTTCGCCACGAATTGTATTTGTCACGAAATGTAAGGTCACGAATTGTATTTATCACAAAATGTATGTATCCTTTCTGAATAGTGTTTGCAGCCCGGGTATTCGGGATTGACACGATGCTGAATCCCAGGATCCTGGATTCAATATTTTGAACTAGATAATGTGCTTAAGCTAGTATAAGTGTATAAATGTGGAAAACTTAAAATTTTAGAATTAAATATAGTGTTAATATAATGAATAATATAAAATTATAAATAACGAAATTGTAACTAATATTAGTAAATTCATATAGTAGTATTTATTTGAATTTGATTATTTTGTATGAAGCATAGGTTGTCAAGGGTTGTATCTCTAATTCCAGTACTGAATTTATTGCAAAGTTATTTTGAAGAGGAAAATACCCGTTCTGCCACTACAGAAGTTGGAGGTACGGTTAGTGTCATCTGGTAAATAATTTCATAAAAAATGCCCTCTTTTCCTGCAATAGTGAGTACGTATTTCAGGATAGATGACAGCGTTTTCTTTGGATTAATCTGTTTTATACCAACCTGTAGAGATGCACCATTTGCTAATTGCAGCTTCTTAGCTAATGGTGAGTCACCTGGATCTGATCTGACTGGATCTGGATGTGGATTAGAAGCACTCACTCTAATTCCTCAAATTCCTTCAACAATTTGTCTTCGTCCTACACTTTCGGGATTAATCTGGAAAGCAAGTGATTTCAAAATATGTTTATTACATCTCTTTTTTTATAGCTGTCCTTGGGGATTATACAAGTACAGTGAGCCTCCCATAACGGACACTCCAAATAGCGGACAACCTCTAAATAACGGACACCCCTCGTGGCACGGATTTATTTATTTAGCATATGTCTAATAGAAAAGCAACCTCTAAATAGCGGACAACCTCTAAATAACGGACAACGGTTTCGGTCCCAAGGTGTCCGTTGTTCAGAGGCTCTACTGTATTGCAAAATTACAGAAGCATCTGTATACCGCTCCTGTACATTATGTTTTTCAAGAGCTTCTTTGATTATCTCATTAAAATATGAATGATCACTTTGTAGTTCATTTAACAGAAACTTGATAGTCGCTTCTGCTGTAATCAAATTTGCATTACGTCTGCATAATGCCTCTATCGCTGCTTTGATTAGGCCGAGATTGAATAATTCTTGAGATCTCCGTTAATTCTTGATCGTTAAGAGTTATCAATTCGTGAAGGTCTAACAATGCCTTTTGAAAGGCAACTTAATTTTGACTATTCGTTTAAGCATATTTAATTATGAACTCCGCTAGTCTTGCAATCTAGTATCAAATTTAAACCGTTCGAATATTTTCCCTTACATAGCGTTGTAGTATTTCATTCTTCAAAAGGAGATCGTTTAAAGATCTTGACTTTCTTACGTATTTTATTCACTAAGTCAAGAATATCATAGCGTAGACAATTCTTATTTTTTGAGCGGAAAATAAGAAATGTTTTCACCATCGTCGTCCATAATTTCTAAATCGTCATCATCTGTTTCACTCGTTGTTGAATGATATATAAGTTCTTCTGAATTACGGGAATGAGTATAAAATACATCCTGAATTACAAGTTAAAGACCGTGAGCATAACATATTGCTGAAAAGTTGGTATGCTAAGAATTAATCTCAGAATCAGTCCCTTTTAGTAATTCAATTTGATGGATCGTTTTAAAATTAACATGTAAACCTTTGTTTTTTCCGCCATCATACTTGATTACATTCTTACAGATTTTACATTCGGAGAGTTTTCCCGCATTTAATTGTAAACCAGTTTTCAAAGACATATTAAATCATGAACTAATTAATTATTTTACAGTAGTCAAATTTCAAGGATATCTTCCTCTTAGCTTCAAATTGTTGGAAAATTTGTATTTTTTTAAATATTGATATAAGCGAAATAAGGACCGACCCGTATACAAAAAATCAATTGTATACAAGTTTAATGTTTTTTCTTTAGTGCATATTTAGCAAAGTTATATGTTTAGAGTATTCACTGAAAATTTCAATAAAAAATTCGAAATAATTAGAAAATATTAGCACCGTAAGTACATCCTTACCATATAAGGCCCAACTCCTAAGTTCAATAAGGCTAGACTCATCTTCCATGTAGTATAAAGTGTAATTTTTTAAATTACTTATTTACCATGGTCTATATATTTAGAGTATTCACTGAATGTTAAATTCAAAATTTAAATACTTTGCCAAATATTAACACCGGAAGTACATTCTTCTCCATATAAATGTACTAATTTTAGAACTCATTTTGGATGCAAAGACGTGCCACTTCGCCAGCCTGAGTCATTGTATGGGTTTCAGTTTCAAGACTAATAATTCATAGAGTATGCATTAATTTCTCAGTTTACAGCTTTCTGTAATATACCAGTACTAGCGCGCTTCGCTTGCTAGGTCGCTTCGCTTGCTAGGTCGCTTCGCGGCAGAACACAACCACACACCAACCGCTTCGCGGTTGGTGTGTGGTTTATATACTCATAATATTTATTATAAAGCGTAAATAGGCCTAAAATAGTAGGATTTAACAATGTTAAATTTTAATGATTACGTCATCATGTGATAATGAGTAAGCATATTGGTGATCTGGTGTGACCAACGTGTCCGCATCATTAATGTACATGTTCAATTAAATTTTCAGATTTTTATCTCTTAAAGGGCGCGAATTATGTGTAATTAAGTAAATTTTCAGGGTTCTCGAAATGTGACAATGACATCATAACTTGTCGAGGTGTGATAAATTTTGAGTGGGAACCTCAACTTGTTGGCGGGTGCCAAAAGTTACCCCTATATGCCATATATCCCATTTGGAAACCGTCCACTTTCTTCAATCAACTCGTAACATACAAACAAATATATACACACACATATACACATATACACATATACACCCAGGCTTGTATTTTAATAGTATAGATATCTATTGAATAAATATAGCTTGATCAGCGCTTAATCTTCTGTGGTTTAATTGTTACAAGTGCGCACACGTTTTCAGTCAGGCATATTAATTTAACATTACGCAATATGGAACTGTACTCACTCACTCTAGCGAATATTATTCGAAATCAATTTGGATGGTGGATTTGTTATCAGTATAGTGTAGGCATTAACTGATATAACTATGGATAATAAAGGAAAAAATTTCTAGAAGTGCGGGTCTAGCCATAAAAGCGAATATTGCAGTTTAGACAGGTTTATCCATTATGAAAAATTAGGAGTAAATTAAAATAAATTGTCACTGAATTTCAAAAAATCCTTGTTTTCTAGCGTTATTTTTATTGCAGATTTGGATGTTTCTAAATGATAAAAATACACAGTAAAATTTCATGTGAATCGGATTAAAACTGAGTTAGAAGTGCAATATGATATACAAAACTCTTAACTATGCATTATTATATATAATATAACGATATACTACAAACAGTGGCGGCGCTAGCATGGGGCTAGATGGGGCGCTAGCCTCATCACATTATTTTGTTAGCCCCATCAGTTGATGGGGCTGAGGTTATACTAAATTTGTAAAATTTTCATTATATCTCTACTTTAATTTAACATTTTGAAATAGTGCAGACTGAAGAGTAATCTAAAAATAACTAAAGTAAAGAAAAATTAAAATTCTAAAGATCTGCCAAATAAATCAGACTAAAAAGCTTGTGATAATCTTATCTGAGGAGGGTAACTTTGAACAGGTTAGAATACTTGGGGTAATCTTAGTTGGATAATTTTTATCTCCCAATCCGAGGCGCTTATTCGGGGAAAAATAGTAATGCGAAATAAGTTAATATAATAGCATAATTTCTATGGCAAGTTTGTGTTAGCCCCATTAAGAAAATTATCAGCCCTGGCTAGCCCCATTCATTACAGTACGGTTGCGCCGCTACTGACTACAAAGGATTCTGACTAAATAGTATACACGTGTAATTAAGGGAAAGCTGAATTTGTCCTACTAAATATCCTGATTTTGTCCTATTTCAAAGTTTGGAATTTGTCCTCACCTATTTTGGAATTTGTCCTACAAATATTCAAAGGTTGGAAGTTGTCCTACTCCTATTTTTGAAATTGTCCTACATATATTCAGGGTTGGAAATTTGTCCTACAAGTATTCAAAGGTTGGAATTTTCCTACGACTTCCTTTTTACAATTAACCACAATTATTCTATCATATATACGATTCTTCTCTGAATTCATCTGTAATCTTGTAATCAATTAACCGAAAAGATTATTTCTTATAAATAGCATGAGTCCAATGATTTATCAATAACTTAAAACTTTTCTGACATTTCTGTATTTACCTGTGTGCTCTTTACATACCCCTCTTTTGATCTTTATCAATGGATATACTTTAGTTGAAGGAAAAGAATTAAACTCAACGAATTACGGATGCAGCGGTTTTCGTTATCTGAAAGCTCGTGAATCTGATTGTTCGATATTTTTAAAATGTGCGTTATTTTAACTTATTTAGAACTCACTCTTGCAAATGCACTGGTAAAATTAATAAACCTACTAATTTACTCGAAATTTAAAGTGTTCACAACCATGAAGCTAATGCACTTAACGATGAGAAAATTACCTTAAGTATTCAAATCAAATGCAGAAATATCTTCTTCTAACCTTCGAGAATTATTTAATGAAACCTGTAGAGAATCCTTTTGAGCATCCTGTGTAACTTTCAAAAAATTAGAGAGTAGTATGTATAAGAGAAGGAGAATTTCACAACCGAAACTACCTTCAAATGTGTTTGAATTTGATAAATATATGCGCGAATCAAAATATTCCAATAATCATTTAAAGACAGTTATCGAAACAGATCAAGTAGCGATTATTTTTTGGTTCAAGCTACATATTAAGCAAGTTAAATAGTTCTACTGATATCCACTTTGATGCTACCTTTAAAATAGTTCCTAGATTGTTCTACCAGCTTTTACTATTTTTATTAATATCAACCGACATACTATGCCTGCATTGCATGTACTAATGACAAATAAATCGGAAACACTATACAATTCTTCATTATTAGCTATTCGGGAGTTGATACCCAATTTTAATCCAGTATTTGCAGTTGGAGATTTTGAAATCGCTTTAAGGAATGCTTTTTATACAATGATTTCCTTGTGTTACACTTATAGGATGCTGGTTTCACTTCACGAAATCTCTTTTTTTGATAATATTAAGAAAATTGGTCTATATAAACTTTACAAAACCAATCAAATATTTAGAAATTGATATCGCAAGCTAATGGCTCTTCCTTTACTTCTTGAAGAAGTACAGTGGATGCCGGTTATAAGCACATCGTCGGGAACTGCACTTAGTGTGCTTATAACCGACATAAATTATACAGGGTATATGGCAACTGTTTTCCAACATAGTGTGCTTATATCCGACATCTAATGTAATACACAAAGTTTATATCTTACTGGAATTACCGACATCTGAAATAAATTACTCGGCAAAGGAACTTGTTAAAAAAGTCATTATGAGGGTCACATGACCTTGTTTGAGAGGGAGGGCATTCCTTGACAACGCCGGAATGTGACACATTCCATTCTCAAATATTGTTTCTACCCTATCGAGTGACCCTGTTCTTCACCGCACAGTCATTTCAGAATAACTATGCGTATTTAAACACTACGAGGTCATTTAACAAGTTATCGCGAGAGCGGACTTTTGTCCGACATTTTCCGACACTTTTGACCGCCATCTTGAAAATATTAAAATTTCGTGATGCCCCCATATCCATAACTTTTTATAACATATCGATTTTTGTCTGTGCCAATAGTCATTCTTGTATCAAAAATTGAACAATTCACGCCAATATGGCTGTTGTGCTGCCCCACTACTCGTGATAAAATTCGATGACTCACGGTACCGACTCTGAGTCGATGACTCGGGGTGAGTCGCGAGTAATCGAGTCAATCAAGTGACTCGTGAAAAGCCTTGAAAATTTCTACATTTAATTAACCCTTAGACTTTGTTTAAAATTGCATTGTTGGTATAGTTGATTTAAGCAATTAGAATTAAGGGTTCGTTATAATAAGATTATAATTAATATGGATTATCACAAATAGAATTACCCAGGCACAGAGTAACATTACCTAGCCTCGGGCCTGGGTAGGTCTGGCTCTAGCTACGCCCCTGTGTGGGGCATAAGGTGGAACACGCTCGAATTCAGTTGGGGGCACAGGCCCCACCTGGACCCACCCTCCTGCCGCCCCTGCATACCTATGACATGTAAACGTTGTACTAACTCTTCTTCAATCTAAATCTTGTTTAGTGATAACTTTATTAACTTATATAGCTTATTTACTGTGCCGACTACTACATAGTGGGCCAGTATTGAAATCACTGCCTTTATTACTGTGCCGACTATACTGGGCCACCTGGGCCACCGTGGCCCAGTTCTAATCTCAGTGCTTTGGTATATTATTATTTTTCCGTAACTCATCCACAGAACAGAGTTTAATTAACTAAGAACCCAAATTTCAGGATAGGTGTCTCTTGGGTTACTGATGTGCACCTGGGGTCACGATTTTGTAATTTCGATTTGAAAACTAAAATATTTTTTGAATCATTAGCTTCATAAAGTATTTTGGAGCTGATAGCTCTTTTCACGATTTATTATATTCGTCCTCATTTCCTGATAACTAAGCTCAAAGTTGCCACAATTCACCTTAACTTTCTAAAATCGTAAACTCATTAATATTCAATTATGCAATTATTCGTGGTTTCGATGAACTACTATTTATGAATAATTCAATTAGATTTAATGTTATTACTCTTCAAAGTGAGAAAGTTTATTGCTGATATCATAGTTACAATAAAGAATTGTAATATATATGAATAATTCAATTCAATTCAATAGCTAATACTATCAAATCGATTTCTGATATCATAGTTACAATAAAGTATTCTATTTGTATGAATAATTCAATTTGATTCAACTACACGTACTTGTGTTTTCTACTATATGAAAATTCAATTTAGTTCAACAGTTATTACATTTCAAAACGATTTCTGATATTCAAACAATGGATTAATGATATAGAATATCTATTACATGAATATTAGTCTGTGTGTTTGTTTGGTTCCCGAAATGTATTATATTGATTTCGGGGTTTATACCGCATTTATAATGTAGATATAAACTTAATCCCATATGAGATATGACATTCTAAGTAAACAAGTATGCTGATTTCAATTTCAAAACGATAACTGATACGTATATAAACTATGGATTATTGAGATGGATATCTAGTTTATGACTATATTCGTCTGTGTGCTTGTTTGGTGCCCGAATTGTATTAGAGTGATAGGGGGGTCTAAAACGCATTTATAATGGAAATATAACTTAATCCCTTTTGTCATACTGAGTAAACAAGTATGCTGATTTCAAATTTACGAAACTATTATGTTTACATATTGTTGACGTTTACAAATAAGTAAACAAATTGGTTAATTCAGAATGAAGTTGAACCTATTTACTATCTTACGATTGTTTTAATGGGTAAACAAGTATGCTAATAACAAATTTAGTGTGCACGGATATATGATTTGAATATCTATTTTTGCTGTTCATAAAAAGTTATACAAATCGATGAAAATTTTTATGTACATGGAGGGCAAAGGATATTACAGATAAAAGCATATACTAAAGACTCTGTCAACTGGGAATTGATTAATAATTATTGGGTGAAGTGTGAAGTTGAAGAATATATAATAATACTTATATCTTAGTCGCCAAGCTGACGAGAACAAAGGGGTCGTTACATTTATATTCATTCCACTCTATGGGATAAAAAATCTAAAATTACAACTGTGCAGACAGCATATTCTGGTGGAGGCACTATTAGTTATTGAACCCCCAAATATAGTGCCTCCAAATGAATATGCAGTCGGCACAGCTGTTATTTTAGATTTATTTTATTTATTTTTACTGTGAAGACTATACTATAGTCAGGGACTTCTTTAATATAGGGACTGTAAACTTCGTTTACGGTAAAATTAGCGTAGGCCTAAAACAGTATTGTTACATTTATCATAATCATTAGGATTAGTTAGGATAAAAAGGAATATATTTGAAAGAAACTTATCAAGATTTTTTATAAACAACATAATGACAGATATCTGATAGGTAAGAATTAGCTAAACTACAAACAGGGTCGGGGCAATCCTCCTGTGGAGAGTGCCAAAATACTAATATAGGCTAAGCCGCTAAGGGGAACGCCTTAAGTAAATCAATGTGACCTACTGAGTCCCTAAATATGAATTCCCATTCCTATTCTCCAATAATAAATTTCATATGGATAAAGTTGACTAATCTCGAGATTTTAACAATATTACCATATATGGAAAGGTGTGAACATCGCATAACTTACATTCCACAAATATTTTCGATAAACCAATATGACTGTTGGACTCCCAAAATATGACTTCTTATACGACAATAATACATTTCCTGTGTCTAGCATTAGCGGATTACGGGATATCAATAAGTAACAATACTGTTTTAGGCCTACGCTAATTTTACCGTAAAACGAAGTTTACAGTCCCTATATTAAAGAAGACCCTGCTATAGTATAGTGGCCCAGTAGTAATCTTACTACTTTGGTATATTATTATTATTATTGGTCCGTAGATACTCCACAGAACAGAGTTTTATTAATTAAGAACTTAAATTTTCAGGACAGGTGTCTCAACAGATGTGCACCTGGGGTCACGATTTTTGATTACATTTTTTGGACACATTTTTACACCTGTTTAATCTTACAACAGGAACAATAAATTGTGCCCGAATATTCAATTTATATGCATTCGACAAAGAATTAAATTCTACACCTTTTCACAGTCACTAATTTTCAAATTGTGCTTAGTTTGTACCACAATTGATTTGCAAATTTCCTTTGTTTACTAACACTTCAGTTCATTTGAAAGTGTTCTATTCTTTCAAAATGTAATAATTATATTGATTCAACTTGTTAAATCTTATACTATTGTTTCAACTTGCTATAATTATATTGATTTAACTTGTGAATTCCAGCTGGCTTCTATTCAATCGCAGTAATACTATACAATGGATTGAAGCAAATTAAATTAATTCAAATAAGGAATTTGTTGAATTTTACTCAACTCACCGTGGATTACATTGCTAAAATAATTAACTATTTATAGAATATATTATCTATACATAATGAATGAATGGCATTAAACTCAAGATGGTTTATGATAGAAACAAATTTCCAATTACCAATCGTTCCTTTTAGCTCGTGACCACTTGACAAATGTGTCATAACACCCTGACGTGATGGTGACATGGCGAAAATATCAAAATTGCAGCTGTGCCGACAGCATGTTCCTTTGGAGGAACTATTCAATTTACCAATCAGTAGCCACCATAAGATAGTGCCTTCGTAGGAATATGCGTCAGCACAGTTGCAGTTTTTGATTTCTTCTCCGTAGACGGTGTCCTGGTTAGAACTTTATAGTTGAAGGGCTAAAAATTGGGATAAAGGTGTAGGTTGACAGTCTAATTTGCACTTGGGGTTATGATTTTTAATTGACAAATTTTGGACACATTTTTAACACCTTTAAAAGTTTGTCTGGTCCATAACTCAAGAAATGTCATACTAAACCCACATTTTTTATTTACCAATGGATTCGCCATAAATTCTGCGTCTGATGAGTGAATACAAATTTTCTTATTGGGGTTGTTTTCTGCCATGAATGGGGCGTGAACCTTATTAGTTTACTCACACTTGAGTTAGAGTATAACTGTAAAATCTGATTCTATTGTTTCAACTTGATATATTTATATTGATTCAACTTGTTACTTCTTACTCTATTGTTTCAACTTGCGATAATTATATTAATTCCACTTGTGAATTCGAACTGGCTTCTATTTAACTGTACCATTTATATACAATGGATTAAAGCAAACTATATTAAATAAAGCAATTTATTAAAATTAACTGTGGATAACATTGCCAAAATAATTAACTATTTATATACAGTAACCGGACAAAAGAAATCGACCACCCAACATTTTCCCATTGAAAATAGTTCTATGGTTGGACTAATAATATTGTTAAATGTATTAAAACCTTATGACATATTGCTCTTTTGATTCAGATTCGTATTCTACGCATTCGAATTACCCATTGTAGATGCTTTCAAATTGATTACATATCAGTTCGGGTGAAAATCATCATCAAATGTCAAGATGTGCCGCCTGTTCCCATCTCTCCCATAGTGGCAATTTGGGAAAAGTGGTGCACAGTGGCACAGGATGATACTTTTTAACCAAATCAAAAAGGGAATGAATTGAAAGCTTCTACAATTGATAATTCGAATGCACAGAACACGAATTTGTAATCGAAATTGCAATATCTCATGTAATTTGAATACACTATATTCCATCGTTAAACCTACTATAGTACTATTTTCAATGGGACAATGTTGGGTGGTCGAATACTTTTGTCCGGGTAGTGTAATTTGATTATTTATACATACTAATTAATTAATGACCTTAAACTCTAGTGGTTGAAGATAGAAACAAACTTCCAATTTATCAATCGTTCCTTTGGCTCGTGACCACTTGATACACCTCCTTGAGGCGTTGAAGACATGGCGACAAAAATCCAAAATTGCAGCTGTACCGACTTTATTTTCCTTTGGAGGCATTATTGATTAACCGGCAACCAAATATGCCTACAAAGGAACATGCTGTCGGCACAGCTGCAATTTTGGATTTTTAGGGTTAATTTCCCCATTATCAATATTGAGTTCATTATATCCAACATTACTTTGACCATGTATTTTATTTTTCCCGCCCAAACAACCCTAGTATAAGATAACTCTGATTGATCATTAATTTGGAATGCTCTTTATTGCCTTGGTCCCATATAATTTGTTCCAATTTACCACATGGCAATTGACATTGGGGTCAGTCATTAAATCAAACTTATATTGCTGATGTGTAGTGGTAGTAAATTATTGCTTCTATGGTATTTTGGGCGCGTTACTTCAACTTTATCGTTAAAATTAGTGAACAAAGATAATTGTATTGAATAAAACACAAGCCTGGGTGTGTGTGTATATACATATATATATATATATGTGTATATATTTGTATGTATGTTACGAGTTGATTGAAGAAAGTGGACGGTTTTCAAATGGGATTTTTGCTATATAGGGGTAACTTTTGGCACCCGCCAACAAGTTGAGGTTTCCACTCAAAAAATTTCACACCTCGACAAGTTGTGACGTCATTGTCACATTTCGAGAAGCATGAAAATTCACTTAATCGCACATAATTCGCGCCCTTTAAGAGGTAAAAATCTGAAAATTTAATAGAACATGTACATTAATGATGCGGACACGTTGGTCACACCAGATCGCCACTATGCTAACTCATTATCGCATGATGACGTAATTATTCAAATTTCACATTGTTAAATTTGACTATTCAAGCCTATTTTCGCTTTATAATCAATATTAGGAGTACATAAACCACACACCAACCGCTTCGCGGTTGGTGTGTGGTTGTGTTCTGCCGCGAAGCGACCTAGCAAGCGAAGCGCGCTAGTTAAGAATATGCCTGTCACTCCTCTCATTATTTGCTAAATGATATCCATAAATTAGAAAAAGTTGAAGAGAAACTAAATGTGTATAAGCACTAGAATTTCCTCTTTTATTGAGAAATTAACTTTTTGGGATTAACTTGTTTATAATAAAGAAGTTGGAGGGTAGCATGATACTTCCCAGGAAACAAATGAATAACTGATTTAAACCGTATTAATTAGAATAACCGCCCCGGCGCTTACTGTTTTGTGGACCAAATTTATCCTGAAAATTTGTAGAAAATCCTGAAAAGATTATTCAGGTCCGTTCTAATGGTTCTCACCAACAGTATACATTCTGAAGTTGCCAAAATCAATGAAATTGTACTCCAGTGATCAACTAATGTGCTTAAATTTTATCATACCAATATCATTTATATTGATCCGGCGTTTATTCGGGGAAATACGCTATCTTATACTACGTAAATATCTCATTTTCTACTGCAAGTTAATTCTCTGTCAGAATCGCCCTCATTAAATGTTTCACCAAACTCAAAGATCAGAAATGATTTTTCACCAAAAGAGTGATTATTGTGTGGAATAAGCTACTATTTCAGGTAAGTTCTGCTAAATCATTAGCCTGCTTCAAGGCCCGTTAAAACGCATTGGAGAACTGCCTCCTTGCGGATGCGAAAATAAGCAGACGAAATCTTTTGACTCTGTTTTGAACTATATCATTAGATTTTTCAATCACCTCAATACGTTCCTAAAGCCACTATCACCCCGGCATGCAATTTTAGATGCATCTCTGGGTAGAGACATACAATTCTGTAACTACGGGCGGTTGTGATTCTAACCGATACAAAAGTAAGTGTTCCCAAACATTGAATCAAGGTGTCATAAGAAATTACATTTTCATAACTAAGAGAAAACTGCTCAGCATTACTTACTTTTTCTTTTACTGTGCCGACTACAACGTAGTGGGCCAGTATCGCTGCCTTTATGTTTTTTAGTAATTTTTCTTTTGGTGTTCTTCCAATTCCAAAATCTGATCTCCTCAGTGGTAAATATTTCCAATAAATATTTGTAATTGAAGAAAATTCTTATAAGTTAAGTTAACTTAGTAGGTTACTTAAGTTTTGTACTTACTTGTGTACTTAAGTATGACTTAAGTACACACTTAAAATCTGAATCCCAATCTTAGTGAATCTGACTTAGTACATACTTAGTACTTAAGTACTAAGTATGTACTTCACTTCTTAGTGAATACGGGCCCTGGAGTGCAGGTATGTTATATTGGCTCGAGTTAGTATTGACGAGGTATTATTATTATTACTTAAACTGTTTCAGTCTATCTCAAAAACTTTGTTCATACTTAGTAGGGGCGTCTCACCAGGAAACTAAGGCTGGATGTTAGGATTGGTAAGGCCATCTTGGCATATTTATATTAGCTTCTATGGAGAAAGGACAATTATTGGTAGGGCCATGGTCCTACCAGCCCTACCGGAGCCTACGCCTATACATACTGATATTAATTATAATGTCCGTCATCAAGGTGAACATAAATACTATAGAGCCCGCTCTAATTTTTGGTTTTTGAGGCTAGTTCCTAAAACCCTAAACTATAAAGGTTCTATTTTATTTTCTTAAGGAAGTTGTTGTTAAAGGTTTTATTATTGAAACATGGAATTTATTTCTATTTTGATTTAAATAATGATTTTTGTTATAAAAATCATTGATTTATATCGAACGACCATGGTTTACAACTACTCTAACTAATTTTAAATATCTTGGTCTAGTTATTATTTTTATAATATTGTGATTTCTTGTCATTTTAGCCTATTTCCATGAAATGGCATAATTGTCCCTGCCAGTGCCACTTGTGACAATCGTGTCACAAATGGGATGTGCTGTATCTCTGTTGAAAATAGTCGTAGTTATTTGAAATTAAACACTTAGAGTAATTCTCCCATGTGATATTCAATTTTGAAATCAGAATTTGTAGATTCTACTTGCCTAATGATGATCAGAAATTGATTATTTTTTGAGTGAATTAGTTTAACACCTATAAATATATGAATATTTTAACTTAACCTAACGTTTTATGTAAGCATTGTTGTGCTGCTAAAAGCTTGAATGTATGAATACAAATCACTGGGGAGCCAGGGGGACTCGAGCTACCCCTCTGAGAATAACAACCTCATACAGCGTCCCTTCTGAAATCCCCCTGCCGAAAATCGCGAGCGAATCCTTATACCGCCTCTAATACAAATAATTGTTCAAGTAGGCATGTGCCCCCCGAACTTTGGGCTGCGCCAGCGCATCCAATAAGATTCCCCGATGGGCCCAAAAAGCCACAGTGCCAGTGACTACTCACCCTTAACTCTATCAGCTCGTAAATTATTTAATTTATATTCTAATAATTTCTTAGTTTCAATCATTGTTTATGCTGAATAGTATTCCCGCTCAATTTTTTGTATAGTGGAGTGTTTACCTTTTTGGAATGCTTAGGACATATGATGCAGATAAATTTTGTGGACCATTAAAAAAAAACAAATTCGTGTAATTTACACACTCAGGAGGGTTATTCACTAAACTTCTTAAACTTAAACTTAGACTTAAATTAAGAAAAAACTTAGTTTTTGCTTCAAAACTTAGTTTAAACTAATTTAAAACTAAGTTTAGTCTTAAACTTAGCCTTTGTTTAAACTTAAACTTAGACTAAGTTTTTTCTTAGTTTACTGTAAAACTAAGCAGAAGTTAAGTCCAGTCCAAAGCAATCTTAAATTGCGTTGTTTTTTGGATTCTGTAGTGATTGATGGCATCAATAATTATAATTTTAGAGTTTGTAATTATTTGTACTTTCTCCCAACATAGTGTACACTTAAAATAAGAACATGATTAATTGAGTTTCGCGTAATTATTGATTAATTCATGGTTGACTAGGATATAATAATAACTTAGTTGTTTAATACGTATTTTATTGGATTACGTATAATACGTATAATGTATTACGTATTATACGTATACCTTACTTATAATATCGCGCTCATGGAATTTGCATATAATAACTTTCGGTTTAATCGTTGTTAATCGACTCATAGTAGTACATATATTACAAATTTGATTATCTGCTAGCATCTTGTATTTACAATAAGATTTAATAATATACCATTGTATTACTTTGAAAACATCCCTGGTTGATCATAGATTTAGCGTATAATACGTACTTAGAATAATAATCTATGTATAATTGCGTAGATATTGCGATAGTATTGTTTTGTAATCAATTGCTATACTTCATCAGGATCATAATATTTGAATCCTGAAATGGCAAATCTTTAAAAATAAATTTTCGATGCTAAATAGTAAATAATTTTATCCAAACTTACAATAACAGTTGCACTCTGTCAGCACCGATGTCTTTGAAAACTCGTGCCAATAATTTTTTCGCCGGTGAGATAGCATTACTAGTAGACTTAGTTCAAGAGACTAAGCCAATTCTCTTCGTTCGTTGCTCTAAGTTGCTCCAGTGAAGAGAAAGTTAACATCTGGGAAGATATCGCCCAAAAGCTTACACAGACTCATGAAACTGTTAGGACCAAAGATGATGTATCTAAGAATGGGTCTAACAACTTGGCAAAACACAAACCGATTATAAGCTACAAGTTGTCCTCCATCCGTAAAACAGGATGTGGGTCCCCGAAGGCAATTTATCAGAAATGGAGCTTAAGATCAAATGTATTATAGGGAGGAAACTCTTCGAATTGTGGCATCAGGCATTGATCTTTCCCTTTATCGCCAATCAGTCCCTTGAGTGAATCTGAGATGTCCATCGGCAGTGCAACATATAGAGACATCAAACCACGTAGAAAAAGGAAATTCTTTGAAGATGATGTTGCTTTAACTCACTCAGTAAATAATGTTATTTGCAAAGTGATCAGGAGAAGCTGGTCGTATTGAGAAATATAGGTAGCAAGTTGGATCGGCGTAGTATATAATCAAAATAAAATGCTATCCAACAAATTGACTCAAATACAGCCTATGTTTCCACCTTTTCAAACTGCTGCTTCCACACTACTCCCACCGCCCCCTAATTTATGGGTATTTTCAATCCTTCGTTCCTCCGCACCCTTATCATTTTAAACTAACGAGCCCTTCGGTCTCGGTCGCTTCGCGACGGATCACTCTCTCACAAAAGTCGATTCGCGACTTTTGTTCGTTCGTGTTAGGCACTACGCAATACAATTAACGGCCGCTTCGCGGCCTTTCCCTCCCCAAAAGCAATAATATTAATAATGAGTTCACCTGTGGCCGTGCCTAAAATTCATTTTTGGTTTTGATTAGTTACTGTAATTTGTTTTGGGAAATTATGTTTGTAAGTTATTCTCATTGCTCATTAGTTAATAATTATTAGTTAATTAATAGCCCAATAATTATTAAGGGTAGCTCGTTCAGCTATATTAAAACGTTAGCTTGTTAGCTCAAATAAATTGAGACCTGTGTTGGTAAAATATACTCAATTAATTAATTTCAGTAAATTGCAAAGTAATTTACCAACTCTGGATTTAATCTCTGCATAATAATGGTTTAAAGATGAGAATAAGACCGCTTCGCGGTCTTATTCTCACCATTAAACCATTATTATGCAGAGGTACATTCAGGGTTGCAAAATATTTGATTTAATAGTAATAAACATTTATACATCCCTCCATAAACTATTTATTTTGCAGGAGCTGGGTTAGTGAATTATTTAATTTAATTGATAGGAATAATTAACATAATAAATCTCATCGTTAAGCAGAACCAAAATCTTAGATTACTTAACTTAATTCATTTCTAGTAGAAATCCTAGGTTCCATTGATAGTCATAGTAGCCAATATAGGTGTAATAAATAAATAATACATTAGAGACTCTAATATTATGCATACTTATGTGATTGACGTAAGCTAAATACATCACGAATAGAAATAAACTGATGGAAGCCAAACTGGAATAATCAAGTATGCAATTTCGGAAATAATGTAGGTGAGATTAAATCGTCAAACCTCAATATGCGCAATGACGCAGCAATTGGAGGTTACATTTTTGTTATTGCCTGGCTCAGATTAAATGCGAAAATTATAAAAATTTCCAGAGACATGCAATACATTCTGTTTTATAATGTGACAAAATTATTTGTCGATTGAACCAAAAGTGTAAGAGCTGAATCCAAATTAGTTCTCACGTGACGTCACATTCCCATAAATCGGAACACCTGTGTCTCATTGTATGTTGTGTTATCATCTAAAAATGTGGGCGAATCGAATAAAAACTGAAAGAGTTATTCCCAAATATGTGCCTTTATGACGTCACAATCCCGGTATTTCGCTTAGAAAACCAATAGATCGTTGTCGCAGTACAAAATTACCCCTGTATACCAATTTTCAGCTTTCTGGGACTCGTAGTCTTTCCAATCAATTACGGACAAACATCCAAACAAACAAACACACAAACACACAACAATTCCGCTTTTAATATATAGATGATTAATTTATAATCAATGTGTATATCAATCTGAATAATTGTGGTTTATATACTATCAAACTTAATAATTATTGAAAATAGTTTGTAATGATTGACTGGCGAACAATACTTCCATTAGTTGTTGATGTATCACCTGGATAACTACCTTCTGCAATAGGACCCTCTTGTTTGAATATATCTATTTGCCATTGTAGCTTATGATTGATGCAAGATTATGCAGCACCATTGTAGCTACTACTAATCTACAAACTCGCTGCGGGGTGTAACAGAGAGTCCCTCCAGTTTAACCCATAGGTCGCCATCTACTCTTCCAACCCCCAAACGCATTCAATAGTTTTTCGAAATTTCAGAAAGGCTCTATTATAGCGCCTCTCCCCTGGCGTCATTGGAAAAGTTATTGGTGTAAGGAGGTTAGGCCTTAGTGGATGCCCACTATCACCGAGCAACCATCATTTGACAGTGGGTATATCTTCCACTAGCAATCCTTCGATTGATACCAGACTGCCTCCAAATAAAGACATCATGAGTGCACTAAGGCCATTTGGTGACAATATCAATACATTTTAAATCGCATATTGCTTGGACATTGATATAATGAAAGTTTTCCTGTTTACAAATAGATCTTCATTACAGGGATGTCCCAAAATAGGTGCTTGTGTGCCATCAATACATCCGAATACAAGTGGAAAGCCATATTAGTGAGAGAATTTTTGCTGAATTCGTAATTGATCTATTTGATTTGGGAAAACTATATAATCTCGGGCAAAAAAACAAAGTGCATCTGTCACTGTACAAATACATCGGAAAACTGAAGGTTGGGATATCCCATGCGAAGTTGCGACAACCGTTTGAAATGAACCGGTGGCTAGAAATTGTAGTGTGACAGCTAATTGGGTTGGAGCTGGAATGGAATGTGATAGTATAGTTGATCGATGAAGGAATGTTACAACTTTTCTTGCAGCTGAACGAACATATATTTATAACTCTGTAACGCGCGATGAATTCTGTTCATTATAAACATCAATTGGATGGAATTTATTACGAAATACTCTCTGTCGTGAAAACTTTGTGAAAGATCGAGATCAAGTAGAAAAGCGAGTGCCTTATAATAAACTATACTATATAGCTTATCCAAGTTTAATTTTAAGTTTTAAGTAAAGTTTAAGTTTAAGTTTAAGTTTAAAAAGTTTAGTGAATAACCCCACAGGCTCAATTACCCTTGTAAATCCATATGTACAAATATGGTCAAAAACAACCGTACAAACTACAAAGCTAAAAATTTGTAACCGGGTCTAATTTTTGCTCCCAAAACAGTGCAGAAATAAAATAGTTTAAATATCAACATTTCCTTAAGTATTGGTCCTGTTTCGTACGATTATGATTCACTGTATGATTGTGATTCATATACGATTATGATTCACTGTACGATTATGATTCAACCTTTGCTAATATTATAGGTTGTTAAAACCATACAAAGTTAGACAAATCATGCTCACAATAATTACTTCAACAGGATTTTAGTTCCAGATTCACATATTTTTGGCTGTAACTTGGTAAGCATATGAACTACAAGAATAATTTTGTTCACCAACCTTATTTAAAGTTAGAATTTCATTTTTTAATCATGTGTATTTCCTATAATTAGTACAGCTGTCCTTTCTAATAGTCCACCTTGAGGCTTTAGCAAACTGGTGGAATCTATAAAATTATAACATCGATTGTTGTGAGTTTGTGTGTTTGTCCGGATTGTATAAAAGTGATGGGGGAATAGAAACCGCATTTATAATTGAGATAGTAACTAACTTCCAAATGTTATAATAGATAAACAAATGTTATAATAGGTAAACAAGTAGTATGCTGATTACGAATTTCGCATTTATAAATTTATAACATGAATATTTTTGTTGTTGTTTACAAAAATACGTAAACAAATTAACGAAAATTCAAAATGAACCTCTAAGTTTCCTTTCAACGGGTATTATACATGAACAAAGATGCTGAACACGAATTTCGCATTTAGAAAATTCAAAATCAATCTTTTAGTTTGCTTTCAACGGGTATTATTGGTAAACAAGTTAAAACTATGGAAAATGGTAGAAAGGGTTGTATATAACATCCACTACCATTTTCCATGATAGCAACAGTGAGGAGTAAGGCCGCATAGCGGCCGTTAACTTGAACGACATTAACCGTTAACTTTTAACTTGACCGTCGCAAAGCGACCGAGACCGAAGGGCTCGTATTAGATAAAACAGAATGTATTGATATTATTAAACTCTTTCTAATTAACTTGCATAGCCGCCCATTTTCGTACATTACAGTCCCTATTGTCAAGGATATTTTTATAATTTATTGAAACATACAGTATTATAGCCTTCATGGAAGTGCTTTTAACTTAATAATTTTTAATACATATTAATTCCATACAATTTTAATAACAATGAATATACGTACTAGTATAGCTGAAAAATATGCTAAAATATTTCTTACATTTAGTTATATAGTTAATACGTACAAAAAAGAAATTATTCTACTAATACTGTTTCTTGAAAACTGTCTACATTAGCAAAGTAGGTTTTCGTGGTGCTGTTGATCATTTTACACACTGGTGCATAATGAGAGTCAAAATTAGAGATGTATATAGAGTTGATCGCATTCGTTCTTGAATTATCTGATGATCTAATTCGCGACCATCTTACCTCAAAAGTATCACCTGTTTGATTGTAGCGATTAGCTACATAGACATCGCATTCTAATATCGCTGAAATAGCCATTAATTCCACATCGCCTCCCCATACGCCTTCCAATGACATGTTGCTCTTTCTTAGGTGTTGTGCTGGAGCTTTAGAATGAACTTGAACAACATACCAACCCATAGTTTTTCTCCCTTGAGTAATTATATATCAGCAAATTTCCCCCCTCAGCTTAACGTGGTATTCCTCACTTCCACTAATAACCTTAGAAATACACCTGAATAAGCAGTTCCCATCACCGACGATGTCATCGCACAGTCTTGGTTTAAAATCTTCTAGTTTTTCCCCATTTAAGCTTGAGTGATGTTCAATATTCGCGATGAATGGAATTTCCAATAGAACGCATTTGTTCTTCTGCCATTCAATACTGGGGTAAGAAATAATCGCCTCTTCAGAGGATAAGTGAAATAAGCCAAATATTGAGTCGTCTATTGGAACATCTATCAGCTTATTCTCAAGAAATTATATTGCCTAGAAAGGAAGTTCAATAACATTATAGAGTGGAAACCGCATAATTGGGAGTCGATTAATCGGGAAATTCTGTTAATCGGGACGAAGCTTTGGAAATCAATTCGAATCAAATTGTATAATGTATATCGGTTAATGGGGAGAACCGGATAAACGGGACTAAATGCCTATTCCCTAGGCTTCCCGATTAAGCGTCTTCCACTGTATACTACTTATATTCACTCTTAAAATATAATATAAATATTTGAACTAGTAATTGCCACTCAGTATAAAACTTTGAAAACATAATCCGATATCCGTAGAGGTCTAACCTCCGGGAAAACTTCTTTAGAAAGATCTAAGAGATCATATAGAACTTCTCTTCTCTAGGAAACATAAACATATTTAACACAGACTGTATATAAATTACTGAAATTCTAGCATACGGTAGTTGTTTATCTTACCATGTTTTCGACTGAAATATCTTTTAAGAAATCTAAGATAAATGTATTTGGTACATAAACTCCCTTCTTTTGGAATTCCTCTTCCAGTTTTACATGAAGTTCAAAAAAGTATGTTCCCTTCTTTATGTGCTCCTTAAAAAGTATCTAAAGAAAACTACTATATAACGGTGCACAATTTTGCATATAACCTTATAAATTTATAATCTCGAAATGAAATTTTTGTACATCCTAGACTGTACTTACCCTAAAGTTTTCCAATTTCTCCATCAACAGTTGCTTTTCGATTCCGTACACCCATTTTTCACAGCAATCAAACGTTTTTCTCTCCTATAAAAATTATGTAATTTACTACTTGGATCTAATCCATTAATGGTAATGCAGAGTACTTCATTTACCTTTTGATTCTTTAATGGCTTAACTGAGCTTGCAGGATCCATATTTTTCTTCCCACATTCGTCAGTTATTACATTCAAACGAGGGTGCACTGGCGCCCAACTTGCCATTCTGGGATGGGGCCCCCATCTCGAGATTTTTCCTGGGATGGGAATGTATGGATTCCCATCCCGAGAATCTGTCGAATGGAGGAAATCTGCGATTACTTACAAACACAATTAAGGAGATGGAATGTCGATTTCAGGAAATCAACTATGGCAACATTTAATCTATTACTATTTCTAAATATACTGTAAGATGCTATCTATCCAAATCCGAAAGAAAAATTTAATTCTGACATTTCTTTAACCTTTTGACGCCACTAGAGGTCAAAATCGCAGACATTTTGTAAAAAATAATCCGCAAAATTTCCTGGGAGTGACCTTTGAATACCATAGCATATCTCAAAATGCATAAGTCGTGGAGCGAAATCTTTCCCTAAAAAATGATCCTTATTAGTTGTTCTTGTGATTATGCCGTGTCGATTTTCAACTTTAATACAAAGTTATAGAGTTAATAATTATATAATGCCAAAATTCTCATAAAATCGAGTTATTATTTGAAAATCTATAGAATAAAGAATTTAATCTATATCGTAAATTCTGTGCGGCATAATTACTTCTAATAATATAGTAGAGTTAAACTTGCACTTATAATAGAACTTCCGCCAAATAGAGTAAATAGCTAGAATTTATATTGACGAGTATGGATTCATTATTAGGCTATTTTAAACTATTGATATCTAATTTAAATTTTCAATTTAGAGAATTGTGGTTATGCTGTTATATATAACATAGGCGTAGCTCGCGGTCCGGCTGGTCCGGCGCCGGACCAGTTTTAATTTATTCTACTATATTATATAGGAGGGTCCGGTTATGGTCGGACCACTTTAACTGTTTGGCCGGAGAGTTTTCAGAGCCGTGCGACGCCCGTGTTTTCCTATTAAATATTAGCACAAATCAAGTGAGTCCCCATCCCGACATTTTGGAAACTTGGGCGCCACTGGGGTGATAAACACGAGCGATATCTATGGGTACTTTCTTCCTCTTTGAACCATTTTCTTGCTTTATAATCACATGAGTATCTGTTACTTCATGTGCTATGAGTGGACCCACATATTTATGCTGGTTCTTTGTCCCCGGCATCTTCTTTGATTTAGGCATGTTTCTATATAAAATCATGTCGCCTTTATCTATTTCAGATCTAAATAATTGACTAATTAAAACTACTGTAAGCAGTTCTGAATGAAAATTAGAAATCTCCCCAAATACCTGTTTCTCTTCACTTTCTTGTCAAATATACCTTTCTGCCTTAGTTGTTCACATAAAATGTTTCTCTGAGCCTCTTCTCTAGATATATTTCGCTCTTCTTGAATGGATTCGATGAACTCTGGTGAACAATTGGGAAGGTCATATGATGTGTCGAATTGTGTATTGTCATGTGAATCATTTTCTGAAATAGAATAATCCTCTGAATTCAGCCCATGACACTCGAATAAAAGCGAAGCGTTGGCATTACGCCCATACATTAAATAGAAAGGGTTGTATCTTATCGAACGCTTCCAGCATGTATTTCCTGCAAGGAGAGCCGGTTGAAGCTTATGCGGCCATTCACTACCCGAATCAAACAACATTTTATTGAGCTTTCTAATTTAAAAAATAATTCATAATATAAATGCAAGTAAACATAATTCTAACAAGTTCCTTACGTTTTGAGAATTTTATTGTGGGACTCAACTAAACCATTACTTTGTGGATGATAGGCCGCTGTGGAACGATTGTCTACCTCCAAACGTTTGTGAAAGGCGCTAAACTCCTAAAATAGGGTTTTATACAATTGCATTATTACTCATTGTGATTTAAGATAATTACACAAATATTCACGAATATAATACAACAATTACGTATTTTTTTAACTACAGTTGAAACCGGATATTTTTAACAATCGGATATTTTTAACACATTTTCTTGTAAATAATTAATTATTGTTGTTGTTATAAAATCGGGTATTTTTAACAATCGGATATTTTTAACAAATTTTCGTGCAAAGAATGTGTTAAAAATATCCGGTTTCAACTGTACGTATTTATAAAATTTAAATCACCTGACTTCTGAATTCCGGGCCTTGATCATGCTGTATAATTTTAGGCACTCCCAATATGAAATAAATGTCTTCTAGCTGACGTATTACTTCTTTTGAAGTTTTTGTTTGGAGTGGGCGAGCTGCAGTAAACTTCGTTAAGTAGCAGGTTGTAACTAGAACGTGTTTATAGCCAAGGCTATTTACTGGCAGGTCACAAATTAAGTCGATGCCAATATGTGCCCACGGGCGATCTGGAGGAGGTATGGGGCGAAGCTTTTTCTGGGGTTGCGGAGGGAGAGTAGCTGTCATCTGGCAGACATGACATGATTTAATCTAGAAATAGATGTGTTAAAATAAATAAATGTTTATGATTTGATCAGCCTATTTTGAGATATACAGGTAAACCTCCCAAAGCGGCACCCATCGGGAGAATGATTTTGTGCCGCTTCTCGGAGGTTGCCGCTTTGGGAGGTTGCTCGTAAGGTAAAACTCCCAAAGCGGCACCCATCGGGAGAATAATTTTGTGTCGCTTCTCGGAGATTGCCGCTACTCGGAGGTGCCGCTTTGGGAGGTTTACCTGTATTCAGGTCACTAAACTATTGTTTATATATCTCAAATTGTTGGAATCTATACAGTCAGGTTCTTTTATTATGAAGGGGGACCAAAAATCGTGTTAATAATAAACACATCTTAATATCAAGCAGACGAAATATTGTTCACAATAAGCAGACTGACTTATTTACTAATTATGTGTATAAGAGTGCACCAGAATATGCATGCGTTATTTAAAGCCGAAAAGTGGTTATGATTAGAATGTACACAAATCGGAACCAACTTACATAATCTTTTATGTCTTTGTTGAGTCCAAACCTGTAATAATTTTCCTGTATTGCAATAATTGTGGTATTCATACCGGGATGACCTGCGGAGTCGTGAAAACGGCGTATCACTTGTGGTGCCTCATTGGCCTGTACTACTTCAAATAGTTTATCTTCTATCATCTAGTAATGTAGTATATGGTAAAATATATTTTATAATTGCATTGAGTAAGTAGTCTATTGGAAGGAATAATATCTCATACATTTTGATAAACAATACTTTTAAGAAAAAACAGTCCTTCATTATTTTGAGACTATATATCAATTGATAATTGTTAAAAAATATTAACTGTATACTTCAAGATATGAAGAAGTAAATAAATATTTAGTTGAAAAAGTTATTAAAACTTCCTACAAGGAACGGCGTGATTTTAGGTACAATTATACGAAAAATTGGGTATGGGAATACCCATACCCACGGCAACCCTACAAGTTATAACAAATTACACCGAATAACATTCAGTATGTAATCTAAAGAACCATACCTTGAACAGTTTGCCTTCACACACTTGATACTGGTTTGCTAAGCGTCTAAAGTTACTTTTAGCGTGGCATTGTTTTTTTTTACCATTAGCGTCTTGTAAAATGTAAAACGGATATTCTTGAAAGGTTAAGAATCGTAAAATAGAACCATACTCTTCAGTGTTCATCTCTTCCTCTCTCACAGGTCCAGTATGTAATGGATGGAATAAATATTCAATTGAAGTTTAGAATGAAAATCCAAATCGTTGATAAATATGAGAATTAACGCAGAATATCATATTTTAAGCGATATACTGTGACTTTATAACTAAAACGTTGGTGAACAAAATTAATCTTGTTGTTTGACAAGTAATTGTGAGCATGATTTGTCTAACTTTGTATGGTTTTAACAACCTATAATATTAGCAAAGGTTGAATCATAATCGTACAGTGAATCATAATCGTATATGAATCACAATCATACAGTGAATCATAATCGTACGAAACAGTCGTTCAAATGAGATCATATGTAATAGTGCCCTAATATAGTCAGAACTGAACATGATACGAATTTGAAATGGGTATAAATCACAACCACTAACCTAGTTTAACGTAGTGTAAAGAAGAAAATCCTTTAATACGCATATAACAATATAATTATAATTAATATTGTCCTCATCATCGATTTTACATTTATCACAGAGATAGATATCCGCCCACCCAAGCCCTTTCTTTCTACATTTACATCTCATGGTCTCACATCCAGTTTCACCAGAACACATACTAAACTCAATGATAGATTTCGAAGTGGGAAGTTTTTCTGTCATGATCGGTTCATACAGCACTTCATTCATTTTCCAGCCATCTGTTTCTGGTTCCTGTAAATGAAGATGTCATTTTGAAGCTATTTCCAGACACCTGTCATAAAATGAATAGTTAACATATAAAAATGCTGAGTTGTTTCGAGGCATGTAGTTTAGCGAGTGTTTTGTTATCTACTATGGTTGTTATTTTGGTTGTTTTTATTTAGTTGTTAAATCAGTTTCATAGGTCTCAAACGTCAGTAATAGTTTTTGACAACATCATAGTCTCGTCATAATTCCAAACATTGAAGCCATATAAAATTCTGGATGTTCATTCGGCACCTTATGATTGAGATAGTATACAATAATAATATATTGTATAGTTCTAAAACGTCTTTTATATTGATTTCTCCTGATTTGACATTTTTGACCACTGTGCTAAGGCTCCTAGCCCCTTTATGGTTTTCGTATTTAATTATAATTATTGTTGTTATTAAGGCCAGTGGAGGCGCGCCGGGGCGGCCGCCCCCCCGTGCTTTTGATCCGCCCCCCTTGTTGGGGGCGGGAACTCGCTTGTCTGATGTAGCAGTACTTAATGTTAATGCGGAAATGATATACACCATGGACAAGGAGTCCATAATTAGTTGTTTTTGCTGAGATGCCCCATCGTATACTATTATAGTACAAATTATTTAACTAAGTTTTTCATTAAAAATATAGGTAGCAAATTAAAATTTATTACCGCTGCCCGGAGTAAACAGGTTTATCTAATACTATTCTAATACGATTATCATCATACTATGTATTATAAATACATGTAATTAATTGTGATATTCTCGTAATTTTATAATATTTTTTGGTCCCAAATGGAGTAAAAATCTAAGTTTACAGGTGTGCCGACACAGCATGTCATTTGGCGGCACTATATTTTGTTGTTGGTTGATTATTAGTGCCTCCAAAAGAAAATGCTATTAAATTAACTGATTGAAAACACTGATGGAACACAAATAACTGATTAGATGCATGAATATACTCTCGATCAATTCAATTACATCCTCTGTTAGGCATTCTATAATGCACACTTAACAATGAATAGAAAATCTTTTAATACTAATTGAATGCTACTCGATTATCCATAGTGGGACAACCCTCGAATTTCATTGGTTAAAAGTTTTGTCACCTTTTGGGATGGAAGTTTGTATTATAAAAATTGTGACCCCAGGTGCACATATCCTGTAAATTTATCCTGAAAATTTCAGTTCTTAGTTAATAAAACTCTGTTCTGTGGAGAGGATACGTAAGAACTAACCAAGGCATTCATTTCAATACTTTGCCACTATACTATTGTATAGTCGACACAGTAAAAACAATAATAGCCTAGGCTACAATTCGAGTAAATACGGTAGTTTGTTTGGGAAATAACACAAAGTTTATAAGAGTTTGATAACAATCTAGTGTTTTCAATTTGCATTAATTGTATTCTAATTTTTGACATGTATTGTTGGTGTTCTCAAGTTACTTATAAGGTCTCCAAAAGTTGTTACTAGGGGCTTCTAATTATGGGGCCCCGGCCCCGAGTATAATTGATTAAAGGTTCGGCGCCCCTGGCTATAAAGACTAGTCTTGTTAATTTTCTTCTGCCATCGTATTCCTTAATTACGTCTTCAGACGCTTCAAGGTTGAGAAATTCAGTTTATTGGTTGCAGTAGTGATTGGTTTCGTAGCAAAAATCTGCTGTATCCTGAACATGGCTGCATTAAATCTTTGTTACATTCAGCTGAAGCTCCATTAGCAGTTTCAGATATCGGCTCTCCCTTTACTTTTTATCAGCCTAAATACAATGCCAAATTTTCAATTATGCTAGGATCTCCGCAAGGCAGAATGGCAACAACGGCTTTAAAGGTTTCAAAACATTTTGTGATTGATCTAAAGCATTTTTGCACCATTACTTGGAACGAGATTTTGCAAAAACTTTTTCTTTATGTTTCAAGAATCATGTATTTAGTTGATCTACCAACCACTTGATATTTTTTCTTTATTGAAAATCTCTTCTCGACTAATGAATTTAGAGTTATTTCTTGCTAGACCTTTCTCGGAGGTGTCAAAGAAGAGCCGGAAATTTGAGCTTTTGATCTAGCTCTCATAATAAAGTTGCTTGTAAATTCATCATGTAGGTCTCTTTTATATATTTCAGCCAAATTCTCGATGACAGAACACTCGGCAACTATATTTTGTTTGGAAACATTCAGTAAGAGCGCACTTGGGCCTTCTAGGACTGTACAAGAGTAAATGAAGTCATATGAAGTACATACATGAGCAAGCTGATTACCTTAGAAGCTGTTTCTCCTCCTGGAACTTGAGTTAGTTCCTCCAAAGCTCCAACTATTGCTTCAATTAATTCCATAAATACCTATATCGCATCATGTCTCTCAACCCATCTTGTAGCCGCAAGAGTTTTCTATCGCTGGCGTATCGATCTGGGCATAAACTTGAATTGCCTGGCGTAATCTCTCCTTGCGTAAAGGTTATCCATTAAAAAAGGAGATTATTGAAGTGAGATTGGAGATGTATTGCACAGTTATTGCAAAACTACAGTATTAGCTTTTTCATTATCTAAATTCATCTAAGTGATGAACAGTGGACCATTGGATACTTTTCACGTATTCAGGCCTGTACTCCTTTGAATTTTCCAGATATTGCACTATCCCCCCCATCCAATCCAAGTCCAACCAAATTTCTCAAATCAAGACCAGAAGATGTACAGTATGATTCAATTGATCTTGCTATTCGTTCCCCAGTTAAGTCAGTTACAGTTACAAATCCAATAAACTTTTCTTTTAAGATTCTGGATCTATTATTTGAGATATTAGTACTTATGTAGCGAACTGATATCGACAACTGTACATGTGCTGAAACATCTGCTGCCTCGTCATCTGAAATAAAATTAAGGATATTTTTATGTACTTCAGAAACAATATTTTCTATAATCATTGATCCACAAATATTGATGATTTCGTTTTTGGATCTTGTGCTTAAATATTTAGCAATTGCACCACTAGAAATTAGGTTTTCCTTTAATTCAGAATCTCCCGCTCTCAGACGTAAACGAAGAGCAGCACTAAATTGCCGTCGTTTTGATTTGGTTCTGCAACATTGAAATCTGTAGATTATCTCCTATGTCCACGGAAGTCTAATTTCTGTCGACCAAGAAAACGAACAGTTTAAATTATAGGCACTAGTCTATCACGATTAGTATGTTTCTGTTTCATTCGCTGTTTGGTTTAGCTGGTCACGAATATCCAACCAGATTTCTCAGTTATCCGTTAGAAAGCTTCGCTCTTCACACAACAATCTTTATGGCAAGCAAGGTGACTATGAGTAACTTAATTAAAATTTCATTGATTAATTAATTAAATGTATGTTTGGCCTTTAGTAGTTGGTGAAGGGGAAATTACTAAGGATCCTACTTTTTGCATTCCACCTTTACCCACTTGTTTATTGTTCCTATTTAATACAGTACACATATTTTACAACATGCACCCGATAAGTATTCAGAATATGCAAGCCATGGGAAAAGAGTTAACCAGCTACCGTTGAAATACCTTTCCTACTTCCACCAGTAATAGGTGGATATATATAATTTCCTGGTGGATCCAACATTTAATTAAAGTTTATAGACGAAGTTAGTCCTATATCCATGTGATGTGGATACGGAATACTGGGTTTTATATTCATAGAAGAATATATGGTGCTAGGACATCTTGCCGAAAGACACTTTGCCGAAAGATATCTTACCGAAAGCATAAAAGTGATAACCAGTTCAGAATTGATAAGGTTTAATGCAAATATAACTGATAGAAAATCAAAATATAGAAGAAAAGTAAATTAAAATAGAAAATATCAGAACGACAAGTTATATGATATACCACGTAGATATTCTAGATGTGGTATATATAGTATATATTATTCTGAATTCGTTAATTTAATTGGACATGCTTTTTCTTTGATTTGGACAATTCATGACCACATCTAAACTTTTCCAGTATTATTTCTGTAATACTCTGTTCATACATGATTTTCCGAATCAGTTTTGACTTAGAAGGGCGCCATACAGGATCAATTATATTTGAACAATGCTCAATGTATTGTTTCGGCTTAATGTCTGTTCGGCGAAATGTCACTCGGCAACATGTTTTTCGGGTTAATGTTCGTTCGGCTAAATGTCATTCGGCCATATGTCCGTTCGGCTAATTGTCCTTCGGCAAGTTGGGCGGTCACGGAATATATATCCTAGTCTGAATGATCGAGAGAGATGTCTTCTGTTGTTTTCATTGATGTTTCAATTCGTTTTCAGAAAGCTATTCATTTTCATAAATAAATCAAGTGTATTCGCTGAACTTTTAGCCATTATGCGAAACTATGGAATGCAGCCACTTTTATATGAAATTATGAATTATGAATGAACCTTTGCACAGTGCGGCAAAATGGTGATAATGGGGTAATAGGTATTTACGTTAATGGTCCGCATAAAAGTTGCATTAGTACAGGTAGGAAATCGACTCCGTAGAATCAAAAGATTTTATTATATTATTTCTAACTCAACTAGAAATATGTGAAAATGACATCAGCATTCATTTATTTTGAATATTTTGAATATGGGTCAATAATAATGTAATATTTATCACTATATTTTATGCTAATTAATAAAATTGAACGTTATCATGTGCGTAGGCTTCGGTAGGTTTAATAGAGCCATGGTTCTATCAATAATTTACACAGAATCAGTATTTTCTATTATACATAATCAAAATTGTCCCAAATGCCCTACCTATGATGACTCATAATACATAATACCAATCATTAACTCGAGGCTACGCCCTATGTATGACACTGCAATAGCTGCTCTACCTTATGTTAACATTTTTTATGGAAACAAGAACAAAGTTAATATACCTACGAGGCTAAAACAAATAATTCAGTAACTATATAGTATGAATCGACATTTATAAACGCTTTTCATAAGTGAATTATTGTATAATGTGTCTTGTCACAGTTTGTTGGATCTTTATATACCTTTATAGCTTTGAAACGATTTTTTATCAGTACAGGGTTGCTATTAGACAATATACGGACTAATTTCAATCAAAGTTTGTACAGATATAATATACTTCCGTCGTTAGCTACTTAAGTATCACATGTGTCTTTGTTAGAAACAAATTCACTCATATTGTCAAATTTGATGAGCTAGTACAGATTACAATTATTATTATTCAAGCAAAATCAATTAATATTATTTTAAACCATTATTCGTTAACAACTAGAAGGGAAATTACTCAATTAAGATGAATGTTCAAAATTGGAAATATTGAAAAACCGTCCGATATCTTGACCAACTTTTACTTTTAGCTCGAAAATATATTTGGGCGGGCATAGAAATGTTTTAAATCGAAGCTTATATAAATAGACTATATAAATCGCAAACAATTCAGCTCGAAATTGTTTGCATTCTAAGATCGGACAGTTGGAATATTTGCCACAATGCAGGAAGTTATTAATAAAATAGCCCGAAATGAAAATTCATAAAAAATAATCACATTGTTAGTTGAGTTTGAAAACTAGTTAAAATCTATCAAATGATGTATAAGAATACACATATATGTTTTGAATTACCAAAGAATCAAGCATAATTAAATATAGCAACTTTGGCTAACAATAGATATTTGTGGTTTTTCAGAAATTAAATTTTCAAATTTTATGCATAACTTTGAGACTTTGTGTAGGCATGATATATTTAACCAGGTAAATGACAATAACATTTTTCTATTCGTTCAACATTATAGAATCGAATGTACGCATTTAAATTAGCATTTGGATATGTCAAATTTTACCTATTACCCCATGGTTCCACACTGTGCTTTGTGTGAAATCAAACCATTAGATGGAGAATGGAGGGATAATATGAAATGTATTACAGTGCAAGAAATTTCAAATTGGGCTTAGTTTGTGCCCTGATTGAGTTGTTATTTTCCTTTGTCAACTAACACTTCAGTTCAATTGAAAGTGTTAAATCTAATTCTATTGTTTCACCTTGTGATAATTATATTGATTCAACTTCTGAAATCGAGTCGGCTTGTATTTTCGAATTGAGAACGAGAGTATAAATTCCATGACAACGACAAATTATGTGATTATATTTCCTTCCGCAAGAATACTCACGGAGAATTAATATACTGACGTAATTAATTCTTATTAATTCAGTTTTTTAATTATGGTGCAGAGACGCTTCCAATTTGTTTATAGGGTTTAGTCTTTAGTGGATGTACTGAATTCAAATATTGTAAGGATATTCATTATACATGAATAGATAATCCAAATAATTAGTTTGTAAATTTAAATATCCATTGAAATTTGTGTTAAATTATTTATAAACTCGATAAGTATTTTACTAATTAGCTAAATATCATTTATCTTCGAGATGATACAAGATAGAATCAAACTCCAATTCATAAATTGTTTCTTATGCCAAGTAACACATCTACAAATGGGTATTGTCACCTTGAGGTGATGAGACATCGGCAAAGAGATGTGTTTTACAATATTGTGAATTCGATATATCGAAAGTTTTGGTTGGAGTATAGTATTCACTTAACATGCACTGTAAAAAATATGACTCATCAGCTATTATATTGAAGCTCAAACTAAATAACTGAAATAAAGTGAGCTAGAAGTAAACTTAAACACAATTAGGGTCGTTTCCGTCCGAAACACCTTCTGAAATGGTTTAACACCTTTATAATGACGATGACATTACAAAAAAACCTAATATTACAGCTTTGCCTATAGAATGTCATTTTGGAGGCACTATCAAACGACCAACCCAATAGGTATTTACGTTACGCATAAAAGTTTCATTAGTACATGTAGGAAATCGAGTACGTAGAATCCAAAATAATATTCGTTTTTTTCTAACTCAACTAGAAATATGTGAAAAAATGCCTCATCTTCTTGAGATAAAGTTGCGCCCACCCTTCTTTTGAGGCATCACATTCCAGATAAAACTTTTTATTCCATTGAGGAAGGGATAAACACATAGACTCCGAATCTATTGCAATACACAACTCAAGAAAACTCTTCTCCTGCTCCTCACCCCATACCCACGGAACGTTCTTTTGCGTCAAAGTATATAAAGGAGTAGCTTTGTCAGCAAAATTATTGATAAAATCTCGATAATAGTTAACCAATCCGAGAAAAGATTTGAGTCGCGTAGTGAGGAAGGTGTAGTCCGTTCCATTATTCGTTGAATTAACGAAGGCATTGGACGATGCCGGTAGGCTGAAACAATATGTCCCACAAATTCTAGCTCAGTGGCGGCAAAGATATATTTATCCCTCCTAAGTTGCATTTTAGCCTGTCTATATAATTCCAGTGTCTGACGTAAATGACTCAGATGTTCCTTGAAATATTTTGAACATACTAATGTATCGTCCACGTATGCATCGCTTGAAGGTGCGTCACGAAGTACTGAATCAATCGCTCTCTGATATATGGCCGGGAATTAGTTAGGACAAATGACATAAAAAGGAATTCCTACTGTCCCTGTGGGGTTACAAACTCCGTTTAGGAATATCTTCGTCCCTAATTGGGATAGACCAATGCGCAGAAGCTCATCCAATTTCGAGAAAATAGTATTGCCATACAACTTATCTAGCATATCACTGATATCCGGGAGAGAGTAAGCATCTTTGCGGGTAACATCATTTAATTAACCCTCTGTAATCCACCGTAAGCGCAGAGATCTATACTTTTTCTCTACAAGAATGACTCTTGCTGCCCAAGGGGAACAGGATGGTCTAACAATACCATTGGTCAACATCTGATCCAGCTGAATATTTACTTCTTTCTCTGCATTTGGAGACATACGCATCCCTCTAACTTTGATTGGTAGCTCCGAGCCAGTATCAATTGCATGTTCCGATATCGAGGTAATTGACGGGCTTTAGAATTCACCGCAAACACATGTGTGGAACAGCGGATGTCCAAGTGGATATCGGCGATGGATGAACTATTACTCAAAGGGTTTGCATCATAGTCCGTCCGGAATCCACCGTAATTCTAGGTCGGGATTTCTTGAAAAGATTTGAAATTACAACATTTGATTGGCTGAATAATAGGGTACGTCTAGGTACCCATTGGCTTACCATGCAAGCGAAGGTCAGAGGCGGAAAGGTGTTATCAAGAGCAGCAACTCTATGTGCAATATCGGCAGAATCGGAGACGACTTCAGGAAATGTGGATTGGCATTTACAACTTGGTATGCGACAAGATGAACACCGTGCTTTAAACGAGCTCCTCGACTCCTTACACTTCGACTGGATGAGACGCAAGACCGTGAACAAAACTTGTTTCTCTCAAAAATGGTACGGTTACGGTTACGGGTACGGGTCTTGACAATATTGAGGTCCAGCACTGACGGTTGTGCTCCAGAGTCAAGAATCGCGAACGTTCCCATAGAATCGAGCTTGACATGTATAAATACACTTTCAGATATACTTTGATTCCCACTAGACCTTCCTTCCGACACGAAAACTTTCTTAACGTAACAATCCTGAGCCGAATGTCCACGTTTCCAACACTTTTGGCAAAACGCTTTAGAACAGTTGAATGATAAATGTCCTAGAGTACCGCAAATCCAACACTCTTGATTCCTCTTTCGGCGTGAGTCTGCAGTTGGCATACCCGAATAAATTCGTTGACTACCAGTACGACCCCAATTCTTTGCAGTGTTGCTCGTTCCATGCTTGTTACTAGTAATAAATACTTCTCCTTCGGTAACTTCTTGTTCTTTTCTACCCTGGCCTAACTCTTCGATTACTCGTTCACCAGTCTCTATAATCTTTGATTATGAGTCATTAGCCTTTTCGCTAGATTCTTGGATCAGTTTAACTGTGTCAAAGTTTCGGTTTCCCAAATCAAGGGTATACCCTTGGCATTCAGTTCTTTCAGAATAAGGATGAAACAATCTCGAGCTTTCTTAATATCCACCTCTTGGTGTTCTTGTTCAGATATCCATGATTGGATCGGCCCTCTTATTGCCGACGGTAATTGATTAGCTAATATTAGACAGGCCATGTGGAGAGGGGCCTTAGCTTTCATAGCCCCTGACTTCAATTAATTAAAAAAATCATCTACCTGTTACCCTGGTTGCGACACAATTTCAGCATTTCCTGTTGTGGATCTGAAGGTGGATCGATATTTTCAATCATAATTTGGAAAGCTTCTTCTACTGACCTAGACTCTTGACAACTTCCCTGACCAGTTGTCTCTCTGCTGGCTGACGACAAAGAAAGGATGGGAGCATTTGTATTATATTGCATTCCTCCTTCTTTTCCATAAGTGGAGTAACCGCTGCCAAAAATAGAGACTGCCACTCTCTAATATTCTCGCCTTCATGTAATGGTGGAATAGCCAGGCCTCGAAAAGTCATCTTAGACTTGAGATCTCCCGTTGATGCCGTTGCCATAATACACATCGATAAGGAAAAAAACATATACACTAATGTGATGATAAAACCTAATATAGTAATTAGTTTAATATAATCTTACTACAGGTAAACACGAGAAGTGTTTAGTTTAACGATTTGCCTTGAAACTAACGTACTAGCTAAGTAACTAACTACATAAGAGAGAATAGCAGCAGTTCGGCTACTTCATTACAATGCCCAGTATATTTTGTCATTTAGCATTTACATAATACACTTAGTTTTGATACCTTAGATTTTGTTATCTAGCATTAACAGTATACATCATATATTATGTTCTCACCCTACAGGAACTTGGTCCGTATCTCGACCCTATTGAAGGTTTATATCGAACTCTAGATATCGATATTTGAGCCCAACTGAGTGAAAAAATTATAGGGGGCATAGCTCTCCTGGAGCCCCTTAGTGATCGCTCGCTCTAGATCCCCCCACCAGAAATTCCTGGATCCGCCCTTGGAAGCCAAACTGGATTATTCAAAGTTTGTAATTTCGGAATTAATGTAGGTAAAGATTAAATCACCAAACCTCAATTTGTGCTGTGAGGCAGCAGTAGGAGGTTACATTTTGTTAATACCTGGCGCAGATTAGTTATGATAATATTAAAAATTAGCAATATAATACAATATATTTATAATGTGACAAAATTTGTACGACTGAATCAAAATTGTAAGAGCTGAATCCAAATTAGTTCCTACGTGACATCATAATCCCGTTAATCGTTTTATGTGTGTCTCGTTTTATATTCTACCGATATCTAAAGTGTGGACGAATCGGATAAAAACTGGGTGTTTTCCCAAATGTGTGCTTTTATGACGTCATAAACCCGTTATTCGTTTAGAAAACCAATAGATCGTTGTCAGCGTGTAAAATTACCCTGCATGCAAATTTTCAGATTTTAGATGGTCTTCCATTCATTCATGACAAACACACAAACACGCACACACACACCCAAACCTATGTCCATTTATCCCTAGTTTTTGTCTATATATCCTAAAGTGTCCAATTATCCTGGGACTTTTGGACACTTTGGAGGATAAAGGACATCGGCATGGACTCACACACACACACTTAATATATATAATAACTCAATTAATGAGGATATTTTCCAGGGCTTTTCACGAGTCACTTGATTGACTCGATGACTCGAATCATCGAATTTTGTCACGAGTCAATTGACTCGGTGACTCATGAAAAGCCCTGATATTTTCTCAAATTAATAGATATGACGTGAGTCCCGAACTCCATCAGTTGTTATGCAAGATACCTAATGTGTGTCTTATCATATCTGAAATATAGTATTTTCAAGTTTGGTTACTAGCTTGTTATACTCAAATTTTTTTGGCCATCATTAGTCGTTATTTCAATTGTGGTCTGCATATTGCATACAGGTGGCACAAATTTTAAAGTGGCTGCAAGTTACTAACTAATTGTAAGCATGTTTAGAAAATTGTCAACAAGAGTAATTCTGACATGTAGGTTTCAGAACTGCATTCAGGCTTTATTAATTCGAAGCACGTTTTTTGGTAGACAAAAATATATTTAATGAGCTCATTATCTAGTTAATTTGGTTAATACCTCTAAAAACTTAAAATTACAAAAATTAAAAAATATTATCGACCCTGATATACCAATTTATGAGTCTCATCATATCGAAACCCAATTTAGTGTGTACTTCTATTGAAGTGTATTTAAAAGTCCAAATTGAACTTGGATCTTATTGATTGGTACGAATACTTTTGGCAAGTGAGTACTCATATTTCAATTAGAAATTCACATCCACTAAGATTTGTGCCTCCCAGAAACATGATTTATCTGGGTCACGCGTCCCCCCCGTGGACCCCCTTGACGCCGCTACTGTATCAACTTTATATATAACCACACTAATTAAAGTAGTTGGAATATTTACCCTCTGACTTTGATAATACTCTACGAACAAGGGTACTGGATAATCGGAATTTATACGTGTATAGCTAATTTACGTGTTTAAATTAATATTTATTACTAAATATATTATAGACAATATATTATATAATACCTCCATTAGGCACATTTCCATGGGAACAAGCTAGTCCTAATGATGTTCACTATAAAGATTTTGTTGATTGGCAGTTATCGTTCTCAGATGATGTTGCAGTCCTTTGGAGAAAGTTCACCCCAAACGCATTGGAACTATTTCAAAAAATGCTAAATTTGGATATTAGCAAACGCTGCAAGATCACAGAATTGCAAAACTATTTGCAGTATTCTTGGTTACAAACTAATGTAACATTTGAAGAGAGTGTTTCTGATGTTTCTAGCTTATGTCGCACACCCAATCCTGAGAATAATGGTAAGATATGAGCGTACGAAATATTTATTATTTTATAGGTTTTGTAGTTGACCATAAGATGTTTTTAAAATCTAACTTTAATTTTTCTAGGCTAAACTTTAGTTTGTGTTACTTCCATATTAAACATCCTCTTTAATAATAAAACACTTGATCATGATCCTGATCCATAATTTAAAAAGTCCAACTATCGAAAAATCGGATGTTTTATTTAATTTACGTATGACATTTTCTAAAATAAATTAATCATTCATGAATTTTTGGATAATTCATGAAGAATATAAATTATTTTATCCAAAATGATTAATTATTAATGATTTTGGGTGCATTTTATGATTGTCTTTACAATTATCTAAAACTCTGAACTAGATTTCGGCTATTTAGTAAATTCTTTCTACTAATATGAATTGCTTTTGTTTAAAATAATTAATAATTCATGATAATTCAATAATTCCTGAAAATTTAATAACTGATATTTTTCATTATTTTTTTATTCAATGAATTAGTCAGCTTAGATTTAAATTGATATCAAACATCGATTAAAAAAAATTTCTCTTGATCTTTCTTTCTCCTAAACATTCTTACAAATGTTCAGGCTCGGCGGAAAGAAATTATTCTAGTCCGGCCAGCTTTAGATTTTGTGATCTTAACCCGTTGGTTAGATATCGTGGGATTAACACTTGATTGTCATAAGCTTTTGTTTGACAAAAGTTGATTAATTCATTTAAAAAGTCCATGTTCTAAAGACTATTTATTAATTGATTGATTTTTCATAGTTACCTTAAGATCAATTTTGATTATCTCAAAACTATTGCCATTCGTTATTGATCTATTCAATGTTATTAATTTAATAGCTTGAATTTAATATAGTACAATGTATTTGGATACAGGAACGTACATTTTACTATAAGTGATAGTTAATGAGGCAAAGGTATCCACTCAGGTTTGGGAAAACTGGTTTTGGACGGACAGTTGGAAAACCCTGTTTTAACCGATCCAAACTGCTTACACTGGTCAATACTAACTACACTTTTGCTTTATTAATAAGAAAACGTATAAAGCGTGTCTAGAAAACATATTTTGATTGGTCATTAACTATTGACTAGTTTGCAGAGAATCTGAAAAGTGATGATTAATATGTGGTTTCAACCAATTAAATACTAATAAGCTTATACGCATTTATAAAGCCGTATAATAATCCAAAGTATTTGGATTATCATAGCCATTGAATAATATTGTGCTGTTTGTATTACTTGCTTACTGAAACATAGACGTGAATTCATTTTTAATTGCACAAGGTGGAATGCCCATCGATTCCGTCTGGAAATTCTTCATCAAAGTTGAAGAAAAGGAACCAAAGCAAAGTGTATCAAATGTATTTAGTAGTGCAGCTTAACTGCTTAAGCCCATATTTTGGATGGATGTGGACATCCCGGACCAAAGCACCAAATATTTTCCACGTACAGACAATTGCTTGGGCACTCGATTTTTGGTAGGATCCACTTCCGCCGGATACATTATGACCTCCATCATGCATTTTCAAAATGGTCACTTTGATATTATTCAGACAAAAGTCCGCATTCACGAACTCAGTGTCAAATGATGTGGTATAAGGTTATTATATGCATAGTCGTTATCAGAATAGTGTGCGCTGTAGAAAGATGGGTCACTCAGTAGGGTTGCTATCATTTTGAGAATGGAATGTTCAATATTCCACCGTTGTCAGGGAAACTTTTTTATTCTAATATGGTCATGTGACCCCTCTAATTAACGGAAATTCCATGCTGATTACGAATATCTTATTTCTAGATTGGATTAAATATCACTTAAAAAGTTAGATTACATTTAGTGGTTAATGATTAGCTACTAAAAGTAATAAAGTGAGAATTGTGTGAAGACTGTAATGGTATACTAAAATTATGGTTCGTACCATGTCACTAAAAATATTGCTTCTCACAGTTACAAATGGGGAATTCCATGTCAAGTCAACCAGTCATTTCACCACTATCAATCGATTTGTCTGTAAATTGCCGTGTAACAAGCTACAAGCAAGTTTATACTTTCCTCAAAATTTTAGACCAATCGGTTGAGTGGTTTTTGATTTATGACGTCACAGATTTTCATTTTTTGTTTATTATCCAAACATTTTTCAAAATGTTGAAGCACCATCTCACTTCAAACTCGTATAACTTTTGATATAATTATCCAATTCTTTAAACAATTGCTATACTTATGTTTTTATATATGGAGAATTCAAATTAGATGGATATATTAAGTTATCAGTTGTTTTTATTAGTGAAAATTAGAACTGAAACTAATACCGGAAGTAGAACCGGAACCATGACGTAGCAAAAATGTATATTTTCGGATCTATTTTATTTTTTGGTAATTTATTGTATGTAGTCTTAAGTCATTGTGTAGAAAATTTCATTATGGTTTCCATATCTTCCCATTGAGTTATTCACATTTTTGTCCTCTAAACGCTATTTATGTGATACTACAACTTATTAATGTTCTTTATAAAAATAGAATACTGGCTAGAACCTTACTTTATTTCTATCATATTGCTAAATATTTCATATTTAAATAATTATTATCACCAGTGTATTATACAGCCATTTGTAAATACGCTCCTAATCCTAGTCTGATGCAATTTCATACGCCTAAATCACAAATTATTGTTACCGTATATGAGAGGATTCCAAATTTTCGCGCTCCTAAATTCCAATTTTCCAAAAATCATACTCCAAAAGGAGCGTCTCGCGTTCCTGGATAATTCCTTGATTATCACTCATTCCAACAGCATTATACAATTGATATACGTATGTATCAGAAATTTGTGGTTTGTGGTATGTTTGACCTCCGATACACTACACATGTAAATTAAAATGCATTAGTATTGTTGCTATGTTTAATAAGAATGCAATTTATTAAACTATTGAGCTGTGAAGTTTGTTCACTTCTCAATGTTGAATACTAGGTAAACAAGTATGCTGAATACGAATTTGACACTCACAAATTTATATTACAGTCAACTCCGCTTAATAGAGCCACCTCGGGACCAGGTTGTTTTGACCCGATTAAGCGGAGAAACCGATTAACCGAAAATATTGTAAGCCAAACTGTAATTCTGTCCTATAAATCCCGTGAAATTTTGATCCGATTAAGCGGAGAAACCGATTAACCGGTGGCACTATTAAGCGGAGTTGACTGTATGTCTATTTATTGTTGTTATTGACAATATAGGTAAACAAGTTTGTAAAATATTAGAATTTACCTAGAGACTAGACGGTTATTTTAAGTAATTGCATATGCTAAATACGAATTTAGAATTGACTACATATGTACTTGCAAATAAGGGCTGTTTGTTGTTAAAGAGACACTTAGTGACACTTGTATTTGAGATACATACTAATTTCTAAGCCACTTACTCATAGGCGTCGTAACCCGCCCGGGTGCCCCTATGCTACTAATACTATACCCGGAGTTTACCCGGACATTACCCGGATTTTCCGGGCTGCCCGAAGGATTGACCTTTGCATTTACGACGCCTATGCACTTACTGTATAGCGTCAGGAGGGAGGTGTCTTCCCCACCCTCAAGTCAGGGGAGAGTATCTTGTTGTTCCCAATATTTTATTCAATGGTAAATTCTGGGGTTACGGTTACAATTCAATTTCTCGCCACGGTTAACCAGTTAACCGTAGTGTGAAGACAATCGTAACCGTGGACCCAAACGGTTAACCAACCTCACCCTTAACTATTGTTTATACAAGGCTGGATTTGTTAACCGGCTGACTAACCGCTTAACTGTTGCTATTAAATATCGGTTAGCGGTTACAGATTTCGTCAACCAGTAGCCGGTCTGTTGATAATCAGCAGTAGTATTTGGAAATTATCTTACAGTACATCCTCGCTAGTCCGAACAGGAGATCCAACGTATATTACAATGGAATTATAAATTATTAAGTCTCAGACAATTATTTAGGTAGTATACTACATGTTTAGTTTGGATTAAAAAGGTTTGCACAAGTTTGATCCAAATTATTGGAATCTCATGTAATAGAGGCCAATAGAAAATGTATTAATTCACTAATCAGAACAGAATTTTTTTGAATCGGAACACCTCTGTTGGGATTAGCGAGGAAGTACAGTATAAATAATTAAAAATATATGAATTTTGTTGGAAATGATGATCATAAATCCATTTCTCATCACCACAATGACCACATTATATATTTTCTGTAACTACACTATTTCTAACTTGCCCAAATTTCGAAATGTATTAGTTAATGACTACTTATGGAGTAATACTTTATAATACTGAGTCCTACACTGTAGTATAAACAAAACCAGTGGCGGACATTAGGGGGCGCCAGGGGGTGCTTGACTCAGCTTGAGCACCCCCAATATTTCGGTAAAAGTGTATTTTCATTAGTGAGTGAAAAAATGTTTATACAAGTTTGATAATGATGTACAAAATAAGCTTAGGTATTGTGATCAAGTTGAAAAGAAGCAAAATATATCTAATTCAATAAACTTATTAGATAAGGATAAATAAACAAAATATATGTAATTAATTAATTAAATATTTAAAATACTAAATCAACTCAGGATATTTGGTATGAGCACCCCCAATAATTCCCAAAGTGTCCGCCACTGAACAAAACGAATCATAACTGTAGCCTCAGAACGGTTAACAACCCCACCCTTGGTTAATAGGAATTTACTACGTATGAAAATGCATAGATTTAAGATTACCATATTATAACAAATTAATATAATTTAAATTAGTGTTTTATATACTCAAGAACATTGATAATTTGATATTCTTTAACTAGATTAACAGACCGGTTAACTGCTCAATTAAATCTGTAACAGTTAACCAATATTAGCAGCGGTTAAGCAGTCACCCGGCGAACCGAATTTAGCTAGACCTGTGAATTGAGTCTAGTCTGTATGTTCAAATTAAAATAGGTATCATTTCGCCCCTCATAATATTATTTGGGGTGGCCGTTAATAGACAGCCGGGACCCCGGATCAAAACCTCTTGAATAAGAAGGGTTACGAGATAGCAAAACAATTATTAAACTACCAGAATTACAACTGGTGGATAACCTAACTTAAGATTGCAATATTGTTAGCCCGCCTATGGTCTCGCGGGCTACCAAATCCGGCAGTGCTTAATCAGACCACAATAATCTATATATTAAAAGCACAATAGTTCTTTGTGAGTGTGTGTGTGTTTGTCCGGATTACTTTAAAGTAATTTGGAAATTAAAAAACGCACCTCTATTTGAGATAAATACTAACTAGGGGCCTGCATTTGTCCGACTCCGTATGTCGGCATTTGTCCAAAAATTCCAAATATAAAATGTTTAGAATTTTCCGACTACTTTGTCTCTATGTTTTATGCTGACATTTCTCCGACTGTTTATTATTTATCGTAATGTGAGTATTCAATAACAGTTGTAATTTATTTAGTTTTCACTTGTTGATATACAGTCAACTCCGCTTAATATAGCCACCGGTTAATCGGTTTCTCCGCTTAATCGGGTCAAAACAAACTGGTCCCGAGGTGGCTCTATTAAGCGGAGTTGACTGTATGTACTTTTCAGATCTTGTGCTTTATTTAAACATGATGATATATTGGCTAATAATACGTATAAGAAATATTATTAATGCTATTTAGTAATTGATATTTAAATTAACTTGGATTTACTTTGACTCAATATAAATAAAATCGCTGTTCAAAATATAGAACATCTGAAGGTCACAAGTATCCAAAAGAAAGATAATCAATATACTAAGGCTTGTGCTCTTTTTCGTAATGGATGCAATTACGTCCACAGCTAAGCTCAGTCAAGAATGTAATCATATTAGTTAGCTTTCCAGTCAATATGTGCTACTATGCTATTTCTTTTTCAGTCGTCACATAGCACCTTTTTATAGAAAGTCCTCCTGAATTAACATTTAACAAGGCCTCTTAGTGTGTAAGAGGTTTTCTGCTGAGCCCCCATTAGGGTCGCTGGCTACACCATGGACGTAGAATTTATCTTAAAATCGAAAAAATCTGGGGGGGGGGGGCGAGATAAGATATTTCTAATAACGATTTCCATTAATTTCATATTTTAAAAAAAGCTGAGATACCTAGTGTTTATGCAGTACAACCTCGATTATCCGAACTTGTTGGGACCGGTTAAAAATGTTCGGATAATATACAATTCACAAAGAACCAGTTAGGTTTTTACCAAAACACCTTCGTTTAAAAGGTTTCAACTTAATTGGGTTATTTTTAATGGGTTGGCATCAATTACTTTTTTTGATCACCGTATATACGTACTCTAATAGTAGCCCCTATTCGAATAATCGCCTACCTCCAATAATAGCCCCCCCCCCCCCCCAAATTAGCAAATACAAATTTAATACCGGTATCCTGAGTAAATTTATATGTCTAATATTAGTCGCAATACGATTATCAACCGACTATACTAAATAAATTGTATCAACATTTGATATTCTCAAAAGTGACAAAGATTATTGGTCAGAAAATTACCTAAGAACAATAATCGCCTAGGCTACTATTCGAATAAATACGGTATTTTAGTTTCCTTCAAATACTGAGGATTCGTGTTAATATTTTACTACACATTGGAGAGAAAAGAACCAAATAGTGGGGGGGCGGCAGGCTTGGGGTCAAATACATTCAAATGTATTTAAATACAATACAAATACTTTTCAAAATGTATTTAAATACAATACAATTACTTTGGAAATAATTACAAAAGTATTTAGATACTTACAAATACTTTCCGAAAGTATTTAAATACTTTACAAATACTACTACAAACAATCAAGTTCTAAATGCAGTAAAAATTAAATAAGGATAGCTATATGTAGTTTACCTACACCAGGCGTGCCCAAATCGATTTTAATTTCGGGACACATTGGTTTCCTCAAATATTTAGGTGGTCCAAAAAGGCCAATTGCTAAATTTCAGATATATTTAGGGAGAGATAGGTTGGGGTATCCAAAACGAAAATGGAACAGAAATGGTTAAGAAACACATCTAAAATCATGACAGACTACATAAAATGATCAAAATATTAACCGGATTAAATTTTTACGCGGGCCGTATGTTGGGCACCCCTGACCTACACGGTAGAATAGATGGAAGTGAATATACACTACTAGTAACTAATACAAGTTCAATATTATTTCCTAATACTATGCCGACTGCCTAGTTTTGTTGAAAATAAAGTATTTGAATGTATTTGAACAAAATACAAATACATTTCAAAAGTATTTAATTACAATACAAATACTTTCACAAAAATATAAAAAGTATTTAAATACATCTCAAATACATGGGAAATGTATTTAAAATACATCAAATACAAAATACATTTGTATTTGACCCCAACCCTGGGGGGCGGTAGTATGGACCGCCCCTCCCAGCTTTAAAATCTAGGGGGGGGCGCCCCCCTCGCCCCCCCGAATTCTACGCCTATTGGCTACACTTACTCCTACGCACTTGACACCCACTATAGTTAGGGCTGACTTCGAACCTGTCCAAAGATTATATTACTTAGTGAAAGTAAAGTATAATGAAGCTTCTAATAATTATTTATTATCAATTATATAATTTATATTACATATAATTACAATACACATTTAATGTTTGTTTGAAGGTACGAGAAACGAAATTACTTTCAGACCCTGTCGACATGCAAATTGGTGTAGATTGCAGCATTAAATTAAATAACTTGGATTAACATGTCCTATTTGTCATTCACCAATTCAGAGCAGTTTCGAAATAATATCATTTAGAAGTTCCTTAATTCCCACACACTGACCTTGAGTTTGAGATTTTCTGATTAATTCCCAATCCCTTCTGAATGGCCTGGGATTAATCTTAAAATCTTTAAAACTCTAATTCCCTAGGGATTTGGCCCCATCTCTGGTTGCATATTATAGCAATTGTTATTTTTAGACTACTTTTCCAATATTGAGAAAGTAGTCTGAAAAATGTCAACATTTTAGATTCGGAGAATTCCCACATACGGAGTTTGACGTAGTCTCGGAATGTGATTATTAGGGCCCATAGGTTAGTCCATTACGGTGACATTGGGAGGCCATTGTACATTGGTATTTCAATTGGCAAATTTTTGTATGTCCATGGCCCTACCAACCATACCAGAGCCTACACCTTTGTATTGTTAATTTATAGATGCACATTTTAACACATTTACTACATAAATAGAACGTAATTATTCATTTACTCGCTATACATTCTCAACTTAGTGATATTGATAAGCTGATTTAACAGCAAAAACCAGCTATTAAACCAACTAACAACACAACCAGCTTATCAATAAACACAACATTAATTTGAGAATGTGTCGCGATTAAATATGTTCTGTTTATGGTGAATGTATTGAAAATTATATGTATTGAAGATTAAACTGGTGGCTTGAGTGAAATGGTTTGAATTCGCGAGTAGATTAGGAAAAATATTTATTACGAGCCTATAATCTCGTTCGCTTTTGCTAGGGAATACTTAACTATTCCACTTAATTCATTATACATTTATCATGTAGAATTTACACTTTACCACGCAATATAATTAACTTACAAAAGGACTCGTATTCATTTTGTCAAGTCTACAATATTAATCTACAGTCAACTCCCGTTATAACGAAGTGTTCGGGACCGTGGTTTCATTTCGTTATAACCGGAGTTCGTTATAAGCGGAGTTCGATCTTAAAAGAGTTCATTACAGGTAGAATTTCGTTGTAACCGGATTTTCGTATAAACGAATTTCGTTATAACCTGAGTTCGCTATAAGCAGTATTCGTTATAACCGGAGTTCGTTATAACCGGAGTAAAATCAATAGCTTAGAGGCTATATGGGATATAAATGACTTCGTTATAAGCGGAATTTCGTTATATCCATTTCGTTGTAACCGAAAGTTTTAATAATGCAATAAGATAGAAGGATTTCCGGACCATTGAATGTCTTCGTTATAAGCAGGTACTTCGTTATATCCAACTTGGTTATAACAGGAGTTGACTGTATATACATACTATATGATACTAGTTTGCTTACTTACTTATCTGTATATTAAAAGCGGAATTGTTGTGTGTGTGTGTGTGGGGATGTTTGTCCAGAATTAATTGGAAAGACTACAAGTCCCAGAAAGCTGAAAATTTGTATACAGGGGTAATTTTGTACTGCGACAACGATCTATTAGTTTTTGAAACAAAATAACGGGATTATGACGTCACAGTTTCGAAAAACAGATATTTTGCACTAGCTTCCCAATTTTGCTCCGATTTGTGGAAAATTCAAAGCATTAGACGTACACTAAATTTCTACACCTGATAGCAGTTCACGAATTCCCATTTTACTTCTGATTGTGACACAGTTAATTAATTAGTCCCTGCACTAATCAACCATAAATAGTGTATCGTACCAACACAGGTATAGCAAGGTGCAAAATCGATTTTCGATTGTGTTCTATTGCAAACAATTCAAGTAAGATGATTAACGAAAGTTATTAGTTCAAATGTATCATATTATTCTTAGCAATGTGGGTGATCTGATTTGTTTGGTTAACAAGAATGCACTCGAGTAGTTAACTTCTCTGATGCATTGTTTATTTATTACACCTATATTGGCTTCCTATTAATAAGACAATTAATGGAATTACGTAATTTCTAACCTATACTGAAATTATGAAATTAATTAAGTAGTTGATTCATCAAGGATTTAGGATCTGTCTAATTATGAGATTGATATGTTTATTATTACTATCAATTAAATCAAATATTTTACAACCCTGGATTTAATCTCTGCATAATAATGGTTTAATGGTGAGAATAAGACCGCGAAGCGGTCTTATTCTCATCTTTAAACCATTATTATGTAGAGATTAAATCCAGGCTAAGTAAATTACTTTGCAATATAATATACTGAAATAAATAATTTCGTATAATTTATCAGCCACGGGTTTCAATTTATTTGAGCTAACAAGCTAACCTTTTAATGGAGCTGAAATGAGCTACCATAGTTAAGAATTATTGAGCCAATATCATATATTATTAACTAATAATTAATAACTAATAAGTAATGAGAATAACATATATAACACATCATTTCCCAAACAAATTACATTAACGAATCACAACCCAGAATGAATTTACGCGCGTTAAGTAGTGTGTGTAATATACTAGCCACTGGTTAACTTATTTATTATTAATATTACTGTCTTTTAGAGGAGGGAAAGGCCGCGAAGCGGCCGTTAATTGCATCGCGTAGTGCCTAACACGAACAAACAAAGGTCGCGAAGCGACCTTTGTGAGAGAGTGATCCGTCGCCAAGCGACCGAGACCGAAGGGCTCGTAATTTAAAATCTCAATCTTATTCTTAGTCATTAATTCCCCAACTTTCCTAAAAACAGCCCTTATTTGCAAGTAGATAATTCTAAATTCGTTTTTAGCATATGCAATTACTTAAAATAACCGTCTAGTCTCTAGGTAAATTCTAATATTTTACAAACTTGTTTGCCTATATTGTCAATAACAACAACAAATAGACATAATATAAATTTGTGAGTGTCAAATTCGTATTCAGCATACTTGTTTACCTAGTATTCACATTTAGAAAAGTGAACAAATAACTGGATTAGATCTGGGAAATAATCAATTTTTAACAACCCATAATATTTAGTTAAACATATTCTACAAGTATGACTCAATCTCGCCTAGGCGAGAATGAGTTTCAGGCGAAAATGAGACTCAATCTCGCCTGAAAAACAATTTCGCCTACACAGATACATTTTCGATGTTATCTTGGACTTTTAAAATTGCGGCTCTCTACTAAATCGCCTGTATTACCCCCAACGGCAACTTTCCAAAATCAACTCTGGTCTACTTTTAAAGACCAGATTCGTTGTCCACATGAAATTCCCCGTCGTTTAAGGGGTCACTTGCCCATAGTTTATCTCTAGCAACGCAATAATGTCTCAGGAATGTGACAACATTCCTTTCTCAAAATTTGCCCTAAACCTATCGAGTGACCCCTTGTTCGACTCCCAACAGCTATCTGAGTCTAGTTATAAACATAGTGACACTCTAAATCGTTATTTGATGTTGTTCACGACAATTTCCTTAGTTATCATTACTCTAATAGTCCACCAGTGGGTAAAAGGACCCAGGTGGACTATTAGAGAACATGGACCATTCAAGAATTTAGCCTTAAGTAACATCAAATATACATAATATACTAACAACGTTATAGTTAAAGTATATTAGTACAACAGAGTTGTGGATTTGATTGATATTTCATTCAAATCCAAATCAAATCAAATCAAATCCATCCAAATCAAATCCAAATCAAATTCAATCCAAATCAAATCCATCCAAATCAAATCAAATACAAATCAAATACAAATCAAATACAAATCAAATACAAATCAAATCCATCCAAATCAAATCCAAATGCTACAGAGATAATTAATTGAGATGCGTACTTAGTTAGATATACAGTCGAAATCGGGTTTTTTTGTCCCCCAAAATGCACGACAAAAGGAGGCAAAAAACCCCGATGGAAAACACATTAAGATATCACATTTTTGCACGACAAAAGGAGGCAAAAAAACCCGTGGCAAAAAACCCCGATTTCGACTAGAATATAATATAATATAATATAAAATAATATATACTACTGTATTATACAGATATTTATTCACGTTAATACGAACGCCAGCCAACAAAATCTGTTCGAATTACCCAAATTCGGATTTACGAGTCTACTGTTAGTGTAATATCATCAATATCATATGTATTACATATTGTATAGTACGTAAATAAAATTTTAAAAAGGATTTGACTCAAACATTAAATCAAATCCAAATCAAATCCAAATCAAATCAAATCCACAACTCTGTAGTACAAGCAAATATAATCGAGAATATATAGAGTCAATATAAACTATTAGGGAGCAGTGGCGGTCCCAGGGGGGGGCAAATGCCCCGGGTTAAAATATTTTGCCCCGGATTACAGCCCAATTGGTAGTATAATTACATGGAGCATGCCCCGGATTTAATCTAAACCTGCTCTTTTGCCCCGGGCTGGCCAGATCCTGCGCCCGCCCCTGTTAGGGAGTATGAACAATACTTAAGTAATACGTAATAAAATCTGGTCTTTACTAGTCCATCTGTAGTTAGGGGGCCCATGTGGACGTTAGCTTAAATAACATCGAAACTAATTAAGGTGGGCAAATAGAGAAGTGGACGTTTAAAGAGAACTGAGTGTATCTAGAAACAGGCTGGGCACTTAACACATAATGGTGACGAGCCCTTCGGTCTCGGTCGCTTTGCGACGGATCGGTGCTACACACCTCAGGTTAACGGCCGCTATGCGGCCTTATCATCCTTTGTTACCATGCAAAATGGTAGTGGATGTTATAACAAGCCTTTCTACCATTTTCCATAGTTTAACCTTGTTTACCAATAATACCCGTTGGAAGCTAACTTGTAGGTTGATTTTGAATTTTAATTAATTTGTTTACCTATTATAACATCTGGAAGTTAGTTTATATCTTAACTAGAAATACGGTTTCGATTCCCTAAATACAATCCGGACAAACACACAAACAAACAAATAACAATCGAGTTTTAATAATAGATATACTGGACTTAAGCTCTAAAATCTTTTAGTTAACTTAACAGAGTTTTTAGAAATACTGCTGCTAGGTCCACGGTACGTGGTATACCGATGGTATAATTAGGTATAACCAATTATACCAAGTTAGAGTCTAGTTTCGGTAAACTACCTTATACTTAATATTTATTAAATTTTACCTAGATTGCACCTAGATTAGACCAATATTATACAACAATATACTACGTTAATTTCGAGTATTTAAGGTAGTATAGATGTAGGTATATTAGATGTGTAATGGAAGTTTTGAATGTTATACCGAACAATTCCTAATTTGGTATAATTAATTATACCTAATTATACCATCGGTATACCACGTACCGTGGCTAGGTCCCGACAAATTACACACTCACGAAATCATCGATAGCAAATTGACTGTTCCTGCAGCTGCATGAAGTAGGGTTAAGAGTCTTAAGACGTACTTTCGGATACTACATACTCTATTAGCCGATTTTTCCTCCTATCTGATCCACTATAAATGATTCGGTTAACACGCACTCAGATATTACGTACCTCTGATAAGACGTACCAATTTCTATTCCCAAGTAAATAAATATACTTGTATTTTAAATCGGTTAGTACGTACTCTAGAAAACTATTAGCAGAACTCAGTTAGTAATTGGTTTAAGTGAGTAGGTTAAAACTAAATAGTTTAATCTCATCGTTAAGTATTAAGTATGTTAAAGACTTGAATACCCTACATCGTATTTATACCATCAAACAAGTCAGTATTTCGACTTGTGGATTATGTGTACAGATAAGACGTATCTCAGTTAGTACGTACCTTTTCTTGTTTCCCTATTGAGACGTCTTAACCGAGTTTTATTATACTTAAACTATAACGTATGTTAGTATATTATGTATATTTGATGTTACTTTATAAGGCTAAATTCTTGAATGGTCCTTGTTCTCTAATAGTCCACCTGGGTCCTTTTACCCACTGGTGGACTATTAGAGTAATGATAACTAAGGAAATTGTCGTAAACAGCATCAAATAACGATTTAGAGTGTCACTATGTTTATAACTAGACTCAGATAGCTGTTGGGAGTCGAACAAGGGGTCACTCGATAGGTTTAGGACAAATTTTGAGAAAGGAATGTTGTCACATTCCTGAGACATTATTGCGTTGCTAGGGATAAACTATGGGCAAGTGACCCCTTAAACGACGGGGAATTTCATGTGGACAACGAATCTGGTCTTTAAAAGTAGACCAAAGTTGATTTTGGAAAGTTGCCGCTCGGGGTAATCCCGGCGATTTAGTAGAGAGCCGCAATTTTAAAAGTCCAAGATAACATCGAAAATGTATCCGTTCGTCGTGGGACCGCGGAAAAATTTGATGCCGGGGTCATAAAGATTACGTATAAAAAATTTGGTGCTTTTGTCCAGCGTTTCCCGAAATCGATGTTAAGCGTCCTGACTAAACGCGATTCTCAACCTCTCCTTGGTCGATCAAAATGCCCACTTTAAAATTATAATTAAATCCACCCACAGGTCCGTGGGTCGCCCCAGTGAACCCCTCATAACCCCAAACTCGGCGCATATGTAATAGGACAATATAGTTAATGATTATACTATATTCTCAAAAATATGAACCATTTATTGAATTGCAATGGATCTAGGATACATTGCAATTGTCTGAATTATGCACTCTATTAACACTGGCCTTCTTGTTTTGTTTTATTTGGTGACACACTATATATCTTTTGTAGCCCATGTGCCACTCGATTATATATATATTATTTATATTCTAAACTTTCTATTTCCAATTTAGCTGTTAAGTGACTTACTAATTAAAGTAATACAATATTCATTATATTGGCGTCTTATGTGTGTGTAATTGTCCACATTCCATTACGGGTAGTGGGTCCGAATGGATCGGAATCCTTATCTAAATCCAGTCCATAATCCTTCTCATCCAGAATTAAAATTCCAATCCAGTCCATAATCCATAGCTGATATTCAAATCCTTACGATTACCATATACATACAGATATCTCAATCCAATAGGTTGGTATATAAATCTTTCTCGTATGTATTATATTTATATTTAAATTTAGACGGTACAAAGAACATTCTCAATCCAAATATCTATATTACAAAAAAATCTAGCTTTACTAACTTTACAAACTCTTCATAAAAGAGCTAAACAGTTTAGCTCTAATAATTAATGTTACTTCGGGCTGCGGCTTCTCTCTCTCCAATCAAGCCCAACCACGAGAGTCTTCCTTTGTTCAGTTTGGGGAAAGATACTTCTGAATTTTCTTTTTCCCTCTCTGCTCAACCCACTCTCTCAAAAAACACATCTCTTGCTCCGTCTATCGGCCGGAATCTTCGCCGAACTGATTCGGACCCAAAGTTTCCAGTCGGCACTTCAACACAACAATATTTCCAGCCCCACTGCTATCAGCTGGAGCAGGTGCAAAATGTGAACACGCTGAAGACTCCCAAGCCTTACTCCCCACCAATGCCAGTCACATATTGGTCTCTTAATGGACCTTGTATCGCTCATACTTCTCACAGAATAGACCACAGACCCCTCGTGGGAGACTTCCTACCATCCCGCTCACATGATGACATATTCACTCCTCTCCCTCTTAGCATGAGACTTTCCGCGGTAGTGGACCGCTGCTCGGTTGAGACCAGCACAAAGTCTCCGTGCACAGTCACCAGGACTCAACATCCCTACCCTGTCATTCCAATATCCGTGCAGCAATGCTATCCAGCCTCTCTTGACCACGCCACCATCTACAAGTCCTCTTACAACAGCGGTCTAGTCAGAGCAGTTCGGGGAGAATATGGTCGGGCGTTTAACAAATATGAACATTCCAACTCGTTCTATGTTACTGGAGAGAAGAGGTACGGACAGGGTCAGATGGCCACTATCCCAGTTCGTATTTCATCTCAAATCCGTCGACGTATCCTCCGTCCTCAGCTCACCTTATCCAACCTCCTTCCCATCAATATACTACCATCCAAATACCATCGGCACTCCACCCAACTAAACTTCAGATACATTAATCTCTAAATCTTAAAAATAAAACTGCGTACTTTCTAGACCATATCAATGAACACAGACCTGACATCGTTGCCATCACCAAGACTTGGCTAACCGCTAGAGACACTTCGGCTAGGCTGAACTAACGCTCCACGGTTACAAACTTCTAGATTAGCCTAGGTGTTCATCACGAAAAGTTTATGACACTGGACTCCTTATTCGTGACGTCTTTACCTTCAAACAACATATCCGGACACCACTCCTCCTTTGAATCAGCCGACTGGACTATCTCTATTGGAAACCAAGGCATACGCATCATTGTTATATACAGGCCTCCGTATTCTACGTCCACTTTCATTGAAGAATTCTCATCTTTTCTTGAAAATACAATCCTTTGCCGAGAACCTCTCATCATTACCAGCGATTTCAATATCCACATGGACATGCCATCAGAGTCTATTATGTTCACTGAGCTTCTTAAATCATGCTCCCTTATACAACACGTTAAGCTGCCCACCCATGAGAAGGGTCATACTCTTGATCTTATTATTACAAGAAGCTCTGATCAGATAATACTATCCAAGCCTATAGCTGATGAACTTTTTTCTGACCACTTCACTCTTTCTTGTTCCTTAACCCTCATTAAATCCGAACTTTCTACTAGGAAGATCACATTCCGTCGAAAATATATAGATACTCAAATCTTCCTGGAAGATCTCGCAGGTTCCGAACTTTGTCTTAGCCTGCCTGACAATCAGATGATCTTCAATCCTTGTATAACGTGTCTATAGTACTAACAATTAATAATGTTTAATCTCGTGAATACAATACTCTTAAGTAATCTACTACACAGAATTACAGATGTTCTACTGAATATACATTTCTAAGTAACTACTATGAATCTCGTTATAGTTCTCCCTTCCCAAATAAGCTCGACCTCGAGCTTGCTAATTTTCTATGTATGTCTTTTTCTTGTGATCATATACTGCATTCCTCAAATGTTCTGGAAGCCTTCTCTCTCTTTGGGGTCGGTTATATGTTTCATTGTCACTTGGATTTTTATTATAAACTATTCTGCTTTTAATTGGTGTGCTACAGAATAATTTATCCTGAAAGTCTGTCTCTGTCAAGTCATTAATTTCATGCGTTTCACTTAGATAGCTACCCGTAAGAGACTGTGTATCCTCTTCTAACTCGTTTTGCAGATACCGTGAGTTATTCATTTTCTCAGTGATACTATCTTCGGGGTTTCTTAAAGATCTTTCTCCAGAATTTTGGCTGTTGTTATACTGAACTGTCCATTCTGTATTTCTCTGAACGTGATCTTGCAGTCTGTTTACATGTACTACACGTGTTCTTCCGTCAGTATTTTTGATTCTGACATCCACAGGCCCTATGACTGGCTCAATTTTCCAACCCGTTTCCCATCTATCACTAAATTTTCTAGAAACTCCCCTAAATGGAATAGAAAGCAATACTTGATCTCCTGGTATAAACTTACAAAGCCGTGATGAATTCGATCGTCCATCATAATACTTTTTTTGATGTTCCTGAGCTTTAACCATTTCTCCTTCCACAAAATCTCTTAATTCTGCCAATTTTCCGCGTAGAAATATTTCATAAGAGCTCGGATTATAACCAATTTGTTCTTCTCCTAAAATTTTTGATGGAGGATCTCGACCATATAATAACTGAAATGGAGTAACCCCCGTACTAGAGTGTTTAGTCGTTCGATAAGCAAAAAGAACAATAGGTAGATATTCTTCCCAGTCACAGCTTCTCCCAACATAGCACCTTAACATTTGTAATATCGTCCTATTACCCCTTTCCACTAAACTGTTCCCTTGTGGATGGTAGGATGTCGTGTGTGTTTTTTTTTATTCCTAATGCTTTGCACACATCCTGTAGCATAGTGGACTCAAAATTGCGTCCCTGATCTGAATGTAAAAACTCTGGGGTTCCCAATCTTGAAAATAATTCTATTAAAAGTATAGATATTGTAGTCGCCCTTTGATCTTTCATCGGAAAACACTCCAACCATTTTGAAATTGCATCTTCTACAACAAGAAGATACCGATTACCCTTATTACTTATTGGAACCTCCAACACATCCACTTGAACCATTTGCATTGTTCTTCCAATTGGTGTATTCAACATAGGAGCTTTGACCGGTAATGGAAGCTTGGCCTTTTGACATTGATCACACGATCTTACATACTGCTCGATATCCATAGCCATTCCCACCCAATATGCAAGGTTTTTTAATCTGCTTAAGGATCTTTCCATTCCTTGATGCCCCGCATTGTCGTGAGCTTGTTCTAAATAATCAAGTTTCATGACGTCCGGAATAACTAATACAGTTGATACATCTGAGTATGGTTCTATCTTGTAACTACGGACTAGCACGCCATTCATCATAAATAGTTGCGATCGCATCTGTTTGTATATTCTCATCGACTTTTCTTTCCACATCGCACCCTGAAAACGATGATATGTCGCCGTCACTTCCAACTCACTTACAACTTTAGATATTACCCGGTCATTTAATTGATGTTTTCGGATATTTTTCCAATCTTGAAGATTAGTTAGTTCAGTTACTGCACAGTGCGCCTCTTCATTTATAACTGGCACACGTGATAAAGCATCTGCATTTATATTCTCCACCCCTTTACGATGCTTTATGATGAAATCATATTCTTGGATAGCAACTGCCCAGCGCCATAGACGTCCTATACTCTTCTGACTCGCCAACCATTTTAATGGTTTGTGATCTGTAAATATTTGGAAATGTCTTCCAATTAGATAGTGACGAAAGCGTTTAAGAGACTCCACTATTGCTAAGCATTCTTGCTCTATCACACTATAATTTTTCTCTGCACTTCTCCATGATCTGCTATAATAAGCGATTACTCTTCCTTCTTGGTCTAGAACTGCTCCCAATCCGATACTGCTGGCATCCGTATATAACGAGAAAATTTTATTGAAGTCGGGACATCTTAATACCGACGAAGATGATAATTCACTTTTTAATTCTTTAAATGCGGATTCCTGCGATTGCTTCCAACTAAACTCAACATCCTTTCCAGAAAGCATATTCAGTGGACCTGCAATCCGGGAAAAATTTTGTATATATCTTCTATAATATCCAGCCAATCCTAGAAATTGTTTGATTTCAGTCTGATTAGTAGGTTGTGGCCAATTTACAATTGCTTCTACCTTTTGAGTGTCTGGAGACATTCCCTCATCTGAAAACGTATGACCCAAGTAATTAACTTTACTTTTCCCAATTACACATTTTCTTCCTCTTAACGTTAAGTTATGTTGTCTCAACCTTCCAAATACTTCCCGTAATGCTTCTCGATGTGACTCCACATCCCTTGAGAATACCAAAATATCATCCATGAAATGATCATTGATAGAATCTTGTCCACTCAATACATTATCCATAATTCTCTGGAAAGAACTTGGACCTCCAGTTAACCCGAAGGGTAAAACGTTGAATTCATATAAGCCCATTCCTGGACACGGAGAAAATGCCGTTTTTTCTCGATCCTCCTCTGCTACAGGTATTTGCCAATATCCTGAGTTCAGATCCAATTTGGAAAAATATTTCATACCGTTTAACTTATCCTGTACTTGATCCGGGAGTGGAAGAGGGTAAGCGTCTTTATGTGTCACTTTATTTAGATTTCTATAATCGATGCAAAAACGTAATTCTCCATTTTTCTTGGTTGTCATCACAGGGGCAGCAAGCCATGGGCTATTCGAAATCCTGATTACATTTCTTCTCAACATTTCATTCAATTGCTTTTTCATTTCCTGTTGAAATGCTTGGGGAAGTATTCGCGGTGGTGTCTTTGTTGGATTGGCGTTACCGGTTCTAATCCTGAATTCATGTACCTCCGCAACACCTGGTACAGAAATAAATAGGTCATTGAATTCCCCAACCATATCAACAAACTCAGTACTTGACTCTGGAAGCTCAACTACTGGAGCATTTAAGTAATCTGGAACTAATCCTCGACATTCCTCCTTTTCTTCCTCTGTTTCAATGATCGTCATTACTGAAAATGCTTCTGGGTAGACGCAAGCGTGATCCACATGTATGTGATTATAATTGATTTGCGTACCTTAATATGTAGAAGTATCGACTCTTTAACATTTCGAGAATCTTCTAAACGGTCGACCTGAATAGGTTTCTTTAAAACTCGTTCCCCAGTTGGATCTCTTAATCGTTTTTCTCTGTCAACTTTTTCGTCTATTTTTAATACACCAATTCCTGAACTACATAGTTTATTCTTTTCGAAATCTAAAGTTACTCGTTGAGCATTAAGAAAATCGACTCCTAATATGCACTCCTCTATTAGAGGTGAAACAACTAGAAAATTGTGATAAGTCCTCAGTTGACCAATTTCTATTACCATTGTTGCTTCATCCAAAAGATTCATTTCGTTTCCAGACGCAGTAACTAGACCCTTTTCTTTTACTGTTTTAGTTTGAAATCTTGACAGATTTTTAAAGAAATCTCCCGAAACTAGACAAACTGTTGCCCCGCTATCAATCAATGCTGTGCACTCTCTACCCCCCACCTTTATTCTGATCTTCCACGCTTTATTGTTTCTGTTTTGAGCCTTTTCAACTACTGGGACAATATCACGGCTCTCCCGTATTGTCCCTTTCAGTTTAAATGTTTATCAAAATGGGCTGTTTGGCAATATCTAGCGATATGCCCTGGCTTATCACATCTATAGCATCTCATCTGGTTTGACGCTCTGCCTCGTCCTCTTCCTCGTTTATTTGCACAATCTCTCGCATAATGACCTTCTCCTCCACACAGAAAACATTTGAAAACAGTTTCTTGGTTTCTTTCTCTTGGAAAATACTTCCCCTGGTCCCTTTCTCTCGATATATAATTCCCATGGTCTCTCGCTCTTGAAATTTTTTCTCTTTTTTCAACTATTGCTATATCTTCCATGTTGCGCAATTCACAATTCGTACATTCCTTCCTATTAGTATTGCTTAAACTAATTTGGTTTTCTTCCTTCAAATTGACTGAAGCCACTGCTTCCCCATCCAAATGTTCTAATTCACTATCCAATCTGACGAGCACTTGTGCTCTTCTCATCGCTTCTAATGAAGTTTTGATTTCCGGAGTACCTCTAATTTGTTTGTAAATTGATTTTGGTAAACCTCGAATATACTGTTCAAATAACAATGATTCCCTCGCTGCATTATCCATCTCTGGAAAAGCCTTCCTTAATAAGTCCTTTAGCTCGTACAGATACTTTTGGGGAGTCTCATTCGGAAGCATACCCATGTCATGGAACTTGCTCAATGATGTGAACCTAATATCCTCAGGTCTGAAAGCATTTAATAGTGTATCCCTCACAGTTTCGTATTCTTTTCTCTCTTCTCTGTTCAGTGTTTTATATACTTCCAATGCTTCTCCTCTCAAACTCGTAGCTAACATTGCTGCTTTCTTTTCTCCTCCCCATTCGTTTGCTATTGCACATATGTCGACATGTTCTAGAAAATTCTCAATATCGCCATCTTCAAATTTATCCAAATGTACATTAGCTGCCATTTTCTTAGTTTACTCTCTGCTACCAATATAACGTGTCTATAGTACTAACAATTAATAATGTTTAATCTCGTGAATACAATACTCTTAAGTAATCTACTACACAGAATTACAGATGTTCTACTGAATATACATTCCTAAGTAACTACTATGAATCTCGTTATACTTGTATGAAAATACCCTACGCGCTATCTACAACAACCATGCACCCACACGAACTAAATCGATTGTATCTCGGCCTTTTGTTCCTTGGTTCTCCAAAGCCATAAAATGTGCCAAGCATGTCAAACGTAGAGCTGAGCGGAAATTCGGCTTACATGTCAAACAAACGACCTGGAAAATTACCACGATTAAAGAAACATTATGACATCCACGATGAATCGTGAACGCTCGGCATACTATACGGAAATGATAAACGAACATAGTCATGACAAACGCAAACTATTCAATAAAGCTAAATTACTGCTTGAATTGAACGATAAACATTTACTGCCACCCCACTCCGACAAAGCAACATTAGTTCATGAATTTGCTAACTTCTTTGCTATGAAGGTATCCAAAATAAGATCAACTCCGACGCAACCATTTTGAATCCATCTACATCATCTATTTCCACTTGTTATCAATTTTCCTAATTCAAAGAACTATCTGAACAAGACATCAAGCTTTTGGTCAATAAGGCTTCAAACAAGACTTGCGACCTTGATCCACTACCATCTTCACTGATCAAATTTTCAATTGACATCCTTGCTCCTGTCTTGAAGAAAATTGTAAATAATACTTCCCTATCCAAATGTAATTTCTGCTCTTGCTGGAAACGCGCTATTATTCGTCCTAAATTGAAGAAGAGCAACCTTGACCCTGTCCTTGCTAATTATCGTCCATTATCCAACCTATCTTTTCTCTCAAAACTAGTTGAGAAAGTAGCTGCTGCCCAGATAGTTAACTATCTTAATAACACTCATAAACTCCTTCCAAGAACACAATCTGCGTACAGAAAGCACCACAGCACAGAGACCGCTCTGGTTAATGTGAAGAATGACATACTCCTCAATATGAACCAGCAACATGTCACCCTTCTCGTCCTCCTTGACCTTAGCTCAGCGTTTGATACCGTCGATCACGCCATTCTACTCAACCGTCTCCACACCTGCTTCGGTGTTTCTGATACCCCATTATCCTGGTTCAAATCATATTTATCTGGCAGAAAATTATTCGTTTCTATTGATGGAACCTCATCCTCTGATCATAAAGTCGAATACGGTGTCCCTCAGGGTTCCTGTCTTGGTTCGCTTCTTTTCATACTTTACATAAGTCCTCTTTTTGATATCATAAAATCTCATCTACCTAATATGCATTGCTACGCAGATGACACTCAAATATACACTTCATTTAAACCAGACTCATCGACAACTAAAAAACTTGCACTCACCACCATCGAGTCCTGTCTTGCTGATGTCCGAACGTGGCTTATCAATAACAAACTATCTATCAATGACTCAAAAACAGATTTTCAGATCATCGGAACTCGCCAACAACTAGCGAAAATAATATTAATGAAATATCTGTTGGAAAATATCAGATCACCACATCCCAAGAGGTTAAGAATCTTGGAGCTTGATTTGACGACACCCTCACTATGTCTTCACACTTGACCAAGGTTGCATCTTCTTGCTTCTACTTTCTCTATAATATCCGGAGAATTAGGAAATATCTCTCTCGACAGGTATGTGAAACTCTCGTAAACGCTTTGGTTACCTCTCGTTTGGACTATTGCAATAGCCTACTGTATGGACATCCCTCAAAATACTTTCTCGCCTCCACGTGTCCAGAAAAGCGCAGCCAGACTAATTCATCAATCATCTATACTTTCTGAGTCAATTCCACTGCTATACGATCTCCACTGGCTGCCTATTGATTATCGTATCATCTACAAAATCCTCCCGATCACTTTCAAATGAACCTGCATATATATCAGATCTCCTCAAAGTGAAACATCCAACCTGCTCTCTTAGGTCGGGATCTGGAATTACACTTGATCAACCTGCTATCTACTCATTCAAAACTCTTGGTGATCGCTCATTCACTATCGCAGCACCAAAAGAATGGAATCGCCTCCCTACTAACATCACGAATTCCCCTTCTTTAGATGTCTTTAAAAAACATTTAAAAACTCATATGTTTAAAGAAGCATTCAAGAAATGCTAACCCACTCAATACGTTCATACATGTGTACATTTTCGCATTCGCACACAAGCACTTTTTATTATTATTATTGATTTTAATATATTCCTGTACAGCGCATTTGAACATATTCTTATGGAATTTGCGCTTTAGAAATGCATTATTATTATTATTATTATTATTATTATTATTATTATTATTATTATTATTATTATTATTATTATTATTATTATTATTATTATTATTATTATTATTATTATTATTATTATTACCATCTTACTATTATGGATTTTGGATAGTTTTGAGAATAATTTCCAAATCCATTAAAAAAAAACAATAAATTACTGATTTGATGGATTTGGAGTCCGTTACCTTTGAGTGAATTTGGTCAAAATATTGCATTTTTTAGCGCTTCTTGCTGAATTTTGTTTCTCAACTCAACGGATTCCTAAGATGAGTTTACATGACTGTTCTCAGGATCCTGGTCACTATTTTGAAGAAAAGGAATTCGAGAGTTATTCTTTATCTCATCCTAAATTTGACAATGTCCAGAACAACCAATTATCTACAAGTGATTGTGTCGACGAAGATCCATTTACTCACAAATATACTCCTATACCATCACACTCTGAGCGTATTAATCTTGAAACTAATTCAAGATCGAATGATGTAGTGTCCGATTTAGTTCGAACTCACCAATTTTCTAATGATACTGATTTAACTGTATGTGTCTCGAAGAACTTCAATTCTACAGTTTCAAATGTTTCTCCCAGTCATAGTCATCATTTCTCTGATGGTTTTATTCAGCTTGACAGTAATACTTTATCGTCGAAATCTTATGGAGATGTTCATCACCCTAGAGGAAGCAGTCTTATATATAACATTAGTGTTTGTTGATCCGTTGGTCTTGTGTAAATATTCTTTGTAATTGTATTTGTCTGCTTATTAATCTTATTGCTTGTGTATTTTATCTTGAAATTCGATATACTCATTTTTGAAATCAATATACTGTTTTCAAAATATATTTTCCAAAAAATTTCTAGGAATTGATAGGGGCTTGTCAAATTTAGATTCAGCAAACCCAATTGCCTAGCATTAGATGGTATAATTTATTTTGAAACATATACATCATAGCCTACGTAACTATAGCCTATTCACGGTAACAGTTATACATCACCATGGATTACTTCAAGTCTATTTTATTAACAAACCATAATTTTTTAATTTCATTTTATTACGATAATATATTATAGGATAACTACTGTAATTTTGTCTACATGTATTCCTTGACAATATTATTTACATTTTCTTCCTAATTCCCAATTAATAAATATTTTTGTGTGTCTTTCTTAGCAATATGCAAATTAGATGTAGTGTGGCCAACTGTTCCTCCAATTACGACGGCACTAATTACACTCCGGTGTTTGAAATGTTGAACCATTGGTCAAAAGAAGTGCAGGAGGAATGGCGAAGATTTCTCCATAGAGATGATGCATGTGAATTGGTGAAAGTTTTTATCTGTGCGAAACATTTCAGTGATAATGATGTGTTACTTGACTTCTATATTCACAAGGGTGACGGTATAGTGAAGAAAGTTTCAAGAAAACCTGGTCTTCGGAAAAATGCCAAGCCCATCAATCTACCTAACTGTCCTTACTTCAAGGATCTTCTGAACACCCAGATCGTTTAGACCGAGATGAAATTGATATCCGGCATTTTCATCAAGCTCTTGAGTTGAGTCGTGCAGAACATAAAAAGGAGAGCGACACCTTTTCTGTTAATGATATTGATGAAATCCAGCTGAAGTTTTCGACACTTAATTTATCTGAAAAATGGATGTATATTTGCTCAAGTCAGACTACCTTGCATATTTTTAAGAAGTTACAATCTGGACCGCTACTATCCATGTCTCACCAGATTTGTATATCATGATACTTTGCATGTGAGGTGTTTTGTAATTGAAGATGAAATTCCGACCCAAATCACTTTCATTTCTGATATTCGTCAAATTTCTCAGTTAACTCGAGAGCTTGAGACACATCAACAAGATGCTATTGAGATTGGTATCAACAATGCAATTTGTTCAGTTAGATCAACCATAGAGAATTGACAACTTGTCAAGAAGGAAGCATCTTCAATCGGCTACAATTTATTTTGTGTCAACTTGAAAATTTGAAGGTTTCAAAGAACAACCTTCGATATAATGTCTTAACTTTGGTTCTATCTTTCAAGGCTCAATTAATCTCTTCAGGTTGCTACCGTTATCTGCAATCACTAGAACGTATCTGTCTGCCTCATCCATTCAAATATTAGCTTATATATATTATCTGAAGGTTGCATGCAAAGACTTAAACAAATTCAAGAAACATGTTCTTCTCCAGTTAGATGAAATTCACGTAAGGTCTGATGATACTTATAAGGGGGGTAAATCTTTGGCTCCTCTTTTATACAAACCGATTCAGCACATCCAGAAAACAGTTCATTTGAATCTCATTGCTAAGACTGTCTTAGCTTTTCAAGTTACAAGCCTTTTCACAAAGTGGTCAGAAATTGTGAGACTTCTTCCATGTTGTAATGCAAAATATTCTGACTTACATCCAGTGGTAAAGCAAGTTATTATTGACATCGAGAAGTGTGGTCTTAAGGTGGTAGTAATTTGTACATACGATTATTAACTAAATGTGAGTTTATTCAAGTCTCTAGCTGGTAGCCAAGTTTACAGCTAACTTGCCCAAACCCATCAGACCCTACTAGATCAATTTTCTTGATGTTTGACCCGATTCACATAGTGAAGTGTATCCGAAATAATAGGATAAATCAAAAGAATACCAATACAACCTTTACCTTTCCATCAATTGATCTACTTTAGTTAAACTTTTCCTTATCACCTTTCAAACGCTTCATTCAAAGATCTCAGAAATATTTACAAGTCCGAGCAATATTCAACTGCTAAGATCGCTCATAAATTAACATCCAAAGTTGTTTGGCCATCAGTTCTTGAAAGACGAAGTGTCCCTTTGGCTCTTGCAGTTTGGGATCAGTCAACATCCAATGCGGTAGTCTTGTATAATGAAAGGAATAATATTTCAAACCAAACTTATCAATTCATTTCTCTCATTAACAGATTTTGGAAAATGTGCAAAATACATATTTCAAGCAAAGATATTCGCCTACGTTTTTTCAAGCTTAAAGATTATCGTTTTGAGTTTTTTTATAAGTTTGTTTCTTGTCTTCAGGTTGGAAGTGCTTTAGTTGTAGCGGGAGAGCAGGAAAACTTAGTTCACAGACCTTTATTAGCTTAATTCACACTTGTCAAGTTATACCAAAAATCGTTAACTATTTAACCAGCGATGATTGTGGATATTCTTACGTTTTGACAGGATTTCTACAAAACGATTCTCTTGAAACACATTTTGGTGTGTACTGATTAAAGTCCGGTTGTAATTAGTTGTAAAATACCATTCCTTTCTTATCTCAGCAAATTACTCTCTGCCGCTAGCAATTGTTTATTGAAGAATAAAGTTCGCAATTTAAACTCTAAAACGAACTTGGAAAATTCCACGGTGGATCGAAGAGGAAGCTACAAAAGTTACAATCTGAATAATAGTTATTTTATAGTATGTATTGTAATCGTATACAGTTAGTTTGTAATAAGAGAGACAATTATCACCGTTACCCAACTCTATTGCAGTAATATTCACTAAAATCCATTTAATGTCAGGTAAATTAGATATGCTATATATTGTATGTATTTTGCATGTAAGACTTGAAGTTATCCATGATTAAATACCATGAATAGTCTGTGCATATACATTATTATTTTAAGCATTTAAATAAATTAAATAATTGTATATACTTCAGAAAGTGGTTTAAATACTTTAACTTTGTTTTTCAAAATTTTACTAGTTTTCAATTAACGGTTCAATTTTCAGTTAGGCCACTGTTAATGACAATATTGTTTCAGCTCCACACGAAGTCTATCAGAGGATGCGGGCGGGCGGCATCTCATTATCATCATCTTATTATTTGATGACGACATAGTTAATAATTATCTGAGCAAATATTCTAATTTGTGAGTGTTTATGGATAAAATATGCAATCGTTGGGTAATAATTCTTGTTATAGGCTATTATGGCTATTTAGAGTGTGTCTTACAATAAAATTGGCAACGTACAGTGGCTTTACTTGAATTGTGGATGTAATAATGAAAATAATGACAATATTCGTGCGGGAGTGAAATCTGACGCGGGCGGTGGAGCTGAAACAAGATTCCAACAAACAGTGGCCTTAAGTCTATCAATTGATTTAGAAAATGTATTTATATCACTCATGTAGTAGAGTATATGAGCACTTCATTTAGTAATTAGCATACTATACTATATATCCTAAAATTAGCTTAATTCGGTTAAGGCTTGGCTCCTGGAATTAAAAACCTAACTATCTTCCTTAGCTTGTATTCTATTTACCCTCTATTATCTATCATTTAAAACAAAGTTTGACTCTCTAGCTCATATACATTCCAAGATGCAAGGAATGACTAATCGGAATTTTTGAGATATTTATAAAAATTCCGATTAGTCATTCCTGCAATGTTGAAAGCAATCACGTAATCAATAGAAGCTCTCTGTCGCCCCCCTACTACTAGTTAGTACTAACAATAATATCATTAACATCGCATTGATAACTACCCAAATTTCTGTTATAACTTTGTTTATAGTAAAATCTCAATTAATGTTAAATATAATGACACGTCATTTAGTTCCATATTCACATACCTCACTGTAACTTGGAATGCATATGAGCTAGAGCAGTGTTTCCCAACCTTACCAATTTAACGCCCCCTTATCGACTTAATAATTTCAGAACGCCCCTACTTAATACTTTAATGAATCGGTTTTTAATTAGTGACTATATGGAATTATTAAAGATAGAGTATCTAGGGACTAATCTAAGTATCAGTATACTTTGGAACATGTGATCCTTGACTTTGGTGGCTCTTTGCTAGTTTGACTACATCCAGTTCTAACTGCGTAAGAAAGAGTCTCAAGTCGCCTCTTGTTGATATTTCCAGTCGATTTCTTTGTTTTGTGAGCAGATTAACTACTGTGCTGAATCCCTTCTCGACAAGATAAGATGATGGAAATGTAATAAACATCAATTTTACAGTTTGATAAATGTGGGGATAGCGTTCAGATACTTCTTTCTTCATCCAGAATGTACTGTATCCACATTGGGTGAATATGGTATTGCATTCGATATCATTCTGTAAATCGATGAATTCTTCTTGAAATTGTGGATCCAAAGTTTCTATATTGTTCCAAATGGATTTATCACAAAATTAGGGATAACTAACTCGGTTAAATCTTTGAATCGAATCAACAAATCTTATTTAAGGGAATCAATATGTGAACAGTAAATATGAATGTTGTCATCTGTAATGCTGTTATTATTTGCCATCTCCCGTTCACATAAACCCGGTAAGTGCACAAATTCACGACGCGCAATATTCTGTCGGAACAAGGTTAGTTTACTTAAGAATGATAGAACAACGCCCTTCGCTTGAATAAGAGTAGTATTATTCCCTTGTAGCTGCTTATTCACTATATTCAGTTTCTCGAATATGTCAGCTAAGTAAGCAACATCAGTCCTTATCATTTTAACCTTTTCTGCCAGAGTGAATCATATTCTCTAGGAACTCGACTATAGAATCAAACAGTTGATGGAATCGTTTCAAACAATTACCTTTAGAAAGCCACCTAACTTCAGTATGAAGAAGGAGGCGTTTGTAATCTTCGTCATTGGTTTCACAAAGTTGCTGAAAGATGCGATCATTCAGTGAGTTCTTTTTGATTTTGTTCGTACAAGTAATCACGATTTGCAAAGACTGGTTAAGATTAGCTGTTAGGTGCTTGGCCATCAAATGTTGACGATGTATGACACAATGAATGCAGAATACATTCGGCACAGCTCGTTTCAGATGAGCTATGAAACCACGATGACGTCCAATCATTGAAGGTGCTCCATCAGTAGCACACGCGATAATATTTCCCATTGGTATGTTCTTCTCTTCACAAAATTGCTTTACCACGATAAATATTGTCTCACCTCTAGTATCTGTTTCTAGTGGTTTGGAGAAGAGCATTTCTTCTTTTGATACACCATTGTGAATATATCGTACATATGCCATAAGTAAGGCTTCATTGTCACGTAAGGTTGACTCATCAAGCTGCAAAGCGAATTCCGTTGTTTGTAAAACTTGACACAACTGTTGTTCAACATCTACAGCCAATTCGTTGATCCTCCTCGAAACTGAATTATTACTTAAGGGAATTGATCTAACTACACTAGACGCATCTTGATGCATGACAGTAGATATAACCACTCTTATAGCTGGAAGGATGAGCTTTTCACCTATTGTATGAGGCTTTCCACATTTGGCGATTAAAAGAGCAATATTGTAAGAAGCAACAAGGCCATTGTCATTTTTTGTAGTAATTTTCTTAATCATTCCATCTATGGAACTACGATTTGCAAACTGCTTGCTTAAAGTCTGGAAATATTTGAGGTCCTTGTCTTTCTTATCAGGGTGTTTCTTTGTCAAATGGTCGCACATACGTGAAGGTTTCATACCCTCATTAGAGAACACTTGATTGCAAAGTAAACAAAAGGGTAATTGTTGATTAGTAGGTGAAGCGATGAAACCAAATTTCAGATAATCTATGGAGTATTGGCGGCACTTTTTCTTGGGGTTTTCAGCCATTATTGGATATGCAAGCAGCAGTATAGGTTGTAAAAGAAAAAAAAGTGTCTACTATTGAGGTTATTAATGAAATAACATGGTATGATCACTTTTTATAACTTCTTTGTTAAGAAGCCGTCTAAACTGTTAATTCAAAACAAAGAAACAATACCATTGAAGGCATTGATAGATTGTAGATGGTGAATAATAAGCTATTCTTGTGGGTAACGTGTTAGAATTGTCATTATGGTGTAAAGTGGACAACATAATATTGATACAATAGTATTTCACAAAATTTACAGATGTTAGAATAAACCTTCACCCTGGGGCTCATTATCTTCTCAGCGCGCCCCACAGCGCCCCCCCAAGGCAAGCAAACGCCCCCCGGGGGGCGTTTGAGTCCCCGTTGGGAACCACTGAGCTAGAGAGTCAAACTTTGTTTTAAATGATAGATAATAAAGAGGGTAAATCAGTGGTTCCCAACCTGGGGTGCGTGAACCCCTTGGGGGTGCACGGGATACGTCTCGGGGGTGCACCGGACAAGGAGTGGAGTGAATATTGAACATTGTATAATGAAGTTTTTAAAATATAGTTATAATCTACAAGTTAAATTCTTATCACTCGACTATATTGATTTATTACTATTGTGTTCTGTAAGTTACCCGACGATTTTTCAAAGAGGGCTTAGTCCGTACTGGTCCATTTACCACAACCTACGGCTTTGGGCATTCGTCCCCCCCCCCCAATATTGGTGTACAGTGTACTCATAATTTTATCCTCCCTAAATCAGCAAAATATTGTTGTCATAAATTGTTAGTAATACTCAATGATATTTGAAAATCCTCTTCACCCCAGAAAATCTTTCTCGCTCGCTGCGCTGGCTCGTCTATAAATCCATGTCTACTTAGATTAACCTTGTGATATTATTACATATTTACGCTTTTCATCCTAATAAGACCATATGATGTTCACCCCCCAACATGTTTTTATAATCGATGCCCTTATCAATAGAATCCTTCAGACTTGGGTATGTCCTGGGGGTGCCACCAAATTTTCGGGTATCAGGGGGTTCACGAGTTAAAAAAAGGTTGGGAACCACTGGGGTAAATAGAATACAAGCCAAGGAAGATAGTTAGGTTTTCCAATTCCAGAAGGAACTTAGCCAAAATGTATTTATATCACTCATGTAGTAGAGTATATGAGCACTTTTCATTTAGTAATTTGCATACTATACTATATATCCTAAATTAGCTTAATTCGGTTAATTAAGTTCTCCGAATAATTGATCATGCTACCATCGGACCAAACTGACCCGGTTAAGCGGATATAATCTCAGCTAGACTATCGCTTCGCTTATTAGGTCGCTTCGCGGCAGAACACAACCACGATGCGGTTTGTGTGTTTTATGCTTCTAAAATTAATTATAAAGCGTAAATAGGTCTATAATAGTAAAATTTAACAATTGAAATTTTTAATGATTACGTCATCATGCGGTAGTGAGTAAGCATATTGATAACCTGGTATGATCAACATGTCCGCATCATTACTGTACATGTTCTAAAAAATTTCAGAATTTGATTTCATAGAGGGTGCGAATTATCTGCGTTTAATGGACTTCTCAAATGTGATAATGACGTCATAACATGGTGAGGAGTAAGAAATTTTCACTGGAAACCTGAATAAATATATACACACATATAATTGTTTCCATGTTTCGAGTTGATTGAAGAAACTAGACGGTTTACAAGTATGATATTTGGCAATTGGAGTAACCTTAGGCCACCGTCAACAAGTTGAGGTTTCTACTCGAATTTTCCAAATTCCTCGCCAATTTATGACATTATTCTCAAATTTTCAGATGCGCGAAAATTCACTTCATCTGAAAATTCGCACCCTCTAAGAGACAAAAATCTGAAAATTTAATAGTATTTGTACATTTATAATACGGACATATTGGTCACACCATATTATCAAAATGCTTACTATTATAGAAAAATGACGTATTCATTAAAATTTCACTATTTAGGCCTATTTATGCTATATAATTAATGTTAGAACTATTAACTACACACCCACCGCTAAGCGGTTGGTGTGTGGTTGATTCTTCCGCGAAGTGAATAGTTTTATTAATTTGTAAATAATTTATTGTTATTAATTCACAGAATCGGCTTTATTAATTATAGTACGTTTGTATAATTAGTACAAATAGAAATACGTAGTATAGTATCTATGTTACTGATTTGAATAATAGAATTGACATCAACTGTAAAATGCCCCGTGTTTCATTGCACTTGTATGAAACACATCTTCACTAAGAAACAACTATTATAATAATGACATTTAGTGGAAATAGGCATTTTTGGTAGCAGATACCTACTCGTGAAGTATTATTGACTTATATCCTGCCCTCTCAAAAGTATTCGTACTGCAAAATAACTCCATTGAAAATAGTACTATAGCATTTTATTATTAACGTGTGTTGTATACAAAATACACTAACCAAACAAAATAATTTTAAATACAGGTATTTTATTCCAGACAGAATATGCTGCTTGTAGCGTATTAACGGCTGCTTAAACTACTCTGAAATCAAGTTAAATACCTTGCTATAATTATAAATTCCATAGCATTGTGATTTTAAGTAGTTTTTATCCAATATCCATAAAGTGGCATGTGTTCCTGCCACGTGACACAAATGGGAATGTGGCTGCATCCAGGCTTTCATCCTGGAAAAAATTACCCCGCTCCTAGATTTTGTTAGAGCTCGTTCAGTTTTAATTTTGTACGCCTAGATTAGTCATCTTGTATTAAGTCTATGGGAGCAACTCTCGATATTGTAGGCCTAGAATCGATTTTTGTACGCCTAGATAAAAATCCTGCCAAATACGCTCCTTTAGGCGCGCCCAGCACGCCTGGATAACACCCTGGCTGTATCTCAGTGGAAAATAATTGTAATGATTAGAAATTAAACACCTAGAGTAATTCGACCATGTGGTGTTCAAATCTGAAATCAATATTTTAATTGCTTCATAATTATAAGAAATTATATATTTAATTTTGTTCATTATATAGTTAATGAGTTTAATCCCTCCATAAAAATGTAAATTCCAAAATTTAGCTATTTTATTTTACTTTACATATCGTTTTATGTAAACAGCCATGTTGAAGCTTCTACAAACGTTATTATGCTGCTAGAAGCTTGAATGCATGAATACAAATTATTGTTGTTCAAATAGTTTTGGTTGGTTAGTGTACACGTTGTATTGTAATTTTGATTTCAGATTCGTATTCTACGCACCGAATTACCCATTGTTTTTTCAACTCATTACCTGTTTACTAGGTTAAAGATTATCATCTAATGTCACTACGTGCCCCTTGTTCCCACCTTATACCATAGTGGTATTTGGAAAAAGTGATACATGTTGTCGAAAAAATATAATTTTTTTAAAACTAATCAATATGTAATTGAGTTGAAAGCTTCTACAATTGATATGTCGTAACGGTAGAATACGAATCTGAAATCACAATTGAAATATCCCTTATACACGTGCGCTCCAACCTCCCTTATCCGGGCACTGTGGTCCGGAGGGTGCCCGTAACAAGGGATTTTCCCGGGTCTGAGAAATACAATGGCTGTTACACATGGAAATCCAGTGTCTGATCCATATATTTTCTAAATTCATTCAAATTTAAAACATGTTTTTAACGGGGTGTGGATAATTTAAAATATGTATCTGGTAAATAAATTTTTAATTAAACTCGATTATTTACTAAATTAATACATATTTAGTTTGTCTTTACACCAAAAGGGTGCCCGAATCTGGGAGGTCCGGATGAAGGAGGTTTGAGTGTATTTTGAATAAGGCCACAAAAAATAAATTATTTGTTTATAATCCCCGCCCGTCTCAATTTTTATCCTCCGTTCGGACAATATAAATTATTTTATTAGGCATGCATAATGTTTAAATATACAATTTTATATATTATTAAATATTTCGCGTTAGCTCATCCTTCCTTAAAATGTTAACTTTTACTAATATACGTATAGTCGTGACCTTCGATTTATAAGGCCATACCACTGAGTATATTTTTCTGGACCATGGATTACTTAAAGTCCATTGATAAATAGGTTATTTATATTATCTCCATAAATTGTAATGATATACGTCATAAATATACTACAGTAAAACCTCTAGAAAGTGAACACCCTGGGGACCAGCCAAAACGTTCACTTTTGAGAGGTGTTCAGTTTTCATTGATCATAACGTGTGTCTAAAGCAATGGGAAAATTTGGGACAGAAAAGTATCATACTTTGGAGGTGTTCACTTTATGAGGTTTTACTGTATAACTATATAGGACCTTGGTATCAAAGTATACATAGCATCCTTCAGAATTGTGCTATTTCACCATATGAATACGTAATCGCTATTTTGGGTGCGAAATATCGTGTTTTAATAACCTGCTTTTACCATAGTTAACTAACTTCATTGAAAATAGTACTATAGTATGTTTAGGCCACATAAATAAATTAGTTATGGTTCATTTTAGGAAATATACATATCCAGGCAACCGAGGAATGTGTCAACATTCCATTTATAATTTCAATATATTTATTTTAACAATTCCTGGACATCATAATGTTCCATTCTTGAACATTTATACCGCGTTTAAGGATTACAAACACTTGAGAGGGGTGTAGGCTATAGATTTCTGCAAATTGAATGGCATCATTAAAAATGGTGTATCTAGTGTAATTCCGTGAATTTCCGGGCAATCTCTTACAATTTCATTAAGTGATTTGATAAAATTATTCGATATTCACCGTGATTTACCATAAATATCAAATAATTTTATCAAATCACGTTTTACAGGGTCGGTATGTGCATAAGTATACCAAGGTAGTTGAATGGAGTCGAAAGAGGGGTCACTCGATTGGGTAAGGACACAATTGGAGAAAGGAATTTTTGACACATTCCTGATACATTCCAGCGTTGCTATGGATTTTTTTCCAAATATGGTCATGTGATATATCAAATTATCGGAAATTTTACTTTGAAACCGAATTCAACAATAAAAAGACGATATAACTTAATTTGAACAAGTTTTTATGGGAAACACGTCCGGCGAACACTATCGGACGTGGTTACTTTGGCGAGCTGTCATGGCCGATATAGACTTTCTATTACTTCAATATCCAAAAATGTTCGCACTACATCAAAGTACATCTGTACAAATTTTGGTGCTTTTATCAAAAAATGAACAATTATATGGTTGTGCCGCTGCACTAATTTGATTTGATTTGATTTAAGATAATTTTAAGTGGCAAAATATCTGATTTGATTTGATTTAAAATAGTTTGATCCTCAAATGATTTGATTTGATTTGATTTGAAATAATTTCAAATCATTTTCAATTCACTTCCAGATTATTTTCAAGCCATTTTCAATTCTTATTCAAATCATTTCAGATTATTTAATCATTTTCAGCTATATTTCAACTATACATGATCATTTTTCAAAATTTGAATAGGATTTTATAGATTTCGGAAATGATTTGAACAGATCATTTTCAGCTCTATTTCAATTAACAAGATCATTTTTCAAAATTTGAATATGATTTGATAGAGATTCGGAAATTATTTGAACGTTTTCAAATATTTGATTTGGTTTGATATTATTTGAAATTTCAAATATTTGATTTGATTTGATTTGAAATTTTTTGAAATCTCAAATGATTTGATTTGATAAAAAATTAATGATTAATTTACAACCCTGTTTTATATACAATGCATTTAGCAAAGAGAATCGATTGTTGTCGATTTTACAGTAGTAATTGTCTAATTCTTTCTTTTTATAGTTTCTAGAGTAGTATTACAGTATATTTTCTATGGGGGAAGAAAAATTATTTGGTCTTGCAATAATATCTGCCCATGGACGTGAAATACAAATAGAGCCAAAGGAAATAATCAACGAAATGGCCAAAACTTCAGGAAAATCGACATTATTTTGTAGTAGTCACTTGTAGTATAAGTAAAGACAACAATATTTGCTAAAATGAATAATATATTTAAACAATATTTCAGGTAATTTTAGACCCATAGTCTCTGGGGTTTCCACTGATTTGGATAGATAGATATAATTGTAACTAATGAGCAAAATATTTCGTGGGGGGCATGCCCCTCCCCCCCCCTGGCTATACTACTGCTTCGCTTCGCGGTTGATGTGTGGTTTATATACTTCTAACATTGATTATAAAGCGTAAATAGACCTAAATAGTCAAATTTAACAATGTGAAATTTTAGTAATTACGTCATCATGCGATAATGAGTAAGCATATTAGCAATCTGGTGTGACCAACGTGTCCGCATCATTAATGTACATGTTCTATTAAATTTTCAGAGTTTTATCTCTTAGAGGCGCGAACTATGTGATATTAAGTGAATTTTCAGGCTTCTCGAAATGTGACAATGACGTCAAAACTAGTCGAGGTGTGAGAAATTTCGAGTGGAAACCTCAACTTGTTGGCGGGGGTCAAAAGTTACCCCTATATGCCAAAAATTGCATTTGGAAACCGTCCACTTTCTTCAATCAACTCATAACATTACAAACAAATATAGCACATAAATAGGTTTGTGTTATATTATTATAGATTCTATCTTGGTTTGTTAACCCTCGTCTGGCTAGGAATGTAAAATTGAAACTGAAAGTTAATTGAATTTCAATTGAAAGTGAAAGTGGGGTTTTTCTATTTATACATTTTACCCCAAGCCATCCGAGGGTTAAGTTAATAATTATCTCTTAGTTTCCAATTGAAAGTGAAAGTGAAAGTGAAAATTGAATTAAATTTCAATTGAAAGTGAGTGGTTTTTTCTATTTATACCTTGGACCCCACGGCTCTACGTCATATTATTAAGTTAATTAACAATCCATTATTAGTCACACATGATAATTGATAATACATTTTAAACATGGTAAAATAAAAACCAGGTCATTTCCTTGGGAAAATTATATTACATTGAATATAAAGACGGTAGATAGTTACTGAGTGCAATTATCGCATTTACAAGTTTTTTATATCGTAGTTGAGTATAAATCATGGATTTAACCACGCAACTTAAGAATTATAGGTTTTATACAATGCTAAAGAAGATAAAAATACTCAAAAATTGATGTAAACCGTTAATTAAACCTAGAATTGGTTAGCATGTATTCATTTTTATTTATAAATAGAAAGAACATCCTTAGGAGAATTCAATCTCTATATTTTCAATTTGTAATTCGAATTACGAATCACTGGAACTGAACACTAATTTCGATATAACTGAGAAAAGACGAAATTGATAATTCGGGTTTCGAGGTGCATATTGTCTATCTCCTATGTAAATTTCAAATCGCGATCAATAATGGTCTAGTCAAGCTGCTGGATACGGCCGGCCGGCGCCCATCAGAACGATTTTAGAACTGTGCATCTTCTAGTATAAAACTATAGTTGGACTCTATTATAACGTTTTTACTAGAAGCATACTAAAAAATGGAAGTGGTTTCAGTACTGGCCCACTACATACTTAAGTAGTCGGCACATTAATTTGTTCAAATTCAAATGGATAGTTCGTACTAAAGTTTCTTAACTAAGTTGAACTTAAGTTCGAATTTAACTCTTAGTGAATACTTCAGTCCAAGTTTAGTGCTTAAGTTCTTAGTGAATACGGCTTCTGACTTCCAAATAAGAAGATACTGAACTGAATGAAGTGCGTATAATTTAGGCACCTGTTTAACTTAGTTACTATGAGTTATTTTTTAGAAGGGTGGGACCTTTTATTTGATTGAGTAGGGTATAATACGAATTAACAAACGTTGCGAGAGATCTTTTGTGATTGTTCCGTCGCTAAACCGGAACAGAAGGGGTCGATAATATAAATTAAGCAATATTTGTGAACATGTTTCAACTAAAATCATTCTACTTAAGTAAAAGGTACGTTGCTAATTATATAAATGTATGCACTTTAAGCACATATATCAGGCCTGGGGTCAATTACTCTAAAATGTAATATATTACTATTACTATTACTTATATTTCTTCCTATTACTATTACTATTACTATTACAATTACATTATAATAATATGTAATATATTACTATTACTATTACTATTACTATTACTATTACTATTACTATTACTTTTAATATTACTATTACAAATTACTAGACATTTACTAAGACTCTGCTATGATTCAGAATGTCTGAAGTTTATTATTTTAATTGATTATCCCACACAAACAAAACATATATTATCTAACCTAAGCAAACAACTAATTTCAATAAAGTGACAAATTCAAATCGATAATCATCTTGCCTTAAATTTATTTTAACAACTTCCTATTTCTTCACGAAAAATCAAATAAGCCAGCCCGAAGTTGTAGAATTGTAATAGATAATTCCTATTACAATAGGTTCTATTACTATTACTATTACTATTACATCCTATTTGAAACACTATTACTTATTACTATTACTATTACTTATTACTATTACTATTACTTCTAAAATGTAATCGTTACTAATACAATTACTATTACATATTACTATTACCCCAGGCCTGACATATATACATAAATATTATTCTTAAAGTTAGTAGTTAATGGCAAAAAAATTAACAATCTATAATTAAAAAAACAAAATATAGGGAGAATAAATATAGTAGTATCAAAAATTCGAAGAATATAAAATTAACAATAAACTAAAAATGATTAATAAGAATTAATAATTTGGATGTCTTACCCCCAATTCAGGGGGATCAGTAGTTGGTATTGGGGGAGCAGATGAATCATCTGATGAGGATAAATACTCCTTATCAGGAATATTGTCGATACCTACTCTGACCAAATTAAGATTATGTGGCAGTGGAAAGTGCAGTGGGGAAAGTGAGGGTATTTGAGGGGGTTGATATGAAGGATTCCGATCAAATAGTTCAATTGAACGAGCAGAACGAATTTCAGTATTCCCAGCTCGAACATATTTTGGTGGTTGCTTAACCTTTTGAGAGTCTTCATGTGTATGAATACCTCTGATTGGGCTTGTCGAATGCTGAGTGAAATGCGTTGATTCTATTGAAGTAGCAATACCAGAATCTCGGTATTTCGAAATCTCGTTTGAAGTTTCCACATCTGAAAGAAAAATTTTTGATTCTTGTGAAACTGACAGCATATCATTAGAGGGCGCCTGTGAAATAAAGTTTTCTTCTAATTGGTCTGGTATTATTCTAGAAAAACAGGGCGGCCGTGGTCTAGGCATAAGGTTAGGAGTCTTTATACGCGGATGTACTATAATAGGCATGGGAGGAGATAAGGGTGGATGGGTGGGATTGATAAATCCTTCATGCGTAGAAGGAGTAAGCTCTAATTGCTGGCTTGCTTCAGGGTCTATAATGTTGAATTGCTGCATTAATTCTTCAGTAATAGACTTTATACGCGTTGGGTCAGGGTCATTAAGAATCATAACTGGATGAATTTGCTGAAAATTCTTTGGTCCTTCTGTAGAAAAAATAGGTTTAATTTCCTTTCCCATCCCTGTGATATCTAATCTTGATATATCAATTTTTGTATTAGTATCCCCTAGATAAGATGTTTTGAATGAAAATAGCTCTTGATCGGTGATATTCTTCTCCTCTGCCATGAGAGTTGCCTGTGTAAATATATTATCAGGATCTGATTCAAGAGTTGAATTCGCAAATTTAAATTCTACAAATAAATCTGCTATCTCATTATCATTCGCATCCTGTATTGTAATAGGAATTTTCTTTTCTTTAGATAGTGATTGCGATAAACTCCCAACTTCATTGGAATCAAATATGGGTTTATCGGTTATCTTCGTGGGTGATGCCAGTTCTAATAACTGCGCAAGAGTCTCACTCTCAACTTTGGATAATATCACACTAAATCCTGGTTCAGTTAACATACACTGATCTGAAATTTCAGGTAAGTCCGCAATACTTTGTTCATCAAGTAATGTAGTATCTGTCATCAGAGATTGATTTCTAGCTTTAGTTTGAAAATTGGAGATTGAATTGGTTTCATCAATCATAATATCAATTCCTGGATATAACAGTTTTAGATCTGAATCAGATGCTAAGTTGGTGTTAGAAGTAGAATAATCAATTTCACAGCAAATGGAGGAGTAAGGGTCAACTGAAGGTTTATCATATTCTGATGATTGACCCAGTATAGTGATGGGTCCCGTAGAACTAGAGGGACGTCTAGGAGTTGCTTTTGGGGGCAATGGATTATATCCAATCCGATTAGAAAGTGGCCTATGAGCAGGCATTGGAGCCTGAACACATCTAAGTTTAAGAGAACTTCTTGGAATAGGAATTCTCTGAACTGAAGAGAGTGGAATCTTGATTGTTCCTTTTTCAATATATTTTGTCTCTGAATAGTCGATTTCCGCAAACATACTAGGAGGTCTCCTTAGTGTTTCAGGTGAGTTATCAAATTCAGGTGCATTAACAGGGATTACAGCATGTGGACAATATTTTGATTCTTTTAAATTACTTCTCCTTTTGGCAATGGGTTTGTATTCATTTACTGAAGGATTATTAAGTGATCGGGAGAGAATAGGCACTGCATGTACAGTCGTTGAATCAGAGATTGGATCATGAGTAATAATTGGAATAGGAGGAGGAAGCCGAAGGACAATACACTCATCATCAAATGATTGCTCAGAGAAGAGATCATTAGTGGAAGAGTTATCAAATTGTATACGGTTAGGATCATTCTCTTGTTTATGTTCAGAGTCAGAATTTACTAGTTCACTATTTAAAATGTCTGTATTCGGATGTGAATCATTAATATTCCCTTTATTGACATCCTCTGTAAAATCCTTCCTGTTTTTTACAGTAGTTAACAGTGTACGAGCGGAATCTACATGTGTTGTTTTGTATAGATTCTTCTTCGCTTCAACAGGTAAATGAAGTGTATGGATATCGAGGGTACGCGGATATAAGTGCTCATATTTTGAATGCCATGAATATGTGCTGAGGATAGTGTCGCTGCGAGCCTTTAGAGATTTATCACTAGCACTTCTGGGAATAAATCCGCTAGTGAAAGGTGAAAGAGTTTCATCAACGTTATCAAACCCGGTTGGGCTAGGAGGTGTCTTTACAAGATTGGTTAAACGTTCTAAACTTATTTCAGCATACTTTAAAACGGGTGGAGGAGGGATGCCAGTTAGAATAACTGGGACAGTGAAACTTTCCTGGAAATTTTCAGAATGAATAACTTCGATGTTAATATTTGGTGGAAGGATATCAGCTGTTGAATCGTTGATCTCAGCCTCGACTTCAAGAGGAATGTCAGTACTAATATCTTTTTCCTATAAAAGTGACAAATTAAAACTATAATATATTATTGAATAATATCGGGTCACATCAGTAGCGTACTGTAATAAAAGTAGTCGACTCCGCTTAATGGGTCAACCGCCTAAATCGATCACTCATTCAGGAATAGAATACAGGTAAACCTCTAAAAGCGGCACCTCTGAATTAAGACAACCTCCGAAGATACGGCACAAACCATTCTCCCGATTGACTTTCCAATATAAATAATGCATGTGGGGGCAACCTCCGAAATGCGACAACCTCCGAATATCCGGCACAAGCGCCGCTCCAAAAAGTGTCGTATTTCGGAGGTTTACCTGTAGTCTCAAAACAAAATACTTTCGGTTATTTGGGTTAAATTTCGCTTAAATTTCGCTTAAATTTTGGTTATTCTAGTCCAAAACTGTGTTTACTAGAAAACTGGCTAAAAAGAGTTTACCGAATATACGAATACAGGTAAACCTCCCAAAGCGGCACCCATCGGGAGAATAATTTTGTGCCGCTTCTCGGAGGTTGCTCGTTTATTTTCAATCAATCAGATTGCAGCCTCAAAAAATATTTCTATTATGCACAATCTATTTATACTAATTGATGAAATCTGCTAATACATACCAACAAACCCTCGAATTTAATTGCCTAACATATTTTGTCACCTTCAAATGTGAATATTTCTCTTCAAAAACCAATAGATCGTTGTCGCAGTACAAAATTACCCCTATATACAAATTTTCAGCTTTCTGGGACTCGTACTCTTTCCAATCAATTCTGGACAAACACACAAACAAACACACAGACAACAATTCCTCTTTTAATATATAGATAGAAGCAACTTCGCATGGGATATCCCAACCTTCAGTTTCCCGAATGTATTTGTACAGTGACAGATGCACTATGTTTTGTTCCCGAGATTATATAGTTTTGCCAAATCAAATTGATCAATTACAAATTCAGCAAAAATTCTTGGAATTAAATGGCTTTCCAACTTGTACTCGGATCAGAGTGGACCATGGGTCAACATTGGTGACCCATGACCCATCTGACATCCCTGTAATGAAGATCTATTTGTAAACAGCAAGGCTGGATTCGGTTAACCGGCTAACCGGTTAACCGTTGCTGACATCGGTTAACGGTTAGAGATTATATTAACCAGTTAGCCGGTCTGGTGAATATTAGCAGAGTTATTGGGAAATTAATGTATAAAGTATTAAAAACTTTTGAATTTTTCTGAATATGTATTCATAAATCCATTTCTCATCACTAATTAATTTATTTTATCGGACAACATTGATTTAAATATACCTAAAGCACGAAATGTATCAATTAATATACTTATGCGGTTATACTTTATACAGCTGAGTGTTATTATGTAGTATAATCAAATTTTTATAAAGGATTTATTGTATTGAGTAGGATGGGCGGTTAACCGGTTAACCGTGGCGAGAAATCGAATTAACCAACCCCACCCTTGGGTACAACTATTAATTAAAAATGAATTTTCTACAATATTGGAATTCAGCACACTCGAAAATTCCTATACACAAATTGGAAGCGTCTCTTATACGTATGTTAAATAGAAACTGAACGTAATTATAAATAAAGTATATTAATTGTGCAAGAATAATATTGGAGAAGGAAATATACTCGTTTAATATGTCGTTGTCATATATTATCTTAGTTTACATTTGAAAATAGAAGCGTGGCTTAATTAATACACTGCCGTATATGTCACCCAGAAGTTCTAAAAATATAAGAAAATATTATGCTATTCTGAGACAAACTAATACAGAAATTAATAGTTAATCGAATTATCTAGGGGCATTCATATACAGTATAAGGAATTCATTGCAATTACTTAAACATTTCTTATGGCCATCCTTCAATTCGTTTAACCGCAATGTAAAGATGATTTTAGCATTTTATGGAAAATATTAATTTAAGCATTGTAATTGTATCAGATGAAATCTCTTTCCACAAATTATAGAATGTTGATTAGCTTCATATCTCTCTGATATGGTCATTACACAAGCATATACCCGACTAATATTAGTGAGTTATTCAAAATTTTGACATATCGTCGAAAGTGCCGGAGTCCACATTTTATCATACTAACCACATTATGACATTTATTAGGCTCAAAATTTATGCCATATAAAGCAGTGATGTGCTCCGTTACTGAGTAATGGAGTAAAGGTAACGGTAACGGAAAAGTAACTGTAACGGGAGTAGTCGAGTAACAGTAACGGTAAAGTAATGGCAACGGACATCCGTTACTTTTAAATAGTTACCGTTATCTTTAATCAGTTACTCTTACCATTGCATTACCGTAATACTGCTACCGTTACTACGTTAAACATATTCCATTTCTGTACTCCGTTACTTTTAATGGGTCACCGGTACATTAACGAAACGGTAACTGATTAAAGGAAATGGAGTAACTGAACAAAAGTAACTGAGTAACGGTAACGGGGTAAATAAAGTAACGGTAACGGGAGAAAAAAAGTAACAGTAACGGAACAAATAAAGTAACGGTAACGGAGTAACGGAAGATTTAGGAACGGAGAACATCACTAATATAATGTAAGTAAGTATAAAAATGTGTCCAAAAATTGATCAAAGATTGACCTATACTGATAATTTGGCCTCTTAGCCTTAGTCATTTAAACATTTTTTCTGTAGAGAGGATACGGACTAAAATAATAACAGCAAACCAAAGGAGTCATTCAATACTAACCTATATTAAGCTTTCGGATATGGCGATGGTAGATAGCCAGATCACGATCGGGATACCTTTTTTGAAGATCGGAGTCCTTTAACATTACTTCAAATTATTAAGTACCCATAGTGTTCTCATTACTAGTCTACTGAAATTAAATCTAAAAAAATTCTCCGTTTCAATACTATGACATATGTAGATTTTTCATGATGCGAGCGAACAAATACAGCGACGAAATCGGGATAATTCTGAACTAATTTATATTTATGTAACAAATGTATAACACGTACATTGTAAAAGATCGCAATATGATCGAGATCGGATCGATGATCGTTTCAATAATTAGGATCAGGATCGAGATCGACGATCATCTTTTGAGGAAAGATAGGGAATGAGATATTGTTGATCAACTAAAGCTCTAACCCAGCGATTCCAAACCTTTTTCAACCGTGGACCCCCTATAGTAAATATTAGACATTCTGGCGACCCCTTCCATTGTCCGTAATACATCCTGTGGATCCCCTACAGGCGTCGTGGACCCCAGGTTGGGAACCACTGCTCTAACCGCTACCTAGTGGTCGGCACAGTAAAAATGAAAAAGCAAACAAACCTTAACTAAATTCACTCGTTCAAGAGATTCCTTCAAAAACTGTGTCGGAACTTCAAGAGTATACTCTTCGCTCTCGGAGTCAGTGACTTCATCAAAACTGTCGGAGAAATAAGTTTCACTATGTGTTGTAGCAAGCAAGTGATCGCCAAATTCACCACCAGATTTTTTAACATACATATCGCTTCCTCTAGAACCTGATGAGGATACCCTTACCATCTTCGACAAATTATTAGGAAGGTTTAAAGGAGAAAATTGCATCAATGTATCAGGTCTAGAAGGAGAATTAAATAGATACGACCATATCTGAGGTGGAACTAAGTGAGTGGATTTGTAAGGAGGGATTGGAATATAAGTTGTGGTTTGATTGGTTGAAGAGAGGCTGTCGTATTCTGAGTCAAAAGGTGGCAATATATCTCTTTGTATTGGGAATATTGGAGAGCTGAAAAAGAAGTGTATAGAAAATAAATAATTAAATATTTAAAATCTCAGGTCTCAAAAATGAAAATTTAATTAATATACAGTCTACTCCGCTTAATAGGGATACGTTTGTTTCAGGCCTCTTGTCCCAATTAACGGAAATTTTATATAAAGTAGCGATCTAGTAGCGATTTACAACAATTTCAGTTTTAAAGCTGTTATAACAATTCCTCCACGAGGTGCGGACCATCAATTATACTCACACCCGGGTACCCATATTATGAGCCTTAATATTATTTGGACTGATTGGAAGTACATATCAGTAATATATGGAAAATTTCGATTTTACGAAATCATTAAAACAATAAGACATTAAAACTATTTAGATATTTTGCTACACCTATATCAGAATTGATCAAGTTTATTAGAATTTGTTATGATAAATATGAATTTCGATTGAGTGAGCACCAATTTTGAACCCAATTTGTTGAGTTTGTCCCGATTAACAGAAATTTTTTAGTATTAGATTATATGGAAGAGATTTGGTTATTGGGGAGTTGCCCCCAATTAAGCAGAGTCTACTATAAATGATATAACATTCCTTAAGTAAGTCATGACCAGGATAGCAATTGTTAGTTACTTTGTCCATTATCAAACGCCATCACAGTAAATTATTATCTAATCAAAAGTGGTATTATGATCATCAACATTGGAAGCTATTCAATAAATACATGTAGGACTATTTAGAACTTATTGTTCTCAGTGGTGGGCCCAGAGGGGGAGTGGAGGCAGGCACGTAGCTAGAGTATGTAATTCAGGGGGGCAAGTTTTATGTTGGGGGGGCAAGTGCAGGGAGTCGGGGGGGCAAGGGGGGACGAATCACTCTATTTACTATAACGAACACTTCCTAAATTCTCTTGGGAGGGGGGGCGAGAAGTACTTTTGGGGGGGGCAGTCGCCCCCCGTAGCTACGTGCCTGGGTGGAGGGCATCTGTTAGTTTAATTGCACAGGACATGCCCCGGATTTATACTAAAAGTTCCTGCTCTGCCCCGGCCTGGCCAGATCCTGCGACCGCACCTGATTGTTATCAAAATACAATTATCGTATTAAATTAAGTTGTAGTGTAATTACAAACCAGCATTTTCGCCAAATCAATCATATAAGTTCAAATTAAAGAAATTGATTAAACGGAAATTTTTATGATTAATCATAGCCTACTCAATATCAGGTATAACAGTAACCTTGAAATTGTGCACGAGGGATGCACAAATAGATGGTAAAATATATACAACCACAATATTTTAACCAATATTTATGTTTATAATGAACCAGATTTTTTGTTATAACGATTCCACTAATTACTAAGTTTTCATTTTTACTGAATATTAGCATCTTTTTATATTTATTGAGTCATTTTCTTGTCCACTAACTGTTCCTACTCACTTCTAACTACAGTCAACTCCCGTTAAAACGAAGTGCTCGGGACCGTAGTTTCATTTCGTTATAAGCCGAGTTCGATCTTAAAAGAGTTCATTACAAGTTGAATTTCGTTATAACCGGAGTTCATTATAAAAGGATTTCGTTGTAACCGGAGTTCATTATAAGCAGAATTCGATATAACCGGAGTTCGTTATAACCGAAGTAAAATCAATAGCTTAGGAGGCTATATTGGATTATCTATAACTTGGTTAAAAGCGGAATTTCGTTATATCCATTTCGTTGTTAATAACGAAGTTTTAGTAATGTAATAAGATAGAAGGATTTCCGGGCCATTGAACGACTTGGTTATAAGCAGGTACTTCGTTATATCCGACTTGATTATAACGGGAGTTGACTATATTATATTCGTTTGCATTATGCCCAGCAGTTGCTCAGCCCCCGGATGCAGCAGTAACTACTGCCCAGATGATAGAGTTCCTATATTCAAGATGCCTGAACATCCATCAGAACTCAGGAAGCTTGGATACGCGCTCTTACCGTGATAATATTGATAACTTCAAGGTAGTTAACGCATGTGTGACGCATTTTCGGAAAGAAGATGTAGAAATTATGTACAAGGTTCTCAATGGAGACGAACATTAACTGAAATACCTAGTGCCAAGCCCAAGTTGTGAGACGGCGAAGTTCCGTGCTTGCAAAAGAATAATAATAATTGAATCATACACTAGAGCTTGCTTAGCTTACTATCTGATCATCAGAAATTTACAGGATTTAAAAGCTAAGTTTATTTTGATTGTATTACCTGATAATTGGTTAGTATGTCATCCTGATATAAACTAATCAATAAATTCAATAAAAAGCAGATGTTATTCGACCTTAGTCTGGGTTGCCAATCCAATCCAATCCAATCGACAATCCAATCCAATCGAGCCAAATTTGGACAATCGGCAATCCAAATTTGGACAATCGATTATTCGGATGACAATCCAATCGCAATCGACAATCCAAAATATCATCGATTTTTTTGGATTGTTTCTCCGATTTTTTTCGATCGTTTACTCCTCAGTATTATATCAAAAAGAGTTATGTTTCATCATATGTTCTAACTTAAAACCTATATTATTGGGTTTAATTGACGAGCAATTGAGCATTTTTAATTTTGGCATTATTTAGAAATTGAAAAAACAAACAATCGAAAAAAATCGTTGAAAATTCATCAATTGCAATCCAATCGATAAAAATCGAAGCAATCCAATCGATGAAAATGCAGCAATCCAACCGATAATCAAATCGATGAAAAATGCAGCAATCGGCAATCGAAAATCTTCTCGATTGGATTGGATTGGCAACCCTGCCAGTGGCGTATCCAGGATTTTCATAAGGGGGGTGCTAAGGCCCGAATTTAAGGGGGGTGCTATGGGTGTTGAAACTTAGGCCTGCACCGAAGTTCCTTAATAAAGGAAACGATACTGAGAGATATTAGTGCTAGATTACAAGGAGATAACTTAACTAACAATTTACCAACCATGCAATTTGATTTAGCAAAATTTGAGTCAGATTTATTACATTGTGATAATATTCTAATTATTGCTCTTCAGTTTCCTCTGAATTAAAATTATATGATAAATTCAAAAATAAATACTCAAAGATTCCCCTAGATTGTTACAATAACCTAGGACAGCCATTATTTCACTCATTTATTAACTATGAATCTATATTATGGCTCGATGGCTATAATTTTTATGGCTTTAAAGGGCCAAAAGTTATTCCAGGGTTCTTACAGTTTTTTGAACTTAGTCAATTTGAAGCATGTAAAGGATTTGAAGATTCGTTCAAGTTTACTGATAATCTCATTGAACAATGTCCGTTAATACTCGTGTGGTTAGCATCCGCACCAGAGCTATTTAGTGACATAAATAATATATCAGTAAATAACTTATTCAACAAAAATTATGTACTGTTAACTAGTAAATGCTAACAGATTTTGTTGTTTGGGTAGAGAAGTTAAACATTGATTTTGAAGAAAATGGTATAGAGGTTTTGGAATCAATTTACGCAGTTTATAACAGTAGACTAGAAAATAAGGCACAAAATTTAGCTTTAGAGGCAGCAGATGAATTCGGTGAAATTGAAAATAGTGATAGTGGTCATATAGAATGTCCAATTTCTAGAGCAAACGAAAACAGCACTTATGATGCAATTTATTTTCAAACATTTGGCGAGTTTTATCTAGATAAGGCTGAATGGAATGCTATAAGTTATTTAGATAAGGATGATATAGATCATATGAAAAAAAGGTTGGACTAATGTAATAGCTGATAAGTTCTCTAAAATAAATTCGATTTGCGTACTGAAGTTTAAACATTTTTGGTTTAAGAAAAGGGATAGTAGGAAATTGAACTCTCCTTTTTTTCAAGCTTGGGCTGTGTGTAAGTTTTCTAACTGCTGCTCAGTTACCTTTTCAATTAATAATGATATTGCCTCATTTGCTGATGATCTAATACCTGTGCACTATAAAAGTAACGGTGAACTTTCATCTGAACACAAAGATGATAATACCATCCATGCACGTCACATTACTTCTAAATAAGGGAAAACATGGGTGCAAAATTGATCCAAAACGCAGCAAGTAACATATTTCATCAGCAGTTTAGAAATGAGAACAATGTAGAGGCATTCAATAGAGGGAATTTCACTAATTTAATATCACAGCAAACTTTAAGACGAATTAAGTCAGACGTTAAATCTAGAGAGAGATTTTCCAATGATGATTCTGTGGATATTTGGGAAACTCAACAGTAATTCCGTTCGGTATTACCAGATAATCTGATACCTGGTTATGTCCAATATATTGCACAAGATCCATTTATAATCCATTTATATACAAAAAAGCAGATTGAAATATTCAAATTATTCAAAAATGACAACACCGTTATTAATATAGATGCAACTGGTTCTATTATTAAAAGGCCACCAATGTGTAAAAAGTCGATCTATTACTATGCTCTTACACTACAACACCCTGTATACTGCACTAGTCCTCTTCCTGTTGCAGAAATGATCAGTAGTGATCATGGAACTGCAGAGATCACCCATTTTTTGAATAAATGGGTATCAACTTGTAAGGCAATTCTACATAAGGGTTTAAATATAGACCAAATTGAAATGGACTATAGTTGGGCCATAATGCACAGCACATGTTTAGCATTTAATAAGCTGAGTATAGCACTATATTTGTGTAAATATTAGGATATTGTAAGCGACAAAACTAGCACCAAATTAACCATTCCAACTGTTTTGCATCTCTGTTCGGCACATATTATGCATCAAATAAGCTACAAATTGGATAAGAAGTATAAAATAGACAAAAAAGTAAAATGCTTAGTGCTAAATGCATTTGGTGCTATGGTAAAAAGTAGCAATATGGAAGAAATAAATCTTGTTTTTGAATCTTTGTGTATTGTTCTGAACACTGAATTAATGTTGCCTCGGGTTACTAAGAGCTTATTAGACTTAGAAGAATTGGTTAAGGGTTATCTCAAAATCTATAGTTCAGAATGCTATTTTATTGATGATTACCCTGAAAATATTGAAAGTGATACTTATAGAAAAACGTCTCCTTTTGGTAAATACTTTGAAGAATTGTACTTAAAAGCCACCTCCAATTTCTAGGGCATAAAGTACTTGCAAATGATAAAAATGTATGCTATTATCCCAAAATACCTGAATATTTGTTAACTTATTATATGCCATTGCTTCCTCTTTGGAGTGGGATTATACTAAGCAAAGTAAAAGTCAATGCTGTTTCAACTGATAGCAATGCACAAATTGAGAATTGGTTTAAAATAGTAAAACACTCCATATTTAAATCTCAAGTTAATATCAGAGTTGGTGATTTTGCACGTCACATTTTTGGACATATAGAAGATAGATTGGCTTCCTTTAAATTTGCATTTCAACAAATGGCTCATAGAGTATTTAAGGCTAAAAAAAAGTTAGAGAGGTTAGTAACGAGGAAGAATCTATAGAAATTTGGCGAAGGAGGAAAAATAAGAAAAATAGTTACATTAATCCGAACAAAAGTAAAGTAGCTAAAGTATTAGAGAAATTACAGGATTCAAATTTTGAGATCGCCAGAATAAGGAATACTTTAATTTCTAGACCAAAGAGAGTTAAGTTGGAAGAACCACTACCGATAAAAGCAAAGGAGATTGAGATTATAAGTGATATGGATTAATTGCGCTTGGTACACTTGACATTATCTTACCACCTTTTAATCATCTCTCACTCTTAGGTCAGATTAATATTTGTAATATGTTAGAATTTCCTGTTGTAAATCCAATATCTTGTAAGATTAATTTGGCTAGTAGCTGTAGTAGGAAAGATATCCATTTAAATAAATTAGTTCCATCTTTAACATTCAATATTTCAGGTGATGGAAATTGTTTATTCTCAACTCTCTCATATATAATTACAGGAAGGACTAGTTACAATTATAGAATGCGCAAGATAATAACTGACAACATAATGGGAAAATGAAGCCAAATTTGTTTGAAGTTGATACAGAATAAATTCCCACTTATATATCGCAACACAAGGGAGTATATAAGTAAATCAAAAATGCATATTGACAAAACCTGGGGTGGAGACATTGAATTATTTTCGATGGCTTTATTAATAAACACAGATATATGGGTAAATACTACAGAAATGAAAAATAAATAAATGGATGGTATACTCTGGAAAAAGGTGCCAGTTTGGAGCAAATAATGGATGCCCCTCCAGCTAATGATGCTGGATCATACTATATAAAACATACAGTGGACCATTATGAACCAATATTGGAATTAAATAATCATATTACATCTGATAATTTATTAAATTAATAGTATAAAAATAAAAATACCACAAAAAATTAAAAAAATAGAAATGTATCTATAAAAAGTACAAAAAGAAAAAAGTTACAAAAATTATATATAAGTTTTATCCATTAGACATGGTATTTATTATATTTGTTATCTACTTATATTAATATATACATCATCAACTGAAATTTATACAAACTCATTATGGAATCAGTAATTTTTCATTTTTCTTCCCTGACTTCTCCTCGGCCAGGGGGGGTGACACCCTCCCTGACCCCCCCACTTCTGGCGCCTATGTTATACACTAACACTTGATAATAAAATTATTCGAGATTTACCCTGATTTACTATAAATATCGAATAATTATATCAAATACTGCTGCTAATTGCTTTCTTGCCAATAAAATCTTCTGTACTTAAAATAGGTATTTATTGTTGTTAGCACTTAATTTCTTTCTCTTCGCACGATTGAGCATACTAATGGTAATGTGAAGTCAATGAGCGACAGAGAGTTCCACCTCAGTGTTGTGTTTCGTTGATGCATCATGGTTGTGTATTAACAGTAGTTTATATGCCAATGTATTTTGTATGTAGGTTGGATTATTTACATTAAAATTGAAATATATTAATTCCAAATGATTTATGAGTTTATTCTCCACAGGGTATACCTGGTTGAGTAATATTTGACATGAGATGTACTTACGTGCTTTTATGTTCACTCCCCACAAGATAATTATAATTCGGAAAGTCCATCTATTACTGCATCCATGGTACATCTACAGTTAGGCCTTATATAGAGTAGGTTATTGATTAATACAGTAGTAACATACTCGACAATACAGCGTGTTAGGACTTCCCTACAAAAAATTTATTAGTATAGCACAATCCTATTGGGAGAAGAATATCTTGGTACGATTAATATATTCATATACCAAGAAAATAAATTTGAGACTGAAAGTAAAGAATGTAAAGCATCATCAATCAAAGGCAAATACGAATTGTAGTAGCCATTAATTCGAATCGTGCAGTGGATTGCTCATTCTACTCACAGATTTATGTTGTATTTGTTACTAGCGCGCTTCGCTTGCTAGGTCGCTTCGCGGCAGAACACAACCACACTCACCAACCGCTTCGCGGTTGGTGAGTGTGGTTTATAAACACCAAATATTGATTATAAAGCATAAATAGGCCTAAATAGTCAAATTTAACAAAGTGAAATTTTAATGATTACGTCATCATGCGACAATGAGTTAGAATATTGGTGATCTGGTGTGACCAACGTGTCCGCATCATTAATGTCCATATTCTATTAAATTTTCAGATTTTTATCTCTTAAAGGGCGCGAATTATGTGCGATTAAGTGAATTTTCAGGTTTCTCGAAATGTGACAATGACGTCATAACTTGTCGAGGTGTGAGAAATTTTGAGTGAAAACCTCAACTTGTTGGCGGGTGCCAAAAGTTACCCCTATATGTCAAAAATCACATTTGGAAACCGTCCACTTTCTTCAATCAACTCGTAACATACAAACAAATATATACACATATAGTACACACCCAGGCTTGTGCTTTAATAATATAGATTAATTACTTACAGTGTGTTCGTCTTTTTCCACACTTGCCCCTAGCTGCACTTGGCTTCGTTATACGCTCGCGAGTTCTGAATCGTGTCAAAAACAAATTTTTCGTCTAATACACTTAGTAAGTATGATTAAATTATTGTAACAATGATAAACACTATTTCCCACTGCATATTGACTCTTGAATTTGATTTATTGCTTAGTCATCAAAACGAAAGAATATTTGATGATTCGTTCGTTTAGAAAAAGATTTGTTCGTTACGTTTCGAATATTAGTTTAATCCCTGGACCACCGAGATTGATACATTTAAATAATTGTGTACAAGGCGTTGTAAGGCCGCGCAGCGGTTGTTGATTGAGGCGCAAAGCGCCGAACGTAGTGAAGCGATCGAGAGTAAAGGGCTTGTATATTTCAATAAAGCTACTTGTTGATATGTCAAATATGTTCAGTCGTGACCTTCGATATATAAGGCCTGAGTGCTGGTTTGAACCATGGATTACTTAAAGTGCATTGAAAAATGGAGAATTGTTCTTTATCCCAATAATTAGCAATGATAGAGCTGAAAAGTGTATTATAACTATATAGGAATATGGTACCCAGGTATACATAGCACTCTCCAGAATTGTGATATGTCATCATCTGATGACGTAATGGTAATTTTGGTTGCGAATTATCTTGTTTTTCTAGCATACTTTTAACATAGTTAAACGCGTTATAAATGTTCAAAATTGGAACATGGTTATACCCATAACTAGTTGAAAAAAATATATCGAAATTATAAATGGAATGTTGACACATTCCTCGGTTGCCATGGAAATGTATATTTCCTAAAATGTGTCATAACTCAAAAACTATGAATGTTATGTAAACTAGACTGGTACTGATCTGTCCGGAATAGGTAACTTCCTATTCATTGATAATACATTTTATACCTAACTTCAATCATCTTTGAGATAGTGAGTCATTACCTAATAATGAATTAAGTGTTAATTATGTCATGATCTCAAAAGTTATTGAAGTTAGGCATATAAAATGTATTATCAATGAATAGGAATTCTATTCCGGACAGATCAGTACCAGCCTAGTTTACATAACATTCATAGTTTTTGAGTTATGACACATTTTAGGAAATATACATTTCCATGGCAACCGAGGAATGTGTCAACATTCCATTTATAATTTCGATATATTTTTTTCAACTAGTTATGGGTATAACCATGTTCCAATTTTGAACATTTATAACGCGTTTAACTATGTTAAAAGTATGCTAGAAAAACAAGATAATTCGCAACCAAAATTACCATTACGTCATCAGATGATGACATATCACAATTCTGGAGAGTGCTATGTATACCTGGGTACCATATTCCTATATAGTTATAATACACTTTTCAGCTCTATCATTGCTAATTATTGGGATAAAGAACAATTCTCCATTTTTCAATGCACTTTAAGTAATCCATGGTACACAAATTTTCGCTTAGCACTCAGGCCTTATATATCGAAGGTCACGGTTCAGTATTTTATGCACATCAATATTATTAATATTTTCAGTGATTCGTATTTTAACTGGAAAATAGATTGAAATTCCATATGGGTTGGATCATGGATCACGGGTCACGGAGCCGTGACGCATGACCCATCGACCAATGGTCCACTCAGATTAGAAGACCAATAATAAATTAATTGTCTTTCGATAGAGGTAATTCTCAGGTTTTCCAAGATATTATTAATTTTATAAAAAAAACAATTGTACTGGTTATTTTAAACATCTAAAGTTGGGTTGGTATAAATCAAATAAGCATCTCAAAATTTAAATACAAATCTGAAAAATTGTTATTAGACTTTTAAGGGCTTTAGAGGTTCCAAATATGATTTTAAAATGACATTTGAAACACATAAAGCTTTGGGAGGTACTTGAAAGTACACTAAGCAACCAAAAGGATATGAATAACATTCCAATCACAATATACATACTTCTTGTAACATATTAACGAATGATTAAACTAGTATGTACGTACTCTGAAATGACTTTAAATATCCTGTTATAGTTATAAATTTCATAACATTTAAATTTTAAGTCATTTGGACACTTTGGCACAAGTGGCACAAATGGTAATGTGCCTTTTCTCAATGGAAAATAATCGTAAATGAATATAAATTAGGTACCTAGGTCCTAGGGTAATATGACCATGTGTTAATCAAAACTGAATTCAGGATTTGTATATTCTAATTACCTAATAATGCAATTCTCTGTACTTTATTTATGACAGAAGGTATTTATGTTGCAACATATGTTGCAGTGTTATGCACTTTTGGTGTACATGCATGTCACCAGTGCACATGCATGTACACCGGTGTATATGCACTTTATGAACTATATTGGCTACAAGTGTATATACACCGGTGTATACGCACTTTTATCCATTTATTATGCAAATGGGTGCTTATGAATTTAAACTAGTATATTGTGAATTCCTGTGTATCTATCTAGTTATGATTCAGTCGAAACAGGTATTTCTAATCCCAGTTTTTCGTGCCTAATCGTTTTCTATTTATTCTAAATGTGTAAGAAATTCCAATTTTGTTTTATCTTCAAACGGTTTATTCTAACTATCGGATTCTTCTTACTTTATTTCCATGAAATGAATTGTTTAGAATAAACCGGTTTCAACTGTATAACATTTGATTCTAATTGATAAGATACAATTATAATCATGCAATGCATTTCAATAAACCCAAATTCTTTGATGGTAATGCTAATTATATTCCCAGCAATGCATCCTACAATTGCATGTGTGAAAATCTAATCGATTGCAATTTTATCAAAGTAATTTACACGCGCCGTATGTCATAATATAGTACATGCGTATGTATAATACTAGCTATATAACATCGAGGGAATATATGTACAATTTCAGAATCAATGTTATATCATAACTTAGATACACAGGAATTCACAATATACTAGTTTAAATTTCTAAGCACCCATTGACATAAAAAATGGATAAAAGTGCGTATACACCGGTATATACACTTGTAGCCAATATAGTTCATAAAGTGCATATACACCGGTGTACATGCATGTACACCAACTTATCAGTGTACATGCATGTGCACTGGTGTACATGCATGTACACCAAAAGTGCATATACACTGCAACATTTACAGAGTCGAACGATACCTAATAAATTGCTAATTCATATACAGGTAAAACCTCCCAAAGCGGCACCCATCGGGAGAATAATTTTGTGCCGATTTTGGGAGGTTTCAACGCCACAGGGTGTCAAGAACCATTTGTTAAGTGGTCGGAGTCACAAGGAACGATTGTTGAATTTGAAGTTTGTTTCTATCATAGACCATCTAGAGTTTATTGCCATTCATTCATTTTGTATTGATAATAAAATATATTAGTAGTAATTTATTTTAGCAATGTTATCCACGGTTGGTTGAGTTGAGTCAACAAATTCCTTATATTATATTATTTTATTTAATCCATTGTCTAGTAATACTACAATTAAATAGAAGCCAGCTGGAATTTATAAGTTGAATCAATTTAATTATCGCAAGTAGAAACAATAGTGAAAGATTTAACAAGTTAAATCAATATAATTATTACAAGTTGAAACAATGGAATTAGATTACACAGTTTTATTGAAATTGAAGTGTTGAGTAAACAAAGGAATTTCAAACCCCATTTATGACAGAAATTAAACCAATTTTAACAAATTTTCTTCTCCCATCAGACGCAGAATTTTAAGATGAATCTAAATATGAAATATAATTTTGGGGTTTATTAAAACATATTTTGAGTTATGGACCAGACAAATTTTTAAAGGTGTTAAAGATGTGTCCAATATTTGTTAATCAAGAATCGCAACCCCAGGTGCAAATTAGACGGTCCCATCGCACCTACATGCCAAGTTTCAGCCCATCAACAATTAAGCTCTGACCAGGGCACCGTCTACGGAGAAAAAAATCCAAAATTGCAGCTGTGCCGACGCATGTTCCTTTGGTGGCATTATATTTTGGTGGTTGGTTAATTGATAGTGCCTCCAAAGGAACATGCTGTCGGCACAGATGCAATTTTGGATTTTTTCCGCCATGTCATCATCACTATGAAGGTGTTAAATTATTTCAGAAAGGTGTTTGAAAAGGCAACGACTCTTAATGAGTTGGAAGTTTCGTTTTAGCTCACTTAATTTCAAAGATATTCAAGTTTCAGTAGAATATAATAAGTGATGAGTCAGCATTTTTTAGATGCGTGTTGGGTGATCACCCAACTCCAACCAACCCATTCGATATATATAATTCACAAAATTGTAAAAACTCATTTTTTTGACGATGTCATCATCACCTCAAGGTGTCAAGATCCACTTGTATAGGTGTTACGTGCCATAAGGACCAATTGATAAATTTAAAGTTTGTTTCTATCTTGTATCATTTCTGAGATTAATGAAATTTAGATAATTAGTATAAATATCTCTATATTAAAAGCGCAATTGTTGTGTGTTTGTTTGTTTGTTTGTTTGTTTGTGTGTGTGTGTGTTTGTCCAGAATTAATTGGAAAGACTACGAGTCCCAGAAAGCTGAAAATTTGTGCATAGGGGTAATTCTGTACTGCGACAACGATCTATTGGTTTTCTAAGCGAAATAACGGGATTATGACGTCATAAACGCACATATTTGGGGATAACTCATTCAGTTTTTATTCGATTCGCCCACAATTTTCGATAATAACACAACATGCAATGAGACACACGTATACCAATTTATGGGAATGTGACGTCACGTAGGAACTAATTTGGATTCAGCTCTTACATTTTTGGTTCAATTGACAAATAATTTTGTCACATTATAAAACAGAATGTATTGCATGTCTCTAGAAATTTTTATAATTTTCGCACTTAATCTGCGCCAGGCAATAACAAAAATGTAACCTCCTATTGCTGCATCATTGCATATATTGAGGTTTGATGATTTAATCTTCACCTACATTATTTCCGAAATTACATACTTGATTAATCCAGTTTGGCTTCCATCAGTTTATTTCTATTCGTGATGTATTTAGCTTACATCAATGACATAAGTATGCATAATATTACATATCAATCTGATTTGTTTGTTAACAGAATGCGCTTAGAGTCTCTAATGCATTGTTTATTTATTACACCTATATTGGCTTCTATAATAAGACTATCAATGGTACCTAGGATTTGTACTAGAAATGAATTAAGTTAAGTAATCTAAGATTTTGGTTCTGCCTAACGATGGGATTAATTATATTAATTATTGCTATCAATTAAATTAAATAATTCACTAACCCAGCTCCTGCAAAATGAATTGTTTATGGTGAGATCTATATATGTTTATTACTATTAAATCAAATATTTTGCAACTCCTCTTTAAACCATTATTATGGAGAGATTACACCCAGAGTTAGTAAATTACTTTGCAATACAATTTACTGAAATAATTAATTGCGTATAATTTACCAACCACATGTCTCAATTTAATTGAGCTAACAAGCTAACCTTTAATATAGCTGAACGAGCTACCCTTAAGAACTATTGAGCTATTAATTAACTAATAATTAATAACTATTGAGCAATGAGAATAACTTACTCAACATAATTCCCCAAACAAATTACAGTAATCACAACCCAAAATGAATTTTAGGCACGCGTTATTAAGTCACAGTGTATAATTCACTAGCCACAGGTGAACTCATTAGTAGGGCTGAAACGAATATTCGAAATCTAACGAACGAACCTTTTTCTAAACGAACGAATATTCGAATATTCGTTCGTTTGGATGACTAAGCATTAAATCAAATTCTAGAGACAAAATACATTGGAAAATAGGTTTTTGATAATGTTACAATGGTATAATAATAGTTACATAGTGTATTATACACAAGTTAACTAATAATCAGCTAGTTTAAGTGGGAATATATATTTACGATATCTCTAAGCTATACAAAAGTCTTGTTGTTGTCCAAAATTAGTTAACGAATATCCGTTTCAATCTAATATTCGTCCAAACGAATATTCGTTTCGTAACGAATATTCGTTTGCAAACGAACGAATATTCGTTTAATCATTTCGAACGAATATTCGAATATTCGGTATATTCGTTTCAGCCCTACTCATTAGTAATATTATAGCTTTTTGGGAAGGGAAAGGCCGCGAAGCGGCCGTTAATTGTATCGCGTAGTGCCTAACACGAACGAACAAAAGTCGCGAAGCGACTTTTGTGAGAGAGTGATCCGTCGCGAAGCGACCGAGACCGAAGGGCTCGTTTAATTAATCTTAGACAATTTAACACCAATATTATTTACATCAAAATAAATTAAGTTAAATTATTTGCTATAATAATTAATTTAAATTTAATTTCATTATCATATTTGAATTCAGCGCACTCGATACCCTAATAATCTAATTGGAACCGTTTCTCTAAGTTAAACACAGAGCGAATTAATTAGATTTAAACCATTTGGAATTTCGATGTTCGTCCAGTTATAGTGCGAATCAAAATAACCCAGAAAGATTTCAGGGTATTTCTTTGGTATTAGAAGTCTACCAAAATTAATTGATTGACAAGCATCATACATTTATTATAAGTTGGATTGTGTTACATAAAGTTTAGATATAAAAATATATATATTTAAAAATGTCAATGGGTACACGATGGGTCAAAGAGTTACTTGATGGGTCAATGGGCCACTCGATGGGTCATGGGTCAATGGGTCAATGGGTCAATGGGTCATGGGTCACAAATGCGATGGGTCAGATGGTCATGGGTCACCAATGCTGACCCATGGTCCACTCTGGTTGGCTAGATAGATGTTGGCTTGAGAACATACTTAGGATACTAGAAACCTTAATCCGGCGTTCAGTCTCAAGAATTTGCAGGTAGGAAATATGATAATTAGAGCCAGACATCATTCGGTAAAGTCCAAAGTGATGTTCTAATGGATCTGTTTGTAAAAATGAAGTCAATAAGTAATCAAAACCACAACAGCCAGTTAGATAATTAGTAATCTCCTGTAAAGCAATACACGCATGCCTAAATCTAGTAAAAGTCTGTTTGGTTAATTTCCCAACTTTGGGGACCAAAGCCTGCCAAGCATCCAACCAAAAGACAATTTTAGTTAGAAAGCAAATCGATCGTCATTATAAGTCAAAGGTCGACATAAATCATCGTTCAAACGTATGTCCTTGTATGGTATATTTACACTAAAAAATTTCCAGACACTAAGAATAATACTCACAAATTCTGATGTACAATTTTGGAATTGTTGATCACGCTGTTCATTCTGTACTTTTAATCCAGCACATGTCAGTTCGTTGATGACTAATTTCACATTTTGACGTTCAATGCTTGAAGGTTAACATGATTTTACCGTCAAATGAGGAGCTAGTTTAGCTAAACTTTCGCGCTCAGAATTATAAAGAAGTCAAAAGATGCTGAACAAAGTGAAAGTGGAAAACTACAACATTCAACTTTAAAATTTCCTAGGTCGGGGAATTCAAACGTTTTGTTATAATTTTTCTGATTAAGGCAGTTGTTACGAATACTTTTAAGTATGTGTACGGAGTCAAAAGTTAGGAAAAGTCTCCTGTCTTCATCATATGGGTGTGGAACTTGTGTTTCTAACTTGCCATAGGGTAAAAAAGTTTAAAAATATTCACGTTTAAAGGGTAATTGTCTGTTGAAATAACTTATACCCATAAACCACAATTTCCAAGATCTAAAATGCAGGATTTAATAATTGGGAATATTCTTCCAGCAGTTATTGATCCACACGGAAGTAAACGAACGATGCTAGACCATTTTTTATGCAAACTTGAAACCATAATCGAAAAAACAGTTTGTCGGATCTTCCGGGGTTAAATTTGAGGCAAAAATCCTACCACCCTTGTAAGAAATATCAGATTTTATATATATTTCATCCATTCGAATTATTAAATTTTTTTGTTCTTGAGAAAAAAAGGATGTTGCCTGAATAAGATAACTAGTGAATTCATTTTCAAGGCCAAATGAAGAAAAAAGTTTTTCCAAAGTGTGATAATGTGGAAGAGAAATATAGTCTAAACTTTGGAGGTAATTATAACAAGAAGGTGAAATTAGATGAATTTTTAAAGCAATCATTTGTGTAATTACATTGTATCCACGTCTTGTTTTGGGAATAAAACAATTCTCAAGCTGACACATAATAAATTGAAGTCGACCTAGATCGAGAAACTTCGTACTTGTACTGTCGTCGCAATTGCTAACTAATGACAAATCATTCATTATTTCTTGAATATGCTCTTTAGCTCTGGTTAGATTAAATGAACGTTTGGAATCACTTCCCTTGTGTGTAAATATAAGAGCAATTTCAGACAAAAACTGTTTCAACTTGTCGAATATCATTTATGCTGTGAAGTGACAATGAAATATTTTTGCCATATACAAAGGCAGCTGTGTTTAAACTCTAGTCAATATTTAGATACATGTTGGCAAAAACGGTATGATTGAAAATTTCAGTGTGGACAAAATTAACACAATGGTCGTTGGGAGATAATTAAGACCAATTAACAGGTATAGAAATTAAATTCAACTTATCCTTTAGATCATGTATCGTTCTGGCATTAAACTTCTCTTTCTCTTCTTCTTCAGACTGTAAGCTAAGATGCAGAGCCTGGTTTATAAAATCTTCCTCTTTTGAGTCGAATGACAGACGAGTTCGCTTAGAACTGGAACTAGAATAGTAAAATGGGCACCCAGGTAGTAAACTAGGAATGGCACCTTCTCTGAGCATTGGTCTGGCACAAATTATTTCTGTGAATGTTCCGTCTCCGCTTGGAATTTTGTGAGTGGACAAGATATCCTCCTCGTGAAAATGCTTCAAACACACATACACTGCCTTGAGATGACCAATATCTTCTCTGTGAAGAGCTCGTATCCATGCATGTCTCACGTATGGAGGATTTTCAGGCATCTTGAAAGTGGGAATATGTTCCTCTTTAGTATAATTACTTTTGCAATTGGGTGCTGAACAACTGTTCGGCATTTTGAGAAAATAAGCTACTTAGTTAAATAAAATATCAAAGTCAATAGGTGGTAACGAAACAATATTTTTAAACCTGATGGTTAGTTATTATCAAAACTAATAAAATAAAAGTTGTGGTTAGTTTTTTCTCCCATCTACTAGTGCTTCCCTGGTGCCGAAATTTAAAGTAGTAGCCAGGCCTTATATAGAGTAGACTATGAATTTTGTTAATTTCACTTAATATCTAAGGCTCATTCATGACATTTCCTCTATGCAAATAATGAATTAGCAAATAAAATTTTACATAATTTCAAAAACTTTTAAGATAGAGAAGTGAAATTACGGATTTGAAGCTAATATATAATTTGCAGCATTGAAATGAACCGAAGAGCGGCTAGCAAATTTATGTTGCTTCAAGTGCCCCATCACTTATATGCATTAATTAGATTCACATACAGCAAAACTAACTATAAATCGTTAGTAGTTACCTAGGTTTTTCGTGCAAGTTGTTACACAGTGTGGCAAAATGCCGATTATGGAGTAATAGGTATTTACGTTAATGGTAGGCATCAGGGACTTCTTTAATATAGGGACTGTAAACTTCGTTTTACGGTAAATTAGCGTAGGCCGAAAACAGTATTGTTATCCCGTAATCCGCTAATGCTAGACACAGGAAATGTATTTTTGTCGTATAGGAAGTCATATTTTGGGAGTCCAACGGTAAATTTGTTTATCGAAAATATTTGTGGAATGTAAGTTATGTGATGTTCACACCTTTCCATATATGGTAAAAGTGTTAAAATCTCGAGATCAGTTAACTTTATGCATATGAAATTTATTATGGGCGAATGGCAAATGGGAATTCATATTTAGGGACTCAGTAGATCACATTGATTTACCTAAGGCGTTTCCCTTAGCCTATATTATTATTTTGGCACTCTCCATAGGAAGATTGCCGACCCCTGTTTTGTAATTTACCTAATTCTTACCTCTCAGATATTTGTAATTATGTTGTTTAATAAAAAAATCTTGATAAGTTTCTTTCAGTTCTATTCCTTTTTATTCTGATTAATCCTAATGATCATGATAAATAAATTCAGAAAATAAATAATCCCATACATAATCGGAAAGTTATCTAAAAATTCCTAAATTCTGGGGGGGCGAGACCTGTCAATTATCGGTTGAACATATTACAACTATGGGGCCTAGTTGTAAATTTGGTGGGGGGGGGGAGCGCCCCCCCCACTTTTCCGCCCATGATCCCATATTGAAAGAAACTTATCAATATTTTTTAATATGTATGTATGACTCATAATCCATAAACCAATCTTTAACTCGAGGCTACGACCTATGTATGACACTGCAATAGCTGCTTTACCTTATGTTAACATTTTTTATGGGAAACAAGAACAAAAGTTAATATACCTGGGAGCAGCCCATTTTTTTTTTCGGGGGGGGCAAGGTAGTTCCAAATTCTAGTATTGTTTGTCGTCATTAGTTAGTATAGACTTTAATAATAATGCAATGGTCAATCATTAACCTGTATTCAATGAGAATCAGATTGGTGTTTTTTGTATACAATGCATTTAATAAAGAGAATCATTTGTTGACGATTTTACAGTAGTAATTATTTAATTCCTCCTTTTATATCTCTAGAGTAGTATTACTAGTATATATTATATGGGGGAAGAAAGATTATTAGGTCTTGCAATAATATCTGCCATAGGCGCAAAGTTTTACAAGTCTGAGGTTAAAGTTGGGGGGGCACGAAGCGAGTGTAGAGAGCGATTTTTTGGGGGTCTAGGGGGCTTGCCCCCCCCCCCCGAAAAAAAATGATTGCAACAAATGACATTTTTTGAATGAATTATATGTATATTTACTATCCTAAATTATATTGAACATTTTATTTTTTATCCAGAGGGCACGTGTTGCCCCCCTTCAACTTTTACGGGGGGGCGCACGCCGTCCCGTATTTGCGCCACTGATATCTGCCCATGGACGTGGAATAAAAATAGAGCCAGATGAAATCATCAACGAAATGGCCAAAACTAACAGGAAGATCGACATTCTTTTGTAGTAGTTACTTGTAGTATTAGTAAAGACAACAATATTTGCTAAAATGAATATTATATTTAAACTATATTTCAGGTGATATTAGACCCATAGTACGTCCCCTGGGTTTTCCACTGATTGGGATAGATAGATAGAATTGTAACTAATCATCAAAATATTTCTGGGGGGGCCATGGCCCCCTTGCCCCCCCTGGCTACTCCACTGCCTAGGAGGCTAATACAAAATATTCAGTAACTATATAGTGTAAATTGACATTTATCGATAACTTTTCATGAGTAAATAATTGTATAATGTGTCTTGTACGCAGTTTGTAGGTTTTTATATACCTTTGTAGCTTTGAAACGATTTTACCAATACAGGCTCGCTATTACACAATATACGGACTATTTCAATTAGAGTGTGTACAGATATAGTGATACTTTCGTCGTTAGCTACTTAAGTACAATATGTGTCTTTATTAGAAAGAAATTAACTCATATTGTCAAATTTGAAGAGTTAGTAAAGATTACAATAATTATTATTCAAGAAAAATCAATAATATAATTCTTAACAATTATGAGGGAAATTAGTCAATTAAGATGAAGGGGACTATCTGAGGGGACTATGGTAAATTAAAAAATAAGTAGAGGGGGGGCTGGGAGGTTCTAAAATTTATGATAGATTCAAGTCAATAAGTATTTAGGCTAATTAGAGTCATAGAAATAAGCGACCAGGATGGTTCACCCAATGTTTTTGAACCGAATGTGAAAATTAAATAGTGTCCGATCATTAGATAATCTCTCTCAATAATATAGTCAACTTTAAGACACAATCAAAATCAAATTTATATTAACTGATTACATATTGAGTAGGAACACTAGTAAGATAAAACTGCTATTGCGTCTTCAGATTAGCATACACTATTAGTATAGTTATGGTACAATTTGAATGTTTACTTAGCCATTTTGAAAAAGTATTGCACTACTCATTCTATTCGCAGTATTCATTGTTCTATTATTATTCATTGTTGTAGGTTTAGCTAGTAGAATCCAGTTTTGGCAATATTATTGACATTTGAGGATGTCAAAAAATTATGTTTCCACTGACTTGCCGACTGTTCAGCTCCCTACTAAACTTTAATTCATCAAATTAACACCAATTTTTTGACAATTGTCAGATCCCAAATGATCGTAATCCATAAAGTCACTGGATTGGAAGCTTCTGACATAAAGGTTGGTTTTGAGAAATTCAAGAGCTTTTCTATTGTTCATGATGCCATATATTTACTGAAGTGGAATATCTAATTGTAAAATAAAGTGTTTAGTGCGCCTCCGTGCGGGGCAAAATACTTTTGTAATTTGAATATTAGTAAATAGCCTACATTTCAAAACAATACGGACTTCACGACACGACGCGAAACTATAAGTCCCATCACTTTTTAGATGGCGGCATAAATGTATATTTTTGTCCGAAATTGATAGAAAAGAAAAAGTCGATGCCAAGAAACGAAGTTGGTTGAAAGAAATCAAAATTATTAAATCGATGTAGCTATAAAATATACTGTAAATCAATCAATCGATTACTAAGACATGTACATAATAAATTAGAATGAAGCTCCTAATCAATGTGATAAACCGCAGAATAAAATTCCTATTGTCACGTAGTGGTAGTAATCATCCACAGTGTGGCAAAATGGCTATTATGGGGTAATAGCTATCTACGTTAATAGTACGCATAAAAGTTGCATTAGTACAGATAGGAAATCGACTACGTAGAATCCCAAAATATTGTTAGTTTTTTCTAACACAACTAGAAATATGTGAAATGACATCATTATGTATAAATTTTTGAATATTTGAAAATGGGTCAATAATAATCAAATATTGATCACTCTATATTTTATGCTAATTAGTAAAATATATATGTATCATGTGCGTAGGCTTTGGTAGGTTTGATAGAGCCATGCTACGAATAATTTACTCAAAATCAGTATTTCTATCAAACATAATCAAAATTGTCCCAAAAGGCTCTACATATGATGACTCAAAACCCATAATACCAATGTTTACCTCGATGCTACGCCCCTATTATGACATTACAATAGCTGCTTTACCTTAGGTTAACATTCTATAGAAACAAGAACAAAGTTAATATACCTAGGAGGCTAATACAAAATAATTCAGTAACTAAATAGTATTAAATGAAATTTATTGATATATTTCTTCAAGTGAATTATTGTATAATGTGTCTTGTGCGCAGTTAGTAGGATCTTTATATACCTTTGTAGCTTTGAAACGATTTTTTAACAGTTCAGGGTCGCTATTAGACAATATACGGACTCAATTAGAGTTTGTACAGACATAGTGATATTTCTGTCGTTAATTAATTAAGTATCATATGTGTCTTTATTAGAAACAGATTCACACATATTGTCAAATTTGAAGAGCTAGTACAGATTACAATAGTTATTATTCAAGAAAAATCAATTAATAAAATATTAAACCATTATTCGTTATCAACAGGTGGGAAATTAGTCAATTAAGATGAATGTTCAGAATGGGAAAAATTGAAAAATTGAAAAATCGCCGTAATTTGGACACACTTTTACTTTAGCTAAAAATATATTTGGGCTCCTTTGGGCGGTCGTAGAAATATTTTAAATCGAAGCTTAGATAAATAGACAATATAATAACGAAAACTATTCAGCTCGCAATCGTTTGCATTATAAAATCGGGCGGGTGGAATATTTGCCACAATGCAGGGAGTTATTTTTAAAATAGCCGAAAAAATTCCGAAAAAATAAACACATAGTTAGTTCGGTTTGAAAACTAGCTAAAATCTATCAAATTACCAAAGAATCAAGCATAATTAAAAACGCTAAGAATAGATATTTGTGGTTTTCAGAAATTTAATTTTTCAATTTTATGCATAACTTTGAGACATTGTGTAAGCATGATATATTTAGCCAGGCAAATAATAATAACATTTTTATAATCTTTCAATAGTGTAGAATCGAATGTATGCATTTAATTTAGCATTTAGCTGTGTGAAATTTGACCTATTACCCCATGGTTCCACACTGTGTGTTAATTCACTTGAGCTATCCCGGAAATGGTAAACTATTACCCATTACTTTACGGGCTACTATGTAGTGGGCCAGTACTGAAATCACTGCATTTATGTATATTTTCATAATAATTTTGCGTATACAATGCCCTGGCCCATGGCCTACTATATTATACGGCTAGAAAAGTGAAGTATTTGCTCATTTCATTTCCAGGCCAGTTTTACTTTCCAATTTCTTGTAAATGAATTACCTATTGTCACGGAATAAACTAAACTTAGGGTTTCAAATTCGCTAGAAACATAAAATACCTTTGAGAATGATGTCTCATCGGATTTAACCACAATGACGTAATCAAATATACATACCCTTATATGGTAAATAATACTAATTATTATACTTGACTTTAAACCATATTTAAACATTCAGGAGTTATTCTCTCTAATCTCTAATAAGATAAGAAACAGTATATCCACTACAGTCAATAGGTCAAGGTACACAATTAACTTTTCTGCCGCTTGTTGGATTTAAATGCGGAAACTTGATCCCCACGCTAGGTTTCACCATAGCATTCTAGTATACTAAGGCAATGGCACTCATGTTTTTTTTGGGCCATGGATTGGTTAAACGAGTTAGTATATAGTATTCGATAATATACTTAATCGTGCCCTCCGTTAAATAAGGCCTTACTACTGAGTAGATTTTGCTGGACGATGGATACTTAAAGGCCATTGATTATTAGCTAACATATCTTTATCTCAATAGCTAGTACATACCCGCCAACCTATTTGAGTCGTATCCCTGTACGGAGCTCCAATTTTCCCTTGTACATTGGCAAAAATCCCTGTAGACCCGAAATTTTTTATCTCGCTCATGTAGGGAAATTTCAGTACATGAGCGAGACAAACACTATACGCTTAATTAGGAATTGTTACTTAAACAAAATGCTACATTTTGAGGTAAAGACATTTTTTAGGTGTATTTGACCTACAATCATTAATTTTGTCCCGACTTAAAATCCCTGTACAAATGTAATAATTCCCTGTACAGAACAGCAAAATGGCTGTACGGTTGGCAGGTATGCTAGTATTGACAGACCTGAGAAATGCATTATAATTATAATTCTAGGCCTAACTTCAATAATCTTTGAGATAATGAGTGTATTACCATATAAAGAATTAAGTGCTAATAATCTCATTATCTCAAAATTATTGAAGTTAGGCCTAGAAAATGTATTATCAATGAATAGGAAGTTACCAATTTCGGATAGATCAGTACTAGCATAGTTTACATAAAATTGATAGTTTTTGAGTTATGGCTCATTTTAAGAAATATGCATTTCCCTGGCAACCGAGGAATGTGTCAACATTCCATTTATAATTTCGATATATTTCATTCAATGAATTATGGACATCCTCATGTTCCAATTTTGAACATTTATAACGCGTTTAACTATGTTAAAAGCAGGCTATAAAAACACGATAATTCCCACGAAAAATAGCGATTACGTAATCAAATGGTGATATATCACAATTCTAAAGGGTGTTATATATGCCTTGATATAATGTCCCTATACAATTATAATGCATTTCTCAGGTCTGTCAATACTAGCTATTGAGATAAAGATATGTTAGCTAATAATCAATGGCCTTTAAGTAATCCATGGTTCGAAGTAGTAGTAAGGCCTTATATAACGAAAGTCACGACCTAATACATTATGTATAATAAAGTTTGTCATTGTTTACAGTTCAGGTTACATTGTTGATGCATATTTATTAGGTTTTTCTAATACTTGTTCCCCTTCTGATATTAATTAAATCCCTAATAGTAGTTAGTGAAGATTTGTACTAACACTACATAGTTAATTAATTCATGAAATAAAAATACAAGACACAATGAGCTAAGTGTAACATTAAACAACAATATAGAGTCTCTCTGTAAAGTAATGAGATTAGGAGTGAAACTTGTATTTGCAGTAGAATTCGTCAGAGGAACTCTCACTTAACAAACATCTTATAGGGAAGAGGTTCTGAAATTGGATCCAACGGATGGAAGTAGGGGGTCGACATGATCTCTAAATTTGTATTACGGGCAATGGAAGGGGATCCACAGAGTGTTTGTATTTGCTAAAGGGGGTCCACCGTTGAAAAAGGTTGGGAATTGCAGTGATAGTCTGATCTAGAATAATATAAGCATTAATTAAAACTCATTAAATTAGTTTGATTTTACAAGAATTGATACAGGCTTGTAGCCATAAAGTGATAGTGGGTGGGGCTATGAGAATTGTAGGGAGGGAGGAGTCTCAAAATATTCCAAATGTTAATCCAAAGTTTAGATATACAGTGGAGTTCGCTTAATAGCAACCCGTGTTTGCCACTAAATCTGGTTGTTAATAGGCGAAATGCTAATAGGAAATGAAATTAACAGAATTATCACGCTTGGGACCCGAAAAGCGGTTACAAATAAATCAATATTGCTAATAGGGGAGTTGCTAATAAGCAAACTCCACTGTATCATCACAAAAGTTAAGAAAAATCTCAGGGGGCACAAATTTCGCATCGGGGCAGGCGCAATACCTAATGGAATCAAACAAACTCGATACTAATAACTATACTATAAGTAATTTGAAAATATTTGCGGTGTAAGCGAAGCTTTGGGGATCCCAGCATTATAGGGCCCCTGTCCCTAAAGCACTAACGTTTTAGGAACCCCGTCCCCATATCGCTAATGTTTTAAAGAGCAGGGGCCCCAAACGCTAGCGATTTAGGGACGGGGGCCCTAAAACGCTGGGGTCACAATAACGCGCTTACACCGGATAAGGCGAACGAACGAATTTTGATGGTCCCCTTGGCTGGTATTCTGACTAACGAGGTTCTACTGTATATTACTTTACCCAAACAAAAGTGTTTCAAAATCCGAAATTTGTGACACAAGTGGCTGATGACACGGATACATATACCTCTTCAATATCGACATAACACGACCTGAAAACACAGGTTTTCAAGTTTATAACGATAATATGATATTTTAACTAACTCATTTCAATGTATGTAGTAGCATTTGTGTTCCTGTCAATGGCCCACTTGTGACACAAGTGGCACAAAAAACCGCGTCTAAGCCGATTCAGGCAGAATATATCCTCCTACCCACTTAGAGAATTTATCGAATACACCTTACACTGGCTTGAACAGCCTTGAACATAATATTAAATTTACTAATAAGTAGCGCCTACCATGATGCTAGAGTATTCTATATGAGGTCGTATCAAGCTATATTCATCGCGATATCATAATGACCAATTTTCAGGTAGGGAAAGAAATGAGAACTTACCTTGCATATCCTGGAATCTTTAAAGTCTCCTTTCTTTCTTCTTTGTATGACTCCGGCTAAGTGATAGAGCTGAGAAAACTATTCATCTTCCGCTGAGTCGAGACTACTGTGCATGTGACAAATTGAGAATAGTAGGAGGGAAATCCTGGTAGAATATCTTTCAGCTATAAATTCACATGTGAAATGTTGCGAAATGTATCGCCTCCTTTGGGAACCAGCGTGTCTCTTCTCTGCAAATTGCCCGAATAAAGCTTGTCTGAGTTGATCTGGTTTCTGGTGCATCTTGAAATGGGCGAACCGTTCATCTGATTTGTAGTTACTCTTACACTTTGGAGCCGAAAAACTACGTAGTGGCATATTTCACTTAGTAGCGAGCATAATCACAGTCTCTGTAGTTTTTTTGTGCCCATATGTGGTACTCTGTGTCAACATACACATTTTGTAAGATGTATATTTTTGACGTAAATTTTGTCTATTATATCAGGTATTGCTTCGAGAATGTCGTTGAGAGCTAAGCTCTAAGTCACAGTGGTAAAAAATTGGAAAACAACGCAAATACTCCGTAATAAGACCATATATGGGAAAAATACGCGCATATTGTCAATTTTACAGATATAATATTTAGAATTTACTTATTCACCGATCATCGGCGTTTGTATTAAATAACCTGGCTAGTTTCTACCGAAAGAGTTTTTTTTTATAAACATAAAAAAACAATCGGTAGAAACTAGCGAGGTTTTCTAATACAAACGCCGATGATCGGTGGATAAGTAAACTCAAATATTTTGGTGTATTAGAGGGTATAGTATATCGAGTAATTAAACGATCATACCGTTTTAATACCATCACAGCTCTATCACCAAAGAGTCGCGAGATATAGAGAGGTGTGAATTAACTTTGGATTATAGGTCATGATAAATAACCGGAAAATCAATACAATTATGACAAACAAGAGTGTAATAATTCGTAAAATTGAATTTTGATGAAAATTCTAATTAGTTTTTACATTAAACTTATCGTATCGTGACCAAATACAAACATAATGTGTGTACAGCTACAGTAAATAAAATTGAACAGAAAATTAACTTGTGGTTGTTTAATAAGTTCCCATTCCACTGAATTCAGGTTCAAAATTGTCATTCAATTGTGAGGGCTGACATCAGTATGGTATGAGTCATAATGATGCTAAACAATATACAATATAGAGGGATCTTTCGGGGCCTAAAAATTTGCAAATCAAATGCATATGAGAATGACTCATTTAACCAATCCATGGTCCAAAAAATCATGAGTGCCATTGCCTTAGTATATTAGAATGCTAAAGTTTCACTAATTTGCTTTTTCAATTTGTTAAAATAATATTGGAAAGGATATTGTTCACGATTTCTCTTGATTTAATCGAGTGTTCTATACAAGCAAACGAAGTATCCCACTCAGTTGTTGTTAGATTGAGTAACTCGAGCTAGAGTTTTCCAAGGAAAGTCAGAAACTCGAATTTGTCCTTCTGAATGTTCTAACAAGCAGAATGCACTCGATACATATTGATGTAAAGCAGAGATGCAGCGGTCCAGGTCGGTCACAGGTCGGTCCGGGCCACTTGTTTTCAAGTGCGGTCTGGACCGGTCCAAATTAACGATATAACGGTCTGGCCGGTCCAGACGGATCCAATATTTTGATCATACGGTCTGGACTGTCAAGAAAGAAATCATGACGGTCCGGTCCGATCCATGAAATTTCCGAAACCGCTGCGTCTCTGATGTAAAGCTCTATTAGGGAGAGTTAAACCTCCCTGATCCACATTGTTGAAGTAGTCAGATGAAACATGGTCATTCTATACGAAACATAGACAGTCAGGACACTTCAATCTTTCAGCTTACGACAAGGAAATATATCCGGAAATGTAAACAGCTACTTGTTGGGAATCTCCATTTAGTTGTAAGTGATCTGAATCATTTATGAGTAATTCATGTGCGTATTCCTTGATTGATGAAATGGCTGATGTCGATGTTTCTCTTTAGGAGAGATTTCAACTTTATTATTGACTCAGACCTGAGCACTTCTTGCAAAATCACTAAAAAATGTCCTCGACTCAGCTGCCGATACTGTGATAATCTTCTTTCCAATGGATCACTTTGAAAACGACCAGTTAGTACGTAATCATATCTTTCATTGAGCAATTCAAGAGATAGTTCAGAAATGGCATAATTCGTCTGTATTAATGCTTTGAATGTTTGTTGTGATAAACCCAACTTTTTAGATTCTTGCCATGCATCCAGCCAATTACTTAAAGAACAGTTAAAATCAGTTTTGCAATCATTTGAGACTAAAGTGTTTCCTTGACTTAAAGGGTGAAACTTCACTTTAGAATAGACACAAAGCCAGCAAATCCGAATTAAGTTAAAAAACCAGGAAGGTATAAACGAATACCTGCTATAGTTGTCTCGTGGAATAGAAGAACTAAAGCAACAGATTGCTTGTTATTTCCTGGGTGTAGTACTGAAGAGTTAATTATATTTGCAGCACGGAGGTGTGCAGATAAAATTAGGTCTCTTTAAAAAACCGCAAATAGAAAACCGCAGAACTTGGGATGAGTACTTCGGTCTACCGCAAGGGCTCTAATAACAAAGTTGAAGTAGTTCTTTAATAAAATCAACATCAAAGTCTGAGTGAAGATTCCGAAGGTAATTTGGTAAATTTTCGAGTACATCTAGAAGTGTTAATTTAAGACCAGTAGTCACTTGGATATAATTTGGTAGAGGAATGGGAGATCCATCATAACTCAGTTCAAGATGGAAGTCTGTGGAGATTGTAATACGTTCCTTTACAGATGCCACACCAGAACAGATAACGAGATGGTAAACAGTAACAAGTTCTTCTTCGATGAGTAGTTTCAAGTCAACATACTCTGGAGCTTGTCTGAGGAATTCAACTACATCTAGGAATTGCCTATTCTGAATTTTCCTCGAAGATAGAAATTTCGTCTTGCTGGAAGAAACGTTCTTTTATAGACGGATGTGATTTAGTTGAAAGGCTAGCCTGGCTCTTAGGGATTCTTCAGGATGAATAGTTGTAATAGGATCTAAGTGGTATATAATCTAGTAGGATTCTTAGCAGTAACTTTTAGGAAGGTTGGCTCAGTGTCGTGAACACATGAAAGAATTATCTGTCACTTCATAATCTGCTGGTCTGTTGAGAAAGAGTAACCATTTAGCAATAAGTTCTGCGTCTCGAGGGAACTTGAAACGAGGGTAATCTGGTCCAACTTTAGAACCAGATTTACAACCAATCACAGAGCACTTGTTTGGCATATACGTATTATAATTTTGGATTGAAAAATATAGAAAAAATATACTGTATCTTTAAGAAAAATCTTTATGAATAGAGATTTCGGTTAACATTAGCTAAATAAGTAATAAGAACGGTCATTAAACTGACTAGGCAACATGTATCATCGTCCAAACAGCACTTTTAAGAACATAGATTAAAATTAATTATATTAAAAATTACAAATATATGGTTTGATAACAATAGTATAATTATTTACTTAAATTGACTATTATATTATTTCAAAACTCGATAGCAACGACAGATAAGTGAAAATCTTTCCTTCTACAGGAAGATACTTGCACAATTAATATACTATAAGGATTTACAGTAATTTTAATTAATTCAGTTTGTAATTAACCTATACGTGGAGGCGCTTCCGATTTGTTAAAAGCTTTGAGTGTCCGGAATTAGCATACCTATTTCAAACAAATACTAATAAAGCAAGCTACTCAATCGAATAGGTTTCTACATTTTGGAGGCACTATATTTTGCTGGTTTATTGAGAAATGCTGTATGAACAGATGTAATGTTATAGCATTTTCGTAAAGTCACCATCACTATAAGTATTTCAACCATTTCAGAAAGGTGTTTTGTAAGGAAACGATCATTTATAATGTTGGAAGTTTCCTAACTTACTTCATTTCAAAGTTATCCAAGTTTGAATGTCAATCTAATAAGGTGAGGAGTCCATAATTTATGAAAAGTTGGGTGAACTCTAAACACTAACAAATATCACGGAATTTGTATAAACCGTAAAAGTCTAAAAATCTTTTTGACGATGGCATCAACGTCTAAAGGTGTTAAGACCCACTTGTATAGATGTTACATGAAATAATGAACAATTTACTCGTTGGAAGTTTGATTAAATCATACACCATCTCTGATCTATTTGAGACTTATTAAATGAGGAAAATAATGTGATAATAAATATAAAAATATTCAGCATAAATACCCCTCTTATTCATTTGCGCTCGAATGACGAGTATTCTAAAACTCTTGTGGACGATGATTGGCGCATTTTGTTTATTCATTTAGTTTCTGATTGACTTGAAAACATATGAAAGCGCTAACTTTCATAAATTTTCACTATTCTTGTAAAACACTTCCATTAGTAGTTTTATATCCCACTCAAAATTGTGGAATACGAGTATATTCTTAGCTCTAGACTCCAGAACGACCCAATAGAACACCAATTTTGCCTATATCAAATAGTAATGGAGCGACAAAATCAATTGTGAGTGACAGTGAGTCAATTGTGGTACTGTGGAAATTCTTCATCAAACATGATGAAGATAAAGCCATAAAGAAACTTCTTTCCTCACATTCAAGAAGTTCATCCGTGGTTCAATTTGATTCCCAATTCCAGTCCAATTATTACGTGGTTCAGGGTTTACATTATATTCCACTCAAGCAGAAATTCTAAAAATACAGCTGTGCAGACAATATTGTCTTCCGGCGGTACTATTTTCTACCAAAATAAAGTTCCTAGAAAAAAATATCTATGAGCATTTACAAACTTTATAAATATAAATTCTAAAAGGATATTAAATAAAAACTAGTAATCAGGGGTTACTAAAAATCACTGATTGTTATTTACAAAAAATATTAACACAAAAAATATTAACACGATGAATACTAAAATCCTCATATGAAACTAACATACCTTTTTTTATAAAGATATTTAGAAATTGTGTCTTTTAGGATGTCTATACCCTGCACTCTCTGCCTATAATAAGCCCGAAGTACTTCTCCAAGTTCACATCCATCATAAAGGCGCATAATGAATATGAGCTCTTTTCCGTTTACACAACACAATCGAACTTTACTCAGGTCATCTCTCCGGCTGAATTCAGTCACATGAACCTACAAATAATCTAACAAAATAAAATCTTAAGAATTTTATTTATTGAGTAATATTATTTTCGTAGTACTGAAATGTATAGAACTCTGCTCATAATATACATCCACCTAATACTATTTAGGGAAATTGATATAAGCTTTATATATGCGGAAAGAATTGTAGCTTATCAACCGGGTCAAACTATACTAGCAATAATTCGATATTAAAAAAAATGGATAAAACTATGAGAATGTATAATAATAGCTACCTCAGCAACATCAGAGAAATCTACTATTGGCGAATAAACCGGAGCATACTTTATATCATTCACAGACACTTTCTCTTCAGAAATGCCCATAGCTGGGGAAACACAAATGCGAGTCACTTTGTCAAGAAATTCTACTTGTGCATGGAAAAAAGTGCCACCAAATGCAGCTATATATTGAAGGCACATCTTCAAGAAGAGAAGCATAATTGACGATTCATCCTTCAGAATTTTGCATCGAGAGATTTGATAGGAAATCTAATTTGGAAAATAATTACAAAATAGGATTGAAATCATGGTTTTAAAATTAACAATTCAATGTTGTGTGAAACAATTAACTGGGTAAACGGAGATAGTATGTCCCTATATTGGATATCGATATTTACAAAGCTCAAGGAGCATATTTCGGAAATCTCGTAAGACTTCGTCCCTTGAATCGTTGAGGTTATTACTTGTAGTAAGTCATGATTTCTAAACCATGGTCCAGTTAACACAATAGAGGATTGAATTAGAGTGGGCATATTCCACTGGAAGTCAATAATAGTTTGTTGACGGCTGTCTATTGTTCTAATAAGTGCCCCTTTCACTTGCTACTTGTGGTATAAGTGGCACAAGTTGGAATGTGGGTGTATCACAGTGGAAAATGATCGTAAAATTAGAAATTGTGCACCTAGATTATTAGACTATATAGTATTCAAATCTGAGATCAGAATTGTTATATTCTAATTGCCTCATAATGATCAGAATTATATATTTAATTAGCTAGTTATATACTTAATGAGTTTAACACCTCCATAAAAATTGAAATTCAAATATTTTGCCAATTGAATATACTTAACATATCATTTTATCTCAACATCCATTTTGAAGCATTTACAATAGTATTATGATGCTAGAAGCTTGAATATAATAAGAATTCATAATATTGATGTTGAAATATCTTTGGCCGGTCAGAAAGTTTGAAAGTTTGAATTTATTGAATTTATTCAGATAAAAGCACAATTGTTGTGTTTGTGTGTGTGTTTCCACAGAATTAATAGAAAAGACAATATGCTCTAGAAATCTGAAATTTGCATGCAGGGGTAGTTTGACATGCTGACAACGATCTATTGGTTTTCTAAACGAAAAAACGGGATTATGCAGTCAGAAAATCACATACCGTATTTACTCGAATAGTAGTACTCGAACATACCGTATTTACTCGAATAGCCTAGGCGACTATTTTTATTATCGGCATTTTAGGACAAAATATTTTGATGGATTTTCGAAGATATCGCACTTTATTACAATTTATTTATTATAATCGGTTGATAATCGTATTGAGGCTTATATTAGATAAAGATGTTTACTCTGGGCAGCGGTATCAAATTTTCATTTGATACTTACGGGAGGGGGGAACTGTTGTATCGTATTTTGAGGCACTATCGTATATTGAGGCGCTGTATGATTCAAAATATAAACCATGGATATGCTATTACAAATTACACTGTGGTATTTTGAGGTGCGTGGTAAACAATTTTCCATTTAGAGAATTCAATTAATTTAACTTAAAATTGATTAGTTATCTTAAATTAGCGTTCTAACTACGATAAATAGTATCGTTAAATGATAGGAAATCACATTTACTGTAGCGTCTCAATCTACCAGAGCGCCTCAAAATACCACAGTATACTTTGTAATAGCATATCCATGGTTTATATTAGTGTATCATAGAGCGCCTCAATATAAGATAGTGCCTCAAAATACGATACAGCAGTACTATTCGAGTATATACGGTATTTGGGAATAACCTTTTCAGATTTTATCCGATTCGCCCACAATTTAGATGAAAGACAACTTAAAAGAGACTCACGATAAACGATTTATGGGATTATGACGTGACAAAGGAACTCTCGTTGATTGAAAAGGCCATACTACCTAGAGAGCTGAAATTTGGTGGATAGGTGTAGTTTGTCATAGCGCTATGGGTCTATTGGTTTTATAAGCGAAATATTGTGAGTTTGACATCACATAGTAAGCTCTACTTTGATAATTATAAGAAATTTGACTCGATTAGTATAAATCTTATATACAAATATACAACATACAGGCCCGTAGCAAGCCAATTATTAATGGTGCGGCGAAGTGAGGTCACGTTATTACTTAAAAACACCCATTACTGAGTCTATTGTCCTTTATACACTATTTTACTGTCTGTTGAAGTTACTCACCTATACCGTACCACCAGTGCTCGACAAATCAGGTGGTTTGGTGGCGTTAGCCACTAAAAATCTTTCATAAGCCACCAAATTTAAACTTTGGTGGCTTAACTAATCCACCATTAATTGTGGAATTGTTTGATGTTGTGTAGATTATATTGTTTGTTGAATTATTGGTTATGGTTATTAGTGTTGTTTACGGCATCAGAAGTTTCTCAAGCCATCAGTGGTTTGTTAAACCTCCCGTTGATTATTCTTTAGCCACCAGAAAAAGTCAGGTGGTGGCTTAATTAGCCACCATCTAAATTTGATTTTGTCGAGCACTGCGTACCACCATTAATGCCGAATCTGTACCAGTAATCCTCACCATGCCGCACCTATGGTTGTGGGTGACTTAAATGTGGTGCCCGAATATTTATGTGTTTACCTAAATATTGGTCCGGCTTAGGCCGCACCTGCTCCTACAGCCCTAACATACAATGGAACACCTTTAAAAAATTATCAGCTATTACGCACTTACTCAACGAAAGATATTATCTAAAATGTGTCCTATTATTTCAACACTATCTGGATGATCTGATTTGTTTGGATTAACAAAAAGCTATACTGCTTAGTTCAACTTGCTGATGTTGCATTGTTTTTATTACACCAATAAGGTTTTGGGAATTAAATTCTTTGTTTAGTTTGTTTTGTTTATTTTTGGCACTTGACACCATTAATCCAATAGTGTCAAGTGCTTAGCTAGGTTAATCAGTGCACCAAACAGTTAGTTTGGGATGAGGCTCCTGTGACACAAAGACATGCTGCATAGTGTATCGACCATCCATTGAGAGATCTATGTTCATGCGATATTCCATTTTATGGCAAAGTTATTGTGTGGGGAGGTGAATTTTTCGTCGAATTTTACCTGTAATCAGATATGGGACTGAAGCTGATGATGATGTGTCAGCCTGTGTGAATAGATCGCCTCTCTGGAGTCATGGCAAGGTTCTTAAATTCACTATAAACATGCGACTCCGTAATTTAACTTCACATGATGCATCCCAAGTTAGTGACTTCTCTAAAGAAGCCACTGAGCCCGAGGGTAAGAATTATATATATGATTCACGTAAACCACAATTTGTAGTAGAAGGTAAGTCAGTTCTGACTTGATTGCTACTTACGGCGATATTAAAATAAACTATAATAATTCCGATTATATTTATCGGCGTAGTTTGATGTGTCCTAAGAATAACACCACTGATTCTATCAATCAACATGTTATGAACCTGATATCTGAGGAAGCGATGACATTATCAAGTGAAGATTCGGTAGGTGAGGAGCGGACGGCTATGCTCGCCACTGAATTCTTAAATTCTATCACACCTAGTGGTTTGCCTCCTAATCGATTGCATCTTAAGCAGACTATCCAACCATCCCGATTTTGCTTGAAAATCCCGAATCCCGACGAAACTTGGGAAAATTGTTATGCGATACACTGAATATATTGAAAGATTTAGTATACTTGCCAACAAATGAGGACTAGTGAACTCAATGAAACAATAATTCAAGTACTTTTAGGAATATGGACATATATTTATCCTACCGCTTCCTATATAAATAGCATTGATGATATTCTGATAACCTGGAACTCATAATATGTTTTAGATTAAAATAAATTATCCTCAGACGTCCTTAAAATTTAGATGGCATATATGAAGCAGCAACACCTAAACCAAAGAAAAAAAAACTTGAAAGTCGTTTCAAGTCTGTGAGGAATGTCAAAAATATTATACAATGATGGTTTTTAATTGGTAAAGAGCGTGAAATGATCGATTTACCAAGCCACTTGACAGAAATAATTATTTGAGTGCTGGAAATGGGGTTTGAGGGCGACCAGGTCGCAAAGATTTCCGGGAGCATACTCCCGGATGACAGGATCGCCCTAAATTATCGGGATTCGCCCTCGACTGACAACTACGCGGCCAAAATCCCAACGACTTACTGTCCAGAGGTGGGACAGTCTGCTTAAAGTTTACGCTTCTATTTTTATTGCTCAGTCTTGATACGACTCAAGGAATGTGAAACGGCACTCGGTTAACTGTAAGAGCATTCCTGAATCGGATCATTTCGCCGAAATCGCTACAGGAGTTTATAAGAACCCCCATTTTTTCTGGATTAATGAAATTATGCCTGTACAAAAATTAGAAATCAACAACAACTCTAGTCATAATTCTTGATTTTCTATTTCATAATAACCCGCAATAGTAAATAGTGCTGAGGGTGCACATCAGTTTTTGATTCATGAAAGTGTGCTTTTGTTACAGCTGTTATTAGTCAATTAGGTGTAGTTACCCTTTAATAGTTTCACCAAATGTATGGTTTCAGAAAATCAATTGAAAAATATAGATACGTTAGATTGGAATCATTTAAGTGTACGTATTCACTCTACGTTAGTTAATGCTAATATATTTATTAATATATGCGTAGTGATTTTCAAAATCTGAACTGAAAGTCGCAATGGGCTCAGAAGAGAAATGCTCCTGAAATACAACAATCCTTGTTGGCGTTTGGCATATCAAAGAGAGCAAGGAGAAGCATTAACGACATCGAATTAGTAGTTGAGGTAGAGCCTACTAGTAGTTAGGGAATTTTAGCCCAAATTATAGGTCAACCTCGAAAAAAATTGTTACCAAACAATTTCTACACTAGCGTCTTCTTCTGTATCCGAATAAACATAGAAAAAAAGTTGCAAGCCCAAAGCTGTGAGGAAAATTTTTTACACCCCTTCAAACCCGGGGACCAGAGGCCAAAAATCGCCGATATTTTTTACCTTTTTTTTTTCATTAAAATCAATTTATATGGTGTATTTTGGAACAAGGAATTGTTTAGAACCACCCATTTTATGCTAGCATTAATAGAACCTCTCGAACTTTGAGCATTTACTCGAAAAATTCGAATATCTGAAATCTAATACTACAAAAGTCAGGCCCTATCAAATAAATTACTTGTTTAATATTCCCGCCCGTCCCAATTTTTACACTCCGTCCGGATTCATTTACTATTAACTTATGAACTTAATAGTGCAAAATATTAGCTATTGACTGATGTTAAATATTCCTAATGTATCAATTTTAATAAGTCAAAAATTTTAGAGCATTACTTTTATATTTTGGGCATTGCCTTGTGTTTTTCTAATTAAATTAAATGAGAATATGTATTTTATTTGATATTGGATATGTTGTTTCATATGAATGGAATTAAAAAGAAAAAGAAAATCCCGTCCGCCGTCCTTATTTTCTAAAAAATCTGGATGATAAACAAGTAAATTTTTTACATGTATTTATGTTGCAGTGTGTACCCACACACCCTGTCATGTTAGTGTGTGCAGGTACACACTGCTGTATTACCGCACACAATCAGTGTATTAGTGTGTGCGGGCACACACTGGTACCTGCACACAATTAATGACTAGACTACATTGTATCAATAAACACTAAGGAGTTTGTGTAATTGCGAAAGAGATCGAATGCCGGCTGCTATCCTCATGTATTCGGTACATACAAACTATAATTTTTTATTCCGTAATAATAATTATTTAATTATAAACAGGAGTGTTAGAAATGTTGTAATAGCCTATTTTTCTGTTAACTGTTAACAGCATTACTCTTGCTGTTTACAGCTTATTTTTTACACTCCTTCTTTAGAAATTTTTATCAACCAATTTTCAGTAAAATTTTCAAGTATAGAGTATCTGGAAACACTTACGATGGGTGTAGATAAGGGGGGGGTAGAGGAGTTTTAATCACTCCAGATATTATACAAACTGTGAACTATATGCCCATACTATACTACATATAGATTAGTATATTACTCTGCTTGCGGTGTAAGCGCCACACTACTGAAAATTTATCCATTCACCTGCTTACACAAAAGTACACTTGACAATTGTCAGTATATTTAAGCCACAGAAGGTAAAATTGTATGTAGCAGCTTTTTTTTAGTTTCTAGAAATAAGAAACTATTCGCTTTTAATTAAGAGGGCCCAGTAATTGCAAATCGTTCTTTCACAGTTGAATTTCGATCCCAATTATTATAGAATTTCTCCTATGAGATACAAAAGGAGATTAATGTAAATAACAGACCCTTAATATGCTGTTAATGACGCATTTAATGTTAATAGTTAAACTACAGTTGGATGTTATATTTGCTGTTAGCTGTACAGCTCCTTCCCGCCCTGATTATAAATTACATCATTTTTTCAGGCTGGCAATTCAGCTTTATAGATCAGCCCGTGACCAGCCTAACTACACAGTTGATGTTAGTTAGATCAGACTACAAGTCAATAATACATAATATATATTATAAAACAGCTCACAGACAGGATGGATGACACATTCTTTCGTATGCTTCCAAATTTATGAATACTTTGGTACATGTTTTCGTTTTAGTAAATAGCATTTCTTATTCTTTACATGACCACGCAGCAAAGAGCATTCCCATAGGATTTCAACTCTCGGGAATTTCCATATCATGAAGATTTTCCCCATTCCCCTCATATGGAAATGCTGTGGGTATTCCCATATCGACGGCAACACTGCCACCCAGTAGTAAACACTTTGAAATACATAATGCAGTAAGCAATATTCGTGTCGGTTCGCTATCCATGGAGACCCATGGAGTCTACCTAGTACCTACATGAAAACCCTAAGCAACTCTTTAAACATACTTTGATTTGAATTCAATGTAGTAAAGTTTAAATGGAAAAATAACAAATACACTAAGTTCGATGTAATACTGGAATTGAAGGAAAAATTGAGAATTCGAAGTTCGATTCTCTTTCTCCTGCCTAAATTTTATACCCCTATCATAAATGGTCTAGTTAGGCTTATCTATAAGGCAGAAAGGCCACCCAGAAAATAAGCGAACAATTTTGAAACTTTGCTGCTTAGAGTAGTATTAAATAGTTGTAGTATCCTACTATAACTATAGTCTATGATTAAATAATCATTATTACGGAATAAAAAATTATAGTTTGTATCAGGGAATTAAAGGTTCACGAACGGACTGAATAAACCAAATTCAGTTCATTTCAAATTAACGCACGTTCAGTTCGTTCACGTTCACCTCCTAACTTCAACACCACCACCGTTCGTTCAGTTCGTTCAACTGCCGTTCAGGCAACCGTTGACGTTCGTTCAGTTCGTTCAGCTTAAATGCCATCAAAGTCTTGCGTTCAGTTCGTTCAGTTCAAATTCAATAAGTTCGTTCGTGAACCTTTCATTCCCTGGTTTGTATGTACCGAATACACGAGGATAGCAGCCGGCATTCGATCTCTTTCGCAATTACACAAACTCCTTAGTGTTTATTGATACAATGTAGTCTAGTCATTAATTGTGTGCAGGTACCAGTGTGTGCCCGCACACACTAATACACTGATTGTGTGCGGTAATACAGCAGTGTGTACCTGCACACACTAACATGACAGGGTGTGTGGGTACACACCGCAACATAAATACATGTAAAAAATTTACTTGTTTATCATCCAGATTTTTTAGAAAATAAGGACGGCGGACGGGATTTTCTTTTTCTTTTTAATTCCATTCATATGAAACAACATATCCAATATCAAATAAAATACATATTCTCATTTAATTTAATTAGAAAAACACAAGGCAATGCCCAAAATATAAAAGTAATGCTCTAAAATTTTTGACTTATTAAAATTGATACATTAGGAATATTTAACATCAGTCAATAGCTAATATTTTGCACTATTAAGTTCATAAGTTAATAGTAAATGAATCCGGACGGAGTGTAAAAATTGGGACGGGCGGGAATATTAAACAAGTAATTTATTTGATAGGGCCTGACTTTTGTAGTATTAGATTTCAGATATTCGAATTTTTCGAGTAAATGCTCAAAGTTCGAGAGGTTCTATTAATGCTAGCATAAAATGGGTGGTTCTAAACAATTCCTTGTTCCAAAATACACCATATAAATTGATTTTAATGAAAAAAAAAAGGTAAAAAATATCGGCGATTTTTGGCCCCTGGTCCCCGGGTTTGAAGGGGTGTAAAAAAATTTCCTCACAGCTTTGGGCTTGCAACTTTTTTTCTATGTTTATTCGGACACAGAAGAAGACGCTAGTGTAGAAATTGTTTGGTAACAATTTTTTTCGAGGTTTTGAGTTATAATTCCCTAACTATAGCTACTCTCAAGTACCTGAAGTAGGCTCCTCAGTGCATTTCCAAGCTATCCAAATTTCTCACCCGCTGAATGTTGTAGACGTTCCTAATACTTCATTAGGAGTTAATATATTAACTGATCTCCATGTTCCAGATGTCACAAATTCATTCTCGCAAGATTTAGATGCTATTGAAATTAATGAGTCTACCAATATCACATTATGATGTTGGGGATATATTAAATGGTAGAATTTTAATAAGAAATCTCAGTGACGATGCAAAGGCCAATTATGTGTTACACCAATTTACACTCGGGAATAATTTCAAGTCATTTAATAAACAGGCCATTGTTCGTGAAATACAAAGCAGAAGAAATTTCTCGTCTTCCAGAAATCTTGGCTGGAACGATACGGGTGGTCAGTGTACAGTCCTACTGCTGGTGGAGGACTCTGCAAATACAGTATAATCTTTTCATCAGAAAATGACATAAGAAAATACTGTGGCGTTCTTGTTAATAAACCGTTTATCAATCTGGTCAAAGCTACTGGAAAAGATGATTTGTTGGAACATCATCAAAGTTTCCAATATCACAAAGATGCGGTTCAACAGGGCTTGCTCTTATTGCAGCATCAAAGAGCCCCAAAATTTCTCTACCATTCATCATAAGCCAGGCCAAACAGGAGATATATAGAAAGAACCTCCACATCTTGAAGGCTGTCATTGAAGCTGTAGTGTTGTGTGGGAAACAAAACCTACCACTTCGTGGCCACAGGGATGACAATAAAAGTACATCTTCTAATAAGGGTAACTTTTGTGCTATTATTTAAATGATGTCCAGGGTGATGTTTTACGGGAACATCTCGAAAGTGGAAAAAAGAATGCGCATTACATGTGAAAAAGAATCCAGAACGAAATTATTGATATGATAGCTGAATATATCCGAAAGGAAAACACACGAAGCTTGCTATTTGATAACTCCTTCTTTACTATTATGGCTGATGACATAAAAAATGCTGAGTCATCAGCTATTATATTCTACTCAAACTTGAATATCTCTAAAATGAAGTGAACTAAATGGAAACTTCCACCACTCTAAGCGTCGATGCCTTCTGTAACACCTTTTTGAAATAATTTAACACCTTCATAGTGATGATGACATGGCGAAAAAAAAATCCAAAATTGCAGCCTGTGCCGACAGCATGTTCCTTTGGAGGCACTATCAATAAATCACCATCAAAATATAGTGCCACCGAAGGAACATGCTGTCGGCACAGGCTGCAATTTTGGATTTTTTAATTTTTATTATTTCTGCGTAGACGGTACCCTGCCCTCCCCTTTATACATTAAGGGCTAAAACTTGGCATGTAGGTGCGGAGTGACCGTTTAATTTGCACCTGGGGTTACGATTTCCGTTCAAGATTTCTTAACACCTATTTAATCCAATTAAACCTCATAACATTAAATAATAAATAGTGAGCTTGATAAAATTTGCATATTTGGATAGAGAATTAAATTCTACACCTTTTCACAGTGTACGAATTTTCAAATTGGGCTTTGTTTGTGCCACAATTGAGTTGAAAATTTCTTTTGTTTACTGACACTTCAATTTCAGTAAAACTGTTAAATCTAATTCTATTGTTTCAACTTGTAGCAATTATATTGATTTAACTTGTTAAATCTTACTCTATTGATTCAACTCGCGATAATTATATTGATTTAACTTAAATTCCAGCTGGCTTCTATTTAATTATAGTATTACTATACAATGGATTAAATATAATAATATAATATAAGGAATTTGTTGACTTAACTCACTAACCGTGGATAACATTGCTAAAATAAATAACAAAAGTTTACCCCTATATGCCAAAAATCTCATTTGGAAACCGTCCAGTTTCTTCAATCAACTCGGAACATACAAACAAAAATATACATATATACAACCATACATACAGGTTTGTGTTTTAATAGTATAGAATCTATAGATGGATTAAATTTATTAAATAAAATAAAGGAATATGTTTAGACGTAATAAAATTAACTGTGGATAATATTGCCAAAACAATTACAGAATTATACGTATAATACTTGTTATTTAGGATATTTAATGAATGTCATTAATCTCAAAACTGGTTTAAGATGAAACAAACTTCCAATTATCAATCGTTCCTTTGTCTCGTGAAAACTTGATAAATGGGTCTAAATACCTAGAGGCGTTGATGACTTGGCGAAAAAATCCAAATTGCAGTGGTGTCGAGAGCATGTTCCTTTGGAGCACTATCAAATAACCAACCACCAAAATATAGTGCCTCCAAAGGAACATGTGTCGGCACAGCTTCAATTTTTAATTTTGTTTTCTATGCTAGTAGTCTAGTACATTACCAAAAAGTTTTTGTTATCCAATAGAGTAGATGTCGGATATAAGCACACCGTTTATAAGAACATATCGGATATAAGAATACTATGTTGGAAAATGGTTGCTATATACCCCTATGTTATTTATGTCGGTTATAAGAACATGCCGGTAAGCACTTTATATAAGCACTTTATTTGCAGTTCCCGACGATGTGCTTATTATAACTTGTATCCACTGTAGTGAATTCAAATCAAAATATAAGTTCCACCCTCTTCCCAGGATTGAACTAACTGGCAATCCCGAGATCCCGGGAATGGAATCCCTAATGGCACTAATGTCATACATATTTACTTAGAAACAAGTAACACAATCAGTGGCGGATCCAAGGGGGAGAAGGAGGGTGCCCCCCTGAATTATCACCTGCTCCCCTACTTAGTAAAATAAACAATAATTTAGCACCAGTCATAGGCGTAACTAGAGTTACTAGACCCATTTGGGGGACATTTGCCCACCCAGATTGCTAGATTGGGATATACAAAGGTATAGAGCGTGTCGCGTATGAGCATGACAACATCCGTGCCCACCCAGACCTGAAAGTTCAGTTTCGCATATGGCACCTATTATATACCTTTAGTATTATTACCCCTCCTCAGATTTGTCTGAATCCGCCTCTGAACACAATAATAACAGTAATTAGGAGCAGTAATAGACAGGATTGGATTTTGTCCAGTCTAAACCCAATTTTGGACGGACAGTGGACAAAACCCGGTTAAAATCAATCAAACAGCTTAAACCGGACGAAACGTAATGCAACCTTAACGCAGTGCGGAAGAAAATATAATTACTGTTATATTGATCCAATAAAATAATACGTCTTTAAAGTTTATTAAACTTTCGTATGGGTTATGGGCAGAGGCGGCGCGAGGGTGGGGCCAGGTGGGGCCTTTGCGCCACCTGAATTTAAGTGTGCCCCACCTCATTAATGTAAGTATGCCCCCAGTTTAATAGCCTGTGCCCCACCTGTGACGCAATTGTGCCCCACCAGTGGCGGCTGGCTAGCGTTGCCACTGGTTATGGGTTAATAAAATTAATGCTAAACTTGTATTTTGTTATAGGGACTCCGGAGTTAAATTAAGCTTGTATTCTGTTACAGGCAGTTAAGAGTGTCGAGAGCTAGATGATAATATTAAAAACCATGTTGGAATCATGCATATTATATTGTTATACGCATGTATTTGTTGATTAGATTATACTCTATTATTATACTCGGCTGTCTCGACGGTGACACATTCTATAGATTCAAAAGTCAGATATATTTGTCCAATTTTTATGTTTTGGATAGGTCGGTTTAACGATGATTTAACCGCTTGGCCAAAATCTACCAACCCTGCTAATAGTAGTAAGATTTATGTAAAATTTTCCAGAGTATGAGTATACAGTCAACTCCCGTTATAACGAAGTGCTCGGGAAAGTGGTTTCATTTCGTTAAGCGGAGTTTGTTATAACCGGAGTTCGTTATAAGCGGAGTTCGATCTTAAAAGAGTTCATCACATGTTGAATTTCGTTGTAACCGGACTTTCATATAAACGGATTTCGTTATAACCAGAGTTCGTTGTAAGCAGAATTCGTTATAACCGGAGTAAATCAATAGTTTAGAGGCTACAAGGGATTTAAATGAATTCGTTATATGCGGAATTTCTTATATCCATTTCGTTGTAACCGAAGTATATATATAATATAATAAGATAAAAGGATTTCCGGACCATTGAATGACTTCGTTATAAGCAGGTACTTCGTTATATCCGACTTGGTTAGAACGGTAGTTGACTGTAGTTGAGTATAATCACAATTGAGTTGTCTGAATACGTAAAAACCGTTAATAAAATCTAAATTGGTTTGAGGCCATTCATTTTAATGATGAATAGAAAGGACATGCTTAGGGTAATACAATCTCTACATTTTCAATTTGGAATTCGAATTAGAAAAGTCACTGGGCCAGAAACAAATTTCGATATAAGTGAGGAACAAAGACGGTATTGAGAAATCGGGCTTCGATGTGCAAATCTTTAGGAAATTCTCCATCTCTTGTCCAAATTTAAAATCTCTATCACCATTGGTATAGGCAGGCTGCTCTATACGGCCGACAGAACGATTTAAGAACTGTGCATCTTATTGTATTAAACTATAGTAGATCCCTACTATATAATCTCTACTAAAAGAAGCACATGAAATGCAGATTCATTACCTATTATATTGATACTCAAAGTAAATAACTATAAAATGAAATGGGTTAGAAGGAAACTTCCAAGGTGTTCCATCCGAAACACCTACCTGAAATGATTAAATTTATACGATCATTGTGATGATGACATGACGAAAAAATGTAAATGACAGCTGTGCAGACAGCATTTTCTCATGTAGGAACTACCAATAAACCACCAAATTATAGTGTCTCAAAAGAAATGTTGTCGGACAATTGTAAATTTGAAATTTAATTATGACAGTAACTGAAATGTAATCTCTATAAAACTGTAACTGTAGCTCAAACTGAATTTAACCATTTAAAATTAATCTCGCAGAAGTATCCAATTGAAACTCTGATATAAAGGTATAGCAATGCTTGGATATATTAAAGTTCACTTAATTAGTGTGTGTCGCGAATTGGGCTAGATTGTCGCACCCTAATAATTCGACCGAAGGTTAGATAAAGGAGTTGAGCCATATTAAAGAACTTGCCCTCCAACAAATATCTAGGAAAATCTAAATTTTGGAAAAATACACATGTAGATTATACAGCTCATAAGCATGAATTATCGTTTTGTCAAGAAAGCAACCAAAATCAAAAGTTGATTTAAAATTTAAAATAATCAATAAATACTGTAGTGAATATATCTTCACCAAGTGATAACCGAATATTAACCTTATGAATGACAAATAATATATTCGAATACAAAGTATTTAAAGTAAGTCAAATTAACAAATAGGAAATACAGGCTATCTCGCTTAATTAGGACATTTTTGTTTATGCTATTTGTCCCCAAATAACAAACATGTTTAGTTCAAACAAAATTTTGGGAACCTATAATTGGTTGCTAGAAATTGCTCCCATTTAAATAGTACATTAATCCATAATCAGAATCCAGTAGAACATGCATAATCAACCATTATATAATCCGGAATTAAACTAAACCGAAATTACTCCTATGAGAGTGAGGATCGGATACAGTGTATTATACAGCCATTTGTAAGTACGCTCCTAATCCTGGTTAGATCCAATTTTCATACGCCTAAATCACAAATTAATGTTACGGTATAGGAGAGGATTCCAAATTTTCTCGCTCCTAAATTCAAATTTACCAAAATCAAGCTCCAAAAGGAGCGTCTCGCGCTCCTGGATAATTCCTTGGTCGGATATACAGGTTAAACTGTACCTGTTTACATAAATCCTTTTTGGAGAGAAGTGTTGATCGCTCAATCCATATTCTGGGTAGAAAAACATCAAACCCGCCCATTTTTCTAATGAATTTGTGATTTGGTTTTTTTGATCTAGATTTGCCGGTGTATGCTCGTAAAAACTCAAGCCATATCCTAATTGCTAGCAACTCAGCCAGATATTTAACATCCACAATGAAGTATCCTAGACAAAAAATATAAGAAAATGTTTAAGTAATAAATAAATAATTAAATATACAGTGTGCTGTCCTCTAGTATTAACTTGTATAGTCTCGAGAGTACTTATTACAAACTACGTTTTAAGAATTGGTGTACTGAAAAGCCAGCAATAAACGTTAGGGACTTAAGTGCCTGAGTATTACACTCAATAGCTGAGAGATCTGAAAATGCATTCAAGAATGGGTCTAGTCCAAAATCGGTGTTAGATCTACACTATCAAAATATTGAATGAACTCTTGTAAAGAAGATGTGCTATAAACAGTCTGACTTAGAAACAATATACGGATGTTAGATAGTTTAAGATGGCGCACTGATTCTAAGATTTGCAGATATAAAACATGGTGATTAGGTCAAGACAACATACGATACAGCCCGAAATGGTGTTCTAATGGTTCGGTCTGTAAGAATTATGATAATAAATACAAATACCAACAGGTCGAGGTCAGAATATTTTTTATCTCGGTAATACGAGAAATGCATGTTTTTTAGCTTGTAAATGTCTGTTTGCTGAATTTACCACCTTTTTCAGGCAGTGACTGTCAAGCATCAAAACGCTCATCATTAAATGTTAGAGGTTTTTACATAGGATCATTATAGAGCATATTTACATTGAATATTTTCCAAAGAGATAGGGGAATCGCAATAACAACAAGTCAGATGTGCTCCATTTAAAGCTGGAAATTGTTGTTCATTCTGTATGTTTAAACTAGCTATGGTAGTTTCTAGAATGACTTTCAAAAACCAACTAACATTTTACGTTCAAGGTTGGATGGATAACAAGATTTATTAGTCAAACGTGAAGCGAATTTTGCCAAGCTATTCTCTCGGAATTTTTAAGTACGGATAGCACGGAAAAAAACATGATATATTTTCAATTGTTAGGTACACTGGTCAAATGAAAACCGTAAAATCAGGATAAGAAGAGTTTACCATCAGATTGTTGATTTAACCAATATTAGTTTTAAGAATATGTAGTTTTTAAGAATATGTATGGAAAATACTTCTATGAATATGACAAGTATATGGTACTTTTGCTCCTGTTTGCCAATATGGGAAATCAATTTACTAGTTTTACATTAAGGGGATAGTTGTATGTAGAGATGATTTGTACTAATTCTTCGACGTCACGAATACAAGATTTGATTCTCGAATAAATTTTCAGGTGTTACCGAAGCACATGACAAAATATGAACAATACAGGACCATTCTTAAACAGATTGGAGACCATAATGGCGAAAACAGATTTGGTAGGTTTAGCTGGATCGAGGTTAGAAGCATGTATTTTACCCCCCTTATAAGAAATATCGGATTTGACATGAATCCCATCCAGTTTTAAATAACATGTATTTTTCCATTAAACGAATGTGTGGCTTGGTTAAAGAATGTAAAGTACCCATTTTCAATACCAAAGGTGAATTCAACTTTTGTAACGTACTGGAGTGTGGAAGAGATAAGGAAGACCGTGACCTAAGTAATAGAAGAATATAAGGCCATGGTTCAATTTCGGAAAAGTTAATTTTATATATATTTCATTCTTGCATCATAACAAATATCCGTAGAATAAAAGAACGGTAATTATCCAAATCACTTATGCCACTTCATGGATATTGGATAAAAATTACTTAAAATCAAAATGCTAAGAAATTTATAATTATAGCAAGATATTAAACTTCATTTCAGAGTAGTTTAAGCAGCTGTTAATACGCTACAAGCAGCATATTGTGTCTGGAATAAAATTCCTGTTAGAATTTTTTGGTCGGTTAGTGTATTTTAGGTTTAAAAAATTTAACTTTACTCAGTGAGGATGTTTCTCGTTTAGATAGTTTACGTCTGTTCAAACATTTCAGACAAGATCTGCTTTTGACTCTTGATGTACCTCAGCCTGATGGTACAGTAAAAGTTTCCAGACGACCAGCCTATTCCTGGTATTATTCCTCGTGTCTTTGACTTCCCTAACCCCTAACATCAAATGATGCGAACTCTGAGAGGCTGGAGATATTTACTCTCCTTAATCCTGCCTAGCAACATCTTCAATAATTAATAAAATCAGGTTATATATTTGTAGTCTATAGTAATGAATTCAAATAAAAGTTGTATAATATTTGTGTTATTAATTAAATGAGAAATAGCAAGCGTGATTATGAACTAGAGTTGAGGATTTCGCTTTTTCTACATTTTAAGATGAGATTTTAAGACTAAAGATTCGCAATTATTCTCTATCCGGACAATTGGTTTTTATGGAATTCCTCAGTTCAAACTTTGGGCCTTTCCAAACCTCGGCTTTCTGGGACTTTACAAGATGTAGATGTTGAATCATAGATCCCAATTGATTCAAGTCTCTCTACAAAAGGTTAGTTTTCTTATTAATAGACATGCCCTATAATAAAAACAAAATGTAATAAATTAAACAATACTCGCATTTTTCACGTGCTTCTTTTGGGATATTGGTTATACTTTTATAAATGGTTTCTCTATGTTTTAAAAAAAGGTTCAAGTGGCATTATCTTTGCATCGTATTAAAGATATTCGTGAGAGTGATATATTAATAAAAGATAAGTCGGACTACCATTTAGATTCTGTCGAAGTAGAAGTTAAACAAGCTATCCTAAATGTTCAAACATCAATGGCTAAGCTTGAACTTCGTAATGAATAGGAGTTATTACAGGCAATTTCTCGTCTAAAATTTATACTATGCCAGCTGGAAATAACTTACTTCCCAAGCAGAGTTACAGACACAATGTCATTATCTGGAAGTTGCTTTAAAAGTCCAACTTATTTCCCATGCATGCTATAGTTTTCATCAAATTTCTCAGTGTATAACTCTTCCCATCAAAGTAGTATACGTAATCTCACCTTAAAATCAGGTTTGGAATATGAACTCAAAGCGTTTCTTATTAAATCTATTGCACACTTTCCAAACAACAACATCAGCTAGTGTTAAGCATTGATGAATTTGTTTTACAATCCGACTCTAGCCATAAAGGAGAAAAATTTATGGCTCATCCAGCACGAATGTTCAAGTAACGGCAAAAACTGTACTCGCTGTCATGGTAACTATCCTGTTTGAAAATTGGAGTTAAATTGTTAATCTATATCCTCTTGCCCCTTCAGACGCATAATAAATTTTTGAAATTGAAACAACTGTAATAGCTGATGTTGAGGCATGAAATCTCAATGTTTGTGTGTGGTATTGTGTTCTGATAACTTACCTAATAATCAAAATCTTTTAAAACAATTCTCGAGCAAACATACGAGTGTGAAGTTGGCTTGGTATTCGAACATGGTCACTTCAGTCAAATATTTGACTCACTTTTAGTTATCAGATTTGAATAAATTTAATATCATTCGACAGAGGAGATACGGAGGTTATTCCGTATTATGATTTATTTATTTTTTAATTTACTTTCAGTTGGTTATTTTTATCATACAATGTAAGGTTGGTATTCATCAAAAATCACTATCTCAAAATTTGTTTACAATTCTGAAAATTTGTATTCCAAATTTGGAGAGATGGAGGTTTATGTGATTTAATTTTTATTTAAAATTTGCCAAAAACTTTGGAGTTATAAACTGAATATAATATAATTGGTATCATTCGTTAGAGGAGACACGGAGGTTTACGTCAATGCCATTAGATTCTTGAATATTCCCAGTATAACAGAGAAATAAGTCTTAAAAAATGGCGAATATCTGTTTTTATTGTTTTCTCTTTTCAAACTTTGAGCTTAATCTTCCTGCGATAAAATAGAATCAGAATCGGTTCAAACTTTACAGGTACTTTCTCTGATATATTATAATTCAAACCCCCGAAAAGAAAACAAGGTCGCTAGTAATTTCTTTCAGAATTTTATAATTCTCCAATAGGTTTTTATTTCGATTTCTTAATTATTTTTGCTAAGCCTACCTTAATTTTCCGCTCGAAACGAATATCAGTATTCATAGTTTCCCTACCGAATACTGATACTGATATCGGTTGCTTCAACCGAATACTGTTAATGATAATATTTGGTTACGTCAACCAAATACTAATACTGATGATATACGGTTGGTAGAACGGACACGAATACCGATAATCTTTGGTTGCCCTAACTGAATACGAACACACGTAATTAGAATATTCGAATGGAAAAACTAATATGAATACTGATCATATTCACTCGGGAGACCGAATACCGAATAATGATATTCTGTCGGGCAACCGAATACCGAATAATGATATTCGGTCGGGAAACCGAATACCGAATAATGATATCAGGTTGGCAACCGAATATCAACTATTCGCGAATAATATTCGGTTCAACCAAATATATCAGTATTCGGTTGCAACCTTGGTTATTAACTTGTAGACATCAAAATCGAAATCTTTGCACTACCAAGCCCGAAATTCTTTTATTCTTCTATGCTTCTATCGATGGAATTAAAAGGGTCACTTGGAAGTGATCGTTTTAATTACATCGATAAAAGTGAACTCCGTTATAATGAAGTCCAAGTAGTTGAACTTCGTTATAACGTGAGTTAACTGTATATACAAAGGAGTCATAACTAAACCTGGATAATATTCTGCATACAACAATTAATCATTTATTAATAAAGGAAATGTTTTTATGGGCCGAGATATAATATTATCACCTAAGTTCTCATTATTAGCTATAAATTCCCAACAATATCGGAGATAATTTAAGATATAAAATTTATTAAACGCTAAACATGTACTGTGTATCATAGCCCCATTAAATCAATCTCAACTTTCTTAATTTTTAACTCCATTGTGTTAAAGTTAAATAATTTTACACTAAAACACCATTTATTCAGGAAGTGTGAGATCTCAGCGGTCCTATGATCGCTACTTATCATTTCAGCTAATGGGATGGGACTGGTGGAAAACTCCGTGTGTTGTATTGTTAGGGCATAGTAAATATTTTCTTAGAACAGGAAGGGGTTTAGAAATAAGAGAACCAGTCGCATCTAAATTCAAGAGAATATCTTTACTATTCATTAGTTTTAGAATTTCCAGCTGCTTATAAGAATACATATTAATAGTGAAAGGATCCTGTACGAAATAATGAACAGACTGGTGAGGGGGGTTCAGGAAGTAGATAACGAAAATACTGCTGGGTTGTTGTTACATCTTCCATATATAAATTAGAAAACCGCTCCTTAGATTTTAATTCAGCTTTAACTTTCCGTAAACAATCTTGTGATTTAAGAGAAGTAAATTACCATAACAGAGACCCTGATTACTTGAATTATTAAACTGTTTATTCTAAATATTACTAACCGAATTATTCACTGACAATTATCCCATTTACTACGCTTACTGCAAGATAGATGGCGACTATGTGCACTCTACCCATCTGTGTGTTGAAATGACAAATATCCTCTGAGTAAATCTTGACAAGTATGTCATTATCTACCAAATTTAGTGCTTCATCAATATAAAAGATATAAGATGGAGAATTTTCAAACTTACAAGTCGCTCTAGCTCTGAAGAAAGGACTATTAACCTTGCGACTATCAGGTTTCTTCAACCAATAATTTACAAACTTTAAACACGCATTGGGGCTATCTATTTAAATTTTCAGCAAAAACATTAGTACAATTACTAACCAATGAAGTTATAGAAATAGAATTGGTAATACAAATATTATCCCACCAACTCAGTTCGAGATAAAACTCCCCACAGTTACTACTCATATTAGTTATAACATCAATCTCAGAACTTTCTATCACCATTTGGGTTTCAAAGTTGTCAGTTATAATATTAGGTACATCGTGAGAACGAGGTAGTTCACTAAATTCACTTTCAACTCTAACACAAAAATCAGTATATTTACTTTCTAAGCACTTAACACCATAAGCATTGTACTCATCTCTAAACACCTTTATCCAAGTAATAAAAAGACTCAAGTCATCTCCACTTGAAAACACATATTTCTTACCAAATATTTGATACAAGAAACTACATTCAAGCTGTACTTCAGACAACCACAAAACCACTAAAGGAGTACATTCGACAAAACCTTTACAATAAGTTCTCACAATCGTTGGAATAAAATCAAAACACTCATCAAAATAGCAAGTTTCCTCGAATTGCAAAAAACTAGAAACATTTTGTGGACAAGTTTATCCATAAACATAGCACCCTCTACCCATAGGTGATATTCAGCTGTATTGAACATGTAATACACATCGTGGCCTTCACTATTTAGAGAACTAAGATTTGTATTATGAGAATCTCTCTTCAACCGGTCATCATAGCTTGGTTGGATGCAGAAGATGCCCACACAATAAGAAGTTTATCGTCAACTAAATCAAATTCAAGTTTTCATAAATCTAAGTTATCGAATGACGAAAATAAATAAGAACACGCAGCTACACTTAAACTTACTTCCTTAAGAATACTGGAAGTTACCAATGATGCTTAACCTCTGAATAGTTAGGTTTGTAAGGCTACAACTCACGTGAAATTGTTCCTCCGAATTAGGGGGACTTACTAAAGGCTTAACTTCGATTAAAGCATCCCTCACCAGGGTTCTTATGTTATGAGAGTTCTTTCTCCATTTCAAGTACAAGCTGTGTATCTTAACAGGCTTGTTACATGAGTAAACCTTCTTACAGATGGAACCCAAATAGAACTAGGTGAACTGTAGCTGACATTCAGGGACTGGACCAATTGTTAAATGTTAGTGTTGTGGAGAGGAGTGCGTCGATAATAGAGTTGATCTCTGCGGGTAGTAGTTCTAAATCTAAAATATAACAATAAAGGTTATCCTTATTCATAACGCATATCAATCAAATTACCTTGTTTGTGACGAGTATCTTGAGTTGGGGTTGGGGTGTAGGCCCAGGATTGATCTCGATGCCGCCAATGATTAGTAGAATGGCTATTATACAAGCAATTAGAGACGAGATGAGTGAAACAGATGAATCAATTTGGTCTGTTGTTGATAGATTTTTATTATTGCATTTGTGGATATAATGTAAACCGATGCGAGCAGGCCACAATTCAATAGAAATCATTGACGGATAACTAATGAATGAACTAAAATTCAAGAAATAGGGGAAGAAGAAATAGAAGAAGAAAAGTGAAAAGCTTGATAAAGAAAAAAAATAATGAAAGCAAAATACAGTAAAACCTCCATTAGGGAACACCTCCGATTAAGGAACAACTCTGCTTAGGGGACACTTTTCTTTAGTCCCGATTTTATACTATGCTTTAACATTGATACCTACCTCCCATTAAGGAACACCTCCCTACAGTGAACAGGGAACACCTTTTTGTGTCCCAAATGTCACTTAACCATTCAGATGGACCTCTCATTAAGGAACATTCGTATTTAACTAATAATATTTATCATAATTTGTGGGAATAGTTTTGATCTCAAGTCATTTTAGCCAATATACATTATTTGGCATAAGTGTCTCTGCCAGGTTCCAATTCTGGCACAAGTGGCACTAATAAAATATGCTGTATCTCCGTAGAAAATAATCGTATTGGTTTGAAATTATGCACTTAGACTTAGAGTAATCGACCATGTGGAATTCAAATCTGCAATCAGAACTTGTATATTGTAAATTTGTAATTGCATCTTAATTAATGATCAGAATTTTTTATTAAATTAGCTAATTATATAGTTAATGAGTTTATCACCTCCCTAAAAATCTGAATTCAAAAATTTCCCTATTATTTTTTAATTGACATATAAATTTATCAAAATAGCCATGTTGAAACATCTAATAATCTTAATATGCTACTATAAGCATTAATTTATGAATACAAATTATTCTCTTCAAATTCTTTTGGCCGGTTAGTGTACATATTGAGCATATTTATAAAAAACATTCATACACCTTACAAATTTTATGATAGGCTCCTAAAAGGCAGACCTCTTATCAAGGAACACCTCTATATTAGGAACACTTTTCAGCAGTCCCCAAAGTGTTCCCTAATTAGAGGTTTTACTGTAGTGTAAAGTTGGAAATCTAGTTATATTCTGAGTAAAACTTATATTTTCCAATAATAGCCTATATGCGCAACAGCTAAATCCATTTTAAAATGTGTAAGTTGAACTAACAATTGTGTGGCGCAAATTCGACTTGTTAGAAATTACCTTTTAGGGGATAGGTGTATAGTAATTACTGAGCTTACCGCTTACAACTTGTAGTATGAAAATTTAGTTAATCAATGTTTACCACGAAAAGAAATTCTGAAAGAAATTAGTAGCGACCCCTATTATTTTTCGAAGAATGACTGGGGCGCCGGCGACCCGCAAGAGCAACGGTGCACAAGTAGATATGATTAACCTAAACCGGTAGGGGAGGGGCAAAGCCCCTGTACCCCCTTCAAAAAAAATGACCGGAGCAACGGGTGCACCCGTGCCGCCGGGGCCCTAGAATGAATTATAATATATCAGAGAAAGTACCTGTAAAGTTTGAATCGATTCTGATTCTATTTTATCACGGAATATTGAGCTCAAAGTTTGAAAAGAGAAAACAAGAAAAACTGAGATTTACGCCATTTTTTAAAGACTTATTGGTCTGTATATAGGGATTATTCGATAAATCTAATGGTATTGAGGTGAACCTCCGTGTCTCCTCTAACGAATGATACCAAAATAAATTAGATTCAGTTTAATATTTGATAGGAATTAAAAATAACCAACTGAAAGTAAATTTAAAAAAATCATAATACGGAAAAACCTCCGTATCTCCTCTGTCGAATGATATTAAATTTATTCAAATCTGATAACTAAAAGTGAGTCAAATATCTGACTCGAATATTAAGCCAACTTTACACTCATAGCAAAATGAGGTTAAACAATCAGTATATGATATGATAGATCGTGACCTATTATATAAGGCCTATGCACCAACTTTGTGAAACTGGACCATGGATTAAAGGAAGGCTATTGATAAATAGGTTATTTATCGTTATCTAAATAACTAGTAGTGATAGACCTCATAAATGTTCTATAGCACATAAATTAACAGCAAAAGTTTGCTGGCCTACGAATTTAGAGAGGCAAAATGCTTAGGCAGTGTTTAGCGAATCAAGTTACGCTTCCTAAAGGGTAAAAAGGAATGCAAGGTGCTGCTATAAGAACTCAGACGAAAGATTTTTTGACGTTATAATTCAAATTTGGAAAGTTTTTAATGTCAACAGTCCAATGAGTGGAAACGCTTAAGAGATTTGTTTTCAAATCCTCTGACTAATAATGATGGACGTTTCCCATTTCTTGATAAAGTTGATCAGTGGCTCGACATATTGAAACTCCTTATTGGTAAGGTTGGAAAGTTAATGTCACAAATATTTTCAAGCTTTAACATTCTTGTTTAGCACTACCTCAAATAGTTAACTATCTAACAAGCGAGAGATGCGGTTTCACTTATATTCTCTACTCCCGTCTTCAGAACGATCCATTTGAACACCATTTTGGCGTATATCGACAAAGGTCAGGTAGCCAATATAATATGTCCATAATTCTTGAGAGTGAACGAACACTCATACACTCAAAACTTTACTTTGGATGAAGAATCAGTTCAATTTTGGAAAACTCTAATCACTTTCACTAGTGAGTGAAATTGCTCTTCAAGCGTTGTAATTTATAACTGGATATGCTGTCCATTCTACCCCCATTAAATGGAAATATAAATGTGGAGGTTGTATTTCTAGTTTAATTCAACTTAACAACGTACATCTCCTTATCAGGGTCGAGGAGGTTTAAAGTATCCAACAATGGAAGTTCTCGAGGCAAGTCTTCTTCTTAGGAAAATTAATACTGCCATTAAAAACAATCGATGTTGTTCCTTAAATTCATTTCATTATCCCCACGTAGAATTCTAGTTTCGCTCTCTATTCGGAAATTGAAGACACATCAGCCTTGACAGAATTTTGGAGAACGGGATGTAACGATTGTCATAGGGTGCAGGGTTGTATCAACTCAATTTGAGTCGGCAGAATCAACTCATTTTTTTGAATGAGTTGAATGAGTTGGTAATAGCAAAATGAATGAGTTGAATGAGTTGGTAGATATACTAAAGAAATACTTCTAACAGTTGCTGATTGATTCTGGCAAACAAAGTTGGCAAATTAAATTCACTGAAGATACACAAATCTTCTAATTGAACATCAAATGTTGAAGACACCGGGAAAATAAAGAATTTCAGTAATAAATATTTATTTGTGTAATAGAATGTTTGCGTCTATTTATTGTTAAATTAACTGAATTATTAGTATTCTTCGCTATTCAAAGTGTATTTATTAGTGGACTAAAGCCATCTACGGGGCCACGGACTACTAGATACCCGGACGCGACAAAGCCAAACCACAGTCAAAAATGCGTAGGCTGAACATTGTATGACTGAAAATATGGTCAATTCTGTATTTTTAGTCACTAAATTTGGTATCTAACACAATCTTTGGGCGCTGAATTCAAAAATGACAACTTCAAGGTTCAAAAACTCACTCCCCGCCCTAATTTTGGCAAAAAAGACGTGGTCACACCCAAATATGGTCAATTCCATATTTTTGTTCTATTACTTCATCATAACACTAAATTCGCAATATCCTCTTAACTAGGAATGATATTGTTGAAAATATGATTAATAAATTGTTCAGCTAAATCTATACTATTAATAGAGCAGTGTCTGTGTGTCCGCAATCGATCTCAAATTTTGATTGGCCCAATTCAACCACTAATATTTATATCCTAATATGGATTGTTGACATTCATTTTTTGAATAAATACTACATACGGAAACAAAAATCATTTTGTTAAATATTTAATGGAAGTTTTTACAAACCCGGGCAACTCATTGAAAATACAACATAGACCTAAGGCAATGTGTGCCATAAAGCGTTTATGGCGCAATAAATGTTGAAAAGAAAAACACGCCTTAATCCCGAAGTTCGCGAGCTGATAATGCCTCCAATAGAAATAATCAGAAAAGGAGACGCCTTAATCCTGAAGTTCGCGCAGCTGAAAATGGCTCAGATAGGAAGCACTAATGTAAAATACACCCGAAATTTAGTATACAAAGAAGTTCTGTAGGTGGGCTTGCTATAATGGCTGATATGTATAAATTATCAGTAATCTGTACATAGCCACCTCTTAGTATATATTTCCGCTATATAAATCCATATCAAATGTATCATGAAAATATTTCCATATTACGTCAGCAAAGCGACGGGAAATTGACTAGTATATATCACTACGTTACGGTCGTGACCTTCGGTATACAAGGCCTGACTTGCTAGGCGAAAATTTGTGTACCATGGATTACTTAAAGTGCATTGAAAAATGGAGAATTGATCTTTATTCCAATAATTAGCAATGATAGAGCTGAAAAGTGTATTATAACTATATAGGAATATGATATCCAGGTATACATAGCACCCTGCAGAATTGCGATATGTCATCATCTGATGACGTTATGGTAATTTTGGTTGCAAATTATCTTGTTTTTCTAGCATACTTTTAACATAGTTAAACGCGTTATAAATGTTCAAAATTGGAACATTGTTATACCCAGAAGTAGTTGAATAAAATATATCGAAATTATAAATGGAATGTTGACACATTCCTCGGTTGACATGAAAAATGTATATTTCCAAAAATTTGCCATAACTCAAAAACTATGAATGTTATGTAAACTAGACTGGTACTGATCCATCTGGAATAGGTAACTTCCTATTCATCGATAATACATTTTCTATGCCTAACTTCAATAATCTTTGAGATAGTGAGTCATTACCTAATAATGAATTAAGTGTTAATTATCTCATTATCTCAAAGATTATTGAAGTTAGGCATAGAAAATGTATTATCGATGAATAGGAAGTTACCTATTCCAGATAGATCAGTACCAGTCTAGTTTACATAACATTCATAGTTTTTGAGTTATGGCACATTTTTGGAAATATACATTTTTCATGGCAACCGAGGAATGTGTCAACATTCCATTTATAATTTCGATATATTTTATTCAACTACTTCTGGGTATAACCATGTTCCAATTTTGAACATTTATAACGCGTTTAACTATGTTAAAAGTATGCTAGAAAAACAAGATAATTCGCAACCAAAATTACCATAACGTCATCAGATGATGACATATCGAAATTCTGGAGGGTGCTATGTATACCTGGATACCATATTCCTATATAGCTATAATACACTTTTCAGCTCTATCATTGCTAATTATTGGAATAAAGATCAATTCTCCATTTTTCAATGCACTTTAAGTAATCCATGGTACACAAATTTTCGCCTAGCAAGTCAGGCCTTGTATACCGAAGGTCACGACCGTAACGTAGTAATATATATTTAGCTGAACAATTTATTAATCATATTTTCAACAATATCATTCCTAGTTAAGAGGATATTGCGAATTTAGTGTTATGATGAAGTAATAGAACAAAAATATGGAATTGACCATATTTGGGTGTGACCACGCCTTTTTTGCCAAAATTAGGGCGGAGAGTGAGTTTTTGAACCTTGAAGTTGTCATTTTTGAATTCAGCGCCCAAAGATTGTGTTAGATACCAAATTTAGTGACTAAAAATACAGAATTGACCATATTTTCAGTCATACAATGTTCAGCCTACGCATTTTTGACTGTGGTTTGGCTTTGTCGCGTCCGGGTATCTAGTAGTCCGTGACGGGGCGCATGCATTAGTTCGAATTTTGATTTTTGAAGGTTGTCAATAGTCGAATTTCAATGGTTGTCATTAGTTTGACTCTATTTTAGGTAGGTTGCCATTAGTTCGACTCTCTTTTTAGGGAGGTTATAATTAGTTCGGCTCGTGTTTTTTGACTAATTCCTGAATAAGAACAAGTCATGAATAATAGAACACTTAATGAATTATTCATGATATCGGCCCTTTTGAATGAATTAGTCAACTTAAGTTTTAGGCAGGTTGTTATAACTTTTTATATAATCAGTATATGTAAGAATGAGTAAACACAGTATGATAAGATAAGGAAAACACAATATGATGAGGAAAACACTATATGATAAATAGGGGAACAAAATACGATTAATAAAGAAAACACAATATGATAAATGACATAATTTGTGAAGATTTGGACTATTTTCTATTGGTGAACGGCAGATGGGAATGCAATCGATTAGAATTTCACACATGCAATTGTAGGATGTATTGCTGGGAAAATAATTTGATGAACTTAAAGAATTTGTGTTTATTGAAATGCATCGCATGATAATAATTGTATCTCATCAATTTTAATCAAATGTTACACAGTCGAAACCGGTTTATTCTAACCAATTATTTGCATGGAAATAAAGTAAGAAAAATTCGATAGTTAGAATAAACCGATTGAAAATAAAACAAAATTGGAATTTTCTTACACATTTAAAATAAATAGTTAATTAGAAAAATCCGGTGTTAGAAAACCTGTTTCGACTGTATCATAACTGAATACACAGGAAATCACAATACTTAGTTAAAATTAATTAGCACCCAATGACATCAAAAATAAACAAAAGTCCATATACACAGGTGTATATACACTTGTAGCCAATATAATTCATAGAGTGCACATACGGTGTACATGCATGACATCAACTTCTTAGTGTGCATGCATGTACACGGAAAGTGCATATACACTGCAACATTTCATAGCTTCAGATAGTAGAATCACATCGCCGTCTAAATACTGTACATCATTTTAATCTTAGCACTGATTATACATTGTTGTTGTCAAAAGTTCTATAAAGTTCGATTAGAGGTTCGAGCCCCGCCCCCCTCAGTTCAAATTTATTCTTCAAATTCGGCGGCCCTGAATTCTGGTAGTATATCTAGCAATACTCCATTTTTCAACTTAGGCGTTTTCTTGATAACTCCCGTCTCCATTCGGCACTCTAGGCATATAGCCAATAAAATGCTTCAAGCATACAAACACAGCTTTCAGCTCATAAACATCGACTCTATATAGAGTTCGCAGACAAGCGGGTCTCAGTTTTGTCGGCTTGAGTGGAATTTTGAAAACTTGAATCTATCATAGGTGTCGTATTTGCTTCTATAAACTGGGGCATAACAATTGTTCGGCATTCCGAAAGATCAGTAGCTATCAGAATTTAGATAAGAGAATGTTATAGATACGCAGATAAAGGAGAACGATAAGAAAATATCAATAAAAATTCTATCAAAATTATAAGAATAAACTAGTATATCAATGCTTAAATTTTAATTAAATATTATGGCTACTAATAATTACATCTGCTAACGCATCCCTGGTCACAAATTCACAAGCTACTCTTAGACATCATATAAAGTTTTGACTAACCAAATACGTGTACCTTCAAAACAAACAATAAAAATGTTTGTACTAACAAAATATACAGTAAAACTAAGCCATTTTATAGCATACTAGCGCGCTTTGCATGCTAGGTCGCTTCGCGGTTGGTGTGTGGTTTTCATACTTATAACATTGATTATAAAGCGTATAGTCCTAAATTTAACAATATGAAATTTTAGTGATTACGCCGTGTCATTAATGTACATGTTCTATTAAATTTTCAGATTTTTATCTCTTAGAGGGCGCGAATTTTGTACGATTAAGTGAATTTTCAGGGTTCTCGAAAGTTACACTGACGTCATAACTTGGAGAGGTGTGAGAATTTTTGAGTGGAAACCTCAACTTGTTGGCGGGTGCCAAAAGTTACCCCTATATGCCAAAAATCACATTTGGAAATCGTCCACTTTCCACTTTCCAAATACATATAAGTATACACATATACAGGTTTGTGTTTTACTAGTATAGATAGAATGCAAGAACAAATAATAATAAAGTCTACCTGAATATATATCATGGCATGTCTGAGAATATAGATAACATAGAGATGCAGGGCATCTTATAGAGAGCTCATCAAGAGTGACTGGAAGTATTCTTACTCTAAGATGAAAATTCCAACCATCACTTGATCGTAGAATTGAGTGGTTTACCTATAAAGTAATTCAATAGAGAGTTAGTTAAGTGCACACGAATAAACTAGTATAAGCGAACTCAATAATAAAAATCCAAAATTGCAACTGTGCCGACGCATGTTCCTTTGGTGGCACTATATTTTGGTGGTGTTTTATTGATAGTGCCTCCAAAGGAATATGCTGTCTTCACAGCTGCAATTTTGGATTTTTTTCGCCATGTCATGAACGCCTCATGGTGTTTAGACTCATTTAACAAGTTGTTACGGGACTAGGAACTATTGTTGAATTTGAAGTTTATTTCTATCTTAAACCATCTTGAATTTATTGCCATTGATTATGTATAGATAATAAATAATATAAATAATATAAATATTTAAGCATTTTAGCAATGTTATCCAAGGTGACTTTAAATTCAACAAATTCCTTATTTAATTAATTTAATTTGATTCAATCCATTGTATTGTATAAGTCAATTAAATAGAAGCCAGCTCGAATTCACAAGTTAAATCAATTTAATTATCGCAAGTTGAAACAATAGTGAAAGATTTAATAAGTTAAATCTTCTTACTCTCGACCAATTAAATTACAGCCTCGGTTAGGCATTCTATATGCACACTAACAATTGATAGAAAATCCATTTATACTAATTGGATGCTAGCTGCTAATTCATACTGGGACAACCCTCGAATTTAATTGGCTAAGCCATAATTGGATTAGATAGGTGTTAAAATTATTTTATCATAAATCGTAACCCCAGGTGCAAATTAGAAGGGCACTCCGCACCTACATGCCAAGTTTCAGCTCTCTATGCATAAAGGTGTCCCAGGGCACCGTCAACGGAGAAGAAAAAAAAAATCCAAAATTGCAGCCTGTGCCGACGCATGTTCATTTGGTGGCACTATTTTTGGTGGTGGCTTATTGATAGTGCCTCCAATGAAACATGCTGTCGGCACAGCTGCAATTTTGGATTTTTTTTCGCCATGTCATCATCACTATGATGGTGTTAAATTATTTCAAAAAGGTGTTACAGAAGGCATCGACCCTTAGAGTGGTGGAAGTTTCCATTTAGTTCACTTAATTTTAGAGATATTCAAGTTTGAGTAGATTATAATAGCTGATGACTCAGCATTTTTTTGTGCTGTTGGGTGATCACCCAACACCAACCAACCCTCTCGCAAAATAGAATTCATAAAATTGTAGAAACACCTTTTTTGACGATGTCATAATCACCTCAAGGTGTCAGGACCCATTTGTACAAGTGTTACGTGGCATAAGGATCAATTGATAAATTGGAAGTTTGTTTCTATCTTGTATCATCTCTGAGATTTATGATATTTAATTAATTAGTATAAATATATATTAATATTATTTATAATATTATTTATAATATAACACCAATTTTAATGTCAACTTACAATTATTAAGTTAAATTATTTTGTCATAAATAATAAGTTAATAATTTGGCTATCACATTTCAATTCCGCACACTCGATAACCCCTAATAAACAAATTGGAAGCATCTATATAAGTCATATACTGACTGAGTTAATTATAATTAATTACGTCAGTATATTTATAGGGCAACAGTATTCCTGCAGTAAATATAATCACATAATCTGTCGTTGTTAAGGAATGTAAAATCTTAGTTTTCGATTAGAAAATAGAAGCCTACTCGATCTCACAAGTTGAATCAATATAATTATTAGAAGTTGAAAGAATAGAATTATAATTAACACTTTCATTTGAACTGAAGTGTTAGTAAACAAAGGGAATTTGCAACTCAATTGTGGCACAAACGAAGCCTAATTTGAACATTCGTGTACTGTAAAAGGGTGTAGAATATAATTATCTATCGAATGCATATAAATTAAATATCCGCGCACTATTTATTGTCCCTGTTTAAATATTAAACAGGTGCAAAAATGTGTCCAAAAGTTTTTAATCATAAATCGTGACCCCAGGTGAACATCTGTAACCCATGAGACACTAGTCCTGAAAATTTAAGTTATTAGTTAATGAAACTCTGTTCTGTGGACGATCTACGGACCAAAAATAATAACTAACCAAGGCACTAAGATTAGAACTGGGCCACTATACTATAGTATAGTCGGCACAGTAATAAAAATCCAAAATTGCAGCCTGTGCCGACGCATGTTCCTTTGGTGTCACTATATTTTTGTGTTGTTTATTGATAGTGCCTCCAAAGGAACATGCTGTCGGCGCAGGCTGCAATTTTGGATTTTTTTTCGCCATGTCATCATCACTATGTTGGTGTCAAATTATTTCAAAAAGGTGTTACAGAAGGCATCGACCCTTAGAGTGGTGGAAGTTTCCATTTAGTTCACTTCATTTTAGAGATATTCAAGTTTGAGTAGAATATAATAGCTGATGACTCAGCATTTTTTATGTGAGTGTTGGGTCATCACTCAACATCAACTAACCCATTTTAAATATCGAATTAACAAAATTGTAAAAAAATTTTTTTTTAGCGATGTCATCATCACCTCAAGGTGTCAAGGGCCACTTGTAGAGGTGTTACTTGGCATAAGGATCAATTGATAAATTGGAAGTTTGTTTCTATCTTCTATGATCTCTGAGATTTATGATATTTAGCTAATCTATATTATTAAATCTCGATTGTTGTTTGTGTGTGTATTTGTGTGTGTGTGTGTGTATGTGTTTGTCCGGATTGTATTAAAGTGATGGGGGACTAGAAACCGCAATTAATATTGGGATATAAACTAACTTTCAAATGTTATAGTAATAGGTAAACAAATGTTATTAAGGTAAACAATTATGCTGAACACGAATTTCGCGTTTATAAATTTCTCATATTAATATTTGTTGTTGTTGTTTACACAAAATAGGTAAACAAATTAATGAAAATTCAAAATCAACCTAGAAGTTAGCTTTCAACGGGTATTATTGGTAAACAAGTATGCCGAACATGAATTTCGCGTTTATAAATTTCTCATATTAATATTTGTTGTTGTTGTTTACACAAAATAGGTAAACAAATTAATGAAAATTCAAAATCAACCTAGAAGTTAGCTTCCAACGGGTATTATAGGTAAACAAGTATGCTGAACACGATTTTCGCGGTTAAAATTTTCTAATATGAATATTTGTTGTTGTTGTTTACACAAAATATGTCAACAAATTAATGAAAATTCAGAATCAACCTAGAAGTTAGTTTTTAACGAGCATTATAGGTAAACAAGTACATATGCTGAACACAATTTTCGCGGTTAAAATTTTCTAATATGAATATTTGTTGTTGTTGTTTACACAAAATAGGTAAACAAATTAATGAAAATTCAGAATCAACCTAGAAGTTAGTTTTCAACGGGTATTATAGGTAAACAAGTATGCTGAACACGAATTTAGCGTTTAAATTTTCTAATATGAAAATTTGTTGTTGTTGTTGTTGTTGTTTACTCAAAATAGCTAAACAATTTAATGAAAATTCAAAATCAACCTAGAAGTTAACTTTCAATAGGTATTATAAGTAAACAAGTGTGCTGAACATGAATTTCGCATTTATAAAATTCTAATATGAGTATTTGTTGTTGTTGTTGTTGTTGTTGTTTACACAAATAGGTAAACAAATTTATGAAAATTAGATAGCTATCTACCATTTCCATGGTAGAAAATGTGAGGAGTAAGGCCGCTAAGCGGCCGTTAACTTGAGGTGCGAAGCACCGATCTGTCGCAAAGCGACCGAGACCGAAGGGCTCGTTAGTATATAAATTTAATAAATGTATTAATTATTTAACACCATTATTATATACAGCAAAATAAATTAAGTTCAAATATTTGCAATTAATAATAATTTAAATTGAGTTTCACTATAATCTTTGAATTCCACGCACTCGATAACCCCAATAATCTAATTGGAACCGTCTCTATAAGTTAAATACAGAATGAATGAATTATAATTAATTACGTCAGTACATTAATTGTGCAAGAATATTCTCGCAGAAATAAATATAATCACTTAATCTGTCGTTGTTGTTTAATGTAAAATCTTAGGTTTCAATTAGAAAATAGAAGCCTACTCGATCGCACAAGTTGAATCAATATAATTATAACAAGTTGAAACAATGGAAATAGATTTCACAGTTTTACTGAAATTGAAGTGTGAGTAAACAAAGAAATTTCAACCCCCATTTATGGCAGAAATAAACTATTTATTAAAAGTTTTCTTCTCCCATCAGACGCAGAATTTTATGGTGAATCCAAATGTGAAATAAAATTTGGGGGTTTAGTAAAATATTTTTTGATTTATGGACCAGACAAATTTTTAAAGGTGTTAAAGATGTGTCAAAAATTTGTTAACGAAAAATCGTAACCCCAGGTGCAAATTAGACGGTCCCATCGCACCTACATGCCAAGTTTCAGCCCATCAACAATTAAGCTCTGGCCAGGGCACCGTCTACGGAGAAAAAAAATAATAATAAAAAAATCCAAAATTGCAGCCTGTGCCGACGCATGTCCCTTTGGTGGCACTATATTTTGTTGGTGGTTTATTGATAGTGCCTCCAAAGGAACATGCTGTCGGCGCAGGCTGCAAATTTGGATTATTTTTCGACAAGTCATCAACGCCCAAGGTGTGAAGAACCATTTGTTAAGTGGTCGGAGGCACAAGGAACGATTGTTGAATTTGAAGTTTGTTTCTATCATAAACCATCTAGAGTTTATTGCCATTAATTCATTTTGTATTGATAATATAATATATTAGTAGTAATTTATTTTAGCAATGTTATCCACGGTTGATTGAGTTGAGTCAACAAATTCCTTATATTATATTATTTTATTTAATCCATTGTATAGTAATACTACAATTAAATAGAAGCCAGCTGGAATTTATAAGTTGAATCAATATATTTATCGCAAGTTGAAAAATCCAAAATTGCAGCCTGCGCCGACAGCATGTTCCTTTGGAGGCACTATCAATAAACAACACAAAAATATAGTGCCACCAAAGGAACATGCGTCGGCACAGCTGCAATTTTGGATTTTTTATTATTATTTTTATTATTATTTTTTTTCTTCTCCGTAGACGGTGCCCTTGCCTGAGCTTTATAGTTGATGGGCTGAAACTTGGCATGTAGGTGCGATGGGACCGTCTAATTTGCACCTGGGGTTACGATTTTTGATTAACAAATTTTTGACACATCTTTAACACCTTTATATATTTGTCTGCACGTCTGGTCCATAAATCAAAAAATATTTTACTAAACCCCCAAATTTTATTTCACATTTGGATTCACCATAAAATTCTGCGTCTGATGGGAGAAGAAAACTTTTAATAAATAGTTTATTTCTGCCATAAATGGGGGTTGAAATTTCTTTGTTTACTCACACTTCAATTTCAGTAAAACTGTGAAATCTAATTCCATTGTTTCAACTTGTAATAATTATATTGATTTAACTTGTTAAATCCTACTCTATTGATTCAACTTGAGATAATTAAATTGATTCAACTTATAAATTCCAGCTGGCTTCTATTTAATTGTAGCATTACTATACAATGATTAAATTAAATTAATTTATATAAGGAATTTGTTGACTTTACTCAACTCACCGTGGATAACATTGCTAAAATAAATAACTAATAATTTAATTTATTATCAATAAGTAATGAATGAATGGCTTTAAACTAAAGATGGTTTATGATAGAACCGTTAAGATTTTACATTCCACAACAATTAAGTGATTATATTTATTTCGGCGAGAATATTCTTGCACAATTAATGTACTGACGTAATTAATTATAATTAATTCCTTTTGTATTTAACTTATAGACGGTTCCAATTGGATTATTGGGTTATCGAGTGCGCTGAATTCAAATATGATAGTGAAATTCGATTTAAATTAATAATAAGTGCAAATAATTGAACTTTATTTATTTTGCTGTACATGTTAAATTATTAATTTATGAATTAAAAATCCTACTAATTAGCTATATTTCATTAATCTCAGAGATGATACAAGATAGAAACAAACTTTCAATTTATCAATTGGTCCTTATGCCACGTACCCAGGCCTTCATCTGGGTGCGCGCCGCGCACCCAGGGGTGCGTGATTTTAAGGGAAATGCTGGAAGGGTGCGTGAAATTGGAATTAATTTGGGTGCGCACTGCGCACCCAGAGTATTTATAATACTAATTTTGGTCTTTTTTTTGGTAAATATACTATTTTGGTAAATTTGGGTGCGCGATTGAAAAATCAACATCGCCTAGGGTGCGCGGATCTCATAGGGCTAGATGAAGGCCTGCACGTACCACCTATACAAGTGGGTCTTGACACCTTAAGGTGATGATGACATCGTCAAAAAAATGTATTTTTACAATTTTGTGAATTAAATAATTCGCATGGGTTGGTTGGAGTTGGGTGAATACCCAACAAGCACTTTATTATATTCTACTGAAACTTGAATATCTCTCAAATGAAGTGAGCTAAATGGAAACTTCCAACTCACTAAGGCTCGTTGCCTACTGAAACACCTTTCTGTAATAATTTAACACCTTCATAGTGATGATGATTAGGCGAAAAAAAATCCAAAATTGCAGCATGTGCCGACAGCATGTTCCTTTGGAGGCACTATCAATAAACCACCACAAAAATATAGTGCCACCTAAGGAACATGCGTCGGCACAGGCTGCAATTTTGGATTTTAAATAGAAGCCTACTCGATTTCACAAGTGGAATCAATATGATTATCGCAAGTTTAAACAATAGTGTAAGATTTAACAAGTTTAATCAATATTTTTATTACAAGTTGAAACAATGGAATTAGATTTCACAGTTTTACAGAAATTGAGGTGTGAGTAAACAAAGAAATTTTAACCCCCATTAATGGCAAAAATTAAACCTTTTGCTGAAAAATTTCTTCTCCCATCAGACGCAGAATTTTAAGATGAATCTAAATATGCAATAAGATTTTGGGGTTTATTAAAACATATTTTGAGTTATGGACCAGACAAATTTTGAAAGGTGTTAAGATGTGTCAAAAATTTGTTAATCAAAAATCGTAACCCCAGGTGCAAATTAGACGGTCCCATCGCACCTACATGCCAAGTTTCAGCCCATCAACTATAAAGCTGAGGCCAGGGCACCGTCTACGGAGAAAAAAATCCAAAATTGCAGCCTGTGCCGACGCATGTTCCTTTGGTGGCACTATATTTTGATGGTAGTTTATTGATAGTGCCTCCAAAGGAACATGCTGTCGGCACAAGCTGCAATTTTGGATTTTTTTTCCACCATGTCATCATCACTATGAAGGTGTTAAATTATTTCAAAAAGGTGTTACAGAAGGCATAGACCCTTAGAGTGGTGGAAGTTTCCATTTAGTTCACTTCATTTAGAGATATTCAAGTATGAGTAGAATATAATAGCTGATGACTCAGCATTTTTTATGTGATTGTTGGGTCATCATCCAACATCAACTAACCCATTTTAAATACTGAATTAACAAAAGTATAAAAACACATTTTTTTAGCGATGTCATCATCACCTCAAAGTGTCAAGACCCACTTGTATAGGTGGCACGTGTCATAAGGACCAATTGATAAATTGAAAGTTTGTTTCTATCTTCTATAATCTCTGATATTCATGATATTTAATAAATTAGTATAAATAATTATTTATATTATTTATAATATAACACCAATTTCAATGTTAACTTACAATTAATAAGTTCAATTATTTTGTCATAAATAATTAATTAATTAATTTGGCTACCACATTTCAATTCCGCACACTCGATAACCCCTAATAAACAAATTGGAAGCATCTATATAAGTCATATACTGACTGAATTAATTATAATTAATTATTTCAGTATATTAACAGTGCAATAATATTCCCGCAGAAATAAATATAATCACATAATCTGTCGTTGTTATGAAATATTTAATCTTAGTCTTCAATTAGAAAATAGAAGCCTACTCGATCTCACAAGTTGAATCAATATAATTATTACAAGTTGAAACGATAGAATTAGATTTATCACTTTCAATTGAACTGAAGTGTTAGTAAACAAAGGAAACTTGCAACTCTATTGTGGCACTAACTAAACCCAATTTAAAAATTCGTGCACTGTGAAAAGGTGTAGAATTTAATTCTCTATCCGTACATGTAAATTTTATCAAGCTCAATTTTAATTATTTCATGTAATGAGCCATAATTAGTTTAAATAGGTGTTAAAATTATTTGATGAAAAATCGTAACCCCAGGTGCAAATTAGACGGTCAATCCAAACCTACATGCCAAGTTTCAGCCCTCAATGCATAAAGCTCGGGCCAGGGCACCGTCTACGGAGAAAAAATATAAATATTAAAGGCAGTAAGATTAGAACTGGGCCACTATACTATAGTATAGTCGGCACAGTAAAAATCCAAAATTGCAGCCTGTGCCGACGCATGTTCCTTTGGTGGCACTATATTTTGGTGGAGGTTAATTAATAGTGCCTCCAATGGAACATGCTGTCTGCATAGCTGCAATTTTGGATTGTTTATCGACATGTCATTATCACAATGAAGGTGTTAAATTAATTAAGCTAGGTGTTTTCGGAATGTAATGACCCTTAGTGAGTTGGAAGTTTCATTTTAGCTCACTTCATTTCAAAGATATTCAAGTTTCAGTAGAAAATAATAGGTGATGACTCAGCATTTTTTATGTGCGTGTTGGGTGATCACCCACCACCAACCAACCCATTCGAATTATATATTTCACAAAATTGTGAAAACTAATTTTTTTCGATGTCATCATCACCTCAAGGTGTCATTACACATTGACACCTTGAGGTGATGATGACATCGTAAAAACACGTGGCATAAAGTTCAATTGATAAATTGTAAGTTTGTTTCTATCTTGCATCATCTCTGAGAGCTAATAGTATAAATATTTATAAATATTATTAATAATTTAACACCTATTTGAATTTACTAAGTAAAATTAATTTGGAACCAAATTTCAATTTCGCACACTCGATGATCCCTAATAAAAAAAATCCAAAATTGCAGCCTGTGCCGACGCATGTTCCTTTGGTGGCACTATATTTTTTTGTTGGTTTATTGATAGTGCCTCCAAAGGAACATGCTGTCGGCGCAGGCTGCAATTTTGGATTTTTTTTCGCCAAGTCATCAACGCCCAAGGTGTGAAGAAGCATTTGTTATTTGGTCCGAGTCACAAGGAACGGTAGATAAATTTGAAGTTTGTTTCTATCATAAACCATCTAGAGTTTAATGCCATTCATTCATTATGTATTGATAATAAATTATATTATTAGTTAGTTATTTTAGCAATGTTATCCACGGTGATTTGAGTTTAGTCACAAATTCCTTATTTAATTTAAATTGTTTTAATTCATTGTATAGTAATACTACAATTAAATAGAAGCCAGCTGGAATTTATAAGTTAAATCAATATAATTATAGCAAGTTGAATCAATTGAAGAGGATTTAACAAGTTAAATCAATATAATTATTACAAGTTGAAACAATGGAATTAGATTTCACAGTTTTACTGAAATTGAAGTGTGACTAAACAAAGAAATTTCAACCCCCATTTATGGCAGAAATTTAACCCTTTATTGAAAGTTTTCTTCTCCCATCAGACGCAGAATTTGATGGTGAATCCAAATATGAAATAAAAATTGGGGGTTTAGTAAAACATTTTTTTAGTTATGGACCAGACAAATTTTGAAAGGTGTTAAAAATGTGTCCAAAATTTGCTAATAAAAAATCGTAACCCCAGGTGCAAATTAGACGGTCCCATCGCACCTACATGCAAAGTTTAAGCCCATCAACTCTAAAGCTCTGGCCAGGGCACCGTCTACGGAGAAAATAATAATAATAAAAAATCCAAAATTGCAGCCTGTTCCGACGCATGTTCCTTTGGTGGCACTATATTTTTTTGTTGGTTTATTGATAGTGCCTCCAAAGGAACATGCTGTCGGCGCAGGCTGCAATTTTGGATTTTTTTTCGCCAAGTCATCAACGCCCAAGGTGTGAAGAAGCATTTGTTATTTGGTCCGAGTCACAAGGAACGGTAGATGAATTTGAAGTTTGTTTCTATCATAAACCATCTAGAGTTTAATGCCATTCATTCATTATGTATTGATAATAAATTATATTATTAGTTAGTTATTTTAGCAATGTTATCCACGGTGATTTGAGTTTAGTCAACAAATTCCTTATATTATTGTATTTTATTTAATCCATTGTATAGTAATACTACAATTAAATAGAAGCCAGCTGGAATTTATAAGTTGAATCAATATAATTATCGCAAGTTGAAACAATAGTGAAAGATTTAATTAGTTAAATCAATATAATTATTACAAGTTGAAACAATAGAATAAAATTCAATATAATTATTACAAGTTGAAACAATAGAATTGGATTTAACAGTTTTACTGAATCTCAAGTGTGAGGAAACACAGGAGATTGGCACCCCAATTATGGCACAAACCTAGGCTAAATTGAACATTTGTGAATTGCCAAAAGGTGTAGAAATTAATTCTCTATCCGTATGTGTAAATTTTATCAAGCTCAATATTATTTATTTCATGTTATGAGCCATAATTAGTTTAAATAGGTGTTAAAATTATTTGATCAAAAATCGTAACCCCCAGGTGCAAATTAGACGGTCATTTCGCAACTACATGCCAAGTTACAGTCCTCAATGTATACAGGTGTGGTCAAGGCACCGTCTACGGAGAAAAAATAAAATAAATAATAAAGGCAGTGATTCCAATACTGGGCCACTATACTATAGTATAGTCGGCACAGTAAAAATAAAGGCAGTGATTCTAATACTGGGCCACTATACTATAGTATAGTCGGAACAGTAATAAAGGCAGTGATTCCAATACTGGGCCACTATACTATAGTATAGTCGGCACAGTAAAAAATAATAATAAAAATAATAATTTCAGTGATTCTAATACTGGGCCACTATACTATAGTATAGTCGGAACAGTAATAATAACTAACCAAAGCACTAAGATTAGAACTGGGCCACTATACTATAGTATAGTCGGCACAGTAATAATAACCAAGGCAGTAAGATTAGAACTGGGCCACTATACTATAGTATAGTTGGCACAGTAATAATAACCAAGGCAGTAAGATTAGAACTGGGCCACTATACTATAGTATAGTCGGCACAGTAAAAATTAAATATATCGAAGTCGGAAGTAGATGTATATGTTACGGAAGATGTTGCATCGGAGAAATTATATGGCATCTTCAGCACTTATGAGGTTTCAGTTAGCCACAGAACTGATCAGGTTTCCAATTAGTTAGCATGATAAGGTTTCTGGTAACATTTGTACTATTAAGGATTCCACAAAAAAGATTTTGAAAAACGCGGCAATTTATATTGCAATTCTGAAAATAAGATTACACCGAAAACATATAAACATTGCAAAAAAGACGTAATCGTTATCAGAATGGATGGGGAAATCGTAAAGCCATTGCCGTTCGTAATCTTAGAAGTGGGAAATCTTAAAGATGCTGAAAAAAGTATTGCTAAGAGAATTTGTTTATTAACGACAATCGACCTCTCAAATTTCAACTTGTTGGGTATAGTACAATGCTAGGAGGGAATCAATTTGCACTCAAGGCTTATCTAAAAGATAATCTACACTATTAATAGAACAGTGTCTGTGTGTGTGTCCGCAACCGATCGGACATAAAATTCTTTTGGAAGAAAAATCCCACAGGAATCTAAAGATGAACTTCAATGTTTTTATACATAGGTAAATCTCTTAAATGAATCATTTAGATTTAGGTCGCTATTTAATATATTAATACGTATAATAGTCCAACATGTGAAATTCACTAAAGTGAATAATTAACCAAGTTGGATATAACGAAATATACCGCTTATAAAGAAATGGCTATTTTTTTGCACTAAATGCATTAACTATTATCCGCTTATAACGAATATCCGGATTTAACGAAGGAATTTACAGTTCCCAAGCACTTCGTTATAAAAACAGTTCACTGTATATTCGTGTTTTACTTCCTAGTACAGTGGTGTTCGCCTAATAGCAAGTCGCATTTTGCACGAAATTTCCAAGCTAATAGGCGAACTTGCTATTAGAGGAACAAATTTAACATAAAATGCTCGCTTGGGGACAAAAAGTAACTTGCTAATAGAGCAATATTGCTATTAGAGCAATTGCTATTAGGCGAACACTACTGTAGTTACATATTATCTATATTTCAAAACAATAATTATAACTGTAATAGCCTGAGCCAACATCTTCCAACACGGAAGATGTTGGCGTTTACAATATCTTATTTGTGGAATCTTTAATAGTGCAAATGTTACCAGAAACCTTATCAATGCTAAATAATTGGAAACTAGATCACTGCTGCGGTTAACTGAAACATCATAAATGCTGAAGAAAAGCCATATAAATTCTCCGAGCCAACATCTTCCGTAACATATATACTAATAGTTGTGATTTTATGATAAAATTGGGCTGAACTTCGGACAAATTTACTAGAAAAATGTATGACTAGTTTCACAACCAGAAAGATAACTCTATATTCTTAAGGAAACCTATTAGGAGAAAGTACTGAAATTTAGCAAGGCGATTTTCTTGTTTCGTAATAAATATAGCCCAGTTAGCTAATTTGAAATATATTTTCTGCAGCAGTATTTACTAAGAAGTGCTTACTTAAGTATACACTTAGTACTTAAGCACTAAGTGTATACTTACCGTATTGATTCAAATACGCTCCCCGGCGAGGCGCTTATAGTTTTCGTGGGCCAAAATTATCCTGAATTTTTTGTAACACACCAATGTCATATTTATTGACCCGGCACGCATTCAAGCCCCCGGCGCTTATTCGGGGAAATACGGTAAGTCATATTCGCTAAGATTGGTATTCACTAAGATATAATTTGTACTTAAGTAAGTAAATTAAGCAACCTACATAGGTTACTTAACTTATACCATAGCATTCTATACACTAAGGTGGCGCGCTTATAAATTTTTGGACCAGGGATTGGTTAGTTACTTAGATTTAGCAAATTTGTATTTCCAATTTGTTCTTTGCTAATTGGAAATCTTTATAAGAGATTCATTAACCCCACCCCTTATACCCTTTTAAAGCATCTTAGATAGGGTGGCCTAAAAAAAGAAATTCCGAACTGAACCTCGCACGCCCAAACTGATACCATTAACCGTTCGCCGGGTTAGCCCAGTTAGCTCAGTTAGCCGATTATTTGCAAAAAATATTAAAACATAATGGAATGAGCTTAAATTTGTATGTGAAGACCTAATACATTTGTAATGAACGTAACCTATTGATTACCCAAATCTTTGAAAACATAAACAAATTTAATGATCTTGTTTTATTTACTGGCCCTCTAAACAATCAGTTGTAATTTCGAAATGTGCTCATCATTAGTTGAGTTTTTGATGCATCTGTGGGAAACTGATTGCGGTGGTACTCCACTACCTGGTAGAGCAGTTGGCGTTCTTCGTCAGAACTCATTAAAATCTGTTGCCAACTTGATAGCGCGCTCGGCAGCGTCATTGACACCCTCAACGCACGGTAGTTTTGCATGATATTTTGAAGTCATCGCGCTCCACCCACGTGTCAACAGCTGCTGTCAGGAATTCCCGAGGAAGATTCAAAGCGTCAAACAAGTTGATTGAGCGTGGAGTAATGAAGCTCGAGATGGTCCTATCTTGGAAGGATTCAATCTGGTTTGGAGATAGGCGGCACACAGGCTCATCAAAAGTGTGTGGCTCATGTTGCAGTGCGTTCGCAATCGCGGTACTGTCATGTGCACTGATGTCGTCGCAGGACAAGGACAACCCAGCAAGATCCTCGCTCAGGTACCATAGGTGGAGCCTCATCTTCTTCTCTAGCCACAGATGACACCTTGCTGTCGACACAGCGAACTGCTCAACAATCTGTAGCATACGGAGATCATTGATTGGTGCGGCAATTTCCATTGGCGCAGCGAACCAGAAGGTCGCGTATAGTGCAGACGAACAAACAGATACCCCTAGGCCCCTCAAGCTCCCGATCTCCCGACGGCTCAAATGAAATTGATGGCGGAATCCGAAGATCTTCAGGCAATAAATGCCTTTTGCCATCCATCTTGCGCGATGATATGCACCCGGTGTGCAGGATTTAGCATCTGTTTCATCTCCCAGGAGGCGCAACCTCAAGTGGGCGAATTCCCTGTAGTCATCACGCGGTTGGACTTCGATTAGGTGTTGCTGAGTTTCTCCACTACCTCGGCCCTACTCGATAAAAGCCACGTCATCTCAGCGGTGTCACAGCGCCCTGACCTTCCTCATCAGCGCCAAGTGGCTGAAATTTAGACTGATCGATGAAGGCCCAATGGGACTTAAATCGACTGAAGAGCTCTATCTCTGGGCCCGAGGAAGCGAAGAAGGCGTCGAAGACAGCAGCTGCCTACAGCTCTAGTATGTGATGCCGGCATGCAAGGAACAGCAATCTGCGGCTAAAGAAGCTCTGGACAATTGTAATCGCTCTTATATGAACTCCAGTATTGCTTGCTGTTGTGTCAAAGCACAGGCCCGCAAGATTCTGCTCGACTCTTGACCACTCAAGAATAAATTCAACGATTGATGATGGAAACTCCCTACACTCAGAGCTTAGCTGATAACGAAGAAACAGTAGATAAGTTTCTTATTGATTCATTTTCTGACCTTCTTTCTAAGTTACATTTGATTGATCTCAGGAACGGTTGGATTTCTCACCATTCCGAGGACTATTCTTTGCACTTTTTGAAAATTCTCATTACTAATTCCGGATCTATAATCGAACGTTCAGTTTTAATTGACCATGATTTGTTTATCAAGCATTTGACGTTAACAATATTCCGATTTGTATTTCAGGGAATTTCAATTAATGACACCCGCCAAATTGAAAGTTCATTTTATGAGGTAGATAACTTTCCACACCAACTCATAGTGAACACACATCTACTGAACATTCGATAAACAATTATGACAAATTAGCTATCAATGAGCTAGAAAACGCAATTAACCTCGTTGAATGTGACACACTAGATCTAGACGTAACTGACAATATATTTACCTGCACTGAATCCATAAAATTTTTGTTGTATTTCATTGTAGGACAACTGACAAATTTGATCCATTCAAAAAATAACCGGCGGTATGATATATTAACTCAACTATTTTCACTAAATTCAAGGATTATCACCAGCTTGTTATAGAAATATCCAGTCATCTAGTTGTTTAATTTTGCCACATGAGCGAAACTTGCTTCATATTAAAAACACTGTGGGATAGATGGTGACTATTTTCGAATACTTAAGGAAATAACCTCTAAGTTTAGTGACAGGGAACGTCATGTGATACTTTAAATGGACGAAGTTCATATACGCAGTGATGTACGTATCATATAAAGGAGGTAGGATTTTGGGCGCTATTGATAATCCTAAAGATCCTGCAACAACCGTCTTTTCGCTGATGGTTTCAAGCTTAATGAGAAAGTTTTCAACCATCGTGCGCCTCATTCCTTTGGGGTCTTCTTCTGCTGCTTATATACATCCAATAATTACCAAGCCTGATTTGATATCGAGACTTGTGGTTTCTTAGTCGAAGCTATTTGTACTGACAACTATCCTTTAAATGTTACCCTTCATAAGATATTTTCAGATAACGGGAAAATATTACATCCTAAGGTTGTACATCCTTGTAGTCCAGATCGTAATCTTGTATTATTTTTTGGATATTGTTCATATTATCAAGTCAATTTGTAATAATTGGCTGAATTTAAAAGATTTTGAAAAATCTTTTATATATCCCAAGTTTGATGAATGTACAATTGAATCATCTAAATCCCTAAATCTACCTTGCACTCAGTTAAGAATTTCTATACCTACTACCAACATTATTTTGAATTCCAGCCAACTGACGGGGTCTAGATATCCTACAATATGTTATGCAGCATATGACGATCTTCGGACCTTGTTCAAAGGTGACAAATTTTATATCATCAAGAGAGCCCCAAAATTAACATAAAAAGCATGTTGGCCATCTCAGTTAGAGCGACATAATGTGAACTTGACCTTGAGAATTTTTCATGAATCTACAGCTGCAGGTCTTTCTAGTTTTATTAACCATGCTAACATTAGTAAATTCCTTCAATTTCTTGATTTCCTCAACTTCATAAATCATATCTGGAGCATCTTGAATGTTAATTGGGTCGGGAAATACTACGTTTCAATAATCCATATATAGCCCCACTCCACTATAACTACGAAAGATTATTGTTTTTGGAAAATGTTGTTAAATTGCTAGATTGTTGGAGAACTATTCCATCAACTAGGGGTAAGCTTACACCTCAAAGTTTACCAGTTTTAGACACACTTGTCTGGATCTTCCATTCTTAATTAATAGATTAACCCTATAATGTGGTTATGAATATTTGCTGACATCCCGAATACAAAACGACGCATCAGAACATCACTTTGGACTTTATCGCCAAATGTCTGGGTCCCACTATAACATATCATATTGTCAAATTTTAGAAAGTGAGCGTAAACTTCAGTTATCCAACCTTCTTAAGTTTCTATATGTTGAACAAGCTGGTACCGATACGATATGTATTAAAGAATATTTAAAAAGTTTTGCAGATGATAATGTCGAAGAAAGACATTCAGAAATTGATTTAGAATATTTACAGATGAGCTGCTTGACATTACTAACCCTATATTTGATAACTCTCAAATTGAATGCCTTACCTATATTGCCGGGTAGCAGTGTTTTCTTATTTCAAACAATCCTCTGAATGTTCAGTCTGCCATGATTTTTGACTTCTCCAAAAGATATTCATAATTAATAACGATACAGGGTTTTCATTAATTAATCTGCTCGATAGAGGTTCCCTTAAATAACCATCAAAAAGTGTTTATCAATCTGTCGTAAGAATGTACGAAATATTTATTAAGATCGATAATCATCCTAATTTTAGTCGTAGATTTTATGAGGGACCTTGTCGTAGAAAATTAGTTGACATTTCATTGCTCGAAATTGAAAGAAATTCCAGTGAAATATGGAGGGGGTGGTGTATATGTATGGCATCAAAATGGGATATTCTTTAGAAATTGTTAACAACAGTGGCTAATTGCATTTTATCTAAGAAAGTTAAAATTTTAATAACACTGTTGTTGGTCGCGATAGTTCAAAACTTCAGAATTTGCTTCCTAATTCTTCTTAACCTTCTAGAAATTCAACTAAAAATACTTCAGAACTGAAGTTTGCATCATTACTATAATAACTAGACGAAGAGAGGAGGAGCAGTGACACCAACCAGTTCTGGGGCGCCGGCGACCCGCCGGAGCAACGGGTGCACAAGTAGAAATGATAAACCAAAATCGGGGGTGGGGGGAGCAAAGCCCCTGCACCCCCCTTCAAAATTGACCGGAGCAACGGGTGCACCCGTGCCGCCGGCGCCCTAGCAGTTAAGAACCCAGGTCTCACTGCTAGGCAAAGGAACGCTAATTTCTATTTCAAGACAATAATACTTGTACATTTACTACATCTTTGTTACTACTTGTTTTATTATTATAGATACAGTAGATGTCGGATATAAGCACACCGGTTATAAAAATATATCGGATATAAGCACACTATGTTGGAAAACGGTTGCCATATACCCTGTATAATTTATGTCGGTTATAAGCACATTAAGTGCAGTTCCCGACTATGTGCTTATAACCGGCATCCACTGTATTTATTTTATTCTTCATTTCTTGTAAGTGTTTAGAAATACATTAAACTGCCTCTTATTTGATTCTAAATAGTTCTAAACTAATCGTATGCAATACTATGCATTATAAACCTGGATATTATTATGGAATAATCAGCATAAACATTATATAACCAAGATAGTAATAGTAGATTCTGTAAGTAACTAACCAATCCCTGGTCCAAAAATTTATAAGCGCGACGCCATTATCTTAGTGTATAGAATGCTATGCTTATACGAATTTCCTTCTTATTGAGGTTTACACCAGAGTGGACCATGGGTCGATGGGTCATAGGTCATGGGTCAGATGGGTCATGGGTCACGGAACTGTGACCCATGACCCATTTGGAAATTCGATGTTCATCCAGTAACTCCAGTTATATTATAGTACGATTCAAATTAACCCAGAAACATTACAGGGTATTTCTTTGGCATTAGAAGTCTACCAAAATTAATAGATTGACAAGCATCATACATATATTGTAAGTTGGATTGTGTTGCATAATGTTTAGATATTAAAAAATATATTTTTAAAAAGGTAAATGGGTAACACGATGGGTCAAAGCGTTACTTGATGGGTCAATGGGTCACTCGATGGGTTATGGGTCAATGGGTAAATGGGTCATGGGTCACCAATGTTGACCCATGGTCCACTCTGGTTTACAAGTAGTTATTTAATTAGAACATTGATTTCGAATTTTCGATCTACTAGAACTTGCACTACTTATGCAAGTTTACAATTCAATCAAAAGATAACTGTTAACTTTTGGTTGTTCTATAATTCTAAATTTACGTATAATACAAATTACCTCCGAGATGGGGCAATCATCTGGATGTTCACAAGATCCTCGAAGTTTGTGCCCATGGAAAAGAGGCTGCTACTATAAGCAAGCACGATAGATGGTTGAATTATATTTAAGCTCAAGAAGTTGAACGAGTCAACACTTAATGAGTTTTTTAATAACTACTACTAGTCTTATTAATATCAATATTAATAGTATATTAATAGAGGCACAGAGGGAATACAGATAAACCTCCGAGATACGGCATCATCAGGAGAATAATTTTGTGGCGTCTGTCGGAGGGTGCTCTTATACAGCCTTAAGGCTAAAAAAAACCTAGATGTAGAGGAAGTACATCAGATGCTGATAATGACCATAGTGAAGGGCTTTCGGCACTCGTCTTACGTTTCCGGGTCCAATTCTAAACGTTGGACGATTAAAAATATCTCTGGAGAATCGAGGATTATGGAACTTGATTCAAAAACTTCCTCTCATAGATGATGACTCAAGTAAAAGGATATACTATTACTTTGAAAATCGAACCAAGCATGAGGCCAAAAAGTCATTTTATTAGTAAACCATAATATAAATTACTAATCTAAATATGATATCAACTGTTGATAACATAACAATAAAAAGCTTGGACCGTCTGTCCGCCCCTGTAACTTTATGCTGCAATTATCCGATCCTGGCCATCCACAAATCAATCGAAAGCACTTCTAAGAGAGAGCGGGAAAAAGACAGGGATTCACAAATAGGTGTTAGTTCCAAAATTACACAGCATTTTGTGAAAACGTACTACATAGGCTTATACGTATGAGCCTATTATTAAGGTCTAATCCCATTGGTTTCTGTCAACTAGATTGTTATTAATCCCATTGGTTACTTACAAATGAGTTGCTTATAAATAAAACAATTTTACTCAATTTTACTTAAATCATGGGATCAGAGGGATATGTAGAGAAGAGGCTGGGCCAGAAAGGTCGGAAATGGTTATAACGATTAATATTGTATAGCGGGAAGTACGTATTAACAGCTAAGCGGCAATCCGTAGCATAATAAAAATAAAAACCTTTGCTCTCCACGAGGCTATAATGAGGGTCGGATCCATCCCGTTTTCCGACTTAATCGAATGCAGTGTTTTTATAGCGAACGGACCACTGGCGAGTCTTATAAAATTACCACCTAATAAACCCACGATATAGTTGTTTTCTTTAGATTAACTCGAATTCCCGTGTAATCCTTAGATGCATATTATAATAATATACGTTACCTCGTGAATTAATACCTTTTAATAAATCGTCTACAAAATCTAAAGATATATATTCTGCTTAGTAACAATATATATGTATACCGTATATACTCGAATAGTAGCCCCCCACCCCCAAAGTAGAAAATACAAATTTGTTACCGCTGCCCGGAGTGAACATCTTTATCTAATATAAGCACCAATAAGATTATCAACCGATTATAATAAATAAACTATAAATTAAGTGCGATATTCTCGAAATTCATAAATTTTTGGTCCAAAATGGCGTAAAAACAATAATCGTCTAGTTATTATTCGAGTATATACGTTTGTAACCAGCTTTTCCTTAGGAGAAGTTGCTTGAATGCTAGCTTTCGAATTATAAGATTAATCATCCCTATTTCCTTCTATAGTCATTGATTTGTGTGAGAAATATACTTTACATTCTTTAATTGGTGTTGATGTCCAATCAACTGCCTCACCATGCGAATTGTCTTGTATTGTAGTTGTTTCATCCAATTGATCTGAAATCTTCAGTTTCTGCATCATTTAGTGATGTATGTGAAATATCTCTAATACTTTCACGACTTTTTTCAGAGTGTTTGTTATTTTCACCTAATAACGAATCAAGACTACTTTTCTTAGAATCTTCACGAATTATACTCGTTCCATCGGAATGCACAATACAGTGTAACCGGACTTTTTAGTTCCACAACTTTCCATCCACCTTCCCATGTACTCTTAGTCTCTTTAGTTTGCCAGCAACACCAGCAGATTTACAGAGAACCAAACGGCATCATATGGTGTAAATCTCATACATGGATAACATTGCTGTCGTAGATTCCTTATGGATTCTCTGAGCATCAGCAACATGTTCCTCGATAAAGTCACGAACTTTGGCAAGTTTCTGACTCAAAGAATTAATAGGATGTAATATCATGTTCTATTTGAGTTATATAATCCGTCAATTGAGTAGGAATGAGTCCATCGTGTTTTGTAGTACGATAGGCGAACAATACTAATGGATGATATGATTCCAATTCATCATTTTTCTATACAAAACATCTCAGCATTTGCAACAATGTCCTATTAACACGTTCAACTAATGCATTTCCTTCCGAATGGTATGCTGTTATATGCATCTAAGCTATTCCGCACAGTGTGGCAAAATGGCGATTTAGGGGTAATAGGTATTTACGATAATGGAACGCATAAATGTTGCATTAGTACAGATAGAAAATCGACTACGTAGAATCCAACAGGATTTGGGGTATTCTCAAATTAAATCCTATGTAATAACTTCGCCCAGGCGAATCCCAGGACACATGGCAAGAAACCTGGAAATTTAGTCATTCCTCTGGACACATTTCTAGAGGCTCGAGGTCTAAAGATTTAGCTGGCTCTCTACACTCGCTCGATTTTCATCAAAACATACATATAGTCACCGTGTATCTCCAATAGTAGCATGGCCCCACCCCAAAGTAGCAAATAATTAAAAAAAAATTATTTATGATAACTATTTTCTTCAAGAATAACAATATTTGTAATACAATGCTTATTTTATAATAGATATAGTACAGTAGAACTCGGTTAAGACGTACCATCTTGGGAGACAAGAAAAAGTACGTACTAACCCGTCTAACCGAGGTACGTCTTATCCGTATGCATAATCCACAAGTCGAAATAATTACTTGTTCAATGATGTGAATCGATGTATGGTATACAAGTATATAACATACTTAACGATATGATTAAAGTATTTTATTTGTCACCTACTCACTTAAACCAAATAATACCGGAGTTCTGCTGATAGTTTTCAAGAGTACGTACTAACCGAATTAAAATACAGTCAACATCCGGTAACTCGAACCCTCAGGGGAATGAAAAATCCGTTCGAGATAACGAATGTTCGAGTTAACGGGCATTCGAGTTACCGGATGTTGACTAAGGGGAAATGAAAATTCGTTCGAGATAACGAATGTTCGAGTTAACGGGCATTCGAGTTACCGGATGTTGACTGTACATACATTTAATTTAATTGGGAATATAAATTGGTACGTCTTATCCGAGTACGTATTAACCGAATCATTTATAATGGATCAGATAGGAGGAAAAATCGGTTATTAGAGAACAGTACGTAATATCCGAGAGTACGTCTTAAGCCGAGTACGTACTAAGCGAGTTCCACTGTATATATATGATATTTAGTAACGGGTATATAATCAAATATAAATTCGAATAAATCCCTGCATTTTCGATTAAGTCCCTGTATCCCTGGATAGTTTGTAAGTATAAGTTCATCGTAGCTCCATTGTTTTCAGATAAATTCTGACGGATGGAAAAGCTGCCCCTCTGAAAAAATGGTTGCCCCCCCTCTGTCCCCCCAGTTCGAAAAACCTGGCGACGTGCATGATGCAAACTACTTCAAAATAGACAAAAGAGCAAAATGAATGTAGAATATCAATTTGAATTCGCACATATTTTAGCGGTTTTTCAACAATTTAATTTTTAAACAAAAATAGACTTACTTGAAATTGATGTTATTAGGCTCAGGTATCAATTGAGGATTAAAATATCATTTTATTCATCCATTGATATCAAAGTATAATTTACTAATAACCTTGTGAAATTTTTGCCTATTAAACCTATTTTCTACACTGTGTTCCGAGAGACCAAAAAGTTTCTTTCAATAATTTCGATTCAAAATTTCGCCCTTGACTGAATGCAAAAACTCACGTATTCCCAATCTTCAAAATATCTCCACTAATATGATATTAATAGTTTCGGTTGTTTGATCTTTCATTGGAACACACCTAAGTCTCTAAGCATTTCGAGAAAGCGTCTTCTGCTATTATTAGATAACAATTTCTAATTGTAGTCATCGGTACATCAAGAACATAAACTTGGAACAATTGCATAGTTTTCCTTATTGGTGTATTTTGTAACGGAGTTCTACCCGGACGAATTTCAGCTTCTGACAATTCAAACAAAAAACAACGTAGTCATCAACAAAACGCTATATATATTCCTTAAACAACTCAATGTTCTACCTATACCTGATGGCCTGCCTCATCATGAGCTTGTTGGAGCATTTCCCTTTTCAAAGTTTCAGGAATTACTACCACTCTCAAACTGTCAGAGTAAGGTTCAATGTTGTAATTGCTTACAAGTAGACCAACACTAAGACTCAGTTGATGTTGTACGTCTCTAAAGGAAATGTATTCCATTCGATTAAAGAAACGTTCCATGATAGGAAAGTTGTTCCATTCAAATATAATCATTCCGAGTCCCTGGTCCTGATTTTGTTGAATACTTATTTCTTCAAGATTTCGTAACCGGTTAGCTCTGTCAGGGCACAATTGTCTCCATGATAATTTTGGAAATGGATAGTCATGACATGTTTAACACTTTGTTCAGCTTTTTCCATTCATCACTAAAGTATGATCTTCGGTATTTTCTGGTATATGGTCATTCTCTGGATAATCATCTCCCTTAACATGGTTACCGTTCGGGTAGATCACGCGTGGAAGTGCATCAGCGTTACCGTTGTCATTTCCTCTCCAATACTTGACTGCGAAATCGTATTCTTGTATAGTTACTGCCTGCTTCCCTCTAAACGACGGAAACATTGTTTCGCGCCAGGCCTGGGGTCAATTACTCTAAAATGTAATATATTACTATTACTATTACTTATATTTCTTCCTATTACTATTACTATTACAATTACATTATAATAATATGTAATATATTACTATTACTATTACTATTACTATTACTATTACTATTACTATTACTTTTAATATTACTATTACAAATTACTAGACATTTACTAAGACTCTGCTATGATTCAGAATGTCTGAAGTTTATTATTTTAATTGATTATCCCACACAAACAAAACATATATTATCTAACCTAAGCAAACAACTAATTTCAATAAAGTGACAAATTCAAATCGATAATCATCTTGCCTTAAATTTATTTTAACAACTTCCTATTTCTTCACGAAAAATCAAATAAGCCAGCCCGAAGTTGTAGAATTGTAATAGATAATTCCTATTACAATAGGTTCTATTACTATTACTATTACTATTACATCCTATTTGAAACACTATTACTTATTACTATTACTATTACTTCTAAAATGTAATCGTTACTAATACAATTACTATTACATATTACTATTACCCCAGGCCTGTTTCGCGCACATCACAAGCATAACTGTTTGCCTCAGAACTGAACCATGATTTCAATTGTTTGAAATTAACTATACTACTTCGTCCATTGGACTTTGTGTAATTACACTGGTCCTGGGACATCCAGATCGTCAAACCTCGATCTTATTCACAGCAGCCACTTATTCAGTTTGTTGATTTACAAAATCTTTACGCATTCGGATTATAACTTGGGCTCACTCTAGTGCATCGTTTGTGTTATTTTTAAATCAGTGAAAATACGAGGTTTCATACACAATCCTGGAAGGTCCCAGATATCTTGATCAAATACTAATTGCTCACTTGCCTCATCAGCCAATTCAGGGTAAGCCTTCTTTATTAATAGTTTCAGGTTAAACATTACTTCTGAGGTGTTTCATTTGGAAGACTGAAACTCACCAAAGCAGTGTGCTTAAAATCTGCTCGAAATGCAGCTCTTAGTGCTTCCTCTACAATCTAATAATCCTTTCTCTCATCCACGTTCAAAATCTTGAACAATTCCAAGGATTTCCCTTTTAAACATGTAGCGAGCATTAACGAATTTCGTTCTGGTTCCCAGCCATTTTCTAATGCGGATATTTAAAAATGTTTCAAAAATAATTATTTGAACCATTTTGAAAGAAACATAATTATCAGCTTGAACTGCATTAGTCATATCAACCACACTCCGCTACAAACTTAATATATGTTACTTCGTTAATTAACACTGTAATTATAAATATTCTACTAGATCAAAAGATATATATTCTGCTAAGAACAATTATATATACACTCATAGGCGCCGATTTTTGTAGGAATGAGGTATTTCCAGGGGGGAGAACTTTTGGGGCCAATTTTTTCGACCTTGGCCGTCCAAGGTCGAAGGTCGATCAGAAAGGTCAATTCGTTCCAAGATCAATATTTCTGTAGGCTGCGTCCGCTCCCGAAAGCACGTCGTCATGATAAAGACTTGAGCATTCAGAGGCCAATGATGAAGATACTAATGGTCTAAACAAACAAAGTACATTAAATTTACAACCTTATGACATGGTCATCCTTAACTCCACAGGATGCTAGCACATCAACGACCTGGGGGATCCTGACTCCCCAGAACCCGGCATGATAGGTACATTTACGCGTAAGGTTGTATAAATAATCTTATATACAAATCTTAGTTTTCAAATATAAACCTCAAGGTCAAGCTAATTCATATTTGTAAGAATTCAATTTCTTGATTGCGTCATACTTGCAGTATTACTTTAACATTGCAATCGATTCAAGTGAAATTTCTTTATAATGCACTGAGAATATAGTAGTTGCTTTCTAAATATTAAATGCTAATATTTATTAATAGTAAACCACTATACCATAGTATAGTCGGCACAGTAAAAATACTTATTCCCTGCTACGAAGCCACATTTGATGGTTGGGTAACTAGTAGTGCCTACAAAAGAAATTCTGCAAATTACTGATTTAAATAACTGATGGAACACAACTAACTGATTGGTTGCTTGAATATACTTTCGACTAATTAAATTACAGCCTCTGTTAGGCATTCTATAATGCACACTAACAATTGATAGAAAATCATTTTATACTAAATGAACGCAACTCGATAATCCATACTCGGAGAACCCTCAAATTTAATTGGCTAAAGATTTTGTCACCTTCTGGGATGGAAATGCGAATTATCAAAATCGTAATTCCAGGTGCAAATTAGACGGTCACTCCGCACCTACATGCCAGGTTCAGCCCTCAATGTATAAAGGTCTGTCCAGGGCACCGTATAAGGAGAAAGAAAAAAATAATATTAAAAAGGCAGTGAGATTAGAACTGGGCCACTATACTATAGTATAGTCGGCACAGTTAAAATGTAAAGGAACGTTCCGCAAGTGAAGGAAAAAGTACTATGACTTTTAGTAAAGCGGGCTATAAGTTTATACCAATTGTATAAACAAGCTGGTTTAAAAGTAGAATAATAATTTTCGTTTGATCAAAGGCGTACGATTGATGTAATTTATTATTCAGCAACAAAAGAGGTTCGATTGAAATACAGTGGATGCCGGTTATAAGCACATCGTCGGGAACTGCACTTATGGTGCTTATAACCGACATAAATTATACAGGGTAGATGGCAAAAGTTTTCCAACATAGTGTGCTTATATCCGATATGTTCTTATAACCGGTGTGCTTATATCCGACATCTACTGTACTATAAATAGCAGATATTTGACGTAAGAATCAAAATTATCAAAATTACATCATGGCTGAAATTTGAAACCCTATATACTATTTTCGAATGTCAATTATGATTTCATTTGAAGACGTGGGAGCTCAATGGAAACGTTATTGTAAGAATTATAAATGCTTTCCGAGGTTTGTGATGGTGTTGAATTCAAATATTATAACATTATAAAGCAATCCAAAGGTATGATTTTTTACTGTGCCGACTATACTATAGTATAGTGGCCCAGTATTGGAATCACTGCATTTATTTTTTACTGTGCCGACTATACTATAGTATAGTGGCCCAGTATTGAAATCACTGCCTTTATTACTGTGCCGACTATACTATAGTATAGTGGCCCAGTTCTAATCTTACTGCCTTTATTATTATTATTATTTCTATTTTTCTCCGTAGACGGGGCCCTGGCCAGAGCTTAATAGTTGATGGGCTGAAACTTGGCATGTAGGTGCGGTGTACAGTCTAATTTGCACCTGGGGTTACGATTTTTGATTAACAAATTTTTGACACACCTTTAACACCTTTCAAAATTGGTCTGGTCCATAACTCAAAAAATGTTTTACTAAACCCCCATTTTTATTTTACCATTGGATTCATCATAAAATTCTGCGTCTGATGGGATAAGAAATCTTTTAATATTGGGTTTATTTTCGGCCATTAATGGGGGTTGAAATTTCTTTGTTTACTCACACTTCAATTTCAATAAAACTGTTAAATCTAATTCCATTGTTTCAACTTGTAATAATTATATTGATTTAACTTGTTAAATCCTCTTCAATTGATTCAACTTGCTATAATTATATTGATTTAACTTATAAATTCCAGCTGGCTTCTATTTAATTGTAGTAATACTATACAATGGATTAAATAAATATAAATATATAAGGAATTTGTTCACTCAACTCAACCAACCGTGGATAACATTGCTAAAATAATTGAACATTATACGAATTATAATTTATTGTCAATACATAATGAATGAATGGCAGTAAACTCACGATGGTTTACGGTAGAAACAAATTTCAAATTTATCTACCATTCCTTGTGACTCGGACCAATTAACAAATGGTTTTTGACACCTTGAGGCGTTGATTATTGGGCGAAAAAAAATCCAAAATTGCAGCCTGTGCCTACAGCATGTTCCTTTGGAGGCACTATCAATAAACAACCAACAAAATATTGTGCCACCAAAGGAACATGCGTCGGCACAGGCTGCAATTTTTTTCTATATTTTTACTGTGCCGACTATACTATAGTATAGTGGCCCAGTTCTAATCTCACTGCCTTTAATATTATTACTGTGCCGACTATACTATAGTATAGTGGCCCAGTTCTAATCTTACTGCCTTTATTCTATATTTCTTCTCCGTAGACGGTGCCCTGGCCAGACCTTTATAATTGATGGGCTGAAACTTGGCATGTAGGTGCGTATGGACCGTCTAATTTGCACCTGGGGTTACGAATTTTGATCAAATTATTTTAACACCTATTTAAACTATTTATAGCTCATAAAATTAAATAATTATTTTTTAGCCTGATAAATTTTAGATGTACAATCAGAGAATTAAATTCTACACCTTTTCACAGTGCACGAATTTTCAAATTGTACTTAGTTTGTGCCACAATTGAGTTGCAAGTTTCATTTGTTTACTAAAACTTCAGTTCAATTGAAAGTGTTAAATCAAATTCTATTGTTTCAACTCGTTATTATTAAATTGATTCAACTTGTGAGATCGAGTAGGCTTCTATTTTCCAATTGAAAACTAAGATTATATATTTCAAACAAAGACAGATTAAGTGAATATATTCCCTTCTGCAAGAATACTCTTGTACTATTAATAAACTGACGTAATTAATTATAATTAGTTCAGTCTGTATTTAATATATATAGATCAGTGCTCGACAAATTAGGTGGTTTGGTGGCGTTAGCCACCAAAAATCTTATTTAAGCCACCAAATATTGCCTTTGGTGGCTTAGCAAATCTACAATGAATTGTGTATTATTTGACGTGGTGTAGATTATATTTATCGTTGCATTATTTGTTATTAATATGAGTGTTGTTTACGGCATTATAACTTTGTTAAGTCATCAGTGGTTTGTTAAATCGGCCGTTGTTTATTCTTTAGCAACCAGAAAAAGCGAGGTGGTGGCTTAATTAGCCAACATCAAAATTTCATTTTGTCGAGCACTGATATAGATGCTTCCAATTTGTTTATAAGGAATCATCGAGAGTGCGGAATTGAAATTTGATAGCCAAATTAATTAATTAATTATTTATGACGATATAATTTAACTTAATAATTTTAAGTTGACATTGAAATTGGTGTTATACTATAAATAATATTAATTATTATTTACACTAATTAATTAAATATCATAAATCTCAGAGATTATAGAAGATAGAAACAAATTTCAAATTTATCAATTGATCCTTATGCCACATAGCACCTCTACAAATGGGTCTTGACACCTTGAGGTGATGATGACATCGTCAAAAAATGTGTTTCTACAATTTTGTGAATTCTATATTTCGAGTGGGTTGGTTGGTGTTGGGTGATCACCCAACACTCACATAAAAAATGCTGACTCATCACTTATTATATTCCACTGAAACTTGAATACATTTGAAATGAAGTGAGCTAAAACGAAACTTCCAACTCACTAAGGGTCGTTGCCTTTTGAAACACCTATCTGAAATAATTTAACACCTTCATAGTGATGATGACTTGGCGGAAAAAAATCCAAAATTGCAGCCAGTGCCTACAGCATGTTCCTTTGGAGGCACTATCAATAAACCACAATCAAAATATAGTGCCACCAAAGGAACATGCGTCGGCACAGGCTGAAATTTTGGATTTTATTATTATTATTATTTATTTATTTCTCCGTAGACGGTGCCCTGGCCAGAGCTTTATAGTTAATGGGCTGAAACTTGGCATGTAGGTGCGATGGGACCGTCTAATTTGCACCTGGGGTTACGATTTTTGATTAACAAATTTTGGACACATCTTTAACACCTTTAAAATTTGTCTGGTCCATAACTCAAAAAATGTTTTAATAAACCCTAAATTTGTATTTCATATTAGGATTCACCATAAAATTCTGCGTCTGAAGGGAGAAGAAAATTTTCAATAAAGAGTTTTATTTCTGCCATAAATGGGGGTTGAAATCTCTTTGTTTACTCACACTTCAATTTCAGTAAAACTGTGAAATCAAATTCCAATGTTTCAACTTGTAATAATTATATTGATTTAACTTGTTAAATCCTAAGCTATTGATTCAACTAGAGATAATTATATTGATTCAACTTATAAATTCCAGCTGGCTTCTATTTAATTGTAATATTAATATACAATGGATTAAATAAAATAATATAATATAAGGAATTTGTTGACTCAACTCAACCAACCGTGGATAACATTGCTAAAATAAATTACTAATAATATATTTGATTATCAATACTTATGAATGAATGGCATTAAACTCAAGATGGTTTATGATAGACACAAACTTCAAATTTATCTACCGTACCTTGTGAGTCGGACCAATTAACAAATGGTTATTGACACCTTGAGGCGTTGATGACTGGGCGAAAAAAAATCCAAAATTGCAGCCTGTGCCGACAGCATGTTCCTTTGGAGGCACTATCAATAAACAACCAACAAAATATAGTGCCACCAAAGGAACATGCGTCGACACAGGCTGCAATTTTGGATTTTTTTTCTCCGTAGACGGTGCCCTGCCCAGAGTCTTATAGTTGATGGGCTGAAACTTGGCGTATAGGTGCGATGGGACCGTCTAATTTGCACCTGGGGTTACGATTTTTGATTAACATTTTTTGGACACATTTTTAACACTTTTTTAAGATTATTTGGTCCATAACTCAAAAAATGTTATACTAAACCCTCAATTTTTATTTTACCATTGGATTCACCATAAAATTCTGCGTCGGATGGGAGGAGACAGAATTTAATAATGGGTTTAATTCATGCCATAAATCGAGGTTTAAATTCCTTTTGTTTGCTAACACTTCAGTTCAATTGAAAGTGTAAATCAAATTCTATTGTTTCAACTATTTATTATTACAGTCTACTCCGCTTAATTGGGACACGTTTGTTCCAGGCCTCTTGTCCCAATTAAGCGGAGATCCCAATTAACCGAAAATATTCTGTAAAGTAGTAATCTACCTACGATTTACAACAATTTTAGTTTTAAACATGTTATAACGATTCCACCAATGCCTGCGGAAACTTGATTCTACTCAAACGCATAGTATGACCCATAATATTCTGTGGACCGTTTTAAATTATGCCTGAACCAAAGTTCATAATCCCATGTGAATTTCGATTTACACATTTCAATAATAAAATTGGCCCTATTTAAATATTTTTCCATGCCTTAATGAGAATTGACCAAGATTATTTGAATTTGTTTTGAATCCATAGGCGTCGTTGCAGGGGGGGCGGGGGGGCCTGCCCCCCCCCGGAAAAATGTCGGGGGGGGGCAGCATAGGTCTCGCCCCCCCAGATTTCGCATACCTGCCAACCTATTTGAGTCATGTCCCTGTACAGGGCTCCAATTTTCTCCTGTACATTGGCCAAAATCCATGTACACCTCCCAAAAATCTCTCGCTCGCTGCGCTCGCTCGTCCAAGGAATTACTATTCACTTACATTGCTAAATTAGTACTTGGAAAGGAGAAAGCATTGAATTATATATTGTATAGGGAATCCCTGAACGCTTGAATATATATATATATATAAACCAGTTGTGCCTTTATGTGGTCAATGCAGAATGCATGGCAGAATATACTATCATCACTGTAGACATTTTTAGGCATTATTTGACACATAATTAGTAAATTAAAAATCCCTGTACGCCTGTACTGAAACGCCAAAATGTTTAAATCCCTGTACTGTGCAGGGAATCCCTGTAGGTTTGGCAAGTATGATTTCGTCCCCTCAGCTGGCGTTTCTCTTGAGAATTAGTTGAAACAGTGGAGGATAACAGATTTTTAATTTGCCAAAAATTTCAAGTTGCATAAAGCTTTCTCAGTAAATTTACATCTCACTTACGTTATTTATTTACTATTTATGCGTGATTTTTGCGTATTAATTGCAAAATAAAATAAATGTCTTTTAAATGTTCTCTGGCTGCCCCCCCCAGATTTTCAGAAAAATTGGAAAGTTCGACGCCTATGGTTTTGATCAATATTAACTTTATATTTTTCGAGCACAATTTTGTACCCAATTTGTTGATTTTGTCCCAATTAAGCGGAGTTTGTCCCGATTAACCGAATATTTTAGTATTAGCTTCTATGGAAAGGATTCTGTTCTTGGGGAGTTGTCCCAATTAAGCGGCTGTCCCGATTAACCGGTGTCCCAATTAAGCGGAGTACACTGTATATTAATTCAACTTGTGAGATCGAGTAGCCTTCTAATTTCCAATTGAAAAAAAAGATTATATAATTCATAACAAACGACAGATTATGTGATTATATTTACTTTTGCGAGAATATTATTGCACTGTTAGTCTGTTAATATACTGACGTAATTAATTATAATTAATTCAGTCAGTATATGACTTATATAGATGCTCCCAATTTGTTTATTAGGGGTTATCGAGTGTGCGGAATTGAAATTTGATAGCCAAATTAATTAATTAATTATTTATGACAAAATAATTAAACTCAATAAATATAAGTTGACATTGAAATTGGTGTTAAATTATAAATAATATTAATTATTATTTATACTAATTAATTAAATATCATAAATCTCAGAGATCATAGAAGAAGAAACAAACTTTCAATTTATCAATTGGTCCTTATGGCACGTGTCACCTATACAAGTGGGTCTTGACACCTTGAGGTGATGATGACATCGTTAAAAAAATGTGTTTTTACAATTTTGTTAATTCGATATTTAAAATGGGTTAGTTGATGTTGGGTGATGACCCAACACTCACATAAAAAATGCTGAGTCATCAGCTATTATATTCTACTCAAACTTGAATATCTCTAAAATGAAGTGAACTAAATGGAAACTTCCACCACTCTAAGGGTCGATGCCTTCTGTAACACCTTTTTGAAATAATTTAACACCTTCATAGTGATGATGACATGGCGAAAAAAAACAACCAAAATTGTAGCCTGTGCTGACAGCATGTTCCTTTGGAGGCACTATCAATAAACCACCACCAAAATATAGTGCCACCAAAGGAACATGCGTCGGCACAGGCTGCAATTTTGGATTTTTTTTAACCTATTTTCACATATCGTGCTACTGTGAAAGGCTTACGGAGAGTGGGCCGCTGGTGCATACAGAAAAGTAGACACGGGGGCATTTAGTTAATGAATATCAAAAAGCAAGATTTAGTGGCTTCATCCACATTCCATCAACCAATTCGCAATCACACAAACGCCACTTTCATAAGTAAGGAAAAGGTAAGTGGGGTCTGCCAATGATTCGTTGGAAGGGAGTATTCTATGATCATCGTCTTGGACATCGTATCTTGTTAATACGATCGCGGATAAGGCGAAATATCGGTAAAGGTCAAATGGTATAATTCACTAAGCTTAAACAAATGCAATAAAATTAAACAATTAAAACGATTTGAGGATAATAAGAACAAATTTCGGCGGTCCCCTTATGTTTGTATTAGCGAAAGTCCTCTGCAGTTCTAACAGCTGACTGGTATACACTGGTTAAATACAGGGGTTTATCCAGGCGCGCAAAAATCGAGAAATGCTCCAAAGACGTAATACAAATTGATTACTTTAGGCGTGTGTGAGCGAGCTCAAACTTTTCTAGGTGCGCAGAAAATTTTGCCGGGATGAAAGCCTGGTTAAATATAATGGAAAATCAGAGGGGACAGATTTTTGGTAACAGAGTTGTACAGGTTACTGTAACTGTATTCGAAATATATTTGAAATGGAAATACAAAAGTATATAAACTTAACTCTAATTTCCTTAAGATATGTAACATCAATATTTCTTACCAACAATGCAGGGGGTAGTGTAATCCTATTAGACTGCCTTGTGGCTACAATTCCCAAGGTTTTAACTGGACAATTCATGTGGAGCTTGTCTCTCAGAGCAGTTGTGACATCATCAAAAGTTAACTTAGTGGTTACTCTAAGCACATGTTCAGAACCAGTAGCAGATCGTATCCTGATGAAAGACCCATCATCTTCACTCATGACTTCGAATAAAGGTGTGTTAAATCGAACCTAAGAAGCTTTAAGTAAAGAGAAAATCTAAAAAAATCAGAGGCCTTATTTACCAACATTTGTTTAAATCAAAAGTTAAAACCTCTTATTTAAATTCTCAAAACTTACCCAGGGGTCTTATTCACTAAAACTAAGATTGTTTATCTTCAAGCAAATACTTAGGCAGATTAATAGTTTTTGCTCAAACATAAGCAAAAACTAAGAATTTAAAGCAGTAAATAAAACCTAGGATAAATTAAGGAGTACCTAAACTAAAGCAAAAATTAAGAATTTGATTATAGATCTTATCAATCAGTTAACCTGTCTGTAAATATCAAGTGTAATTGAATAATCTAGTATAAAGGAAGAAATTTATGTTAATTTTGTTAGAATATAAATTTATTTAATTACCCTAAACCCCAGGGGTTTCCAAACTGGGGTACGCCAGGGGAACTCCAGCTGGTTGTTGCTTTTTTCACAAAAGACTTAGAAATGTAATCAAGAATGAATTGAGTTTGAACATCGGGTAGGTATTTAATTGCGTTTGAACTAAATTACAATTTAGCTCTTGTCGAGTACGAAAACCCACAAATATATACACCTTTGAAAAAGCAAGTGAATCGATAAAGAAGTATAAAATGAACAAAATGCAGTCATAATTAAGATATATACAGTAGATCCCGGTTAATAGGGACAACCTCTTAATTGGGACAACTGCCCAAGAACCAAATCTTTTCCATATACGTACAAGCTAATACTAAAATATTAGGAAAATCGGGACAACTCCGCTTAATGTATACTAATAAAACACAAGGCTGTATATATGCATATACAGTGGAACCTCTATAAGTGGGGAGCATGGGACGGGGAAAATTTCAATTGCCCCCCATTCCCCGGTTATAAAATTCAATTGGAAAAACATTATATATGCTATATTATACAAAGTATTCATATAACACACACATTAATGCACGTTATAGTTATTATTTGTATATTATGACAATTTAGTTAACTGCTGATCTACACTAGGTGATTTCTTCTAAAAACATCAGAGTAGATCAATCGAAAATATTTTTTCTGTAGAACTTTAGAGTCGATTTATTGGAAATATTGTATTATTTTATAAGAATCATGTTAGGATTTGTCCATTCCCCCCATTTATGGAGGTTGTTTTGTATGCAGATAAAAACTCCTTGAAATTTATGGTCCCCCATTCCCCACTTCCCCGCTTATAGAGGTTCATTTGTATGGATATATACGAATATGGTAAAAAAATTCCCCACTTATGGAGGTTCCCCATTTATAGAGACCCCACTTATAGAGGTTGCACTGTACTATATACAGTCGAACCTCCCCAATCCGGGAAGCCTCGTCCGGGGGGTGCCCGGGTCTTAGAATTTTCCCGGATCTCGGAAATAATCATAATTTCTATTGTATAAATATATAATCAACTAGTGTTTATGTTCTGATGTCTCAAGACATGTTGTCTGACATGAAACGCACCTCCGACATCTGATCTTGGTATATGTTTACCCAAAGAGTTCATAAATTTCGAATATGAATCGTATATAAAGTAGCGAGATTACCATATGGCCAAATCCAAACCAATATTTATCGCCCAGATAAGGGTGGTTCTACTTTTAGTAACATGTTTGACATACAAATCTGCAAAGATAAACTATATTTTGGGGCTAAATCCCAGAAAAATGGCGAATTAATTTTGAACTTATACAAAAATGTTGCCCGGTTTAAAGAGGTGCCCGGTTCTGAGAGGTCCGGATCTGGGAGGTTCTACTGTATATATATTTGTTTGTATGTACCGAGTTGATTGAAGTAAGTGGACGGTTTCCAAATCTGAAATTTTGCATATAGGGGCAACTTTTGGCACCCGACAACAAGTTTAGGTTTCCATCAAAATTTCTCGCTCCTCGCATTGTCACTCATTGTCACATTTTGAGAAGCTCGAAAAGTCACTTAATCGCACATAATTCGCGCCCTTCAAGATATAAACATCTGATAATTTAATGTGTGGTTGTGTTATGTTGCGAAGCGCCATAGCAAGCGAAGCACGCTATTCGAGACAAACTCAACAAATACGGTTCAAGATTGGTACTCGCTCAATAGAAATTCATATTGATCAGAACAAATTCAAATAATATTGATCAATTCTGATAAATGTATAGCAAAATATATAAATAAGGTCTATTCTCTTATTGATTTCCGGTAAATCTCAATTTACCAGAGATTATCACCTTGTGGATAACGGATAGTTCCAAATGGTCCACAAAATATTAAGGCTCATACTATGGGTCTCAAGGGTCCGCAGGCAATGGAGCAATATATGTTATAGCAGAAATTGTGGTGAATCGCTACTAGATCGCTACTTTATATACATTTTTCTGCAATTGGGAACCCCGCTTAATTGGGACAAGAGGCCTGAAACAAACGTGTCCCAATTAAGCGGAGTAAACTGTAAATGTAATTTCCATTTTATTGTGACTTAATAATCAAAATATTTTCTCTAGAATTTAACGTACTGTTAAATATGGCATCCAGCACTGAAACTATCACTGGAGAGTCCCTGAAAAAGTGAATTATATATCCCACACTCAAACAACACAGTACAAACAAGAATTGTGAGACATCAACAGATATCAAAGAAAAGTTATTCTAGAGATAAAGGAAGTCTGAATCTATTTTCAATCCAACTTGATGCCTCGCAAGTGTGTCCAACAGTGCACAATTGCTAGTCTCTGGAATCTACAACTAAAGGCGAAGAGAAATTTGAGAATTTTTCAAAACTGAAGGTCTATTATGGAAGAATGCTTTGGAAGTACAAGTGATGGTGCCCCTGCTATGTTAGGTTGTCGATCAGCGTTCCAAACAAGAATATAACAAAAAAACTCCGATATCAAGATTTTACTGAGACATCGACAGGCACTTGCTACAAGGACGATGCCTTTAGAACTAATAATTGTACTCAGAGATGTTGTCAAAAGACGAACTTTATGAAGTGCATTAAATACACGTTTAATAAAATTATTATGTCAAGAATTTGATGCTGAATATGAAACAGCCTTATTACACACTGAAGTAAGGTGGTTGTTTTTCTTGGAATGCTATAAAATGAGGAAAGATCGCTTAAACTTGCCTACTTGGAGGATATTATAACTCGTAGAAACATACTTAATAAATCTCTTCAAGGTCGCGACGCTACTGTCATTAGCTTTGTCGACAAAGTTCGAGCATTTCTAATTAAACTTAAATTATGGGAGACCAAGGTGAAATATGGTAACAAGGATATGTTTGAATCTTCCAGTGAGCTTTCCTCTAAAGTTGATGCTGATAAAATAAAAATTAAAGAAAATATTACAAATTTGGTGCAACCCCATTTTTGCTCTTTGCGAAATGAATTTAATCGATACTTTCCAGATCACAATGACTTGGATACTAAGTTTGCAAGCAATCCATTCAATATTGATGCAACATCTCTTCCAAAATCACTGCAGGAAGAATTTCTAGATTTTGTGAATGACTCGACAACACGTGACGTGTTTGATTAAAATTAACTGATATCCTTTTGGTGCAAAAATGGCTGACTCCTACCAGAAATTGTTGCAAGTGCTGAAAATATATATTGCTCTTTCCTTCTACATATTTATCTGAATCAGGATTTTCTGCTATGTTGAACATTAAAACTAACACAGGTCTCGTCTAAATGTTAAAGATGAGATGAGCTTTGCAATATGAAAAACGTAGTAAAGAATTGACAAAATGGTGAATAGCAACAGTGCCAACCTTCACATTAAACAATAAATTTATGAAGTTTCGCGATATTTCAACTTCTACGCATGTATTTTTTCGATATGAAAGTTAAATAAAATATATTTATTGATTTTCCCAAGTTTATTTTGTTTACTATTATGAATGTGTCAGTAACTGTAATTATAGGATGACATTTTTGTAAAACTGAGTTAATAAGATTGTGTTGAATAACATGGGAGATTAGCCGGTTAATCGTGAAGAGTAATCTTACTGTAACAGTAGACTCAGAACGGTTAATCAACCCCACCAGAACATAATCACATACAATCGCTACGAAGGAATTGGGTGGTTATCAATCTTTTAATGTTAACTAATAAAATGAGTGTACATAAATAAACCACCCTTGTGTTTAATTATTAGTATAGACTACCACAATTGTATGTAGAAAATATGTTTTTTCTGAATTACAATGAAAAGTGCATCTAATGAAATTTACTTAAATGTAATTAAATAGTTTGTAAAAGTTTTACTTGTCAAAAGGTCTTAGTTAGCTTAGTTAACTAATTTTACTCTGCCGACAACTATGTAGTGGGCCAGTATTTAAATTATAACTAATATTATTATTATTCTTTCTCTGTACACCGTACCCTGGCCACACCTTTATAGATTAAGGGCTGAAACTTGGCATGTAGGTGAGGATTGACCGTATAATTTAAACCAGAAGTTTACGAATTTTGATCAAAGAATTTCAACACCTAGATAATCGAATTATGGCTCATATCATAAAATAAGGAATAGTGAGATTGAAATAATTTACATGTATAGATAGAGAATTAAGTTCTACATCTTTTGGCAGGTTACGAATTTATAATTTGTGGGTAGTTTCTGCCAAAATTGGGGTGTAAATCTCCTGTATTTGCTCACACTTCAGATTCAGTAAAACTGTAAATCTATTTCCATTGTTTCGACTTGTAATAATTATATTGATTCAACCTGTTAAATCTTACTCCATCGTTTCAAATTTCGATAATTATTTTAATTAAATAAATAAATAAAGGAACTTGTTTAGATTAAACTAAATTAACTGTGTATAATATTGCCGAAATAATTAACTTTATATAAATGATTGTCAATTTATGCATATTTAATGAATGTCATTAATCTCAAAGATGTTTTAAGATTGAAACAAACTTATAATTAGCAATCATTCCAAGTGGGTCGTTACTACTTGGAAAATGGGTCTTATAACCTAGAGGCGTTGGTGATGTGCCGTAAGCATTTTCCTTTGGAGGCACTATCAGTTAGCCAGCCACCAAGATATAGTGCCTACAAAGAAGGAAAATGCTGACGCACATATGCAAATTGGGAATTTTTTTATCCTTAGAAGGTGAACTGGCCAGACCTTTATACTAGTTGAAGGGCTGAAAATATGGATAAAGGTGTAGGGAGACAGCAAATTTGCACCTGGGGTTACTATTTTATTATTAACAAATTTTGGACACATTTTTTATACATTAAAAATTATCTGGTTCATAACTCAATAAATGTTATACTACTAAATCCCTATTTTATTTGACCATTGGAATCACCATAAAATTCTAAGTCTGATGGTTGAAAACAAATTTTCAAATTGCGTTTAGTTTAAGCCATAAATGGAGTGTGACATTTCTTTGACTCACACTCCAGTTTGAGTACATCTGTTAAATCTAATTATAATGTTTCAACTTGAGATAATTTGATTGATTCTAATTGTTAGGTCTAGTATGCTTTATTTAATTAAAGTATTGTTATATAATGGATTAAAGTAAATTAAATTGAAAAAAATAAAGGAATTTAGTTTGGTTTAATTACATTCATAGTGGATACTAATGTTTAATTAATTAATTAATTAATTACATAATAATAATAATATATACTTAATTAATGATCCCAGAGATGGTGCAAGTATGGTAAAACAAGTATGCTGATAGCGAATTTCGCATGAATAAATTTACAATCTTAATAGTTAATATTGTTGTTTATAAAAATAGGCAAACAAATTATTCAATATTCAAAACACAAGGCTGGGTGGGTATGTGCTATATTTGTTTGTATGTTACGAGTTGATTGAAGAAAGTGGACGGTTTCCAAATGTGATTTTTGGCATATAGGGGTAACTTTTGGCACCCGCCAACAAGTTGAGGTTTCCACTCGAAATTTCTCACACCTCGACAAGTTTTGACGTCATTGTCACATTTCGAGAAGCCTGAAAATTCACTTAATATAACATAGTTCGCGACTCTAAGAGATAAAACTCTGAAAATTTAAAAGAACATGTACATTAATGATGCGGATACGTTGGTCACACCAGATTTCTAATATGCTTACTCATTATCGCATGATGACGTAATCAATAAAAATTTACATTGTTAAATTTTACTATTAAGGCCTATTTACGCTTTATATTCAATGTTAGAAGTATAAAAACCACACAACAACCGCGAAACGGTTGTTGTGTGATTGTGTTCTGTCGCGAAGCGAACTAGCAAGCGAAGCGCGCTAGTTATAGGTAAAGAGGTATGTTGATTCGAATTTAGCCACAAAATTTTATAATAAAAATATTTATTGTTGTTGTTTACAAAAATAGGTAACAAATTATTCAAAATTCAAAATGAACCTAGAGGCTAGCTTCCAACAGGTGTCATATGTAGGCAGTGGCAGAAATACCATAGGGATGTTCGCGGTAAAGCCCTAGACACACTTCTCTCTTAGGCCCAGTTTAGGTTAACTGACCTTTTAACGTGATTGATTTAGGAGTAGAACCACTTATCGTAGTTTGCTGGTATATACACATAATTATTTAACAAATATATCATTGAAAAAATTTTGAGGAGGTCTGTTGTGAAGAATATATATATACGAGTATATTAGTACTTCACAGTCTTGGGTTGCTTTCAATGGAAGTGAATTGGTCGTGAAATGAATTCCAAGGAGTTGCTGTTTACTTCAGCAAAAACAGGAAAAACTAGAATGAAATTCTAGCTACACAAGACATATTTGTTATATAACTGCCAAAAGTTACAGAGTGTGGCCGTGGCCAAAAGTTACAGAGTTTGGCCGTGGCCAAAACGTTGGAATGATGACGTAGCATAAAGTGACATCTACCACTTGAATGTAACCTTCTTTGAAAAATGAAAATGTAATTTTGACAGTGGAAATGCAGTGTAGCAGAGTATTTTAATGTGCGGTGCCAAATTTTCACGATTTAATGTGGTAATTTTAGAGTTATGCTACATATCAGGCATTTATTTTAATATTTTCGTCATCAATGGTCAAAAAAACAAATTTAGTGATTTTTAAAATTATTGTAACTTTAGAATTGTGAGTTAGAATCTCTGAATTATGAGCTTTTAGAAGAAATCCAATGGCCTTGTATAGTGAAGTTTTGAGGGTTTCCTTACTTAGTTTGTTTAGGAAGATATATCGTTTCTAAGATTAAATGTTTGTGCAGTGATTTGTCACCATTTATTTGACAAATTCCTTAAAATTTGTTTTCAAACTTCTAGAATTTGCATACAATATTGGTGTCGTGTTGACTATTAACTTAATAAGTCCTGTTTTAAAATCAAAAGAATTATAACAGTTAAAAAATGCATGAAAAAGCTTTCGGCAGTATTTGGTTAATGACTTATTCTCAATTAGTTTTTACATAAAACGTAAACAGTAATAAAAAGTAATTAGCGGGGAAAACGCGTTAGTTACTTAGTTTCTCTGTAATATGTACAGATATTGACTGTGACGAAATATTCGGACGTGTTGTTTTCAGTAATATTTGATCCGTCCAGACCAAAAGCAACACGGACTAAATAATTCAGACATTTTTAGTCCGTGAATATATTATTGTGTTCTATAGGACAATATATTGTAGATGATGAGGGAAATACTTCAAAAAAATATGCTTGTTTTCGTAAAAGTTAATTTAACAACAACATTGATTTTAACCATTATTGTACTACTTTTACTTGCTCTTTGGGGTACACGCATTACAACTACTGGAGACTCCGATTAATAGAGTCAACTCGGGACCAGATAACTTTGACCCGATTAAGCGGAGAAATCTAAATACCGGTGGCTCAAATAAGCGGGGGAAGAAGATTGAGTCAAACCACATATTTTTAAAATACATCGGCTGTATTTTTAAAATATGTGGTTTCACTCAATCTTCTTCCCCCGAGATTAATTTATATAGATTTTGCTGCGAAACAGTCACTACCAATAAGTCAAATCTCAAAGTTACAACATGGACCGAATATTTCGTCACAGGACTATCTTATAAAATTCAAGATTGTAAAAAAATATGCCCAATAATGACTTAGCTCTAGGCAAAAAACACCCTAAGCCGGCACTGAGTGTAGGTGATTACGAATACATGTATTGTTTTCAAACTTTTAATGTAATAATTTGTCTATTGAAAAAAGCGAGACCGTGTAGTGGATGAGTTATCCTTCGCGAAGCGTCCGAGACCGAAGGGCTCGTGAATAGTAAATATCAATTATCCCATTGATGGTGGGAGCTAGAATAAAATTCAATATATTGATCATCACTTAGGGCAGATACACGTTTAGAAATGGGTTTTAACACCTTGAGGTGATGACATCGTCAAAATATGTGTTTTCACAATTTTGTGAATTCGATATTTGGAAAGTATTGGTTGGTCTCTGGAGATCGCCCAACATATAGAGAAAAAATAATGACATCACTTTTTACAATGATTCTCAAACTAGTATAACATGAAAGGAAATGGGGTAGAAGAAACTGGCAACACTGCAAAGGATCCTTACCTTCCGAAACACCTATCCGAAATGATTTGCAACTTTATAGTGATGATGACGTGACCAAAAATCTAAAATTACAGCTGTGACGACAACATTTTCTTTTGGAGCACTATTAATAAACCAACCACCAAACAATAGTCCGTGGCGTAGCCAAGGTTTCGGGGGGCCCATTTCAAAAGTATGTGCCGGGACCTCACAAGTTCAAATTAGAGTAGTATTTTTAAGGAGTGCATGCATCTGGATTAATTTGAGTTCGGAAATTACATATCCCGCATTTTGACATGACTGTTATTCAAAATGTACATGGTTAATAAAATTGTAATTGTTTCTACTCGTTTTGCATAATCAGAAACATAAACTCTCTTCATGTTTCACTCAAGTTGTCTCAAAAGAAATGAATACAATTTCATAAAATTGATAACTGACAAAGAAATAGTTAAATGTATTAGAATACAAATAATTATCAAATAACATAACTGTTATCATGAAGTAAGATTGAAGTATAACTGGATAAGAGAAATTTTGGAACCATTTGAGTCCCTGGACATTGGGGGCTCTGGTACAATCAACCGCCTATTGCTACGCCACTGACTATAGTGCCTCCAAAGGAACATACTGTCTGGACGGCTGTTATTTTATATTTTTATATTAAAAATAATGCATTAAGCACAACAATTAAGCAATAATATTTAATCAAAAGTTAGACAAATACTAACTCGTTTTTGATACAGTTGTCAAAATTTAACAACCTTAATTAAGTAATCTTAAATAATTAAGCAAACACTTAAGTAAATACCTGATCTACTTAAAAAGTTAATAAATTCTAAGAATTATACAAACTTTTGAATAATCAAGAAAACTAAGATTTGGTCGAAAACTGACCAAATCTTAAGTTCTTAATTAAACTTAAGCTTTACTTAAAAGCTTTCAGATTAAATAAACACTAGCGCGCTTCGCTTGCTAGGTCGCTTCGCGACAGAACACAACCACACACCAACCGCTTCGCGGTTGGTGTGTGGTATATACACTTCTAACATTGATTATAAAGCGTAAATAGGCCTGTTGTATGACAGTTTAACTACCATGACAGTTTAACTACCTTGTATTGGTATAACCATGGATATTCCAGCCATGACAGTTTAACTACCAATAACAATTCTACAACTTCTTTGTATGACTTCCTAAACTTGTAGTTCCTATTGCATGATGAAGCATTCTTTCTCACATAACGTATAAAATCTAATAGGCTGTTATGATTGTGTTACTTAGATTATAATTTGTTGTTTTTCAGCCGTCAATTATTTCAGACTAATATTATTTATTGATATTTAATTTTCCTAAGAACTCCTCCCATGAGTAGCCATGGAACCATTAGATATTTTCAAATTATCAACTTTCTTAAAATCCGAGTTGTTCCCAATGAGATGACTACTAAGTCTGCTAGGCAATCTTTCAAAAGACGAGCTTCTTCCTACCAATTAGGCGAAGGGAGTCAACTACTCAAGGTGAGTCAGATAATATTTAATTCGATCAATCTATCATTTTTACTCCTAATATGTTAGGTCAACAAGCAAAAATGGAACAATTCTTATCTGTCCTCCTTCAGACAAAGTAGAGAATATACTGCGTTTCAATCATGACCCAGAGCACTGTGGTATAAATACAACATCTGAAATGATCGCCAAACACTATATATGGAGGGGAATGCAAGAAGACATTCGTAAATATGTAAGTTGTGGCATTATTATTTAATATCGTTGCATTTAAATGAAACTTTATATCTACGAATCCATGCATACCTAGATTCAAAGTTGTAAGGTATGTCAGATGACAGCATCCGGTCTGCCCAAAGCAACACTGAAATTGCAACCTATAATAGCTCCAAAGATTCCTTGGTACCACGTTGGTATCGACTTAGTTACCGATTTGCCGTCAAATTCTCAAGGGTACAAACACATCATTGTAGTTGCTTGTTACTTAAGCAAATTTGTCGCTGCCAGACCTTTATTTACTAAACAAGTCAATCAGTGTTAGATGCACTTACTGACATTTATCTCATATGGAGTGCCATCAATCATACAACATGATCAGGGCAAATAATTTACTAGTAATGTGAGGGATTTAGTATACGTATTACTTTTAGTTTAAATATTTGGTGTAAAATATGCTGTATTTACTTATATTTTATGAGGTTTTTTTTCTATAGAATTTCAAGCAATTCCACGATAATATGAATGTAGACAATCGATCGACTACCGCATACCACCCACAATTTAACGGATTAGTTGAATCTCATAATAAGATCATTAAAAGGTAACTCATTCATTCTATTCGTATCTTCAGAAATATATTTATAGATTTATCTAGGAAAATGGCAAAATTAATTTTTAACAAAGACGTAGAGTGGCCCTGTAAACTACAACCCGCATGTCTATCAGCAAATATACACAAAAAACGAGCAACCAAGTACAGTGCTTTCCAGCTTATGTTCGGTAGTGACTTTGATCACCTGCCTCTCCTCCGCTCATTAAGTTTACCCACGCACAACCAGAAGAAGAAGAAGAGGAATCATATATTGATAACGGCGAAAACGAGTTAACTGAAGATACTACCCACTGGCAATCAGATTTGGAACACCTTAGAAACCTACAACGTGATGATGCTAAGGCCAACATTACTATTGAACAAGGAAAACAAAAAAGTCATATGACCAGAAAGTCAAAAGAACTAAGTAAGCAAACTTCTTATCCTATTTTCTTGTGTGATATTATATCCAGTATTATATTGTACATGCAATACTTTAGGTCAATGTTAAAAGAAGGAGACCTGTTTCTCGTTCTGGACAAAGCTAAAGAAGAAAAAAACCAAAATTGCAGCCTGTGCCGACGCATGTTCCTTTGGTGGCACTATATTTTGTTGGTGGTTTATAGATAGTGCCTCCAAAGGAACATGCTGTCGGCGCAGGCTGCAATTTTGGATTTTTTTCGCCAAGTCATCAACGCCCAAGGTGTGAAGAACCATTTGTTAAATGGTCGGAGTCACAAGGAACTGTAGATAAATTTGAAGTTAGTTTCTATCATAAACCATCTTGAGTTTAATGCCATTCATTCATTATGTATTGATAATCAAATATATTATTAGTAATTTATTTTAGCAATGTTATCCATGGTTGGTTGAGTTGATTCAACAAATTCCTTATACTATATTATTTTATTTAATCAATTGTATAGTAATACTAGAATTAAATAGAAGCCAGCTGGAATTTATAAGTAAAATCAATATAATTATCGCAAGTTGAATCACTAGAGTAGGATTTAACAAGTTAAATCAATATAATAATAGCAAGTTGAAACAATAGAATTAGATTTAACTTTACTGAAATTGAAGTGTGAGTAAACAAAGAAATTTCAACCCCCATTTATGGCAGAAATTGAACCCTTTATTGAAAAATTCCTTCAACCATCAGACGCAGAAATTTATGGTGAATCCAAATATGAAATAAAATTTGGGGGTTTAGTAAAACATCTTTTTAGTTATGGACCAGACAAATTTTGAAAGGTGTCAAAAATGTGTCCAAAATTGGTTAATCAAAAATCGTAACCCCAGGTGCAAATTAGACGGTCCAACCGCACCTACATGCCAAGTTTCAGCCCATCAACTATAAAGATCTGGCCAGGGTACCGTCTACGGAGAAATAATAATAGTAAAATCCAAAATTGCAGCCTGTGCCGACGCATGTTCCTTTGGTGGCACTATCAATAAACCACCAACAAAATATAGTGCCACCAAAGGAACATGCGTCGGCACAGGCTGCAATTTTGGATTTTTGTGGTTGTTTTTTGATAGTGCCTCCAAAGGAACATGCTGTCGGCACAGACTGCAATTTTTGATTTTTTTCGCCATGATATCATCACTATGAGGGTGTTAAATTATTTCAGAAATGTGTTTCAAAAGGCAACGACCCTTAGTGAGTTGGAAGTCTCCATTTAGCTCACTTTATTTGAGAGATATTCAAGTTTCAGTAGAATATAATCTGTGATGACTCAGCATTTTTTAAGTGCGTTTTGGGTGTTCAGCCAACTCCAACCAAAACATGAGAATTATTTAATTCACAAAATTGTAAAAATACATGTTTTTGACGATGTCATCATCACCTTAAGGTGTCAAGATCCACTTGTATAGGTGGTACGTGCCATAAGGACCAAATGATAAATTTAAAGTTTGTTTCTATCTTATATCATTTCTGAGATCAATGAAATTTAGATAATTAGTATAAATATTTAATTAATCTATTAATAATTTAACACCAATATTATGTACATCAAAATAAATTAAGTTCAATTATTTGCAATAATTATTAATTTAAATTGAATTTCACTATCATATTTGAATTCAGCGCACTCGATAACCCCAATAATCTATTTGGAACCATCTCTATACGTTAAACACAGAGCGAATTAATTAGAATTAAATACCGTATTTATTCGAATAGTAGCCTCTATTCGAATAATCGCCTACCTCCAATAATCGCCCCCCTAAAGTAGCAAATAAAAATTTGTTACTGCTACCCGGAGTAAACATTTACATCTAATATAACTCACAATACGATTATCAACCGATTATCATAATTAAATTGTAATAAAATGTGATATTCTAGAAAATTGCTCAAAATTATTGGTCGAAAAATGGAGTAAAAAACAATAATCGCCTAGGCTACTATTCGAGTAAATACGGTATGTCATGTATCCATTGTGCAAGAATATTCTAAGCAGAAATAAATATAATCAAATAATCTGTCGTTGTTATGGAATGTAGAATCTTAGTTTTCAATTGGAAAATAGAAGCCTACTCGATCTCACAAGTTGAATCAGTATATAATAACGAGTTGAAACAATAGAATTAGATTTAACACTTTCAATTGAACTGAAGTGTTAGTAAACAAAGAAATTTCAACCCTAATTCATGGCATGAATTACCAATTTTAAAAATTTGAATTTTTTCCCATCAGACGCAGAATTTAATCGTGAATCCAATGGTGAAAAAAATTGTGGCTTTAATATAACATTTTTTGAGTTAAGAACCAGACAAATTTTGAAAGGTGTTAAAAATTTGTTAAAAATTTGTTAATAAAAAATCATAACCCCAGGTGCACATCTTTAACCCATGAGACACCCATCCTAAAACTTGGGCTTCTAGTTAACTAAACTCTGTTGTGTGTAGAGGATGCGGACTAATAATAATAATAATAATAAAAATCCAAAATTGCAGCCTGTGCCGACAGCATGCTCCTTTGGTGGCACTATATTTTGTTGGTTGATTATTGATAGTGCCTCCAAAGGATGCTGTCGGCACAGGCTTTATTGATAGTTATTGATAGTGTCTCCAAAGGATGCTGTCGGCACATGCTGTCGGCACAGGCTGCAATTTTGGATTTTTTTCGCCAAGTCATCAAAGCCTCAAGGTGTCAAGAACCATTTGTTAATTGGTCCGAGCATGGCCTACTATATTATACTGCTAGATAAGTCAAGTATTTGATCATTTCATTTCCAGGCCAGTGTTTACTTTCTAATTGCTCGTAAATGAATTACCTATCGTCATGGAATAAACTAAACTTAGGTTTTCAAATACGCCGGAAACTTCTAAATACTTTTGAGAATGATATCTCATCGTATTTAACCACAATGACGTAATAATAATAATATACATACCCATATATGGCAATCATGTTAAATAAATGATAATTTTTTTGATAATTTGAGAATCTAACTTTGCCGTTTTTATCCTAATGCATTTTTCTTGTCAAAAACTAGCTACAGTAACAAATTATGTCATTCCTTTCACTCAAATTCTTTTCAACGTCAATGTAAGTAAATAATTATACTATTGTTATCAAACCATATATTTTGTATTTTTTTGAAATGTTTAGTTAGATTTTAATCGAAGTCTTAAAAGTGCTGTTTGACGACGTACATGTTGCCCAGTCAGTTTAATGACCGTTATTGTGACTTATTTATCTAATGTTCACTTAATCTCTACTTCAATCTCTACTTCAAATCTCTAATTCATAATTAGTATTAAAAACCATATATGGGTATGTATATTTGATTACGTCGTTGTGGTTAAATCCGATGAGAAATCATTCTCAAAAGTATTTTAGATGTTTCCAGCGTATTTGAAAACCTAAGTTTAGTTTATTCCATGACAATAGGTAATTTATTTTACGAGCAATTAGAAAGTAAACACTGGCCTGGAAATAAAATGGCAAATACTTGACTTATCTAGCCGTATTATATAGTAGGCCATGGTCCGAGTCACAAGGAACGGTAGATAAATTTGAAGTTTGTTTCTATCATAAACCATCTTGAGTTTACTGCCATTCATCTATTATGTATTGATAAGAAAATATATTAATAGTTATTTATTTTAGCAATGTTATCCACGGTGAGTAGAGTAAAGTCAATAAATTCCTTATATAATTATATTACAGTAGTGTTCGCCTAATAGCAATTGCTCTAATAGCAATATTGCTCTATTAGCAAGTTACTTTTTGTCCCCAAGCGAGCATTTAATGTTAAATTTGTTCCTCTAATAGCAAGTTCGCCTATTAGCAAGGAAATTTCGTGCAAAATGCGACTTGCTATTAGGCGAACACCACTGTATTTAATTTAATCCATTGTATAGTAATACTAGAATTAAATAGAAGCCAGCTGGAATTTATAGGTTAAAGCAATTTAATTATCGCAAGTTGAAACAATAGAGTAAGATTTAACAAGTTAAATCAATATAATTATTACAAGTTGAAACAATGGAATTAGATTTAACACTTTTAATAGAACTGAAGTGTTAATAAACAAAGGAGATTTGCAACTCAATTGTGGTACAAACGAAGCCCAATTTGAAAATTCGTGCACTGTAAAAAGGTGTAGAATTTAATTCTCTATCTAATGCAAATATATTAAATATTCGGGCACCATTTATTGTTCCTTTTCTAACATTAAACAGGTTTAAAAATGTGTCAAAAAAAATGTAATAAAAAATCGTGACCCCAGGTGCACATCTGTAACCCACGAGACACCTGTCCTGAAAATTCCAGTTCTTAGTAAATATAACTCTGTTCTGTGGAGAGGATACGGAAGGATAATAATAATAATTACCAACCAAAGCACTAAGACCAATACTGGGCCACTATACTATAGTATAGTCGGCACAGTAATAATAACCAAAGCACTAAGACCAATACTGGGCCACTATACTATAGTATAGTCGGCACAGTAATAATATCGATAATAAAGGCAGTGATTCCAATACTGGGCCACTATACTATAGTATAGTCGGCACAGTGAAAATGCCTGGAACTAAAGATAAACCAGGCTATAAAGGACCATTTCAAGTTTCCTACATAACGGACAGTCATCTAATCGCGATTGTTAATGGTAAATCAACTAAATATCCTACACAGTTGGCGAAGAAATATTATTGCCGTGAACGAAAGGTAAACGAATAACACTACTAAACAAATTTATTACTACTGTATACCGATATATAAAAATTGGATGGAACTTCATTTTGTCAAACTACACAGAGCGACGATATTCCAAATGTTTTACCACAAGTGTCACTTGTCAGTGTCACTACCCCAGAAAAAAATAATAGGAAGAGAGGAAAGAAAATAAATCCCAGGATTAGTATGAAAAACAACGTATCAAGGTGATTTCTTTTCATAAAAATTATGTGAATTTCTAATAGGTAAATTTAATAATAATAGATAATTCTCTCTTAGACTCATAATGATGAGACGGTGAAATATACATATGGGGTATACAGTGGAGCCTCCCATAACGGACACTCCAAATAGCGGACAACCTCTAAATAACGGACAACCCTCGTGGCACGGATTTATTTGTTTAGCATATGTCTAATAGAAAAGCAAACTCTAAATAGCGGACAACCTCTAAATAACGGGCAACGGTTCCGGTCCCAATGTGTACGTTGTTCAGAGGCTCTACTGTATATAAAAAACATTCTTTAACGAACTACTTCTTTTAAAGGTAAGGGGCTGATAATTTTTCTAGCTCATACGTGTACATATTTGTAAATGACACTAACATTTAGGATGATGTCAAGACCATATTAGAAACAAACCATTTCTATCAGATTTACACCAGGAGTTAGCTAAAAGTCCTGGCAAATGTATCAATACATCAATGTCCATCTTGCCATATGTTTTGAAATACTGTAGTCCAACCGAAATGGTATTTTACTATTCTCTTGGTTTAGTAGTATATATATTTTACTTGCTTTAAAAGATATTTTTATGAAGCTAGAAGAAGTTATGGAACACTTACTCGAGTGGACAAGAACGGCATACTCTTGTATGGATGTTCCACCTTTAATCAACCCTATAGATTATGTGAATCATGTTCTATATGCAACGGTAAGCATATAAATATACTTTGAAATATATTTGAAATGCAAGTAAACCTCCGAAATGCGACACTTTTGGGAGTATTGTGCGGGTCTTCGGGGGTTAATTAATTAACAATGTATTATTTATATTGGAAAGTCAATCGGGAGAATGGTTTTGTGCCGTATCTGGAGGTTGTCGTATTTAAGCCGCTTTTATGGGTTTACCTGTATATTGATCCAATAATTTATCCACAACTCAATTATTGGTAATGAACGTCATTAAATTATTCTTACTAAACAATTTATACCAATCTACAATAACTGTAGATTGGTTTCAAGATATATATATTTTGTTTATAGATAGTAGAGTTATTGGAGGACAAGATCATAACAGCAAATACTTCAGAAAGCAATATACCCTATAGAATACAAGTCCCAAATTTTCAACAAGAAGGGCCATACTATTCCCCACCAAAACCAGATTGGTTAAGATCAAAGTGTGCACAAATTGGTTTAACATACGATACCGCACTATACCAACCATTTGTTTATAAAGGACATGAATTAAGAAACGTTGTTCCATCAGCAGAACTACCAATTGAAGGAGATGGTAACTGTTTGTTCCCAGTGCCAGATTAATGCGGGGGCTGATGGGGCTACAGCCCCAGGCCCATCTTCAAAATAGGCCGACCGTGTTGTGCCATAGGCCCGAAGGCTTAGCCAAGAGTTGGCTTTGGTTGGGCACTAGAAGCACACAGATTTCATATGCGGGCTTCTATGGCAACTTTCATCAAGTTAAGTTGACTCATAGCTTACTCGATGGTTGACTATTTCATTGGAAATGCCAATGATTTATGTGGATGTACTTCTAACTCTAAGTGGATGTATTGTGTGTGCGTGTTTGTTTGTTTGTTTGTTTGTTTTCGAGAATTGATTGGAAAGACTAAGAGTCCTAGAAAGCGAAAAATTGTATAAAGGGGTAATTTTGTACTGTGAGAATAACGATCTATTCTTTTTGAAGCGGAATATTTCGGATTATAACGTAATAATATTGGTATTTTTGGTATAACTCCCTAAATTCCGATCGGATTGACTCTATATTTCATGGGAAAGGTTAACACAATGTGAAACACCTGTTTAACAAATTAAGTTTAACAGTTTTCACTCAATCGATCCCAAAATTTGTATCTTTCTAGAACAGGGGTTTTAACCGTTTTAAAGTCATTTCCCATTTTGGCCTGTTCACTCTACCTGATTTTCCCCTTCATTTGTATAAGGAAAAAAGTAGCCTTAAAATTACAAATTATTAGCCGTCTGCTGCTTGCATAATTAGCAAACAATAGTAAATAACATCAATATGATTATGAACAAATAATAATAATTCTCACAACTAGCACATTAGCATCAGTGGGATGACGATAACTTCTTCTTGACACCAGTGCATCAATGTTAGGAGGTATTATTTTATTTAAGTTTGATTATTATTATTAACTTAGTCTATGTGCCCAGGGGCGGATCAAGGAGGGCTGGGCCCTGGGGCAAATTGTGGGTGTGAGGCCCATTTACTTTCTAGGATTATTGTTGCTAGAAATAATAAAAAATTCGGTAATATCAGGGATGCAAAACCTCTGAAAACCAAAAATCGGGAGATTTTTCCATTTTGGCGGGAGTTTTAATAAAATAGCGGGAGGTCGAAAATGAAAATGCGGGAGAATATCGGGAGACTCAAAATATACCGTATATACACTAATAGTAGCCCCTATTCTAATAATCTCCTATCTCCAATAATAGCCCCCCCAAATTAGCAAATACAAATTTACCACGGGTACCCTGAGAATATTAATGTATCTAATATTAGTCGCATTACGATTATCAACCGACTATACTAAATAAATTGTATCAACATGTGATATTCTCGAAAACTCACAAACATTATTTGTCATTAAATGGCCTAAAATCAATAATCGCCTAGGCTACTATTCGAATAAATACGGCTAGGGCGCCGGCGGCACGGGCGCAACGGGTGCACGGTGCACCAGTTGCTCCGGTCAATTTTTTTCTTTTGCATGAAGGGGGAGTGCGGGGGCGCTTTGCACCCCCGATTTTGGTTTATCGTGCACCCGTTGATCCGGCGGGTCGCCGGCGCACAAGTACGGTATGCTATTTTTTAAAATCTATAATGAATAAAACGATATTATATGATTATTAGTATGTTTTGATATCTACAATTAGGAAAAAAAACTTGGTACACGAAAAAAACAAAAACAAAAAACTATAACTAAAAAACTTGAAAAAAACGAAAACTCAAAAAATTTGTTGCTCGAAAGGTTGACTAATTTACGTGAATAATTTAAACAAATCCCGTTATTTACTTAATTATCATAAAATCTAAATATATAAACAATTTCCAAAAAGCGGGAGTTTTAAAAGTTTGGCTGGTGTTCGGGAGGATTGGAGAAAAAAGGCAAAAAATCGGGAGGGTTGGCAACCCTGGTAATATGATATGTCCCACAGAATCGTGATGTACAACGGTCCTTATTAATGTAAGACTGTAGACTCTCGTAAATACAAACACGGATAAGGCAGACATATTAATTTCACCATCCTATCAAATGAATACTAATGACTTTGGTTTATTTAATACGAATTTCGGTTATTGCGAACTAAATCTGACAGTCCCCCATGGATCGTATGAACGAGAGTTTACATTACTGTAACTATTTCCCTTTCCCTCTCAATAATGTCAATCAGAACGACATTCATTGGGATCTTGACTTCTCGACAATAATTGAAACATTTGCATGTCAAAAAATCCGAAACGTTGCAGTTGAAAATTAGATATGCCAATTCTAGTGACCCTTAGTAATATTTTATATAAAAATTATTTCCAATAAACAAAAATTCCCTCTATTTTTGGGATAATCTTTCGTTTCATATCTTGAGTGGGGCCCCTGAACCTTGGGGGCCCTGAGGCACGTGCCCCCCCGTGTCCCTTGGTTAAACCGCCTCTGTATGTGCCTATTATTAGGGAATCCGGCCCTGACTAATTCTAGATCTTTTAATTCGTGTTTATGTGCAGTACATAACTGACACGATGCGCCACCAGCTCCGCTTAGAATACCAGACATCTTCCCATCGAGCATACAACAGCTGATTTTAACACGAACAACACCTTCAGGAAACTTTATTCCATCTTGCTCAATGACTGATACTTCTGGATTAATGAAATTTGTCATAATGAATTTAACGTTCTCATAACATTCTTTCTGGGCCAATAATACAACTGGACTTACGCCAAATGAAGAATTAGGTGAGTTGTTTTTCCATATTTGCATGTTACTCGAGTTGTGTATGGATAAAATTTTGAATGCGAATAAGATAAAATTTTCGAACTTGGGGTTGGATTGAGTTGGTAATTATTATAAATCTGATGACAACCAGAACCATCGAGGCCGTCAGCAATTTTTACTGATAAAGGGAATTCAAAATCAAGGATCGGAGGTAATGTTTGAAATAGACGTAATAAACTCTGGAATAAAATCCTTCTATAAGATAGTGAGATCCCGATAGTAACATTATGGACATTGTTTACATAGGTTAACTCGTTAACTAGAACGGCATCCTTACGATATTCAGCAAGTTTAGAATAAGATTGAAATATTATGTCCTCTGATTTACAAATTAACCGAAAAGATGTATATTTTTGCATACCAATTTCGAGAAGATCAAGCAAGAACGTTGATTTATCTATGGACATAATTTTCGATTTATCTGCAAATGTCCCCTTTGAAATGATTTCCTTGCAGAAGTTTGCCGTGCTTACATCCTTAGTCTCGTTAGAAATAAGTTGAAGCGCTTGAGCGGCTATGGTTTTGGCACTAACATCCTCTTTCTCAGCTATTTGACGGATTAGTTGCAATACTGGCGCTAATCTAGTTCTCAATCCCTTGAGGGTTAACTTTGATAAGTCCTTTCGTATTTCTGCTGATAAGTCAACGGTAAAGATCGTATTGTCAGCTGAAGGCATTTTCTCCGCAGGTTGTTTAACTCTAGGAGAGTAAAACATCAACTCCTCCCAGGTGCATAAATTACTTTTCTTTACAAAGCTCTCTCTTCCCGATTTGAGATCGCGAAACTTTCGAGTAATGAAATGAAATTCGCAATCCGGCTGTTGGAATATGTTAAGTTATTCCTCAGAAGCAGCTCTGATTGATGGTTTAGAGTTTAAAAGTTTAAAAGCCTCTTTGTTATTCATTCTATAATATCAACAGTCAAACAATGTTAAAATTTGATCAATTTTGAATTTTTTTATTTTAAACATTTTAAGAAATTTATTAGTGACTTCTAGAAAATTGGGCAGAAGGGCCTCGGGGCGGCTTGGTGCGGTCCGATAAAATATACTAAATTAAAGTTAAACCAATTAGCTATTATAATAAAAATTAAAAACATCTGCTCACGACTACTCACCAATATTTTTCACACTAAATAGGCAAAATAATTGTGTCCGATTTTGTTCAACATCATTGAGAGTACACAGAAAATTTTCAGAGAATTTGCTTACGACTCTCTCTTCGTATATTTATATACTAGCATAAATGTCAAAGGAATAAGAATATCATATCCGCCTTTACGTTGCTATGTAATTAAATATCAGTTTATAAATAGAATCCAACAGTTGTGAAACATCAAACTTTCACTATGAAAATTGTTTATCAAGTTAGTAATTAATCAACACACAAGTGAAGAACCTGAAGTACTATGACAATGAAAAGTAGGATTTATAGGTTTTAGACAAAGCGGAATAAGAATATAATAATATCAAAGCCATTCAGGAGTTTGAAAAATTACACTAATTCTCCATAATAACCCACTGTGTATATACCTGTGTTCAAGATGCCACAGAAGCCGGATGAACTGAGACATGCTTGGTCACGAGCGCTACACAGAGATGATATAGATGAACTAAAAGTCGTGTACGTGTGCTCAAAACATTTTAGAGAAGATGAAGTCGAAACAACACACAAAGTTCCCAATGGAGACGGAAGTTATCGAGAAATACCAAGAAACCGTCCTAAGCTGAAAGATGGAGCTGTGCCAACTATTTTACCAAGATGTCCACTGTACTATTCATCTCATACTGCCACCAAACGCACACTTCTATCTCTAGAGGACAAGGATGACGAACTTCTCTATCAAGCAGTTAAACTAAGTCTAGAGTCAGATGTCGAAGAGAATGAAAAGTTTTAAATTCCACAGTTTCCATGATTTACAAGCTAAGTTACTCTTACTCTAAATTTCTAGTATATGGTCTACGTGGTATCCCGACGAATATACATTAATTTTTATGCGTCCAAGTTAGATAGTTGTAAGATTGAAGTTAATACGTACTTATCGGTAAATTTTGACTTGTCCGTCAAAGTTTATCATAAGGGTGTAAATCTTCCAATTTCTATCGTGACGCTATGTGATGTTTCGACAAATTGATACGCTTCTAATTGAAATTTCTATTCCGCCATCTGCACCCAAATCTCTGAGAATATTTCCACTAATTTTGATAACACATCTCATATCGCATCTGCGGAAAGTCATATCGAACAAGTTATTGATAACATGTACGACGGTGAATCTGATGATGACTTGGTTCCTTGTCCTGAAGTTTCAAGGCTCCAGTTTGTTCTTTGACAGCTTCGAAATAGTCTTGTTCCAAAAAAGAGGCGAAGGTATAACGTATTGACGCAGATCTTAGCTCTTAAAACACATCTCATTTCTCCTGCTTCTTATCACTATCTTCAGAGCATGTCTTGCATTTCTCTTCCTCATTCCAATACCTTACAAAAATTGTATTCATCCTTTGGACTTGAAAATGAATTCTTTATGTTTCTTAAGGAATCCACACATTCCTTTTCTCAGGAACAGAGGCATGTCATTATTCAAATGGATGAAATTCACGTGAAATCTGATTGCTTCAAACCTCGATCCAGATAATCCTACAAAGACCAAATCGCTAAGATGGTGTCGAGTCTGTAAAAGAAATGGTCTTGTATTGTTCGTCTACTCCCATGTGCTTCTGTAAAAGCTGATAAGTTATTCGACACTATCAAATCTTGTATTCATGATGTTGAAGATTATGGCTTGTTGGTTGAAATCATCTCCACTGACAACTATCCCCTTAATGTGAAACTTTCAAATTGTTTTCCCCTAATAGAAAGCTGGAGACTCGAGTACCAGACCCTTGTGATATACGCAGAGGTCTTTTCCTTACATTTGACTTCGTACATATTCTGAAGACTATTCGCAATAATTGGTTATATCAACAAACTGATAATAAGCTCTTTTCGTATCCTGATTTGAACTGTTTTTCTATTGACCGATGCGCCATTGAAAATCTGTCATGCTTCATTCCATGATATCCGTATACTATATAATTCTGAGAGAGATAGCCTTGCTAAACTTGCCCCTAGTTTGACTTCTAAGGCTTGTTATCCATCCAATTTAGAACGTCAAAATGTTAAGTTGGTCCTAAAAGTAGTACACGAATCACAATTGCTGCTCTAGCTATCCAGGATGAGCAGCGTTCTCCTACATTCAAATGCAACTTTCCTATCTCTCTGGAAAATTTTCAATATCAATATGCCATATAAACATATCAGGTTGAACGACCCATTGTCTAATGATTCTAATCCAATAAGATTTAACGATGTGCGTTTTCTCTTACTGACTAGGATTGTCTATTGGCTAGAAGCTTGGGAGTCACTGTCTGGGAAAGGTGGCAAATTAAGCAAGCAGACGTTTACCAGCTTCAAACATGCATGCCTCGTGTTGCCACAGATAGCAAATTTTCTAACCCAGGACTGTTGGTTTTCATACCTCTTGACATCTTTCTTGCAGACTGATCCCTTGGAACATTATTTTGGACTATATCGTATGATGTCAGGAGCTAATTATCATGTTTCCTATCTTCAGATCTTAGAATCTGAACGTCGTCTTAAAGTATCCAATCTACTACGTATATTTTCCAATCAGAATGATTCTAGTACTTCTTTGCAAGAGTTCATTCAATCATTTTCACCATCGGATAGCGCAGATTCTACCAGTGAAGTTGACCATGATCCTTTCTTGAGCGCTATATCAGACCTCTCAGCCATTGACTGTAAATTTCATGTACTTCAGTCATTAGCCTTTATTGCTGGCTATTCAGTACATCAATACTTTAAACGTAGTCAACCATGTCGTATATGCAGGGTTTCTTTGACTATTGAAAGAGATTTACTCTTCGATGAATCTGATACTATATCTAAGTTCAAACTATTAGAACTCTCTGATCGCGGAGGTTTGAAATATTCATCGGAGGTAGTCCTATAATCTATTGTCACTGTTTGGAAAATCTATATTTGCATAGAAAATGATAGCGAACTAATGGAGATATTTGTGAAGGTCATTGTAGAAAAATTCTTGTTGACATATCTATGAATGTATTATTAGATGCTGATGGTTGTCAATTATGGAGAGAGAAGTTTTCATGGTTCCCATGTCCTTCAGAAGGTTGTATTCGTAGCTGGGAATTGTTTCTTAGCGAATAAGGATAAAAATTACAATTCTATGGTGATTTTCAAGAATACTGAGAAGCGAAAGTTTAAAAACTTCCATTAAATCATACGTATTCATGTGTATATTCTTAGTTGATTTGATTTGTCTATGCTTAATTGGAACCACAAATATATTTTATCATTTTACAATAGGTAACAGAAAGATTTAGTGATGTTCCCGTCAGAAAAATAAATTAGTGTAATTATGAGAAGTTCGATGCTGTTGCGAGATTTTTGATGAAACTAATGAGTGATGAATGTACCGTGTTGCCTCTTATAATGTATTTGTGACCTGTAATTGTAAAATTATGTATATAACTATAAATATATGTTGAATTATATATTAATATTAAATCAGCTGTATTCAATTTTAGTATGCTTATGGGGTGGAAACCGTATTATCAGTGATATGATGGTTCTAAAGCTTTTAGAAAGGTTTAACTGACTAAAAATATACATCTTCTCTAAATTTTCCATTGCCTGTATTTTATCGTTTATATCGGCTAACCCATCCCTGGTCCAAAATCCACATTTTGATGTTAGGCTTTATGTATAGTAGGCTATGACCAAACCAAATTTGTATTAACACATGGTGTGAGGGTCTGTCAAATCAATTATGAATAAAGGAATTATATTCCCATTCAATTCTAATGTAGCTATTAGGCTGGAATCACATATATTGAATGAGGCGGTAATACTCTTAGTTTAGGATATGCATGTGTGCCATATACATTCTTAGTTCAACTAGACTAGATTTTTCTCTACTCTGTAAAAAAAAAACTAATTTGATTCGAATATTTCATTTGTGAAATTTGTTTGACTATTGCCTACTAAACGGTAATCAGGCATACAGGGAAGAATGGATCAGAAATGAAGCGACTTCGGTTTACTATACGAGATAGAGGGTCAGATAGTGAAACTGCTCATAATACAAATCATTGGATAAATTCTCTGTTATTGATGATACAGAATCGAGCTATTTTATGGTACAGCTGAAATTTATTGAGCTATTAATATGAGAATTGTGATTTCCCAAACAAATTACACTGTGTAACATGTTTATTTAATATCAGTGATATTTTTAGGAGGGCAAGGTCGCGAAGCGGACGTTTATTGTGTTGCGCAGTGTCTAACACGAACGAACAAAGGTCGCGAATCGACCGAGACCGAAGGGCACGTATCGAATTAAATAATAAATATCACAGAAAAAATGTGATCCACCAGCATATTTGTATTTATAATTTGCTTCATTCCCTTATTTCTTCACTGTTCAAAGAATTGAACTTTCAAGAAATCGATGTGGAATCTGCGATTAAAGATTACGCAAGTAAAACTGGTAATTCAGCTTTATAATGTACAAAAATATTTTTGTTACCGAATGAATAAAATCTGTTTGACTTGTATTAATTGTTAAGTAGGTAGGCCTATCAAAATAATTCAGCTCCAGGCCTACTAGTCCCTTAATCCGGCCCTTTTTGTTCCGGGCCATATCAGCAATATTAACAGGATCTCAATCTAGTTATGCAAACTTCGTGCTGAAATATGTCGTTAAATAGTAGTACAGGGCAGGGCCGGCGACAGAAATTATGGGCCCCCTGGTAAGATTTCTGGCCGGGCCCCTCCACATCCTCCGACCAGGATTGAATTTTTATAATTCCCGAAACATTAGACAAAAATAAATTGCAACTCGAAACAAATTCCCAATTAGACGAAAATTTCAGTAAAGATAGAACAAAAATAATATAATTGTAAATAATATAATTGGTCAAGTAAAAGAAATTTTTGTTAGAAAAAATATAGGATTTCTCAATGAGTCAAGCTTAGCAAAAACTAATAATATGGTTTCAACCAATGAAATACGATTAGTAACAATTTATTAGTGACACATTGGATCCTTTGTGATATACTGTATATTGTGCAGGCCCGTAGCACGCCAACATTTATTGGTGCGGCTACAGGGTGCCAACTTCATATCGCGATACCTAGAAACAAAATTTGAAAACAATTCACCTGCTGAATATTTGAAAATTATCTAATGGACGGCAACATGACTTGGGGTACAGATGTTGAGATAGTGGCTTTGGCCGATATGCTCGGCGTAGATGTTTTCGTCTCCAGTATGCACATTGATATCAAGAAAATAGAGAGTCAATCAACTTGGTATAGGTACCACTCTAGCCACAACGGTTACACCACTCCCGCTATATATTTGGTTAACCGCTCTAACCACTACCAAACCTGCCATTGATTTAAATAATTTCCGCTATTCTTCATTCTTTGATTCGTATAGCTTTAGTGATGCAATTATCATTGAATAAAAGTTCATATAGTATTATGTGCTTAATAATATACTGTACTATGAATACAAATTTATAGTCGTTCAAATACTTATGGGCTATGGCCAGGTAGTGCATTTTAAAAGCTATTAAACCAAGGGTCCATAATGGGTTAGTAAATGGGCTTGTTGGCCATTTACTTTTAATGCAATTAAGCTAAAAATAAAAGCTGGGAGTCAATTGATGATGTAATAAAACAAAGAAATGCCATATTTCCCAAAAAAATTTCAAACGGTAGACGCATGGAACATTAAATCGATGTAATGTAATTCAGTTAAAAAAGAAAAGATATTAAAATTATTACCTGTATATACAATTTCTCAGTGATTTATAGTAAGTATGATGAGGTATTAGCTTTGATTGAAGAATGCTTCATCATGCAATAGGAACTACAAGTTGAGGAAGTCATACAAAGAAGTTGTAGAATAGTTATTGGTAGTTAAACTGTCATGGCTGGAATATCTATGGTTATACTAATACAAGGTAGTAAAACTGTCATACAACAGGCCTAAATAGTAAAATTTAACAATGTTAAATTTTAGTGATTACGTCATCATGCGATAATGAGTAAGCATATTGGCAATCTGGTGTGACCAACGTGTCCGCATCAATAATGTATATGAACTATTAAATTTTCAGATTTTTATCTCTTAGAGGGCGGGAATTATGTGCGGTTAAGTGAATTTTCAGGGTTCTCGAAATGTGACAATGACGTCATAACTTGTCGAGGTAGGAGAAATTTTTAGTGGAAACCTCAACTTGTTGGCGGGTGCCAAAAGTTACCCCTATATGCCAAAAATCACATTTGAAAACCGTCCAGTTTCTACAATAAACTCGGCATACAAACAAATATATATATACACACATAAAGGTTTGTGTTTTAATAGTACGAGCCCTTCGGTCTCGGTCGCTTCGCGACGGATCACTTTCTCACAAAAGTCGCTTCGCGACTTTTGTTTGTTCGTGTTACACACTACGCAACACAATTAATTAACGGCCGCTTCGCGGCCTCACTTTCCTCAAATATCACTCATATTAAACCTGTGATTTGTAAAATAAAGGTACTCAATTCAGTATGCTGCTATTTGGGACCCAAGTATGTCAACTAATTAATTAATTCATTCATTTTATTTACTAACCCAGGATTTACTGCATAGTAAATTGTTTGATTATTATTTAATTTGCTGCATCATCAATATGTAATTTATTATGCAGAAGATATAGGTATAGTAAATAGTTGAATTACTTTGATAGTAATATTATGGATACTTATGTGATTGACGTAAGCAAATAATACATCAATCACCAATAAACTGATAGAAGCCAAACTGGATTATTACACTTGTACTTTGCTATACCTGTGTTGGTACGATACACTATTTATGGTTGATTAGTTTAGGGACTAATTAATTAACTGTATCACAATCAGAAGAAAAATGTGAATTCGTGAACTGCTATCAGGTGTAGAAATTTAGTGTACGTCTAATGCTTTGAATTTTCTACAGATCGGAGAAAAATTGGAAAGTTAGTACAAAATATCAGTTTTTCGCAACTGTGACGTCATAATCCCGTTATTTTGTTTCAAAACCCAATAGATCGTTGTCGCAGTACAAAAATACTCCTGTATACAAATTTTAAGCTTTCTGGGACTCATAGTCTTTCCAATCAATTCTGGACAAACACACAAACAAACACACAGACAACAATTCCGCTTTTAATATACGAGCCCTTCGGTCTCGGTCGCTTCGCGACGGTTCACTCTCTCACAAAAGTCGCTTCGCGACTTTTGTTCGTTCGTGTTAGGCACTACGCAATACAATTAACGGCCGCTTCGCGGCCTTTCCCTCCCCAAAAGCAATCACATTAATAATGAGTTTTAGTAGCTCATTAAATTTCAGTTGCACGATAAGAAAGCTCGAATCAAAATAATACTAAAAGAAAAACAGGCAATGGAATAGACAAATGATTGATTGGTTAAACGAATTTATTTTCAATCAATCAGATTGCAGCCTCAGAAAATATTTCTATTATGCACAATTCACAAATATGCTTGCTCATTTTCCAATCACAAGTATTTTCTAATTATTACGTCATCATGATAATGCATAAAATTGGAAAATGAGCAAGCATAATTGTAATTTTGGTGGGAGATATGTAGGTGCTATTAATATACATATTGTATTAAATTTTCACGTTTCTATCTCTCATGGAGCGTGAGTTATAAGCTAATAGGTGGATTTTCACATTTTGGAAAAGGTGACAATGACGTCATAATTCCATGGTAGGTGTGAATTTTGGTTCAAGACTCGAACTTGTCCGAGCCATACCCAAAATACCCCTGCATGACAAAAATCAGCCCCGTGGGTCTTGTAGTCTATTCAATCAACTCTGAACATAGAAATATATACATATTTATAACGACTATTTGTGTGAAAATGACCTTTAGGTGACGTGGTAAAAGGTCAAAAGTGTAATTAATTAATTTCTCATCCCTCAAAATCCCATGTTAGACACCAAGATGAAGGTTCTAGCATGTGTACAACCCAAGATATGATGGGACCCAAGTTCCGCAATCCCAGATTGTCAGATACTAGTCCTTCTATTAAAGGAGTCCGTGGTTAGTACTATAGACACGTTATATTGGTAGCAGAGAGTAAACTAAAAAAAAATGGCAGCTAATGTACATTTGGATAAATTTGAAGATGGCGATATTGAGAATTTTCTAGAACATGTCGACATATGTACAATAGCAAACGAATGGGGAGGAGAAAAGAAAGCAGCAATGTTAGCAACGAGTTTGAGAGGAGAAGCATTGGAGGTATATAAAACACTGAACAGAGAAGAGAGAAAAGAATACGAAACTGTGAGGGATACACTATTAAATGCTTTTAGACCTGAGGATATTAGGTTCACATCATTGAGCAAGTTCCATGACAGGGGTATGCTTCCGAATGAGACTCCCCAAAGGTATCTGTACGAGCTAAAGGACTTGTTAAGGAAGGCTTTTCCAGAGATGGATAATGCAGCGAGGGAACCATTGTTATTTGAACAGTATATTCGAGGTTTACCAAAATCAATTTACAAACAAATTAGAGGTACTCCGGAAAATCAAAACTTCATTAGAAGCGATGAGAAGAGCACAAGTTCTCGTCAGATTGGATAGTGAATTAGAAAATTTGGATGGGGAAGCAGTGGCTTCAGTCAATTTGAAGGAAGAAAACCAAATTAGTTTAAGCAATACTAATAGGAAGGAATGTACGAATTGTGAATTGCGCAACATGGAAGATATAGCAATAGTTGAAAAAAGAGAAAGTTTTTCAAGAGGGAGAGACCATGGGAATTACATCTCGAGAGAAAGGGACCAGGGGAAGTATTTTTCAAGAGAAAGAAACCAAGAAACTGTTTTCAAATGTTTTCTGTGTGGAGGAGAAGGTCATTATGCGAGAGATTGTGCAAATAGACGAGGAAGAGGACGAGGCAGAGCGTCAAACCAGATGAGATGCTATAGATGTGATAAGCCAGGGCATATCGCTAGATATTGCCAAACAGCCCATTTTGAAAAACATTTAAACTGAAAGGGACAATACGGGAGAGCCGTGATATTGTCCCAGTAGTTGAAAAGGCTCAAACAGAAACAATAAAGCGTGGAATATTAGAATAAAGGTGGGGGGTAGGGAGTGCACAGCATTGATTGATAGCGGGGCAACAGTTTGTCTAGTTTCGGGAGATTTCTTTAAAAATCTGTCAAGATTTCAAACTAAAACAGTAAAAGAAAAGGGTCTAGTTACTGCGTCCGGAAACGAAATGAATCTTTTGGATGAAGCAACAATGGTAATAGAAATTGGTCAACTGAGGACTTATCACAATTTTCTAGTTGTTTCACCTCTAATAGAGGAGTGCATATTAGGAGTCGATTTTCTTAATGCTCAACTAGTAACTTTAGATTTCGAAAAGAATAAACTATGTAGTTCAGGAATTGGTGTTTTAAAAATAGATGAAAAAGTTGACAGAGAAAAACGATTAAGAGGTCCAACTCTGGAACGAGTTTTAAAGAAACCTATTCAGGTCGACCGTTTAGAAGATTCACGAAATGTTAATAGAGTCGATACTTCTACATATGAAGGTACGCAAAAAATTATAATCATATACATGTGGATCACGCTTGCGACTACCCAGAAGTATTTTCAGTAATGACGATCATTGAAACAGACGAAGAAAAGGAGGAATGTCGAGGATTAGTTCCAGATTACTTAAGTGAGCCAGTAGTTGAGCATCCAGAGTCAAGTACTGAGTTTGTGGATATGGTTGGGGAATTCAATGACCTATTTATTTCTGTACCAGGTGTTGCGGAGGTACATGAATTCAGGATTAGAACCGGTAACGCCAATCCAACAAAAACACCACCGCGAATACTTCCCCAAGCATTTCAACAGGAAATGAAAAAGCAATTGAATGAAATGTTGAGAAGAGATGTAATCAGGATTTCGAATAGCCCATGGCTTGCTGCCCATGTGATGACAACCAAGAAAAATTACGTTTCTGCATCGAATATAGAAATCTAAATAAAGTGACACATAAAGACGCTTACCCTCTTCCACTCCCGGATCAAGTACAGGATAAGTTAAACGGTATGAAATATTTTTCCAAGTTGGATCTGAACTCAGGATATTGGCAAATACCTGTAGCAGAGGAGGATCGAGAAAAAACGGCATTTTCTCCGGGTCCAGGAATGGGCTTATATGAATTCAAAGTTTTACCTTTCGGGTTAACTGGAGGTCCAAGTTCTTTTCAGATAATTATGGATAATGTATTGAGTGGACAAGATTCTATCAATGATCATTTCATGGATGATATTTTGGTATTCTCAAGGGATGTAGAGTCACATCGAGAGCATTACGGGAAGTATATGGAAGGTTAAGACAACATAACTTAACGTTAAGAGGAAGAAAATGTGTAATTGGGAAAAGGAAAGTTAATTACTTGGGTCATTCGTTTTCAGATGAGGGAATGTCTCCAGACACTCAAAAGGTAGAAGCAATTGTAAAATGGCCACAACCTATTAATCAGACTGAAATCAAACAATTTCTAGGATTGGCTGGATATTATAGAAGATATATACAAAATTTTTCCAGGATTGCAGGTCCATTGAATATGCTTTCTGGAAAGGATGTTGAGTTTAGTTGGAAGCAATCGCAGGAATCCGCATTTAAAGAATTAAAAAGTGAATTATCATCTTCGCCGGTATTAAGATGTCCCGACTTCAATAAAATTTTCTCGTTATATACGGATGCCAGCAGTATCGGATTGGGAGCAGTTCTAGACCAAGAAGGAAGAGTAATCGCTTATTATAGCAGATCATGGAGAAGTGCAGAGAAAAATTATAGTGTGATAGAGCAAGAATGCTTAGCAATAGTGGAGTCTCTTAAACGCTTTCGTCACTATCTAATTGGAAGACATTTTCAAATATTTACAGATCACAAACCATTAGAATGGTTGGCGAATCAGAAGAGTATAGGACGTCTATGGCGCTGGGCAGTTGCTATCCAAGAATATGATTTCATCATAAAGCATCGTAAAGGGGTGGAGAATATAAATCCAGATGCTTTATCACGTGTGCCAGTTATAAATGAAGAGGCGCACTGTGCAGTAACTGAACTAACTAATCTTCAAGATTGGAAAAATATCCGAAAACATCAATTAAATGACCGGATAATATCTAAAGTTGTAAGTGAGTTGGAAGTGACGGCGACATATCATCGTTTTCAGGGTGCGATGTGGAAAGAAAAGTCGATGAGAATATACAAACAGATGCGATCGCAACTATTTATGATGAATGGCGTGCTAGTCCGTAGTTACAAGATAGAACCATACTCAGATGTATCAACTGTATTAGTTATTCCGGACGTCATGAAACTAGATTATTTAGAACAAGCTCACGACAATGCGGGGCATCAAGGAATGGAAAGATCCTTAAGCAGATTAAAAACCCTTGCATATTGGGTGGGAATGGCTATGGATATCGAACAGTATGTAAGATCGTGTGATCAATGTCAAAAGGCCAAGCTTCCATTACCGGTCAAAGCTCCTATGTTGAATACACCAATTGGAAGAACAATGCAAATGGTTCAAGTGGATGTGTTGGAGGTTCCAATAAGTAATAAGGGTAATCGGTATCCTCTTGTTGTAGAAGATGCATTTTCAAAATGGTTGGAGTGTTTTCCGATGAAAGATCAAAGGGCGACTACAATATCTACACTTTTAATAGAATTATTTTCAAGATTGGGAACCCCAGAGTTTTTACATTCAGATCAGGGACGCAATTTTGAGTCCACTATGCTACAGGATGTGTGCAAAGCATTAGGAATTAAAAAAACACACACAACATCCTACCATCCACAAGGGAACAGTTTAGTGGAAAGGGGTAATAAGACGATATTACAAATGTTAAGGTGCTATGTTGGGAGAAGATGTGACTGGGAAGAATATCTACCTATTGTTCTTTTTGCTTATCGAACGACTAAACACTCTTCTAGTACGGGGGTTACTCCATTTCAGCTATTATATGGTCGAGATCCTCCATCAAAATTTTTAGGAGAAGAACAAATTGGATATAATCCGAGCTCTTATGAAAGATTTCTTCGCGGAAAATTGGCAGAATTAAGAGATTTTGTGGAAGGAGAAATGGTTAAAGCTCAGGAACATCAAAAAAAGTATTATGATGGACGATCGAATTCATCACGGCTTTGTAAGTTTATACCAGGAGATCAGGTATTACTTTCTATTCCATTTAGGGGAGTTTCTAGAAAATTTAGTGACAGATGGGAAACGGGTTGGAAATTGAGACAGTCATAGGGCCTGTGGATGTCAGAATCAAAAATACTGACGGAAGAACACGTGTAGTACATGTAAACAGACTGCAAGATCACGTTCAGAGAAATACAGAATGGACAGTTCAGTATAACAACAGCCAAAATTCTGGAGAAAGATCTTTAAGAAACCACGAAGATAGTATCACTGAGAAAATGAATAACTCACGGTATCTGCAAAACGAGTTAGAAGAGGATACACAGTCTCTAACGGGTAGCTATCTAAGTGAAACGCATGAAATTAATGACTTGACAGTGACAGACTTTCAGGATAAATTATTCTGTAGCACACCAATTAAAAGCAGAATAGTTTATAATAAAAATCCAAGTGACAATGAAACATATAACCGACCCCAAAGAGAGAAGTCTTCCAGAACATTTGAGGAATGCAGTATATGATCACAAGAAAAAGACATACATAGAAAATTAGAAGCTCGAGGTCGAGCTTATTTGGGAATGGAGAACTATAACGAGATTCATAGTAGTTACTTAGAAATGTAAATTCAGTAGAACATCTGTAATTCTGTGTAGTAGATTACTTAAGAGTATTGTATTCATGAGATTAAACATTATTAATTGTTAGTACTATAGACACGTTATACTAACAAACCCTCGAATTTAATTGGCTAAAACTGGATTATTACACTTGCACTTTGCTATACCTGTGTTGGTACGATACACTATTTATGGTTGATTAGTGTAGGGACCAATTAATTAACCGTGTCACAATCAGAAGAAAAAAGGGAATTCGTGAACTGCTATCAGGTGTAGAAATTTAGTGTACGTCTAATGCTTTGAATTTTATACAAATCGGAGCAAAATTGGGAAGCTAGTACAAAATATCTGTTTTTCGAAACTGTGACGTCATAATTCCATTATTTTGTTTCAAAAACCAATAGATCGTTGTCGCAGTACAAAATTACCTCTGTATACAAATTTTCAGCTTTCTGGGACTCGTAGTCTTTCCAATTAATTCTGGACAAACACACAAACACACAAAACATTCCTCTTTTAGTATATAGATAGATATATAGATAGATAGATAGATAACGCAAACTTAGCAACACTTAAGTTTTATTTGAACGTGAAGCAAAAGTTAAGTATTGTTAGTGACTTAGACCCAGTGTATTTTACAGCCATTTCTAAAGACGCTCCTAATCCTGGTCTGATCAAATTCCATACGCCTAAATCACAAATTAATGTTACGGTATAGGAGCGGATTCCAAATTTTCGCGCTCCTAAATTCAAATTTTTCCAGAAAAAAAGAAAAATAATAAATACTCCAAAAGGAGAGTCTCGCGCTCCTGGATAATCCCTTGCTTAGACCACTAGCAAGACTACATCTCGAGATTTTGCTCGACTGGGAAGTATGGTTTCCCATTCCGATATTTCAGTTGATGGACAACAAATACAATTTTATAGTAACGAAAATTTTTAAGAAACACTAGAGACAAAGATACAGTGTATTTATATTCATATACAAACACGTACACTCTACGCTCATGTTAAAAAATAAATAAACCGAAGTTATCGTGCGATATATCTTCCTTATAGCTATCCCATATTAGTATATAAATAAATAAATTATATATTGTTGGCACATGACATAATTATTAGTACCTTAGCCTTGTGGGCAGGAGGTGGGGGAGGACGCTTATTTCTTGGTTTTGGTTTTGGCACTACAGCAACCTGCAATACCTGTGGATCTAAGAAAGTCTCTATTGATCCCAAAACATCTTCTGTGCTGGCTTGAAGAGTAACGTCATGACCGTGTATACAATACAGGAGGTCTCCTTGAATTAGTTTCCCATCAGCTGGACCTCCTGGCACTACGTGGCTGACGAATAAAGGAGGATCCTTTGAAAGCATGAATCCATAACCAACCAAAGGATGTCTAAAAATAGGAATATGAAATAATTCAAGTAAGCATCTCAATGGAAATCGGGACATTTGTGAACCTAAGAAACCGGTATTGTGTCAATATCAAGAATTAACCGAAAGCAAATATTAGGTTTAAACCATTTAAGTAAAAAAAAATATTATGGATCACTAGGACACATCGTCAGGATAATTAGAAGATCCTGGAAAAAGTATCATGATCCCAAACCTGACTGATTTTAAAATCTATGTCTACAATCCCAATTCCGATCCTAGTTTATAAAGGATGAGAGTGGAAGAGAGCAAGTTTTTTTTTTGATGTAGATAACTTGGTGTAATACAGCAGCGGCCTTTGTGAAACTCAACACCGCAGCGGCCGCGGCCGACCCGAATCGTGGTGTAACTCCAAAAATCTTGGTGTAAATTTTACATCAAGATCGGCCTTAAAAAAACCCTGGAAGAGAGATTAATAAAAATTCAAAAACTTTATCAACAATTCAACCAATAAATATAGTTACTGTAACAATGGAAATTTGACGCAATAACCACATTGTGCTATTAATGACCCAGCCATCGTGCGGCACTTGGGGCTCAGTAATACCCAAAAATTTGTGCCCACCAAAGTGTCCACTAGTCTAATATCATAGTGCGGAAATCCCGCACCCATAATTTAACAGAGCCGCAACTTCACGCAGGCCTAGCCACCCCTCTGGAACCAGCAAGACTCCATTTAAATAAATTTTCTACCTGGATATATCCACCTCTTTTAATTTCTTAATGATCCCTTGATTAACTCCATCAGCTGCAACTCCGGGAAAATCTCGGAATGTTTGATGTGAAATGTGAGAGAGATAATATGAATTTCCAGTTGCATCATAAGCCAGTTCTATCCCAAAAGGTAAGAATACACCACCAGATTCTAGAGAGAGGAATTCTAATTTAAATATATATATATTGTATATACAAGCAGTATTTAAGGAGCCGTTCAAAAGTTACGTACCGCATCTAGGGTAGGGGGCTAGTGACAGAGCGTTACATGAGGGATAGGGGTATGTTCATATCTTACTTAACAAATCTAGGAAATAGGGTCACTGCAGGGGCGGTGGAAGGATTTGACCAACCCAGGGCAGGGGAGGAGCTTTTAGTATAAATCCAGGGAAGGTCCCGTGCAATTATACTAACAACCTGGGCTGGGCCCCGGGCAGAAAGTTTTAACCCTGGGATTTTGTCCCATATTAAAACACCACCACTGGTTCACTGGTTGATTCAAGTAAATTATTTTATATTTTTACAATCTAAATCTATTTATACTTACTACTAAAAACTATACTATAAAATTGCACTTCACATGAAACCTTTAAACGGTTATCTCGATCAACCAATTTAAATTATTCAGATAAATACAGAATCATTTCCAAAGCTTCAATTCGTCTAGATTACCCCAAATTCAAATTTATCCGATTCCCGAAAAAGCGACTTCCACTGTAATAACTATTAAGCTTTGCCTTGATTCGTCACGTTTATCATTAAATTATTTTCCACAGTATCTTATATCCTTTTAGAATTGGGTTGCTGGAAAACGGTTATATTGCGTATTAATGTATTAAAGATTATAATTAAGTGAAACCTTAAAAAGCCGAGTTTTATTCAGTAATAAAATCAGAAAATTATAAAATATTGGATTGTGAGCAGCAGGGGCGGTTTACCATAAAGTGGCAAAAATTCAAATCTTAACCGTTGCCCCAGAACTGTTAACCAACCCTACCCAACCCGTATAATTTCCTATTCAAATGATGCGTTAGTTTTTATCGTTTTAATTAAATTACGGCGATAAATGTTGCTACATATTGGAATTAGTTGTATCAGAAAGTCATTATTTCATATGAAGAGGCGTCACATACAGGCGCGGCGCCAGAGGGGGGCAGGGGGGCAGGGGGGCAGCCGCCCCTCTTAGTTTAAATTCTGTTCCCCCGCAAGGGGGGCAGGATTTTGGGATATTCTCAAGTTAAAATCATATGTGATAACTTCGCCCAGGCGAATCCCTGGACACATGGCAAGAATCCTGGAAATTTAGTCATTCCCTGGACACATTTCTAGAGGCTCGAGGGCTAAAAATTTAGCTCGCTCTCTACGCTCACTCGATTTTCATCAAAACATACATATTGTCACCGTGTATCTCCAATAGTAGCAAATAATTAAAAAAATTATTAATTATGATAACTATTTTCTTCAAGAATAACAATATTTGCAATACAATGCATATTTTATAATAGATATACAGTGTAGCCTCCCATAACGGACACTCCAAATAGCGGACAACCTCTAAATAACGGACAACCCTCGTGGCACGGATTTATTTATTTAGCATATGTCTAATAGAAAAGCAACCTCTAAATAGCGGACAACCTCTAAATAACGGACAACGGTTCCGGTCCCAAGGTGTCCGTTGTTCAGAGGCTCTACTGTATACATATATATATGATATTTAGTAACGGGTATATAATCAAATATAAATTCAAATAAATCCCTGCATTTTCGATTAAGTCCCTATATCCCTGGATAGTTTGTAAGTATGACAAGTTCATCGTAGCTCCATTGATTTCAGATAAATTCTGACGAATGGAAAAGCTGCCCCCCTGAAAAAATGGTTGCCCCCCCATATCGAAAAACCTGGCGCCGCGCATGGTCACATACGCCAGGTAAGTTAACTTTTGAGTGTACATAGGGAGGGGGGTGTCCAAATTTCTGCCATTTTGTGTACGTAAAGTTTGAACGGACTCTTAATTAATACAGTTTACAATGATACTAATATTGTTCTGAACAAGGGATTAACTGAAAATATGAAAAACGATACACGTAAATCAATATTGAGCCAAATAACCCAAATATTGACCAGAATCACCAAAATTGAATACGAATAACATAATTTTGTCCCGATTTGACCAATTAAGCGAAAATATTTTTGTATTAGGATATATTGGCATCATTCTCTTCGGGGAAAATGATTCAATCAACCGAGAAGAATGTACATGCGAAAGTAGTATAGTCTTTAATTAAAACTTACCACGGATAATTTTGTAGAAATGTTTCCAAGTTTCTAACGGCGGGAACCATTGAAAAGGGGATTCATGTCTCAAGGGTTTTCCCAACTGAAAATAAACAATACGTCCGTCTTCGAGAATATCATAATCCCATTGGTCTGGCAACACAGATGATATATCTGGTTTGGACATTCCACTATTACATCTAAATAAAAAAATACACTACACAATAAAAGCATACTATGTACCGTGACCTACGTAATAAAAGGCCTGATCACCAACTATATATTTCTGAACCATGGATTAATGGAAGGCCATTGATTATTAGCTGACATATCTTTATCTCATTAGCTAGTAATGACAGACCTGAGAAATGCATTATAATTATATAGGAAGTTAGGAACACGATATCAAGGCATATATAACACCCTTTAGAATTGTGATATATTACCATTTGATTACGTAATCGCTATTTTTCGTGGGAATTATCGTGTTTTTATAGCCTGCTTTTAACATAGTTAAACGCGTTATAAATGTTCAAAATTGAAACATGAGGATGTCCATAACTCGTTGAATGAAATATATCGAAATTATAAATGGAATGTTGACACATTCCTCGGTTGCCAGGGAAATGCATATTTCCTAAAATGAGCCATAACTCAAAAACTATCGATTTTATGTGAACTATGCTAGTACTGATCTATCCGCAATTATTAACTTCCTATTCATTGATAGTACATTTTCTAGGCCTAACTTCAATAATCTTTGAGATAATGAGATTATTACCATATAATTCTTTATATGGTAATCACAATTCTAAAGGGTGTTATATATGCCTTGATATCGTGTTCCTAACTTCGTATATAATTATAATGCATTTCTCAGGTCTGTCATTACTAGTTAATGAGATAAAGATATGTCAGCTATAGTCAGGTCGTTGGAAGGTTGAACCTAGAAAAAATTCATACAAAGCGTATTTTAGTATCATTAGAAGCGGAACTTTTCGTAGAATAACATATCCAAAATCCGCTAAAATCCGTTATGGGGAAATTTTTTTACACGGGTGCAGTGTCGGCCATTTCATAGTAAATCGCCGACATTTTCGTAACTAACTTTCTCAAATCAATTATAATCAACTTATAATGATCATATTTGTACTCAGCGTAAAATTTCCAGCAATTTGATATATCACATGACAACATTTGGAGGATTTTTTCCATAGCAACGCTGGAATGTATCAAAAATATGTCAGGAATGTATGAACATTCCATTCTCAAATTGTGTGCCTATCCAATCTAGTGACCCCTCGTTCAACTCCACTAGTATAATTATACACATATCGACCCTCTAAAATGGGATTTGACGAGATTTAACTGAAAATCTTCAATTTTAGGTTTATCTCGATTAATCTCGACAAATCCCATTTTAGGGGTCGATATGTGCATAATTATACTAGTGGAGTTGAACGAGGGGTGTCGTAGCCTTGTCCGCGACAATCAGAGATTGGTATTCCATATCCTTTAAGCGTTTCAAAGATTAAGTTGGCAACCTCGATCCCCGTTCCTGCCAGCAACCAACAAAAGCCAGAAATCGTTCTTGGACCATGTAACTCTCATTCTCTCTTATCAGGTACCTCAGGATGAATGTCGTTTGTTCTATGTGGCTAGAATCTGGGTGACATCAACCATGATGGAGTAGTACTTTGCGCTCTCTCTTTCATCCAAAACGTATCTTCTAACATTAACAGCACAAATACTAATGAACTCATTTTGAGATTCTGGTGAAAAGTAATGAGCTTGTAATTGTTCCTCTTTTTGTTGTGCAACTTTGACTTTAGTGACGTGTTCTTCCAGTAGAGGGTCGTAATGCGCTAGGAGTTCTAACAAACCAAGAAAATTACCATTGTGGACGTCGCCTAACCTGAGCGATGATCCACGAAATGCAAGTCATCTCTCTCCGAGAAAAAATACGACGTCAATTATTCGTGTGAGCAACTTCTTCCATTTTGCAGCTCCAGCCAAAAAAAAAAATTCTGTTCGAGGATGACATCTATGCCGGCATCATTTTCCAAGCGTATTTGGAGTTCACGCCAGGAGAAGTAGCACTTCTTATGTGAATCACTTTTCTCATGGTCTGGAAGTCTTCTTCCACTTCTTCTCGGCACTCCATCCACTAGGAGATGCTAACGACGAATGTGTTGGATGATCGATTTTATGGGGAAAAAGTCCACATGGAAAACAATAAATTTCCACTTTTGTAGGGCTGAAAACTATCCAACTTCGACTACTTGCTTCACCATTTGTTTCTTGACATTGAGAACTGAGGTTGGAAATTTATTACCAGTAACATCGCATGGAAATTGATTTTGATGAGGAACATGACCAGCCATGACAATTTTTTCCAATTCATTTGCTGTTGGTGATCCAGTCAAGGTCCCGACGTCAAAACTGAATCGTACGATCGGTGTGATCATTGTATCATGCTCTTCACAAGTGGTCATTCGCATTGAGATCTCATCTTCGGTAAAGGGTTTCTGATTCATATTGCTGTCGTCGTCAACGCTAACATCAGCCTCATCTTCTAGAACATCATCCGCGGCATGGTAAACACCAGAGACGGTTAGTTCTACCTCTATTGCTTGCCTTCGTGGTTTAATGACTACAGTTTGTGCGAGGATGTCTAGTGACTCTTGTTCAAGCTCTGATTCTGATCCTAATTCGTTGTCTGTAAATACGCCAACATCAAACAAGGAACGAGAGCCTTTCTTTACTTCAATCACACGTTGCTTATCTCGCCTTTTTTTGGCACCAGATTTATGTTGATAAGAGGACATCACAGGTTGTGATTTATTGTTTTAAACAGTCAAATAAACAAAAAAGTTGTTAGCCTATTTACGTGTGGCTGCCGTTTGGATTGTATCCCGTAAACTGAGTTAGTTATGGAAATTTTTTATAACTGATACAAAGTAAGTCAGGAATGGGTTTCTAGGAAGGATTAAATAATCAAGGTATTACTCTGCCCAGCGATGTCTTTATTTTCCCCTTGACTTGTCTACTTAATACAGCCAATAAAGCCCATGCATACCTTCATAGACAGAATTTCTCGGGCGGTCGGGCCCCCTCGGGGCCCAGGTTCCGGGGTAATTACCCCGCCTACCCCCCTCTCGACGGCCCTGCCCTGGCCAAAGCTTTATAGTTTATGAGCTGAAACTTGCCATCAAGGTGCGGAGTGACCGTGAAGTTGCGCGCCCAATTTGGGTGCAACTTCAGTAACAAACACCTCCTAGATTTAGCAAAGTTAGGCTAAAACGCTATATGGACACGTCTAGAACTCGCTAAATGATGAAGATAGACCAAAAGAACTCTAAAATCGGACAATAATTGACAAAGTTACGGCCAAAATCAGTTATAAGCCAAATCCTATGGAGAAAATTGATAACATCACAGAAGCCTTTTATAGTGTAAACAATGCTATTACAGTAGTTACTCTTGTGCATACAAGCTATTCCTAATGACTCCAGCTTTATTCGTTTGCTAGTGACGAATTTGAGGTTTCATGTGAATTCCAATTACACTGTTCATTACGCAATCACAAATTTGTCAATTCTATTTTGCTACAATTTTACTGCTTGACTCTGCAAACTTGCTATTTCCACATATATACCTTATATTATAACAATAAATGACCGTTTGGGGGTAATAATTATATAAAAAATATGTTGATAATAATGAAATATTCCTTTTTATAGACATTAATATTAGGCGGACACTACTGTATCTACAAACAGTGAAGCAACTGCTCCTGCACTTGCTTCAATCGGCCATCAAATCTAGATGGTTTATCCTATAATTTAAGATTCTTTAAGGATTTTGTTATTCTCTAAATAGCTTGAATTTCTAATACAAGGACGAGACGATAGATAAAGTAATGTTGATAACAGGCGTCGCTCCCAGTTATAATACTATTTATTGTCCTAGTATCCAAGTCCAATTTCTACCAGAGTATAAATTTAACATAATTATTTGAGTGGTATCATATTCTATAATGATTTATTATACTATTTAATCCGCTCCACAGCAAATATGTTTCATGTAACTGTATAAATTGGTAAAGCTACACTCCATCCATATGATAATTTTGCAACAATTATTTGCAGGAGTAGAATAATCTATTACAGTTAATTGATAACGTCTCCTTAATTTTAATAATAATCACAAAATTATACTAAGATCAATTACATAAATGAGCAATAAGACTTTTCTGAAACCGCCTGCTCAGTGTAATCTTTTAAAATTGCGTAGAGCACTATTTCTATTAAAATATTATATTAAGCCATATTAACAAAATAACTTATTTATAATCCCCGTTCGTCCCAAATTTTACCCCCGTCCGGATATTTTTTTTAGTATCTTCTGAACCTAATTGTACAAAGAGAATCCTTATATAGAGCTGAGCTTTGTAGAGTTCAGATTTTTTCCCATACTAAAAGCCCAGGCTTACTTTCTAAGGTCAATTTAAAATCTTTGGAAAACTCACCTTTCTCAGTGCCTGAATACACATACTGAAAAACTGAACTCTACTAGAGCTGAGCTCTAGTAGAGTTCAGTTTTTCAGTATGTAATTTCTTGGACAAATATTAGCTATAAACTTGTGTAAAGTACTCCTAATGTATCAATTTTTAATAAGTCTTGTATTTAGGGCATTACGTTATTATTTGGCATTGTCATGTGATTTCTAATTAAATTAAAATTAATATTGTTTAGTATAGGATAATGATATTTGCATATTACTGAAATACAAAATAAAATAAAAATCCCGCCCGCAATCGGTATTTTCTGAAAAAATCTGATTGATAAACAATTAATTTCTTTTACCTGGCCTTATTAATTAACACAGTCTTAGTTTAATAATGTAAAATAAAATTATTTAAACAGATTATTGTCTAAATAATCGACTTTAGATACGAGTCTGTGCGTAAAGATTGTGTTTGCATTGTAATGTGCAAAATTGTCGTTACTAACTAGATATTGTTTCTTCTAACAACCACCCAGTAAACCACAGTGCATTCCAAACATTAAATTTTGTTACTACCTTAGGAAAAAATAGTATATAAACACAGATTAATTTTATTCTAAACTTTAAATGGATTACATACCGTTGCAAATCCCTCTTATCATTCTCGACATCCCAACTGACTTTCTTCTCCCTCACCTGTATTTTCAAACATCAAACTATCAGCACACAATTAACTGGTTACGGGATTATGGCCTTTTAGCTCGTGCAATGCAATGCAAATGTGGGGAGGAAATGTATGAGGGTGCCTACGCCAACTCTCAGGATGGCTACAAGTGGAAATGTCGCGCATGCAAGTGTTCCTGTTCAATCCGTTTTGGTTCCTTCTTTCATCCTTCCAAACTCTCGCTTACTTCGCTTCTCCAATTCATGTATCTCTGGTGTGAGGACATTCAGTCACACGCTATTATGGAGAAGCAGTTGCAGAGGGCACCAGCTACTGTTGTTGATTGGAAGAAGTTTATGAGGGATATCTGTGTTGAAGAGATCATACAAGATGCTGAACCCTTAGGTGGCCCCGGGATTATCGTGTAGATTCATGAATCCAAGTTCGGCAAACGTAAATACAACCGCGGAAGATTAGTAGTGGGTACTTGGGTTTTTGGAATAGTCGATAGAGATACAGGCCGAATGGTTATGTTATGTGTACCAGATAGATCTGCTGCAACTCTGCTACCCCTTATCCAGCATTACGTCCTACCTGGCTCCATTGTATACTCAGATGAGTGGGCTGCATACAATATCTTGGCTCTTACACCCCAGTACACGCATCACACTGTGAACCATAGAGAGAACTTCGTGAATCCAACTACTGGTGAGCATACTCAAGGAGTTGAAGGTAGCTGGAACATTGTTAAGAAAAGAATGAGAAGAGGATCAACTACTAATCCTGATGAACTGTTGGAAACACATCTGGCTGAGGGTTGTTGGAGGAGGAGAAACAAGGATAACATCTTTAACAACATCATAAAAGGGATCCGAAACTTATATCCAGTGTTTTGACTCAGTATCTAAACGATTATATATATATTATTAAAAGTCAAGTGCTGTGAGGTTGCTTGTTTGTTTGTCGGGTTGTATTAAAGTGATGGGGGAATTGAAACAGCATTTTAAATTGAAACAAACTTCAAAATCTCCTAATAGGTACATAATTATGCTGATTACGACTACCGCATTTTCAAATTTATAATATTTATATTTATGTTGATGTTTACAAAAATAGGGAAGCAAATTACGGAAAATAAAATAAAAACCCAAACTTCAGCTTGCATCGGGAATACAGGTAGACAACCCTAAACGATGGAAAATGGTAGAAAGGGATGTATATTACGTCCCTTTCTACTTACCCCATATTAGAAATGGTGAGGAGTAAAGTAACTTCCCTATTAGCAACTATTTTTGCAACAAAAAGAGAGTTCTTAATGAAGGATCTCCATTGTATCATTAGTATTAGCATAGGCAAATAGAGAAGAGGACTACTATATAAAACTCACCGAAATAAAATAACTGTTCCAAATACAGAGTTTTAAACCTTAATATATATATACTATACAGTGGAGTTGCTTTATTAGCAACCGCTTTTAAGATCCCAAGCGTGAAAACTGTTAATTTCATTCCCCAATTAGCAACATTCGCCTATTAGCAACCAGATTTAGTGACAAACACGGGTTGCTATAAAGCGAACTACCACTATACATTTATTTCTTAGTTTGTTAACAATTTTGTTTAGATTGTACTAAGGTTATATGCAAATAGAAAGAGCAATTATAATTGGAATATAGAATAGCTTTCAAATTGTTACAATAGGTAAGCATATTGAGATTTATTGTCTATTGAAAAAAGATAAACCGCGTAGTGGTTGTCCGTGGCGAATCGACCGAGACCGAAAGGCTCGTTGACATTATTATTATATTTCATCAATTCAATTTCCGGTCGCAGTAGTATTTAAGAATAATATAAGAGAATGCTAATATAGATTAACGAACCTAAACCGATGAGATCAAACGACTGGATATAAGTTTCGGATCCCTTTTATGATGTTGTTAAAGATGTTATCCTTGTTTCTCCTCCTCCAACAACCCTCAGCCAGATGTGTTTCCAACAGTTCATCAGGATTAGTAGTTGATCCTCTTCTCATTCTTTTCTTAACAATGTTCCAGCTACCTTCAACTCCTTGAGTATGCACACCAGTAGTTGGATTCACGAAGTTCTCTCTATGGTTCACAGTGTGATGCGTGTACTGGGGTGTAAGAGCCAAGATATTGTATGCAGCCCACTCATCTGAGTATACAATGGAGCCAGGTAGGACGTAATGCTGGATAAGGGGTAGCAGAGTTGCAGCAGATCTATCTGGTACACATAACATAACCATTCGGCCTGTATCTCTATCGACTATTCCAAAAACCCAAGTACCCACTACTAATCTTCCGCGGTTGTATTTACGTTTGCCGAACTTGGATTCATGAATCTACACGATAATCCCGGGGCCACCTAAGGGTTCAGCATCTTGTATGATCTCTTCAACACAGATATCCCTCATAAACTTCTTCCAATCAACAACAGTAGCTGGTGCCCTCTGCAACTGCTTCTCCATAATAGCGTGTGACTGAATGTCCTCACACCAGAGATACATGAATTGGAGAAGCGAAGTAAGCGAGAGTTTGGAAGGATGAAAGAAGGAACCAAAACGGATTGAACAGGAACACTTGCATGCGCGACATTTCCACTTGTAGCCATCCTGAGAGTTGGCGTAGGCACCCTCATACATTTCCTCCCCACATTTGCATTGCATTGCACGAGCTAAAAGGCCATAATCCCGTAACCAGTTAATTGTGTGCTGATAGTTTGATGTTTGAAAATACAGGTGAGGGAGAAGAAAGTCGGTTGGGAATTTGTAAGTATGTATATATTATGTGTTAATTTATCAATAAATATTAACAGGGACTTCTTTAATATAGGGACTGTAAACTTCGTTTTACGGTAAAATTAGCGTAGGCCTAAAACAGTATTGTTACTTATTGATATCCCGTAATCCGCTAATGCTAGACATAGGAAATGTATTATTGTCGTATAGGAAGTCATATTTTGGGAGTCCAACGGTAATATTGGTTTATCGAAAATATTTGTGGAATGTAAGTTATGCGATTTTCACACCCTTCCATATATGGTAATATTGTTAAAATCTCGAGATTACTAAACTTTATACATATGAAATGTATCATTTTCGTACAGGAAATCATATTTTGGGAGTCCAACGGTAATATTGGTTTATCGAAAATATTTGTGGAATGTAAGTTATACGATTCTCACACCTTTCCATATATGGTAATATTGTTAAAATCTCGAGATTAGTTAGTTTTATACATATTAAATATATTATTGGCGAATGGGAAATGGGAATTCATATTTAGGGACTCAGTAGATCACATTGATTTACCTAAGGCGTTCCCCTTAGCCTATATTATTTTTTGGCACTCTCCACAGGAGGATTGCCCCGACCCTGTTTTGTAGTTTAGCTAATACTTATATATCAGAATCTGTCATTATGTTGTTTATTAAAAAACAACAAGGCTGGATTCGGTTAACCGGTTAACCTTTGCTGACATCGGTTAACGGTTAGAGATTTTATTAACCAGTTAGCCGGTCTATTGAATAACAGCAGAGTTATTGGGAAATTAATGTATAAAGTATTAAACTTTTTTGAATTTTATCAGAATATGTAGTCCTAAATCCATTTCTCATCACCACTTAATAAATTTTATTGGACAACATTGATTTAAATATAGATTTGAAAGAAACTTATCAAGATTTTTTAATAATGTAAGAATTAGCTAAACTACAAAACAGGGTCGGGGCAATCCTCCTATGGAGAGTGCCAAAATAATAATATAGGCTAATGGGAACGCCTTAGGTAAATCAGTGTGATCTACTGAGTCCCTAAATATGAATTCCCATTTCCCATTCGCCAATAATATATTTCATATGTATAAAACTAACTAATCTCGAGATTTTAACAATATTACCATATATGGAAAGGTGTGAGAATCGTATAACTTACATTCCACAAATATTTTCGATAAACCAATATTACCGTTGGACTCCCAAAATATGATTTCCTGTACGAAAATGATACATTCCATATGTATAAAGTTTAGTAATCTCGAGATTTTAACAATATTACCATATATGGAAGGGTGTGAAAATCGCATAACTTACATTCCACAAATATTTTCGATAAACCAATATTACCGTTGGACTCCCAAAATATGACTTCCTATACGACAATAATACATTTCCTATGTCTAGCATTAGCGGATTACGGGATATCAATAAGTAACAATACTGTTTTAGGCCTACGCTAATTTTACCGTAAAACGAAGTTTACAGTCCCTATATTAAAGAAGTCCCTGATATTAATTACAACAATTGTCTAGTTATATATCATTCCAAGTGCAACCAGGGTGGGTGAGTCAGAATAGAATATATATATTTATTTATATCATATTATCAGGCTTTCATCTGGGTGCGCTATATATAAACTTCAAATTTGTTATCGTTCGCATATCCATTCAGCTTCAGCTTGGTAAATAGGGATTTAGTATTGTTTAGGTAAGAAATAGTTTAATTTTCGAACCCAAAGGTGAGCAGATTTGCAAAGGCTATCTGAAATACTGCGTTTAACTCAACTGTCTAGAGTTGTTATTTACTTCAGTACTGTATTGTCTCTCTAATAGTCCACCAGTGGGAAAACGACACAGGTGGACTATTAGAGAACATGGACTAATAAAGAATTTAGTCTTAATTAAGTAACATCAAAGGTAATATAACTAATATACGGTATTGTCAGAGTATTAGTACATTCAATATAATCTCGCATATACATACAATCACTAAATTAATATAAACACGATGAGAAAAGTAAAAATTATAGAAGTGGACCAGTAGAGAACTAGAGTAATAGAAAGTGGACTATTAGACACAATTAAATGTAATGCAGTTGATTCATCTCAAAGTATTACATGAGAAATGCATTTCTAATTTTTAATGTACAATTGTAGATTACTTTACGCTTCCAGGGGGTTGAGCACAATATGACAGCGCATACCAATATATGGAATTTGTATATTTTATCCATATGTACGATAGTACGCCCATTATTAGCTCCAACAGTTATTAATTACAGACGATTAGCTTGCTTGCCTACTCAGTTAACTTTTAAATTAATTGTTACGTTTAGGTAGCGTGCCCCCATCAAATAATTGTACTAGTTATTTGTCGAAGTTACTTTGGTAGGTGATCAATATTCTTATTAAAATACGGGTAGTCTAACTAGTGATGATGGTGCAATTAAAATTGAATTCAAATATCTAGTAATGTTGTAGGCATTAATTAGGATATGATTTGTCAACAAATTGATATCTTCAGAAATTTTGAAAAGTTAAAAATAGAGAGTAGAAATTGACACATATAAAGATATGTGTTCTCTAAAAGTCAAATTTAGCTTGTATGCACAAGAGTAACTACTGTAATAGCATTGTTTACACTATAAAAGGCTTCTGTGATGTTATCAATTTTCTCCATAGGATTTGGCTTATAACTGATTTTGGCCGTAACTTTGTCAATTATTGTCCGATTTTAGAGTTCTTTTGGTCTATCTTCATCATTTAGCGAGTTCTAGACGTGTCCATATAGCGTTTTAGCCTAACTTTGCTAAATCTAGGAGTTGTTTGTTACTGAAGTTGCACCATAATTGGCCCCTGGGGTTACGATTTATTATTATTAAATTTTGGACACATTTTTAACACCTTTCAAAATTTGTCTGGTCCATAACTCAAAAAATGTTTTACGAAACCCCCAATTTTTATTTCATCATTGGATTCATCACAAAATTCTGTGTCTGATGGGAGAATAAAATTTGAATAATGGGTTTAATTTCTGCCATAAGTTGGGGTTAAATTTCTTGGTTTACTAACACTTCAATTTCAGTAAACTGTTAAATCAGGGTTACCAACCTCTGAAAACAAAAAAACGGGAGATTTTGCCATTTTGGCGGGAGCTTTACCAAAAAATCGGGATGTCGAAGATGAAAAAACGGTAGAAAAGCGGGAGACTCAAAATATATGCCATTTATTTGAATCTATCACGAATAGAACGATACAATATGACTATTTTTTATGTTTGGATATCTACAATTAGGAAACGCTGATTTTGATAGTTGTATCTATCAAATTTCTTCCCGCGTATCTCGTATTCAACCCAATCTGTGCAATAATACAACAAAAACGAAATAGCTAGATCATGGCCTACATTATTATACGGCTAGATAAGTCAAGTATTTGCCATTTTATTTCCAGGCCAGTGTTTACTTTCTAATTGCTCGTAAAATAAATTACCTATTGTCATGGAATAAACTAAACTTAGGTTTTCAAATACGCTGGAAACATCTAAAATACTTTTGAGAATGATTTCTCATCGGATTTAACCACAATGACGTAATCAAATATAAATACCCATATATGGCAATGATGTTAAATAAATGTAAATCTTTTAGATAATTTGAGAATCTAACTTTGCCGTTTTTATCCTAATGCATTTTTCTTGTTAAAAACTAACTACAGTAACAAATTATGTAATTCCTTTCACTCAAATTCTTTTCAACGTCAATGTAAGTAAATAATTATTCTATTGTTATCAAACCATATGTTTTGTATTTTTTTTGAAATGTATAGTTAGATTTTAATCTAAGTCTTAAAAGTGCTATTTTACGACGTACATGTTGCCCAGTCAGTTTAATGACCGTTCTTGTGACATATTTAGCTAATGTTCACTGAATCTCTACTTCAATCTCCACTTCAGATCTCTACTTCATAATTAGTATTAATTACCATATATGGGTATGTATATTTGATTACGTCGTTGTGGTTAAATCCGATGAGAAATCATTCTCAAAAGTATTTTAGATGTTTCCAGCGTATTTGAAAACCTAAGTTTAGTTTATTCCATGACAATAGGTAATTTATTTTACGAGCAATTAGAAAGTAAACACTGGCCTGGAAATAAAATGGCAAATACTTGACTTATCTAGCCGTATAATAAATATAGTAGGCCATGGCTAGATTAATGAATTCAAAAATTTTTACAAATTATGTTTTTTATCAGATATACGTGTACGTAGATGTAGCTGTTTAAATATCTTCGAAAGTTCTCGTAATTTATGGACATTTTTCTTGAGATTTCAAGGAATTTCATGACGATTATGCCATCAGATTTGTAAAATGTGTTGTAAACTTAATCCACCCGTGGTTGCATAGATCGACATATAAACTTAACGAGAAAAAAATTCAGCATCATATCTAGTATAACAACTTTCTGGAGGATGTAGGCGCAAGGCCATCCTGGATATTTTTAAGAATTTCTTCCAAATTCGAATTAAAACATAATAGTACAGTGTACTAATAAGGGGCTAAAGAATCTTAACTAACTTACAAGTGTATATGAGTAGAACAAACCTTGGTACTCGTACCTGACTAATTTTAGCAAAAAATCCAGTTATTTACTTATACAGGTAAACCTCCCAAAACGGCACCCATCGGGAGAATGATTTTGTGCCGCTTCTCGGAGGTTGCCGCTACTCGGAGGTTGCTCGTACAGGTAAACCGCCCAAAGTTTCACCGATCGGGAGAATAATTTTGTGCCGCTTCTCGGAGGTTGCCGCTAATCGGAGGTGCCGCTTTGGGAGGTTTACCTGTATATCATAAAATAATAATATAGAAACATTTACAAAAAAGTGGGAGTTTGAACTTGGCAGAATTTTCTGAAAGTCATAAAATTCTGCCAAGTCATCGCCATAGCATCGAATTGAAAGTTGATATCATCTCAAAATAGTATTTGCTCCCTAGATCAAAGTATATATGAGTATTACAAATAGTTAAACTCACTTGATATCAAGCCATATAGCTGAATGACGATCCGTTATTCTCAATTCACTGGTATATAGTACAAAAATAACATAATACAATAATACATATAGTATAACATATTTCCACTTTCACAAACAATTCTATAATAAGAAAAGTATAAGAGCTAGAGTCGATTTCTAAACGCCAGTTTATAGCTAATACATTAATCTAAACATATAAATGCACTATATTCAATCGAATTCATGGATTCACCGGGGACATTTAGCCATGACTGTTATTTGATTCGTTGTAAGTGAATATGTGTTTAATACAAGTGCGATGAAAACACTTGGAACATTTTACACTTGATGATGATGTCAATTTTATTATTCAAAATAGTAACGTAAATACTATATACACGTATTCCTATTTCTATTTGTAATAATTAATCTTTAATTAATTTAAACATTTGAAGTCTTCACAATTCAAACATTAATAAATTCTATTACACTAAGATGAAATGTAATTTGAATATTGAAATTCTAGTTAAATTAAACATTCGGGAAGTGCAATCAGAAGAAGCACACTCCCATCCCGTCTGTGAGGGTTTTTTTGTATTTCCCTTAGTTGAGTAACTTAAAACATAGAGTAAAGCGCGTATAAAGTACAAAATATTAATGTCTGTTACTCTGTTTATTAAAAAAAATTCACAACATGATTGGAGATATTTGTGGTATCCAATTTTATGGTACGTTTTATGTGGTACCAAGTATTTTATCAATTATTAACCTTTAGATTTCAATTGGCACGACACTCCCAGTTATTCATTGTTTGATGACTCATAAAGATGAGGAATTGTAAACCGAAGTTAACCTGAAAATAAAAGATCTTTTCTCGCAGTTCCAACCAACAAACATGATCTCTGATTGGGAAAGAGTATCTCAAAACGCATTTAAACATGCTTATCAAGGAACTATAATCTATGGATGTTGGTTCCAATACACGCAAGTTATTTGGCGTAAGATTCAAAAGTTTGGATTAACCTCATGTTATCTAAATAACCCAGAGTTAGTTTTATTTGTAAATTTAATAATGTCAATTCCACACCTACCATGCGATTTAATACACTCTACTTACTCTGTTCTCTAACCTCCAGCTTTTCAACAAATAGATAAGACGAAACTTGATGGTTTTCTTAGATATTAAAAAAATATTTGCTAACACAAGTTACTCCAAGTGAGTTGTCAGTTTTCGATTTAGAAAATGTAACAAATAATGGCGCGAGTAATATCATGTAAGGTTGAAATGTTTATTCAAGACTAGTCATCCACGCATTTGGAATTTATGCATACTCCTAATTATTTAATTACGGATTATTGATGATGAATGTCTCGATTAGCATTAGGAAGAGAAATTACTAGATCAAGAAAAAAAAACCCTCACAGACGGGATGGGAGTGTGCTCCTTCTGATTACACTTCCCCAATGTTTAATTTAACTAGAATTTCAATATTCAAATTACATTTCATCTTAATGTAATACAATTTAATTAATGTTTGAATTGTGAAGACTTCAAATGTTTAATAAAATTAATTAAAGATTAATTATTACAAATAGAAATTAGGAATACGTGCTAGTATTTACGTTACTATCTTGAATAATAAATTGACATCATCATCAACTTGTAAAATATTCCAACTTCCAAGTGTTTCAATTGCACTTGTATGAAACACATATTCACTTACAAACCAATCAATAACAGTCATTATCCTAGCAGATAGTAGGCTTATGTAATATGTTCTATTGTATTGAGTATACTATAGAGTAATTACAATATGGAGAAGATGGCTGATTTATGTAAATAATCGTTAATAAAACGTAGAATTGATTAGCGACCTAATAATTTTAAATGATATATAGAAAGAACATCCTTAGGAGATTATAACCTCTATATTTTCAATAACTAATTCGAATTATTAAAGAGTCACTGGACCAGAATACAAATTTCGATATAACTGACGAACAAAAGCGAAATTGAGAAATCAGGCTTCGAGGTGATCATCTCCAGGAAATTCTATATCTCCTGTCAAAATTTTAAATCTCTATCACCAATGGTTTAGTCAGGCCATCGCGTACGGCCGGCCTGCCGGCCAGCCGGAAGTCCGACAGAGGTAAATTCAATAGTGTGCACTTGTAGTATAAACTATAGTAGGACCCTACTATAACGTTTTTTACTAGAAGCACACTAACAAGTCAAGATTAATATTGTACATCGAAAAGAGTGCAGAGAAAACTTACAAGTGGTGTATATACTCCATGGGAATTTTTAGCCTCTGTAACCCATTCGCTTACAAACACAATTACATTAAATCAGTGGTTCCCAACCTTTTCCAAAAAAAAAGTCAGGATATTACCCCCCCTAAGCTATATTTTTGCTAAAATTCCCCCCAGGATTACAATGTAGAATTTTGGTATGGAAATACCTGAAAAACTAAGTGAAATATAAATAATACTGTCAATGAGAACTGTCAAATAGGAGTGACGTACCGACACCTTGATAGAGGATTCTAAGTCCTATCTATAAATAGACTAGACCTAGAGATCCCCTAATTGTGACTGGGTGTGTTTCGCCCGCTGGGCTCATCAGAGATCGCATTGACCTGACACAACTTATTATTGGGTAGACCTGACTTCAGGCCAACCCTAAAGTCGGCCAAATCAAGTAACCCCCAATGAGCGTTCTTCACAGACCCACCAGACCAAGTTTCAGAGGACATAGTCCCTTACTAAGGGTCACAGGTGTTTCCACGAAGGGAACGAAATCACAGCTACACATGCTTTCGGCTCATGTGCATCCCTATAGCTTTTGGCTCTATAGGACTGAACCAATCACACTGTTCGGTCCAATCAACTCCTTCCCCTATACACCCGGAGTTTCCCCCGGACGGGACATAGTCCCTAGAGAAAAAACCAAATGTTGGGTAATAGGAGTGACGTACCGACACCTTGATAGAGGATTCTAAGTCCTATCTATAAATAGACTAGACCTCAGGTCAATGCGATCTCTGATGAGCCCAGCGGGCGAAACACACCCAGTCACAATTAGGGGATCTCTAGGTCTAGTCTATTTATAGATAGGACTTAGAATCCTCTATCAAGGTGTCGGTACGTCACTTTTTTTTTTAATTACTTAGTGATTAATTAAATCATTCAGTGAGACAAAGTAATCCAGAAAATTTCATTAATATATATAAGTATACTATGTGGAATTCCTCCCCGAGGATGGCCAAATTCCTCTCCAGGGAGGAATTCCTCCCAGGTTGGAAACCACTGCATTAAATGAATCTACTGGTATCGTATACATTTCTGATGATTCGGATGAAAGCGATAGAGAAGAACAGGGAAATGGATTATATATATTTTTCGTCGTTTGCCTAAATGTACGTCAGCCACATGGTTGTTCTTACGGTGCAAACATACAACTGTTGCACCCAATGTAGCAATACTATTACAGAATTTTCACAGACCTGTCCAACCTGCAGAACACCAATCGTAGACAAGTTCCTGATAGATTTAAACTAATCAATCTTTTTCCTCATTCCTAGCTGAAATTAATATTAGTTTTGCTTTCTCGGTTTCATCCAGGCATATGCAACGCGCCTGGAGGCGCATAAATTTGGAAGAAAAATATTCTAGGCGCGAGAAAATCGAGAAATGCTCCCATAGACTTAATACAAATTAGTAATTTAGGCGCATGTGAGCGAGCTCAAACTAAATCTAGGCGCGCGGGAAATTCAGTCTGGATGAAGCCTGATTGCTTTCATCTAAGTCAGTGGTTCTCAAACTGTGGTACGCGAACTCCTTCTAGTGGTACGCGGAGCTATAGGCGGAGGAAGGAGGAGTCAGGGTAAGGGGGGGGGACTGCACTTGCTCCGTTTATTGTTGATATTATTCAACACCGTCAATACCTTCAATTCTCTAATGTTGCTAGATTACACATTCTAAATCAATTGTATTTTGTCTTTGTTAGCAAATTATGCTTCCTGCAGGTAGATTAGTGGTTATCATTAACTCTGCAAAACAATTCCTGTAGGTAAACTCCCCAAACCCCTCATTAGGTCGCTCGCTACGCTCGCTGCTTGTACCTTTGATCTCGCAGAGACTTTCTCCTAGCTACGCCCTTGAGAGAGGCTACATCATTATACCTTTAAAATACATCAAAATTGAAATGTTATTAAATACAATGGAAATGTACTTTAGTACCATATGCTGTACGTAGTTTTCAGGGTTGTATCAAATATCGATCAATATGGTGGTACACGGAGACCCTAATATTTGATGAAGTGGTACGCGCTGTGAAATGTTTGAGAACCACTGATCTAAGTTATCTTTCAAAATAATTGGAAAATAAACGAATGTAATACAAATTTAAGATAATGAGATGTAATAAAAAATTTGTTAATGAGACTACGACATTACTAAGAGTAGGACTAACGCCTACACTTGAAATGAATAGGACTACGACAGTATCAAGAGTAGGACTAACGCCTACATCTGGAAAATATATGACTAAATACATTTTAAGAGTAGGACAAACATCTACATATCAGAATTAGGACTAACGTCTACGTGTGGAGTAGTACTAACAACGCGCACCCGCAGAAAGTTACCATGGAAATTAAAGACAATTATAAAATCAAGCCATCAAAAAATTTGGAACTTTATGACAGCCATTAATGATGGTACGAATGACACGATAACAGCAAGGAAGAGAGGGCACGATTACAGTAAGGAAGAGAGGTCACGAGATCCAGTAAAAGAAGCATGTGATAGTCGAAAGCAATGCAAAGAGTAACTTTTAGATGGGAGTGCAATACTTGAAAGTATTAATAGTATTTTAGGAAATGTAACTTTATTTGAATAAACCTTTTCGGATTATTCTGATGTATATGAGGACTATAACATGCTGCTAACAGAGGATCAAACCAATGCGTAGTTTGACTACAACCAAGGAGCGCCATGGCTATTCATGCCTTACAAGCATGCAAATGTTACACACAATGTAGCAACCAAATGGATGGTCAAGAAAGTGGTGTGGTCGAATACTTTTGTCCGTTGACTGGATAGATGCGATTTATTTAATTGTGCTGAATTCTAATATTGTAGCCAAGTCTATGTTTATAAATAATAAATAGTGATTTAGCATGACTAATTCATTACTTAACGGTTACTGTTATTGTTTATAAATTAAGCGAAATTTTACAATAATAAATTACATACAGGTTATCAAATATTGGACTGTTCGCTATGAAAACGACACTTAATTAAATTTATTACTTTAATATACATACTCTATTAGATTTTTGGAATTTTCTCATAGAGGGTGCAAGTTATGAGCAATTAACTTTGACCATGAATATCTAATTCAAATTTTCATTTTAGAGAATTGTGCTAATAGTGTTATTTAATACACTAACTAGTAGTGTTAAAAAACGCAATAAAATTGGTGGTCATCGGGTGTCGAAAATCGAGTTGTCTACTAGACGGAGAAATCTATTAACCGGGGCTCTATTAAACGGAGTCGACTGTATATGTAAAATATATGATTTGTCAGGTGACTGAACCTAAAAAAATTTACCCCAAAAATTTGGGATTCGCTGAAAATGGTATATAAGCTATGTATATAGGGCATTCAGGGCCTGCGCGACCGGGGGTGTCCTGGGTGTACGGACACCCACTGCCTCAAGGAAATGAAGCGGTGCTTGGACAGTGACACCCACTACACCCACACCTCATAATACGTGGCGCCGGCAATGAAATTATATAAACCGACACTTACTAGCACTATTTAGATCTATCCAAAATCGTTGAGTTAAAAAGAAATCGGACTAGTGGTTCAGATTCTATATAATTTGGTGAGCAAAATTTATGGTTCGGAGATATGGGAAGAAATAGGGGAAACATCTGGGTGAGATTTTCAGATAAACACTCATTATTTATGTAGGAAATATAGTTATATTAAGTGTATTAATTCTTAGACATAACATTATCCTAAACATATGAGCACTATGTAGGGTTTGAGTACGTTTGAGGTAAAAATTATTCACATGAGCCTCAGGATTCGGAGGGAAAGGTCAATTTTTAAGGGGGGTCAGGATTTTACAAAATATTTGGGTGATTGAATCACTATAAAAAATCCAAAATTGCAGCCTGTGTCGACGCATTTCCCTTTGTACGTACTATCTTTTGGTGCTAATTAGGTACTAGTAGTGCCTCCAAAGGGAAATACTTTCGGCACAGGCTGCAATTTTGGATTTTTTTCGCCGTGTCTTGAACGCCTCATGATGTTTAGACTCATTTAACAAGTTGTTACGGGACAAAGGAACGATTGTTGAATTTGAAGTTGAATTCTATCTTGAACCATCTTGAGTTCAATGCCATTCCAAGGCTGGATTCGGTTAAGCTGAGCTTTGTAGAGTTCAGATTTTATCCCATACTAAAAGCCCAGGCTTACTTAACCGGTTAACCGTTGCTGACATCGGTTAACGGTTAGAGATTTTATTAACCAGTTAGCCGGTCTGTTGAATAACAGCATAGTTATCAGGAAATTAATGTACACTAACCAGCCAAAAGTATTTGAACATTAGGGATTATAATGCAGACACATTACTTCTCCGGTTACTTATTAACGGCTATCTAAACTACCTGAAATGACTATAAATATATTATTATAGATATAAATTACAAAATATTGTGATTTCTATTCAATTTTGAAAAATTCACGAAGTGGTATAAGTTTTTCTGCCACGTGCCACTTGTGGCATAAGTGGCACAAATGGAAATGTGGCTGTATCACAGCAGAAAATATTTGGATTGATTTGAAATTAAGCGCTTAGAGTAATTTAACCATGTGGAATTCAAATCTGCAATCACAATTAATATATTAACATTGCATACAAATAAATTATTTAATTAGCTAATTATATATTTAATGAGTTTAACACCTCCATAAAAATGATGAATTCGAAAAATTTGCTGTTTTATTATTCTTTACACATCGTTTCATGTAAATAGCCATTTTGTAACATCTACTAATGTTATTATGCTGGTATAACCTCAAATGTCGGAATACCAATTATTGCTGTTCAAATACTTTTGGCCAGTTAGTGTATAAAGTATTAAAAATTATTGAATTTTATCAGAATATGTAGTCCTAAATCCATTTCTCATCACCACTTAATAAATTTTATTGGACAACATTGATTTAAATTTGCCTAAAGCACGAAATGTATCAGTTAATATACTTATGCAGTTATACTTTATACACCTGAGTCTTATTCTGTAGTATAATCAAATTTGTATAAAGGATTTATTGTATTGAGTAGGATGGGCGGTTAACCGTGATGGTTTCGAAATTACTTCTTCATCGCGAATTTGTATGAACACTTTGACTCGAAGTATATATCGTACCATCAGCACAAAACGAGGCTCAACATGTCATTGAACCCAATCCCAACAATACATCCGACTTCAATTCGTCAGAGCCAAGCCATTATTCCAAAATCTGTCAGAAAACCGCCCGCTAAACGCGTTCTGCAACCTGATCAGCTTCATCTCTTTTAAAAACGATTCGCGGTCACTAACTTTGACGACGTTGTTAAATACATAAAATCTGCTAGTGAATACCGAAAATTCACGCATTGTATTTCTGAAGCTAGTATTACTACCTATCGTGTGGAAATTTCTTCAGGCATTGCTCAGGTGAAAGAGTGTATTCACATTACAAGTGACTTACATGTTAAGTTAAGCTTTGAAAGTTCTCCTATACCTCTACCAGAATTTATAACGAACTCAGCTAACTGCAAAATTACTTCCTTGGATATGCTCACCAATTTGCCGAATTATTGCAAGAATCCATCTCATAATTTTGACATAGATCCTGTTAAAGAACTCCTAAATATTTGTAATTATTCTCCTAAGGGCTGTACATATTCTTCGCATGTTCTTCGATTCGCTCTTCAATTACGCTACACATCTCATGCTGCATATATATTTCTACATCGCCACATGCCTCTACCTAGTGTTCGATAATTACGCAAACTCAAGTCAACTCTATTGACAGTCTTAAAGCACTTTGTAAACTTCGAGACGAAGGATGTATTGGTAATGACGTGGTTCTTCTCTTAGATGAAATGCATCTTCAGCAGCAAGTGCAATTTGATGGCCAAGATATCATCGGTTGTAATGAAAATCTTGAAATGTTCAAGAGCATTCTATGCTTTATGGTTATTTCTCTCAAAAAGACCGTACCGTATGTCATTAAAGCTGTTCCAATTGTGAAATTGTCCTCAGATATTATCTTTGATTGGATACTCAACTGTCTCAAGGTTTTAAGTGATGCCAATTTCCAGCCTCGTTGCGTGATATCGGACAATCACCAGTGTAATATTTCTGCTTTCAATAAGCTCACAAAAAAAATTTCCTATTGAGAACAAAAACTATTGCATGAGAAGTCCTTTTACAGAACGAATAGTTTATTTGTTTTTTGATACCGTTCACCTCATAAAGAACGTTCGTAATAATTTACTCAACAATCGTTTCTTTACCATCCCTAGAATTGAGTTACCTCTCCTGGATTCATTGATATGTGTTCCAGACGGTCACGTATGTTGGTCTAGCTTCCACAAGGTGCATGATTATGATCTTTCATTGGGCTGTCACCTTCGTAAAGCTCCTGCACTTAACTACTCAGTACTCCATCCTGGAAATAATAAGCAGTCAGTTTCTCTTGCATTAGCTATTTTTGATTCTAAAACAACAACTGCAATGCGCCAATATCTAATGGGAGACGATTCTGTAACACCAGCATTTCTAGAACTTATGAATGCATGGTGGCTTATTGTCAATGCGAAGGAGCGGTATCACCCTAACCCGATCGATTCGAATACTTGTGAGAATAAAATCGTGTTTCTGCGAGGAATGAACGAATGGCTTACAACTTGGAAGCAGTCAGAAGCACTCGGTTTTTCCAAACAAACCTTTAATGCTATGATCACAACTAACAATGCTATTATCGAACTGTCGTCTGCATTGATCCGAGATGGTTATGAGTTTGTGTTAACAGGTCGATTCCAAACAGATCCTCTGGAAAGACGTTTCTCACATTACAGACAAATGAGTGGAGGTCGTTTCCTTGTTAGTTTGACAGAGGTTCTCGGTTCAGAATCGATTATTTCTTACCAGGCGCTGCTTAAACGCGAAATTGATTTCATTGAATTACAGCTCAATACTAAAGACGACATCAATCAGCAAATTGAGGAGTTTATTTTTGGTGTTCACTCTAACCCTCTTGAGCAGCTTGTTTTATCAAATGATACAAAAGATGTAGTTGTGTATGTTTCAGGATACATTACCCGTTCTCTCCTTAAATACTCTGAATGCCAAGATTGTTCCGAGCTTCTTCATAAAGATCCAATTGAAACTTGTTTTATTAGCGCATTAAATAGGGGCGGCCTTCAGTTACCATCTTCAATCCTTTATAGTTACGTAGAAAGCGCGTTTTGCTGTGTTGAATATTTAGAAACAAGGATGCTTGCAACCAAGATACCATTGAAACTTCTTATATGCAGTCTACTTAAAGAGCTATCAAACCAATGGGACACAACCTTTTCTTGTGAATTACATTATCCTGAATGCCGAAATCGAATAAATTCCATCATTGCTAACTTATACCTTACAGGAATATCAAGAGAGATTAGTGAAACTAGACGCAAAGACCAAGTGGAATCGTTCAAGGCAAATAAGCGTAAAAGTGCTTTGTAATTTTTATAAATTAATCTTCAATGTTTATAACTTTTACTATTATAAACTATTATCTCTGAACGAGTACAATTCTATTTGTGACATTATAATTCAATAATTAATGCACTAGCTGATCATCTCTTATTTAGAGACTTCGGCGGTTGCCAGTTGTGTATTAAGTAAGTAGACTATAACATTTTGTACTATCTGTATATAGTACATATTAAATATGATGCCAAGTCATCATAAATGGCGCCTAAACCGCAACTCTGAGAATCTCAAAAACCATCCCAATGGATTCGCCATGACTTTTTACCCCACTTATATCGAAATTGTAACTTTCAATAAAGAGTCCAACCCTGGAGTGAAAATTATAAACTGGCCTCTCTTTTTATTTGCGATTTCGGTGAGTTGCCAGTCTGTGTATTAAGTAGTCTATGTATCACCTAATTAGGGCAGTACGTATTACCTAATTACAAACTAAGTTATTAGATCATTGCATGAACTTATGATGTTTTTGGCATGAACTTGGTGTGCATATCATCTGGTAACACTAATTCAGGCATCCAATAATTTATTTGTATTCCTTCAGTGTAGCCATACATTTCTGACAGTCCTTTGTGTCGACTTGCCAACAAATTATCGCCAATCTATACATCAGTGGATCATGGAATCCATATTCAAAGATTAACGTATTTCTTTGGTCACCGTTATTATAGCAGACATTTTTTTGACTCTTAACCCCTTCAATATTTTTTTGCTTTATTTTTGTAGTGATGAACTTGGCATATTTTCTTGAGGATTCCACATCATCATTTTCTGATAATCTTCTCTTCTTTTTGTATTTTACATCTTTTGTGTTATTTTTCTTCATTTTGTCTAAATTTTCTATTCAAAAGAAGTCTGATTATAATTTTCTTGTCAATGCACATGTTTCAATTGACGAAGTATATAAAATTTTGTACCATAATACTCCTCCATCGTCAACTAATGGTTGGAAATGTATTGGTATTTTTGATGGTTGTAGGCTTTGGTCAATAAACAAACGAACTTTTTCAGGAATTCCTGGCGAATACATTTCTTGTGTGTCATTTTTAACGCACACACCTGTCAAAGATTTGATGGATGTTTTTCTTGACTCAAGAGAATTTTTCGAGTGGAATTTTATTTTTGGATCAGGTTCCCAGGTAAAAATTTATTCTAAATTGCATTTCCCTTTAGCTTCGAATGAAATTGAGAATATCTTTTTCTAGCATATTTGTCAGCATAATCACATTATTCTATACACTAGAACGCTTCGCTCGCTAGATCGCCTCGTGACGGACAACCTCTTCACGTTCGTTGTGTATTATGCACCCGGCATTTCGTGACTTGAGGAGTCATTGCAGAGTATTATTTTCAGAAATATTGTTCTTGACTTCATCCCTGAAATCGTTCATATTATATAATGATCTCTATTCCGTGGTTTTAAAAAATAAATATTATTGAAATTGGATAAGGGTGGAACAGAATCCATATGGAAGTCAATATAGTTAGGCTTCCTATTCTGATTATTTCCCTTCTATTTACCAGGGCTTTTCAGGAGTCACCGAGTCATGTGACTCGAGTCACCGAGTCATTTGACTCGTGATAAAATTTCAGTGACTCGAGTCACCGAGTCAGTTGACTCGTGACAAATTTCGATGACTCGAGTCAATTGACCCGTGACAAAATTAATTGACTAGAGTCACCGAGTCTAACTCGATGCCTCGTGGTGACTCGCGAGTCATCGAGTCAATCAAGTGACTCCTGCTATTTACCAAATTTGATATTTCTAACATTAATAATTGAATTTAACTAGCGCGCTTCGCTTGCTAGCTCCCTTCAAGGCAGAACACAACCACACTCCAACCGCAAATAATTTATATTCCCACATTAATTGTAATCATGTGGTAATGAGTAAGCATAATGATAAGATGGTGTGATCAACATGTCCGCATCATTAATTTCCATATTCTATTAAATTTCCAGATGTTTTTCTCTAGGAGGGTCCGAACCATATGCGATTAAGTGAATTTTCACTCTTCTCAAAATTGACGAATGGAAACATCAATATATACAATCGTGACCTTCGATATATAAGGCCATACCACTGAGTATATTTTTCTGGACCATGGATTACTTAAAGTCCATTGATAAATAGGTTATTTATATTTATCTCCATAACTACTAATGATAGACGTCATAAATGTACTATAACTATATAGGAACTTGGTATCAAGGTATGCATAGCATCCTTCAGAATTGTGCTATTTCACCATATGATGACGTAATCGCTATTTGGGTGCGAAATATCTTGTTTTAATAACCTGCTTTTACCATAGTTAATCGCGTTATAAATGTTCAAGATTGGAACATGATGATGCCCAGGACTTGTTAAAAAAATATTGAAATTATAAATGGAATGTTGACGCATTCCTCGGTTGCTAGGGATATGTATATTTCCTAAAATGAACCATAACTCAGACTATCAATTTTATGTAAACTGGGCTAGTTCTGATCTATCGGGAGTAGGTAACTTCCTATTCATTGATAATACATCAATTATGCTTAACTTCATTAACTTTTGAGATATTGAGATAATTAGCTTATAAACGTTTATGATTCTGGATAAAAAATTTAAATTAAACTTATTTTTTATTTTACACTGTGAGGTGACATCAAAATAGTTTTTTACAACATTTTTTCGAAATTGATTCTAAAACTTTGCATTCATGTTTCTGACTATCTGACGTTTCTTAGTCAAAATATTTCATAAGAATATTGACATTCCTATGAGATATAGCTTTGCAAAGTTGAACATGTATTTACTTCAGATTATATATTTATATTATGATCGAGTGAACAAGCACACTTGTGCTACTATTTTCATCTATTTGGTGATCATCCGATGATGATTTGTAATATTTTAGCGTTTTCAATTTGTCTTTACCAGCGCTTCATCTAGGCGTGCGCGATGCGCCTCTAGGCGCGTAATTTTGATGGGGCAAACTTTTCAGGCGCGCGAAAATCGAGAGATGCTCCCATGAATGTAATACAAATTAAGTATTTTATTCGCGTGTGAGCGAGCTCAAACTAAATATAGCCGCGCAGGAAATTTTACCTGGATGAAAACTTGGTCTTCACCATTATCATTTATATACAAGCTAGGTATCGTACTTTCTCCTCAATATTTGTACTGCATTCAAAACAATAAATTAATATTGCTACTATTTCATGCAAAGACAACTGATGTTTTAATTCCCTATAATTCACAGACAATATGTAATACATTATTGATAATTAATATTAACTTTGACGTGGAAGATAGGTATACACGTATTTGATGCAGAAGTGGAGATGATTAGTTTATGATTCTCTTTATTGGTCTGGTTTGAAGGCCTATATCGCGAATTTAGTTGGTGTAGATTTGACCTAAGGGGGGCGGATTAATATATACTTGTTTCGGAACCTGCAACCCTCGTGTTCTTGCGGCTCAAAGATCTGAATATTTTGCTTTACGGGGCGGGTACGGGTCACGGATTTTCTTTCGGGTTGGTGTGGGTTATCGCGGGTTAGTTGCAAGAGATTTGCTTTCAGAGGAATTTGAAGTATCTGACTCAAGTATATTACTATTTTAATTGAGCACCATTAGGTTTCGAATTACTATAATACTCAACGTAATACTTGCGAATATTATGTTGACAGCGAGGGTTGTGGGTTAGATGCGGGTTGATTTGGTTATAGCAGTGTTTTGCGTGGCGGGAAGGGTGCGGCACCCGCATACGACCCGCGCAGGGATCTAGTGTGGATTTTCGGCTTTGGTGTATTTTTTAATCAATCTTTATCAATCCTTACCAAATCTCATTGTTTTGATTAGATTATCAGAGGATGGCTATCTGTACTGCACTGCGGTCTGTAGATGATAATGATGATGTGCGGGTGTGTGTTCCATCATTATTCCAGTCTGTAGATTAATGATTTTAAGATGGTGCATTATTCAATATTCTTATTGTAATTAGTTATTGAGATATTTTTTCCTTGAAGCTTGACTGGTATTAACATGAAGAGAACTATCACTTGTATATTCAGGATTAAGTAGAATTGGTGATTGATGGAAAGGTTTTTGATCAGATGAATAGTTTGAAGAATAATCCATCTTTTTATAGTAAATGGACTATTCGCTGGGAGGTGTTTTCAGGAAGATAACTATTATATTAAGTATTGAGAAGAATTGGTGATAGAGGGAAAGAGTATTTGTTTAGATGAAGGCCGGCTGAAATCCTTCAGCTAGCATTAGATCAGTATTACATTCTAATTAAATAAACTTCCTTAATGTTTAATACTGAGAGAGACTAGTTGGCTTTGAATTAACTAAATTAATTGATGCCTATCTAACGTCCTGCCAAAAAATCAGTGCCTTTGTATAGAGTATATTAGTGCATAATATACACTCACCTACCAAAAGGATTCGTACCAATCATAATTTGTGCCACAAATGGCACATGGCAAAAATATGTTTCGAATTTCTTGTGTATCTTGTCAAACTAATCTGAAGTATTGTATTTTTCGAGTTTGGTTAACAGCTTGTATTAGTAATCTTTGGGGCCATTTAAAGTGACTGTAAGCTAACAACTAATTGTAGGAATGTTTAGAAAAATTTCAGCAAAAGTAATTCTTACATGTAGAATTCAAGACTGCATTTAAGCTTTATTATTTCGAAACATTTTTGGTAAACAGAAACAAATATTTATTGAGCTCATTATCTAGTTAATTTGGTTAACACTTCAAAAAAAAATCCAAAATTGCAGCCTGTGCCGACGCATTTCCCTTTGGAGGCACTACATTTGGTGGTTGAGTAACTAGTAGTGCCTCCAAAGGGAATACTTTCGATACAGGCTAAATTTTGGATTTTTTAGCCATGTCATGAACGGCTCAAGGTGTTTAGACCCATTTATCAAGTTTTACGCGACAAAGGAACGATTGATAAATTTGAAGTTCGTTTCTATCTTAAACAATGTGAATTTAATGCCATTATTTAATTAAGTATAGATAATAAATTATATAAATACGTAGTTAATTATTTTAGCAATGTTATCCACGGTGAGTTGAGGTAAGTCAACAAATTCCTTATTTTATTTTATTATATTTAATCCTTTATATTGTAATACTACAATTAAAAAGAATGCCAGCACGAATTCACAAGTAGAATCAATATAATTATGGCAAGTTGAAACAATAGAGTAAGATTTATCAATTAAATCAATATACATGTATTTCTTACAAGTTGAAACAATAGAACTTGATTTAACAGTTTTACTGAAACTGAAGTGTGAGTAAACAGATAAATTTTAACCCTTATTTATTGCATTAATTAAACCCTTTATAAAAAAATATTATTCCATCAGACGCAGATTTTTATGGTGACTCCAATGGTGGAATACAAATTTGGGGTTTAGTATAATTTCTTTTCAGTTATGGGCCAAACAAATTTTGAAAGGTGTTAGAAATGTGTCCAAAATTCGTTCAATATAAATCGTAACCCTATGTGTAAATTATACGGTTGCATCGCACCTACATGCCAAGTTTCAGCCCATCAACTATAAAGCTTTGGCCAGGGCACCGTCTAAGAGAAAAAAATACAAAATACAAAATAACGGCAGTAATTTCATTTCTGGCCCACTATACTATTTTATAGTCAGCACAGTAAAAAACTTAAAACTTACAATAATTTTCTATCATTATTAACCATGATATACCAACTTATGAGTCCCATCATACCGAAACCCAATTTAGTGTGTACTTCTTTTGAAATGTTAATGAAAGTGGAAATTATTGATCTGTACGAATACTTTGTTAGGTGAGTGTACGATCTTCAACATTATTTATCTTTTTTTAATTTTATGTATTTCTTATAGATACATTTATCTTTTTTTAATTTTATGTATTTTTTATTTTTATACTATTAATTCGATAAATTATCAGGTATTATTTTATGTAACTCCAATATCGGTTCATAATGGTCCACTGTGTGTTTTAGTATCCATTATTTGCTCCAAACTAGCACTTTTTCCAGAATACAGCATCCATTTATTTCTGTAGTATTTAGAGTGGCGTACATAGGCGCAAAACCCGTGGGTGCCTTGGGTGCCAGGGCACCCACGACAGAATTTGTTTTGATATTTTTAGTTAAAAAATACAATTTCTTAACAAATTAAATCGATAAATTTTGATGTCACAGAATAGAAATCATCACTTCGACCTTTTCTCATTCCTTTCAACAGCTGCCTCATGTCTTCTCTTCAACCTGACCACTGCACGGTTACCCACGACAGTTGCGCTGAACATGAAAAACTTGCGACAATGGTGGCGTATCCAGCTCTAGACTTGTGGTGGTGCGTCGGTGGTGCATGGGCTCATCGCGGTGGTGCACGCGGTTGTCTCATTCTGCCCTCCCCCCCGTATCCCGATTGGGTTGAGTATTCATTACTCAAGGATGCCGTATTCTGTTTCTGCTGCCGTCATTTTGGACATCCGGGTATCGCCTTAGCTTTTACTTTGAACGGGTTCGTCAATTGGAATAAACCCAAAGGTATGAGTAATCATGAGATCACTCCTGACCACAAGTTATAACATCTCTCGTGGATTCAGTTCCAGAATGTTCTGACTGGTAGGGAGAAGAGTATTGCAGTGAGACTATGTGAAGAGGGGACAAGTTGAAAGCAGAAATTCAATTCTACATCAAGACTGTTTGTAGAGTGATTCGATTGCTAGCGCTCCAGGATATACTTCTTCGTCGTCACAGAGAGGGTGAAGATTCTCTCAACCGGGGTAATTTTCTTGAGACAGTCATGCTTATTCCTGATCATGACGAGATTGTGAAGAGGAAGCTTACTTAGAAAGAAAATGCCAAATATACGAGTCCGGATATTCAAAACGAGCTCCTGGGTATAATGGCTACACTGGTTCGAGAAGGAATCATGCGTGATTTGGAACGAAGTCTGCGATGAAACTAAAGACATTACAAAGATTGAACGACTGGCTTGTGTTGCACATGGTATATGGGGATGAGTGCCCTTCCAGGCCCACAGTAGTATACAAATGGATAGAACTATTCGAGGAGGGCTGGGATATCTATGAGGACTCTTTCCCTGCATGTCGCCCAAAATCGTCAGGTCTCCGCAGTAACGTTCAGCTGATTGAGAGAATACTGGATTAAGACAGACGAATTAATTAGAGAAGTGGGACCCAAAATAAAGCATTCAGCACCCCTCCCGAATTCTTTGCCACCTGCATAGATAAGTTGAGAGTGAGATGGGAATGCTGCAGGAAGTTGAAGGGGGAATATTTGCAGCGTTTTTATGATGAATTTCTATACTTAATATAAATATATTTGTTTGTGACAAATTGGTAATTGGTAAGTAACTTTGGGACAACCCTTGTATTACTTATATCTTCTCACTCAGCATTATAACAATTTATGAACCTTGAGCTTTACCAGAAGTTGCTCTATAGCTCTATGTTTTATTTGTTGTTGGAGCTTATGTTATAGTATTAATGATTTTACCCTTGATTGTCTAGTTTTACTACTCTTTTCATTTAGAGTCGGCATTCTTTAGCTCCTAATTTGACAAGTAAACTAACTGAAGAAGCTGTTGTAATAGATTGCACTGTTAAATTCATACTTGGGCAATGTATTTTGCCTGACTTTAGATGTCCAATAAAAATTCGTTTTAAACAATTTGAAAATAGTGCAATTATTTTATATATTCCTGAGCGAAAATTTATTTGTGGATGTATATGGATCCTTTTCTATCTAAATACAATTTCTCACAAAAGAGGTGTTTCCGAAGTTACAACACTAATTTGTACATTCAAATACCTTCCGTTTCTTGACCATACCTTGCCATTTTTGAAACTTATTTCTAGTGTGAAAGATTATATATATATGAAACAACATGGAGCTTATTCATCCAAAATATCTATAAAATGTGATCCAATCCAAAGTACACAACCCAATATCAAACAAATAGAATCAAAATCAAATGTTTTTGATAAGAAGATTTCTTTCCAACACGCAAATGATCATCAATATATTAATGAAATTGATTCAAAGACTGAACAGGTATGACTTCTCTGATACTTATGATATTATTAATTAATTTTAATTAATTAATTTATTATTTAAACCCCTTCGTTTCCTTGGGATAAAAGGTTAAATAGAAAATCCCCATTTTCAATTGAAATTGAATTAACTTTCAGTTTTACTTTCACTTTCCGAGGCAACGAAGGTTATATAATTATGCATCTATATTTTGATTCTAGATCAATATACTGCGATCTAATTTTAATGGGTCCTAATTATCGGTCTAACAAATTTAGTTAAAAGTCTACCAAAATTCGTTATACCTCAAACAAAATTCGTGAAATGTCTAACAGATTTGCCATTACCAAAATTAGTGAAAAGTCTAACAAAATTAATGAAAAGTACAAAATTACTGATACAGCTAGCTGCTCTAATTAAGCTAATCCTACATTCAGGGGCGTTCTGTGTGGGAGCTATGGGGGGTGCTGCACCCCCCACTTTTCGCCTATCTGGTCGGTAAATCCTGGGTCGTCGGAAAAACTGATCGATTAACAGTAATTTCGGATATTCTTGTTGATGAAACATGTGGGTAAACTGTTCTATCTGCCTCAACTTATAGCACCAATGCCTGTTCGTTGGTAAAACCAAGAAGTTACCCCCCCCCCCCCCCCACTCAAAATGGTCACGAGACGCCCCTACCTACATTATCAACTACAGTCGAACCTCGTTAATACGAACACCAACGGACGATAAAAATCTGTTCGCTTTATCCGGAGTTCGTCTTAACCGGAGTAATACCCATTGAATAGCCTTTGTAGGGACCTGATTTTGTGGAACTGTTTGTTCGTCTTATCCGGAATTTTGTATTAACCGTGTTCGTACTAACGAGGTTCTACTGTATCAAGCTATATACTTTATTGGACAATTAATGCACTCATATAGTAAATTATATGGGTTAGTTTTAAATGAATTTGTTATACTTTTCATTAATTTCGTTAGGCTTTTCATTAATTTTGTTATACTTTTCAGTAATTTTGTCAGACTTTTCAGTAATTTTGGTAATGGCAAATCTGTTAGACATTTCACAAATTTTGTTAGAGGTATAACGAATTTTGGTAGAAGTTTTAACTAAATTTGTTAGACCGATAATTATAAGCGAATTTTAATCAATACCAACTGTTGTTATTTTTATTAGATATTTGTATTAACCCTAGCACCTTTGATGGTTTTCGGAGTCATTTTGCATAAATATTGCTAAATTTCGTTACCTTTTTACTCCTTTAAGTTTGAACTCTAAATTTATTAATTTCATAAGAAAGTAATCAATACACTGTAGTTTGTGGCAGTAAGTAAAGAATAGGTAGGTACTTATATACAGTCGAAATCGGGTTTTTTTGCCCCCCAAATGCACGACAAAAGGAGGCAAAAAACCCAATAAGAAAAAAAACCCGATGGAAAACACATTAAGATATCACATTTTGCACGACAAAAGGAGCCAAAAAAAACCAATAAGCAAAAAACCCCGATTTCGACTGTATTAAATAGCCATATTGAATGTATAATTACATATGGGTTATCATTCTATCATGCATAGGAAATTAACCTAATTATTCAAAAAAATGTATGGCTTCAATTTTTTAGATATGACTTGATTCTAAAATTTCGATTACTTCACACCTCGCGAAGTTATGACGTGATTGTCACATTTTGAGAAGCATGAAAATTCACTTAATTGCACATAATCCGCCCCCTCGAAGAGATAAAATCTGGAAATTTAATACAACATGCACATTAATGATGCGGACACGTTTGTAACATCAGATTGCCAATATGCTTACTCTTTACGCTTGATGAAGTAATCATTCAATTTTCACATTGTTAAATTTGCTCCTTTTAGGCCTATTTACGCTTTAAATCAATGTTAGTAATGTTATAGACTAAGTGACAATTCAGTAAGTTATAATGAAATATAAATAAAGTAGACAACACTACTGGATATATCTATCGAGACTGACTATTAGTTGTGGTTGGCTAATAAGTATTGCTTCTAACCAGGGGCGGATCAAGGAGGGCTGGGCCCTGGGGCAAGTTGTGGGTGTGAGGCCCATTTACTTTCTAGGATTATTATTACTAGAAATAATAAAAAATTCGGTAATATCAGGGATGCCAACCTCTGGAAACCAAAAATCGGGAGATTTTTCCAATTTGGAGGGAGTTTTAATAAAATAGCGGGAGGTCGAAGATGAAAATTCGGGAGCCTTTCAAGCAACAAGTTTTTTGAGTTTTCGTTTTTTTCAAGTTTTTTAGTTATAGTTTTTTGTTTTTGTTTTTTTCGTGGACCAAGTTTTTTCCTAATTGTAGATATCAAAACATACTAATAATCATATAATATCGTTTTATTCATTATAGATTTTTAAAAATAGCATACCGTATTTATTCGAATAGTAGCCTAGGCGATTAATTGATTTTAGCCATTTAATGACAAATAATTTTTGTGAGTTTTCGAGAATATCACATGTTGATACAATTTATTTAGTATAGTCGGTTGATAATCGTAATGCGACTAATATTAGATACATTAATATTCTCAGGGTACCCGTGGTAAATTTGTATTTGCTAATTTGGGGGGCTATTATTGGAGGTAGGAGATTATTAGAATAGGGGCTACTATTAGTGTATACAGGGGCGTCGGAAGCGTGAAATCGGGGAGGGGGCAATCAGAATTTAGAGGGGGCACAGACAAAAAGCTAATTCTTAGTAGTATAAAACCCCACGTGATTTTATGTCTTTTTTGATAGTTTCTCATCGGATAAGAGCAGTGGTATCATGACATTTGAACTCATGTGTATCATTGGTGTTGTTATTTCATCTATTTGGACAGGGGAAGAGGCACAGGCGAGGGGATGCACAGATGTGGGGGGCACCGTGGGGGGGGCACCGAGATTTTTGAGGGGGGCACGTGCCCCCCTGTGCCCCCCCCTTCTGACGCCCCTGAGTGTATATACGGTATATTTTGAGTCTCCCGATATTCTTGACTAATTTACGTGAATAATTTAAACAAATCCCGTTATTTACTTAATTATCATAAAATCTAAATATATAAACAATTTCCAAAAAGCGGGAGTTTTAAAAGTTTGGCTGGTGTTCGGGAGGATTGGAGAAAAAAAGGCAAAAAATCGGGAGGGTTGGCAACCCTGGTAATATGATATGTCCCACAGAATCGTGATGTACAACGGTCCTTATTAATGTAAGACTGTAGACTCTCGTAAATACAAACAGGGATAAGGCAGACATATTAATTTCACCATCCTATCAAATGAATACTAATGACTTTGGTTTATTTAATACGAATTTCGGTTATTGCGAACTAAATCTGACAGTCCCCCATGGATCGTATGAACGAGAGTTTACATTACTGTAACTATTTCCCTTTCCCTCTCAATAATGTCAATCGAGAACGACATTCATTGGGATCTTGACTTCTCGACAATATTTGAAACATTTGCATGTCAAAAAATCCGAAACGTTGCAGTTGAAAATTAGATATGCCAATTCTAGTGACCCTTAGTAATATTTTATATAAAAATTATTTCCAATAAACAAAAATTCCCTCTATTTTTGGGATAATCTTTCGTTTCATATCTTGAGTGGGCCCCCTGAACCTTGGGGGCCCTGGGGCACGTGCCCCCCCGTGTCCCTTGGTTAATCCGCCTCTGCTTCTAACGTTGTTATTACATCGGCTCATGACAGAAGTATATAGACCACACACCAACCGCGAAGCGATTGGTGTGTGGTTGTGTTCTGCCACGAAGCCCGCTAGTAGAGAGTTAATATTTTATTTATTAGCCCGCTGATTAGTTCCTCTAAGTGTGCTATTATTTGTATAAAGTTGAGTTATATTGGCCCAGGAAATGAATCTAATATACAAAGGTAAGTATCTTGGCCCAACTGACCAGGGGTTTATCTAGTTGCCTGGCCGGCACTTTAAAGTGCCTGCCAGGCATCAGTTGTGGTCAAAAAGTGCGTGATTTTCAAATCGATTTAGGTCCCGGGTGTATTTCCAGATTTTCTGGTCGAGAAATGCTTTGATAAACAACTGTTTGTGCACCGTAGCAGTTTTATCTCCTTAAAATAATGCCGCATCATTGAATTATACTGATATGTATTATGGCTAAACCTCTAGGGTGCCGGAAAATTTCTACCTCCATAATAAAGTGCCAGCCACGAAAATCCTAGATACCCCTTGCAACTGACCCAATTTCATGATATTCACTTAACACTCTAAGTAACGCAGCAAGTTGTGTGTGGATCTTTTGTAGATTAAAGACCTCAAAACAATCTGAGTTATCGGAGAAAAGCTCTTCGAGCTACGCTCCTGTTGATATTGTTCCTCCCTTGAATGAGGTTGGTCAACTTACAAACCACTGTTTTTCCTAAATAAGTGCTTGTATTTGTTTTTCGAACTCTTTACACGTTCTACTTTTATTGACCAACTCACTTACCAATATGATTGTTATCAGATTAAACCACTTGTGGAATTGGTTCTTTAAGTTAATATTATCTTAAGGCTAAAAAATTCTATACTAATCTAAAGTTGCATGTTTATGAATTAATTCGACGAGGAAAACTTAGTATTTGGTGAATGGTATATAAAATAGGGTACAACGGTGCTAGGACATCTTCCCGAAATACAGTTATTTTAGGAATAATGTTAATAAAGAACTATATAATTAATTAGCTAATATGTATATGTATGTGTTTAGTGGAACATGAAAATAATGAAAGCAATGGGAAAATATTAAATAAATATTACTAAGATAAATTATGTGATATGCCACGAAGATATTCTAAATGCGGGATGTATATATATTCGTCGACTAGCTTCTCGATACGTTTATTTAGCTGGACATACTTCTTCTTGGATTTGGCTAATTCATACCCACTTCTAAATTTTTCCAATGTTATTTCACAATTGCTCTGTTCTATTAAAATTTGTGAATCAGTTTAGATATGATAGGATGTGTAGTATTAATTCGAATATCAAAGCCTCTATGCCAAACTTGTACATATTATTTGTCCTTGGTAAAATTTGTTTGACTCTCTCCCTTACGTTCCATAATTATATTGAAGATAAAGGACGGCGTCTTCGTCCATGAAGGTCTATACCAATCCAAGTCCTTTCAAAATAGTTAAGAAAATCGCTCAAATAATCTACAAGCTCATCACTTAGCCAATCGACGAGTTCTTCATAGCATGGGATTACATCTATTGCTGTTACAAAAGCTAGGGCCCTAAATTGTTTCATAATTACCGAAAATTCTTCATCATTTTGGCAGCGTTTTTCCACTCCGAAGGCCTGAATGTGTCTCCAAATTGCTTGTCCGAAGTTAAAAAAACTCATCCTTGAATTACAGCATTTGGAAAATTGTGTGTTGCTCCTTTAGTGTTGAAAATATCTGATTATACGTCACCTCGGTTTTATCCTTGGCAATGCAAAATACCATTGGGATTGTGACTGTCTCATTTAGCAACGCGTGTATAGTGTATGACTGATATCCAATAGGCGCAGAGTCAAATGTTCCGTCACAAAACCTATGTCGGTATCGTGCTATCATTAATATGTTTTCCTGCGTTCCAAGGATAGTTAGATCTATCTCTGGGCTTTTCGAGATTAAAAATTGTTGTCCTCTCGTTGTGTATCAGTTCGGTAAAATCTACCTCTGCAATTTTCCTCTTACGTCGAACAATTTATACAAGGATTCTTTAGAGGGTAGTTTTACTGCTGCAGCAATAGAAATGGAGCTATAGTGGAATGTTGGATGACTGATGAAGTCACATCGTCAGTTTGAGTGGATCGTAATTTAATTGCTCCTATAGTTTTTGCTGCTTCAACAGAGGCAGTATCAGCTTGATGTTTGTGGCTTGAGGGAACCTTTTTCACTGAACCACTGACTATATACTTAATCTTACGACTACTACAAATTCCTCTCTTCTCGCAACGCCAGTAGGTTACATCAGCTAAGTCCTTATCTTTCACATAAATGTACCCATTGTAGAGTAGCTTTCTTCCTCCGAAAATTGTCGGCGTGAGCTCCATAAATATTCTTTATTTAAGTGATTAACACGTGCTTTATATGACATCATACTGATTTATTGTTTACAAACACCACTCTCACAAATTTAATTTTCAATTTATTTTAGTCATTCGTTGACAAACACCACAGCCAATATTGGATTAGCCATTTATTTCAGTAATTTGCTTACATAAACACCAAAACAATCAATAACAGACAATATATTATTTCGGCAAGATGTCTTTCGGCATGATGTCCTTTCGGCAAGATGGGCGGACACGGGTACAACTTATGGGTTACAAGTATATGACTTTATTCGCTAATCAGTGCCCCATACTACTGTGTAATTTACTTTTCAATGATATATGTTTTGTAATTTATTGGAATCCAGAGCGTTATATACGTATACTATTAAAACAAGGCTTGTATCTTCCGAGTTGATTGAAGAGACTCGAAGGTTCTCTCTTCAATAAGTTAATGTTTTTAACCCAAATTTCCGACTTCTCATAAATTATCATGTCATTTTCACATTTTAAGAATCGGGAAAATTCACTTGATCACACATAATTCGCACCCTCTAGAGAATAATAGAACATTGACATTAATAATGAGGACATTTTGGTCACACAATTTTATCAATATGCTTTCTCATTATCTAATGATAACGTAATCATTTTACTTTGATTGATTTGAATATATTTAATTATTTATTACTAGCGCGCTTCGCTTGCTAGGTCGCTTCGCGGCAGAACACAACCACACACCAACCGCTTCGCGGTTGGTGTGTGGTTTATATACTCCTAATATTGATTATAAAGCGTAAATAGGCCTAAAATGTCAAATTTAACAATGTGAAATTTTATTGGTGATCTGGTGTGACCAATGTGTCCGCATCATTAATGTACATGTTCTATTAAATTTTCAGATTTTTATCTCTTAGAGGGCGCGAATTATGTGCGATTAAGTGAATTTTCAGGTTTCTCGAAATGTGACAATGACGTCATAACTTGTCGAGGTGTGAGAAATTTTGAGTGGAAACCTCAACTTGTTGGCGGGTGCCAAAAGTTACCCCTATATGCCAAAAATCACATTTGGAAACCGTCCACTTTCTTCAATCAACTCGTAACATACAAACAAATATATACACATACCTACCCTGGCTTGTGTTTTAATAGTATAGATTATTATGCAGTTTTGGATTTATCATCATTTACCGAATTTAATGATACTTATACGTATTATAATTATTGATTACTCCAAATTTGTTCCTCCTTATTTTTCCCTTTAAATGAATTCTTCCTTTCCTTTCTTTAAGTCTAATAGCCCCTCTACATCATATGGCCTTGAAGGATTGCAATTTTGATCAATTTTTCTTGACCCTGTATATTTATGACATTTGTTTTCAGTCTTCGATGCAATGAAAAGCTCTGCTCTGTTTCGCATATAGATGATGGTATATATATATACTATATATATATATATATAAAGTGTCTTTTTATCTCACATAAATGGACACTTTTTAAAAGTTTGCTTTTTTTACAACACAATTTAGATAAAAAAAAGCTAAATTCCCTATAAGGAAATCCACCATAAAAAGTGTCTTTTATGGAGTATTTTCCAATAAAAGTGTCTGGTTATTTAGAATAACTAGACACTTTCTAACAGTATATATATATATATATATATACGTATATATGAATATTCCTTGCTCAGAATGGAGATTCTTGAACAATTTTCCATTATTGGCTCTTCTTTTATCTGGTGTCTCAGTTCTTATACGCTTGAATTGACTCATTTCGTGCACTCCCTTGAAAACCACAATGATAATTTATACGCAGATTTTTATAGTTACCCGCTTAGATGTTATTATATTTAACATTTATTCGCGATTATTAACTTAGGTGGGCGATTATATGGGGTAAGCGATTATTCGAGTAGGGGCTACTATTCAAGTAACTACGGTACTGAAGTGCAAAATAATTACTTAAGCAATATTCGTTGAGTTTGCCTTTCGTTAAAATTAAGTTTGTACTGTACTGTGTATAATCGTACTATATAGGTACGAATTTATCGAAGTTGCATAAGTTATAAGGATCTTAATGTTAATATTTGTTAATTAATCAGAGCTTCTTTACTTTTTAGATTATTTATTATTCTTTATATATATTTTTAGAATGTCGGACATTTCGTCTACGTACATTTCGTCTACGGACATGCCTAAATTGCAAAAAATCACCAGGAAATACGTTAAGTTTATTTTTACGTTTAACAATAAATGATACTTTTGTGCGATTGTTATACAAATCACATCAAGATTACAATTACCACAATTTTCTATATATAAATACATATTTTATTGTAATTTCAGAATTGATTGAAGAAGCTGGATGGTTTCATAAGTTGATTTTTGTCTACAGGGAAAACCTTTGCTACTACCCAACAATTTGAGGGTTCCACCTAATTGTGACGTCATTCACACTTCTCTAGAAGTGTGAGCAAGCATTAATTGCTGATAATTCGCACCCTCTTTGAGACATATATTTGAAAATTTAATGCGACATGAAACCTGCTGTCTCGGTTGCTTCGTGATTAAACATTTTCATTATATTTCTGCAATTAGCACCCTTTTCTGAATTTTAACATGTTAGAGATTAAAGTTCATGATAAATTGGGGTTATTAGTCCATATAAGTCGAAATTCGTATTTTGAATGAATATTATAAATATTTTTTGTTTTAGTGTATAAACTTGTATTCTCTTTATCTTAGTTCCATATGTTTCCACCACAAACATACACCTTGCTGCCTCTGTGGACTCTTTTTGTGTGTCCCCACCTCAATAAGTATTGCTACTATTGCGGAGTCTCGTGGTCGGAAGTAGTGCTGTATATGTTGCAGGCCAAATGCGTTTCCAGGCGAAACGCGTTTCGCCTGAGAAAAGACGCCAAACGCGTTTCGCCTAGGCCATGAGCGTTTCCATTTTTATATAATCATCATAGGTGTCTATTATTAGATATATTGAAATCACTATATGCTATTTATCGTTGATGTGGTAATTAGAGGCTATTATTAAGCAGTTAATTAAGATCATCCAAGCTCTTACTTTTCATTCATACACTTATTTAATTATTATTTATTTATACGATTCGAATTAAATTAACCTTCGTTATAGTATAGTATTTTATTATTATAATTCATTATTAATTAAGGATCAATACAATTTACACAAATTCTAATACTGAGTAACGAATTTTTATATCTAAGTGTCCGATTTTGTGATTAGTATCTTATGTGACTTATGTAGCATTATTTACATTCTGACAGCTAAGTTTAACTACATATGTTTAATTGACAATTTAAAGTCAACATGAAACAATTGCTATTGAAGCCAATCTATTAGTTCGGAGTCTGAATACATTAGTAAATACTAAATAGTAATAGTAATATTTCTCCTAGATATACTTATCCATAGTTTTCGTACCAATTAATAATTTGTACCACAAATTCCAAATGGCGGAAATGAATTGCGAAATTAATGTGTATCTTATCAAACTAATCTGAAAAACAGAATTTTCCAAGTTTGGTTGATTGCTTGTTATGCTAAATGTTTGGGACAATTTGGGGCCGTCGACATTTCAAAATGGCCTGCATATTCCTACCATGTTCCACTTGTAGCACAGGTGGCACAAATTTAAAGTGACTGTAAGTTAAAAACTAATTGTACTAATAGTTACTGCAGGGTATCCCCTTAAGTAATTTATTTGTCAACAGTATGACATTTAATGGATGATACACTGAGACTTATCTAATCGCTGTGTTCTGGATACACAACTAACGTAACCATGATTCAAAGCGGATCATCGCCCTGTGTAGCAGCCCATATTATACCCGGTACCCCCCACCAGAATATTCCCGGTGTATAACTAGCCTAGCCTAGTTTGTACCCCGGGGGTTAAACTGGGCTAGCCCAGAATATTCCTCCTGTCTTCGTTTATAATAGCATGTGCAAAATATAGATTATTTGGTGTAATCTATGATAGCATTATGTTGTATGAGTTACAGAGTACAGACTGTTTCATAAATAGGAAACCGCCTCAGAGTTAGTAAAATCCATTGCAGCTACTCTTTATATTTGTATCACATTTATAGATAGACAACATGTGCGAATCAATGGGATGGGGGCAGGAAAGTATATTAGTCCTAACAGCAGTCTCTATACCACGGTCAAAACTATTCTACATACCTCTCTAATTTGTTCACCGGTTGATTAATTTTATTGCTAATTAACCAAAAAGTACTATTAATTTTAAGTATCGTATAAGAGGTTTAAAATAATTATTGTAGACAATCCCCCAAATCCCTCTTGTATTACTCGCAAAACATGCAACCCCCCCTGTAAATATACTTGGATCTGCACCCGGACATAGCACCACAAAATAATTTCTATGTTTCTCTTTTTGAGAGCCCTTCTGTCTCGGTCGCTTTGCGGCGGATAATCAGTTAGGTCAGGTCTGCTTATTGTGAACAATTTTTTAAAATGAAAAACTTTTTTGTATGTATATGGGTCCAATTTAACAACTTACATAGGGTTGTATTAAGTCGTGTTCGTCTATTATGAAGTCTCTATTATGAACACAATATTGGACCCTTGAATGTTCAAAATAATAGAACCTGACTATACTTGCTTACCTTATCTAAGTTTTGGAAGTTAGTTTATATCTCCAATATAAATTCGGTTTCTATTATCCTAACGCTTTAATACAATGCGAACAACAAACACAAACAACAATCGAGTTTTAATAACATAGATATTTCCACCATTACGGTATATAAACAGTATGGTATAACAATCCGTGTGCAAACATTATTCTGTCCTAGCCCAGATTATACCACCAATTGGGTATAATCTGGGCTAGGGGGGTATAATATAGGCTAGCCCAATTTAACCCCCTGGTATAAACTAGGCTAGGCTAGTTTATACCGGGGTATATTCTGGTGGGGGGTATAATCTGGGCCGCTACACCTATAGGTAAATTCATGTGTGTAACATGTTATAACCGTACAGTAGAATCTGCATAATTCGACACTCGTTTGGATAAGAAATTCGTATCGGATTTATGGCGAATTCCGGATTATAAGGGGTCGGTTAAGCAGTTTGTATTATATCCCAGTTACAATCGTCATAATTGGATCTACCCTTAGTTATATGCAAAGTTAGTTCTGGTTATAACAACCATGGTGATAATGGTGCCAGCGGTCCCCCCCAAATAATATCTCCCGGACCTATTGCACTAGGGCCAGCTGTCCCCCCTAAGTGTCAGTTGTTCCCTACTCGGACTATTCACCCTAGGGCCAGATGTACTCTGGACAGCAATTATCCCATATCCTGACAGCTGACTCAGATTCATGTTGAAAACTATAGAATCGCTACTATAACTACATGTATTACTTACAAATCTATTTAACTAGCATCATCTCTTTAAAGCCCATTTTCCGTGGCATTTTTGATGGAGGAAACATAGTTACTAAACTAAAGTGATAAAAATGTATAGTATTGGGAAAATATGCAACACTTAAATAAAGAATATAATACTAGTAATGTACATTGTGAAATTTAACTATTCTGGGATCCTAGTGTTGAGGAGCCCAAGGACATCTGATCCAAGGGAGAGATCTAACCCTATAGCCACATGTCTCGGGGGACCGCTGGCATTCCGACACCGGAACTAACCATGTTTATAACCAGAACCTACCATACTTATAACAATGTTCAGATCAGAGTGGACCATGGGTCAGATGGGTCATGGGTCACGGCTCCGTGACCCATGACCCATGACACATTTGGAATTTCAATGTCATCTTCGGTTAAAATACGTTTCACTCATCATCATCATTATTATTATAACATTGATGTGCATTGATATACTAAACATATTCGACATTGCAACAAGTAGTTTTGTTGAGGTATTTAAACCGTTATTCTGTTATTCTGTTAATGTTACATTATAGTATTTAGATATTTAAAATTGTTTGATGGGTCAATGGGTCACTCGATGGGTCATGGGTCAATGGCTCAATGGGTCATGGGTCAGAAATGGGATGGGTCAGATGGGTCAAGGGTCACCAATGTTGACCCATGGTCCACTCTGGTTCAGATGCGGTTAAATCATGGTCACTGGGATGAAACTACGGAAATAACCGGTTCTACAAATACGTAGTTACATCCCGATTGATAAGGTAAAATTACTATTGTTCTACATAGGGTAATGACACAGTTTTAATCATGTATATGGAAATCCTGTAACTGGAGTCAATAGCAAATTGTTTCATGTTGTCAATTATGTATTGTTAGTTAACATTCATATTAAAAATTAGTTGTCAGTATGTAATAGTAATGCTACATAAGTGACATCAGAAAATAATCACAAAATCGGACACTTAGATATAAAAATTCGTTACTCAGTATAAGAATTTGTGTAAATTGTATTGATCCTTAATTAATAATGAATTATAATAATAAAATACTATACTATAACGAAGGTTAATTTAATTCGAATCGTATAAATAAATAAGGATGATCTTAATTAACTGCTTAATAATAGCCTCTAATTACCACATCAACGATAAATAGCATATAGTGATTTCAATATATCTAATAATAGACACCCATGATGATTATATAAAAATGGAAACGCTCATGGCCTAGGCGAAACGCGTTTCGCCTGGAAACGCATTTGGCCTGCAACATATACAATCACACATTGTACTCCAGCTGCATAGCCGTAAAATTTCAACAGATTGTTCATTTTTTTGATAAAAGCACCAAAATTTGTACACATGTACTTTGATGTAGTGCGAACATTTTTGGATATTGAGGCAATTGAAAGAGTGTCTATATCGGCCATGACAGCTCGCCAAAGTAACAACGTCCGATAGTGTTCGCCGGACTTGTTTCCCATAAAAACTTGTTCAAATTAAGTTATATCGTCTTTTTATTGTTGAATTCGGTTTCCAAGTAAAATTTCCGATAAATATACAATGAGCTAAGTGTAACATTAAACAACAATATAGAGTCTCTCTGTAAAGTAATGAGATTAGGAGTGAAACTTGTATTGCAGTAGAATTCGTCTGAGGAACTCTCCACTTAACAAACATCTTATAGGGAAGATTTTCTGAAATTATATCCACGGATGGTAGTAGGGGGTCGACATGATCTCTAAATTTGTATCTCGGGCAATGGGAGGGGGTCCACAGAATATTTGGTATTTGCTAAAGGGGGTCCACGGTTGAAAAAGGTTGGGGTTCGCTGTGATAGTCTGTATCTAGAATAAAATAAGAATTAATTAAAACTCATTAAATTTGTTTGATTTTACAAGAATCGATACAGGCCTGAGCCATAAAGCGATAGTGGGTGGGGCTGTGAGACTTGTGGAGGGCTGAGGCTCAAAATATTCCAAATGTTGTTCTAAAGTTTAGATACATCATCACAAAGTTAAGAAAAATCTCAGGCGGCACAAATTTCGCTTGGGGCAGGCGCAATACCTTATGGAATCAAACAAACTCGATCTTAAATTAATTCAGAAATATACTACTAACTAACTTGAAAATATTTGCGCTAAAGCCCCCCCCCCCTAAATTGAACTTTCAAACTTAATATACGTAGTAATAACACGGTTAATACAGTCCCTTCGAAGCCTTTTCAACATATTCATATTGGTTAATACGAATCCCGGTGTAAGCACGCTTTGGGGACCACAGCGTTTAAGGGCCCCTGCCCCTAAATCCCTAACGTTTTAGGAACCCCGTCCCCATATCACTAATGTTTTAAAGCCCAGGGGCCCCAAAACGCTAGCGATTTAGGGACGGGCCCTTACACGCTGGGGTCACCAAACGCGATTAGACCGGATAAGGCAAACGAACGCATTTTGATGGTCCCCTGGCTGGTATTCGTACTAACGAGATTCTACTGTATATTACTTACCCGGCCAAAAGTATTTGAAAATCTGAAATTTGTGCCACAAGTGGCTGATGACAGGGATACATATACTTCTTCAAATATCGACATAACATGACCTGAAAACACTAGGTTTTCAAGTATATAACGATAGTAATCATTTTATGATATTTTAACTAACTCATATCAATATAGTGGCAATTGTGTTCCTGTCAATGGGCCACCACCGACTTTATCCTACCACCGACTTAGAGAATTTCTCGAAAGTGAAGAAATACACCTTACAATGGCTTGAACAGAGATCAAATTTACTAACAAGTAGCCCTACCATGATGCTATAGTATTCTATACGAGGACGTATCAAGCTATATTCATAGGGATACCATGATGACCAATTTTCAAAGGGAAAGAAATGAGAACTTACCTTGCATTTCCTGGAAATCTTTAACTTCTCCTTTTCTTCTTTGTATGACTCAGGCTAATGGATAGAGCTGATAAAACAATTCATCTTCCGCTGAGTCGAGACTACTGTGCATGTGACAAATTGAGAATAGTAGGAGGGAAATCCTGGTAGATAAACTTGTGAATAATATCTTTCAGCTTTAGATTCACACGTGCAATGTTTCGAAATGTATCTCCACCATTGGGAATCTGTGTCTCTTCTCTGCAAATTGCCCGAATAAAGCTTGTCTGAGTGGTCTGGTTTCTGGCGCATCTTGAAATGCGCGCGAACAGGTCTGATTTGTAGTTCCCCTTACAATTTGGAGCCAACAACTACGTAGTAGCATATTTCACTTTGTAGCTAGCATAACCACAAGAAATCAATACAATTATGACAAACAAGAGTGTAACAAATCGTAAAACAGAATTTAGATGAAACTACTACTTCGTTTTACATTAATAAATCGTATCGTGACCAAATACAAACATAATGGGTGTACAGTAATAAAATTGAACAGAAAAATAACTTGTGGTTGTTTAATAAGTTCCCATTCCACTGAATTCAGGTTAAAAAATGTCATTTGATTGTGAGGCCTGACATCAGTATGATATGACATAATGATGCTAAACAATATACTACATTATAGAGGGGATCTATCGGGGCCTAAAAATTTCCAAATCAAATGCATATGAAAATGACTCGTTTAATGTCTGGTCCGAAAGTGGGCTAAGACAGATCATACAGATGTAGATTGTTGGCATTGCAACAACCACAAGCCCAAGATGAGGAAGAGAAAAAAAAATAGAATGGGTGCCCATCTATTATTGTAACTACTCCGTATCAACGAGAAAAAACTCGTGAGTGGTTGACTCAGAGCCTTATATCTCAAGCGGATATTGCTGGACAGATGGATCAAATTGTGCGAGTCGGGCTAAGTGCCATCCGCAAGTCGAGAGTTCTACCCAAAGGTGCACCCCTCGAGCTCATGGGTCATCACGGGCGGGCAACTATCTTCCAACGCGCAAACCCTAGCCAGAGGAGGATCAAATTCGTAGTTCCATCACTATTCATTCGCCAATTCCAGCTTGTAACCAGTACTTCTAACACAACCATGAAAAGCCTTATGACAGTAAAACAAAGATTCCTTGGTTCTGAAGTTTGTCTACCCACCAAATTGGCAATTATGTCAGAACTAGCTGAATACTTGACTCGCTTTGTCAGAAAGAACTTTTGTAATGTTGATAATGTGTCCCAGGGGGAGATTGACGCATGTGATGAGTTTTGGATAGCTGAGCTGGTGAGGTGCCCAGGCAGAGTCGACATAGTTCATATGGAATTGTGCGGGATATATGTAAGGAATTAGTCAGTCAGGACTACAAGATTGGCGACTGTCTGAAGATGTCCATCGATGGCGGTGGAGGATCTGTAAAAGTGATCGTTAATCACCAAGGAGATTCTATTAGTTTCAAAGGCAAAGGAGAGAGACAGATTCCATTTGTCTGTGCTATCTCAGAGGCCAGTGAGGGTTAGGCTCTCCTATCATGCATGATGACGATCTGTCAGCGATGTTTGAAGATTACGATGTACAGTGACATGTGACACCAAGTGTGCCCAACTACTAGCAGGTTGTATCATGACTGTCTGTGTCTTCTGTTGTACAACAGGTAAAAAGGTCAACAAGAGTAAAACTTACACTCCGCACAATATACACGTTCCAAGAACAGCGGATGAAGCAGCCTTACTACTCCGAAAAAACCGGCAAGAGCAAGACGCCTAGAAGGACAGGCACATCGTCCTATTTGTTCCTGGGAAAATACCCTCTGGAGATCTTCCACATCCCTGTCCTGCACATATCCATGTGCATATTGCGTCAAGTATTCCAACGTGAAACGCGACTCGGCTCTACCTGTAAGGATGTTTGGCAGTCAAGAAAGATCAAGCTGCTGAAATTCTTGGAGAAAAACTATCAAATGAAACCATTGACTGCCACCTGCACCAGCACACTCAGAGCCGAGCACATGAAGTGTCCATCATTCGCTGGAAAGGACGTCACTAGACTCGCAGAGTCTGTCTCGAGTGATGATGGTGCTGTGTCTCTATGGGTCGACTCTGGATTCTCTGATCGATCTGTTGTCGTGCTCAGAGCATGGCACATACTGCGAACTGCTGCATGGGCCTGAGAAGGCATTGAAGAGATTGCTAAACTTATTAGTAATTTCAGGATAATTTGGCTGGATAGCGGACTGACAGTTACCCTACTTATCCATTGTTTGCTAGCCCACTTTCTAGATTGGTATTCCGTGCACCAAGGTGAAGTGCAGTTTCTTACGGATGAGCAAATTGAGTCATGTCACAATTATTTCTCGGCGGTACAGACTGCTCATCACAGTACTGCAGTAGATGCACTAGCCCGAACAACTTCACAAGACAGGATGGTAACAAGAGGAAAGTCAATGCTCCAACTAGACCTGTGAGAGAGGCAGTAAAACGATCAAGGCAAATGTGAAAGGAGATCGAGGATATAGATGGGGGAGACAACTAGGGAGACAGTAAGATCACCGAAGCGGTTAGGGGGCTTTTACGAGGTATGAAAAACAGTATAATCTAGCTAGTATTTTCATAGAATTATTCATATTTTCAAAAAAATAACAAAAAACTCTCAAGGATGTTGTTGGACCCTACATAGCACTGTTTCATAGCAAGATCTAAACTATGTACTTAGAATATCTTGCAATTTTGTTACTTAACAGTAGAAATATCAAAACAATTAGCAATGCATGATAAATTGTTTGGATTTCAAAATATTTACAGGAAATATCTTTTTAGAGTAGTTAGAAACTACACGGATTTAGTAATTTGAACCCTTATACTATGATAATTATTTCAATGTCAAATTGGAAACGAGTTGAATTTTCAACATTTATAAATATGTTTAGTGGATATTCTTAAGAAGATAAGCTTAACGTAATTTTTTTGTGATTTTTTGCAATTTCGGTCGGAATGTCTTAGACGAAATGTCCGCGTGCGGACATTTGGTATAATGGACTTTTTGTCTAATGGACATTTCGTATAGTGGACATCTCGTATACTGGACATTTAGTCAATAATTAATTTGTTGTATGTATTATAGTATATTAGGAAACATAATTAGGGTTGCTATTATTATTAAGTGAAATATCATAATTAGAATTTGTAATAATGAATCAATATATTGAAATATTAAATATTAGAAATGATTTAGAAGTTAAAATTATGTGTGATCCCTTTTAGATAACTTATTGGTTCCCTATTTGCAAAATCAGATACGATCGTTATTATAAGCTTACTCAGGACAATGCTTTGCTTAGGATGAATCATTACCTCCCCAGATTCCTACTTTGTTAAGATCGCTTCTTGTAGAGCTATAAATATCGAAGCAAATTGGAATAAATGGGATGTGCGCAACTAATATCCGATTGAAATCCATTGTGCCATCCTCCACAGATTTGTTTGTCCGAGCGACTTCTAAGTTCACCCTTGTGTATAATTTCCAAAGTCGAATTGTAAATGGTGGTTTTCTTCGAGAATGATTAGGGAACAATCTTCCAACTTATGATGTATCCTCGAAATATTCCGCAATTTCGATTGCAAATGTTGGAAATTCTTCCATTGATAAATTAAAATAACTGAAAACTTGGGATTCGGGAACAAATGCTAAGTTCTGTAGCATTTTCATCAAGAGAGCGAAACTTGCGTTTTCATTGTACTGATTTGTAAAACCAGCTTACAGGATCTTCCTATAGTGTTTTGTGACAGGTGAAAAAAATCATCCGGATACAACAAAAAAGAATGTAGATTCTAATGCATTAATAGCCGCTTTCTCGAAATCAACCATAACTAAGAATGGATTCAACTCAGGACGTATTTATATATTTCATGTAGCTTTCGAAATAGTTTTTTATATGTTAACTTACTTTTGTTTGTCAATAGTGCGTGGACACATGGAATATCTTACTGTCCTTTTCCGCGTGAATTGTATACAGTTGAAAAAATTGTTCTGGAACAACTTTGAAGGTACCGTCCGCATACCAACTCTGAGATTCTTCCAGCAGTGATAACATTCTGGTAGCACGAAATATAAGTATCCGATTTGAATCTCCGAATCCAGAGTCATAGATTAAAAATGTTTCTTCTTTTAAGGTTAGTTTGTATCTATCAGGTACTTGCAATTCAGCAGCAGAATAATGGTTAATGCCATTTTCTTCAACTAAATTCTTATGACGGCGTATTGTACGTTTAACTGAAATCAAGTGGGTAATGCTACTATGCTTGAATAGTTAGAGTTTTCTCTCAGAAACCAACGCACGGTCTTTCATCAATTGATATCCCTGCAACATTTGGGAGCGAGCTGGATCAGGTGCATGAGTATGACTACTAATTATTCGGTAAGTAGTGATGGTATTAATACTGCTCCTTCTTGGGATGTAGTTATTCGAGCCTTACACATTCCACGCTTCTCACACAGCCAGTATTGTTACCTGCTGAACTTACACCATTGAGAGTAAAATCCTTTTATATTGGCTTTATTCTTTCCTTTTGTTGACTTAATAAGTTCAATCATAGCATTCTATACACAAGGCAATGGTGCTCATTGATGGACTTGGACCAGGGATTGGTTAGGTCAGATACTTTGGTTTTAGTTCTAAATCCCAATACAGCTCTAAATTAATGTAGACTATCAATGTGAAGGGAAATAATTGATAATCCACTACCCTTATAGGAAAATTACGAATTGTAAGGATATATTTTTTATTTAATGTATTTTATATATATAAATATACGAATCATAACATAAAATAAGTATAAAAGCAACACTCAAAGATATTACTTTACTGTGAAGGTAAATTAATAGGATAGTGATCTGAGTTCTATAGGAAGAGCAGTTCAGTAGTAGTACATCTATGACGACAGGGGGAGGGAATGTGGTTACGATGTGTCCTGAATGAGCGGCTTGATTGTAGGTGTTAGTGGAGCTCCTCGTGACCCTCGTCTAAATGATAGTAATGTAGGGAATACAGTCAAATGATGATAGTAGATGCGCACTGGTATATCGGCATGTCAGGAAGCTATCTATAAGATTAGAAGAATTATGTACTGAATTTCTTAAGTTTGATATTATCTCGACCAACAACTATTGAATTAAAGTTTCTAACCTTCTTCGATAAAATCAATTAGCTACAGTAGTATTTAAAAAATTTAGAATTTCCCATTTTGGAATCATATAAACACACCATTGCCTCCATATTTCACTATACTTTTCTTCTACAATAATAAGTGACAACTGAACCAAATTCCGACGGCAGGATCCCTCGTAAAATAGTTTACTTAATTGTGAATGGTTATCGATTTTCAAAAATATTTCATACATTATGGTGAGAGATTGGTAGATAATTTCAGATGGATACTTAAGTGAGCCTCTATCAAGGAATTCGATCATTGAAAATCCCGTGTCGTTAAAAACTTTAATATCTTTGGGAGATGTTAAAATATCTTTGCAGTCTCGACATTCTTTAGAATTTTTAAGGTACGAAAAGATTGCATACCCAGCCACGTAATTTAGGCATTCATTTTGCGAATTATCAAATAGAAGGTTAGCAATGTTAAGTATTTCACTTGTAACATACTCAAAATCAAACTCTGGGTGCATTTCTCATCGTCATCCTGTGTAAAAATTTTCAAATATTCTTTAAGAGATATTTTATCAGACTGTTGATTTATGTTAAAAAATTTGAGGAGATTAGATAATTGAAGTCGACGTTCACTCTCCAAAATTTGACAGTAAGATATATTATAGTTTGAATCAGACATTTGACGATATAGCCCGAAATGATGTTCTAATGGGTCATTTTGTATTCGATACGTCAGCAAATATCAATACCGCATTCAAGGATCAATCTTTGTACTAAGAGAGGGAGGGCAATACAAGTATGTCTAAAACTAGTGAATGTTTGTGGTGTAAGCTTCCCTCTAGACGTGGGAAGTAATTTCCAACAATCCAGCCATTTAACTACATTGTCCAAAAAGGATAATCTCGGATCGTTCAAGCGAAGCGGAGCAAAATTGGGATTGTTGAGGCGAATATCTTTTCCGACCCAATTAACATTGAAAATGTTCCAGATTTTATTTATCAAATGTATGAATTTGACGATATGGCGATTTTCATTTGTTGTATTCTCATTATAGAAACTGGAGATCCCCGCTGCTGTTGATTCATGAAAGATCTTAAGAGCTAAGTTTACATTTTGTCGCTCTAAATGAGATGGCCGACATGCTTTTGATGTTAGTTTTGGGGCTCCTTAATTATGGAAAATTTGTCAGCTTTAAATAAGGTTCTGAGGTCGTCAAATGCTGCAAAGCATATTGGAGGGTATTTTGACGGGGATGCGGAATAAGTTCGAAAGTTGAAGTAGGAATTAATCCGAAAAAAGAAGTAGGAATAAGTTCGAATATATCTCTGAAGTAGGAATAAGTTCGAAAGGCCTGCAAGTAGGAATAAGTTCGAAAACTTATGAAGTAGGAATAAGATCGAAAGGCTTCCAAGTATGAAAAGTTCGAAAACCAATAAATTGTTCTGAAGTCGGTTTTTTGGTGTTTTATCATAACACTTGCATTTGCATTCATTAATAAGTCATCTATTATTGTTTAACACTTTGCAATTATATATATAGTATATACTAGTTAATTTGTAATTTTGCAATCAGTTTAGAATGGAATATTCAATCATTGAAGGAAAACGGTTAAATTATTTGAACTACCTATCAGATGGATATAGGTATACCAAAAATCGCGAATCAAATGGTAATATCTACCTCCGATGCACTCTTGCAAAGCAATGTAATTGTCTTGGATTGGCGAAAATTACTGCCATAAGGTCTCTATTAGAGGTTACAAAACCGCATAACCATTCTCGTTCTGAATACATGTCAGATAGTATTGTCCTAGCAAATAGAATAAAACGTACACCAGAATCATCTACAGATGGTTTAAGAGAAATCTTCAACAACGAATGTCGCAATGCAGATGGAGCATCTTCTCTAACATTTAAGAAACTTGAAAGTTCGATGTGTAAAAGATGAAGGATAGAACTTCCTAAGCTGCCGATATCTCCAGAGGAGTTTATCGAACTCCTGATAGACTCCCCCTTCTCCAACAATCACAGACTTTTTATTAGAGATGGAAATGATACAGCAATATTTTCGCCACTAATCTTTTGATATCAAAACTCGTGGAACTAGATACTATCCATTTTGACGGGACTTTCAAGGTAGTACCTCATATTTTTACCAGCTTTTTACCATTTTCATACAATATAAAGGACATGCTATACCAGCATTACATATATTAATGACAAGCAAAAACGAAAATTTGTATACAGCCGTATTATCATCTCTTCGTCAATATATTCCAGATTTTAAGCCATTAATGGCAATATGTGACTTTGAAAAAGCGCCGCGAAACTCTTTTATGAATATTTTTCCTCATATAACTCTTGTAGGTTGTTGGTTCCATTATACCAAGGCTCTTCATGATAAAATTCGAAAATTAGGGCTCGGTAAACTTTACTTAACTAACAAAGTTTTCAAAAAATGGGTTCATCAATTGATGGCGTTGCCATTTTTAACTGAAGAAGAGATTAGTCCTACTTTCATAGCAATTCATTTAGAGTTAGTGGGAGTAGCTGATTTAGAATTGGAACTAGTGAGTTCATTCAAAAATTATTTTATTAAAACATGGATTGATGGGAGTCAAAGCTTGTCTATTTTTTACAATGAGGTCACTACCAATAATGGCGCAGAATCTTATCATAATACTCTGAAGACTTACATAAAAACAAACCATCCAAACACATGGAAATTCATGTCAGCAATAGATAAAGTAATGTCTGATTATGATTTAGAAGTAAAGAGACTGGATGATGGGTTAGAAATTACAAGATTACCCAAACTTAAGTCTCGTAAAAATGTTGAACTCAGAACAGAATACAAAACAAAGTATCTAAACAAAATATATTCACCCCTTGAATATATCAACGCAATTTCATTTACGATAGGCTATCAAAATCAAAGTATGCAAAATACATCAAGTGATCAAACAGGGCTATCAGATGAGGAAGATCCAGTTTCATCCAGAGATGACGAATTTAGAGAGATCAAGTGTCATGTGTGCCTTGGGAAGCAGGGCGAAAATTATGCCTTACTGCATGAAAGTTATGCACATGCTGGATTTTGCGAAAGTTGTGCAAATAGATTACACTAGTTGAAACATGACTGTCGTGAGAAGATTGTTGGGATTATGAGGGTCTTTCAGTAGAATACTGCTCTCAGTGCTCTATTTAGTAGAATTATTCATTTAATAACTTCTTAATCTACGGTATTTATAAATATAATATATTGTTAGTCTATATTCACTCCATATCTTTTTGTCCAGTCATACATCATATTTATTAAATACTTCTAAATCTGATAATTCATGCATGGGTTTTCTGGGTTATTCCAAATTAATAGGGATTCGAACTTATTCCTACTTTAGAGATATTTTCGCCTTTCGATCTTATTCCTACTTCACAAATATAATCGAACTTATTCTTACTTAAAATTCGGACTTATTCCGGCGACCCATTTTGACTTAGTCAATACTCTCGGAACCAAAAGAATATTAGCAAACAGGTATAGAAACTTTAATGAGTAGATGGTATGATTACTGGTAGTGGAATATCATCGGTGCGAGTCTCAAAATCAGGATAAATAAAAGTTTTTCAAAGTCTTTTAAATTTAACCAGTTATTACGAATTGATTTCATAACGTGGACTATGCCAAAGAATAAATTAAGGATGCGCGTTGGGTTACATGGATGTACAACTCGCGGTTGCAATTTTTCGCGTCATATGAAAATAATTTAAATACACTGACATTTAAAGGATAAATATCGGTACATATTGACTCAACAAATAAATCTCAACTCTCTATATCACCAATTGTTTTTGTAATAATTGGATATAAATCAGCCGCGGAGGAAGACCCTAACGGAATCAGACGAACAATGGTGGAAAACTTTTTCATAAGACTGGAAATCATCATTGAAAACACAGTTGTGGGTGGGTCGCTAGGGTTGTCGATGGCGCCCAAAACTTTACCTCCTTTATATGAAGCATCACTACGGATGTGAACTTAGTCCATTTGAAGTATCACATGGGCGTTCCCTATGGCTAAATTTGGAAGTTATTTCCTTTAGAATTTGAAAGTAATCACCTTCAATACCCAGAGTGTTTTTTATCCCAATCAAATTTCTCTCGTGAGGCAAGATTAAGCAATTGGATGATTGAATAAGTCGGTAACATGCAGGTAATATTCCATGAATTTTTAGTGAAAATATTTGAGTTAAAAACTTAAAATATTATACCGTCGACGACTTTTAGCATTTATCAAATTTCTCAGTTGCCCAACTAAAAAGTGGAATGAAATACTCAGAGATTCGCTACTGCAATGTAAATCATCTATGTAAGTGTGAAAATGTATCTACTTCATCGAGGATGGTCTCAACTTGGCGAGTGTCATTAATAAAAATTCGCGAGATCGGAATGGTGACGTTTTTATTATCAAATGCTTTGATGTACAAATCATCGTTAACTAATACAGATCGGTCGATGAAAGGTCCGGTTTCTAAAATAACGATTTTTATAAAAAATAAAGGGGTGTTTAATAAGAAATTTAACGCTTCCTTACATTACCTTAGTGTTAAGTGGTATGGCTATAATTTTTTCTGTTAGTTATCCAGCCGTTTGGTAGGTCGATTAAATTTAGCTTAGAAAGAAGATCAGAATTGTAATTAACTAGGAACTTCTTCGTTATCAGTTATGCTCTTGGAGTATGCAGATTCCATCAGCAGTCGTTCTTTGTCATCTAGGCATAGTCTCTTTGGCTTGGAATTGAAATCAGAAAGATAGGAGGGACAGTTGGGGAAAATGCTGGGTACTGCTGTCTCTCTCTCTGGAAACTGTAACAGTATGAACCCCGTGATTGTAGGATATGGTCCTTTCGATGTCATCTTTGAAATGACGAATGCATACCTAAAGAAACTAATGTAATTATGGCAATCAATAAATGGAAATTATAGATACTTACCCTCATCTGCTTGTTGGTTTCATAGTCCTTCCGTGGCCGTGGAATTGCCCTGAACCATTCTTCAAGTAACTTCGGGTCTCTTGAGAAATGAAAAGCGGAGGTAGACTCATCTTGGCTTTTATAATTAGACTTGCAGCCTGGGACAACCCAAGACATGCTATTAGAAGTTTCAAATGAATTGTACTGTTGGGGAACGTTTCTGATGAAGCTAAGTGTCGTGAAATGAATTTAACAATGATTTTAAAACTTTTTAACTAAGTAGTAAAATAATATATAAATATTATGGTTGGTTAAAAATTAGATAATCACAAGTTTTCGACATTCCTTCCTATGTACCATTTTTGGTGCAAATTGGTGTAGAATGAATTATAATGGTTAGTTAGGGTGTACAATGCTAAATGCCAGCAGTAATAAGCTTTACGCAAAATTTAATTTGACTGACCTAAGCAATCCCTGGTCCAAGTTCATCAATCAGCACCATTGCCTTATGTATAGAATGCTATGGTTCAATATTAAGTGGAGTGTGTTCAACATCAAGTGACATGGCCATTTATGACTTCAAAATTGATTATTTCCTTGCAGGAGGGATTGTATTTATAGTGAATTAAAGATACAAGTAAGTATGACAATAACTCACAGGTGTTGTTTTTATACTTGGAAGAATTAAAATTAAAATATAGCTATTAACAATTACAAATATAGGTGCTATAATAATAATGCGGTTGTTTTACAACAACATATATTTATACCGTATGTCTGTGTGTAGTTTTAGATTACATAATATTTAGACGAAATGTCCACTATACGAGATGTCCACTATTCGAAATGTCCATTATACCAATGTTCGTTAGACGAAATCTCTTAGACGAAAAGTCCGTAGACGAAGTGTCCGATTACCATTTTTTTATTACCGAGATTAACTGACAATTGTATGTTGAAATATAGTAAACGAGTATTATATATGATTGATTGTTTTTCTAATAATTCTATTTTTTGTACTGTATTATTCCCTAGGCTTTCCAATTAACATAAAGGTAGACACGACATTTGTTAATATAAAACTATTAATGGTCGAAAAGGAAAATTCTCGATCCCTTTTTGTCTTTCTGCCTTCAGAAGAGGAATGGTGCTGACTACCAATTACAGTGCCTCGAGAACGATGGTACTTTCCACAATGAGCTCTTTAGGACAACTTAATGCTCCTTTAAATAAGTCCACACACCCGTAATCCCGCTAAATGCTGGTTTTCCTTGTAACATTAGCGTGTCTCCTCTACTTTTGCTATTGCTTTTTTCCCACCTGTCATGATCGCATAACTTAGCAGATCCTTATATTGTACCAATTCTTGATTTCTTTCACTTCCCTATTGTTTCCGTAAATCAGAGGTTCGCAAACTTTTGCAGCATACCGACCACATTTAGGTAAGTACATATCATTACCGGCCGCTTCCAAAAAAATTGTTTTTCCTATGAAACTAATTGGCCTTACTATACGTTAAGAATCACTAGCGGATCCAGTGTTGGATCCAGGGGAGGGGGTTTGGGGGTTGCAATCCCCCCTTTAATTTTAAATTACCTTTGATAATTAATCATTGATTTACTATACTGCCCATATTAGTAAGCAGTTGAGTCAAATGCTATAATTACCTCATTTATTGTCCCTAGCCTCTAATATTATTTGATCAATTTCCAAATTACTAATAACTTCATCAGAATTATTATTTATAGTTTATAATAATATAGATATTTATAGTTACTAGCGCGCTTCGCTTGCTAGGTCGCTTCGCGGCAGAACACAACCACACACCAACCGCTTCGCGGTTGATGTGTGGTTTATATACTTCTAACATTGATTATACAGCGTGAATAGCAGGGTTGCCAATCCTATCCAATCGAGAAGATTCTCGATTGCCGATTGCTGCATTTTTCATCAATTGGATTGTCGATTGGATTGCTTAGATTTTTTCATCTATTGGATTGCTTAGATTGTTATCGATTGGATTGCTTAGATTTTTATCGATTGGATTGCAATCGATGAATTTTCATCGTTTTTTATCGAATGTTTGTTTTTTAAATTACATAATCCCAAATCTAAAATACACAATTGCTTGTCAATTAAACCCAATAATCTATGTTTTAAGTTTGAAACACTACTGTTTTTGATATAAATATTGAGGAGTAACTATACTGTGTGTAAACTGTAAATGAATCTAAATAAAAAATTATACATTACAACGCAATAACATTATTGCGTCGACGACTTCAGGAGCCATCTTAATTCTAGGATTATTTCGTATATATTTCAAGCCGCTGAATGTTCTCTCGACTGATACTTGGGTTACTGGCAAAGCAATAACGAGAAGGCAGAGTTGTTGTAAATCTTGGTTAGAATGGTTTGCCCAATATTTGATTATGTCATCAGCTTTTGGAAGACTAGACATTAGACAGTCCTTCTATTACTTCAATCATCATTTCAGATGTGCTATACTCACAGTGCTTTTGATGGGACTTGATTGTCCTTCTGAACGAGGAAGGCTTCCAAGGGATCATCTAGATTAGATCTAGCAACAAATTCGGAGTACATATCCTCTGTTGAGGAGTTGCAGTTTTCGGTTTGAGGTTTATCCACTTTGCTCAAGAACAATCCTTTGCCATGTTGAGAAAAGGTGTTTTCGCACATTCTCTCTGCTCAGGAGATAGTAGTCTATGGTACCGGAGGTCCACGTATACTGGCTCCGAGAAAGGCATTATTTTCTACAACTGAATTATTTCGAGCATGAAGCGCCTCTTTCAGGCAGAGCGAGAAATATGAGCCCTCGTCCCTGACACAGAAATTCCATCAATTCCCATTCAGCAAGGAGAGCACCATCAGTTATTAATCTACTCTGGATGGGGGTGGTAGCATTCCTTGGAGCCTCCATATCTTTTTTAACTGCTCGATTGCAACGCATTCTTCTTCTATCAATGCAATATTTTTGTTGAAAGTTCCAAAATCATGGATTATCGGCTTAAGAACAAGCAATCGCTCTAGCATATCATAGGTAGACCTCCATCTAGTAGTAACATCAAGAATTGGTTTAGAAGCACCCCTTTCTCTTAGTTTTAGCATTAGGTTTGGAGTTCTTAGCTTCTTTACTACTCTTCTTGCTCGATCCATGGTCTTCTTGCTGTCTTAATCTCTCTTTAAAGCATCTTCGATCGCAAGCGCTAGAGTATGTGTACCTCATGGATTTATGTTAAATATGTTCATATCAAGCTGCTTGGCAGCGTTGGCTACGTTTGCGTCAAGCTTTGTTTCCAAAAGTAAGTCTTGTTCATCACCATCCTGTTCCAATTCATGATCCAAAGCCTCTCCTATCTCCTCATACATAAGCGGGCCACATTTCACCATATTTGATGCATTGTCCGTAGTGATTGAGTAAACTTGAATCGAATTTACTATAAATGACTTCAACACATCCAGTATACATCGTTTAATCTCCTTGCCAGTGTGGCGTTCGAACATTTTTTTACCGCCAGGGTCGTAATTGTAAGTGTCCCTCTTGAAAATACTGAACATTTATTCCGAGGAAACTGTGTTCGTTCCGGGGGAGGCGATATCAACTTTAAGACAGATATGCTTACCCTCAACCTCTGCAGCAATCACTTGACGCATTTATTAGCTTGAAGTAGTACCCGATCTTTCATGCTTGAACGATTTTAAGTAATGTCTAATTTATCCAGCACCGGCTTGAGAAGCTTGCACAGACCAGTTTTCTCAAATATCCGACAATGGCAAACCATTGCTGGTCACGGATTCGACATCTGCTCTTTCAAATTCCTCTTTAGATAATTCAATCCCGAAGATTTTTTTCTTTGGGATTTCAGTTGTAAAATTCATAAACGAATCCATAGCTGTTTGAATTCCAATTGCGGATGCCTCCTGTCGAGTACGCTTGGCCTTTAGGAGATCGGACCGTCCAGGGTGCTTTCTTTTAAAATGTGCTGCTAAATTCCTGAGTGTAAGTATGACTTACCCGTACCAGATTTATTTGGAACTTTTCTTGTCTTGAATGTACACATTGTACAGACCTCTTGACTATACGTGGCTATTTCGCTTCCATCCTCCAATACACAGGCCCGGATTTACCATACGGCAGATGCGAAATATGCCGGGGCCCCCGCGCTTTGGTGGCCCCGCGCTTGGGACCCTTCGGTGGGTAGATTTCTTTTTTTGACAAAAAGTGTTCAAATTCGATGTACATACCTACTTTATGTGCCATAGTTTGAGTAATACTATGTAGTCTCTTTGTCCCGCGCAATGAAGCAATTACCATACCAACGTGACCTAATTCTTTGAATTTCGACTAAATGAACTATGGTCTTATTTACTAATATTAATAATTAATCCATTTCTACAAATTGTCCTGAGAATTTAACAATTATTAAATGAAAAAGAATTCGGGGGGAAAGCCCCCATATCCCCAAATTAATCACTCGCTACGCTCGCTATAAAATTCCTTGCCAGACAGGTTCTAATCCCGTGCCTCGGTTCTGCAAGCGTATTGAATTTCAGACTAAATTCAGATGCATATTTCCTTATTCGTAAACACGAGCCCTTCGGTCTCGGTAGCTTTGCAATGGATCGGTGCTACACACATCAAGTTAACGGCCGCTACGCGGCCTTATCCCTCCCTAAACCAATCATTATATGACTCCATAATTTTGAATTTCACCGATTTGTTTACATATTTTGTCAACAACAACAATAAATATTCATGTTGAATATTTTTAATGCGAGAATCGGAATCAGCATACTCACTCGTTTTCCTATTACACCAACTGGAAGCCAGTCTCTGGGTTCATTTTGAATTTTCAGCAATTTGTTTACTTTATTAAAAACAACAACAATATATATTGATATTAGAAATTTCTAAATGCGAAATTAGGAATCAGCATACTTGTTTACCTATATGACTATTTGGAAGCTAGCCTCTATCTCAATTATAAGTGCGGTTTCTATTCTCCTATCACATTAATACAAGCCCGAACAAACATATCCACATACAACAATCGAGTTTTAATTTCGTTAACACACATGTGAAATGTTAATGGCATGGAGGACAAAAGAAACTGCGTTTAATCTTTAATATTTTATGAGTAGGCAATATTTGCCCTAGCACTCCATGATCAATCCAACCAAAAATCAGTTTTCCGTGGGCCAAACGAAGCCAATTTTAATCGTTTGCAATATGATCAAGGGGCCCCGCGCAACTCAAATCCGGCCCTGCCAATATAATAGAAAAGCTATCTTTCAATTATGATTCTAAAGCCATTTAGTCGAATTAGCTAGTGTTGGATAGCGAAAAATTAAATGCAAGGATATTTAGTCAGGTTCTTTTATTATGAACATTCAAGGGACCAAAAATTGTGTTCATAAGCGAGAATTTTAATAAGCAAACTCAACTTAATACAAACCCTATGTAAATTGTTGAATTGGACCATAGGGCTTGTTCATAATTAAAAAGCCTTCATAATAATTTATAAAGCAGAAGAAATTTGTACAAAAAGATCTGACTGTATATCACAATGAGTTTTGAAAGTATAAACTAACCAAAACAAATAGAATCTGGTTGACTATAAACTATAGTATGCATAGTAATAACACTATACAAAAACAATCGAAAAAATTCGAAAAAACAATCGATGATATTTTGGATTGTCGATTTCGTTTGGATTGCCTTCCGAATAATCGATTGGCAAAATTTGGATTGTCGATTTCGATTTCGATTGGATTGTTATCCGAATAATCGATTGACGAAATTTGGATTGCCGATTGTCCAAAAATGGCTCGATTGGATTGGATTGTCGATTGGATTGGATTGGCAACCTTGCCAATTTGTGGTTCAGTTCCAAACACGGCCATGTATTGTGATTGTTTGATTCCTGAATGGTAAATACTGTTTTTCTGAAATTGGACGAACCGAAGACCATTTGGCCAGTCTTTGGTGTGATTGTTGTAGGAGTTTATTTGGGGGTTACCCCCAAATATGAAACTTTTTGTATTTGATTTGGGGGTACCCTCCCTCCAAATTTAAAAAATTACATTTTTCCAAAAAAAGTGGGCTTCTAATCAAGGGAGGCAGGCACCCCAGATTTGTAAGTGATTCCCCAAATTTAGGTTACGAGGTTAAATCCCAAATGTCATAGTGCTAGTCATCTCCCATTCATATGTTACACGAATGGCATTGAACCGTCATAAATTCCATACATTTTTTGATGACATATTATCATAAATAAATTACTTTTTATTAACTTTTCTACTGATTTTTTCTCATATTCTGCTCCGAGGCTCTGGAACTCTCTTCCACTTAACATCAGAAGTGCTCAAAAATTACTTAAGACACATCTGTTCAGCACACACTACTCTTAATTTCTCTCTATTCTGTGTTGCTCTATTTATTCTTATTGTTTGTTTGTGTAACTTTACTACAGAATGTTCTCTATAATAGTTCACCATTGGGCAAAGAACCCAGGTGGACTATTAGAGAACATGGACTATTATAGAATTTAGCCTTTAGTAATCATTGGTAACACATACAAAGTACTAACATAATATTAAGTATTATTACAAGCAAATATGATTGAGGTTATATAGTAGACTATTAGGAGTATAACAGTACGTTGCTTCATACGGATGCATCGACTTTCTACCAGTCCAAATGTAGTTTACGCTGTTGCAGCCCAACTTCCGCATATAAAATGAGTGAAATTCGAAAAAAAATTCAATATTTTTACACACACTGTGGAAGGATGTTATCTTTCGATGGGACTTTGGTTTTCATCGATTCGACGATTATTTCCAGAGTTATGAACGTTAGTGGATCGGCCTTTTATTTTCAAACTCGGTTTTATAAATCCAAAGGTCTTCACTACGGTAAATTAACTAGTAATTTCGATAACATTGATACAATATTCAGACATATGATAGTCAGGAAATTTTTGCAAAACTCAACAATTTTTTTTAAGAGAAAGTGGATATTGCAAAAGTTATTGCCCTTCGGCGATCTTTAGGGCACGTATTCTTAACTAATTTGTAACCAGAGAGGAAAAGAGATAAATTCAAGTTACACCAGTGAAAAATGATCAGCATACATGGTTTCCCATATGTAAATAATACATTTTGTGAGCCCAGGACGCACCGTTTTCGACATTGCCCTATACGGTAGTGTGAATGTGACCAATTTTGATGACACATGCAAATTTGTATCTCCTAAACGGGAGACTCTAGAGCTTAGCTCTAAATGTCTAATCACATTGATATATCATCTCTAAATCTTTGCAAAGTCAAAAATCACTCAAAACCAAATGGTTACCTTACTATTAAACTCGAATGCCCATATATGGAGGTGTCATGTGACCATCAAAAGAGAGAAATCCAAATTCAAAAGTGAACTAGAGCTTAGTTCTAACTTTTATACACTATCAGTGATTGAACTCCAGTAAGATGGCCGATTTTAATTGCTTCCCGATCAATATTCTTTGCTGTAGACGTTCGAGAATCCTCTCTGCCACCTGTAAACCACCATATCTAATTATAGCATGCCACAATTTTTAAAGCTTAGTTCTGGGGAACTTTCTCAAGTTATACCGCTGAGATTTGGAATATAGCACTATAATAAGTAAATTAAGACCTGTTACAGTTCCGATTGTCCGAATTCGTCCTTAATATACAAACTGGGGCCCTTTGGGAGCAAAAAAGTGGCTCAAATGTGGGAAATACGTCCGTTTTTTCTAAAATCGAGCAATTCCCTGAAAATTTTGGCTTTTTTTACTTAGAAATTTCCTAGAGGACCTCAAGGGGACATGGTAGAATGGAATAGACAAAAATTAGATTTGTACTCCTTTTCAATTTTTCAAAGCTAAGCTTTAGTACTATATTATTCTCTTTGGGAGCTTAAATATAGATTTTCAAAATAAATCAGTACTTAGAAGCCTAATATTAGAGCACTAGTAGTCTTAAAATAGCTTACATATATACTCCTTATATGACAAGAAATATCAGCTTACTAGGATCAGGGACTTCTTTAATATAGGGACTGTAAACTTCGTTTTACGGTAAAATTAGCGTAGGCCTAAAACATTATTGTTACTTATTGATATCCCGTAATCCGCTAATGCTAGACATAGGAAATGTATTATTGTCGTATAGGAAGTCATATTTTGGGAGTCCAACGGTAATATTGGTTTATCGAAAATATTTGTGGAATGTAAGTTATGCGATTTTCACACCCTTCCATATATGGTAATATTGTTTAAATCTCGAGATTACTTAACTTTATACATATGAAATGTATCATTTTCGTACAGGAAATCATATTTTGGGAGTCCAACGGTAATATTTGTTTATCGAAAATATTTGTGGAATGTAAGTTATACGATTCTCACACCTTTCCATATATGGTAATATTGTTAAAATCTCGAGATTAGTTAGTTTTATACATATTAAATATATTATTGGCGAATGGGAAATGGGAATTCATATTTAGGGACTCAGTAGATCACATTGATTTACCTAAGGCGTTCCCATTAGCCTATATTATTATTTTGGCACTCTCCATAGGAGGATTGCCCCGACCCTGTTTTGTAGTTTAGCTAATTCTTACATTATTAAAAAATCTTGATAAGTTTCTTTCAAATCTATATTTAAATCAATGTTGTCCAATAAAATGTATTAAGTGGTGATGAGAAATGGATTTAGGACTACATATTCTGATAAAATTCAAAAAAATTTAATACTTTATACATTAATTTCCCAATAACTCTACTGTTATTCAACAGACCGGCTAACTGGTTAATAAAATCTCTAACCGTTAACCGATGTCAGCAAAGGTTAACCGGTTAACCGAATCCAGCCTTGTTGTTTTTTAATAAACAACATAATGACAGATTCTGATATATAAGTATTAGCTAAACTACAAAACAGGGTCGGGGCAATCAGTGGCGGCGCGGCTTTTGGGGGCCCCCGGGTGATCGACCTTTTAGGGGCCCACCTTTTTTGGAAGCCCCTGGACGGCCGGGCCCCTACCTAAATTCTTTGTAATCGGTTGAGGGGCCCGCGGGTGAATCACCCGTGCGGGGTGCGGCCGCGCCGCCCATGGGGGCAATCCTCCTATGGAGAGTGCCAAAATAATAATATAGGCTAATGGGAACGCCTTAGGTAAATCAATGTGATCTACTGAGTCCCTAAATATGAATTCCCATTTCCCATTCGCCAATAATACACTGGCCAGCCAAAAGTATTTGAACATTAGAGATTTCAATGCACACACAATACTCGTCTAGTAAGTATTTGAACATTAGAGATTTCAATGCACACACAATACTCGTCTAGTAACTTATTAACGGCTATCTAAACAACTCTGAAATTACTATAAATATCTTATTATAGATATACATCACAAAATATTATGATTTCAATTTAATTTATAAAATATCCTTGAAGTGGCATAAGTGTTTCTGCCACGTGCCACTTGTGGCATAAGTGGCACAAATTGAAATGTTACTGTATCACTGTAGAAAATATTCGGATTGATTTGAAATTTTGCACTTGGAGTGATTTAACCATGAGGAATTCAAATCTGCTATCAGAATTAATATATTAACATTGCATCTTAATGATCATAAATTAAATATTTAATTAGCTAATTAAATATTTAATGAGTTTAACGCCTCCATAAAAATTTAAATTCGAAAATTTTCCTGTTTTATTATACTTTTCATATCGTTTCATGTAAATAGCCATTTTGTTGCATCTGCTAATGTTATTATGCTGGTATAACCTCAAATGTCTGAATACATATTATTGCTGTTCAAATACTTTTGGCCGGTTAGTGTATATTTTATATGTATAAAACTAACTAATCTCGAGATTTTAACAATATTACCATATATGGAAAGGTGTGAGAATCGTATAACTTACATTCCACAAATATTTTCGATAAACAAATATTACCGTTGGACTCCCAAAATATGATTTCCTGTACGAAAATGATACATTTCATATGTATAAAGTTAAGTAATCTCGAGATTTAAACAATATTACCATATATGGAAGGGTGTGAAAATCGCATAACTTACATTCCACAAATATTTTCGATAAACCAATATTACCGTTGGACTCCCAAAATATGACTTCCTATACGACAATAATACATTTCCTATGTCTAGCATTAGCGGATTACGGGATATCAATAAGTAACAATACTGTTTTAGGCCTACGCTAATTTTACCGTAAAACGAAGTTTACAGTCCCTATATTAAAGAAGTCCCTGCTAGGATAAACGAGTAGTGTGTTGTATATACTCACTCCATGCATTTGGGCTGCAACAGCGTTTAGGTCCCCGTTTGGACGCTAACCTAATTATTATCTATGCTATTGAAACAATTTCGCAAATACATATCTAAATTAATAGAAACACGATAAGAAATGTTACCAATTACATAAGTGGATTAGTTGAAAATTAGACGTTTAGAAAGTGGTTATTATATTAAATCCATAAGAAATTACTTATATAGAGCTCAGCTCTAGTAGAGTTCAGTTTTTCAGTATGTGTATTCAGGCACTGAGAAAGGTCAGTTTTTCTCAAGCTTTGAAATTGACCTTTAGAAAGTAAGCCTGGGCTTTTAGTATGGGAAAAAATCTGAACTCTACAAAGCTCAGCTCTATATAAGGGTTCTCAATCCATAAATGTGGCAGGAAACGAGTATAACTTGATTATTCTGGTTGTGTTTGTACAACCAAATTCAGGTGGACAAATAGAGAAGTGGACTAGACATGTGGACAATTAGAGTGAACTGACTGTATATTCCTTTACAATTTACTGTAAACGCCTTGAGACACTTGTGTAGGGCGTCCCAAATGCTTCATTAGTATTATTATTGTTATTATTATTATTATTATTATTAATAGGTATTTTAAATAGCAATAAATGTTCAGAGTATGCTTTTAAGGCCTTTTCATGGATACTAATCCAATCATCAGTACTATAATGAGTCTAAAGTCTCAAATGATCAACCAATCAGATTGCTTAACTGGAAGATCATGAGAGTTTTGATTTAGCTCATTTCCCTAAAGGTCAGTGGGTCACTTACGACTTAGGACAGAGCGGAAAAAATATACTTCTTTCGGCTCTGTTTATTATTATTATTATTATTAAAGCTATGATTGCCCAAATTTCGGTCTATTTCTAGATTCGAAAGCTTAACTAATTTGTTAGAACTAATGAGGTAATTTTCTAATGATATCAATAATGCGCTTTTCTAATAACTGAGATGTTCTGCTCATGGTGGTAGCAATCATTTTCAAGATATATCCCTAGAGGACTTGAAGTATTGCGACCCTTTTAGGATTGAAGCCCTGCAGGGGCGTCAGGTTGACCAAAAAAGCGGGGGGCCGTTGTACTAGTTCATTCAATATGTCAAATACACAAATTAAAATGAATAGTAATATCACTTATATTTTGAATCCTTCCATGTCTGCATTTCGTAATTGATCAATTAAAGAATCCATAATTTCATGTTATTTCTTAATTGAACAATTAAAGGGTCTATAGTGCTAATGATATACACTGAATGTGTCTCCAACCATAAATACAAACAGTCAAGATTCTAGTAATTCATAAATTCTAAATCTAATAATTTGCTAATTCGTGTTCTGACCCTAATTATTCTTGAAAATAATAAATGTCTTATTCTGAGCGTTCCGCTAAAAAACCTAAGATTGCCCAGCCGCTATTAAAACATTTTTTCCCATCACAAACATCGCTCACTTCTCCGGACTGCGATCCAGATTCTCAGTCCGCTGAAGGCCTAAATGAATTTTTTACCTTCTCTCAGCCGGACCTCAGCATATTACACTCCAACCTCCGATCCAAGTTGGACAATACTTTAACCCGTATCTAGTAGCCAAGGAAACACACTGCCTTGGCAATCAGAAGTTTAATAAGGCTTGGCTTGCCGAAATTCCATGGCTACGTTACGATGAAAGTTTGGATTTGTGCTGGTGTTCTGTTTGTGTCTGGGGTTTGAATACTGACATGTTACCAGCGATTGAGAATAAAGACAGGTTTACAGAGAACAGTTTTGTCACTGGATTGCATAATTGGCACGGTGGTAGGTCGAAGCTTCTGAGAGCTTAAGCGAGCCAGCTGATGCTGGCTCGCTTAAGCATAATGTGCATCATTACTTGGCAAGTGTCAAGGCTGCTCATGAGAACCAGCTAATAATTAAAGCCCAGGTCAGCAGCAGGAAGAAACAGGAGATGCAGAGGAATAGGATTGGCCTCGATGCTGTTATTTCTAGCATACAACTCTTGGCTAGACAAGGAATGCTGCTACGAGGCCACGGTGAAGAAAAAGATACAGCAAACATCTGGCAAGAGGTTAAACTTATTTCAAGTTTCAATGAAGATGTAAAATCCTACTTTAATGGCTCTGAGTACAAGTTTATGTCTGTACCAATACAGAATGAATGTCTCAAGATGCTAGGTGACAGTGTACTGGATATAATTGTTAAGAAGATCAAGAGGTCAGGTTGGTTACTTGTATCATGGACGAGACTCAAGACATCTCAACCCTTGAGCAAGTTTGCATCTGTATTAGATATGTCGACGAGTCAGATCTTAGTGTACGGGAAGATTTTTAGGATTTCATAACATAATTGGTACCACAGCTCTAGAGCTCTACGATAAACTTTCAAGACGATAAATAATCTTTGTTTTGACATGCAGAATTGCCGAGGTCAGGCCTACTATGGAGCCTCAAATGTTTCTGGTCATGTCTGGTTTGCAGACATTAGTTAGGAGTCATTATCCAAAAGCCCTGTATTCACACTGCGCTGGTCATAATCTTAATTTGGTGCTGAATGATGTTGCAAAGGAAGTTCGCCAGTGTTATCATATCGTGACGCTCGTAGGTAAGATTCGGGGCATATGTGAAGGATTCAGGAAAAGAAAAGTACATTTCGATCAGATACGAGTTGCAAACTCATAAGACGGTAAAATTGGCAGCTCAAATGTACGGCCCATTTGCCCAACAAGATGGATTCTAAGATACCCGGCAGTAAATGCTATTTTGGAGAATTGTGAGGATCTTCTTGACTTCCTAAGCACCTCTAGCGACAATGAAAACAAGGCTCAAGGATATGTTAGAGAACTTCAACGCTTTGAAGTATATTTCGGGGTACGCATTCTACATCGTATCTTTGGTCAATTCCACCCAGTTCACAATGCAATCCATTCAGAATCAATGTCACTGGGGTAGTGTTCAAGTATAGTAACTGCACTCACTGCTGCATTGAGAATAGACGGAGAATCCGTGGATATTTTCATTGTATTCATGACTAGCTGCAAGGCTTCAGCATGAACTATGGGCATTGAATTGCCTGCAGTTCCTCGAGGCCTCGCGAAAAGGGTGAATAGAGGAAATAGGCTTGACTGGGAAATTTATGATGCCGTTGTTGATATTTATTACCATGGTATTTGGACAAAGATGTATAACTCTCTTGTTGTATCACTGGCAAAGCGTTTTCAAGGGAAGGCAATTTACATTGCACGGGATTTTCAAGATATTCTGTCCAATATTAGTGAGGATTCTAATTATGAATTCCCAAGCATGAACTCACTCATGGAGCTCTACACTACAGATCTTAATTGGAAGATTTTGAAGTTAGAGATGATACAATGGGATCGTGTTAGTAAAATATCCAACCCTACCAAACACCGACTGATCTGAAGTACCTTCACAATATCTTTCTGAGAAGTCTGATCATCGTCTCACTGGCCTAACTTGGTTTTAGGAAAGAAGAAACATAGAATTTCTCGTATAGTCTACACTCTACAGGGAATCATTGTTCGCTTGAACAGGAAGTATTAACTTACATAAAACAAACTGCTACATTTTGAGGGCGTAGGCTTTTTTTAGGTATTATTCGAAAGCAGGGGTTTATCCAGGAGCGCGCCATACGCCTAGAGGCGTATAATTGGGATATGTTTGCGTTTACGAGCGCGAAAACTGCCGAAAGTTCCCATAAAGTAATACAAAACTGACCTTTTAGGCGTGCAAAATTCATACTCTAGTGACCTTAGGACAGTTAGGAGTGTTCAATTTTACTCCTGTATAATACCCTGTTCGAAAGACAATCAAAAATTTTCTAAACTAGTCATCCATGTACAAATTTAATATATCCCTGACCGCCTGGACAGAACAACCAAAATGGTTGAAATCCCTGTGGCGTACATGAATCCGGTACGCTTGACAGGAATGGACTGTTAGTCATCTAGATACACCTTTAAGATATTCCATAGCCTACTCTATAAAAGGCCAGACAGTAAAGTTGAAATATAGTATCAGGGATGCAGTAGTAAGTGGGCATTTATTACCAACCATAATTTTTATCAATATTTGTTTCATTAATTGTTCACATGCTTATCTATATCATTATACTATCATATACGCGCATAATACATTTTTTTATCATGTTCCCTACTATTATTAGTATTTTGGGTTCCTAACTATTAGTTACTAATTCTTACGTTCAAGATGCCGAACAGTTGTTCAGCTCAGGGCTGCCAGAATAATAACTACGAGTCAGACGACCGAGTTGCCGTATTCAAAATGCCAACAAATCCACCTGAACTGAAACAAGCTTGGATCCGGGCTCTACGTCGTGATGATATTGCTGACATGAAGGTAGTGCGAGCGTGTATTAAACATTTCAGGGAAGAAGACATAGAAACGACGCATAAAGTACCCAAAGGATACGGGACGTTCACAGAAGTACCTCGTGACAGGCCTAAGTTGAAAGAATGCGCTGTTCCATGTTTGCTGCCTGGATGTCCATCTTATTATTCAACAACATCGAAAACGAAGCGTACTCGCTTGTCATATGACTCAAAAGGAAGAGGAATTGCTGAATAAAACCATCAGTTGAGTTTGAATACTGAGACAGAGGAAACATATAAGTACAAGATCAATACTCTACAGGATCTAAAAGTAAGTTGACTCTCTTACTTTACCTAATAATTGGTTAGTATGGTACCGTGATAATCTTACCACATTTATTCTCCCCAGTCTGATAGAACGGAATACAGTAGACTCAGTGTAGAGCCTCTGAACAACGGACACCTTGGGACCGGAACCGTTGTCCGTTATTTAGAGGTTGTCCGCTATTTAGAGGTTGCTTTTCTATTAGACATATGCTAAATAAATAAATCCGTGCCACGAGGGTTGCCCGTTATTTAGAGGTTGCAGCTATTTGGAGTGTCCGTTATGGGAGGCTCCACTGTATATCAGTTGACCTCTATCTTGAAATTAATTTTTTTCTATCTGCAAATGTTTTTGCGTATGGACAAAATATTTCCATTACTGCCAACTCAATAACTGATATCCGAGAAATTCAATCAATTATTTGCGAAATATCCTCGAAATACACCTCTAAGTATATTAACAATAGTCATGAATATAATATACATCGAGCCAAAGAACACATTATTGAGGCAATTTCTGATATAAAACAAAATGACGGGGTTGAAATACATTCTTCCGACTTAGAAAAGCTTCAATTTATCATTTGTCAGTTAGAAAATACACTTATCCCAAAAAACAGACAAAGGTATAATGTAATTACACAAATAATGGCTATTAAAACTCATCTCATATCTCCTGCTAGTTATATATATCTTCAAGGTTTAGACTGTCTATCTCTACCACACGTTCATACATACATTGGAGAAGCTATATTCTTCACTTGGTCTCGAGAATGATTTTTGTGCATATCTTAGACAGGCTACTTCGTCCTTTACTCCTCAGCAACGGAATGTAATTATTCAAATGGATGAGATACATCTCAAATCGGAAATATCTTACAAAGGTGGAAAGGTATATGGCCCAAACTTAAATCCTGAAGATCCAACGACAAAAACACTTATGCCACTCCATGGATATTTTAAAAATTAAATTGAAATCATAATATTTTGTCATATATATCTATAATAAGATATTTATAGTAATTTCAGTGTAGTTTAGATAGCCGTTAATAAGTTACCAGACGAGTATTGTGTGTGCATTAAAATCTCTAATGATCAAATACTTTTGGCTGCCCAGTGTATAGTTATTCCCTGGACGAGCGAGAATATCTTTTGAGAGGTGTACAGGGATTTTGGCCAATTTACAGGAGAAAATTGGAGCCCTGTACAGGGATATGACTGAAATAGGTTGGCAGGTATGACATCAACGTGAGTTCAACTAGTATTTTCCTAGAAGGTCCACTTACAAGCTTCGCCAACAGCTCTTTATTGTTTTCGATGTCACTGAAGGTTTTTCCATAAAACAAGTATGGAATTCAAAACTGGCTCAGATGGATATTTAAGTATGCCACAGTCCGTTAGCTGCAGAAGTTTATACTGAGAGTCCAGGTCTAAATCAAGCAGAAATTTTTTCTCAACTGTTAACATATGTAGACAGACATAACACGGTTTTGTTTGTTTCAGGTACTAATGGACAGAATAACCTTCAATAAAGGCTAATGATTGAAGCAACTGTGAACCACAATCAATTGTTGATACATCTTTAATCTCATCAAGAAATGGCTCCAAAGTGAATTCACCATCAGTAGTGGAATACGGAGAAGAAAATAACTTGACAAATGTAGATTGAAAGGAAGTGTCTTGTTGGTCAGTAAATCAGGGATGCTAATCCAATCCAATCGAGATAATTATCGATTGCCGATTGGCACATTTCGTATCGATTGATTGAATTGTCGCCAATATTTATCGATTGGATATTTAATATTTATCGATGAATTTTCATCGATATTTTCGATATTTTTTCAAAGTAGATAGTATAAATACATAGAATACACGTAGTTAGTAAGTAATTCGAAAAGAAAGAATAAATATCAAATAAAAGGCTGTTAGTATGTTACTAAGAAATGAGATAAAAATAGTAAACATGTGTACGCAGCACCATTATAGAGTCTACAATGTTAGGGGTCATTCGCATCCTCAGCCTCAGGTCATTGAGAATGTATTTTAGACCACTAAAAGTCCTCTCAACTGAGACCTGGGTGACTGGAAGTTCGAGGACCATCAGACAAACCTCTTTCAGTTCCTGATTGGGGTGGTTGGCCCAATATCTGAATATATCGTCCGATTTTGGAAGACGGGAAGTATTAGCCAGCCCCTCGATTGCTGAAATGAGCATTTCTTCACTGCTAATTCTATCATTGTACTGAATTAACGGCGCTTCGCTGTCCTTTGAATAAGTAGGGCTTTTAAGGGATCTTCACAGTCAGAGATGTCTCCAGTCTCGGGATTCATACTAGTTCTGGAGGGCTGGGATCTGATACTGGACTCTCGATAATTCTTCAGAATAACCATTCTTCTCCACGTTGATAAAATGTGTTTTTGAGCACATTCTTTTTGATCAAGTGACAAATGACAATAGCCTATGGTACCTAAGATCGACATATACCGCTCCTAAAAATCCTTTATGAAGAACAGTGCACTTTCGACTTTGAAGTGCTACCATCAGATTGAGTGAGAACAGGGATCCCTCGTGTCGTTCACATATACATTCCATCAACTCCCATTCCGCAAGAAAAGCGCCAGCTGTCATGTGCCTATCCTGAAGATGGATGGTAGCTCTCCTGGGGGCCTCCATATCATTCTTTAGTAACTCAAGGCCAAGCCAATCTTCTGCTGATAAATCAAAATCTTCAATGAAGGATCCAAAATCTCGGATGATATATTTGAGAACAAGCAATCGTTCTAACATATCATAGCTTGACCCCCATCTAGTAGGAACATCGAGGATAGGTTTCATCGCGTTTCTCTCTTTCAATTTCAACATTAAATTTGGCGTTCTCAGCTTTTTCGCCACTTTTCTTGCTAAATTAAATTTCTTCTTCTCACTTCATCTTGTTTCAGAGTATCTTCTATTACCAAAGCCAAAGTAGTGCTCCACACCAAATAATGTTCAGTATATTCAAATCGAACTGTTTGGCAGAGGAGGCTACTTTTTTTTCGAGCATCGTCTCCATCAAGAAGTCCCGCTCATCACTTTCGCACTCTACCCCCAATTCATTTTCAATTGACTCCTCAATCTCAGTATACATAAGTCGCCCACACTTCATCATATTAGAGGCATTATCGGTAGTAGTTGAGTAAATTTGAATTATCTCTATTCCATACAACTCAAGAACATCCAAAATGCATTCTTTAATCTCACTACCAGTAGGACGTTCGAAAATTTCCTTCACTGCTAGAGTCCGAAGTTGTAGACTTCCTTCGTGAATTATTGGATGTTTATTCCCAGGAATCCACATTCTTTTCGCGAAGCTATGTCGAATTTGAGGCTGATTAGCTTATTCTTAACCTCAGAAGAAATCTTTTGGCGTAATTCAAAAGCTTGTCGGATGATTCCCCTTCTAATATTTTCACGATTCAAAGTCATTCCTAACTTGTTTAGCATTGAGCTTAAGAGTTTGCATATGCCAGACTTTTCAAACACAGACAATGGCAAACCATTGATGGTTACAGCTTCAACAGCTGGTCTCTCGATTTCAACTTTCGATAATTCGATTTCTACAAGTTTCTTCTTAGGAATAGCACTAGCCGAAATCACCATGTTCCACCCGATGCCAATGTCACATGTTTAGCTCGCTTCGACTGTAGGAGTTTGAATTTTTCTAGGTGTTTACGCTTCAAGTGATTAGCTAAATTTCCAATGTGATAGTAGGGTTTTCCACCAGATTTATTTGGGACTTTCGCTGCCCTAAAATTACAAACTTCCTGCGCACATCTGGCCACTTCCATTCCTTCTTCCACTACCAGCAGGAAATCATCTTTTAAGAAGGAATCAAGAGTCATTAGGCTAGTTTGGTTAGACATATGGTAAGATATTATGAAATTAATCAGACCTAGTGCTAGTGGAAGGGAATTTTATTTGTCATGCCATAACCGGTATGCCTATGTAGATTGTTGCGGAATAGCCGCTCCGGTCATATATATTTGTCAGGCTAGGGTTACAGTCATATATTCAAAATTACAAAAGGCACCAAGGGTATGTTGCAGCGTATATGCAAGATTAGCGTGTGCATGCACACTAGTGCACATGCATGCGCTAAGTTACTAGCGTGCATGCATGTACGCTAGTGTATATGCACGAAAATTATAATATTAACTGTCGTGCATATACACTAGTCTAGTATATATGCACGACAAAGTTGATTTTTTATAGTGGTTGTGTTGCAGTGTGTACGCAAGATTAGTGTGCATGCATGCATACTAAGTTTCTAGCCTGCATGCATGCACACTAGCGTATATGCACGAAAATCACTATTTTCATATTCATGCATATTCACTAGCGTATACACACGATAAAGTGTTCTCTTTTGCTAATGGTTGTATGTTGATAGAAATAATTTGCATTTAATAATTCTACGAGCCCTTCGGTCTCGGACCCTCGGTCGCCAATTAACGGCCGCTTCGCGGCCTTTCCCTCCTTAAAAAAAAGTAATATAAATTATAAATAGGTTAACCTTATTCTTGTGAATTACTCACTACTACTTCGTTCATTTCAGTGTGTTGTTATTTGAGAGAGGATATTTACTAACCCATGTTTTATTATCTGCATCGTTTGTATAGGCGCGCCTAAGTTATAGACCATTTCGCTGCTTACTTTCCTAGTACTTCATTTTGGGTTGTGATTCGTTAATAATGCAATGTAATTTGTTTTGGAAAGAATGTTATTTAATTAAGTTATTCTCATTACTTTATTAGTTAATTAATAGCTCAATAATTCTTAAGGGTAGCTGGTTTCAGCTACATTAAAAGGTTATCTCGTTGGCTGAAATAATACTCATATTATAAATAGTAATTGAAACCTGTTGGCTAGTAAAGTATACGTAATTAATTAATTAAATTGTATACTATATATCTCAACTATATATAGCAATATGCAGCAATTCGATTTCTAAAATTGTTGAGTAATACGTGTTGTATTGTATAACTGAGGAGCGAACGAGAAAAAATGTAAAAATTCAAACTACTCATTGGTGAAAGATCAAAGATGGAACTAGAACAAATGTTAATTAGACAACCATTAGCAAAAGAGTTTACTTTATCGTGTGTATACGCTAGTGTATATGCACGAATATGAAAATAGTGATTTTCGTGCATATACGCTAGTGTACATGCATGCAGGCTAGAAACTTAGTGTGCATGCATGCGCACTAATCTTGCGTACACGCTGCAACATATGCACAATATGTATAACCGTTTGAATATATATTACAAAAATCACAATTCTCAGAAAATTGGTTGGAGATAGAGCATCGAAATGTATTATCATTGAATAGGAAGTTGAGGACGGGCTATCAATTGAATCCATTTACTAAGCTGTAACTATATTTCTTCTCGAGATATGACCTCAGCATTTAAATCACGTTTCCATAGCAACAGAGGAATGTGTTAACATTCCATAATTTATTCTGAGATATTTTATGTAAAATGACTCCTAGATGGCTTAGTCACAGCGATTTGTTTTAAAAAGCGAAATTGAACATTTTATATGCGTTCAAATTTTTGGCATATTTGGACTATTAGACAATACAGTGACGTCATTTCGCTCAAGTGGCACCTCAAAAATATGCGTCTTGTACATGACTACCTTTATAAAAAACAATTACATAAGTAGAAGCACCCTGGATTACTTATTTCGAAGAATAATTGAATTGCATCTATTTAGTTGACTATACTAATTAATCCCTGGTCCAGAATTTTGAGTGCATATCATTGCCTTATGTATAGAATGCTATGCTTGAGTATATTTGGAATAATCCAATAAAACTTGAGTATATTTGGAATAATTCAATAAAACTTGAGTATATTTGGAATAATCCGGTAAAACTTGAGTATATTTGGAAAAACTTGAGTATATTTACAAATTAGTTGAGTATTGTTGAGTATATTTGGAAATTTTTAAAAAACTTGAGTATTTTTGGAATTTTCCCATTAGTTAAATCTTACTCTATTCTTTCCACTTGCGATAATTAAATTGATTCTACTTCTGAATTCGAACCGGCTCTATTTAATATAGAGTTATTATAAATGGATTAATAAAATAAAATAAAATAAATCAATATGTTTAGATGTAATTAAATTAACTGTGGATAATATTTTCCGAAACAATTAACTAATTGTATTTATAAATAATTATTAATTTATGCATATTTGATGAATGACATTGAACTCAGGATATTTTATGATAAAACAAACTTCAAATTTATCAATCGTTCCTTTGTCTCATGACAACATGATAAATGGGTCTAAACTCCTTAAGGCGTTTATGACATTGCGAAAAAATCCAAAATTGCAACTGTGCCGAAAACATGTTCATTTGCAGGCACTATCAATTTTTCTAGCCAGTAGCCACCAAAAGATAGTGCTCCCAAAGGAACATGTGTCGTAACAGCTGCAATTCTTTATATTTTTATTAATTCGTATCCTCTCTACAGAACAGAGTTTTATTAACTAAGAATTGAAATTTTCAGGACAGGTGTCTCATGGGTTATAGATGAGCACCTGGGGTCACGATTTTTATTACATTTTTTGGACACATTTTACACCTGTTTAATGTTACAACAAGGACAATAAATAGTCCCCGAATATTCAATTTATATTCATTCGATGGAGAATTTAATTCTACACCTTTTCACAGTGCACGAATTTTCAAATTGGGCTTATTTTGTACCACAATTGAGTTGCAGGTTTCCTTTGTTTGCTAACTCTTCAGTTCATTTAAAAGTGTTAAATCTATACTATTGTTTCAACTGTAATAATTATATTTATTCAACTTATAAAATCTTACTCTATTGTATCAACTTGCGATAATTATATTGATTCTACTTGTGAATACAAGCTTACTTCTATTTAATTGTAGTAGCTATTTACAATGGATTAAAGCAAATTAAATTAAATCTAATTAGATTAAATTAAATAAAATTAAGGAAATTGTTTGACTTCACTATATTTACTGTGATAATTTATATTGACAGAATAATTATTTAATTTATAGATAATTGATAATTTATACATAGTAAAATAACTCAATAATTTCAAAGATGTTTCAAGATAATAACAAACTTCTTATTTATCAATCGTTCCTTGTGGCTCGTGACCACTTGACAAATGGTTCCGGACACCTTGAGGCGTTGATGACATGGCGGAAAAATCCAAAATTGCAAGCTGTGCCGACAGCATTTCCCTTTGGAGGCACTACTAATCACCCAACCACAAATTGTACTACCTCCAAAGGGAAATGGTGTCGGTCGGCACAGCTTGCAATTTAGATTTTTATTTATCCGTAGACGGTGCCCTACCCACACCTATATAGTTGATGGGCAGAAACTTGGTTTATAGGTGCGGAGTGACCTCTCTTTGCACCTGAGGTTACGATTTTTGATTAAAAATTTTGGCACATTTTGGCACATTTCAAAATTTGTCTGGTCCATGATTCAAAAAATGTTATAATGAACCCCTAATTTATATTACACCATTGGATTCATCATTAAATTCTACGTCTGATGGGAGAAGAAAAATTATAATAAAGGGTTTAATTCATGCAAGGCTGGATTCGGTTAACCGGTTAACCGTTGCTGACATCGGTTAACGGTTGGAGATTTTATTAACCAGTTAGCCGGTCTGTTGAATAACAGCATAGTTATTAGGAAATTAATGTATAAAATATTACATTTTTTTGAATTTTATCAGAATATGTAGTCCTAAATCCATTTCTCATCACCACTTAATACATTTTATTGGATAACATTGATTTAAATTTACCTAAAGCACGAAATGTATCAGTTAATATACTACTTATGCAGTTATACTTTATACGCCTGAGTCTTATTCTGTAGTATAATCAAATTTTTATAAAGGATTTATTGTATTGTGTTGGATGGGCGGTTAACCCGTTAACCGTGGCGATAAATCGAATTGTTACCGTTGCCTCAGATCGGTAAGCCAATCCCACCCTTGATTCATGCTATACAGGGCGGTTGAAATTTCTTTTGTTTACTCACTCTTCAGTTTCAGTAAAAGTATTAAATCTATTTCTATTTTTCAACTTGTTATAAATATTTTGATTTAACTTGTTAAATCTTACTCTATTTTTTTAACTTGCGATAATTATATTGATTCTACTTGTGAATTCGAACTGGCTTCTATTTAATTATAGTAGTATTAAGATACAATGGATTAAATTAAATCCAATTAAATAAAGCAATATGTTTAGATTAGACGTAATTACTGTGGATAATATTGCCGAAACTATTGACTAATTATATATATGGTTAAATTCCAAAAATACTCAAGTTTTTAAAAATTTTCCAAATATACTCAACAATACTCAACTAATTTGTAAATATACTCAAGTTTTTCCAAATATACTCAAGTTTTACCGGATTATTCCAAATATACTCAAGTTTTATTGGATTATTCCAAATATACTCAGTTTTATTGGATTATTGAAAAAGTATGGAGATCCCAACCACAAAAAATATTTATTAGTACAATCTGCTCGTCTGCTCTACGCGCGTCCTTACAACTTGTACTCGAAAAAAAAGAAAAACTTGAGTAGATTCGGAAAGATCTAGTTTTATATTTGAGTATCAGTAAAAAGTTGAGTATATTTGGAAATTTTTTAAAAACTTGAGTATTTTTGGAATTTAACCATATATATAAATGATTGTTCATTTATGCATTATGCATATTTAATGATTGTCATTAATCTCTAAACTGGTTTAAGATTGAAACTAACTTCCAAATTTATCAATCGTTCGTTTGGCTCGTGACCACTTGATAAATATGTCTAAACACCTTGAGGCGTTGATGACATGGCTAAAAAACCCCAAAATTTCAGCTGGGAAGACAGCATTTTCCTTTGTAAGCAATGTCAATTAACCAATCAGTACCAACCAAAGGATAGTAGCTTCATAGGAACATGCTGTCGGAACAGCTGTTATTTTGGATTTTTTTCTAATAGCTTTTTTAGAATAGGTTTTGAAATATCTATTCTCATTTCTCATTTCTACAATTTTTCTTTCAAATCATTTTGCTTAATTAAGAATGTAGAGCTATATTTTAAAATCCTTTTACGTGTTTTTCTCTCCTATTACTAACATTAAAGATTCATAGCAGTCTTTGCAGATGCCAGACATTGTAGAAAATTATATTTAAAAGCCCTCTTAAAATGCTTTACGTGTCAATGTTTTAATTTATTTATCTACAACTATTATTTATTATCTCTCTAGTTTCTTCAAATGATTAATGATCAAAATGAAGATGTATGGATTTATGTTGGCAAAACTAAAGGGATTGATATTTGGAAAATTGACTCAAAAAGTCAAGAAAATTCAAGTGTAACTGTGAGAGGAGAAGGAACCATTTTCGTTAATCCAGTGATATGTTTGAGGTAAACAATGCAATGGTACACAAGACTATACATTACTTTAAGTACTTATTTGAAGAATTTAAGTGAGATTTGCATTCTGAGGCTTAGCCACCTCTAGGCTTGCGGTGGTGCTCGGTGTCGATGTGATCATCTTAGTTGTGCGCATGCGAGGGGTTTCTCGTTCTGCCCTCCCACCATAAGTTTCAAACAATTCTCAGATCATAGGAGTGCAGATTTTCCAACAATCCAGGAAGTTTGTTGAATGAAACCCACTTGTTTCAATTTCATAATTCCTAATTATTGATATTTAACGTCATCACAGTTATTCATCTTGTTTTGCAGAAATTATCTCTAATTATTCATGCAACTAGCTCAGGCTCTCCAGGATATGGAATTGTTTAAACATATCAATGTGTTTTTATACGAACTTCGATCGAGCCAGCAATTATTTTACACATTAAAATCCTCTATTCCAAGGAACTCTTGCCATACGTCCATGGATTTTACCGGGATATGTTGGCAAGTATTCCGAATTATATTAATTGGCCTTCAATCTGGCTGTACAATTTTGCATTCTTGTTATCTAAACGACACCTCAAGTAGTGCTTTAGGTAATTTCCTTAAATATGCGAGTTACTCCTAATATGATATCGAATCTTCTTTATATTCCTTGTTGTCCATCAACATCACAAGAGATTGTCCTATTCATGGGCGCCAACTTTTGAGGCCGGACACCAAAAGTCTGGGGGTCCTAATTGGAAATTGGGGTGGTCCTAATGGGATCGGACCCCCCCCCAACCTTAAAGGTTGGGGGGGTCCGACCCCGAAGAAAAGGGAAGTTGGCGCCTATGGTCCTATTCATGGGCGGTGTTTTGGTATTTTGTTAATATTTGGCAAATTATTTTGCTTACTTAAGATTATTGGTTTAATCGTGACCTTCGATATACTAGGCCATAGCATTCTATACTCTGAGTCTAAGGCAATGCCGCGGTTGAATGGACTTGGACCATGGATGAACTAGTATAGTCAACTAAATATATGCAATGCAATTATTCTTCGAAATAAGTAATCCAGGGTGCTTCTACTTATGTAATTGTTTTTTATAAAGGTGGTCATGTACAAGACGCATATTTTTGAGGTACCACTTGGTCGAAATGACGTCACCGTATTGTCTAATAGGCAAAATATGCCAAAACTTTGAACGCATGTAAAATGTTCAATTTCGCTTTTTCAAACAAATTGCTGTGACTAACCCATCTAGGAGTTATTTTACATAAAATATCTCAGAATCAATTATGGAATGTTACCACATTCCTCTTTTGCCTTGGAAACGTGAATTCAATTATTGAGGTAATATCTCGAGTAGGAATATAGTCACAGCTTAGTCAATTGATCCAATCGATAGCCCGTCCTTAACTTCCTATTCAATATTAATACATTTCGATGCTCTATCTCCGACCAATTTTATGCACAATATGTATAATCATTTGAATATATAATACAATAATCACAATTCTCAGAAAATTGGTTGGTTAGCAACAGAGGAATGTGTCAACATTCCATAATTGATTCTGAGATATTTTATGAATAAATATGCGTCTTGTTACTCTTGTACATGACTACCTTTATATAAAACAATTACATAAGTAGAAGCACCCTGGATTACTTATTTCGAAGAATAATTGGATTGCATATATTTAGTTGACTATACTCGCTCATCCATGGTCCAAGTCCATTCAACCGCGGCATTGCCTTAGAGTATAGAATGCTATGGTTTCGGATATTCTACAAAAAACATACATCAATTAAATCTTCAAAATTGACACAAATAATTTGTAATTGTATTGTAATTGGACTTGAACTGTATAATTGTGATAGTAATTATAATTAGAAATCTACGTTACTAGTTATTGTAATTGTACTTTAAGCACGGGCGTCGCACGGCTCTGAAAATTCTCCGGCCAAACAGTTAACCGGACCCTCCTATATACTATAGGAGAATAAATGAAAACTGGTCATGCATGGCCGGACCAGCCGACCGCGTGCTACGCCTATGCTAAGTAATTAAATTTAAAAATATTATTGAACCCAACCCTTCCTATCGAAACCTGTAAATGCTTACAATCACTGGGAGAATATTATTTTTTCAGCATCTACAACAAGATTTACAGTACGATGGTAGATTTCCAAATACCAGCTTGAAAACATCTCTTGTGAATGTCTTCATAAATATTTCGCTTGGGCCTATCTACTGGTTAATTTTCACTGTTTATAGGAGAAATTTTTAACAATTAAAGGTGAGAAAGGTCCTATGATTTCCCATCGAGCTTTGGACTCAAGAAACAACAAACAACAGTCCACCTTGCACTATCAATTTTCCATCCAACCACCATCACAGCTATTCACCAATTTTTCCGAAAGATACAACAACTTCGTCTTTTCTAACGTTAAATCACAATTGGTAGTTGGCAGTAAAAGGCAAAAGTAAGATTTCATCCGGATTTAATTGGGAGTTCACTAACTTGTTGAGTGATTGGAAAGATTTAAAGAAGCATGGTTTCTCTAGACAATCATTTGATTCTCTCATATCTACAACTCGGGCTATAGCAGATTTAAATTCTGATCTACTTAACGAGGGATACAAATACATTATAACGGGACGCTTAAAGACATCTTCTGGAAATTTTATCACCTCTGAGCTCTGGCAGATATCGGGATTCAGTTTTTTATTCAGTCTTAAGTCTATGTCCATAATCTGTTTAAATGTTCGAGTTTTTATCTGAAATCGAGTTTTAGATCTGAAAATGAGTTTTAGATCTGAATATGAGTTTTTAATCTGAAAATGAATTTTTATCTAAATATTAGTTTTTCATCTGAATATGGGTACTTAACGAGGGATACAAATACATTATAACGGGACGCTTAAAGACATCTTCTGGAAATTTTATCACCTCTGAGCTCTGGCAGATATCGGGATTCAGTTTTTTATTCAGTCTTAAGTCTATGTCCATAATCTGTTTAAATGTTCGAGTTTTTATCTGAAATCGAGTTTTAGATCTGAAAATGAGTTTTAGATCTGAATATGAGTTTTTAATCTGAAAATGAATTTTTATCTAAATATTAGTTTTTCATCTGAATATGGGTTTTTTTATATGAAATGAGTTTTATCTGAAAATGAGTTATTTGATCAAAACATGATATTTTGATTTGAATATGAGGTTTAAGTATACATTAAACTGAGTTTATTGATTTGCAAGAGTAAATCATGAAACTGATTGAGCGTCCCTTGCTATTTATGATTGATCTGAGTATGTAATGAACTAAATCATGTTGAATTAGCTCATTATATTCTCAGATCAATCAACACTATTAAATTTTGTTTTGTTTAAATGTAATAATTTGAGTTAATTTAGATTTTTGTCAGATGAGCGTAATACCCCTACTCTTGACGATATGTTTGATTCAGCACCACTTGTAGAAAGAATTAACAGACATACTCAATTTAGAAATTTACGATACAAAACAATTTGGCCACTGAAGAAAAGAGATTTTTGTACACTACTTTGTGCATTGCATTTAGAACCTCAGAAATGGTGTATCGTTTGCTTTTCAGTTAAACATCCTTTGTAAGTTTGGGTTGATATTTTATTATCTTTGATAGTTATATTCTATTATGTATATCTAACTTTTTTTGTATTTAATTTCACACATGCTTTGCGGTTATTGTATGGTTTCATTCTTCTAAAGATTACTAATTAGAGCATAATATAAGCAATTGTTGAAAGTTCATTTGGTAGAGTGTGCTAATTATTTGCGATTAAATCAGTTTCGAGGCTTCTCAAGATGTTTGATTGACTTTATAACTTGGCGAGGTGTGAGAAATTTTAGGTGAAACCTCAATTTGCTGTAGGGTGACAAATTTATCCCCATATGCTAAAAGTAAGATTTGTAAACCGTCCAGTTTATTTATTCAACTCAGAATACAAACGAAAGTTTGTTTTAATAGTATAGATTTATTGACACTAAATTGTTAGAGATTAGGTTGTCAGCCTTCAATATACATATATATATATATCACTCGTGTAGTAAGTTATACCTTCAAAATAGTAAAATTTCGGTTAATTGGGTTCCCCGCTTAATCGGGTCAAAAGCGGATTTAACAGTAGATAAAAAGTTTTCTATCCTGTAAGGTTCTTTTCTGAAGTATAACGGGGAAAAACTTGAACTAAGCAACGGACATTTGCTAGGCAAAAATCCCGCGAGTTTTCTAACATTTAGGATATTCGGAATTTCTCCTAAAAGTCCAGATATTCTTACTTTTATAGGTTTATATATATATATTCTATGTATTAGTAGGGTCAAAATCAAAGATTCCGTGACCAACCTCTGGCAAGTTAAGTTTATGCCTGATTCTGATACTTTAGGGTATATCTCGCGATTTTAGCTCCTATGCAGGTCTCGAAAATTTGGGCTAACTTTTATAGCGACGAATTCAAAAGGGCCTCCGGCAATCATTTTGATAAATTAAGGGCCATCTCTGAACATTTCATAAATTGAGATTAGAGTCTTTTTGAACAGTATACAATAAGTACTAGCTGCACTGAAATCTCAACTCAATCAGGACTATACTTTTAATGTAATAACCTTTTGAAGATTCCTACGTCATTTGTCACCATGGGAGGTCCATTCTTAAATGTTTTTTCTAAGGGATTTGAATCTTATCAGGGTTGGGTTCAAGCAGGGATGGATCCACCGGGGGGGTTCAGGGGGGTTGCACCCCCCCCCAAAATGGCTCAGGGGGAGTGCGAACCTCCCCCAGTGGCGTATCTAGGGGGGATTTGGGTGTTCAAACACCCCCCTCATAACTAGTTTCCAAAAGGGATATGTTGTTATTTATAATGCCTAAACATCTAAACACCTTTGGTACAACTGCACAATATTACACTCCTCCTACTATGTGACATGAATAGCTGTACATCGATGTTTGAGCGTCTAAGATTCAAAAAAATTCTGGGGGGGTGTCCCCAAGATCCCCCCCCCTTACCGTTGCTCGCTTCGCCCGCTCCAAAGCGACCCCTCACGATAATCCTGGATACGCCACTGCCCACCCCGCCCAAGAATATGATAATATAATCGAAAATTATATCTAGGGACTGGCACAATTTCCGAGATTGGTTAAGAGAAATATATGAGATTTCTCTTCCCTATCTTTTCTGTGAGTACTGTTGGGAACTTATATCAAATATCAGGAAAAATCGTTAACTATTGATTCATTGTGATTGTTGGTTAATTGATAGTTTAATTAATTAATTATTAATTTATAGTTATGTATGAATTTAGAATAGATTTCTTTGACGTATATTAAATATATTTCAACTTTCTTGAAAGCTGCTTTCTCATTGCTGTTCTTAAAAAAAGAACCTCCAAATACTGGCTCATTTGACCCGCGGGCGCTTCCTACGGCGTCTACAATTCAAAGGCCCAACCCTGGGCATTGCACCCCCCCAGATATTTTGTGCTGGATCCATCCCTGGGTTCAAGTACATTTGAAAGTACTTAAGTACAAGTACTACTACTTTTTAGATTTTCAAGTACAATACAAGTACAAGTACAGGTAAACTTAAAGTACTTAAGTACAAGTACAATGAAAAATTTACGAAAATACTTGAGTACAAGTACAAGTACTTCCCAAGCTCTAGTGATATATTTCTTGTAATAATAGTAGAAATTGCTAAATACATAGTTTATATACTATCATCCAAATTTATTTAATTTAAAGTAGCAGTAGTCCTTGACACGAACACAATTCCTAATATACTAAGTATTAAGTAACACTACTTTATTTGAGATGGGATTTGATGAACATCAATGATGTGTTTTGGAAATATATTGAATGATAAAAAAGTCACGAGTAACAAGTACTGAAGTACAAGTGCAAGTACTTTAGAAAATGAGGAAAGTAATTAAGTACAAGTACAAGTACAATGGGAAAATGGTGAAAGTACTTAAGTACAAGTACAAGTACTCAAAAAATGTACTTAATTACAGAAGTACTTAAGTAAATTGTACTTGAACCCAACCCTGAATCTTATCTTATCCTATATACATGCAATAACCTTTTAACTCGCTATGTAGTAGGTCTCCATGTTAATCTCGGTAATAGACCTAAATTTAGCACTTTGACTATACAAAAAATAAAAAAATCCAGTAAATTGACGTCAAAATTGTGATAATTATATATATAAAGTGGGCGAATAATACGATTATTGGTCTATTCTTTTTGCTTCGTCACCCCCATGTGAGATCCTCAGGAGAGTCAAAGTGCTAAATTTAGGTCTATTACCGAGATTAACATGGAGACCTACTACATAGCGAGTTAAAAGGTTATTGCATGTATATAGCAAGGCTGGAATCGGTTAACCGGCTAACCGGTTAACCGTTGCTGACATCGGTTAACGGTTAGAGATTTTATTAACCAGTTAACCGGTCTATTGAATATCAGCAGAATTATTGGGAAATTAATGTATAAATTATAATTTTATCTTGAATTTTATCAGAATATGTTAGTCCTAAATCCATTTCTCATCACCACTTAATAAATTTTCTTAGACAACATTGATTTAAATTTACCTAAAGTACGAAACGTATCAGTTAATATACTTATGCGGTTATATTTTATACAACTGAGTCTTATTCTGTAGTGTAATCAAATTTTTATAAAGGGTTTATTCTATTGAGTAGGGTGGGCGGTTAACCGGTTAACCGTTGCGAGAAATCGAATTGTAACCGTAGCCTCAGATCGGTTAACCAACCCCACCCTTGTATATAGGATAAGATATGATTCAAATCCCTTAGAAAAAACTTTTTAAAATGGACCTCCCATGGTGACAAATGACGTAGGAATCTTCAAAAGGTTATTACATTAAAAGTATAGTCCCGATTGAGTTGAAATTTCAGTGCAGCTAGTACTTATTGTATACTGTTCAAAAAGACTCTAAACTCAATTTATGAAATGTTCAGAGAGGGCCCTTAATTTTTTTTAATGATTGCCGGAGGCCCTTTTGAATTCGTCGCTATAAAAGTTAGCCCAAATTTTCGAGACCTGCATAGGAGCTAAAATCGCGAGATATACCCTAAAGTATCAGAATCAGGCATGAAACTTAACTTTCCAGAGTTTGGTCACGGAATCTTTGATTTTGACCCTACTATATATAATATATATATTTGTATATATCACGTAATTTGTCACATTTGACAGAAAATTGGCCCAATTAATCGAAACTTTGGCGTTTTAAAGCGACGTTGTGTCTATCAACCCACATTTTGCCACAATAACCATATTTGGACTCAAATTTTATAATTTGACCGATTAACCGAAGTATTTTGTATTTGCTTAAGTTCCTGGAAATTGACCCCAATAAGCGGTTGACTCCATTGACTACTAATAGTGAGGTGGCTTAGGCTATATTTAACGATTACGGTTAAATGGCGATAAAGGCACCAAATTTGGCATGAGGAATCCTTAGGGCATATCGATAAATGTTAGCCTAGCAGCCCTCCGGAAATTCAATTTTTATTGTGTGTAAAATGAAAAAGATGGCCGACAAATATGAAAAAGAGCGATTTTCCTCAACATTATTTTGGTATCATATCCCCATGTTTAGAAACTCTATGATATTATAGGCATTAAATTGATATCAAATCGTATTCTATAGTTGTTGTGGATTCCCCAATGCTGGGGAACCCCAACAACACAGGACTACATTACATTATAATTAATGTGCAGTAATTGTATTGTGTATGATGACTAGTGGTAATTTGTGTTCAGTAATTGTGTTGTGTTATATGACTAGTTGGCTATATGTTAGGAGTAATTGTATTGTGTTAGCAGATAATTGGCAGATGACTGGCAGCCTATGTCCTTCTGATGGGAGGAGAAGACTTACAACAAAGGATTTAATTTCTGGCATAAATGGGGGTTGAAATTTCTTTGTTTACTCACACTTCAATTTCAGTAAAACTGTGAAATCTAATTCAAATTGTTTCAACTTGTAATAATTATATTGATTTAACTGTTAATTCTTTCACTATTGTTTCAACTTGCGATAATTATTTTGATTTAACTTATAAATTCCAGCTGGCTTCTATTTAATTGTAGTATTACTATACAATGGATTAAATAAAATAATATAATATAAGGAATTTGTTGACTCAAATCAACCAACCGTGGATAACATTGCTAAAATAAATAACTAATAATATAATTTATTATCAATACATAATGAATTAATGGCAATAAACTCAAGATGGTTTATGATAGAAACAAACTTCAAATTTATCTACCGTTCCTTGTGACTCGGACCAATTAATAAATGGTTTTTGACACCTTGAGGCGTTGATGACTTGGCGAAAAAATCCAAAATAGCAGCCTGCGCCGACAGCATGTTCCTTTGGAGGCACTATCAATAAACAACCAACAAAATATAGTGCCACCAAAGGAACATGCGTCGGCACAGGCTGCAATTTTGGATTTTATTTACGCCCAGTCATCAACGCCTCAAGGTGTCAAGAACCATTTGTTAATTGGTCCGAGTCACAAGGAACTGTAGAAAAATTTGAATTTTGTTTATATCATAAACCATCTTGAGTTTAATGCCATTCATTCATTATCAGGGGCGGCGGAAGCGGTCAGGCCGGTCAGGCCAATAGCCTTACCACTCTTACGTCACTAGTTAGGCCGGTCAACCCATGGCCTGACCACTTTATAAATGCTTCCGCCGGCCCTGATTATGTATTGATAATAAATTATTTTATTTGTTATTTATTTTAGCAATGTTATCCACGGTGAGTTGAGTGAAATCAACAAATTCCATATACCGTATTTTTTCGAATAGTAGCCTAGGCGATTATTGTTTTTTAGGCCATTTTCTGACCAATAATTTTTGTGACTTTTCGAGAATATCACATGTTGATACAATTTATTTAGTTTAGTCGGTTGATAATCATATTGCGACTAATATTAGATAAAGAAATTTACTCAGGGTACAGGTAGTAAATTTATATTTGCTAATTTGGGGGGGCTATAATTGGAGGTAGGCAATTATTCGAATAGGGGCTACTATTCGAGTATATACGGTATTATTTTATTTTATTTAATCCATTGTATAGTAATACTACAATTAAATAGAAGCCAGCTGCAATTTATAAGTTAAATCAATTTAATTATCGCAAGTTGAAACAATAGTTAAATATTTAACAAGTTAAATCAATATAATTATTACAAGTTGAAACAATGGAATTAGATTTCACAGTTTTACAGAAATTGAAGTGTGAGTAAACAAAGAAATTTCAACCCCCATTTATGGCAGAAATTAAACCCTTTATTGAAAATTTCTTCTCCCATCAGACGCAGAATTTTGTGAGAATCCAAAAGTGAAATAAATATTGGGGGTTTTGTAAAACAAGTTTTTACTTATGGACCAGACAAATTTTGAAAGGTGTTAAAGATGTGTCCAAAATTTGTTAATCAAAAATTGTAACCCCAGGTGCAAATTAGACGGTCCCATCGCACCTACAATCTAAGTTTCAGCCCATCAACTATAAAGCTCTGGCCAGTGCACCGTCTACGGAGAAAAAATATAGAAATAAAGGCAGTGATTTCAATACTGGGCCACTATACTATAGTATAGTCTGCACAGTAATAATAACTAACCAAAGCACTAAAATTAGAACTGGGCCACTATACTGTAGTATAGTCGGCACAGTAATAATACGAATAGTGCTATTTTGTATAATACAGTAAACTCCCATTATAACGAAGTTGGATATTGTGAAATAACAGCTTACAACGAAATGGAGTTTTCCCCAGAGCACTAAATGCATTAATTATTATCCGCTTATAACGAATATCCCGATAAAACGAAGAAATTTACAGTTCCCAAGCACTTCGTTATACCCAGAGTTCACAGTAGATTGACATCATCATCAATTGGAAAATGTTTTTTTATTTGTAATAATTATGCTTACTTTGATTAAAGCCTATTCTAGTTTAAATTCTTTACAATTTGAACAATAATTAAAAAATCTTAAATTACAGCTGTGCCTACAGCATGTTCATTTAGAATTTTAGAGGTACTATATTTTGGTAATTGGTAAATTGTTAGTGGCTCCAAAAGAAATGCCATTTAGCGATATTTTAGAGCGATATTTTAGATTTCATGTCTTCATCACTATATGGGAATTAAACCATTTCAGAAAGGTTTTTCGGAAGGCACCGACTCTTAATGTGTTGGAAATTCAGATTAGCCAAATTCACTTCAGAGTTATTTTAGTTTGAGTATAAATATTGTAGGCAGAGGGTCCGAAATGATCGGAAGACGTATCCATATCCGCTCCATAATCCATCACATCTAGAAATAAAATTCCAAATCCGTTCCATATCCGTAAATAACGGATTTTCAACCCGGCTATCCGTAAATCACATGGACCCTCTATCCATTGCTGATTTTTAAATTCGATAAAATCTATACAGATTTCCAAATCCATACGAACTTCCAAATCCATATGGATCCATTATACCATATTACGATGAGTTTTTTTATAGATTTAAGAATAAATTCCAAATTCATTAAAATATCCGATATTAACGGATTTGGAATGGATTTGAGAATTATTCCAAATCCGTACCAAAATCCGCAAATTACGGATTTGACGGATTCCAAATCCGTAAATCCGTAAATCCGTAATCCATACGGATCCTCTGATTGTAGGTGATGGTCGACATTTTTTTACACTAGTCGAATTATTTCTACACATCGATAGATACTTTGGAATTCGCGAATTCTCAAAGTCAATGTCATCTAAAGGTGTTAAGACCAATATGTTAGGGTGTTATATGGCATGAGGATTAATTGATAAATTGTAAGTTTGTTTCTATCTTTCATCATCTCTGATATTAATGATGTTTAGCTAATTAGTATAAATAATTTTAAAATTTATTAATAATTTAAAACCAATTTCAATGTACAGTTAATTTTTTGAAGTTTGATTATTTGTAGTAACTATTAATTTAAATTGAATTTCACTTCAATATTTGAATTTAGAGTACTCGATAGCCCAAATGAACAAATTGGAAGCGCCTCTGTATCATAATTACAAACTGAATTAATCTATACTATAAAAACATAAAGATCTATGTACACGTGTTGCAGTGTGTTAGAGATTTTCGGGTGTCCATCAGAATACAATTTCAAAATTTGAATATTCCTAGTTTTGTGATTCAGTATAAAAACGAATATTTTTAATTTTTACACTTTTAATTCGTTAACATATTTTAAACGAGTAGTATTGATCTTTTCTATATTCTTGAAGCATGCAACGATTTAACCTTGAAGTTTTCGAACAGATAGTACGTAAATTTCCAATTCCTAGAACAGAATGAGAAAAAGAATTTCAGTTTTGTTGTGATAATTTATTTAATGGACTCATGGCACATTATGTTGTCAGCTATAAAGTGAATAATGTGATGTAGCGGATGCTCTTTTATTACTTTATTGTCGACTCCTCCCCTACTTATGACGTCATTCTCAGATTCTGAGAAGCGTTAAAATTCACTTAATCACACATAATTCGTACATTCTATGAGATAATATTTGAAATTTTAATAGAATATGTACATTTATAATACGGGGTGTTGGCCACACCTTATTATCAATATGCTTGCTCATTATCTAATGACGACGTAATCATGAAAAATTTCACATTGTTAACCAAAGCTGGCGGTGGGGTAAAGGTATAAATATAAATTACTTTCACTTTCTATTGAAAATGTATTAACTTTCAGTTTCAAAATCACATTCCTAGCCAGGCGAGGTTGACAAAATTTGACTATTCAGGCCTATTTACGCTATAATTAACTTTATAAGTATTAATTAAACCACACACTATTCTCGAAGCGGTGGTTGTATTATGCCGCGAAGCGACCTACAAGGGTGGGGTTGGCTAACCGATCTGAGGCAACGGTTACAATTCGATTTCTCGCCACGGTTAACCGGTTAACCGCCCATCCTACTCAATACAATAAATCCTTTATAAAAATTGATTATACTACAGAATCAGACTCAAGTGTATAAAGTATAACTGCATAAGTATATTAACTGATACATTTCGTGCTTTAGGTAAATTTAAATCAATGTTGTCCAATAAAATTTAATAAGTGGTGATGAGAAATGGATTTAGGACTACATATTCTGATAAAATTCAAAAAAATTTAATACTTTATACATTAATTTCCCAATAAATCTGCTGTTATTCAATAGACCGGCTAACTGGTTACTAAACTCTCTAACGGTTAACCGATGTCAGCAACGGTTAACCGAAGACAGCCTTGCGACCTACAAGCGAACGCGCTAGTCAATATGAAAATGGAGTCATATATTTATCTGTCAAGATACATATATTGTTCAAGTTATTGGTCAGATGTCACAAAAGAAAAGTTTCTACCATAGAGTTATTTGGACTATGGGTTCAGCTATGTGTCAAGGACGGTGTTCACGTGTTTTAAAACCTCGAACAGCACCATGAAACCTTTTCAACTGAAACAACATATGACAAATACTCATCCGCAAATGAAAGATAGGGACCGTAGCTTCTTTGAGTGTAAGTTTCCACCTTGAAGAGATTGAAGTTGGACTGTTAAAAAATCGTTTCAAAGCTACAAAGGTATGTAAAATCCTACAAACTGCGTACAAGACACATTATACAATAATTCACATAAACAAAGCTATCAATAAATGCAATTCATACTATTTAGTTACTGAATTATTTTGTATTAGCCTCCTAGGTGTATTAACTTTGTTCTTGTTCCATAAAATGTCAACCTAAGATAAAGCAGCTATTGCAATTTCATAAACAGGGGTGTAGCCTCGAGGTAAACATTGGTATTATGGGTTATGAGTCATCATAGGAGGGCCTTTTGACAAAAATTTGATTATGTTTATTAGAAATACTGATTCTGTGTAAATTTTTGGGAGAGACATGGCTCTACCAAACTTACCAATACCTACGCAGATGAAACATGATCTATTTTACTAATTAGCATAAAATATAGAGTGATCAATATTTGATTATTATTGACCCATATTAAAAATATTCAAAAATTAATACATCATGATGTAATTTCACATATTTCTAGTTGAGTTAGAAAAATATTTTTGGATTCTAAGTACACGTAGTCGATTTCCTATCTGTACTAATGCAACTTTTATGCGTACCATTAACGTAAATACCTATTACCCCATAATCGCCTTTTGGGCCACACTGGGCGGGGGGGGAGATTTGAACCCTCTTTAGATTACAAAATTACATAGATCACAGCTGAAGCCGCCGCCCCCCCCCCCTTGCCTAAATGTCTGGAAGAAACACTGGCTCTTGAATTACGCTACACATTTCATGCTGCATATTTATTTCTACATCGCCACATGCCTCTACCTAGTGCTCGATTATTACGTAAACTCAAGTCAAACTCAATTGACAGCGTTAAATCACTTTGTAAACTTCGCGACGAAGGATGTATTGGTAATGACGTGGCTCTTCTCTTAGATTAAATGCATCTTCAGCAGCAGGTCCAATTTGATGGCCAAGATATCATTGGTTGTAATGAAAATTTTGAAATGTTGAAGAGCATTCTATGCTTTATGGTTATTTCTTTCAAAAAGACAGTTCCGTATGTCATTAAAGCTGTTCCAATTGTGAAATTGTCTTCAGATATTATCTTTGATTGGACACTCAACTGTCTCAAGGTTTCTAGTGATGCCAATTTCCAGCCTCGTTGCGTAATATCGGACAATCACCAGTGTAATATTTCTGCTTTAATAAGGTCACAAAATAATTTTCTATTGACAGCAAAAACTATTGCATGAGAAATCTTTTCACAGAACGAATAGTTTATTTGTTTTTATACAGTTCACCTCATAAAGAGCGTTCGTAATAATTTACTCTGTAATCGTTTCTTTACCATCCCTAGAGTTGAGTTACCTCTCCTGGATTAATTGATAAGTGTTCCAGATGGTCACGTACGTTGGTCTAGCCTCCACAAGGTGCATTATTATGATTTCTAATTGGGCTGTCACCTTCGTAAAGACAACAACTGCAATGCGCCAAAATCTATTGGGAGATGATTCTGTAACACCAGCATTTCTAGAACTTGTGAATGCATGGTGGCTTATTGTCAATGCGTCGGGTATAATCCTAACCCGATCGGTAATGCGATCGATTCGAATACTTGTGAGAGTAAAATCGTGTTTCTGCGGGGGATGAACGAATGGCTTACAACTTGGAAGCAGTCAGAAACACTCTGTTTTTCCAAACAAACCTTTAATGTTGACGCTATGATCACAACTAACATAACAATACTATTATCGAACTGTCGTCTGCATTGATCCGAGATGGTTATGAGTTTGTGTTAACACTTACAGGTCGATTCCAAACAGATCCTCTGGAAAGACCTTTTTCACATTACAGACAAATGAGTGGAGGTCGTTTCCTTGTTAGTTTGGCTGAGAACCTCCGTTCAGAATCGATTATTTATACCAGGCGCTGCTTAAACGCGAAATAGATATTATTGAATGACAGCTCCATACTAAAGAGGACATCAATCAGAAAATTGAGGAGTTAATTTTGGTGTTCACTCTAACCTTCTTGAGCAGCTCGTATTATCAAATGATACAAAAGATGTCGTTGTGTATGTTTCAGGGTACATTACCCGTTCTCTCCTTAAATACTCTGAATGCCAAGATTGTTCCGAGCTTCTTCATAAAGATCCAATAGAAACTTGTTTTGTTAGCACATTAAATAGGGGCGGCCTTCAATTACCATCTTCAATCCTTTATAGTTACGTAGATAGCGCGTTTTGCTGTAATAATAATTAGAAAAAAGATGCTTGCAACCAAGTTACCATTGAAACTTCTTATATGCAGTCTACTTAAAGAGCTATCAAACGAATCGGACACAACCTTTTCTTGTGAATTACATTATCCTGAATGCCGAAATCGAATAAATTCTATCATTGCTAACTTATACCTTACAGGAATATCAGAGAGATCAGTGAAACTAGACGCAAAGACCAAATGGAATCGATCAAGGCAAATAAGCGTAAAGTGCTTTGTAATTGCCATGAATTCATCTTCTTCGTTATACCTTTTTACTATTATAAACGATTATCTCTGAACAATTACAAATCTATTTGTGAAATTGTAATTAAATAATGAATGTAAAAAGTAGATCATTTCTTATTTAGAGACATCGGTGGTTGCCAATTGTGTATTGAGTAAGTAGACTATAACATTTTGTACTATCTGTATATACCATGGGCGCCGAAACTGGGATGGAAGGGTGGGTGTAGACCTACCCTAAAATTATTTAGAGAGGGTTTAACCACCCTGTTAATGCTCAATATTCCGATCAATATTTTATCAAATAACCAAAGTAATTGCTGTTATCCAAGATACAATTTTCTTTTAGATTTGTTCACAATTTGTCACCAAATTTTTGTAAGTTCATAGACAATCAGAATGTACATATAACAAGTATATGTTATTTATAACCCCTCTGGAGTTTTCTAATTAAGGATTATCTATAATATCTTTTAGTTACACGTTTTTTTAATAACGAACACTAATTCAAATTTCAGGCTGAAGTTCCTTTTTTATTTTGTCAATTTCAGCCTCAAAGTTTCTTATCGGATCCTTAATTTATTGGGCTCTAAATATTCCATTGTAGGACAGTATACTTAGCGATTAATTAATAATTCTAACTACTGAGTTACTTAATTAACATTGTAACGCTTCTATTTGACAACATTGAATTAATCTTATAGAAATAATTTTAGTAAATTTCGAAATAAATTATATGTACGTAAATGTAATAATTAATTCTATCTCAGCCTGGAGTTCCTTACAAAGGTTTTCCTTATAGACAAAAAACGTGTATTCTCGATATTAGTCTTATTGAAAAAATATTTAAATTTGTGTATATCGGGAAGTATACCCACCCTGATACAAATGAGTTCCGGCGCCCCTGGTATATACATTCGACTCCGCTTAATAGAGCCACCTCGGGACCAGGTTGTTTTGATCCGATTAAGCGGAGAAACCGATTTACCGAAAATATTGTAAGCCAAACTGTATTTCTGTCCTATAAATCCTGTGAAATTTTGACCCGATTAAGCGGAGAAACCGATTAACCGGTGGCTCTATTAATCGGAGTTAACTGTAGTACATAGTAAATATGATGCAAAGTCATCATAAATGGCGCCTAAACCGCAATTCTGAGAATCTCTAAAACTCCCCCAATGGATTTTCCATGTTTTTTACCCCATTTATGTCAAAATTGTAATTTTCAACATAAATTCATACCCTCGAGTGAAAATAATAAACTGGCCTCTCTTTTTTGTGTGATTTTGGTGAGTTACCAGTCTGTGTATTGAGTAGTCTATGGCTACATGCTGAATGATGGGAAGGACGTTATCGGCTGGTAATTCTCTCAGGTTCTATCTACTACTCCTACTGTTGTAAACTTGTATGTACAACGATGGAATTTGGGGAACCGATGCCGAGTTGATAACTGCCTCTGCACTACTCCAGACCGATATATGTTGCTAACCAGGTATATTGCACAGAGGGCAGTAAGGTCAGGGCCGGATTATCCAATAGGCACTGTACCTAGGGCCTACGAAAAATTTGTGGCCTAATTGCTGCCTGGTATCCTCAAAGTGCCTAGGCCCTACGAAGACCTTAATCCGGCCCTGAGTATACTAGGTAGCAGATATCCGTTGGTCACGTATAAGAGCTTCCAACATCAACAACAACAAAAACCATGCTCTGTAAATTTCTAACTTTTCAAAACACTATGAACCTGTCACGAGTTAATAGCCTTACTCCAACATTCTTCTTTCGCCATACAACTCCAATTAAAATCAATTAATTTGTTTTTTATCTGTCGCTGAAATTGTCTCTCACACGAACACCTCATTATTTTCGAAAGCATTTCTTCATATTCTTTCTTGTTGAGAAAGGAATTTCATATTTTCCCAGTTTGATTTTGGAGATGGTTATCAAGCTTTGAGTTGAACCAGTGGTGGATTAAGGGGGGGCCCTGAGCCTAAAGGGGGCCCTATACAAAGCTGTAATATTTGTATTGAGAATTTGTTACATTATATTGTTTGAGTAGTAAAGCAATAACAATGATATGATAATGATTGTTTCATTGAGTTTGAACAGTGAAGCAATAAAAATGATAAGGTTAATTAATTTTGAACAGTGAACCAATAACAATGATACAATTAATAGGCAGCAGACCTTTAAAAGAAACAATCCTAGTCCTGATCTACATATACATTGAATTTTTCGAGTCTTAATATATTCTCCACTTCTCAGTAATGCATCCTATTCACAAGTCGGGGGCAACTAAAAGAAAAGAAAGTCACCTTCGCCAAGAACAACTGAAACAAGAAACGTCTAAACTTCCTAAACTAGACACATTCTTTAACTTACAATCACAAGAATTGCCAGCCGAAGACTATGAGCTTTCTACTTCAACATCTTCCTTTGTACCTCTTGGAGATTCATTTGTATCTAATTCAAACGAATTACTTGCAGAGTTGACTCCAGTTTTATCGAGTCAGAGTATCAAGTTCCAGAGGTTGTAGAAGAGCACCACGCTTTAACTCAGAAAGAAATACAACTTGTGAATGACATTGGATTGTGGGACGATATATCAGAAGACATACGAAATCGTTGGGTAGCAAAAGGTAGTGAAGATTGTAGAAACAATTGTAATAATTTCCCAAATTCTGGCATGACTCGTGGAAATGAAGGATATCACCGATACTGCTCTAAGTCTTTCTTCACACGAATTCATCCTTTGACAGGAGAGTCTGCAGAACTTATATGGCTCTGTTACTCGCTTTCAAGAGGCAAAGTATTCTGCTTCGCTTGTAAGTTCCTATTACGAATAACTAGTTCATTCACCCAAGGCTTTAATGCCTGGAAGCATGCTGACGAAAGAATTTCGTCCCATGAAATTAGCCAGCAGCATAGAGAAGCCATGGTAATTATGTGCACGAGAAAAACAAGTATTGGTAGGGTGGATTTGTCATATCATCCAGGAGTTTGAAAACCAACGACAGTATTGGCGCAAAGTGATAGAGCTTGCAGTATCTGTAATAACATTTCTTTACGAACGGGGTCTCCCGTTGAGAGGGAAAGACGAAGTAATTGGGTCTCCAAGTAATGGTAATTATCTAGGAGTGATGGAGGTCCTTGCAAAATACGATTCATTCCTTGCTCAACACATTACCATGTTCGTTAACAAAGGAAGAGGCCATACTTCATACTTGTCATCAACCATTTGCGAGGAATTGATTAGTCTAATGGGTAGCAAGGTTCTTGATACAATTATCTAGGAACTAAAATCAGCGAAGTTTTATTCAGTGTCTGTCGATTCGACACCCGATGTTACACACTCAGATCAACTAACATTTATTGTCCGCTATGTCCTACCGACTGGGCCCTAAAGAAAGATTTCTGAGGTTTTTACCGATGATCGATCATACTGGACAAGTGATAGCCGAAATGATACTAAGCTTTCTAGAAAAATATGGAATCGACATTAATAATTGTCGTGGCCAATCATATGATAATGCATCAAATATGAGTGGGAAATATATCGGTGTCCAAACTATCATCAAACAGCAGAGTCAATATGCTACATTTATACCATGTGCAGCTCATTCCCTCAATCTTGTGGGGAAAAGTTCCGCAGAATGTAGCACAGTGGTTGTAATATTCTTTGACATTATACAAAAGTTATACACTTTTTCAGTATATACGTGTCGATGGCGACTTCTTTGTGAAAAACTTAAGCCCCTAGGCTTGTCTGTAGTCAAGCGGCTTTCTGATACTCGGTGGTCCGCAAGATATGAAGCAGTGGAAGCCCTGCACAAGGGATATAATGCTTTATGTGAGTTATTACTATCTTTGGCGTCTGATATTGAACAGAAGGTTGACTGTCGAAATGAAGCAAGTTTGATACTTAAAAAACTTGGCGAATTAGATTTCGTCATTCTTCTTGTTTTTTGGAAAACAGTTTTAGAGCGCTTCCATCAAACTAATCTCTCCTTTCAGTCAAGCACTTTAAATCTCAATGTCATGGTATCGCTAATCGAGTCCCTTATTGGATTTATTGAAACTCAGAGAACCGAATTTGAACATTTTCATAAGCGGGGTATTATTTTGTGTGGACATGACCAGTACAACTCAGTCTTTAAGCGAGTTAGAGTGCCCAACCGTCGCTATGTTAATGTAGATGACGAAGATGAAGATCCCAATATGTCGCCAATGGATAAATTCAGACAAGACGTGTTTCAAATTATCATTAATCGGTTGATCAGTGACTTAAAATATCGCATTGAGGCATATAAAGAAATCAGCAATAACTTCGGATTCTTGTGTAATTCTTGTGTCATCTCTCTCTAATCAAATGATCAAACAAGCTGCAGGAAATATTACATGCTCATATCCAATGATATGGAACTTCGATTGAGAGTGAGCTTATTCAATTTTCCAGCTTGATCAGATCTTCGGTATAGCTTCAAACAAGTGAAAAAACGCAGTCATTAGAACTGAAGATGTACGAATTCCTTCACACACAAACCTCACACAAATGTTTCCTAACATAGAAATAGTTCTTCGAATATATTTATCCCTGATGGTATCAAATTGCAGTGGTGAGAGGTCTTTTTTCGAAACTAAACGTATCAAAAATGAGCTCAGAAATAGAATTGGACAAGATCGACTTAACAGTCTATCAACCATGAGTATTTGAGAGTGATGTACTGAGACAATTAGACTTTTCACAGATAATTATGGATTTTAGTCATCTGAAGAGTAGGAAAGGCCTATGTAATTCAATCTAAGGATTATGAATAATTACATAATTAAAATAATTAAATAATAATCTTGAATCTACGTACAATGATTTTTATAGCACAAGAGATAATGGTAATGAATAATAATGCAAGACTATCCCAAAGGACCCTGTAGGATTATATTTGGGGGGGTGTCCCCAAAGAAACTCCTAACGGCCGTGGTTGATGTCCGCCCGGGGCCCAATATACCCATTATCCGTCTCTGAGTTGAACTGAGCCATATGTTCTAGTTCAGACTAGTTGTCAGAGTATGACATTTTTGTATAGTCTAATTTTGTATATACTCGTTACGTATCTAGGTATATACTTATATGATGCGAATTCTGAACAAAATGCTGTAAAACTAAGGCCTATCCGATAATATAGCCAAAGTAGAATACTTGTTTTAGTTCCATAACAGCAACATTTCACATTCATGTGATTTTGTAAAATCAACAATTGACAAAATCGACATAACATATATATAGTTTAGTATTATAATTAGAGTAGTTACGCTATATTTGAGTACCTGCTATCTGGGATTCACCACCAGCTTAGAAGAGTATTATTTCTAGGTTCTAGCGGTACTAGGTCTAGTGTAGCTATTGGATTCAGGGAATGAAAGGTTCACGAACTGACTGAATAAACCCAATTCAGTTCATTTCAAATTAATGCACGTTCAGTTCGTTCACGTTCACCTCCAAACTTCAACACCACCAGCGTTCTTTCAGTTCGTTCAACGGGCTTACCCGCGTTCGTTCAGTTCGTTCAATTCCTTCGTTCAGTTCATTCGTTCAGTTCGTTCGTTCATTCAGTTCAGATGAGTTGGTGGTGGTTAATACTGGTTATTAGGTATGACAAGCAGGGATGAGCATTGATCTATTTATATTTACTTTTCTAGTGATATATTATTGTTCTACATATGGGTTAATGATTCAGTATTTCAATTTTATCGATATTCAGTTTAGTTCCTTCAGTTCGTTCGTTCATTTCGGTCATTCAGTTCGTTCAGCTCTTTCGTTCGTTCGTTCAGTTCGTTCAACTGCCGTTCAGGCAACCGTTGGAGTTCGTTCAGTTCGTTCAGCGTAAATGCCATAAAAGTCCAGCGTTCAGTTCGTTCAGTTCAAGTTCAATAAGTTCGTTCGTGAACCTATCATTTCCTGATTGGATTGTATGCGTCTTTCTAAGCTGTGTGTATTTACAGGCTAACTAATAATTCTTTCCTCTAGCAATTCATCTTTTATATGCTTTTGTAAATTGTGTCATAATTATAGTGTATTTTGTGATACATTTCGGCTGATTTTGCATTGCAAACCTTGTTATATATGTATATATCAGGGAATGAAAGGTTCACGAACGGACAGAATTGATGTAATTCAGTTCATCTCAAATCGACGCTTGTTCAGTTCGTTCAAGTTCACCTCCTAACTTCAGCTCCTCCAGCGTTCGTTCAGTTCGTTCATGGGCTGACCCGCGTTCGTTCAATCCGTTCAATTAAGTTCGTTCAGTTCGTTTAGTTCGTTCAATTCGTTCAAACCGTTCAATTCGGTTAGTTCAGTCTACAGTGAGTAGGTCGAACTATTCCGTTTATGATAGACTGTTCGATACTCCAAGCTGTATAGAAGTTCAGGTTAAGAAGCTAGAATCTAAGCTAACAGACATGAGTCCACTAGAGATGTCCTGAATTACCACTTTTGCAGTCATCTATTATATTTAATCGATCAATATTTCTAATTTATCTTTATTCAGTTTAGTTCGTTCAGTTCAGTTCGTTCAATCCGTTCAATTCGTTCAATTCAGTTCGTTCAGTTCGTTCAATTGCCGTTCGGAAACCGTTGGCGTTCGTTCAGTTCGTTCACCGTGAATTGCTTAAAAGCCCTGCGTTCAGTTCGTTCAGTTCAAGTTCAATAAGTTCGTTCGTGAACCTTTCATTCCCTGGTATATATATAGTAAATGTAGAAGTATATAAGATATACGTATGTAGTTATGTATAGTTTGGAGTTTGGGTTTAGTAATCAACCTTTATTTTATTCTGAACGGATGGTTGGGATAGTACATTACAATAAATCTGAAGATTCCTGGAGCAGAAAGAAATATTTTCTAAAATAATACAAATTATAATACAAAATGTCAAAATCCAATTAAACAGGTCTTAATGACAAGGTATTGAAATATAATTGAAATGAAGAAAAATTACTTATTGAGAAGAATTAATTTTGAACTACATATATGAATTGTATATGCTCAATATATTACTGAAAGTTATTACTAAATTATCAAGAACGAGTTAAAATCATACGGTGAAACAGTATCCATGGTATAGCTATAGTAACGAGTTAAGATCAGACGAAAGTTAAAATCAGCCGAAACAGTACACTATGTGTATTTTGGCACGATTGAGGGATACATGATTACAAAGCAGTGGCGGCGCTGGGAGCTACTTTGGGGGGAGAGGTCTAGGTGACTTTGGGGGGGCGACCGCACGTTCGCCCCCCCCCTGTTACAAAGGGGGGCACTGCGCAGCCCAAAAGAGGCTTAGCTTGAACACTCATTAAGTATCCATCTCAGATTGTACTCAACTCTATATTGACAATATGAAAATCGTTTGTTGCGGTTGAAGCAAAAAAACTGATGGCATTGTTTTGCAACTTGCAAGGATCATCTAGGAGAATATTATTTCATATTCTTAGAAGAGACCAGTGGCGGCGCTAGCCAGCCGCCACTGGTGGGGTACAATTACGTCACAGGTGGGGCACTTACATTACTGAGGTGGGGCACACTTAAATTCAGGTGGGGCACAGCCCCACCTGGCCCCACCCTCGCGCCACCTCTGGAAGAGACTAATTAATTTTTCCTTTCAAGTTACATATCTTGCGTTGTCTATTTCTGTTATTCTATAAATTCTTATTTTTAGATCTGCAAACTGTCTCCTTGCTAATAAGGTAAACTTACAACTCTGAAAAAATTAATAAGGGTATTGAAAAACGAAAATTGAAGTTCTCTCTTTAGTACAGGTGTGTGCAACCTCTTTTAACCCTGGGCCGCATTGTGCTTCTCAGATCTGTTCACGGGCCGCGATTCGGATAGTTTTTCGAATCTTCAGATTTAGATTAGAAGAAAACATTGTTTAAGTTTTGCATAATTAGAATAATTAAGTGTTTTGACTAAGAGAAATATTGTCACAAAATTCTAATAATTGTCACAAGGTCACATATGTGTTCATTAATGCGAGATCTGTGATTGTTCAGGATTGCTTCGCGGGCCGCAGGTTGCACACCCCTGCTTTAGTATAAGACATTAAATAATTTAATAATTAGTTTAAGACATTAAATAATTCAATTCGATTCGATAGTTATTTAATTTTAAAGCGGTTTCTGACATACTGCCAATGGATCAGAGTTGTACGCGGGGCGGGCCGGCCCGGCCCGGCCCGCAAGTCTGCACCCAACCCGCGGGCTGCGGGCCGACTTTTCACATCGGCCCGAGGGCCGTCCGTGCCGAAAAACTATTTTGCGGGCCCCGAGGGTTGGCCGGGAATTACTCCCATTATAATCCGCATTACTGTTTTGAATTGTCACGAATTACCAATTGGGAATACATAAAAGTAAGAGACTAATTTTTCCCTTATTTATTAGTTTTCACAAACTCGGTTTCACACAAGGACTCCCTAATTATTCCCTTGACCTGAAATAATAACAAACATATTGATATATATTTATACAAGCTGCAAGCTACTACAAACAAGCTGCGGGCCTCTTGTGGCCCAAAAATATCCATGCGGGATTTTTTCGGGCCGAATAATTCAGCCGCGGGCCGGATTTACTTAATATTGCGGGCCGAGGGCCGGCCCGCGTTTAGAAAAATTTCGGCCCGCGTGCAACTCTGCAATTGATTAATAAATTGAAATATCTATTATATTAATACTCTATTGTTCATTGTCTGTGTGTTGTGTGTTTGCCCGGATGGTATCAAATTGATGGGGGATTTAAATTCTTTTATAATGGGAATGGAACTAAAACCCAAATGTTAGTATAGTAGGTAAACAAGTACAGTGCAACCTCTATAAGTGGGGTATCTATAATTGGGAACCTCTATAAGCGGGAAAACTTTGGTCCATATTCGTTCAATTCCCTCCAAATCAATTAGCGGGGAAGTGGTAATGGGGGACCTTAATTTTAAAGGAGTTATTCTCCCCATACAAACTGACCTAGACAAATCCTAACGTAAAACTAATAAATCCGCACTAAAGTTCTACAGAGCAATTATTTTCGATGGCTCTACTTTAATGTTTGTATAAGAATCATCGACGGTAGATTAGCAGTTAACTAAATTGTCAGAATATATAAATCTAACTAGAACGAATATTAATTGGCGTGTTATATGTATATACTATTGTATAATATGACCTTAAGTAATGTTCATCCAATTGATAATTATAACCGGGGAATGGTGGGCAATTCAACTTTTCCCCGTCCATGCTTCCCCACTTATAGAAGTTGCACTGTATATTTATTTCGAATTTACAAATTAAATTATGAATTTGTATTGTTGTCGTTTATAAATTGGTAAACAAATTTGCAAACAAGTTGTTCAAAATTCAAAATAAACCTGGAGACTATCTTCCAATTGTTATAATGGCAAAACTCATACCGATTTTATTAAGTGAATATTTAATGTTGTTGTTTGGAAATACAGTGGCAGTGAACTCTCGTAATAACGAATACTACGAATTGCTTGGGACCTGTAAATTCCTTCGTTATATCCGGATATTCGTTATAAGCGGATAATAATTATGCATTAAGTGCCAAGGGTAAAATCTACATTTCGTTATAACCGGGTACAGTGGCGGAGCCAGGGGGGGCCATGCCCCCCCCCCCCCCCTCTTTGGAGGCTGGCCCGGGATGCCCCCCCCTAGAATAACATTGTTTCACAGTGTGGCTCCCCCTGGAAAATCCCCTGGCCCCCCCAGAGTTCCCCTATCTGAAATCCTGGCGCCGCCTCTGACCGGGTATTTCATTATATCCGACTTCGTAACGGGAGTTTACTGTAAGCACCAAATCAATTAAATATGAAATATACTTTGAAGCCAACGGGTATTATAGGTAAATGCACATACTGAATAGAAATTGTCTACTGGAAATTGATTAATGTTTATTGTTTTCAATTAAAAAAACTAAAAATAATTCGGATATTTACCGAATATATCAAGACCGCGTTTCCGTTAAGTGGTCCATCTTGAAGCTACCGAGACCGAAGTGCTTGTAATATATCATACAGTACTACACAATACTTGTTCGGTTTGTTGAGTATAATTCACCAAGGTATAAAAAACTAAAATACAGCTGTGCAGACAGCTTTTTCTTATGGAGATTAGTCATGAATTACCAAATATAGTGCCTCCAAATGAAATGTGGTCGGCACAGCAGTAATTTTAGATTTTTATTGTGACTTAATACTAATGATAGTCTTAAAGTCCTTAAATATAAGGACAATTTTTATATTAACGAGCCCTTCGGTCTCGGTCGCTTCGCTACCTTTGTTCGTTCGTGTTAGACACTACGCAACACAATTAACGGCCGCTTCGCTGCCATACCCTCCTCAAAATACCACTCATAATAATATGTTAAACCTGTGGCTTGCAAATTACACGTACTCAATTCAGTTCAGTATGTTGCTAAATGGGAGCAAGTATGTCAACTAATTATTAATGCTACGAGCCCTTCGGTCTAGGTCGCTTCGCGACGGATCACTCCCTCACAAAAGTCGCTTCGCGACCTTTGTTTGTTCGTGTTAGAAACTACGCAACATAATTAACGGCCGCTTCTCAGCCTTACCCTGCTCAAAATATCACTCATATTAAAAAAATCCAAAATTGCAGCTGTGCCGACACATGTTCCTTTGGTGGTGGTTTATTGACAGTGCTGTTGTATGAGATTCTTACTAACTACCTGAGATTCTTACTACTTTGAATACAAGGACCATGGATGACAAATTGCTATGAGATTATTACTACCATGAGATTCTTACTACCTTTGTTATTCTTTCTCACCTGTTTTCTCAAGATCTATTCTCAATATAATTGAGTGTGAACCACATGAATAACCAATTTATAAAGGAATAGCAAGAATTTAATTGTGATATTGTAATGGAATAATATCCATTTGCTAATAGAATTAGTATTATTTAGTTACTAACTAATTTTTTAAAAGGATTACAAAAGAGTTTTGATTGCAAATATATACATTACTAAAACTGTAATTAGTAAAATATGAAGGTTAACGACCATTTATGAAATCAGTAACAGGCTGAAAATGGTGATACAAATTTGCTAACTATATTGCTTGGCTGGTGTTTTTCTCCACGTTTTCATTATAGTGAAATTATAATTAGCACGAATCATCCACTAATTGTATATCGGTTGCCAAAATCTGATTAGAATCCATTTGAGAATTCTGTTGGTGAGTGTCCACTAACTTGACTTTCAAGTAACGCAAATAAATTCAGCTCCTTGTATTCTAATGAATCTGTATTTCTTTATATAGTACAGTAGATGTTGTATATAAGAACGCCGGTTATAAGAACATTAACCGTTCTTAAGCTACAGTTGTGATTCGATTTCTCGACATGGTTAACCGATTAACCGCCCATGCTACTCAATACAACTAATTATCTAGAAAATCCAGATTATACTACTGAATAATACTCAGCTTTAAAAAGTATTACCCAAAATAGTACATCAATTGATGCATTTCATAATTTGGGTAAGTTAAAAATAAAATATATTATTTGGTGATGCCGTGATGGGAAATGGATTTATGATATCATTTTCTACACAATTCAGATAATTTTAATTATTTATACAATAATTTTCAAGTAATACTGCTGATTTTCAACAGACCGGAAACTGGTTAACGAATTCTGTAACCGCTAACCGATATTAGCAACGGCTAACCGAATCCAGCCTTGATATGCAGTTCCCGACGATGTTCTTATAACCGGCATCTACTATTGTGTATTTCTCCGAATATAGCAGATATTGCTAGAAGAAAAAAAACAGTTCCATGTGGTTCAATAGACTCAGGGCGAGTGGAGTAAACATTGCCAATTATTGCTGTATTTAATAATCAAGTAGGTTGCATTTTGATATTTGTCACTATAGTTACTGGAAAGTTGGAATGGAAGTTAGAGAAGTAGTAGACAGCCAGTATTTTCTGCTACAGTGTTTGTACAATATATTTCGAATATAAATATCGGAAGGGCAAGAGAAAGTAGAATTCACTTTCAATATCAGGTAGAACGAACTATAACCAGTGCCACGTTTTTATTAACTGTTTACTGATAATACTGGAGGTTGTTATATTTAGGTAACTCTATACCAGCCTCAGCTATAATATTTTTTCCTAGTATGTAGATAGATATTGATATTAATTGTCTAAATTGTCCCTTGAAGTCTGTAAGAGGTAGTTGCACGATTGTCAACTTGAAGATATTATGATAATATTTTAATTCCTATAAAGTGAGTATATATTATGATTGCATAATGTAAAAGTATTGTGTCCTAGGCCATGTATAATTGGTAAATTCATGTCAACATAGTTGATTACCCCATTATAGCTGTTGAAAACAACTTTATACGAAAACTTTAACATTTTGATAATAGATTGACACATAAGAAGTTTTTGGAAAAAATAACCTAAATATATTTTGGATAGATAATATTATTCAATGAAATTGTTCTCTTTTCTTAGCCTATCTAAGTATTTGCAAAAAACAAATATATATATAATACACATAACAAACGATTTAAAATTAAATTGATACTATACAATAACAATAAATATTATAATAGCAAATTGAGATATTGTAATGGATTTATTCCATTACAATATCACAATTAAATTCTTGCTATTCCTTTATAAATTGGTTATTCATGTGGTTAACACTCAATTATATTGAGAATAGATCTTGAGAAAACAGGTGAGAAAGAATAACAAAGGGAGTAAGAATCTCATGGTAATAAGAATCTCATAGCAATTTGTCATCCATGGTCCTTGTATTCAAAGTAGTAAGAATCTCATGGTATGATGGTAGTAAGAATCTCATACAACAGTGATTCCAAATGAACATGTTGTCGGCACAGCTGTAATTTTGGTATATTTTTCGCCATGAAATGAACGCCTCAAGGTGTTTGGTAGACCCAATTATCAAGTTGTTAATGGAAAAGGAACGATTGATAAATTTGAAGTTTGTTACTATCTTGAACCATCTTGAGTTTATTGCCATTCATTCAGTGGTGGCGGACCATGGGGGATACGGGGGCTATAGCCCCCCTGAAGATAATTCTAGGGGGGCTTAGCCCCCCTAAAGTTCAGGCTTGTATACTAGCATTATAGGTCAAGTACTGTGATATACTTGTTTAATCTTTCAGGGTTGCCAACCTCTGGAAACCAAAAAGCGGGAGGTTTTTCCATTTTGGCGGGAGTTTACCAAAAAATCGGGAAGTCGAAAGTGAAAAAGCGGGAGACTCAAAATATATGCTATTTCTTTGAATCTATCATGAATAGAACGATACAATATGATCAATTTGTATGTTTGGATATCTACAATTAGGAAAAACGCTTATTTTTCTAGTTCTATCTATCAACTTCTTCCCGCGTATCTCGTATTCACCCAATGTATCTAATAATTCAACAAAATTGAAATAGCTAGAATAATGAATTATAAATTTTTTATAAAGCATGTTTTAAAAAATTAGATATACGTAGATGTAGTTGATTTGAATTCTCGTAATTTATGGATATTTTTTTGACATTTCAAGGAATTTCATGACGATTAAAATGTGTTGTAATATTTAATCCACCCGTGGTTGCAAAGGTCGACATATAAACTAAACGAGAGAAAAAATTCACATCGTATCTAGTATAACAACTTTCTGGAGGATGTAAGCGAAAGCCCACCCGAGATATTTTTAATAATTTCTTCCAAATTCGAATTAAAACATAATAGTACAGTGTATTAATAAGTGGCTAAATAATCTTAACTAACTTACAAGTATATGAGTAGAAAAAAACTTGGTACTCGTATCTAGACTAATTTTATCAAAGAAAACCAGTTATTTACTTATTTATCATTAAATATTACTATGGAATCAATTTCCCAAAAAAGCGGGAGAGTAAAAAAGGCTAAAAGCGGGAGAGTTGGCAACCCTGTTTTAATCTTTACCTGGCTAAGAGCAAATTTTGTATTTACACATCAAATCAAGAAACACTGTTTATTGCCTGTGAAAGCTGTCCTAATTTAATTTCCCTTTAACTAGTAAATTCGACTTTAAAAGTAGTAATTCCACTTATGTCTTACTATTAAGAAGCACTTAGTATAATTATATACCAACAATCACTAATATTACCTATAATTTTTCTGTTACGATTTTCAGCCCCCCTAAGAAAAATTTCATCCCGCCGCCACTGCATTCATTCATTATGTAAAGATAATAAATTATATAAATAGTTAATTATTTTAGCAATGTTATCCACGGTGAGTTGAGTTGAGTCAACAAATTCCTTATATTATATTATTTTATTTAATCCATTGTATAGTAATACTTACAATTAAATAGAAACCAGCTGGAATTTATAAGTTAAATCAAATATACTATTTATCGCAAGTTGAAACAATGGAGTAAGATTTAACAAGTTAAATCATAATAATTCTTACAAGTTGAAACAATGGAATTAGATTTAACACTTTTTATATAACTGAAGTGTAAATAAACAAAGGAAACTTTCAACTCAATTGTGGCACAAACGAAGCCCAATTTGTAAATTCGTGCACTGTGAAAAGGTGTAGAATTTTATTCTCTATCGAATGCAAATAAATTAAATATTCGGGCACCTTTTATTGTCCTTTTCTAACAATAAACAGGTTTAAAAATGTGTAAAAAAATGTAATAAAATATTGTGACCCCAGGTGCACATCTGTAACCGATGAGACACCTGTCCTGAAAATTCCAGTTCTTAGTAAATATAACTCTGTTCTGTGGAGAGGATACGGAAGGATAATAATAATGATAATACTAATAACAAAAGGAACATGCTGTCGGCACAGCTGCAATTTTGGATTTTTTTTGGCCATGTCATCATCACCAGGAAGGTGTTAAATTATTTCAGAAAGGTGTTTCAGAAGGCATCGACCCTTAGAGTGGTGAAGCTTCCATTTAGTTAACTTAATTTTAGAGATATTCAAGTTTCAGTAGAATATAATAGTTGATGACTCAGCATTTTTTATGTGCGTGTTGGGTGATCACCCAACACCAAACAACCCATTCGAATTATATAATCCTCAAAATTATAAAAACACATTTTTTGATGATGTCATCATGGCCTCAAGGTTTCAGGACCCATTTGTAGAGGTGTTACGTGGCATAAGGATCAATTGATAAATTGGAAGTTTGTTTCCATCTTGTATCATCTCTGAGATTTATGACATTTAATTAATTAGTTTAAATGATTATTAATAAACGGTTTAATTCATGCCATAAAAAGGGGTTGAATTTTCTTTGTTTATTCACACTTCAGTTTCAGTAAAAGTGTTAAATCTAATTCTATTGTTTCAACTTGTAATAAATTAATTAATTCAAGTTGTTAAATCTTACGATGAATCCAATCGTAAAATAATAATTGGGGGTTTTGTAAAACATTTTTTGAGTTATGGACCAGACAAATTTTGAAAGGTGTTAAAAATGTGTCCAAAATTTGTTAATATAAAATCGTAACCCCAGGTGCACATCTGTAACCCATTAGACACCCATCCTAAAAATTTGGGGTCTTAGTTGATAAAACTCGGTTCTGTGGAGTGGCTACGTAAGAATAATAATAATAAAATCCAAAATTGCAGCCTGTGCCGACGCATGTTCCTTTGGTGGCACTATATTTTGTTGGTGATTTATTGATAGTGCCTCGAAAGGAACATGCTGTCGGCACAGGCTGCAATTTTGGATTTTTTTCGCCAAGTCATCAACGCCTCAAAAAAAGTGTCAAGAATCATTTGTTAATTGGTCCGAGTCACAAGGAACGGTTGATAAATTTGAAGTTTGTTTCTATCATAAACCATCTTGAATTAATACAATTCATTCATTATCTATTGATAATACATTATTTTTTTAGTTATTTGTTTCAGCAATGTTAGCCACGGTGAGTTGAGTAAAGTCAACAAATTCCATATATTATATTATTTTATTTAATCCATTGTATAGTAATCTACAATTAAATAGAAGCCAGCTGGAATTTATAAGTTGAATCAATATATTTATCGCAAGTTGAAACAATAGAGTAAGATTTAACAAGTGAAATCAATATAATTATTACAAGTTGAAACAATGGAATTAGATTTAACAGTTTTAATGAAATTGAAGTGTGAGTAAACAAAGGAAATTTGAAACTCAATTGTGGCACAATCTAAGCACAATTTGAAAATTCTTGCACTGTGAAAAGGTGTAGAATTTTATTCTCTATCCAAATATGTAAAATTTATGAAGCTCACTATTTATTATTTAATTTTATGAAGTATTATTAAATTAAATATGTGTTAAGAAAATTTGAACGGAAATCGAAACCCCAGGTGCTAATTAGACGGTCACTCCGCACCTACATACCAAGTTTTAGCCCTTAATGTATAAAGGTGTGCCCAGGCACAGTCTACGGAGAAAAAATAATGTACAATAGAGGCAGTGATTTCAATACTGGGCCACTATACTATAGTCCAGCGGCATAGGCGCCGAAAGGGGGGGGGGGGGGGTCAGGGAGGGTGTCACCCCCCCTGATCGAGGAGAATTCAGGGGGAAAAAATGGGAAATTGTTGATTCCATAACGAGTTTGTATAAATATCAGTTGATGATGTATATATCTTTACAATTATGCCCATCAAACATTGATTTTATCCCCATAAGCATTGTTTTTTGAACTTTCACATTTGAATATTACGTCACCCCCCCCCTAGCGTTTGAGAGTTTCGGCGCCCATGTCCAGCGGCATAGACATAAAGTTTCAACAGATTGTTCATTTTTTTGATAAAAGCACCAAAATTTGTACACATGTACTTTGATGTAGTGCGAACATTTTTGGATATTGAGGCAATTGAAAGAGTGTCTATATCGGCCATGACAGCTCGTCAAAGTTAACACGTCCGATACTGTCGCCGGACTTGTTTACCATAAAAACTTGTTCAAATTAAGTTATATCGTCATTTTATTGTTGAATTCGGTTTCCAAGTAAATTTCCGATAATTTGATATATCACATGACCATATTTGGAAGAATTTTTCCATAGCAACGCTGGAATGTACCAGGAATGTAGCAAAAAATTCCATTCTTCAATTGTGACCTTACCCGATCGAGTGACCCCTCTTTCGACTCCAATCAACTACCTGAGTATAATTATACACATACCGACCCTGTAAAACGTGATTTGAAAAAATTATTCGAGATTCACCGTGATTTACCATAAATATCAAATAATTTTATCAAATCACGGTTTTTGACTAACCGAAACTTGTTCTGACTAATTAAAACTTATAATAGGTATCAGTTAATTTTAATCGAGTATCTACACACTTTTGTTTGAATGCCATAATTTAATCATTTAATTTATCTAAAGATAACTCAAGAGTATTATGTCAGTTTTTATATACTGTACAAATGTATTTCACCTCTATCTGTTTTTATAATCTCACATTTCTGTTCTAATAATGGAATATTATCATTTTCCCTAATCTTATTTATTTCACAAAATCACGATCAACTAACTGTAAACCTATTATTATCTGGCATCAGGTTAATCATATTTAGACTTCTTACAGACATTTCTCTAGTATGAAACTTGTAATAATATTATAATTCTAATAGGTGCCCCATTAAAGAAGATATTGTACGAGGTAATGTGAATGCTTTTTACCTCATTACAGGTTGTTCAAATAATTTTAATGTTTCAAAAGTTACTATCGTTTTGACAATTGATCTCAAAGGATCTGTACCATCCTGGGCTATTAATCGTTTGATGACCTCACAACCACTTATAATTGAGAGAGCAAAGAGAATATTAGAGAGTTCTATTTCTACTGATGGTTCAATTTTGAATGAATTATTTCTTGCAGATGAAAAAGACGCCCCCCCTTTTCCAAACCCACACAAGTTTGTTTGATATTATTTGCTTATTACTTATAAATTAATTTGTATTTAATACATATGTGTTATCTTAAAAGTCAACTTCAATTGTTTAAATTGTTCTGGAAAAGTTCTCTTTCCCCCTAATTCCTTGATTGTACAATGACATTTCCATCAATTATGTTAATTTTATTTCCTACCTTGTGAAATAAACCAGCAGGCCATATTATAGCCAGTACCGGTCTGTTGCGTGGCTATTGCAAATTAATATATACGAACCATTCGGTCTCGGTCGCTTTGCGACTGATCGGTACTAAGCACCTCAAGTTGACGGCCGCTACGCGGCCTTACTCCTCACTAAACCATTGTTTATATGAGTTAGTAAATATTTGTTATAGTCATAGTTGCATTATACGTAACGTATAACGTATATATGGTACCATTATACGATAGGTTAACGTATAATGCCATCATACGTAACGTATAATCATCATACGACGTATACCGTATAACGATTTTAACGTATATAAGGTCCATTATTCGCTCCCCGAACGTATAAGGTATAATCGTATAATGCATCTATGGTTATAGTTATTACCTCGAATAATAGTCTAGGCGATTATTGTTTATTTCGCCATTTCCACTTAAATTGAAACTGAGAGTAATTAGTGATTTACAGCTTCAGTGACGCAATTCTCATTGGTTAATAATTCCTGCATGCATAAAGCTGTTATAAATTAACCAATTAAATTAATAATTTAAGTAGAAAATTCTCATTGATTAACTAAACTATTTTTACATTCTAATTAATCAAATTATCTATAGTATCATATCTATTTAGAAATGCGAAATTCAAAATCAGCATACTTGTTTACCTATAATACCCTTTGAAAGCTAACTTCTAGGTTTATTTTGAATTTTCATTAATTTGTTTACCTATTTTCTGTAAACAACAACAATAAATATTCATATTAAAAATTTGTAAGTGCGAAATTCGAAATCAGCATACTTGTTTACCTATTATAACATTTGTTTACCAATTATAACATTTGAAAGTTAGTCTATATCTCATATATTAATGCAGTTTCTTTTCCCCCATCACTTTAATACAATCCGGACAAACAAACAAACAAACACACAACAATCGAGATTTAATAATATAGATGTATGATGCTTGTCAATCAATTAATTTTGGTAGACTTCTAATACCAATGAAATACCCTGTAATGTTTCTGGGTTAATTAATAATCAAACAATTTATTATGCAGGAGCTAAATCCTTGGTTAATAAATAGCACTAAGTCTATTAGTTAATTAGTCAAGGTCTGACCTCCACCCATGAAACTATAATTAATGAATTTGTTTTTAATACTTTTTATTGCATATTTCGCATGTTCTATATTTTGGTTTTATTCACAGCAAATTTCATCAAGAGATTCAAATACTTAGTAGGAAATATACCACCTTGCAGCCACTGACGTATTACAAAAATTTGGGGGGATTTTGTCACATTTATAGAGTAATTATCAAATTTTTATTGTTAATTACTTCACAACTTAAAATTAAACGATTGCATAATATACTTAGTTAATTAACATTGTTATATAACCCCATTATAAGATTCATACTGAATAAAGTGTATATGTTGCAGGCCAAAAGCGTTTCGCCTACCTAGGCTAAATGCTTTTCCATTTTTACTGTGCCGACTATACTATAGTATAGTGGCCCAGTATTGGTCTTAGTGCTTTGGTTATTATTACTGTGCCGACTATACTATAGTATAGTGGCCCAGTTCTAATCTTACTGCCTTGGTTATTATTACTGTGCCGACTATACTATACTATAGTGGCCCAGTATTTAAATCACTGCCTTTATTACTGTGCCGACTATACTATAGTATAGTGTCCCAGTATTGGAATCACTGCCTTTATTACTGTGCCGACTATACTATAGTATAGTGGCCCAGTATTAGAATCACTGCCTTTATTATTATTTTTATTATTATTATTATTACTGTGCCGACTATACTATAGTATAGTGGCCCAGTATTGGAATCACTGCCTTTATTATTACTGTGCCGACTATACTATAGTATAGTGGCCCAGTTCTGATCTTACTGCCTTTATTATTATTATTTCTCCGTAGACGGTACCCTGCCCTCACCTTTATACATTAAGGGCTAAAACTTGGCATGTAGGTGCGGAGTGACCGTTTAATTTGCACCTGGGGCTACGATTTCCGTTCAAATTTTCTTAACACCTATTTAATCTAATTATACCTCATGACATTAAATAATAAATAGTGAGCTTGATAAAATTTACATATTTAGATAGGGAATTAAATTCCACACCTTTTCACAGAGGACGAATTTTCAAATTGGGCTTAGTTTGCGCCACAATTGAGTAGCAAATTTCCTTTGTTTACTCACACTTCAATTTCAGTAAACTGTTAAATCTAATTCTATTGTTTCAACTTGTAATAATTAGATTGACTTAACTTGTTAAATCTTATTCTATTGTTTCAACTTGCGATAAATAGTATATTTGATTTAACTTATAAATTCCAGCTGGTTTCTATTTAATTGTAAGTATTACTATACAATGGATTAAATAAAATAATATAATATAAGGAATTTGTTGACTCAACTCAACTCACCGTGGATAACATTGCTAAAATAAATAACTAATAATTTAATTTATTATCAATACATAATGAATGAATGGCATTAAACTCAAGATGGTTTATGATAGAAACAAACTTCAAATTTATCTACTGTTCCTTGTGACTCGGACCAATTAACAAATGGTTCTTGACACCTTGAGGCTTGATGACTTGGCGAAAAAAAATCCAAAATTGCAGCCTGTGCCGACAGCATGTTCCTTTGGAGGCACTATCAATAAACCACCACCAAAGGAACATGCGTCGGCACAGGATGCAATTTTGGATTTTTTATTACTGTGCCGACTATACTATAGTATAGTGGCCCAGTATTGGAATCACTGCCTTTATTTTTATTACTGTGCCGACTATACTATAGTATAGTGGCCCAGTATTGGAATCACTGCCTTTATTTTTATTACTGTGCCGACTATACTATAGTATAGTGGCCCAGTATTGGAATCACTGCCTTTATTTTTATTACTGTGCCGACTATACTATAGTATAGTGGCCCAGTATTGGAATCACTGCCTTTATTTTTATTACTGTGCCGACTATACTATAGTATAGTGGCCCAGTTCTAATCTCACTGCCTTTATTTTTTTTATTTTTTCTTTTTTCAACGTAGACGGTGCCCTGGCCTGAGCTTTATAGTTGATGGGCTGAAACTTGGCATGTAGGTGCGATGGGACCGTCTAATTTGCACCTGTGGTTACGATTTTTTATTAACAAATTTTTGACACATCTTTAACACCTTTAAAAATTTGTCTGGTCCATAACTCAAAATATGTTTTACTAAACCCCCAAATTTTATTTCATATTTGGATTCGCCATAAAATTCTGCGTCTGATGGGAAAAAAGATATTTCAATAAAGGGGTCAATTTCTGCCATAAATGGGGGTTGAAATTTCTTTGTTTACTCACACTTCAATTTCAGTAAAACTGTGAAATCTAATTCCATTGTTTCAACTTGTAATAATTATATTGATTTAACTTGTTAAATCCTACTCTAGTGATTCAACTTGCGATAATTATATTGATTTAACTTATAAATTCCAGCTGGCTTCTATTTAATTGTAGTATTACTATACAATGGATTAAATAAAATATTATAATATAAGGAATTTGTTGACTTAATTAAACTTAACCGTGGATAACATTGCTAAAATAAAAAAATCCAAAATTGCAGCTGTGCCGACGCATGTTCCTTTGGTGGCACTATATTTTGGTGGTGGTTTATTGATAGTGCCTCCAATGGAACATGCTGTCAGCACAGCTGCAATTTTGGATTTTTTTTCGCCATGTCATCATCACTATGAAGGTGTTAAAATATATCAAAAGGTGTTACAGAAGGCATCGACCCTTAGAGTGGCGGAAGTTTCCATTTAGTTCACTTCATTTTAGAGATATTCAAGTTTGAGTAGAATATAATAGCTGATGACTCAGCATTTTTTATGTGAGTGTTGGGTCATCACCCAACATCAACTAACCCATTTTAAATATCGAATTCACAAAATTGTAAAATACATTTTTTTGACGATGTCATCATCACCTCAAGGTGTCAAGACTCACTTGTATAGGTGGTACGTGGCATAAGGACCAATTGATAAATTGAAAGTTTGTTTCTATCTTGTATCATCTCTGAGATTAATGAAATTTAGCTAATTAGTATAAATATTTAATTAATAAATTAATAATTTAACATCATTATTATGTACAGCAAAATAAATAAAGTTCAATTATTTGCACTTATTATTAATTTAAATCGAATTTCACTATCATATTTGAATTCAGCGCACTCGATAACCCCAATAATCCAATTGGAACCGTCTATAAGTTAAATACAAAAGGAATTAATTATAATAAATTACGTCAGTACATTAATTGTGCAAGAATATTCTCGCGAAATAAATATAATCACTTTATCTGTCGTTGTTGTGGAATGTAAAATGTTAACGGTTCTATCATAAACCATCTTTAGTTTAATGCCATTCATTACTTATTGATAATAAATTAAATTATTAGTTATTTATTTTAGCAATGTTATCCACGGTGAGTTGAGTAAAGTCAACAAATTCCTTATATAAATTAATTTAATTTAATCCATTGTATAGTAATGCTAGAATTAAATAGAAGCCAGCTGGAATTTATAAGTTAAATCAATATAATTATCGCAAGTTGAATCACTAGAGTAGGATTTAACAAGTTAAATCAATATAATTATCGCAAGTTGAATCACTAGAGTAGGATTTAACAAGTTAAATCAATATAATTATTACAAGTTGAAACAATAGAATTAGATTTAACACTTTACTGAAATTGAAGTGTGAGTAAACAAAGAGATTTCAACCCCCATTTATGGCAGAAATTGACCCCTTTATTGGAAAATTTATTCTCCCATGAGACGCAGAATTTTATGGCGAATCCAAATATGAAATAAAATTTGGGGGTTTAGTAAAACATATTTTGAGTTATGGACCAGACAAATTTTTAAAGGTGTTAAAGATGTGTCAAAAATTTGTTAACGAAAAATCGTAACCCCAGGTGCAAATTAGACGGTCCCATCGCACCTACATGCCAAGTTTCAGCCCATCAACAATTAAGCTCTGGCCAGGGCACCGTCTACGGAGAAAAAAAAAATCCAAAATTGCAGCCTGTGCCGACGCATGTTCCTTTGGTGGCACTATATTTTGGTTGTGGTTTATTGATAGTGCCTCCAAAGGAACATGCTGTCGGCACAAGCTGCAATTTTGGATTTTTTTTCGCCATGTCATCATCACTATGAAGGTGTTAAATTATTTCAAAAAGGTGGTACAGAAGGCAACGACCCTTATTGGGATGTAAGTTTCGTTTTTGATCACTTCATTTCAAAGATATTCAAGTTTCAGTAGAATATAATAGCTGATGACTCAGCATTTTTTATGTGAGTGTTGGGTCATCACCCAACATCAACTAACCCATTTTAAATATCGAATTAACAAAATTGTAAAAACGCATTTTTTTGACGATGTCATAATCACCTCAAGGTGTCAGGACCCACTTGTATAGGTGGCACGTGCCATAAGGACCAATTGATAAATTGAAAGTTTGTTTCTATCTTGAATCATCTCTGAAATTAATGAAATTTAGCTAATTAGTATAAATATTTAATTAATTTATAATTATTTAACACCATTATTATATACAGCAAAATAAATTAAGTTCAATTATTTCCAATTATTATTAATTTAAATTGAATTTCACTATAAAATTTGAATTCTACGTACTCGATAACCCCAATAATCCAATTGGAACCGTCTATAAGTTAAATACAAAAGGAATTAATTATAATTAATTACGTCAGTACATTAATTGTGCAAGAATATTCTCGCCGAAATAGATATAATCACTTAATCTGTCGTAGTTGTGGAATGTAAAATCTTAACAGTTCTATCATAAACCATCTTGAGTTTAATGCCATTCATTCATTATGTATTGATAATAAGTTATATTATTTGTTATTTATTTTAGCAATGTTATCCATGGTTGGTTGAGTTGAGTCAACAAATTCCTTATATTATATTATTTTATTTAATCCATTGTATAGTAATACTACAATTAAATAGAAGCCAGCTGGAATTTATAAGTTATATCAATATAATTATCGCAAGTTGAATCACTAGAGTAGGATTTAACAAGTTAAATCAATATAATTATTACAAGTTGAAACAATAGAATTAGATTTAACACTTTACTGAAATTGAAGTGTCAGTAAACAAAGAAATTTTAACCCCCATTTATGGCAGAAATTGACACCTTTATTGAAAAATTTCTTCTTCCATCAGACGCAGAATTTTATGGTGAATCCAAATGTGAAATAAAATTTGGGGGTTTAGTAAAACATATTTTGAGTTAAGGACCAAACAAATTTTGAAAGGTGTTAAAGATGTGTCAAAAATTTGTCAATAAAAAATTGTAACCCCAGGTGCAAATCAGACGTCGACTCCGAACCAACATTCCAAGTTTTAGCCCTCTATGTATATAGGTGTGGCCAGGGCACCTGCTACGGAGAAATAAAAATAAAAAAATCCAAAATTGCAGCTGTGCCGACGCATGTTCCTTTGGTGGCACTATATTTTGGTGGTGGTTTATTGATAGTGCCTCCAAAGGAACATGCTGTCAGCACTGCTGCAATTTTGGATTTTTTTTTGCCATGTCATCATCACTATGAAGGTGTTAAATTATTACAGAAAGGTGATTCAAAAGGCAACGACCCTTAGTGAGTTGGAAGTTTCGTTTTAGCTCACTTCATTTGAGAGATATTCAAGTTTCAGTAGAATATAATATGTGCTGAGTCAGCATTTTTTAGGTGCCGTTTGGGTATTCACCCAACTCCTACCAACCCATGCGAATTATTTAATTCACAAAATTGTAAAATACATTTTTTTGACGATGTCATCATCACCTCAAGGTGTCAAGACCCACTTGTATAGGTGGTACGTGGCATAAGGACCAATTGATAAATTGAAAGTTTGTTTCTATCTTGTATCATCTCTGAGATTAATGAAATTTAGCTAATTAGTATAAATATTTAATTAATTTATTAATTATTTAACACCATTATTATATACAGCAAAATAAATTAAGTTCAATTATTTGCAATTATTATTAATTTAAATTGAATTTCACTATCATATTTGAATTCAGCGCACTCGATAACCCCAATAATCCAATTGGAACCGTCTATAAGTTAAATACAAAAGGAATTAATTATAATAAATTACGTCAGTACATTAATTGTGCAAGAATATTCTCGCGAAATAAATATAATCACTTAATCTGTCGTTGTTGTGGTATGTAAAATCTTAACGGTTCTACCATAAACCATCTTTAGTTTAATGCCATTCATTCATTACTTATTGATAATAAATTAAATTATTAGTTATTTATTTTAGCAATGTTATCCACGGTGAGTTGAGTAAAGTCAACAAATTCCTTATATAAATTAATTTAATTTAATCCATTGTATAGTAATGCTAGAATTAAATAGAAGCCAGCTGGAATTTATAAGTTAAATCAATATAATTATCGCAAGTTGAATCACTAGAGTAGGATTTAACAAGTTAAATCAATATAATTATTACAAGTTGGAACAATGGAATTAGATTTAACACTTTTACTGAAATTGAAGTGTGAGTTTACAAAGAAATTTCAACCCCCATTTATGGCAGAAATTAAACCATTTATTGAAAATCTTCTTCACCCATCAGACGCAGAATTTTATGGTGAATCCAAATATGAAATAAAATTTGGGGGTTTAGTAAAACAATTTTTGAGTAATGGACCAGACAAAATTAGAAAGGTGTTAAAGATGTGTCAAAAATTTCTTAATCAAAAATCGTTACACCAGGTGCAAATTAGACGGTCCCATCGCACCTACATGCAAAGTTTAAGCCCATCAACTATAAAGCTCTGGCCAGGGCACCGTCTACGGAGAAAAAAATAATAATAAAAAATCCAAAATTGCAGCCTGTGCCGTCGCATGTTCCTTTGGTGGCACTATATTTTGTTGGTTGTTTATTGATAGTGCCTCCAAAAGAACATGCTGTCAGCACAGCTGCAATTTTGGATTTTTTTTCCCATGTCATCGTCACTATGAAGGTGTTAAAATATTTCAAAAGGTGTTACAGAAGGCATCGACCCTTAGAGTGGCGGAAGTTTCCATTTAGTTCACTTCATTTTAGAGATGTTCAAGTTTGAGTAGAATATAATAGCTGATGACTCAGCATTTTTTATGTGAGCGTTGGGTCATCACCCAACTTCAACTAACCCATTTAAATATCGAATTAACAAAATTGTAAAAACACATTTTTTTGACGATGTCATCATCACCTCAAGGTGTCAATACCCATTTGTAGAGGTGTTACGTGGCATAAGGATCAATTGATAAATTGGAAGTTTGTTTCTATCTTATTTGAATTCTGAGATTTATGATATTTAATTAATTAGTATATATAATTATTAATAATATTTATAATTTAACACCAATTTCAATGTCAACTTATATTTATTAAGTTTAATTATTTTGTCATAAATAATTAATTAATTAATTTGGCTATCAAATTTCAATTCCGCACACTCGATAACCCCTAATAAACAAATTGGGAGCATCTATATAAGTCATATACTGACTTAATTAATGATTATTAATTACGTCAGTATATTAACAGTGTAAGAGTATTCTTGCGGAAGGAAATATAATCACATAATCTGTCGTTGTTATGGAATGTAGAATCTTAGTTTTCAATTGGAAAATAGAAGCCTACTCGATCTCACAAGTTGAATCAATATAATAATAACGAGTTGAAACAATAGAATTAGATTTAACACTTTCAATTGTACTGAAGTGTTAGTAAACAAAGGAAACTTGCAACTCAATTGTGGCACAAACTAAGTACAATTTGAAAATTCGTGCACTGTGAAAAGGTGTAGAATTTAATTATCTATCCAAATATGCAAATATTATCAAGTTCACTATTAATTAGTTCATGTTAAGAGCCATAATTAGCTTAAATAGGTGTTAAAATTATTTGATCAAAAATCGTAACCCCAGGTGCAAATTAGACGGTCACTCCGAAGCTACATGCCAAGTTTCAGCCCTCTATGTATAAAGATGTGCCCAGGGCACCTGCTACGGAGAAAAAATAAAAATAAAGGCAGTGATTCCAATACTGGGCCACTATACTATAGTATAGTCGGCACAGTAAAAATAATAATAATATAAATAAAGGCAGTGATTCCAATACTGGGCCACTATACTATAGTATAGTCGGCACAGTAATAATAAAGGCAGTGATTCCAATACTGGGCCACTATACTATAGTATAGTCGGCACAGTAATAATAATAAAGGCAGTGATTCCAATACTGGGCCACTATACTATAGTATAGTCGGCACAGTAATAATAAAAATAAAAATAAAGGCAGTAAGATTAGAACTGGGCCACTATACTATAGTATAGTCGGCACAGTAAAAAATAATAAAAAAAATAACGGCAGTGATTCTAATACTGGGCCACTATACTATAGTATAGTCGGCACAGTAATAACTAATAATATAATTTATTATCGATATACAAAATGGTCGTAAACTATAGATGGTTTACGATAGAAACAAACTTCAAATTTATCTACCATTCCTTGTGACTCGGACCAATTAACAAATGGTTTTTGACACCTTGAGGCGTTGATGACTGGGCGAAAAAAAATCCAAAATTGCAGACTGTGCCGATAGCATGTTCCTTTGGAGGCACTATCAATAAACAAACAACAAAATATAGTGCCACCAAAGGAACATGGTCGGCACAGTCTGCAATTTTGGATTTTTTTTAATTTCTCCGTAGCAGGTGCCCTGGCCACACCTGTATACATTGAGGGCTGAAAATTGGCATGTAGTTGCGGAGGGACCGTCTAATTTGCACCTGGGGTTACGGATTTTTATTAAGAAATTTTTGACACATCTTTAACACCTTTCAAAATTTGTCTGGTCCATAACTCAAAATAAGTTTTAATAACCCCAAAATTTTATTTCATATTTAGATTCATCTTAAAATTCTGCGTCTGATGGGAGAAGAAAATTTGTTAAAATTGGTTTAATTTCTGCCATAAATGGGAGTTGAAATTTCTTTGTTTATTCAACACTTCAATTTCAATAAAACTGTGAAATCTAATTCCATTGTTTCAACTTGTAATAATTATATTGATTTAACTTGTTAAATCTTTCACTATTGTTTCAACTTGCGATAATTAAATTGATTCAACTTATAGATTCCAGCTGGCTTCTATTTAATTGTAGTATTACTATACAATGGATTAAATAAAATATAATAATATAAGGAATTTGTTGACTAAACTCAAATCACCGTGGATAACATTGGTAAAATAAATAACTAATAATATAATTTATTATCAATACATAATGAATGAATGGCATTAAACTCAAGATGGTTTATGATAGAAACAAACTTCAAATTTATCTACCGTTCCTTGTGACTCGGACCAAATAACAAATGGTTTTTGACACCTTGAGGCGTTGATGACAGGGCGAAAAAAAATCCAAAATTGCAGACTGTGCCGACAGCATGTTCCTTTGGAGGCACTATCAATAAACAAACAACAAAATATAGTGCCACCAAAGGAACATGCGTCGGCTCAGTCTGCAATTTTGGATTTTTTTTATTATTTTTTCTCCGTAGCAGGTGCCCTGGCCACACCTGTATACATTGAGGGCTGAAACTTGGCATGTAGTTGCGGAGTGACCGTCTAATTTGCACCTGGGGTTACGATTTTTGATTAACAAATTTTGCACACATCTTTAACACCTTTCAAAATTTGTCTGGTCCATAACTCAAAATATGTTTTACTAAACCCCCAAATTTTATTTCATATTTGGATTCATCTTAAAATTCTGCGTCTGTTGGGAGAAGAAACTTTCAAAAAATGGGTCTAATTTTTGCCATAAATGGGGGTTGAAATTTCTTTGTTTACTCGCACTTCAATTTCTGTAAAAGTGTTAAATCTAATTCCATTGTTTTAACTTGTAATAATTATATTGATTTAACTTGTTAAATCCTACTCTATTGATTCAACTTGCGATAATTAAATTGATTCAACTTATAAATTCCAGCTGGCTTCTATTAAATTTTAGCATTACTATACAATGGATTAAATTAAATTAATTTATATGAGGAATTTGTTGACTTTACTCAACTCACCGTGGATAACATTGCTAAAATATATAACTAATAATATAATTTATTATCAAAACATAATGAATGAATGGCATTAAACTCTAGATGGTTTATGATAGAAAAAAACTTCAAATTCAACAATCGTTCCTTGTGACTCCGAGCCATTAACAAATGGTTCTTCACACCTTGGGCGTTGATGACATCCGCCACTGGTGGGGCACAGGCAATTAAACTGGGGCATACTTACATTAATGAGGTGGGGCACAGGCCCCACCTGGCCCACCCTGGCGCCGCCTCTGGTGCCAACACCTGTATTTCCTCACACTTAAGATTCAGTAAACTGTTAAATCTAATTCTATTGTTTCAATTTATAATAATTTTATTGATTTAGTTTGTTAAATCTTACTCTATTATTTTCAACTTGTAATAAATATATTGATTTAACTTATTAAATCTTACTCTTTTGTTTCAAATTGCGATAATTATATTGATTTAACTTATGAATTCGAGCTGTCTTCTATTTAATTGTAGTATTACTATACAATGGACCAAAGCAAATTAAATTATATGTGGAATTTGTTGACTTAACTCAACTCACCGTGGATAATATTTCTAAATTAATTAACTATTTAAAATTTATAATCTATCATAATTAATTATTGGCATTAAACTCAAGATGGTTTAAGATAGAAATAAAAACTTCAAATTCATCAATCGTTCCTTTGTCCCGTATCAACTTGATAAATGTGTTTAAACACCTTGAGGCGTTCATGACATGGCAAACAGAATTAGGTATGAGAGTAGAAGCTAATATGAATTTAATACCAGAGCAAAATTTAAAAAATTGCAGCTGTGCCGACAGCATTTTCCTTTGGAACTATCAATTAACCAATCAACAAAATAGGTATAGTGCCTCCAAAGGGTGGAGCGGAATAAGACCTAAAATTAATGTAGGAATAATACCTAAAATATTTCTGAAGTAGGAATAAGACCTAAAACTAGCTTTGTAGGAATAATACCTAAACATTTCCCAAGTAGGAATAATATCTGATTCTTTGAAGTAGGAATAAGACCTAAAACTAGCTATATAGGAATAATGCGATGTAATCTAAATTCCCAGTACGAATGTACTTCATGGGTGTCGAATAATTATGAAACTGGCAATTATTTAATTATTGTCATACAAAGTTGTTTACTTAAAACATTTTAAATTATTCCTCCGTAGATATCCTTTCGCATTTAATAAATAGTGCATATAATTATCAAAACTATTGAAGGAACTAAGGAAGTGTGTGTTGAGAATAAATATGATGTTAATTAAATGCATATGTAAGTAATATAGTGTAGAGATTTTCTTGTTGGAAGGAAGTGTGTGTTGAGAATAAATATGATGTTAATTAAATGCATGTAAGTAATATAATGGGGAGAGTTTTCTTATTGGAAGACTCTCATTACACCAACGATTACACAGCGGAAAATTGGGCATTCATGATTGTCTTGGCGCAAAGTATCAGCACAGCTCTGGAAAAATCCTGCATGTGCATGGTCCTCGTGTAAAAGAGCAAAATTCCCCCCAAGTTTCTGTAGGCACACATGACATCTGAGTGTAGACTCACCATCACTTGGTTCTGAACTTCTTGGGTCCAAATTTTTTCCCATCAGGTGATTCTTCTTCTAATATTCTGCTATCGTTTCCGATCGTTGAGGACATGTAGTTAATGTATTCTATGGCTGAATATTCCTTGTTTAAATATTTTGTTTTGTGTCGAGTTCTTATATCAGCATTCATGCGCGTCTTAACATTGACAATTCTAGTAATTTGTCGGCCATCATCCAATCTTCTTACTTCTAAATCATAATCTGAGAATACTTTATACATTGATGACATAAATCTCCATATATTAGGATGGTTTGTTTTTAAATAGGATCTAAGCGTGTTATGGTAAGATTCTACGCCGTTGTTTGTCATAACATCAGTGTAAAATACAGATAAGCTTTGGTTTCCATCAATCCATGTTTTGGCAAAGTATCTTTTGAATGTATTAACAAGTTCTAACTCCAGGTTCGGTAATCCTATCAGCTGAACCTGGATTGCTAGGAAAATAGGTTTGATATCTTCTTCCAATAAAAATGGAATTGACATCAACTGACGTATCCATTATTAGAAGACCTTGTTAGTCTTGTAAAGTTTTCCAAAGCCCTATCTTTTTCACTCTGTCATAAATAGCTTTGGTATAATGAAACCAACACCCTATAAGTGATAACTTATCTCAGGGTAATTTGAGATAAATGCGTTGCGCGATGCTCTTTCGAAGTCACAAATTGCAAACAATGGCTTAAAACTAGGAATGTATCCCCGAATTGCTGACAATACAGCTACACACAGCTGTTCGGTTTTGTTGGTCATTAATATATGTAATGCTGGTATAGCATGTCCTTTGTACTGAATGAATATTGTTAATAGCTGATAAAAAAAGACGCGGGACTACTTTGAAGGTTGCATCAAAGTGAATCGTTTCTACTACTAATAGTTTCTAAATCAACAGATCTGTAGCATATACTAGTGCAATTTCATTACCCTCTCTAACCATTAATCTGTGATTACTTGAGAAAGAAGAGTTTAGCAACAGATCGGCGAATTCTACAGGAGTTGATGGAAGCTTGGCAAGATCTAATCTCCGTCTTTTGCACATTGTACTTTCAAGTTGTTTGAAAGTCAAAGTACATCCTACAGGTGAGTCCCGACATTCATTATTGAAAATCTCTCTTAAACTATCCGTAGATGATTCTGCTGCGCGTTTAATCCTATTTGCGAGGACAATACTATCTGATTGATTATCAGCTCTTGAGTGATTATGAGAGTTGGTAACTTCTAACAGATTCATTATTGAAGAGATTTTGGCCAGTCCATGACAAGCACATTTCTTTGAAAGTGTGCAACGGAGATAAATCGTTTCATTTAACTCACGATATTTAGTATAGCGATAACCATCAGATATATAATTCAATGAATTTAATCTTTTCCCCTCCACCGGCTCCACGATTGAAAATTCCATCCAAAAAAAGTAATTTGTTTGTGTAGTATATTTATTCCCACATAGAATTGCTACATTTATACTATGTTAAACTGTTATTACTAAACCAGGGTTGCCAATCCAATCCAATCGAGAAGATTATCGATTGCCGATTGCTGCATTTTTCATCGATTGGATTGTCGATTGGATTGCTGCATTTTTCATCGATTGGATTGTCGATTGGATTGCAATCTATGAATTATCATTGATTTTTATCGAATGTTTGTTTTTTTAAATCTCTACATAATCCCAAAATCTAAAATGTTCAATTGCTTGTCAATTAAACCCAATAATATATGTTTTAAGTTTGAAACACTACTGTTTTAAGTTTGAAACACTACTGTTTTTGATATAAATATAGAGGAGTAACTATACTGTGTGTAAACTGTAAATGAATCTAAATAAAAAATTAGACATTACAACGCAATAACATTATTGCGTCGACGACTTCAGGAGCCATCTTCATTCTAAGATTATTTAGTATATATTTCAAGCCGCTGAATGTTCTCTCGACTGATACTTGGGTTACGGGCAAAGCAATAACGAGGAGGCAGAGTTGTAGTAAATCTTGGTTAGAATGGTTTGCCCAATATTTGATTATGTCTTCAGCTTTTGAAGACGGGGAGCATTAGATAGTCCTTCGATTGCTTCAATCATCATTTCAGATGTGCTATACTCACGGTACTTTGATGGTACTTGATTGTCCTTCTGAACGAGGAGAGCTTCCAAGGGATCATCTAGATTCTAGATTAGATCTAGCAACAAAGTCGGAATACATATCCTCTGTAGAGGAGTTGCATTCTTCGGTTTGAGGTTTATCCAATCTTTGCTGAAGAACAATCCTTTGCCATGTTGAGAAAAGGTGTTTTTTCGCACATTCTCTCTGCTCAGGAGATAGTAGTCTATGGTACCGGAGGTCCACGTATACCGCTCCGAGAAAGGCATTATTTTCTACAACTGAATTCTTTCGAGCATGAAGCGCCTCTTTTAGGCAGAGCGAGAAATATGATCCCTCGTTGCCCTGACATAGAAACTCCATCAATTCCCATTCAGCAAGGAGAGCACCAGCAGTTATTAATCGACCTTGGATGCGGGTGGTAGCATTCCTTGGAGCCTCCATATCTTTTTTTAACTGCTCGATTGCAACCCATTCTTCTTCTATCAATGCAATATTTCGTTGAAAGTTCCAAAATCATGGATTATCGGCTTAAGAACAAGCAATCGCTCGAGCATATCATAGGTAGACCCCCACCTAGTAGTAACATCAAGAATTGGTTTAGAAGCACCCCTTTCTCTTAGTTTTAGCATTAGGTTTGGAGTTCTTAGCTTCTTTACTACTCTTCTTGCTCGATCCAAGGTCTTCTTGCTGTCTACATCTCTCTTTAAAGCATCTTCGATCGCAAGCGCTAGAGTGTGCGCACCACATCTATTTATGTTAAATATGTTCATATCAAGCTGCTTGACAGCGTTGGCTACGTTTGCGTCAAGCGTTGTTTCCAAAAGGAAGTCTTGTTCATCACGATCCTGTTCCAATTCATGATCCAAAGCCTCTCCTATCTCCTCGTACATAACCTGGCCGCATTTCACCATATTTGATGCATTGTCCGTAGTGATTGAGTAAACTTGAATCGAATTTACTATAAATGACTTCAACACATCCAGTATACAACGTTTAATCTCCTTGCCAGTGTGGCGTTCGAACATTTCTTTTACCGCCAGGGTCCGTAATTGTAAGTGTCCCTCTTGAAAATACTGAACATTTATTCCGAGGAAACTGCGTTCGTTCCGGGAGGCGATATCAACCTTAAGACAGATATGCTTGCCCTCTCAACCTCAGCAGCTATTACTTGACGCAATTTATTAGCTTGAAGTAGTACGATCTTTCATGCTTGAACGATTTAAAGTAATGTCTAATTTATCCAGCATCGGCTTGAGAAGCTGGCACAGACCAGTTTTCTCAAATACCGATAATGGCAAACCATTGCTGGTCACGGATTCGACAGCTGCTCTTTCAAATTCCTCTTTAGATAGTTCTATCTCGAAGATTTTTTTCTTTGGGATTTCAGTCGTAAAATTCATAAACGAATCCATAGCTGTTTGAATTCCAATTGCGGATGCCTCCTGTCGAGTACGCTTTGCCTGTAGGAGATCGTACCGTCCAGGGTGCTTTCTTTTCAAATGTGCTGCTAAATTCCCCGAGTGAAAGTATGACTTACCAGTACCACATTTATTTGGAACTTTTCTTGCCTTGAATGTACAGCCCTCTTGACTACACGTAGCTATATCGCTTCCATCCTCCAATACAATAGAAAAATCATCTTTCAATGATGATTCTAAAGTCATTTAGTCGAATTAGCTAGTATTGGATAGCGAAAAATTAAATGCAAGGATATTTAGTCAGGTTATTCTATTATGAACAGTCAAGGGACGAAAATTTTGTTGATAATAGAGAGACTTTTTAATAAGCGAACTCAACTAAATACAAACCCTATGTAAATAGTTAAATTGGAACCATAGGGCTTGTTCATAATTTTTTAAAACTCAAAATAATTAATTAATTAAGCAGAAGAAAAATTGTTCACAAAAAAGATTTGACTGTATATCACAATGAGTTATGATAGTATAAACTAACCATAACAAATATAATCTGGTTGACTATAAACTATAGTATACATAGTGTTTCACTAAGTAATAACACTATACAAAAACAATCGAAAAGATTCGAAGAAACAATCAAAAAATCCAAGAAATAATCGAAAAAAATCCAAGAAACAATCGAAAAAAATCGGGAAAAATCCAAAAAACAATCGAAAAAAATCCAAAAAACAATCGAAAAAAATCGGAAAAAATCCAAAAAATAATCGAAAACAATCCAAAAAAATCCAAAAAACAATCGATGATATTTTTGGATTGTCGATTTTGATTGGATTGCCATCCGAATAATCGATCGACAAAATTTGGATTGTCGATTTCGATTGGATTGTTATCCGAATAATCGATTGACGAAATTTGGATTGCCGATTGTCCAAAAAGGGCTCGATTGGATTGGATTGTCGATTGGATTGGATTGGATTGGCAACCCTGCTTTTAATATATAGATTCCTCATAAAGTCCCCTTAATAAAATGCTCACATTGTAATATATTTTGGAACTTCAAATACCTATTCCCAATAGTAGCTCAATAAATTTCAGTTGCACGATAAGGATAGCTCGAATCCAAATAATACTAAAGAAAAACATACAATAGAATAGACAAATGATTGATTGGTTAGATGAATTTATTTTCAATCAATCAGATTGCAGCCTCAGAAAATATTTCTATTCTGCACAGGATATTTATACTAATTTAATAAGTTAGCTAATCCATACTAATAGACCCTCAAATTTAATTGGCTAACAAATTTTGTCACCTTCAAATGTGAATATTTCTCTTCAAAAACCAATAGATCGTTGTCGCAGACAAAATTACCCCTGTATACAAACTTTCAGCTTTCTGGGACTCGTAGTCTTTCCAATTAATTCTGGACAAATACACACACAAACACACAAACAAACAAACAAACAAACAACAATTTCGGTTTAATATATAGATATATATAGTTAGGGAATTTTAACTCAAAACCTTGAAAAAAATTGTTACCAAACAATTTCTACACTAGAGTCTTCTTCTGGACCCAAATAAACATAGAAAAAAAGTTGCAAGCCCAAACCCGTGAGGAAAATTTTTTACACGGGTTGCGGTTTCTGATTTTCCATAGTAAATCGCCGACATTTCTGGAGCTAACTTTCTCAAACCAGCTCCAATCAAATTATTATCACCATATTGGTACTCTGCGTTAAATTTCCAGCAATTTGATATATCACATGTCCATATTTGGAAGAATTTTCCATAGCAACGCTGGAATGTCTTAGGAATGTGTAAAAATTCCATTATCAAATTGTGTTCCCACTTAATCAAGTGACCCCTCATTCGACTCCATTCAGCTACCTGAGTAAAATTATACACATACCGACACTCTAAAATGTGATTTTATAAAATTATTCGAGATTTACAGTTAATCTCGAAAATCTCGAATAATTTTATAAAATCACATTTTAGAGTGTCGGTGTGTGCATAATTTTACTCAGGTAGCTGAATGGAGTCGAATGAGGGGTCACATGATTAAGTGGGAACACAATTTGATAATGGAATTTTTACACATTCCTAAGACATTCCAGCGTTGCTATGGAAAAATTCTTCCAAATATTGCCATGTGATATATCAAATTGCTGGAAATTTAACGCAGAGTACCAATATGGTGATAATAATTTGATTGGAGCTGGTTTGAGAAAGTTAGCTCCAGAAATGTAGGCGATTTACTATGGAAAATCAGAAACCGCAACCCGTGTAAAAATTTTTCCTCACGGGTTTGGGCTTGCAACTTTTTTTCTATGTTTATTTGGGTCCAGAAGAAGACTCTAGTGTAGAAATTGTTTGGTAACAATTTTTTTCAAGGTTTACCTATAATTTGAGGTAAAATTCCCTAACTAATAGATAGATAGATAGATAGATGAATTCCCCAATTTGTTGTGATATGCTGATTTAATCTGCACAGCAGGAATTTTAATACAGACACAATATTTGTCTTGTAACTTATTAACGGCAGTTTAATCTACTCTTAAATCACTATAATTATTTTACTCTAGTGGCACAAGTGGTGCAAATTAGAATGTGCCTGTGTCTCAGTGAAAATATTCAAAATGATTTGAAGTTAAGTACTTGAGTAATTAGTTCGCATAGAATTCAAATGTGAAATCAAAATATGAATATTTAAATTGCCTGATAATGATGAGAAATTATATATTTTCTTAGCTCATTGTATAGTTAATGAATTTGACCATAAAATTGAGTTTTGTATAGTTAATGAGTTTTTGACCATAAAAACTAAAATTAAAAAAATTGCCATTTAATTATACTTAACAATATTCTTTATAGAAACATCCATGTTGAAACAACTACAAATGTTATTATGCTGCTAGAAGCTTCACTGCATGAATACAGATTATTGTTGTCTAAATACTTTTGGCCGTGTAGTTTTCCCCGGCCAAAAATTATTTGAACAGCAATAATTATTATAAAAACAGTAATGGTTTTTAGTAGCATTATAACATTTGTTGGTACTTCTACATGGCTGTTTATATAAAACTATCTGTTCAGTATAATAAAATAGCACAAAATTTATATTTAAATTTTGTTAGAGGTGATAAACTCATTAACTATACTATAATTAACTAATTAAATATTTAATCTTGTATACATATGAGGCAATTAGAATATACTAATTCTGATTTCAGATTTGATTCGAAAATGGTCGAATTACTCTTGGTGCTAAATTTCTAACTATTACGATTATTTCTAATGAGATACAGCCACATTCTCATTTGTGCTACTTGTGCCAAAAGTGGCACGTGATAGGGACACTCTGCCACTTAATGGATATTGGCTGAAAATGACCTAAAATTACAATATTTTAAAATTTATAAATAGAGCAATATATTTAAAGTAATTCAGAGTAATGTAAATAGCCATTAATACGCTTCTAGCAGAATATTGTGTCTGCAATAAAATTCATGTTGTTCAAATACATTTGGCAGGGGACTGTATGTTAGCCCATAAGTGCATTAGGTCAGTGGTTCTTAAAGTGTGGGTAGCGATCCCAAATGGGGTCACCAGTAAACTCACCACCTAATCTTTTTAGGGTCGCTACTTTTAGCTTATTGGGTCGCGATTTAGCTCAGCTCCCTAAATATAGAAATTTGGGGTCGTGACATAAAAAAATTGAGAACTCCTGCATTAGGTGACACAATTCGTTATCCAGTTTGTAGAAAGATTGTTTACTGAAAGTTTTCTGACGGGAAATGGATGTAGGATTATTATATTCTAAAAAAACACATAATTTTAAACATTAATACAATAATTTTCCAAATACATTGCTAGTATGTTAACCCATAATAGCAGCTGTTAACCAGTTAGCCGGCTAACCGAATCCAGCCCTGTAGACACTATCCAACATATACAGAAAATACTGACTCATCTAAACTAAACTGTCAAATGTTATAATTGGTAAACAAATGTTATAATAGGTAAATAAGTATGCTGTACACGAATTTCGCATTTATAAAAATCTAATATGAATATTTGTTGTTGTTTACACAAAATAGGTAAACAAATTAATGAAAATTCAAAATCAACCTAGAAGTTTGCTTTCAACAGGTATTATAGGTAGACAAGTATGCTGAACACGAATTTCGCTTTTATAAATTTCTAATATGAATATTTGTTGTTGTTGTTTACAGAAAATAGGTAAACAAATTGATTAAAATTATAAATAAACCTAGAATTAGCTCTCAACAGGTATAATAGTTCAACAAGTGTGCTGAACACGAATTTCGCATTTATAAATTTATAATATGAAAAACAAGTTAAAACTATGGAAATTTTCTAAAGGGATGTATATAACTCCATTTCTGCCATTTTCCATGCAAGGGTGGGGGGTTGGTTAACCGATCTGAGGCTACGGTTACAATTAGTTTTCTCGCCACGGTTAACCGGTTAACCGCCCATCCTACTCAATACAATAAATCCTTTATACAAATTTGATTATACTACAGAATAAGACTCAGCTGTATAAAGTATAACCGCATAAGTATATTAACTGATACATTTCGTGCTTTAGGTAAATTTAAATCAATGTTGTCTATTAAAATTTATTAAGTGGTGCTGAGAAATGGATTTAGGATTAACATATTCTGATAAAATTCAAAAAATTTAATATTTTTTACATTAAAATTTCCCAATAACTCTGTTGATATTCAACAGACCGGCTAACTGGTTAATAAAATCTCTAACCGTTAACCGATGTCAGCAACGGTTAACCGAATCCAGCTTTGTTCCATGGTAGAATGGGTGAGGAGTAAGGCCGCTACGCGGCTGTTTCCTTGAGGTGCGTAGCACCGATCCGTCGCAAAGCTACCGAGACCGAAGGGCTCGTGTGAGTATATTTCCTTCTGCAGCCTCTTGCACTATTAATATACTGACGTTTTCGATTCAAAATTATTCAGTTATCGAGTGTGCGGAATTCAATATTGTAGCCAAATTAATTTAAAAATTCATAGTTATTCCAAATAATTTAACTTGATAAATTTAACTTTAGATTGAAAATGGTGTAAAAATAATTAATACATTTGTTAAATATTTATGCTATATAAGTAAATATCATAAATCCTAGTGATGATGTCATGGATTATATAACTTGTAGGCATTTCCATGCAACCACAATAGCAATAGTCACTCCCTAATAAACGTGTGTTAATATTATGTAGTTAGTTAGTATTCTCAATTGTACTTCTACCGAAATTAAAGTTTACTTCTTATACAGTTGTAAGAGTTCGTTCGTCACATAAGTACAATTGATTTCTCTCGAATGGCAGAATCGATCCATGCACCTATTCTAAAGAAGGATGAGCGTATTGAAGATTGGAAGCCCTTGTTTCAGGCAGCGACCGCGGGTTTGAGAACGACAGAGGGCGGAGTTCTAAAGGCGCTACAGATGTTACCCAATTACGTAAACCGTACTTACGCAGAGCGCAGGTTGGTAGTTGAGGTGATTGAGGAAAACTGGGAAGAGGAGAGCCTGGACGTAGCATTCGCCACTTTGATCAAGCAAATCGACCCTCCCAAAGACCCCCATCGTGCTTTACGAGAGTTAAGAAAAACGGATTGGCAGGCGGGTGAGAGTGTAGATGACTTTTTCTACCACATGCAAGATCTAGCCCGTGAAGCAAGGACCTCCACGTCAATGGCGTGCAACATTTTCGTATCTCAGCTCCCCCTGAGTATACAACCTTCGTTGCGAGAGTGGCTGGATGTCCGAGAAGAAGTAGGTACCAAGGAAGCTAGAGAGCTGATAGTCAAAGTGAAAACAGCATTAGTAGAGAAGAATATACCTTTGGACTACGGGTATAGAGAGTTAGGAAAGATCGCGGTCCTTCAACGGGATGAAGCGCCGAAAGTAAGGGTGGAGCCCGCCCCGGAACGAGAGATACCACAGGACGATGGTGAATGCCCGTCAGTATACATTACGACTAGCGGTAGGCCTAGAGGCGCGTCACGTGGTCAGGCTTATGGGCAGGGCAGATCGAGACCTTTCGAAAGACGTACCAGTGGCCAGTACCAACAGAGAGGACGTTGTTTTATCTGCGGGTCAAACCAGCATTTCATGTCTCAATGTTCGGAGCGGTACTGCCCAAAGTGCGGAGAAAAAGGACACGGAACCCGGAATTGCCCCAAAGCGAAAGCCTATAGGGGTGTGTTTCAAGCAGTTTCCAGGCAAGATGGAATAAGAGACACCGCAGTCGTAGTGGCCATGAAATGGAACGATCAACCAATAGATGTGATGATCGATACAGGAGTTGACCCCTCCGTCGTGGATAAGCGTACCATCCAAGCAATGCAAATTCCATACGAAACGAAGGAGGATCGGGTATACGGGCTTGGTCGAACGCCACTAGTGGTATGTGGTGTGGCCCGGGTTTCTATAGACATCGGAGATTCCCATCTAGTAGTACTCGATACAGACGTAAAGACAGCAATATTGGGTAGGAAGTTTCTATCGCTGTATAAAGATACTACTTTCGATTGGGAGAATTGGCGAGTGAAGTTGGGGGAGCATTGGGTGCCTTCTCTAGCTGCTGTCTACGGAGGTCAGGCGGTTACAAGGGCTGAGGTAGTGCGAATAGAGGCCGAGGGCGTCAGTTCAACTATCACGACTGGATTCGATATAAACCAGCAACTGTCTTCCAAGCAACGTCAAGCGATTTATCGGGTGTTAGAGAAGTGGAGAGGGGTTTTCGCAGAGAACCCGAAGAAGCCTCAGGAAATCAGAACGGCTGAGCATATCATTACTTTATTAGATGAGCGACCGATCCGTCACCGGCCGCTCCGTGTATCTCCGGAGATGGAAGCAGAAGTTTCTAAACAAATAGACGAGATGCTATGTAATGGGATAATACGTCCCTCGTCCTCACCTTGGGCCAGTCGGGTAATTTTGGTCAAAAAGAAGGATGGATCGCGGCGATTCGCCGTCGACTATCGGGATTTGAACGATATATCCAAGAAGGATGCTTATCCGATGCCTGACGCGCGCGACTTGTTTGATAGAATGGGAGGTTGCACAATATTCTCGAAACTGGACGGCGCATCGGCTTATTGGTGTATCCCAATGAGAGAAGAGCATAAGGAGTTCACTGCGTTCGTTTCTACACGAGGACAGTTTGAATTCAACCGAATGCCATTCGGTTTATCAAATTCGCAGGCGACTTATCAGAGAGCAGTGGATCAAGCACTCCGAGGATGCCCAAACGTCCAGGCTTTCGTGGACGATACATGTGTGCACTCGCACGATTTCGAGGCTCATTTGGACCATTTGGACCAACGTTAGGTAGGTTTAACCGAGCCGGGATTCAACTGCGAGTTGATAAATGCTCTTTCGGATATGAGGAGGTCGAGTTCCTGGGTCACCGAGTCTCTAGTAAGGGTAGACGTCCACTCCCCACAACTTTATCCAAAATTTCAAAATTTCCCCGCCCGCGGAGTAAGAAGGAGGTGCGCCAGTTCATGGGGCTGGTGAATTGGTATCGCGATTATATTCCAAGCGTGTCAGATACGGCAGATCCATTACTAGCGCTGACAAACAAGGGGACGGAGTGGCTTTGGACAAAGGAGTGTGAGTGTAGTTACCAGAAGTTGAGGACACAGTTAATTAATGAGCCACAGCAGTTGGCTTTCCCGGATTGGAAGGTTCCTTTCTACGTAGAAACCGATGCATTAGGTATAGCGGTGGGGGCAGTACTCTCTCAAGATGATGTAACCGGCAGGAGGAGAATATTAGAGTTCTGCTCGAGTAAGCTGAACGACGCTCAACGGAAATACTCAGCGGGAGAGTTGGAGACCTACGCAGTGGTGGCTGCATTAAGGAAATGGAAGGTCTACTTGCAAGCGGCTAGTAGGGTCGTCATAATCACCGACCACCATCCTCTGGAGTGGCTGAGGCGACAAAGAGATCCGAGGAACAAGTACGCAAGGTGGATTCTTGAATTCGAGCCCATTCATTACGAAATCCAGTATCGGAAGGGTTACGAAAACGGAGCGGCAGACTATTTGAGTCGGGTGCCTGGGGCGTAGATGACGTCATGGCTGACGAAGATAGTTTTGAGCGAAATGTGTATTGGTTAAATCGGGAGGTTAGCTTACTACGTGAGGACTTAACGGTGGGGCAGCTGAAGGACCAGAGTATCGTGAATGCCATCAGGCAACTACGAGAACAAGGAGAGATTATGTCGGGTCCTTTCAAAAAGCAGGAAGGTATGCGAATAGACGAATTAGGTAGACTCTTTCGGAAAAGGGCGTTAGTAATTTCTCGGAATCAAAGAGCAGAAGTTACCGAATTAGCACACAGAGTCACACATTCGGGGGTAGAGAAAACGTGTGCGTATTTACGAGACCGATTTTATTGGATAGGGATGAGGAAAGACGTGGAACAGTGCTGTAGGATGTGTATAGTGTGTTTGGAGAACAAGAGAGTGATGAAGAAAAGACAACCGTTGAAGCCGATCGTATTGGATAACCCAGAACCGAGAAGAGCTATTGCAGCAGATATTGCTGTCCTACCTTGGGGCGCGGAAGGATACCGATATATATTGATAATCATTGATCTGTTCTCGAAGTTCGTTGAAATCGTCGCTATGCGAGACCAAACAGCTGAGTCCGTATGCAATGCGCTACTAAATGGGTGGATTTATCGGTATGGAGTTCCGGACATGCTCTTGACGGATCAGGGAAGGAACGTCGATGGAGAAGCAGTACGAGAAATGTGCGCAAGTTTCGGGATAAAGAAAAAACATTCATCGGCTTATCACCCTCAGGGCGATGGGCAGGCGGAACGAGCGGTAGAGAGTGTCAAACAAGCATTGCGCTGTTTTCTTGTAGACCGTAACTTGGATAAGACAAGTTGGCCAAGTGTGCTCCAGGAGGTAGCATTTAATGTGAACTCATTGATGAGTAGCAGTCAAAGTTCACACCTCAAGAACTGATGTTCGGAGCAAGTATAAGGTCGGCGATCGATCAGGTCGTGGGGGATTGTCAGAAAACGGGTGGCAAAGAGATGAGATCCAGGGAACAGGAGGAATGCGTGAAGGAGGCTGCTGAAAATATAGCCAGTGCTAAATCCCAAGCTAAAAAGTACTACGACAGGAATACAGTAGAAAAACCGACGTGTGTCCTGGTGGGTCAGAGCATTTTACTAAGGAACTTTACGCGAGAAGATGGGTTAGCTCCAAAGTATATAGGCCCTTACTTAGTATGCGATACCAAGTACCCCAACCTAAAGATTAAAAGAGGAAACAAGTACTCGTGGGTTCACCTCAACGATTGTAAGATAGTTCCTGAGCTTTCTCCCGAAATACTACATCCCGAGGAGGCGATGAGTGAACCTATTCCCCCAGAGACAGACGTGGCGCAATCGGCACAGTTGGATGGTAGCATATCTTCACAAGCGGATATAACCGAGGACGAAGTAGTAGAACATATATCGATAGAGGAACCGGAAAATCCGTCATTAAGCGGATTGAGGCGTTCGTCTAGGATTCGCAAAGAACCCGAGAGATTTGGTGCTCCTGCCTACTGGTCGTAGTAGTTTTGTTAGGAGGGAGGTGATGTCATGGATTATATAACTTGTAGGCATTTCCATGCAACTACAATAGCAATAGTCACTCCCTAATAAACGTGTGTTAATATTATGTAGTTAGTTAGTATTCTCAATTGTACTTCTACCGAAATTAAAGTTTACTTCTTATACAGTTGTAAGAGTTCGTTCGTCACAATGATACAAGGTAGAAACAAACTTCCAATTAATCAATTGATCTTTATGCACTCAAAAGGATAACTCTTGAATCCTTTTGGTTAGAAAGAAACTTCCAACATTCTAAGGGTATTTACTTTCCGAACACCTTTCTGAAATGGTTTGACATTTATATAGTGTTGCTGACATGAGAGGCACTATCAATTAACTAACCACCTAAATATAGTACCTCCAAAAAAATGTATTTGGCACAGCTGTAATTTTTCATTTTTTCATTTTATACTTTCCTTGTTTTAAACTTTTAGTAATCGTTGATGAAACTAGTTTATTTGATATTTATTTATAGAACGCCACAAAATGTTAATAAAGATTGCGATGAAACTTATTCATTAAAATATTGTGACCCTTCTCAAGATACTATATGTAAAGATTCACATTCAGTCAATAATGTCCTAATTAATGAAGAATTGCTTCTCTCTTATGAAAATGTTCTTATCGAAAATAATGTCCTTGATAATTTAAAAGGTTAATGTCAAATTTCTTTCAATTTGCCTATATACTATTTTATGTAATTATTATTTTTCATTATTTAATTTTGAGGTAAAATATATTTATCTAAATTACTTAAAAGGTATACAGTGCCAATTTCCATGTAATTAGGATAAAAATATATTTTCATAAATATTGTCCTCAAAATATTTTTATCCACAGTTACTTGAAATGGCTGTTGGTACGGATAGGCATTAGATAACAGATATCCACTTATGATGAAATGGTTATTGAATGTTATAAATTGAATGCCATCATCAAAATGTATGTAAGTATTCTCTTCAGTGTAGTTCTGAACAATCGATGGTTATTATTTGGAAGTTCAATTTTTGGCTTGTTTACAATCTTTTGTTTTCACCTACGATTACTGATCATATATTTGAACAGTAAAATATTCGGAACAAGCCTTATACTGAGAGTAATTATCACGAATATATTGTCTCTTAGCAACCTTAGATCGTTTTTCTTGAATATTTGTTACTCTTGCATAACTCAATTTAGTGTATATTGTCGATTAAATATTTCTGATTTTTGGCATTTAGGGGTAACCTTTGGCCTCTGACATCAAGTAGAGGTTTCCACTCAAAGTTTCTCACTAAGACGTCATTCCCACATTTTGAGAAGCGAGAAAATTCACATAATAACACATAATTCGCACCCTATACGAGATAAAAATCTGAAAATTTTAATAGAACATGTGCATTAATGAAGCGGACATGTTGGTCACACCATATTATCAACATGATTTGTCATTGCCGCATGATGACGTAATTTCAAATTATAAAATCTGACGATTTAATGCCAATTTACTCTATATAATTAATATTAGAAGCATAAGCTGTACTCACCAACAGCAAAGTGGTTGGTGCGTGATTGTGTTCTGCCGCCAAGCTGCCAACAGTTCTATATCTGCCAACGTAAGTATACGTTGGCAGATATAGAACTGTTTGCGTAATATATTGAGGAGCACCTATACAGGGCCGTAGGAACACGGGCGGCAGGTGCGGCATAGGCCGCACCAATATTTTAGGTGCCCGCATCATAATTCGGGTTATACACTGCGAATCAATTAAGTGACGTCACTTGGCCGCACCAATAATAATTGGCCTACGACGGGCCTGCTATATGATTCACAGTAATAACCATGGATGTGGTATTGCAATTTATACTCTTCTATTTGGGGCTCTCTCATAGATTGAGTCGCTACTGTAGTATAAAGCAACTTACTATTTATTTTACATTTGTATCATGCAATTGAAACGTTCTCATATGTAATCGTGGGTGTACTTTTACAAATTATATGAGAATATTTTGATGCGTTGTGTTGAGGCGCTGGTGGTGAAAAATAATTCCATTTTCCCAATAAATATATATATCCATAGCCTACTCTATAAAAGGCCAGACAGTAAAAGTACCAGGGATGAAGTAGTAAGTGGACTTTTTCTATATTACAATATAACAATATTGTATTTAAAGTTATGTTTCCCGATAGACATAACTGATATTATTTACCCCTTATTGAGAAACTATGAGAAACTCTATCCGCGTATTTTAATCATAGTATAAATACAAACACAAAATCAACAATTACAAATTAGAACGACACACACGATCATCTACAGTTGTCCAATGTAAATCTAACATACTCCCATCTTCTCTCTCTGACATTTGGACTTGACTTCAATCTGGCTTCACTTCTGAGCGGACAATAACTAAAACAAACAACAATAAACAAGTCTGAACAAGTCTGAACAAATCTATGAAAACTTCTTTAATTTACGCTTTTCAATTGCTCTTGAACTTACTAATGAGTTGTAATTTTTAATTTTATTTGCGATAATACAATTTGCTGCAGTAAATATAAGTTGGCGCACGATCTTCCACCTACAAGTATCGCAATTAACACATTTACATCTCCAAACATCATTGTCACCAATTTCTCCTATGAAGATTAATGTGAGTTGTACAAGAATCTCTCTAGATGAACCTTCTACAAGTTTAGTCAAGAGGTTGTCATCACTTTCAATTAGAACGAATATTTTCCACAGAATAATTACAACAGAAAGAAGCGGTTCAGATGGATACTTCAGTCGACCACGATCTGTTAAATGGAGGAGCTTAAACTCCGAAGGAATGTCAAAATCGAATAGAAACTCTTTATCAAACGTCAAGGTATCAAGGCAGACATGACAAGGTTGGTGATGTTTCAAGTATTTGTGAACTGCATAACCTGCGATAAAGGCTAAAGATTGAAGAATTTGTGTATTACATTCGATGGATGATAAATCGCCTATATCTTCAAGGAACGGATCTAAAATTATAAAGTCATCATGATCAGGATTAATAAAATCTGGGGTAGAAAAGGATTTGACGAATGTCTGAATGGATAAGGAAGAGTCCGATTGCTGAGAAAAAATATTCAAGACAGTGGATAGCTTGAGACGACGTTCGGTTTCTAGAATTTGTAGATAAGATATATGGTAATTCGACCCCGACATCATACGATATAGTCCAAAATGATGTTCAAGCGGATCTGTTTGCAAAAAGGAAGATAGAACGTATGAAAACCCACAATTTTGAATTAAATGGTTAGTGATTTCGGGTAGTGCATTGCATGCGTGCTTAACACTAGTAAATGTTTGTTTGCTCAATTTTCCTAGTTTCCCAGGTAACGCTTCCCAAGCATCTAACCAAAATGCTAAACGAGTCAAGTATAAGAATCTTTTATCATTAAGGATCAAAGGGTTCGAGAGGCTATCGTTTAAACGGATACCCTTAAACGGTGTATTAATGTTGAATATTTTCCATAATGAAAGAAGGATACATATGAAGTCAGAAGTATTTTTACGATATTCAGGTAACCGAGATTCGTCTCGAATTCTTAGAGCAGCTAGTGTTAATTCGTTAACGACCTTCAGAACCAATTTGACATTTTGTCGTTCTATAGCAGAAGGAAAACAAGCTTTCATGGTAAGATGGGGGGCTAGTTTAGCTAAACTTTGACTTTCCGAGTTATAAAGAAGACGTATATCTTGGAAGCAAGCTGAATGGACTTTAAGAGGATATTGGCAATAATCAACTGCAAAATTTTCGAGATTTGGATATTGAAATGTTTTCTCAAAATCTTTCTGATTTAGCCAATTGTTGCGAATACTCTTCAATATATGAACAAAGTCAAACGTAAGGAATAGAATTCTGTGATTGTCAACAGGGTGAGGCACTTTAATCTCCAGCTTATTATTGAGAGAAAACAATTTAAAGAGATTAACGTTCAACGGGTAGTTATCAGTTGCTATAACTTGAACGCTCAAACCACAATCCTCAATATCGATAATGCAAGATTTTATGATAGGAAATATTTTTTCGGCAGAGATAGATGCGCATGGTAGCAAACGAGAAATACAAGACCACTTTTTATGAAGACTGGATACCATAACTGCGAAAACTGTTCTCGTTGGATCTTCAGGATTTAAGTTTGGGCCATATACCTTTCCACCTTTGTAAGATATTTCCGATTTGACATGTATCTCATCCATTTGAATAATTACATTCCGTTCCTGAGGAGTAAAGGACGAAGTAGCCTGTCTAAGATATGCACAAAAATCATTTTCGAGGCCAAAAGAAGAATATAGCTTCTCCAATGTATGAACGTGTGGTAGAGATAGACAGTCTAAACCTTGAAGATATCTATAGCTAGCAGGAGATATGAGATGAGTTTTAATAGCCATTATTTGTGTAATTACATTATACCTTCGTCTGTTTTTGGGATAAGTGTATTTTCTAACTGACAAATGATAAATTGAAGCTTTTCTAAATCGGAAGAATGTATTTCAACCCCGTCATTTTGTTTTATATCAGAAATTGCCTCAATAATGTGTTCTTTGGCTCGATGTATATGATATTCATGACAGTTGTTAATATACTTAGAGGTGTATTTCGAGGATATTTCGCAAAGAATTGATTCAATTTCTCGGATATCAGTTATTGAGTTGGCAGTAATAGAAATATTTTGTCCATTCGCAAAAGCATTTGCGGATAGAAAACAATTAATTTCAAGATAGAGGTCGACTGATATATTCCGTTCTATCAGACTGGGGAGAATAAATGTGGCAAGATTATCACGGTACCATACTAACCAATTATTAGGTAAAGAAACGAGAGTCAACTTATCTTTTAGATCCTGTAGAGTATTGATCTTGTACTTATATGTTTCCTCTGTCTCAGTAATCAAACTCATCTGTATGGTTTTATTCAGCAATTCCTCTTCCTTTGAGTCGTATGACAAGCGAGTCCGCTTCGTTTTCGATGTTGTTGAATAATAAGATGGACATCCAGGCAGCAAACATGGAACAGCGCCTTCTCTCAACTTAGGCCTGTCACGAGATACTTCTGTGAACGTTCCGTCTCCTTTGGGTACTTTATGCGTCGCTTCTATGTCTTCTTCCCTGAAATGTTTAATACACACTCGCACTACCTTCATGTCAGCAATATCATCACGACGTAGAGCCCGGATCCAAGCTTGTTTCAGTTCAGGTGGATTTGTTGGCATTTTGAAAACGGTAACTCGGTCGTCTGACTCGTAGTAGTTACTCTGGCAGCCCGGAGCTGAACAACTGTTCGGCATCTTGAACGTAAGAATTAGTATCTAATAGTTAGGAACCCAAAAGACTAATAATAGTAGGGAACAAGATAAAAATATGTATTATGCGCGTATATAATAGTATAATTATAAAGATAGGCATGTGAACAATTAATGAAACAAAGATTGCTAAAAATTATGGTTGGTTATAAATGCCCACTTACTACTGCATCCCTGGTACTATATTTCAACTTTACTGTCTGGCCTTTTATAGAGTAGGCTATGATATATCTATACGTGATCTACGTTATAATAAGGCCTATTCACTGTTATCAAAATGTGGACTATGGATACTGTCGAAGGCCATTGTAAAATAGAGGGGACTACTTTATCTCAATTATTCGTAATGGTAGACCTGAATATGTTTGTAAGTATATGGGAACATCCGAATATGATATATAGAACCTTTCAGAATTGAAATATGTAATCATTTGATGACGTAATCGTCAATTTTCGTTCGAATTATCATGTTTTTAAAGCCCTGTTTTAACACAGTTAAACGCGTTATATACGTTCAACATTGGTACATGATGATACCCAGACCTAGTTAAATAAAATATATCAAAATTATAATAGGAATGTTGTCACATTCCTCGGTTGTCAGGCAAATGTATATTTCCTAAATGAGCCATAACACCAAAACTATAACTGTTATGTAAACTAGACTACGCCTCATCTATCCGCAATAGGTGACTTCCTATTCATCGATAGTACATTTTCTATACCTTACTTTGATACTTTTTGAGTTTATGAGATAATTAACTCGTATTCCGTAAATGGTACTGAGCTCATAAACTCAAAAAGAAAGGTTCTATATATCATATTCGGATGTTCCCATATAGTTACAAACATATTCAGGTCTACCATTACGAATAATTGAGATAAAGTAGTCCCCTCTATTTTACAATGGCCTTCGACAGTATCCATAGTCCACATTTTGATAACAGTGAATAGGCCTTATTATAACGTAGGTCACGATCTATCTATCTATATATTAAAAGGATTGCCAGTCAACTCGTACCTATTTCAACTCGTACCATACATCAACTCGTCCCAAATATCAACTCGTCCCAAATATCAACTCGTCCCAGTCAACTCGTACCTGGTCAACTCGCCCCAAATATCAACTCGTTCCTAATCAACTCGTCCCAAATACCAACTTGTATTTGTACTATGTCTTGGTCAACAGGGGCTTGGCTTAGTTAACTAAATTGTTTCTCATCATTATATAAAAACGATCTCATTATTTAATATTTATATCAAGTTATTTATTAATCAAATGGGGAATAAGTTGATGAACAAGGTTGTTAAAGAATAGGTACGTGTAAGAGTTGCCTAAAATACTGGGACGAGTTGACATAAAAAATAGGTACGAGTTGACCAAATAATTATGGACGAGTTGAAATAGGTACGAGTTGACTGGCTCCCTATTAAAAGAGGAATTGTTGTGTCAACTTGTGTGTGTGTGTGTGTGTGTTTGTTTGTTTGTTTGTTTGTTTGTCCAGAATTAATTGGAAAGACTACGAGTCCCAGAAAGCTGAAAATCTGTATACAGGGGTAATTTTGTACTGCGACAACGATCTATTGGTTTTTGAAGAGAAATATTCACATTTGAAGGTGACAAAATATGTTGGCCAATTAAATTCGAGGGTTTGTTAGTATGGATTAGCAGATTTCATAAATTAGTATAAATAGATTGTGCATACAGTCGAAATCGGGGTTTTTTGCCACGGGTTTTTTTGCCTCCTTTTGTCGTGCATTTTGGGGGGCAAAAAACCCGATTTCGACTGTGATAGAAATATTTTCTGAGGCTCCAATTTGATTGATTGAAAATTAATTTATTTAACCAATCAATCATTTGTCTATTCTATTGCCTGTTTTCTTTTAGTATTATTTTGATTCGAGCTTTCTTATAGCTTATCGTGCAACTGAAATTTATTGAGCTATTAAAACTCATTATTAATGTGATTGCTTTGGGGAGGGAAAGGCCGCGAAGCGGCCGTTAATTGTATCGCGTAGTGCCTAACACGAGCCTAACACGATTAATTAACTCGGAACATACAAACAAATATTTATATATATACACAAATAAAGGTTTGTGGTTTTATAGTACGTATAGATAATTCCACTCAAACCTCCGATATCCGGACCTTCCAGACCCGGGCACCTCCCTCAATCGGGCTCACTTATTGGTGTAAAGGCAAACTAAATATGTATTCATATAAGCAATAATGGAGTTAAATGACAAAAACAATAACAAATGCAAATTGTATTATCCACAACCCCGTTAACAACATCGTTTTTGATTTTTTAATGAATCTAGAAAATATCAATTAGACACTTTGAAATTGCACACGCACTAGCTATTGTAACTCTGAAATCCCGCAAATTCTCAGTTACGGACACCCTCCGGGGACATGCCCGGATAAGGGAGGTCGAGTGTAATTAGGAAGCCGTAGGCTAGAAATAAGCGCGTCACCAGTCCTAATGTATTGACAAGTTTACAAATCATTCAATTTATTCAGAGCATCGCATAGCAGTTTTATTGAAATTCGACTACATATACCAGTGTAAAATCGGTAATGGGGATTTTCAAGCAAAATCGGGATGGTTGGACAATGTATATAAATTCTATTTTCAGGACAAACTAACACCATATCAATAGCCAATCGAACTTTATAGCGAAAAATAGAAAAAACATTTCGGCCTTCTATGTTTTTGGCTTTCTCAGTGGCATACCAGCCCCTGTATTAAGTGGGTCACAATAATAAAGTGTCACTATGTTAAGATGCCTATATTGAATTTGAATATTTTCGATACTTATAGTAAATGGGAATCTAACTATAGCTCGTAGCTGCATCCAGGCTTTCATCCAGGAAATATTTACCGCGCTCCTAGATTTAGTTTGAGCTCGTTCAGTTTTCATTTTGTACGCCTAGATTAGTCATCTTGTATTAAGTCTATGGGAGCAGCTCTCGAAAATGTAGGCCTAGACTCGATTTTTGTACGCCTAGATTAAAATCCTGCCAAATAACGCTCCTTTAGGCGCGCCCAGCACGCCTGGATAACACCCTGGCTGCATCTAACGGACAGGTACTTAGAGTGTCCTATCCCAATATTTTTGGGGGGCTTTATCACACAATGATAAGATGAAAAGAACTGAAGCTGCTGAAAAGCAATCGAGTATGGCTGATAGGATGACGATTTGAAACATAATATAACTTTCAACAAACAAATAATGGTGCAAAAACAGTCGTCAACAGGAATAAGACATTATGACAAAATATCGGTCAAGTATTACAAACTACAAAGTTTAATTCCTTAGCCATAAGGCCGAATGGAATTCCGAAAAATACAAACATGTTTCTATTTTCTCTCATATTCGTATTAACGAGGTTATACAGTTAGCAAATTAATGAAAATTCAGAATGAACCTAGAAGTTAGCTTCCAACAGGTATTGTAGGTAAACAAGTATGCTAATTTCGAAGTTCGCATTTATAAATTTCTAATATGAATAATTATTGTTGTTGTTTACAAAAAGAGGTAACAAATTAATTAAATTCAAAATCAACCTAGAAATTGGGTTTCAACTGGTATTATAGGTAAACAAATAATCTAAACACGAATTTCGCATTCATAAATTTACAATATGAATATTTATTGTTGATGTTGTTTACCAAAAAAGGTACACAATTTAACGAAAATTCAAAATCAACATAGAAATTAGCTTTCAAGGGATATTATTGGTAACAAGTTTGACCTATGGTGGAAAGGGTGAGGTGTAAGGCCGCATAGCGGTCGTTAACTTGAGGTGCAATCCATACCGTACCGATCCGTATTCGTATTAACGAGGTTCTACTGTATATACTTTGTTCGAGGTCAAAATAAAATCTATAGTAAAACCTGTCATCCACGAATATGGACCTTTATGGAATCAATTAATCATATAATAGAGGGCACTGATAATGACATTGGTAGATTACGCGAGGGAAGGTAAATCAGTAGGCCAAGGAAGAAGAAGGACTTAAAACACGATAAAGATAGGATGAAATGTAAACAGAAACTCAAAGATGGAGTATACAATCCATTAGAATTTCTGAAAGCTATGAGCTATACAATAGGCAATGTTGTGAGTACTCAAGATGCATTCTCAAGTAGTTCTGAAGATGAAGGTGAGAGCGATGATGCTCCAACAATGGGGAACCAATGTATTGTATGTCTTGGACCACGACTGGAAACTTGGGTATTTATGCCATGCAGGCATGCAAATTGTTGCTCTGATTGCTGCTAAGAGATAGAGAATCTAGCACAAACTTGCCCTGTGTGCCGCTCCACCATTGATTCAATTTTCAAGATATACAATTAATCATACTCCATACACGGGATACACCTACTTCATTTCCTTCGTATTTCTCTGATTCAATTTTCCTTGTTTTACCTATGCATATGCATGTTAAAATAATCAATTAAATATAATCAATTTATAAAATAAAGTACGGACAATTGTTCCAAAATTCCATACATTAAAAAAACAATCCTATATAAAAAATATCAGTACATTCTCGGACAAGTGACAACATACTGAAAAACGATTCGGACAAGTGACAACATACTGAAAAACGATTCGGACAAGTGACAGTATACTGAAAAACGATTCGGACAAGTGACAACATACTGAAAAACGATTCGGACAAGTGACAGCATACTGAAAAACGATTCGGACAAGTGACAACATACTGAAAAACGATTCGGACAAGTGACAACATACTGAAAAACTATTCGGACAAGTGACAACATACTGAAAAACGATTCGGACAAGTGACAACATGCTAAAAAACGATTCGGACAAGTGACAACCAGGGGCGTCGGAAGCGTGAAAGCGGGGAGGGGGCAATCAGAATTTAGAGGGGGCACAGACAAAAAGCTAATTCTTAGTAGTATAAAACCCAACGTGATTTTAGGTCTTTTTTGATAGTTTCACTTCGGATAAGAGCAGAGTATCATGACATTTGAACTCATGTGTATCATTGGTGTTGTTATTTCATCTATTTGGACTGGGAAAGGGGGCACAGGTGAGGGGGGCACCGAGATTTTTGAGGGGGGCACGTGCCCCCCCTTCTGACGCCCCTGGTGACAACATACTGAAAAACGATTCGGACAAGTGACAACATGCTAAAAAACGATTCGGACAAGTGACAACATACTGAAAAACTATTCGGACAAGTGAAGGTCCCACATTTTCGGACAAACGACAACATCAAATTCGGACAAATGCAGGCACCTCAGTTAATTATCTCATAAAATCAAAAAGTAATTTAAAGGTGCTATGTATACCTTGATATCATGTTCGGATGTTCCCATATAGTTACAAGTTATATTTCAGGTCTACCATTACTAATAGTCGAGATAAAAAAGTACCCTCTATTTTACAATGGACTTCGAAATCATCCATGGTCCAATTTTTTAAAGTCGTGAATTGGCCTTATATAACGAAGGTCACGCGTAGGCCTAAAACAGAATTGTTACTCATTGATATCCCGTAATCCGCTATTGCTAGACAAAGGAAATGTATTATTGTCGTATAGGAAGTCATATTTTGGGAGTCCAACGGTCATATTGGTTTATCGAAAATATTTGTGGAATGTAAGTTATGCGATGTTCACACCTTTCCATATATGGTAATACAGTAGATGTCGGATATAAGCACACCGGTTATAAGAACATATCGGAAATAAGCACCTTAAGTGCAGTTCCCGACGATGTGCTTATAACCTGCATCCACTGTATTGTTAAAATCTCGAGATTAGTTAACTTTATCCATATGAAATTTATTATTGGTGAATGGGAAATGGGAATTCATATTAGGGACTCAGATCACATTGATTTACCTAAGGCGTTCCCCTTAGCCTATATTATTATTTTGGCACTCTCCACAGCAGTGGCGGCGCCAGCATTTTTAATCAGGGGGGGGGGGGCTCTGGGGGGGCAGGGGAATTTCAGGGGGAGCACATTTAATCTATATTTTTTAATGCTCCATTACAAGAATATAGTATTAAGTTTAAGAAATCCATCAAATTTATAGTAATAAAGAGCTACAGGCCTACAACAGAGGAGGGAATTGTCGATTGGTACAGCGGTGAAGGCATTTAGGAATACTTGAAAATTTAATGTATACGTATGCTTTCATTTTTTAGTTATTCATTCTAATTCAAAGGTACAGGGACAACAAATGTAATTTCTATATTACAACCTCGTACAGAGGTTGTAACATCCTTATGAGGATGATATTCTATTGCAGCCCCAGGGGGGCTCACCCGAAAATAGGGGGGGCTCGAGCCCCCCTGTCCCCCCCCTGGTGCCGCCTCTGCTCCACAGGAGGATTGCCCCGACCCTGTTTTGTAGTTTAGCTAATTCTTACCTATCAGATATCTGTAATTATGTTGTTTTATTAAAAAATCTTGATAAGTTTCTTTCAATTCTATTCCTTTTTATTCTGACTAATCCTAATGATTATGATTAATAAATTCAGAGTATGGGATTATGTATGGGATTATTTATTATCTGAATTTATTTATCATAATCATTAGGATTAGTCAGAATAAAAAGGAATAGATTTGAAAGAAACTTATCAAGATTTTTTAATAAAACAACATAATTACAGATATCTGATAGGTAAGAATTAGCCAAACTACAAAACAGGGTCGGGGCAACCATCCTGTGGAGAGTGCCAAAATAATAATATAGGCTAAGGGGAACGCCTTAGGTAAATCAATGTGATCTACTGAGTCCCTAATATGAATTCCCATTTCCCATTCACCAATAATAAATTTCATATGTATAAAGTTAACTAATCTCGAGATTTTAACAATATTACCAATATGAAAAGGTGTGAACATCGCATAACTTACATTCCACAAATATTTTCGATAAACCAATATGACCGTTGGACTCCCAAAATATGACTTCCTATACGACAATAATACATTTCCTGTATCTAGCATTAGCGGATTACGGGATATCAATAAGTAACAATACTGGTTTAGGCCTACGCTAATTTTACCGTAAAACGAAGTTTACAGTCCCTATATTAAAGAAGTCCCTGCCTAAACAAAGATTCATATTATAAATTATGAATGCGAAATTCGTGTTCAGCATACTTGTTTATATATAATACCCGTTGAATGCTAACTTCTAGGTTGAATTTGAATTTTCATTAATTTGTTTACCTAAACAAATATTCATATTAGAAATTTATGAATGCGAAATTGGTGTTCATCATACTTGTTTACATATAATATCCCTCGAAAGCTAACTTCTAGGTTGATTTTGAATTTTCATTAATTTGTTTACCTATTTTTGTAAAGAACAACAATAAATATTCATAATATAAATTTTTTAATGCGAAATTCGTGTTCAGCATACTTGTTAACCACTAATACCGTTGAAAGTTAACTTCTACACGTATGTTCATTTTGAATTTTAATTCATTTGTTTACCTAAACAAAGATTCATATTGGAAATTTATGAATGCGAAATTCGTGTTCAGCATAATTGTTTACCTATAATACCCGTTGAAAGCAAACTTCTAGGTTGATTTTAAATTTTCATTAATTTGTTAACTATTTGTGTAAACAACAACAACAAATATTCATATTATAAATTTATAAATGCGAAATTCGTGTTCAGCATACTTGTTTACCTATTATAACATTTGGAAGTTAGTTTATATCTCATTTATAAATGCGGTTTTTATATCCCCATCAATTTACTACAATCCGGACAAACAAACACACAACAATCGAGTTTTAATAATATATATATATATAATATACTATAGATAGATAGATAGATAGATAACACATCATGGAACGTATTTGTGAAAATTATCAATTTGTATGCACATACTTACGTATTAAGGTGTAATGAATAAACAATGTATCAGATAATTTAGCTAAATAAGTGCATTATTGTTACCCCAAAAATCAGATCAAACATATAATGTTGAAAAATATGGGACCAAATTTGGGTAATACTTGTAACCAGGGTTTCATCCGGGTGTGCGCGAGCCACCAGGCGCGTGATTGTAAATGAAACTTGTCTAGACGCGCAAAAATCGAGAGATGTTCCACTTAACGCAATACAAATTGAATATTTTAGGCGTTTTAGGCGGATGTTTTCGAGCTGAAACTTAATTTATGCGAGCAGAAAAATTTGCCTGGATGAAACCTTGCTTGTAACTAAAAATATGTTTTTCATAAGTCATAATTTTAGAAAAGGTGTTAAATTTGTTGTTGCATATTTCTATGTGTATTTAAAACAAATGGAATTTAGGAGAAAGGTAACCACGGGATCGCGGGATATCATAATCCCAATAGTTCACTTCGAAAATCAATAGAATCTTGTCATTATGCCAAACAACACCTATAGTACAGTATATCAGCGCCTGCATCAATGTTTCCATAATTGGCTCTAAAGTTCTACATTGATTTCGGCTAATATATCACTATGTAGAATATCTGATCGAGAACAATAGCATACGAACAAGTATGTCTATACGCAGATAAAGTCCCTTCATCTCTATAAGTGTCTTTTATAGAGCTAATCGGCAATAATTCCCTATGGAGATTGGGATTTTTGCCTAGGCACCATAAGTTATCCCCTAAAGGATATTGGTATTCTATACACTTTGAATTCTCCTAGAAACAGGTACTCTCCATTTGTAAACTATTTCTCAAGAGGATATTTCTGAAATTAATACACTGTTTAAAAATAAGTTAGAAGAATCATTCTAATAGATTTGCTAATAAAATGAACAGTATAATAATTGATTTGTCGTTCACAATTTTTAATCTTAAGCAATTACATTTTAGTAAAATTAAACCTTGTAGATAGCATTTGCCCGAAATTTAATTTGCTCATTAATTAGCCATACTATGAAGGCTGCCAACCAGGATATAATAATTAAGGACGCTCTCGTGACACACTAACGTAATGAGTATTTGAGTGATTTTGATAAGATTTTTGTATACTATATTTGGCATGAATATTAGTCAAAATATTTTATAATACATGTTATTTATGTCTATAATAACATCAAAATCAAAAATATATAATATCGAAGTATTAAATGAATTGATTAACTATATATATTTTTTGGAATAGTGTAAGTGATCAGTGATCACAAATTCGGTTTAGTCCCCTATTTGTGGAAACATAAAAATATTTCTTTTGACAGATGGTATAATATTTCGATCTGACATTTCTACAGTCTTATACTAGCCGAATCAAACAATGTAAACTTTAAAACTAATTCTGTTAACATTGATACATCGGCTAAAAACTTCAGCTGTCTAGGCTGTATAATCTTTCAAATTAATTATGGACAAAATCCCCACAAAAAAACAGCATGCAACAGTAGTTAGGGAATTTTAGCCCAAATTATAGGTCAACCTCGAAAAAAATTGTTACCAAACAATTTCTACACTAGCGTCTTCTTCTGTGTCCGAATAAACATAGAAAAAAAGTTGCAAGCCCAAAGCTGTGAGGAAAATTTTTTACACCCCTTCAAACCCGGGGACCAGAGGCCAAAAATCGCCGATATTTTTTACCTTTTTTTTTTCATTAAAATCAATTTATATGGTGTATTTTGGAACAAGGAATTGTTTAGAACCACCCATTTTATGCTAGCATTAATAGAACCTCTCGAACTTTGAGCATTTACTCGAAAAATTCGAATATCTGAAATCTAATACTACAAAAGTCAGGCCCTATCAAATAAATTACTTGTTTAATATTCCCGCCCGTCCCAATTTTTACACTCCGTCCGGATTCATTTACTATTAACTTATGAACTTAATAGTGCAAAATATTAGCTATTGACTGATGTTAAATATTCCTAATGTATCAATTTTAATAAGTCAAAAATTTTAGAGCATTACTTTTATATTTTGGGCATTGCCTTGTGTTTTTCTAATTAAATTAAATGAGAATATGTATTTTATTTGATATTGGATATGTTGTTTCATATGAATGGAATTAAAAAGAAAAAGAAAATCCCGTCCGCCGTCCTTATTTTCTAAAAAATCTGGATGATAAACAAGTAAATTTTTTACATGTATTTATGTTGCAGTGTGTACCCACACACCCTGTCATGTTAGTGTGTGCAGGTACACACTGCTGTATTACCGCACACAATCAGTGTATTAGTGTGTGCGGGCACACACTGGTACCTGCACACAATTAATGACTAGACTACATTGTATCAATAAACACTAAGGAGTTTGTGTAATTGCGAAAGAGATCGAATGCCGGCTGCTATCCTCGTGTATTCGGTACATACAAACTATAATTTTTTATTCCGTAATAATAATTATTTAATTAAAAACAGGAGTGTTAGAAATGTTGTAATAGCCTATTTTTCTGTTAACTGTTAACAGCATTACTCTTGCTGTTTACAGCTTATTTTTTACACTCCTTCTTTAGAAATTTTTATCAACCAATTTTCAGTAAAATTTTCAAGTATAGAGTATCTGGAAACACTTACGATGGGTGTAGATAAGGGGGGGGTAGAGGAGTTTTAATCACTCCAGATATTATACAAACTGTGAACTATATGCCCATACTATACTACATATAGATTAGTATATTACTCTGCTTGCGGTGTAAGCGCCACACTACTGAAAATTTATCCATTCACCTGCTTACACAAAAGTACACTTGACAATTGTCAGTATATTTAAGCCACAGAAGGTAAAATTGTATGTAGCAGCTTTTTTTTAGTTTCTAGAAATAAGAAACTATTCGCTTTTAATTAAGAGGGCCCAGTAATTGCAAATCGTTCTTTCACAGTTGAATTTCGATCCCAATTATTATAGAATTTCTCCTATGAGATACAAAAGGAGATTAATGTAAATAACAGACCCTTAATATGCTGTTAATGACGCATTTAATGTTAATAGTTAAACTACAGTTGGATGTTATATTTGCTGTTAGCTGTACAGCTCCTTCCCGCCCTGATTATAAATTACATCATTTTTTCAGGCTGGCAATTCAGCTTTATAGATCAGCCCGTGACCAGCCTAACTACACAGTTGATGTTAGTTAGATCAGACTACAAGTCAATAATACATAATATATATTACAAAACAGCTCACAGACAGGATGGATGACACATTCTTTCGTATGCTTCCAAATTTATGAATACTTTGGTACATGTTTTCGTTTTAGTAAATAGCATTTCTTATTCTTTACATGACCACGCAGCAAAGAGCATTCCCATAGGATTTCAACTCTCGGGAATTTCCATATCATGAAGATTTTCCCCATTCCCCTCATATGGAAATGCTGTGGGTATTCCCATATCGACGGCAACACTGCCACCCAGTAGTAAACACTTTGAAATACATAATGCAGTAAGCAATATTCGTGTCGGTTCGCTATCCATGGAGACCCATGGAGTCTACCTAGTACCTACATGAAAACCCTAAGCAACTCTTTAAACATACTTTGATTTGAATTCAATGTAGTAAAGTTTAAATGGAAAAATAACAAATACACTAAGTTCGATGTAATACTGGAATTGAAGGAAAAATTGAGAATTCGAAGTTCGATTCTCTTTCTCCTGCCTAAATTTTATACCCCTATCATAAATGGTCTAGTTAGGCTTATCTATAAGGCAGAAAGGCCACCCAGAAAATAAGCGAACAATTTTGAAACTTTGCTGCTTAGAGTAGTATTAAATAGTTGTAGTATCCTACTATAACTATAGTCTATGATTAAATAATCATTATTACGGAATAAAAAATTATAGTTTGTATCAGGGAATTAAAGGTTCACGAACGGACTGAATAAACCAAATTCAGTTCATTTCAAATTAACGCACGTTCAGTTCGTTCACGTTCACCTCCTAACTTCAACACCACCACCGTTCGTTCAGTTCGTTCAACTGCCGTTCAGGCAACCGTTGACGTTCGTTCAGTTCGTTCAGCTTAAATGCCATCAAAGTCTTGCGTTCAGTTCGTTCAGTTCAAATTCAATAAGTTCGTTCGTGAACCTTTCATTCCCTGGTTTGTATGTACCGAATACACGAGGATAGCAGCCGGCATTCGATCTCTTTCGCAATTACACAAACTCCTTAGTGTTTATTGATACAATGTAGTCTAGTCATTAATTGTGTGCAGGTACCAGTGTGTGCCCGCACACACTAATACACTGATTGTGTGCGGTAATACAGCAGTGTGTACCTGCACACACTAACATGACAGGGTGTGTGGGTACACACTGCAACATAAATACATGTAAAAAATTTACTTGTTTATCATCCAGATTTTTTAGAAAATAAGGACGGCGGACGGGATTTTCTTTTTCTTTTTAATTCCATTCATATGAAACAACATATCCAATATCAAATAAAATACATATTCTCATTTAATTTAATTAGAAAAACACAAGGCAATGCCCAAAATATAAAAGTAATGCTCTAAAATTTTTGACTTATTAAAATTGATACATTAGGAATATTTAACATCAGTCAATAGCTAATATTTTGCACTATTAAGTTCATAAGTTAATAGTAAATGAATCCGGACGGAGTGTAAAAATTGGGACGGGCGGGAATATTAAACAAGTAATTTATTTGATAGGGCCTGACTTTTGTAGTATTAGATTTCAGATATTCGAATTTTTCGAGTAAATGCTCAAAGTTCGAGAGGTTCTATTAATGCTAGCATAAAATGGGTGGTTCTAAACAATTCCTTGTTCCAAAATACACCATATAAATTGATTTTAATGAAAAAAAAAAGGTAAAAAATATCGGCGATTTTTGGCCCCTGGTCCCCGGGTTTGAAGGGGTGTAAAAAAATTTCCTCACAGCTTTGGGCTTGCAACTTTTTTTCTATGTTTATTCGGACACAGAAGAAGACGCTAGTGTAGAAATTGTTTGGTAACAATTTTTTTCGAGGTTTTGAGTTATAATTCCCTAACTACAGTTGTGCTTTTAATGGAGAAGCTGCGTTGAGTTGTCGTTTGTCGAATCGACTTTTGTAAGTTCTGCATTTGTCGAATAGAGTTTCTGAAGCCTTTTAAGATATCCATTTTTCGAAAGTGTTGTTTCAATAATATAAAATGGATGAAATGACACATCTGTGTTATCAAACAACAACTCGATTGCTGACTTGACGGAAGAACATTTGTTTGTGTATTCTCTAGTTAGGGTTTTTTTTTAAGGCCGATCTTGGTGTAAATATTGCACCAAGATTTTTGGAGTTACACTACGATTTGGGTCGGCCGCTGCCGCTGCAGTGTTGAGTTACACCAAGGCCGCTGAGTTACACCAAGGTCTCAATCTTAAAAGACCCCTTCTCTAGTTGTACTGAAAATGCATAAATAACTAATCCCAAACATATTTCCAATATCTGTCCTATTTTTACATTATTATTATTATTATGGAATTTACGACAGAATAATACAAACGTTGTAAGGGAATTGTTTTACAACTGCAGATGGTTATAAATATGTCCAATCCAAGAACACTTAAAATTATATCTACCTTAAATGCGCCATCTTTAGAAGTGGTTGCAAAGCAACAAGTAAACTGAATCGCACAAGAAACTTGATAACTCTTATGTAACTACATAACCACGAAGTACTTGAGTACAACTTTACAAGACCGAATCCATCAATTGAAAACCAAGTGCAAGACCGTTGCTAAGTAGGTACAATCATCTAGTTTGATACAAGTATTCGATGATGTAGCTAGAAATAACCCATGTGCTCGTGATATTACCTTTGCAGAATGTGAATTAGCTATGTACCGAGCTAGAAAACTATTAAACCCAAAGTTCCTCAATCTGTTACCGAATTTATAAATATGTTAGGATCTACGCCTCTTGGAGTACATAATAAATTTTCTGTTACTAGTGAAAACCAAACTGCTGTGGCCACCAACATACAATTTGATGGAACTATTTATACTGTTCCCATTCTATTCTATCAGTTATGGACAATATTCGTCTCTGTTGGAAGGCACACTATTCCTACCGTGCATTGCTTAATGACGGCCAAAACACAAGAGCTATATAAGGGGTTTTAGAGGCTTGTCGCATACATACCTGAATTCAAGCCGGTGGCTACCATGTCGGATTGGGAACAAGCTTCTAGAAATGAGTTTATAGAAGTTTTTCCACTAATTCGCATATATGGGTGTATATTTCACTATACTCAACGAATTTGGTCAAAGGTTCAAAAACTTGATATTTTATTCGTTGATTTTGTAAATCGACTTTCAGAATGTCGATTTTACAAAATCAACTATGTATTTTACAAATTAGAAGTTTAAGTTTGTATGTTGATTTTACAAAATCGACGTTTTGGATGTTGATTTTGTAAAATCAACATTTGACAAAATCGACATAACATATTATATATTAGTGTTGTAAAATTTCAAAATTTTTGTTTTCTATGGAATTTCTGGAAAAATTACATATTTCAAATTATGCTTAGGAACTTTATTTGAAATTGCCAAAATTTTTGTGCTACTTAAGTTAGACTGTCATGAGGAAAAATAACAAGCGCACAGTAACAACTCTACATTATAGATATGATTTATCAAAATAAAAAAACTAGGTACCGTATATGTAATAAATTATTATATATACCTAGTTTTTTTAATATTTTTCCATGTAAATTTCCGGAAATTTGGAATTTTTTTAGAAATTTTCCGACCTTACAACACTAATATACATATATACTACAAAATCAATCCTTTATTCCAGTCTTGAACATAATTCGGCCTTATTCCGGATTAACGATTCGGCCTATTTCCAGTGGTAATATAATTCGGCCTTATTCAAGTTTCATTTTCGGCTTAATTCCAGTTTGAAAATTCGGCCTTATTCAGTCAACTCGAAGCGACCTAGCAAGCGATTCGCGCTAGTATATATATTTCAGAGTTGCACGCGGGGCGAAAATCTTTGCCCCAATAGGCCCACAGAATAAGTACTACTCAACAACTGTCAGGACTCAGGACAGTCAGGTAATTCAATGGCCAACTAACTCACCATCTTGTTAAACTTTATCGATTTTTCCAATTTACTATAATTTAATATTTACTTTATAACTCCATATAACCATGTTATGTGTTTGTTGTTTGTTTGTGTAAACTTTAGAATGAAATCATTATTATATTAACAAGGGAATTGTTCCCATCTCGCCTACTCCCACTTTGTCTACAAATATCCGATTAGTTTATTTCGGCTACGGGTCTTATTGAGTAACACTATCTTTGAAATGTTAGAGTTTAATAGGAAGGTATAATTAAGTAGGAAAAAATGGAATGTAGGAAAATAAAGTTAAATATGAAAAGGATTGTAGGTAGAAGTAATGATCAGCGTTATCAAACAACTCATCTTAAGTAGTAGTTAAGTTAACAGCGAGATTCTACGTAGATAATCGCCTAGGGTTATTCTATTTTCCATGAACTGTTCTTTTAGTTTGTGGATATTATTATCTTTTGGACCTCTTTCCAGGCCCTACTAGGAAGTTGAGCACCAGTTTCCAACTGTGTGCAATACTCACCTCTGTAAAAGCTTGCTCTTGTTTAAACACTTCGACAATTTCGAATACGCTGACGTGAGATTTTCCTGTTATTTTCTTCATTTTGTTATGCCATTCTTCAAGGTAATTATTTGTCCTTGGGGAGTGTGCATCAAGTCCAAATACATACCATAACATGGGTGGAAACTGACCAACTAACCTAGTATCTTCAAATATTTAATAAATTCCTTTAAGTTAGTTTGGTCAAGAGCCATCATTTTAATACATTGCCAGCCAAGTCGAACAATATCCTCAGGGATGAAGGCGATTGCTGCTGTCTGGCGAATAAATATTGGTTGATATTTGAATCTTCTCTATAAGCAGTTTGAAGGCCCAGCGAATTAATTTTTCGACTAAGGGCCTTTGTAAAATGAAAAAACCACCCTTCACTGTAGTTGCAGGGGAAGCAAGCTGAATTGCCTGAATACGTGTAAGCGCAATTTCGAAATATGCTATAATTTCAGTAGGTCTGATATTACAACCAAGTTCTCTAGCTTTGGATATGAGAAGCTCTAACGCTTGAGGGTAGTAAATATTACGCGACTTTCCTGGGAGGAGACAATACATATATGGGAATTGCTTTCCATTTTTGAAGGCGTGACAGGTAAATATTTGGTAAAATAGGCTGGGACATGTTTGAAATGTACCATCCATATAGATTCTGTCGTCATTCGATAAATACAGCACTCTCGATATTAACCCCTATCAACAAATTAAAAGCATCTCTATACTGTGTTAATTACAAAATGAATTAATCTATCTCTATATTAATAAATTGACAATGGTGATCAGATTTTCACCTTTGTTATTATGTTAAGTAACTTAAGTTTATTACAAAGTGTTTATAAAATTAATTAGATTGACTAATTGATTGAATAAACTTAGTATATGAAGAATATAGACTTGATTAAGTAAATCTCAAAATTATTTCATCGAAAGCAATAATTTAATTCGTACTTACCAGGTCAGATCCAGGATTTCTTAAAAGGGGAGTTGTCTTTTATTTAAAAAACATCACCAGCTGGGGGTCTGGGGGCGCTGTAAGCTCCCCTGGAAGCCACATAAGATAGAATGCTATTGGCCAAATTTCCAATATCTAACAAGTGCGATACTTAGTAGATTATTATGGACATTTCAAAAATTATCCAGACCATATGCCACATTGTACCCCAAGGAGTGGACATTGTTTCTTAGGATGGCCCAAATTCCCAGCAAGGGTTCTGGAGCAGGGTTTCATCTAGGCGTGCGAGACGCGCCTCCAGGCGCGTAACTTTGGAGGGAAAAAATTCTAGGCGCGCGAAAATCGAGAGATGCCCATAGACGTAATACAAATTAAATATTTTCGGCGCGTGTGAGCGCACTTAAACTTAATCTAGGCGAGCAAAAATTTTGCCTGGATGAAAGCCTGTTCTGGAGGACAATGTAAGATCACCCCATTTGGGGCGAGGAGGGATTTGTTAACTAAAGGCAATATGTAGTAGTCCTGAGATCAAATAACTATAAAGATCCATACTAGTATATTAGTATTATAAACTATAATTGATAATTTAATGATGTTAATAGTAATTTGGAAGTAATCACATAGTATTAGAGCTTGGGGTCACTAATTGAAGTAATTAATTGAGACAGAGTATAGTGAAATCAATGGTCATTTAAAATCAAAGGGGGGTTACAGCCCCAAACCTCCCTGGAACTGACACTGCTTACCCTTGTATGAGCTTTCTTAAAATTCGAAAAAAATAACAAATAACAATTAGTAAGTTAAATAATCGATAATATAGTTTAATTTAAACCCGAGTATTTAGTATACAGTAGAACCTCTTAATACAAACACCAGGGTCGCGTAAAAAAGTGTTCGCCTTAGCCGGAATTCGTATAATCAATATTATTTGTATTGTAAAGGCTTTGAAGGGACTGAAATAGTGTTTGTGATATCCGGAATTTGTATCAACAGATCTGAAGTTACCCAACCACTCTGAAAAGTTTTTAGAGATATCTACATTTTTGCCACTTTCCCATACATTTCAATGGGAATGCATATTTTCACACTTTGCGACCATGACCAATCAGATTGCAGAGTTTTCGCAATCTTTATCACTCGAGTTTATTGGCATGGGCTTAGGGAGGGGGGATCAGGGAACTGCCCCCCCCCCCCCCCCCTAAAAAACGTCCTGGCTACGCCCATGTTTTATTGGTCTAATTAAATGGGCCAAATAATGATGACTAAATGAAAACAATTGAATTCCAATTAATAGTTTTTGTTTTTTTACAATATTCATTCTAAATTTGAAAAAATAATTCTTGATTGCAGCTCTAGGTGGAGCTCCCTCAAAAAAGAGGTGGATCTCGAGCCCCGCCTCTGGTCATCACCCTGTGGAGAACCATAGTTAGTTCTGATATAAACTTTAATGTAACAATGTGTATTACTGGTTATAACCAGAACTAACTAAGATAAAGACGGACTAGTACATACACATGTTTGTACCCAGTTTATACCGGAACTAACTATGATTTACAGTTTGATAACCGGATTTTAACCAGGGTTATGAAAATTGTGTAACCAGAACCCAGTTCTCTAGGCTTTTCTGTTCAGTGAGTATAATCAAATGTGAGCGTGATGCAGACCTCGCTTCTGGGACTCGATGGTATACACATCCGCTAATAATAGTTTACCCAGTAATGCTTTGTCATAATATCCTGAAGATAATCCACAGTAAGATCCACTCGAATATTCTGCTGATTCATCTTGATGTAATTCAGCCTCTGTTGTTCTATCTTGGAATGCATATATCCACAGAGATGAAGCGGACTTTGCTCCTGATCATCGGACGGTATGAATAGTACTACATAGCAGTGACACATTCCCTACCTTGAGCGTGAGTATTTTTCAGCTGCCAGCCAGCCTCACCTAAAGGGAAGAGCAGGACATAATGCATTCATCATAAGAGGGTGTGTCTGTTATAAGCTAAAGACCACCAGTCCGCGCATGCAATACTATGTATATGCTGGCCACCTCCTCTCCAAAGCCGTCACCAGGCATCATCGTATCTACTACAGGTTGTTTAGGTGTATCCTAACGTAGAGGGTCAGGAGCACTTTCTGCAGGGATAACCATTCTCATGTCAGCGCCTTCTCTGCACTCGCAACAAATCTACTCCGTCGGAATAAAGAAACAGATGGGCTATACTCATGCAGTATAAGTTGTATGCCTCTCAACTCAGGTAGAGAAGCATCTCCTTTATGCAGCAGACACCTCCAGCTCTGTCTCAGGAGTATCATCATAAATATAGATCCACGCAAACGTTGGTGCCTCTCCTTGTGCAGTGAAAGCTGTACTACAAACGATGTACTATACGTGTATACTGAATGTTAACAGCCCCACCTTAGCATTAGCCAGATCTTTGTCAAAATTTCTTCCAAGAGAAGAAAACGTTTGAGATCTCGAAAAGGTCTTTCACGCGGGTCAGTAGCAGTCAAAAGGTGCATAAATGTTTCAGAGCGAAATCTTATCTTGATATTTGAAAATTATCTGATAAACGTTGAAATTTAAATTTAACATCCCAAAACTAACATATAGAATATTTGCCTACTCAGTACGTATAAGGCCCATATTCTTATTATATTTTATACTAATTAATTAACACGTTATTAATTAGAATAATCAATTATGTCTTTGCAATTAAACTTGTCAACAATATTTACATTTTCACCCTATCTGTAACAAATACTTACTAGGAACCCGCACACGCGGTCAAAGCCACAACACAATTTTGTTAAACACTTAAGTAGTCTAGATATCCACTATTTATAGTATCTTATGTGTGGCAATGTCTCGCTAGTTTTGCATCTATTCTGAACCCTTGTGCAAGTTAGCTCGTCCAATATATTTCAATAAATATTATTATTCTGAAGAATATTATTTTACTTTTTCCATTATAGGTGATAACTTGAGATCTTACAGAACCTTAGCAACAGAGCTGCATATATCAGTTCAGACTGAATTAAGGGAAGCACTGAGAGTCAATATTGATTTTAACAAAATTGTACTTGATTATGGTGTTTCCAAAATTGGAAAATGGCAATTCATCGGATTTGAGAAAGAAATAGTCATATTGAGGAAAGAGTTTAGTAACAAAATTCATGGCTTTCTAGGAATGGGTGTTATCAATTTTCCTCCAGGAAGAGTTTTTGAAGTTTTGCGAAATCCACAAAATCGATTTGTTTATGATAATATGTTAAAAAATATTAATGTTCTTCAAGAAGTGGATAAAGAAATGTATATATTACAAATGCAACATGAACATAATCAATGTTTTGTAAAGCAATCAAGGGAATCATGTTTACTTGTTTCAGAAAGCTCTGATGGTAACAAATATACAATTGTAAGCAAGTCTGTTGAGCATGATCTTTGTCCTTTGAGCGAAACTGTAAAAAGACTTGAGGTTTACAAGGGTGGTTGGATTATTGAGCCTCGGGAGAAAAATGGCAAACATTTTTCCAAGATCTATTATCTAATTGTTATTGAATTACAAGATGTCCCTCAATTTGTGATAAATCATGTTGGAAAGAGACAGCCTCTTAGTATAGCATATCTTCGTGACTTTATGAATCAAACAAGTTAGATATCATTTCAAATTTAAACATTTAATTATATATAATTTTGAATTCGGTTTTATAATACAATATATGTATTTAAATATATTTTAATGAATTTGGTTAATTATTGTAACTGTAAATTTTATTTGTAATTTTGAAGAGACTGTAATATATGTGTTAGTATTTATAGACAGTTTAAACTGTGCTTTTATTTGGTTATTAATAAATAATTATATTTATGATAATCTATTTTATTGATTTTACCCGCGGTTTTATGTGCGCCCAGATAATTTTGAGCTTGCTCACACGCGCCTAATATACTGAATTTGAATTACGTCTATGGGAGCATCTCTCGATTTTCCCGCGCCTAGAAAAGTTTATTTTCAAATACGCGCCTGGAGGCGCATTGCACACGCCGGATGAAACCCTGCGGTTATCCCATACCATGCATCAACATACTAAGACAACAAAACCAATTTTTGCATCTAAATTGGATTAAATATTGAATTCGACGTATGGCCTATTTTACCTACTTTATCAAAGATGTGCGTGTTCCCCTAACCTAAATGATTTATTTTATATCGGAAATACATAAGTACCAAATATTTCAAAATACTGAAATTTATATCAAAACAGCAAGAGTATATTAAATCATGGCTCAATCAGGGATTTATCTAGACAATAATCTGGAAGCTAAATATTTTGAAAAATAAAGTCTTAACGGGAACTCCCGGCCATAGTATTTATTTATATTTACAGGGAATACGATTCACAATGCATAAATTCCACCTTCAAGTGAGAAGGTATAGTTGGGCAAACGAGGGCTATATAGCTATTGATTCAGAATTTCTTTTTTTTGGAAAGCATTAATTAAATAAATTTTCATACTGCGCCCCTCCCTATAGGGACGCAGAATTTTAAGCAATAATTATATGTGAAAATTTGGACTTTGATTTCACTTCTATGTATTTTGGATTAGAAAAATATTTGTTAAAGTATCAGAAATAATAGTATTAAAGTTTCATATACGTACTAAAATTCTAACTTTTTTGTTTGTTAATCTAAACCAGTGTTTCTCAAAGTGGGCCGTAGAGCCCCCCGGGGGGCGCTAAGGGTTTTAGAAAGCTAAAAATAATTATAATGTCAATTGCTTTCCTAATCTAAATAAGCACTGTCCTGTTCTTTCAAACAAATCTTAACTTCGCAATAGTCAGTGATCTCATTAAATTCAATAAAATACGTACAAATCTAAACCAAATATAATTAATATAGTTTTCGATCGAAGAAATGAGTAGTAAAAAGCCCCTCACAGACGGGATGGGAGTGTGCTCCTTCTGATTGCACTTCCCCAATGTTTAATTTAACTAGAATTTCAATATTCAAATTACATTTCATCTTAGTGTAAAATAATTTAATTAATGTTTGAATTGTGAAGACTTAAATGTTTAAATTATTTAAAGATTAATTATTACAAATAGAATTTGGAATACGTGTAGTATATACGTTACTATTTGAATAAAAGAATTCATTATTGACATCATCATCAACTTGTAAAATGTTCCAACTTCCAAGTGTTTTCATTGCACTTGTATGAAACACATATTCACTTACAAACCAATTAATAACAGTCATTATCTATAGGGGAACGCGGAATTTGACCTAAAATAAATTCGGAATTCGACCTAAAACTGATGTAGGAAAATGACCTAAATTCGAAGTAGGAATTTGACCTAAAGAAATTTGTGAATTCGAAAAATGACCTAAATTCGAAGTAGGAATTTGACCTAAAGAAATTTGGGATGTAGGAAAATGACCTAAATTCGAAGTAGGAATTTGACCTAAAGAAATTTGGGATGTAGGAAAATAAACTAAATTTGAAGTAGGAATTTGACCTAAAGAAATTTGGGATGTAGGAAAATAAACTAAATTGGGAGTATGTTGCGGGCATGCCACCAATGTGATTAGTTATCACTTCGCCGACAATAATAATTGGCTTCTTATAGACTTGTATTACTTGTTACAAGCGTTATTATTTCATTGAATGATCTTGTTAGTCCTATCTTGTTTATGATTAATACATTTAGTGTTATAATTATTAATATGCAAGTACAAATGCTGATAAATTTGGAATTTATGATAACACTGGAATTTTACTATCTTATCATAACAATGGAATTCTCAATCGTTGAGGGAAAGAAACTAAACTCGCTCAATTATATGTCTGATGGGTATCGATATAATAAGTATAACGAATCAAATGGAACGATATATCTTAGATGTACTCTCGCGAGAAGTCATGGATGCAGTGCTACAGCAAAAATACTGGATACTGGAAATCTCTTGATAATTACAAAAACTCATAATCATTCTCAAACTGAACATCAAACAGATACCATCATATTAGCTAACAGAATAAAACGAGTAGCTGAGACATCTACCGAAAATTTAAGAGAGATTTTCAACACGGAGTGTCGTTCTTCTTCAGGAGCATCTTCTCTGTCATTTAAGTCAATTGAGAGTACCTTGTCAAAGAGGCGTAGGATAGAGTTGCCAAAATTACCATCATCTGCGGAAGAATTCTCTGAACTCGTGATACAATCACCATTCTCTAGTAATCACAGATTGACAATTAGAGAAGGTAATGAAACAGCTGTATTATTTGCTAGTGATCAAATGATAACTAAACTAAAAGAAGCAGAAACTGTTCACTTTGACGCTACTTTTAAAGTTGTCCCGCGTATATTCTATCAATTGCTAACGGTATTTATTCGGTATAAAGGCCATGTAATCCCAGCATTGCATATATTAATGAGCGAAAAAAATGAAGAACTTTATACGGCAGTATTATCAGCAGTTCATAGTTTTATTCCAGAATTTAATCCATCTATAGCGATGTGTGATTTTGAAAAGGCTTCGCGCAATGCCTTCAAGACTATATTTCCCTATACAACCATCGTTGGTTGTTGGTTTCATTTTACACAAGCTGTATACCACAAAGTTAAAGAATTAGGCCTTTGCAAACTGTACAAAGTCAACAAAGAATTCAAAAAATGGATCCATCAATTGATGTCGCTGCCATTTTTAACAGAAGAAGACATTCGTCCGATATATTTAGCTATCAATCTATCAACAGAATTAAATGATCATGAGTTAAAGATTGTTGGTTCGTTTAAAAAGTATTTTTTGAAAACTTGGATAGACGGAAGTGAAAGTTTATCAGTATTCTATTACGAATTTAATACAAACAATGGAGCTGAGTCATACCACAAAAATCTGAAGTCATCAATCAAAACGAATCATCCTAACATTTGGAAATTTCTCTCATCATTAGAAAATATAATGACTGATAATGATTTAGAAATAAGAAGGCTGGATAATGGGTTAACTATTACAAGGACACCAAAACCGAAAGTTCGCTTGAATAATCAACGGCGAACGGAATACAAAACAAAATATCTTAATGGCATGTACACACCAATCCAGTATCTAAAGTGCATTTCTTCAACCATAGGCATTGGAAACAAGAGGGTATTAAGTACACCTGAAGTTGCGTCTCAAGAAGAAATAGACTCATCAAGCGATGAATTCGAGTCGTATTCCAGATGCTACGTATGTCTCCTTCAAAGGAAAGATAATTTTTACTTTTGCATGAAGGTTTTGCACATGCGGGCTTTTGCGAAAAATGCGCGAACGAAATAAATCGCCTAAATCAAGACTGCCCAATTTGTCGGGGAAAAATCAATGGCATAGTAAAGATTTTTCAGTAAGATAAGCTGTCTCTAATTTATTATTTATTTACTTTTCTTTTTACAACTTCTCAATTATTATTATTATTTGTTTCTTTTTCTTATTAAAACCTCTCATTTGTTATTATTGGTTTGCTTTATTAGGGAAAATAATATTCAGTATTGTAAATAATCACACTCAATGACACTATTTCTTAATCATTATGGCATTGAATATGTAATACAAGAAATAATGACTACAAGTACAAAATCAATACAAACATCACAGTCAGAATTCGGTCACCCCTAACAAAATGAATTTTAGGTCATTTTCCTACATCCCAAATTTCTTTAGGTCAAATTCCTACTTCGAATTTAGGTCATTTTCCTACATCCCAAATTTCTTTAGGTCAAATTCCTACTTCGAATTTAGGTCATTTTCCGAATTCACAAATTTCTTTAGGTCAAATTCTTACTTCGTACATTTAGATCAAATTCCTGCATTTTTTAGGTCAAATTCCTGCGTCCCATCTATAGTAGGCTTATGTAATATGTTCTATAGTATTCAAAATACTATAGAGTAATTACAATATGGAGAAGATGGCTGATTTATGTAAATAATCGTTAATAAAACCTAGAGTTGGTTAGCGACCTATTCATTTTAATTGATAAATAGAAAGAACATCCTTAGGAGACCTCTATAATTTCAATTGATAATTCGAATACAAATTTCGATATAACTGATGAACAAAAGCGAAATTGAGAATTCGGGCTTCGAGGTGATCATCTTCAGAAATTCTATATCTCCTGTCCAAATGTTAAATATCTATCACCAATGGTCTAGTCAGGCCATCGCGTACGACCGGAAGTCCGACAGAGGTAAATTCAATAGTGTGCACTTATAGTATAAACTATAGTAGGACTGTTTCGTAACAAAATGACTGATATATCTATATTATTAAATCTCGATTGTTGTGTGTGTGTGTGTGTGTGTGTGTGTTTGTTTGTCCGGATTGTATTAAAGTGATGGGGGAATAGAAACCGCATTAATATATGAGATATAAACTAACTGTCAAATGTGAAAATTGGTAAACAAATGATATAATAGGTAAACAAGTATGCTGAACACGAATTTCGCATTTATAAATTTATAATATGAATATTTGTTGTTGTTGTTTACACAAAATAGGTAAACAAATTAATGAAATTCAAAATCAACCTAGAAGTTAGCTTTCAAAGGGTATTATAGGTAAACAAGTATGTTGAACACGAATTTCGCGTTTATAAATTTCTCATATTAATATTTGTTGTTGTTGTTTACACAAAATAGGTAAACAAATTAATTAAAATTCAAAATCAACCTAGAAGTTAGCTTTCAACGGGTATTATAGGTAAACAAGTATGCCGAACACGAATTTCGCGTTTATAAATTTATAATATGAATATTTGTTGTTGTTGTTTACACAAAATAGGTAAACAAATTAATTAAAATTCAAAATCAACCTAAAACTATGGAAATCTTATAAAGAGATGTATATAACGTCCCTTTCTACCATTTTCCATGGCAGAAAGTGTAAGGAGTAAGGCCGCACAGCGGCCGTTAACTTGAGGTGCGTAGCACCGATCTGTCGCAAAGCGACCGAGACCGAAGGGCTCGTAATAGATATATTTTAATTATGGTGACTACTATGTTTTGTAACAAAATGACTGAAACAATAGAAATAGATTTTATTCAATAATAATAATTAGCAATAATTGTGTTCGTCATTATCTTTTAACGGCTTCTGATTACATAACCTTTGAAGTTGCACAATTTGGTGACATATAAATAAAGTGCATTATTGACAATTGTAAATTCTACTTCATTGTTGCCAGAGTATTTTATCTTTATTCACAGATGGACGATGAATTTTATATGAATTTGGTCCAGTATCTCACTTCCAACTCTTACCAACCCACCTTCTCTTTCTGAGGCTGTGAAACAAAAAATCAGGAGGAATTGCACAAATTTGTCATTGAAAAATGGTTTACTATACAAAAAGGAGGGAGAAATTGATGTTTTGGTAATCAAACGTAACCAAGTACCAAACATACTGATTACTGAAGGAGTGTCACGATGATATTGGGCGACACAAGGGGGTACATGGAACTTATAGCATCATCAAGCAAAGGTACTATTGGTCTAACATGTTTCGAGAGATCAAGGACTATGAAAGTAATTTCGTTAAATTCTTATGACGGATTTGTTCGAGTATTTCACATAAATATGAGTCCTCATTATGTCTAAGCCCATTAGACTACGTAAACTGTAAATCAAAATGAAAATTGATTTTAATTGAAATTGCATCAATTTAAGTGTTGGGTAATTTAAAAAAATACTTCTACCCCTTCGTGGTACAAGGGTATCATATTATATAACTGAAATAACTATGCAACTTATTAACTTAATTAATATAATAGCTTACGAGCCCTTCGGTCTCGTTTTTATCAATTGTAAACAACAACAGTAAATATCATATTATATATTTTTAATGTCAAATTAGAAATGCACCTACTTGTAGCTTGTTTACCTATTAAAGTTGTTGAAAGCTAGTCTCTAGGTTCATTTTCAATTTTCATCAATTTGTTTACTCATTATGTAAACAATAACAACAACTATTCATATTAGAAGTTCGGAATCAGCAAACTTGATTACCTATAGTAACATTTTATTCGCAATCCTATCTTTTTAAAAATTATAAGTGCTGTTTCTACTCCCCTCTCACTTAAATACAATCCGGACAAACACACAAACAACAATCGAAGTATAAGTATTAATAATCTAGACAACAATATGAATAATTGGTTATTTGACTTACTTCATTATCACTTTATGTAGTAGGTAATATAATACTTATTCATTCTGCTTTAAGGTATTATCATGTGAGAATTGTCAATCAAATTCGAACTTCTCCATCAAAACTACCTGACCACTAAAACCCATAGATGTTGTTGCTAAACCTTGGTATTTGTGTGGGATGGATATGATAGGGCATCTTATATGCTCTACCAATGGATTATTTTACGAAATTTGTTGCAACCCGTCCACTTAAAACAAAGAATGCTACTGAAGTATCTGCTGCAATATTCTCAATATATTGCAATTATGGTGCACCCGTTAGAATTATTACTGATAATGATCCTTCTTTTACCAGCAAAGTAAGTTTTACTAAGGAAACACAAGCAATTGATCATTTTATATTGACGAAGTGAGGATAATAATTATATCATCACTCGGACCCTAATTATCATTACGTTCTTATATAAACTAATACAAATAAACAAAGTTGTAAATAAGCGAATTCTCCCTCACGTATTTCGTAGAATTAGTATAACATATTACATATAGGTAGATTTGAAACATAGGCAGTGGCGGCGCGAGGGGGGAGGCGGCCGCACCCCTGTTGGAGGGGCGGAAATCCAGTGTTTACGTAAGAAAAGCGGCCGTCCCCAAGCAAGAAGGTTGGGAGATTATCAATACAACTGATGTCCGCCGCCCCTGAACATAGGGCAACCGAAGATTTTGGTTATCTAGAAGCTTAAAATTTTCCTGAATGCCAGGAGAAAGGGATTGCTATAGCTGTAGATATTTGTTAGCTGTAACAGTAATTCGATTATTAATTTATTACATATTATTTCCGCATATATAAATATATTTGAAATATCTTCTAAAGTGAAAGGCAAAATTTCAAATAGGTGAAGAATTACGTATTACGCATATTATATAATACGCTATTATATAACTTCACAGCTTCTCAAATTACAATAAGGAATATTTTATGTTAACTACAGCGAAACTTCCATAATCCGATTAACGAACAACCAAGGTTGGTCCCAATGCTGTTTGCACAAAATAGTATGATCAAGATAAGAGTTTTAAATTATTTCAAAGGAAATTGTGCCTAGTAAATTCATGCATTTACACGTGTATACGTAGATTAACAAAGAACTGCATACAAAATGTGACACAAGCATGAGCTTTTCTGCACCCTACCACCCACAGACTAATGGTTTAGATGAATCAACGAATAAATCAGTTCAACAGTAAGTATTCAGCAATTATGTATCTATATACGAACTAAAATACTGATATAAAATTCTGAATTTGTATACAATTTATGTATACAAGCTATTGAATTTCCATATCAATAAAAAGAGAGAAGTTTTACACTAGTATTCGTTACATTCTTAATATAAGCATCAAATTGTCGATTGAATTGTGCTAATTATAATTTCTAGATCACTCAAGAAAAGCCTGATGAACCATATGGAACGAAAAGTTATTATAAATTGATTGTGATCATTTTTGTCTAAGAAAATAACCATAGAACCTTTCTACTCTAGACATTCTTGCCGAGGAAAATGTATACCCAACATCAGCCACTCAATGTTTGATAGAATACCACCATTGCTATTCATAGAAACTGGTAAAGTAGGATTGTGAGTTGTAGCTACTTAGTATACTACTAGCTGTAAAAATGTCATTATTACAAGTTAACTTTATATAGTTAGTTACTACTATATATTCCTATTGTGATACATTTAGGAGACTCGAAATGAAGTGGTTGTCAGATTATATAAGTATCATGTCAAAACAACGAAAATTGAAGTGAGTTACAAGGATAATTTTGAATTAATTGTATAATGATAATTCCTATGTATATTACTATGAATTATGTAATTCTTTAGATATCAACTTTTCTACCATTCGATATATAACAGCGTTAGGCTACATTTCACAATGAATATCAAGACTAGAGAGGGATGGTTCTAATATGATGGGTTATCAGATGCTGCTCTAATACGGTCAACGAAAGAACTCAAACTAAAGAAGAGCCAAAGCATAAATATTGTAGCCTATATATTAGCTGAAGAGTAGTAATATAAGTATATATCTTATTAAACAAACTATTGGACATGATGTTTAGTTTTTCCAAATTTATAAAATATTAGTACACCTACAAATTGTGACTATTAATTACGTAATGAAAAGTGGAACCACTTTACCTCTTCAAGACATGCCTTGTGATAACTTCATCTAGAGGGATTTTACTGGGAGATAGATACACATGTTATCCTTTTTTGATAGATAAACACTACGAAAGGACAAATATTATTCCAAGAATTAATTAAATAAAGTAGGATCAGTTCTTATTTAAGCTTTTAAGCTTTAATTAGTGTTCGAGGAATGACCAGTTTAGAAAATCATTTGCATCAGTTTAAACATAATATTTAGCAATATAGATCTTATGATAAGAATATCTGGATTATGGTGGCCTCGCAGGGTATTTGGAATTGTAGGGATTCATAATAAAATCCAGTCATTTTGTTACAGAGACTGTAACAAAATGACCGTCTGTAACAAACTGAATGTATAAATAGGTAGTCAATTTATTACAGACAGTCATTTTGTTACAAAACAACACCCTACTATAACGTTTTTTACTAGAAGCACACTGTAGACAGTATAAGTACTGATTATATCAAAATACTGATTTGTTAAATTTCCGTCCATTGAACAACTAATGTGCTTAGTGCGCGAACAAGCTATCAAGAAAGCTTGATCATCTGAAATCGCGGCACAGTGACAAGGTAGCTAAAGATTGCATTTATTCATTAACTTGAGAGACAGTCGCAAAACTATTGGCGGAATATTTTGGGAATATAGATAGACAAAACATGAATGTTTGGTTGCCCGAAATCCAAGAATCAGTTACAACTGTTATGCATTCAAATTGGCGTAGTGTGATTCAATCCATTCCGTTGAGAATGTTACTGTGGCTAGGAGGATAAATTTGAGGCTAGTGATGTTGAAAAACCCTATGCAATATACTGAAAACAACTGAATTTTATTTTAAAATTGACGAATCCACATTGTCAGGTAACTAAGCACTGCTCCTTGCATATGTCCGCTTTATTCACGAAGAATTAATGGTTGAAGAAATGTTGTTTGCTAGACCGCTTGTGACTGATACATAAGGTTAAACTATCTACAAAGTCGTGGGGAATTCTTTCAAGAAAAGTAAATTCCCATGTATGTATACTACCAGGTCAAAAGTATTTGAACAGCAATAACTTGTCTTCATACATTCAAGCTTCTAGCAGCATAATTACATTTGTAAACGCTAAAGCATGTACGTTTACATAAGTTTACAAAAATAACAAAAGTTTTCAATTTACATTTATATCGACGTGTTAAACTCGTTAACTATATAATGAGCTACTTAAATATATAATTTCTGATAATTATGAGGCAATTAGAATATACAAATTCTGAATGCAGATTTGAATTCTATCATGGGCGAATTACTCTAAGTGCATTATTTCAAATCATAACGATTATTTTCTACTGAGATACAGCCTCATTATCATTTGTGCCACAAGTGGCACGCTGGAAAGAAATACCACTTCATGGATATTGTCTGAAATGAAATGTAATCAACATTTTTATTTATTTATAACTATAGTAAGATATTTATAGTCGTTTCAGGTAGTTAGACAGCCGTTGATAAGTTACCTGACAAAATTGTTTCTACATTAAAATTCCTGTTGTTCAAATACTTTTCCTGGATAGTGTATAATATCATTGCTTGTGCCACAGATGGGGCGCCTGCTATGGTTGGTAGACATCATAGTTTCATTTCGTATTTGAAATAAAATCAATCAATAAAATCAAAGCTTCCGCACTCAAGGAAAGTATATTTCGCCAATTATAAAATTTGAACGTCTGCTTTTGCACAAGGAAGTGAGATGATGTCTCAGTCAGTTCTACAGTCTTTTGGACACCATTCTGGAATTTTTATAGGAAGAGAACCCGAAGTTAATGCAGCTTGTCCGCGCAGCGAAATCTGATGTATCTTATTTGACTGACATTTATGATAAGTTCAACGCAATGAACTTGCAACTACATGACAATATAGTCATTCTGGTCAATTGCAAAACTGTTGTCAGCTCCTTCATAGGGAAACTAACGGTGTTAAAACAAAATATCAATAGACGAGAATTTTGCAAGTCTCCTCACTTAACAGGACTCGAAATTTCAGACAACGATTTGTTAGCACATTGTGAATATCTTGAAGTATATGATCTGGCGATTCACTGATTTGTTGCAACTTGAACCGCCACATTGGCTAATTGACACATTCTGTGTGGATGTTAAAACGGTTTCATTCTTAGCAAAAAGAGCTGATGGACATGCAAAGTGATTGCGAGGATTAGCTCGTTTGACAAAGATGGGATTTGAACGATTTTGGATGGCAATCCCAGGAGTCAAAAAATTTCCCAATTTGTGAAAAGTAAGAAAAGTGATAGTTCTGGAGTTCCCGACATCTTATCTCTTTGAGAGTGGTTTTAGTGCAGTCGTTCAATTGCTAACGAAGCAAAGAAACAGTTAGTTATTTTTCACTTTCGAGATTTGAGATTGCTGCTCACTGATATGAAACCAGATGTAAAAACCCCTCACAGACGGGTAGTGTGCTTCTTCTGGTTGATTCTTAGTTGGTACGCTCAGATATTTGGGTAGGGAATATATTTTACCAGATCTTTGGGGCAATATTTATAAGTGTAATAATCACTTGTGGCACAGGCCGTACCCAATTTTGTCGCATAAAACCTCCAATAGCATAGGCGTAGCACGCGATTCGGCAGGTCCGGCCATGGCCGGACCACTTTTCATTTGATCTACTATATTATATAGGAGGGTCCGGTTTTGGCCGGACCACTTTAACTGTTTGACCGGAGAGTTTTTAGAGCCGTGCGACGCCCGTGAATAGTATTATATTCTAGGTACAGTGACATAGCCACATAGGTGCAAAGTTTGGGGTTCTGGGAGGGGGTATGTATGTGAAAGGAGCTTCACAGACCTTTAGGTTAATCTGTGGCGGCATGAGGTTCTTATTTGATGTGGGGGCGATAAACCAAAAAACACATTATATATTTTGCCTTTTCCTTTCTATGAATTGATTGTAGTAAATAGTATTTTAATATTCAAACTACATTTAATTGGCAGGATTCATAGATACTTTAAATGTCGAATAGTAAAGATTTCAAAGTAAATCGGCTTTAATAAATAACAAATTAAAACTACTAAATCCACTGCTGTCGTCATTAAGGTCTCCAATTAGATTACTGCTCTCCTTTTGAGTAAGGCTAGTCAATAAGAAGAGCTCGCTGGAGTGTATGCTGATGACAAGAGATGATGTTAGATCTGAGGAAAATATAAATTATAGTTCTGCGAGAGTGCGAGTTTAACCAAACCCTACTGATTACTTGCATTGGATTAAACTAATAACTAATAAGACCTATCCTCTCTATAAACAACAAATAATTATTACAAAATCCAAATTTACTATTATATAATATACATAGAACCTCATGATTAGTACGAACACGGTTAATACGAAATTCCGGTTAATACGAACACTATTTCGCCGACTATACTATAGTATAGTGGCCAGTTTTAATCTCACTGCCTTGGTTAGTTATTACTGTCCCGACTATACTATAGTTTAGTGGCCCAGTTCTAATCTCAGTGGCTAGGTATCAGGGTTGTTTGATTTAAATCAAAAATCTGATTAAAATCAAAAAAGTCTGATTTAAATCAAAAAAATCGGATTTTTTTGATTTAAATCAGACTTTTTTGATTTAAATCAGATTTTTTATGTCTATTGTTTTTGCGAAAAGAAATAAATAAATTGATAATTTGATTTTTTTAAAAAAATCATGATTTTTATCAACCCTGCAAGGTATATTATTATTACGAGCCCTTCGGTCTCGGTCGCTTCGCGACGGATCACTCTCTCACAAAAGTCGCTTCGCGACTTTTGTGAGAGAGAGTGTTAGGCACTACAATACAATTAACGGCCGCTTCGCGGCCTTTCCCTCCCCAAAAGCAATAATATTAATAATGAGTTCACCTGTGGCTAGTAAATTACATACTATGACTTAATAACCCGCGCCTAAAATTCATTTGGGTTGTGATTAGTTACTGTAATTTGTTTGGGAAATTATGTTACTATGTAAGTTATTCTCATTGCTCATTAGTTATTAATTATTAGTTAATTAATAGCTCAATAATTCTTAAGGGTAGCTCGTTCAGCTATATTTAAACGTTAGCTTGTTAGCTCAAATAAATTGAGACCTGTGTTGGTAAATTATACGCAATTAATTTATTTCAGTAAATTGTATTGCAAAGTAATTTACCAACTCTGGATTTAATCTCTGCATAATAATGGTTTAAAGATGAGAATAAGACCGCTTCGCGGTCTTATTCTCACCATTAAACCATTATTATGCGAGGCAAATCCAGGGTTGCAAAATATTTGATTTAATTGATAGCAGTAATAAACATTTATACATCTCACCATAAACAATTCATTTTGCAGGAGCTGGGTTAGTGAATTATTAAATTTAATTGATTAAGATAATAAATCTCATCTTTAGGCAGAACCAAATTCCTAGATTACTTAACTTAATTTAATTTCTAGTGGAAATCCTAGATTAGAAATTACGTAATTCCATTGATAGTCTTATTATAGGAAGCCAATATAGAGGTGTAATAAATAAACAATGCATCAGAGAAGTTAACTATTCTAAGCGCATTCTTGTTAACCAAACAAATCAAATCACCCACATAGTGCTAAAAATAATAGGACACATTTTAACTAATAACTTTCGCTATGTAAGTTCGTAAAAATTGATAATTTTCACAAAGGTGCTCCATTATGTGTTGCCTATTTTCATATAAAATTTATACTAACCGAGTCAAATTTGCAAAAGTTATTAAGGAAAAGGTTACCGTGTGATGTCATACTCACAATATTTCGCATAGAAAACCAATAGACCCATGTCGCTATGACAAACTGCTCCTATATACCAAATTTCAGCTCTCTAGGTTGTATGGTCTTTTCAATTAATTATGGAAAAACATCCAAACAAACACACAAACAACAATTCCGTTTTTGAGAAATTTGGAGAAATTGTCAAGTTCCTTGAAAGTGGTTACATTCCTGAAAAATTGAAACATTCCGCTCAAGGACAATGGAATTTCAAGAGAAGGGCAGGAAATTATACTCTCTCCGAATCTAGACACCTGTATAAAGTAAGTTGATTCTCCTCAATATAATATCCACATTATAATGCACCTATCAATTATAGCCCCCATTCTCCCCAGTCTTGGGCAACTATGATTATCATAGTGTAAAATTGGAATAGAAAAAGAATTAATTTTTGCAATAATTTAGTAGAAACACTTCAAAATTGTTTATTTTTACAATCCATTAATCTTTTATTAGAAGATCGTTCAGAATGGAAAAGAGTTGAGGCTTCGGGTTCCTATTCGAGAAGATATTAGTCAGGTTTATGAACAATATTAGTATATTACCATTCACTTGGTCATCCTGGGATAAATTCCACTCTACAAGCAATCAAGCAGAGATACACTTGGCCCGAGATGTATGTGGATATTACCTATTATGTAAGTAATTTTGAATGAATTACGATTTTGCATCTTGTTTATCTCGAAAACATCTTTAACTTCGCAGCAATTGTTGAAAATCCTCATGATATGTTATTATAGGTGAAAACTTGTGAAATAGTGTCAACAAACAGCTGTGCTACCACCTAATTCTCAAAAGAAGCTGCAACCTATTCCACCTCCAAATGTTCCATGTAAACATATAGGGATGGATTTAATATGCGATCTCCCTGAAATATCAGATGGCTACAAACACATTCTTGTTACTGTGTGTTACCTTTCTAAGTACGTCGTCGCTCGAGCACTCAAAAATAAAACAACTATTGAGGTTCTAGGTCAATTGGAAGATATCTACCTCGAGTTAGGATTACCCGATATCACTCAACACGACCAAGGGAAGGAATTTACATCTAAGGTACTTATGCTAAATTAATTAGAAATATATACAATAATATCTTTGTATTACATTTAGTAAAGTTCTAGTACCTAACTAACATATTTGTATACGTAATTATCATATTCCTAGATATTTCAGGAGTTCCATCACAAATTGAATGTTCAAAATCGCAGTACTCGAGCATACCACCCAATGGCGAATGGATTGGTTGAGGCTCATAACAAAATACTGAAAACTTAAGATTTTTAGCTTTTTAAATAATTAGTTTCGAGATTTATCTTTAATTATAATACAGTGGAATCCGCTTAATTAATCGGGAGACGGATTAATAACGGGTATTCTGCTTAATCGGGACAAAGATTTAGAACAGATTCTTATCTTTGAATTATCTTCGTTAATTGGGACTCCACATCTTAACTGGGAGAAAAAGTATGCTCCCGAGGTGTCCCAATTAAGCAGCTTCCACTACAATACTAATTATTTCCCTAGTAAGTTGAACAAGATGCACATTCAGTGTGGAAAGGATTGGACTCAACTCCTAAAATCCGCTGAATTTTGCATGAACTCAACGTTCAAAAAGTATCATGGCACTACACCATTCAGAATTATGTGGGGTAGAGATTCTCGGTATGAAGAACGTGTCCCATCCGTCAACAATGTATCAGTGTCTGCAGAGGAGGATGTTGATATACAATCAAATTACAAATATTTTACATTGTAACTACATTTTGATACGTATCGATCTGATAATATTCAATTTAGATAGTTATACTAGCTATTATTTAAAAGTTACTAATTAATTACAAGTGGTTAAAACTACTTCTAAAATTATAAGCAGCATGAGGTAACATACAAGCACGATATTTTAGGCAATCCAATAACTCAACACGATACTTTGGGGCATCTTTCCAGAAGGCTGACCGAATAGTGGTCCGGAGTTAGTCTCAGAAAGCCCTAGTATCGTTGTTATTGATGAAAAGTGGCAGAGATAAATGTACTCTTTTGGGCTGACTTTTCACTCAGCCATCAAGCAGCCGGTAATCCTGAAAGGAAAGCCTCTGAGTCAATACGAGCCACGGGAGACAGAGAGTATTGTTGGAGATGGAAACTGTCTCTTTCGGTGCTTATCGAAGATAATCACTGGAAGTCAAGAGAGCCATTTACAACTTCGAGCTTATAATATCTAGATTTATAGCAAGTGAGGGTACAACTCAGCTCCAGTGCTATTTTCGCCAGAAAAAGATGTATCCATCCAACTACATACTAGATGAAAACCTGGTTAGTATAGAAGGAATCTGGGAAGGAGATGTAGAAATCATGGCTGCTGCTTGTATCCTCCAGGCAGATATATTTCCTGCGAACAACGACCTGAAGGCTCATTAATTCGTGAGGTACAGTGTAGCATGCTCAGAGCTAATGATGAATCCATCTACATTACCAACTATTTGAACCATTATGAACCTGTAATTTCAATGCTTAATTCCTCAACTCTTACCTATGGAACGACATCTACTAACTTCATCAAGATCGAATGACGACTATCCACAATATCCGAATCCTCAGAATAATATTCGTTTGAACATCATTGATTTTAGAAAGCGCTCAAAGGCAAGGTACATCGAACCTTGTGGGAACCTCTGCCCGAGGTTATTCCGGCAACGTAATCCCTATCATGGTGAGTCCAGATAATGGAAACGCGACCTGCAACGGCATATCCCCAGTGGCGAAAACGCGACAGAACACTACACCAACACTCAACAATCTAAAGTGTATTGCGGAAAAGGCAACGCAACTGACGAGTCCAAGCCGGGACGAAACACAAAGAATATCAGATGAGTTGTAATTAATTAATTATTTTAGCTGTGAGTGTCTGTTTAAATTAGGGCTGAAACGAATATTCCAAATGTAACGAACGAACCTTTTCTAAACGAACGAATATTCAAATATTCGTTTAATCTTAGCGATAAAGTATTAGACACAATTTTGTTGATACAAAGGTTAGTTTAGGTAGGAATGTATATTGACGATCTCTCCAATCTAAACACAAGTCCTGTTGTTATCGAAAAGTAGTTAACGAATATTTGGTTCAATCTAAAGCCCACCATACACGACGCAACTTTGTTGCATCGTGTATGGTGGGCTAAATATTCGTTTCAAAGAGAATATTCGTTTGGAAAAGAACGAATATTCGAATATTCGGTATATTCGTTCCAGCCCTAGTTTAAATACAGTCGACTCTGCTTAATTGGGTAACTTTGATCCGAGGATAGTTTGACCCAATTCAGCAGAATCGACTGATGTATGTGTTTTGTCTGAGCTGTGTCTGGTTTATATAGTTTAGTATTATAATTACAATAGTCACGCTATATGAGTACCTGCTATCTGGGATTCACCACCAGCTTAGGATTAGGAGAGTATATCAGCTAGGATATAGCGGTACTAGTATAGTGTAGCTATTGTATTGTATGTGTCCTGTGACACCTGTCTAACTGTGTCTGTGTTTTACATGCTAACTAATAATTCTTCCCTCTAGCCATTAATTTGTATATACTTTTTGTAAATTGTATCAACAATATAGCGTATTTTGTAGTACATTTCCACTGATATTGCATTGCAAACCCTGTTATATATGTATATATTGTATTGTTTTATTTATTACTTGGAATCAAGGTTGAAACCGCTCGAACCGAATATCAGTATTCATGAATAGTTTCCCTACCGAATACGAATACTGATATTTGGTTGAGTAACCGAATACGAATACTGATAATATTCGGTTGCGTCAACCGAATACTAATACTGATAAATTCGGTTACGTCAACCGAATACCAGGGAATTATCCAGGTGCGGGAGACGTTCCTTTTGGAGTAAGATTTACGAAAAATATTAATTAGGAGCGCGAAAAATAGGAATATTTTCCTATACCGTAACATTGATTTGTGATTTAGGCGTATTTAAAAATGTCTGTATAATACACTGCCGAATACGAACGTTGATAATACTCGGTTACGTCAAACGAATACAAATACTGATAATATTCTGTTACGTCAACCGAATACGAATACTGAGACCGAATACCGAATAGTGATATATATCAAGTTGGCAACCGAATACCGAATAGTGATATATATCAGGTTGGTAACCGAATACCAAATACTGATATCAGGTTGGCAACCAAATATCAACTATTCGGCAAATAATATTCGGTTCAACCAAATATATCAGTATTCGGTTTCAACCTTGCTTGGAATATATATTGTTGATATTTTTCAATGAATTATTGACTATATCTTCCTCAATTACACATTAGAAGGGTTTAAGTGATAACTATATAATGCATAATGGGAAAATTTCGCGTTTACATTGTATAGTGATACCTCTAAGTGGCTGAAGTTGGGCCGGCGAACATTCTGATATCCACCCATTCCCCAGTTAGTGGTAATTCCCCACTTATAGAGGTGTATTTCAATGAAAATTGAAAAATATTGTCTCGAACATCCCCACTTATAGAGTTCCACTGTAATACCCAATTTAATAGTAAGTAACATACAAACAATATCCAACCACAACTGAATCTCGAGATTTTGCTCTAAATCTCACTATTCTATGGTGAATCTCAGAATTCTACGCTACTATTGCGTCCATGGTTTTTTAGTACAGGAATCTCAGGATTCTACGATCTCAGAATTCTACGCAACTGAACTAAGCTCTAAGAAGATTTTACTTTTGCTTACGTCATCAAATTGTGCCACATGACACTTCATATATGGTATACAAAATCATAGAATCTAAAGCTTCTGGTATCTAGTCCCAGTTTGTTACCCAGTGAATTTGTCTTGATAAATAAACATCGTTACATGGTTAGAGCTAGTCACCACGACTTCTCATTCGTGAGATAATTAATTGCTCCGTCATCAAAAGTGGCGCATCCATATGACCATATATGGTTTAAATTTTTTTTTGCAGAATTGCGAATTATCGAGCCATTCTAATAGGTCTAAATCCAAATTTGCTAAGGATTATGAATGAATTTACGTATTTATAGAAGATGGCCCATTTTTTGCCCCTGCAGGTGTTGGATTTACGACGTTTTGATCTATCCTGACAAGAATATACCATAGAATCTTCCAGAGTAAATTCTGAATGACTTTTTATGGACTTCCAGTCAAGTCAATAAAATATTGGAGTGTTCTGAATAACTTTGTAGAGACATACAAAAGAACACTTTGTGTCTCCATAATCAATGTTAGAAGTATATAAACCACACACCAACCGCGAAGCGGTTGGTGTGTGGTTGTGTTCAGCCGCGAAGCGACCTAGCAAGCGAAGCGCGCTAGTATTTATTGAAATTTGAATATCTCTGAAATGAAGTGAGCTAAAAGGAAATATCCACCACTCCAAGGATCGTTACCTCCCGAAACACCTTTCTGAAATTGTTTAACACCTTTATTTTCCTTCCGTTTCCTTTCCGAAGAACAGAGTTTAAGCCCAAATTTTCAGGATATCTGTCTCATGGGTTACATATGTGCACCTGGGTCAGGATTTTTATTACATTATTTCGGACACATTTTTCCGCCTGTTTAATGTTCCAACAGCCACAATAAATAATGCCCGAATGTTCAATTTATATGCATTCGATCGATAATTTATTTCTACACCTTTTCACAGAGCACGAATTTTCAAATTGGGCTTCGTTTGTGCCACAGTTCAGTTGCAAATTTCCTTTGTTTACTAACACTTCAATTAATTGAAAGTGTTAATAACTTAATTCTAATTCTATTGTTTCAACTAGTGATAATTATTGATTCAACTTGTGAGATCGAATAGGAAGGCTTCTATTTCAACTTGTTACCTTTGTTGCATTACACAAAACCTCGCACAAACAGGTTTCCCTTTATTTGGCATTCATTGATAATTATATACACTACACCTTTGCAACTTGAGTAATAAACACCTCCTAGATTTAGTAGAGTTAGGCTAAAACACTATATGGACACGTATAGAACTCGCTAAAAGATGAAAATAGACTAAAAGAAATCCAAAATCGAACGAAAATTGATAAAGTTACGGCCAAAATCAATTATAAGCTAAATCCTATGGAGAAAATTGACAACATCACTTAAGCCTTTTATAGTTTAAACAATGCTATTATAGTAGTTACTCTTGTGCATACAAGCTATTCCTAATGACGCCACAACTTAGTTGGTTTGCTAGTGTTGAATTTGAGGTTTCTTATGAATTCCAATTCCACTGTTCATTACGCAATCACAAATTTGTCCATTACTATTTTGCTAAACTTTAGATCATTTACTAAATATCAAAAGTCACAAGATCAGTAAACAAGTACGTATAATTGTAAGTCTGCGGCACCCCTAGATGAAGCGGACGGCACCCTGGTTGGGAATCACTGTAGTAGAGGTACACAAGGTGATTATAATTTATAATAAGGAAAATCCTATGTAGACATATTTTAAGTGACCGCCATAAGCAGAGGCGTAGCCAGGGTGCGGCACTTTGGGCACAGGCCGTACCCAAAAGATTTGTGCCCACAAAAATGCCACTAGTATAATACTATAGTGCGGAAATGCCGCAACCATAATCTACCAGTGCCGCACCTTCATGCAGGTATAGCTACGCCTCTGGCCATAAGGACTTGAGCAAGTGACTATGTAGTATTTATATAGAGCGGACGTTATAGCAAGTTATAATGTACAGCATATGGCTAACACGTAACACACTAACACTATTGTTGTAGAGCATGGAACCCAACATTGAGCCGGAACCCCCTTAGTAGGCATCTATTTATATCCTGTAGATGCCCAATTTTAGGTATAGAAAGTAATAGAAAGTAAATTAATAGGAAAGACTAGTCCAGTAATGTGTTGCATGAATTTTATTCAAATTTGAGCAGATAATTTCTGAATAACGCAAGTTTCCTGGTGTAATACACCGACTCCAAATATAGAAAATAAACAATCAATTAAGAAGTGTAAAACTCCTTAAACCACGGACTTTGGGCTTTGGAGAACAGTTATGGTATTGATTGGTAATTATTGGATATTAAATAGACACAATACAATTTTGGATTTTTTCTATATTTTTTCTCTGTAGACGGTGCCCTGGCCAGAGCAATATAGTTGATGGCCTGAAACTTGGCATGTAGGTGCGGATGCACAGTGGGCAAACCAGGGGAAATAGAGTTATTTGTCAACACCCTTGGATTACGAACTTTTATATTTTTTCAGATTCACCATTGTTTCAAACCTAGAAATACTAATTTTCGAAGTCATATACTAGCGGGGTAACGAATAATATGAATTGGAATGACTGATCTAAATATATTTTCTATCAATAATTCTGTTGTGATATTACGATCGTAATCAAACTTGTACGATTTCTACCCATATGATGATTCATACTATCAATATGTAATTTATATCAAGACTCAAGACTGTAACTTCTTGATGTCATTGCTATAAATACAATTTCATTGTGGAATTGAAGCTAAATTTACAATATCTTATGGAAGTATTTATGGATTTCGGACGGAAATTTATATGCCATTTTGGTTCAAAAACATTAGGTGCTCGGTCGTGGTCACATATTCTAATGCTTTTAAATGTTACATAGACATATTAGCAAAATATTAGCGACATCTAGGATCTGTTTCAGTATCCTCAATAGCTCTAGCCATTTAGTCTCAGCTTGCATACAGAGTTAGAAAGAACGTGGGACATCCCAGCTGTCTTATCATAGACTTCAGTACTCTCTGTTTCTACTGCCAGAATGCAGGAGAAGACCGGACTTGATTCAAGAACTTAAAAGCCTCATCGTCCTCAACCATTCTCTCCAGATTGTCGCCATTGGGAACATCAGACACAGTAATAGCCTGTCCGTCTGTAGACTTAGTCTTTCTCAGACAAATATTGATAGCATTGTTCAGGCTAGCTGTTTCCACCAGTTTGTACTTAAGAAACAGCAGAGGGATGTTAGTGCTACATCTCCTATCATATCTAGGGAATAAATTACATAGTCTCATTAGCAGATTTGAAATTTATATTGAAACTTAGTTAATTGTAATTAAAATAACAAATATCTTATTGGACCATGGATACAACAGTCATTCAACTTTAAGAATATCCATGGTTGAGTTACAAAATTATGTATATAGTAGAGATTGAGATTATAAGTATTATTAGATAGTATAACTGGGGGAGTTGCATTTGTCAGAATTTTGAGGTTGTCATTTGTCAGAATTATCCTAACTGTCACTGTCAGAATGGTTTTAAGACTGCTGTCATTTGTCAGAATGGTTTTTAAGACTGCAGTCATTTGTCAGAATGGTTTTTAAAGACTGCTGTCACTTGTCAGAATGGTTTTAAGACTGCTGTCACTTATCAGAATGATTTTTAAGACTGCTGTCACTTGTCAGAATCCTAACAAAACTGTTGATTATTTTTCTCGCTATGTGGAAACCTTTGGAATTGAGTTAATGAATACATCTGCTGTTGGTAAAGGTGTGTATGAAATACAATTATGCAGTATATATAGATCCAATATCCAATTCGATGGCACTTTCTTTACTGTTCCTCGCCAATTTGTACAACTCTGGACAATCTTTGTAGCTGTAGAAAGGCACACTTTACCAGCTATTCATTGCTTAATGACAGCAAAGAACCAAAACCTATATCAAGCAGTTTAGAAAATATCAGAGAAAATATCCCTCATTTCCAGCCCCAAGCATCTATGTCAGATTTCGAAACTGCCGCCCGAAATGCGTTTAATTAATTAACTGTTGTTTATAATTTGTTCTATATTCATCAATTTGTATATTTTTCTTTTTTTCTTGGCCGACCTATTTCCTTTGCTCGACTCAATCTGCCAATATCATTGTCGGTATCCTTAAGGGGAGCTTCAGCCAAATTTAGCAGATTTGTACAGGATGTCTCTACAAAGTTCTTTAAAAAGCACCAAACATACTTTTCTCACGATGGGAAGTTCATAATTAGTCGTTGATAATTTAATTTGGAAGATTATATTGTATATTTTTGTCAGGACAACTAAAAATGTCAAAAATCCAAACCTGCAGGGGGCAAAAAATGTGCCATCAGCTATAAGCACGGTTGCCGTGGGAATGGAATTTCCATTCCCATTCCCATCCCATTCCCATAGGAATCCTGTGGGAAGCCCCATAAGGAATCCCATAGGGGAGTATAATATACATACGTATACATAAAAAACAATTTAATTACTAAAGCAGATTCGTATCAATAGTAAAGCCTATATTAATTAAGGATGGCCTAATGAAACCATATTCGAATATCCCATGGGAATTCCCACAGGATTCCTATGGGGATCCCCACAGGGGAAAATCTGATTCCCATTCCCATCCCATTCCCATACCCACGGCAACTCTGGCTATAAGTCCGTCAAATTCAATCATATTCCTTAGCAAATTTGGATTTAGACCTATTAGAATGGCTCTAAACAGTATAGTGACTAAAATTCACAATTTAGTAAATTTTAAATTGAATGACCATATGGATGTGCCACTTTTGATGACGCAGCAAGTATTTATCCCGCGAATGAGAAGTCGTGGCGACTAGCTCTAACCATGTAACGATGTCTATTCATCAAGACAAATTCAATGGGCAACAAACTGGGACTACATACCTGAATTTTACATTCTATGATTTTGTATACCATGTATACCTTTATTAACAGTAAGTATATTTATTACAAAAGAGATATTAATATCTTATAATTCCGTTATTAATTTGAATCATAGAATTGACATCATTAACTGTATATGTGCAAGTGTTTTATTGCATTTGTATGAAACACATCTTCACTTACAATCAAAATAATAATAACAGTAATTATCAAGCAGTATAGTTGTAATATGCTCTTTATACAGGCCCGTAGCACGCCAACATTTATTGGTGCGGCATAGTGACGTCACCATATTTATTACAAACTGCCATGAATCCTTTTATCGCTCTTTTACTCTATGTTTCAGGGTTGTATCAACTCATTTTGAGTTGGCAGAATCAACTCATTTTCTTGAATGAGTTGAATGAGTTGGTGACAGCAAAATGAATGAGTTGAATGAGTTGGTAGACAAAAAATGAGTTGTTTTGCCAACTCAAAATGAGTTGATACAACCCTACTTCCGAACATGGCCAGACAACTTTCACTTTGTCGTAACATTAATGCGTAGGGAGATCTAAATTTGGCCGGATCACTTTTGAGAGCCGACCTACGCAGCTGTAAATGTATTAGTAAACTGAAGATTTAAGATATACGTTAGTTACAATTAGTTAAATAGAAAATGAGTTGGCAGAATCAACTCATTTTCTTGAATGAGTTGAATGAGTTGGTAGACAATAATTGAGTTGTTTTGCCAACTCAAAATGAGTTGATACAACCCTGCTAGTAAGTTTTAAGTTTCTCAACTGAGGGAATTACAAAAAATACAAAATACTATTAAAATTTCGTGTTATACAGTCTTTATTGAAGTGTAGCAAGAGTTAAAACTTGCTAAATAATCTAATGATTACAAATAAGATATATTATATTGGTACCGAAGTAACCGAACAGTTTTGCGGTGGCAGCAGCACCTATGCCACACCTGTATCAGTTGTGTTTACCAATACCATTATGCCCCTCCTATAGTTGTCGGTGACTTAAATGTGGGCCCAGGCCCCAGAATAATTTGTGTGATTACTAAAATTATTGGTGCGGCCAATGCCGCACCTGCTCCTACGGCCCTGTTATAGTATCAGCTAAGTTGAGTAATACGCTATCCATCAGTAAATATTATACGCTAAATCTATGATCAACCAGAGATGTTTTCGGAGTAAATACAGAAGTAAATTTTTAAATCTTATTGTAAATACAAGATGCTAGCAGATAATCAAATTTGTACTATACAGACTATACTATGAGTCGATTAACAATAAAAGAATAACGATTAAACTGAAAGTTGTTCAAAGAAAATTCGATGAGCGCGAATATTAAGTAAGGTATATGTATAATACGTAATACGTATCCAATAAAAGACGTATTAAACAACTAAAAGTGGAAGAAGAAGGGCTGATTTAAGGAAAAACACCGTTTAACAATACATTTTAAGAATTATCGATCCTTTGAAATTCCTTTCATAGTTAATTAATTAAATGGATAATTGGATTTGGAAATATTCAAAAATACTTGATCAAGAAATTTCATAATTAAACGACAATGAAAATAATTACCTGTTTCAGATCAGAAGTCTTCAGAAGATGAAGCATTAAGAATTTAGGACCTCCTCCTGTAGGTCCTGGATTTAACTCTACTCCACCGATCACAAGTAATATCCTGATTACTACCAATAACAGGCAACACGATAGTATCGGTTACGCCTTTTTCGTAATGGGCCGGCCTGCCGCGCGTATTCCAACTTTTATTTGCATGCGCGCGCGGCGCGCGCTATATTCTTAACTTGTCCACGGGTGGCTCACATACAGATATCGATCAAAAAAATACAGTTTATTCAAACACCTGCATTAATATCCATTAATATCCATCCTTTTGAACTGCATATGTTATAAATATCAATATTTGAAGCCCAAACAATAATTTGAAAAATGGCATCTTTTGGTAAAATTTTAAGTGACAAACATTTGAGAGCGCTACAGATGCTAGATGCTATGTCGCAATTGTTGCGTTAAAGTGGGGAACAATGGGGTGAATTTGACTCAAAGGTTACTAAATATATACAAAGAGTTCTTATCAGACAGCGTTGAGCAACTAAGCTGCATGTTACCGACAGTCATCTGTAAGACTTGCGGAATTTGGCTCGAGAAAAAGAATACGAGTTTGAGTTCTGGGAATATTCCAGTCCCTTTTACTTGTACCATACCAATCAAGAACACCAGACTGAGTTCTTGTAGTGTTGATTTGCCTTGTGGTATGTGTCAAGAAGCATATCGATTTGGACCTAAAAAACGAGTCTGAAAGCAAATTCGACATAAGTCTGTTGGTAGGCCGTTAGTAAATTCTCCTCAACAAAAATGTTTCCTAAAGTAGGACGTGGTATTCGCCATGAATGTTCTTCTTCTAATGTTGTAAACAACACCAGATACTGCCTAGGTAAAAGGAAATTATTAGATACATTTGTAGGAGATTATATCGTTAAGCGTTTGGATGTAAGTAATGGGAAGCGCGGCAATTGATCGACTGACAACGTTTGCAATTGATCGAATTTCTAAGGTTTGCGATTGATCGACTTAAGTTTGCAATTGATCGATTTTCTAAGGTTTGCAATTGATCGACTTTAGAGATGCACCGGATCAACTTTTTTGGTTCCGGCCGGATCCGGATCTCGCCGGATCCTGGATCTACAGATCCGGCAGGAACCGGATTTTACCGGATCCGGGTCCGCTTTTGCATATCCCATGAGTCTAATACGAACTTGTTAGAAGATATGAACACGATGTAGGGAATACAAGACTCTAACATATCTTACGATAAGATTCAAGTATTATAGTTATCACGTACACACTTAATCAAAATACTAACCGAGTCCAGCTGACAGTTTTTAAGTACGTACCAACAAGGGCGGATTCCTGGGGGGGGCATGGGGGGGCAATTGCCCCCACAGTTTTTCAAAATTAGAATAACTGAAATTAATTAGTGAACAAGAAAGATAATAGAATTTATTGGAAATTCTAATTAGGATGAACACCGTCACGTATTAGCTAGCATGGACAAATTGTAGTTTAGTATGTGTAGTGTAGTATTCTATAATGGAATCAAAAAGTAGCTCTGATAAGTTCAATTTTGCCCCCCCAGAATTTTTTAAAGAATCCGCCACTGCGTACCAACCGAAATATAATAAATATATTTTTACTAGAGAATAAAAATCGGTAGGTCTTATCCGAGGAACTGCTTATCCGATTAGGTATTAACCGAATTATTTATAATGCATTTGATAGGGGGGAAAATCGATATTAGAGAATAGTGCGTATTATAGACCGTCTATTTCTAGACCAGGTTTTCTTACATATACATTAGTATTACCCATAAAAAGCAGGGCAAGTGGTCTACAGAATTTATAGACGGTCTACAAATTTTGGCTTATTTGTATGGGCTTTTATAGACCGTCTAGGAATAGACCGTCTACATAAAGGATGCTCTTTTTTAATCTACAGTGGTAGTTCTTTGCTCATTATTTATGATGTTGGCAGACTGGCAGTTAAAGATAGATAATTCATTCTTAGGAATGGAAATAATCCATTGTCGTCTTATATACTTCTTAAAGATTGCATATTGATTCTTATGAACTTCACTAAGAGCCTAGTAAGAGGTAAATCTCTCACCATAGGCGCCGAATCCGGGGGGGGCAGGGGGGGCCGAGCCCCCCCTCGTGCCAAACCCGGGGGGCGAGGGGTGGCTCTTGAGGAAGGGCCAGAGGGATGGACGGTTCTGGCCAAAGGACCCGACGAGTAGGGTGACCAAATGTCCTATTTTTGAAGGACACCTTCTCAGGCTAACTGCTTTTGCACACTGTGTCCTTTTGTATCTTTTTAAAAATTGTTTACCTTCTGTTCTGTCTAATAATCCTAAATAACTTTGTTGTTCAACCATATTCAGAATTATTAAAGTATACTAGTCCATGTCCTTGTACAAAAGCCTTTATTCTCATATGTTCTACTTCTCTAATACTGGGTTTCTCAACCTGCGATCTCTTTAATTTTAAATGTGTACTTCTTTTAAAGTAGTCATCTGGTTACCCTGCTGGAGAGGCACCTAACTTTGACAATTAACCCAAAACTCCATGGAAATTTTAAGGAATATAAATAAACAAATTGGCAAGTTACCCATTATTGTGAACTTTTTAGTTCAAAACTTGTGTATGCTGATTTGTTAATATGTATATCATTTATTATTTTATGAATTTTTCAGCGTTTAAATCTCACAGTATTTAGCATTTATAGCTGTATCCTATGAATGATCAATACCCTCGGAAAATCAATGATGTCCCCGGTTATTATTTGAAGAAAAATACAGTACATAATTTTATTCTTAGCATCGATAATACATTGTAGTTGTTAAAACTTCTATAAAGTTCTCTAAAGGCATCCCACTTGATAAAGGATATAGGGGTATTGGCCCAGATAAAGTATTCCAAATAAGTCAGGGAAAGGAAGGGTTCCCCGAAGAACAAACGGTAGTACAAAGCAGCGAAGATGAGCAGGTAGCATATGTATCAAGGAGTCATGCTAAAGTCAGAGGAAAAGTAGAACCAAAACATCCAGAGCCGAAGTGTTTCGGGTGCGGAGAGCAGGGACATTTTATTCGTACCTGTCCCGATAAGAAGTGTACAAGTTGTGGTCGCTGGGGACATCGTGCTTCGTATTGTCGAAACAAAGGTGAACAGTATTATGCAAGCAAGACACAGAGATATATACCAGCTGTCAGGTAGTGAGGAAGCGGTGACTCTCAAGGTACGATAGAAGGGCAAAAAGTAGCCGCAATCAGGGCCGAATTAAGGTCTTGGTAGGCCCTAGGCACTTTGAGGATACCAAGCAGCAATTAGGCCCTAAATTTTTCGTTCGTAAGTCCCAAATTTTTCGTAGGCCCTAGGCACAGTGCCTATTGGATAATCCGGCCCTGGCCGCAATACTGGACACAGGTGCTACGCCTTGTGTAATCGACAAAGGTACCGCGGATAAACTTGGGCTCTGTAGGATGTTAGTGCACGAACGTAGCAAGGTATATGGATTGTGTAATAATCCCGTCCAAGTGCTGGGCTACGCAATGGCTACTATTAAAGTAGGGACGCTAGAACCAGTAATACAGAAGGTGTAGATATTGAACAGTGAAGAACCGACGGTCCTGTTAGGGCGACAACTTATTAAACGGCTAGGAACTGTTACTTTCGATTTCCTTCATAAGCGAATCAAGGTGGGAAACGTTTGGGAACAATATGAAGCAACAGTACAAGGAGCAACCCCGTTAGCACGTGCCCAAGTGGTGAAGCAAGAACTAAAATGAATCGCAGGGAAGATCGCCCTCCTCCTAAACCCTAATTTGTCCAATCAAAATCATGAAAGACTCAAAAGTCTAGCTGGGCAATTCGAGATTGCGTTTGCTCGAAATCACAAGAAGCCCTCGCGCACTACGCTCCCAACGCAACATGCTATCATAACCGAGGAGGCACTACCCCAGAAGAGTCGCCCAAGGATGGTACCCCCGAAGTGGGAGGAGGAATATCTCGACAGCTAGAGGAGATGCTCGCAACTGACCCCCCGATAATCAGGCCTAGTTTCTCACCATGGGCATCCGATGTGGTCCTTGTAAAGAAGAAAGATGGCAGTCTGCGTTTTGCTGTCGACTATCGCCGCCTAAACGCGGTTACAAAACGGGACGAATATAGTCTACTCAACCCTCACAACATCTTCGACAATATAAATGGCAGTAGATATTTCACGAAGCTGGACATAGCCTCGGCTTAGTGGACTATCCCGATACGGCAACAAGACACTGAGAAAACAGCGTTCCATACGCCGAGTGGCCTCTTTGAGATGCTTGTAATGCCTTTCGGGCTCTTTAACAGCCAAGCCACATTCCATAGCTAATGGACCAAGCCCTCTACGCGCTCAATAACGTCGAGTTATGTGGACGACATATTAGTTTACTCACGAACTTTTGACGAGCCGTGCAACACCTTACACCTTAATAAATTTAAGTTGACAATGAAATTGGTGTTAAATTATTTAATAATATTAATAAGTATTTATACTAATTTGCTAAACAGCGTTAATCTCAGAGATGATACATTTATCCTTATGCCACGTAACACCTCTACAAATGGGTCTTGACACGTTGAAGTGATGATGACATCGTTAATAAATGTGTTTTCACAATTTTGTGAATTATACATTTCGAATGGGTTGGTTGGTTTTGGGTGAACACCCAACACGCACATTAAAAATGTTGACTCATCACCTATTATATTCTACTGAAACTTGAATATCTCTGAATGAAGTAAGCTAAACGAAACTTCCGCCACACTAAGGGTAGTAGCCTTCCGAAACACCTTTCTAAAATGTTTAACATCATCATAGTGAATATCACGTTACGAAAAAATCTAAAATTACACCTGTCTACAGCATGTTCTTTTGGAGGCACTATCAATCCAACAACCACCAAAAGATAGTGCCACCAGGGAATATGCTGTCGCACAGGTGTAATTTTAGATTTGTTTTTTTTCTCCGTAGACGGTGCCTTGGCCAGAGCTTTATAGTTATTGGGCTGAAAGTTGGCATGTAGGTTCGGAGTGACCGTCTAATTTGCACCTGGGGTTTCGATTTTTGATCAAATAATTTTAACACTTATTTATACCAATTATGGATCATAACATAAAATAATGAATAGTGAGATTGATCAAATTTATATGCTGGAAAGAGAATAAAATTTTACACCTTTTGTCCTCAGTTTCTCCCAAAATTGGGGTGCCAATTTCCGGTGTTTCCTCACACTTCAAATTCAGTAAAACTGTTAAATCAATTTACATTATTTCAAAATGTAAAATTATAGTGACTAGACTTCTATTTATTGTTGCATTACTATACAATGGATCAAAGCAAATTAAGAGAAGTTAGGAAATTGTTGACTTAACTCTACTCATCGTGGAAAAACATTGCTAAAATAATTAACTAGTATTTATTTATATTCGCTAAGTTTCCAAGACTATCGTTGAGATTTGCCTAGCAAAAGAGCAGGCAATTTTGTTCATATTTCTCAGTGATTAATAATTTAATACATTTATTATTATAAACCCAAAGTATTATCACAGCTATTTGTAATACGATAAAGGATAAAATAGTAACATTAGAGAATCTACTAACAAAAAAACGGTAGATAGTTTCTACAAGTACCAACTATGTTATGAGAGTACAGGTAGTAATTACGTGGTGTGGAGAAAAAAGTAAAATAATTATAGTGAAAAGAATTAACGATTAAATAGTATAGTATACGTATAAGTTAAAATGTGCGTAATGTGAATGTATGGAGAAATTCAGGTACGTTTTCGGAAACCTTCGATAACAAAGCGAAATGAATCGAGTTCGTCACACCGGAGACATGTTCAAATTGTATCTGAATAGAGGTTATATCCTGTGAATATAAATAATTTTCAAAGTTTAGTATAAGATAGTTGGCAAATTCTTGAGTTGATTTAATAGACGAGAACGCCCAAGAATGTATTAACGAAATACTGGTTAGATCTAGAAGCTGAATACGAGATTGTGCGATGTTTATCACAAAAAATATCTTGTTTTTCTTCCACACACCTTCATACTTTATTGATGGAGAATAATTAACTAATCTATAAAGTGAGGATTTGAATGCATTCAACCACATCATCAAATAATCCCATGTTTCAGCAGAGAAGATATGCTGAGTACCTAATTCTGAACGTAGAAGAAAGGAGTTTGACCTTAAAGAGCTTTTATCTTTAAGAAGATGATATGATGTTGTCTGTAAATTGTAACTAACTTCGAATTGTTCCCAAGAATGCCCGTCAGATGGAGGCTTTGAATATATACGCACATCATATTCGGTGCACACGAGAAACTTCCTAATCCAAAATGAATAATTTGCAGAGGATATCAATCTCTCAAAAAGCCACCCCATTATCAAAATAGACTCACTATTTGATTTCAAATTATGAATAAATGAGAGCGATTCTAGTTGTATAGCTTTTTTTATGGCAACTACCCACGTTGATATTTCAGCATTTTCCTGATCACCATAATGGATAGTAGCATTCAGGTTACCGTCGGAGCTACAAATATTAAATCCATTTATTAACCTGATAGCAGTACCAGATTTGTATAAGGTGACACTTGCATTTAAGAGAGGGATCCTCGAGTAAGGTACCCATTCTGATAGTTTCAAAGTTCGAGATTCAATATTTTTATCCGGAGCAAATATTAAATTGTTAATTTCAGTTCTTATAAGTTTGAATAATATTACACCATATAAACTATTCAATAAATCCGCTACAATGTTATGCTTCGCCAGAGAAACGTCAATCCCGTTAATAGAATCAATCAAATCATCTGGCTGTAACCCATAATAATCTGCAGGTGAATTTATGAATACCCGACTAACCCTTATGGGTTGTTCCCCAACTATCGTCACTCCTAATCTCTCATGAGGCTTTATTTCAACTTTTAAGTCAAAAGTCTGATAATTAATCAATTTGTTATGCTCATAAAATTCGTAATTCTTATGATATAAAAGGAGAAACTCCGCTTTGAGCAGCAACTTAACTCTCTCTTTAACCCCCTTTTCAGGTAAGAAAATACCTATTGTTTTGGGTTGATTAAAATTCGATACAACTGCAAAAAGATATTCATGTGGACTTAAAATTGTAGTGGAAGAGGAAACCATTCTATTTAATAGTGGTATAAATATCAAGGGTAGGAATTCCAATTTTGGGATTGGCATGATGTTTTTGATCCCGAGATCCCGGGTCTGATAATACATTATAAATATTTGTACTATACATGCAGGAATATTTTAGGAAAGTATGTATGTATGAATATTTACAAACTTTAAACTGTATAGTCTGTTCTTTCTAATTGTCCACTTATTTACTTGTCCAAATCAACTATCAATATATCTGTAATAGTCCACTTTGGGCCAATTGCCCACTGGTGGACTAATAGAGAGAACAGTGTGTATCAGTTATTCTAACCAACAATTTGTAATTACACTTTCATTATTTTTGGTAGGATTTAGTAGAATGATATCGCCATCAGAAGTGAAAAATAGGCCAATTTTAAATGGAATACGTGTATATTAAAATTCGGGATTAGACATCAATCCCAGGATTGGAATCCCTAATGAAAATCAATTGGAAAGACTAATATTGAATGTTTAATAAATGAAATAAATGTGTGAAATAGAAATGATTCTGAAATTATAAATAATATAGGATAAAAATATTTGAATATAAAGTATAGGAAGTAAATACAAATAAATACTAATCTAGAGAGTCAAATCTAACTACTAATACAGTATACGAAAATTAGTGTTACTTAGTTACCCGTTAACGTGTAACTATTATTAGAAGGTGAATTAGAGTTTTGTAGAGTAAAACCTGTAACATTAAAGGTAGAATTGTTGACAGATTCACTAAATCTGAAAGAAATTTGGCCTTCATCTAGATCCAAGTCAAAAGATTGAAGTAAAGGTGGAGTTGTATCAGCTACATAAGAATTCGCTCGTTGTCCATTTCCATCCTGAATCGGTACAATCGAATTTCCATTCATGTCATGAATAAAAAGAGACGAAATCAAAATGTAAGTGTCATTAACATTTGTAGCCAATGATGGCGAAGATTTTATACAATTGATATCACTCAAAGTAAGATTAATCATAACAACGTCGTTATCGATCAAGTACACACCTGCGCCTGTTAAAGTAACTATAGAATCTGATAATGAGAGAAAATTAGAATGTTGAAGTGTCAAGTATCGGGGGTTAAGAGTAGAAACATTTACGGTCTCAGTGAAGGTAAATATAATAAAAGCCTCGTTCATGCTGATGGAAAAAGCAATTAATTCTGGGGATAAAGAATCTGGAACATATTCGGCTACTCTGACTGTTTCATTAAAAGGAATCGATTCCAAGGGGTTACCACTCATATCAAATATTGCAGGTTGAGACAAGATTTCGAGAAAAGTGGTTGATGAAGCTGTACCAAGATACTTCAGGCGTTTAATTTGATTTAAATTTGAGATAGAAAGTATTATACTAATTTCGATCCCATTCATACTATTAGTGCTATCGCCACCTAATATAATAGACTGTGTCACGTTTGAAATAGGACGGGTGCCATGAAGCTTAAATGCATCAAAACGAATTGTTCTCGCATTCATTGCTTCATTGAAAATAAGTTGAAGTAACCCAAGGTTTAAATCCAAATTGAAAGAAGTCAGAAGAGGATTCACCATATCCAGAATACAAGAACGAACTTGGATACCTGTAACTGGAACAACCATGTTCCCAAAATTGTCAGAAATTGATTCCGGTTTTAAAGATATAAAAGTGGTGTTGATACAATCATAAAAGGTAGCTAAATCGGGTAAGATTTTGATGATATCCAAGTCTTTAGCCGTAAGCTTAATAATTAATATAGGGTCATCAGAGCTTATTACTTCACCAAATTGGAGCGTCAAATTAACAGCATCGGTGTTGTTGCTCGAAAGGAGTGTTGTGTGCTGAATTGAAAAGCTACTAGAATTTATAGTTTCAGAAAATAACATAGTCAGAAGACCAAAATTGAGGTCTAAGTCAAAAGCTATCAAATATGGTTGTATAGTATCCAGAGATAATGAGTCAACTTGTAATGCGTTGAACGAAGAAATTTCTTGCAATGGGTTAATATTCCTATCTAGGACTGCGCCCATTTTAACACTAAGAAATGCATTGGATGATTTAGTGTAGAGGTTCGTCATGCGTTTGAGATCATTTAAGTCTGCATCTGAAAAAGTTATAATGATGTAGGGGGAATGGATACTAGAAACAGTAGAAAAAGGGAAAATTGTATGCGTTTGATCAACAGTCATCGAAGTATTTTGTAGAGTAAATAATGTAACATTAACTGTAGTAAAATCGACAGTTTCAGAAAAAGAAAGAAATAATTTTCCAAGTGAAAGATCTACTTGAAATGAAAGTAAAGTGGGACTAGTCATATCAGGAGTAAATGTAGAAACTTGCTTACTACTCAAACCATTTAATAGAGGTACTAATGGACGAGAGTTATGATCAAAAATTGTAAAAGGTTGTACAGTTATCCAAGTTGTTTGTTTATTCCTTGCAATATTCAATGCTTTAATATAATTCAGATCTGGTTCACTGATGGAAATAATAAGTGAATTGTCAATAGTTAAGTTCAGTATTATACCTGAAGTAAGTGCATATTTCTGTTCGGGTAGAGGTGAGTTAGAAGCAGACTGGATAGTGAGGCCAGTTGCATTAAAAGAATCTGTATCAACTGTTTCATTAAATTTAAGAGATATAAACCCAGTATTCATATCTAAATCGAACGAAAGTATAAACGGATCATTTGTATCATAAATAAACGCATCAGCTCGCCGAAAATGAACAGATTGGATAGGATTCTGATTCATGTCTTGTATAAATGAAGCTAGTAGACTAATATAGGAAGAATTTGCACTTGTGGCTAATGGCTCTATGTTTTTAATAGTATTTAAGTCTACATCAGTTAAATGAACTTCAATGAAGGTGTTGTTATCAGTGGTATCAAGTGCTCCACCAGAGAGAGTATAATTAATCGACTTGTAAGGTGAAACACTCAAAGTAATTAACTGCACATTAGCAGAAATTGAAGCCACGATTTCATTGAAATTAAGACGTAATCTTCCAAGGTTCATATCTAAAACAAATGAGAGTAAAAGTGGAGGTACAGTGTCTTCATAAAACTGCAGTGCAGTTTTCAATATGAATTCAATGGGGTTACCAGCAGTGTCAGTCACAGCACCTGCCATTAATTCGAGGAGTGTAGACGATCTAGAAACTGCAATTGAAAAATCTCTTTTTATTAAGTTTAGATCAAAAGGAGATAGAGAAATGTCGATTATTGTCGAGTCAAATTGAGGAACATTGCCATTTGTCAGCTGTACAAAACTTCCATCAACACTCTGAGACCGGATATAAAATTGGGTAAGCATAACCGCAGCGTATGCTATAGCTTCATCAAAAGTGAGAGACATTATATCAGAAGTTAGGTTGAAATTGAAAGAAATTAGCTGAGGTGGGGTCTCATCAGCAGTGAATATATTCACTAGTTTAACTGGTTCTTGTAATACATATAGTCCTCGCATGTCACGTACTAGTATTGCAGTGTGAATAAGATAAGTGCTGAACTTGTCAGTAGCTAAGCTTCTGAGAGATTTGATTGCATTGAGATCATCGAAATGGATAGTGATTGTAATAATAGTACTGTCGTTTAGGGATGTAAAGCTACGATTCGTCAATGTATACGCCTGATGTGGGAAGGAATCATTAGATTGCAATTGAATTTGGGTCACATCAAACGAAGTTGAATTAATAGTTTCTGAAAAAGTAAGTAATATCAGACCTGAGTCTAAATCAAAATCAAAACTCTCTAATTTTGGATGAGTTGAATCCAGTGTAAAGTTCCTTACCAGAAGAGTGGATCCGTTCTGGTTATTAACATAATTACCATACATATCCATAATAGTAGAACTTCCCAAATAAATATACGTTGTATTAACGGAAACGGCGAGGCTTGTTAGACGTTTGATTTCATTTAAGTCGAAATTATCTAAGGAGAAGTAGATAGAAAGAGCATCTTCATCAGTAATAATACTAGAGGCAGAAAGGATAATGCTTTGAGTTGAAGAAAGAATATGAGGACTATTATGTAATTCAATATATGTCACATCAAATGAACTGAGCTTTACTATTTCGTTAAAAATTAGTAATATTGTACTATTGGCTGTTGAAAGATCGATATCAAAAGATAATAACAAAGGTTTTGTAATATCTGGAATGTAAGTATTAACAAGCATAGCTTCATAGTCATTGATTTCTATGGATTCTAATCCCACCGTATCTCTGACGTGACTCGAGTCAAAACTTAAGAAAGTAGTGGATGCACTAGTAACAAGATTTTCTTGAGCTAGCTTTTGAATGTTATTTAAATCATAGAAAGAAATCGATAAGTTAACAATATACCAATTTCTATTATTAATTGTATCTATTATACCATCAGTCAGTATATATGCAATAGTAGAAGTAAGAGAACCCTTTGATATCTGAAGGACTAATTGATCAATTCGTATAGTATTTATATCGACAGTTTCAGAGTATGTAAGAATCATATTGGCAGTATTAAGGTCCAAAGTATAACTTGACAAATGGGGAGCAGTATTATCACTTGTATAAGCATCAGATGTAAGGTTGAGAGGATTTGTATTAGATATCGTAACGAGAGGATTGTTATTCATATCGATAACTAAAAGTGACATACTTGACAAGTATGTGTTAGTAGAGTTAGACGCCAAATTAGGTCTGGATTGTATCTGCACAATGTCTGTAAAGTTGAGAATAATATCGATAATACGAGAGTTAAGACGAACCTGTGCTTTTTCGTTTGAGAGTGTATATAAGAGAAGAAAATCAGTTGCACCAGCGGAGGCAAGTAGAGATAATTGATTTACATTGAATGTTTTACTTCTGACAGGTTCAGAGAAGGTCAAGAAAATACCCTCAGGTGGATTCATACTCAAAGAAAACGATAACAATTCTGGTCGAGTAGTATCAGGGGTAAAGTTAAATATAGGTATTCCTTCTTCTACTATAACTGGAGGTAGAATAAAGTTTCCAGCATGGTCCCGTAGAAAGTTCTCGGTATATCTCAGATATGTGTTATTTTTTCTTGTTGCAAGTGTGTCATCTAATTTAAGAGTATTGATGTCGGTTTGAGCTAATTTGATGAAGGCAATAATTTCCCTGCAGCATGACCATTCGACTTCATCAGGATAACTTAAAACAATACCCAAAGAAGCAAATCCGATAAACATTGAAGGCTGGAGAATTAATTCGCTAATTATGAAAGTATTTCTTTGTACTTCCTCATTAAAAGTAATAGTTAGTAGATTTGAGTTAATGTCCAAATTGAAAGAGAGTATTCTAGGCCGTGTTTCATCCTTAACATAATTAGAATTATTTAAGGCTAACGCATTAGTAGTTGAAATTGAAACAAGAGAATTCATTGCAGTGTCTTTAATCGTTTCGTTTGTAATAACGATGTATGTGTTTGTGGCACTTGTAGCTAGATTATCATTATTCTTGATCAAATTGATATCTTGATAAGATAGTTGAATAACAATACATGCATATCTTGTAGAGTCGGGGAGATTACAAAGTTCTAATAAGTATGACTGAGAACTCAGATGAATAGTGTCTGAACTAATTGTAATTTGGGACTGTAGAGATATACTTGAAACAACAATTGTATTTAAATCAATGGGCTCCGAAAACAATAGCAACATCCTTCCAATATCCATATCTAGTTGGAATGATTGAAGAATCGGGTTAGAAGTATCAGGAATAAGCTTAGTCACTCGGAGTATTATATTATTGATTGGATTGTTGCTAAAATCTCTTAAAGCTTCGGTATTAATCCCTATGTATGTGTTGTAAATAGTTGTAGCAACTGTCAAATCAACCTTCAATGGAAAAAATACATGGATACATACATCTATTTTAACAATACTTGGAATAGTTGGAGTAACCAGAGGTTGATCACAGAGATTAGTTGGTACATCAAGTGAGTAATTTGTAGATAATAAGGGATCAGAACCAATGAAAATTTTCATCTTATCAAAAGTAGACACATCTACGGCCTCATCAAAAGTAAGTATCATATTTCCATAATTAATATCGAGATCAAATGACACTAGTTGAGGTGCTTTAGTGTCATTGATAAATTCGCCAACTGGAATGGCATAAGTAACTGAAGTGTAAGGATTCAAACTCATATCGAATACAGCGGATTGTCCAAGAAATAGAAAAGTGGTGCTTGCATCCAGGGCAAGGGTCTTCATTGATTTAATATTATCAAGGTCATTTTGTGATATATATACTGAAACATCAGTAGAATAGTTTGATATAACCCAGCTTGATATTAATGTGAAGTTATGTGAATATAATGAGGGTTCACTATGAAGGACAACTTCCTCAATTATAAAAGTAGAAGTATTTACAGTCTCAGAGAAGTGAATAGTGATCAGTCCAACATTCAAATCAAAGTCAAACGAATTGATTATAGGATGAGTTACGTCAGGAACAAATTCAAAAGTACTTTTGGGTGAACTAGCATTGATGGAAATGATTGGATTACCAAATGTGTCAGAAACAAGTGAATTATTGAATGACAGGTAGGTGTTGGTAGTGGCTGTCGCAAGGCCTACAATGGATTTGATTAAATTAAGATCCCGAAGAGAAAACTCCAACAGAATGAAGAGATCATCTTGCAATGTTATATTACCACCAGTCAAAGAAAAATGAATAAAAGGTTCATACGACTGTGTTATGTTAGATCCATTCGATGAAGTGGATATTAAAGGAATTGAGGCACTAAGCAATACAATCTGTGTTAGATCAAAAGATTCAGATGCAACAACTTCTGAAAAAATAAGTTTAATTTTGCCGATATTTAGGTCAAGAGAGTAATTCAGTAGAAAAGGCGATATTTCGTCTATAATGAAAGTAGAAACTTGCAGAGGATTTGTTAAATAAATAGGGTTGATAAAATTCAAATTCAAGTCATGGACAGCTGTAGAATTGACTGAAATGAAGGTAGTGTTTATGGAAGTTGCGAGAGAGCGGATACGATTTAGTGAATGCTTATCCTGAAGTGAGATTTTGACATTTAGCACTGTGCTGTCATTATTAAATGTAGATCCTTCCGTAAGTGTAAAATATTGAGACCTGGAGTTCAAAAATGTTATGTCAAATACTCTCAGCGAAGAGGCATTGACTACTTCATCGAAAGTAAGCAAAATTAGAAGTTCGTTCATGTCTAAAGTAAATCCAGATAAGTTCGGGTTGGTTTTATCTGATGAGAAATTACGAACCTCTAGGGCTGATATGTTGTTAATAGCAATTAAACTGTTATTATGAAGATCTTTGACGGTGTCATAACCAATAGACAAATAAGAAGTGGAGTTACTCACTACTAAGTCTCCTTTAAGTTTGAGATTGTCTAAATCTTGATCAGTTAATGAAAGATAAATTATAGTTCCATTTTCAGATCTAACATGCTCTCCACCAGTTAATTGATAATAAGTACTATCAAAAAGTTGTATATTGGACTGACTAATAAAAATTATTCCAGTGGGATGAAAAGTATCAACATTAACGGTATCAGAGAAACTCAACGAAACAATTCCAGTGTTTAAATCAAGATCAAATAGTAATAAAATTGGTGGAATATCATCTGGGGTATATTGTGAAACAAGAATAGCGTTTCCATCAGTGATTGGAACTACATCAATATACATGGTATCATCAAAAATAGAAGCTCTGAAGGTAATATACGTTGTATAGGGACTATCAGCCACTATCGGAGTGCTCTTCAACTTAAAGAGGTCAGCATGTGAGATATCTATCCGCATCACATATCCATTAGAACTGTTGATGCGAGTTGATGAGGTGAGAGTGAAAGTAAATTCTGGAATACTTAATCTAGAATGTTGTATTGTTAAAGATGAAGGATTGAATGAATAAGCTAATATCACATCGTTAAATGATAAATGAATAGTTCCAACGTTGAGGTCTATAGAGAAAGAAATGAGAGAAGCACGTGTGTTGTCAGGCGAGAATATACATGCCTTCTGCTTGATAGGCAATGAAGGATTAGACTGAGTATCATATATTGCATCAGCCTGAAGTGTAAGATAAGAACCATCCTGTTTTGTAGCAAAAAACATATTGGATTTTAGAGAAATTATGGAATCCTTCTGCAGTTGAATAGTAATTTCATGTAGCCCAAATTCCCTTGTTTCAGGACTAATTGTGCATGAATTTAGAGTCAAAAATGTACTACCATTAACAGAAAAATTTGAAAGTGTGAGTGCACTACAGTTGAGTGAATCTGGATAGATTGGTTCACTAAACGTCAGTGTAATAATTTCTCTGTCCATATTTAAAGAATGACAAAGAAGATGAGGTTTGATTGTATCAGCAGTATAGTTTTGACTTTCCATTGTCATTGCATTAAAAAAGGGAATAGATGTGGCTGAGTTTGGAATATAAGCAGTATCTGTGAAAGAATTGCTATCTAAGGACAAATAAGTTGTATTGAATGATTTCGCAAATGATTTCGCTTTTAGAATATTTAAATTATCATTAGTCAAAGTTATAGCAACCCTCAAAGAACTTACGGAATGAATAAATTTAGATGTAATAGCATGGAAAAGAGATGTAGAATTTGATATATCTGCATTTGCTTGCAATCTAATGGCTGTAGAATTTATGGTTGGGATGTCAACAGGTTCGTTAAAAGAAAGGAGCAAGGTTCCAGTATTCATATCAAAAGCAAAGCTCGCTATATATGGATCTGTAAGGTCATGACCAAAGAATCGAACCACAAATCCACTGGAAGAATTAACAACAGGCAAGATAGGTAAACCAACCATGTCATTAAGTAATTTGTCTGTAAGTGTTAAGTAACAATTTGAACGTAAAGTACAAAGCATATGCAAAGCTTTGATTGCAATGATATCAACATCATTTAAGAAAAGTATGAACATAGTGTCGTAAGTAGCATTAATAGTAGTTCCACCAGTAAGCACATAAGACTGTTGAATTGGTGATTCTGAAAAGTCTTGTAGTGTTATGGCAGTTGGATTGACAGAAGATACATTCACCGTCTCAGAGAATGAGAGTGTCAAATGACCTTCCATTAAATCAAAGCTTGTGAATTCATATAATTCAGGTCGAGAAGTATCTGGAGAATAACTATCAACATGGTGCGATTTATTTTGTTCTCTGATACCTAGGATACTAAGATTAAACTGATCACGTATTGCGTCCGAAGAGAAAGTTAGATAGCAATCAATAGAAAGTCGACAGAATTGCTTTCGCTTAATCTCATTCAGATCGAAGGAACTCAAAGATATATCCACAATGTGTGAATCAAAGGATTGTATTGTGCTATCAAGTAGCGTGTGGTTTTGTACAGATAATGAGTAGGGATTATTTAGTAAAGTGAACTTTCCTATTGAAATTGAACTAACATCTACAGTTTCATTAAAAACAAGAGTGAGTATACCCAAGTTCATTTCTAAATCAAACGATAACAAAATTGGTCTAATTAAATCCTGTGTGAAGTTCGAAACTTGAAGGGCGTATCTTGAGGTACGAGGAATTAATCTATTATTATTCATGTCATACGCTAAATCATCTGTATAAGTAATATACAAGTTATTTTCATTTGTGGCAAGATTTTCTAGTTCTTTTATTCGATTTTTATCTGATTTTGAAATAAGAATATCGAAATATGTTTCAAAAACATCTTCTGTTACTGAACCACTAGTGAGTCTAAAAGATTCAGTAGGCATTGTGCTACGTGTATTTACCAATGTAATAAAAGAAGCATCAGTAGCACTAGAATTAATGACTTCATTAAAGAAGAGGGTTAATAAACATGTTTGATAGTTGAAATTAAACGCTGTAAGTATGGGTCTCGTATTATCAGGGGTAAAGTTTTCCACATTTAATGTACTGTTAGGAGAGATTGCTAACGCATCATTTCCAGCGATGTCCTGTATTAACGCTGGCTGAAGAGAAATGTAAGTAGACTCTTTACTAATAGCTAACAAGTTGCTACGCTTTATTTCATTGAGATCTGATATGGGTAGGGATAATTGGATTGAACGAGCATCAATAGATATAAAGGGCACATGAGAAATAGTAAAGTATTGCGATGTAGATGATAAAGAAGGCTCATTACGTAAAGTGATATATGTTGGGTTAAATGTAGATGTTTCAACTGATTCTGAGAATGTAAATTCTAACAATTCACTATTCATATCTAAGGAAAATGTGATCAATCGGGGTCCTATATTATCAGCAGAGTTTATATAAGGTCTCAAAGCAGGAATTTGAATAGGCACAACTGGGTTCCCTGACATATCCCGAATAGATAAAGAAGAGATGGAGAGGAATGAGTCAAAAGTAGTTTGACCTAGAGGAGGTAGATCTCGAATATTGTTTAAATCAAATTGTGAAATAGTAAGAGTTAATATCGTTGAATTCAAAAAAGATAAAGAGCCATTTGTTAAGTTATATGCTAAAGATTCTAAAGAGGAGTTACTAATCCTCAGGCTAAATTGGGTAGCATCAGCTGATTCTACGTTAATTGTTTCAGTAAAGGTAAGCACTAGAAGAAGAGGAGGTAGAGTATTGACCATGTCCAACCGAAAGGAAATTAGTTCAGGTCGGATAATGTCAGAAACAATAATATGGCAAATCAATGGAGATGTTAAAGGCTGAATAGAATTCCCAGCCATATCATCTATTAGTTCTGTTGTTATATTTAGGAAGAAATACCCAGGGGAAAATAAGATAGGAAGTTGTTTGAAGTTATTTAGATCATCAATAGAAAGTGTAATATTAATAGTTGGGGAATTAATAGGAGGAACACTTGCAGATTTAATATTATATTCAGGTGCGAGGAATTGAGTACTGTGTAGATATAATTCAGTTATCAATAGGCTAGAAACATTAACACTCTCAGAAAAGGATAAGGAAAATAAACCTAAATTGAAATCGAAAAAAACAGCTTGTAAAGATGGTTTAGAAGTGTCATCAAAAAACTGGCATATTGAAAGGGCCGAAGAAGAAAATATAGGAGAAAGAGTATTTAAATTTGCATCATTAATTAATTGATGCGAGACGGAAAGGTAAGAGTTTCCTGTTCTTGTAGCTAGTTGTGAAAGCTTTTGAATATTAGTGTAGTCAGAAAAAAGTAAATCAACTGTAATAGTGGTGCTATTAGATGCGGCGGAATAACCGCCTTTTAATGTATAAGATTCTGTACTAGCGAACATATGGTTTTCAAAGGTAATTTGAGTAACATCTAAAGAACTAAAATTGATAGTTTCGTCAAAGTATAAAGTTAAGGTATTAATACTGATGTCGAAATCGAAACAGATTAATGAAGGTGGAGTGCGGTCTTCTTCATAACAGGTATTATTGACCATGAGCGCATCTCCATCACCAATAGATATAATTGGATTTTGGTTCATATCATAAACCATTGCTTGCTCAAATCCTAGAAAAGTTGATGGAATAGACACCGCAAGATCGAACCTGGATTTTATCTGATTGAGATCAGGAGTTGTAAGGTTGATAGATATATAAATACTGTCGTCTTCAGATACATCACCACCAGTTAATCTGTAGGCTGTGTTGCGTACATTTTGACTTTGCAATATAATCATATTGACATCAATAGATTGAGCATTAACTGTTTCTGAAAATGTCATGACTAACAAACCAATATCCAAACTAAAACAATAACTAATGAGAATAGGTGGTATCAAGTCATTTGTAAGTGAGTATGCTTCTTGAGCAGTATAGTTATTTATAGGAATTATTTCGAGACCAGCCATATCTTCAACTGTTCTTGTAGTTAATGAAAGGAAAGTGTTATTAAGTTTAGTACCCAAATTAGTCAACGCCTTGAGATTATTTAGATTTGAAAATGTAAACTGTATACTAATTACTACCCCGGTATCAGGGGGATTAGGATACCCACCATTTAGAATCAGTGTATTTCTACTTTGAGAAATATTAGAATTATCCAGCAAGGTTAAGTGAGTAAAGTCAAGACTCCTAACATTTATTGCTTCTGAGAATGAGAGAATAAGTAGACCATTATCAATATCCAGAGAAAAATTGCCTAGATAGGGTCTTGTAGTGTCTGGAGTATAAATTTCTACCAATTTAGCATTATTAACAACAATTGCAGTGACAGGAACAGCAGAAGAATCGAGTATAGTTTCGGATCTCATTGAAAGATATGTATTAAGCGTATTTGTAGCAAGAATAGATTTCATTTTAATAGAGTTAAGATCATAAACTGAAAGGGTAATATTAACCACATACCCATTTGAACTAGAAGAATGAGAAGATGAAACCAGCAATACGGATTGAGATGAATCAGATTGTCTGTTCTGAATTTCAATATACTGGGCATTTAAAGTATTGATTCGTACTACGTCATCGAAGGTGAGAATCAAGTAACCAAAATTTAAGTCAAGGTCATATCTAATTAGGTTTGGTGGTGTGGTGTCTGTGAGATAAGTTGTTACCATCGTAGAATATAACGAAGTGACTACTTTATTACCAGACATGTCCATAATAAACATATCCGTAGCCAAAATAAAAGTATCTAATAAATTAGTTACTAAATTGTCATTGAGTTTAACAATTTGTAAATCTTCAGGTGACAAGGAGATCTTAATAGCTTTTTTATTGGAATCAACGTAGTCACTTGTTCCTCCCATTAAAGTAAGGTAACTGCCTCCCTCAGTCCCATTGTTAAGAGTGAGAGCAGTAAGGTTGATTGAAGAAATGCGCATAGGCTCAGAGAAAGAGAGTGTTAAGGTGGCTTGATTTAAGTCAAATAAATCAAAGGAAATAATAATTGGTCTTGTTGCATCTCTGGTATAATTGAATACACTAGTTGAATTAATTCCAGTCACTTGCGGTTTGATAGAATTTCCATAAACATCTCGAACAAGAGATTTCGTAAAAGTTATATATGTTGTGAATTTGTTGGTAGCAAGATATTCGTTAGCTTGTAATGATTCAATATTAATCATATCAAGGTTGAAACTGAGTATGAGATCATATGAAGAAGTAATACGAATATTATTTCCAGTAAGAAGATGCATAGCTGAAGAGTTGAGAGCGTTAGTAAATGTAATAGAAATAGCGGAAAAACTATTATAGTCAATTGGCTCATTAAAATAAAGGGTAACAATGCCATTATCTAAATTTAGATTAAAATTAATCAAATCTGGAGGAGTTAGATCTGAAATAAGTATAGTTGGTGTATGTCTAGTATTCAGAAATGAAGTATCTTCTACTGGAAAAATTGGATTACCAAACATATCCTTAGCAAATGTTTCTTGCAATCTGAGGAAACAATTGTTAGAAATACTGCAGAGCCTGAAGAGATAAAATCGCTTAAGAGTGTTCTGATCCTCTTTGCTTAGTTGAATTTGTATAACTGTACTGTCGTTTGATATAACCTCTCCACCTGTAAGGTATATACGACTCGTTGGGCTGGTAGCAAGATCGCTCAAAGAGAGAGAATTCAAGTTCACTGTAGAGGAATTAATAGTTTCAGAAAAGAGAATAATTAAAATACCAGTGTTAAAATCTAAAGAGGTGAAATCTATCAGTACCGCATTGGTTACATCATTGATTAAGATATCCGCCTGTACAACATCAAAAGGTATAACACGATTGCCCATCATATCTGAGATGAAATTTTCAGATATTGAAAGAAAACAAAAAGAAATGTCATTGCAAATTTGTAGTCGAGTTAACTCGTCCAAGTCAAATTTCAAAAAGTCAATTATAACGATTGATGAATCATCAGTGACGTTTACGCCTCCGCTGAGCGTCAACTTGGAAGAATCAGAGGTTTGAAGGTTTAATAGCGTAACTGCAGTAAAGCTAATACTAGATACATTCATCGTCTCGGAGAAGGTAAATAAGATCAATGAATGATTCATATCAACGTGAAATTCCCTAAGTATAGGACGTGTTGTATCTAGAGTAAAATTTGTAACCATAAGAGCATCAGATCGAGGAATAATAGTTATTGGGTTGCGGTTTCTGTCTGAAGAACTAAATTGAGAAATAGAAATGTAAGTATTACTAAGTAAAGAAGCTAATTCTCGAAAAAATTTGATTCGGTTCATATCGTTTTCAGAAATTGTAATATAAAAACAGGTAGGTTTAAATCGGTAGAAATTAGTTGTGTTTGTAAATACGACTTCCTGTTCTGGATTATTCTTTAAATTTTGTAAACTTAGCCCAGTTACATCAAAATTATAAGGATGCATTGTTTCAGAGAAATATAAAGTCAAGAGATTAGAATTGAGATCTAATGAGAAAGATACAAGTTTTGGGGGAGTAAAGTCTTCTTCAAAATTGAAAACCTGTAATGCGGATGTTTCTAATATAGCAAATATTCTATTTCTGTTCATATCAGCAATTGAAAATTCGGTTAATGATACAAAAGTTGTAATATTATTTACTGCAAGATTTGATATGTCTTTAATTGCATTTAGGTCTTCTGAACCAATTTTAACAATAATAATGCTGCCATTCTTACTTTCTGAAAAGGTGATAGGCGACAGAGTGAAGGAACTTATGAAAGAACTTGGAGAGCTTTGAATACTGATTTGTTGCACTATCAAAGAGTCTCTGTTTATGGCTTCAGAAAAACTGAAGATAAGAATTTCATCATTAAGGGACAAATTAAATGAAATCAAGAAGGGTCTTGTAGCGTCAGCAGTGAAGTTAGTAGTAAGGATTGGAAATAACAAACCAGTGTAAACATTTGAACTTGTATCTTCGACTACACCCTGCTTAAGGCTAATATATGTAGAAATCTTTGAAAAGGCCAAATTCGTTAATACTTTAATAGCATTAAGATCAATTCGCGAAATTGAAACATCAACAATATTATTGTTAATCAATCCGATTTTGCTAGTCGTAAGTGTGTAGTTTTGGAATTGTGCTGATGCGCCACCTTGAATCGTTATAAGAAACTCCTTAAAAGATAAAGCACTAATAACTTCGTTAAAGGATAGTTTGAGAATTCCTCTGTCCATATCCAGCTCAAAATTTTCAAATTCTGGAGGAGTATTATCAGGTAGAACAAGAGAAGCAACTAAACCACTCCCATTAAGAACTTCAACTAGTTGATTTGAGAACAAATCTCGAACTGTTGAACTTTTAGCCAGTAAATAAGTTGTATTCTCAATGGACCAAAAGTTATCAATCCTCTTAATGCTGTTCTGATCATCTGTACTTATTACTAAAGAATATAATGGATAGTAATCATCCTTTGAAATGAGAACTAAGTAAACAGCTGAAACAAAACTATGTTTACGGGAGGTACTGAGAGTAGTATTATCAATGGCTGTTAAAGAAGAGAGGTCAAAAGTGTTAACATCAATTACCTCACTGAATCTCAAAGAAATTTTACCGATATTCCTATCAAAACTAAAGTTAACTAAAAGTGGAGGAGTAGTATCAGAGATAAAATCAGAAACTAGAAAACCAGACGAAATTAAGATCGATTTAGCCTTATTATTATTCATATCACGAACCAAATTTTCAGTATATGATAAGAATGTTTCAAATTTACTATGCGCTAATCCACGGATAAGTTTAATTGAATTAAGGTCACTCTGAGATATAAATACTGAGATAACTGTACCGTTCTGAGAGGAAGTAATACTTTGGGTGAGTGTATAAACATATAATGTGTCACTCCCATTAGCTTTGGATTGCAAAGTAATGGAGTTAGGATCAGTGGTAATCCCACTCACAACCTCATCAAAAGTAAGATTGAGAAGCCCTAGGTTCATATCTAGATTGAAAGAAATTACTTTTGGAGAGATTCTGTCCTCGGTAACTCTTGTAGCAGCGAATGCATTGTTAGCACGAGTACCAATTATTGCATTACCTACCAAATCTAGTACAGTTGAATCTGGAAATATAATATAAGTATTATTACGATTTGTTCCAAGATACAAATCTAATTTAACATAATCTAAATCTATTTGTGGTAAGTAGAGAAAGAGGGAGAGTCCATCTTCGGAACGAATAGGTGTTCCACCAGTAATATTGTATGTTTGAGTGAAATTTACAGTTTCATTTCCTTGTAATCGTATATTCGTCGAAATCAATGTACTTTCGTTGACTGGCTCAGAGAAATTCAAGATCAATCTTCCAAAGTTTAGATCCAGTTCAAATCCAGTAAAAACAGGTCGAGTTGAATCAGAAGTAAAGTTGCTAACTTTTAGAGATTTGCCGTTAGTGATAGCGATAACATCTACGCCATAAGTATCATCAATCAAAAAGGCAGCGTACGTAATGAAGCTAGTATTGACATTTGTTAGAAGATTGTTTGTCTGCTTCAGCTGAATGAGATCAAGGTTATGGATATCGACCTTAACAATATAACCATAACTACTTGATGTAGTACTAAAACCTCTTAATCCTACTCGATTATTAGATCTCACGTTATCTTGTAGGACAAGTGCAAAGGCATCAAATGTTGAAGGATCGACAACATCGTCGAAAGTTAAAGTGATCTGACCAATATCCATATTAATGTTGAAACCAACAAGAACAGGAGCAGTGGTGTCTAATGTTAGTTCAGATAAAGTAAGTTCTGTGACCATTCCTTGGTAAGAATTATTTGTTGTGTCACTAAATGAATGAGGAGAAATGACGAGAAATCCTGTTGATAACACCAACATGGGTGATGTTTTTAAGAAAATTATGTCCAATTCAGATAACTTTATAGTTAGATTAATAGAGCCAGGAAATGAAGAAACAAATTTTGTTGCATTGTCAAGGATCATGGATGCGTTAAAGAAAGGACTATTTATATGAAAAGTGAAGGCAGATAAATCTAAGCTAGATATTAGAACTGGTTCATCAAATCTCAAGACGATCAAGTCTGAATCCAAGTCAAGAGAAAAAGAGGTAATATTAGGGGAAGTTATATCTAATATATATACAGAAGGTTGTAAATTTGAGGCTGCAAGTACAGGATTACGCAGAAAAGAAGAATCGAAAAAAGCGATTGAGGAAAAGCTGAGATAAGTGTCATTTTGTGACTTAACAAAACTAGTTGACTTGAGATAATTTATGTCTTGCAAGGTTAAATAGAGTTTAATAATATCCATATTGGGATGATTGATAAAACCTCCAGTTAGTTGATACCCAAGAGAAGAGTTGGGTGTAGGTTGCATAAATATCAACTTGGGTTGAACAAGTGAGACATCAATAGGTTTGTTAAAGGTGAAGATGAGTAGACCAATATTCATATCCAAAATGTAAGAGATTAATTGAGGTCTTATACTGTCAAAAATGAAATTTTGTGACAATAAAGCTGGCCATTGGCCTTCAATCTGTGGTAAAAGTTCATTCCCATGTATGTCCTTTATAAAACGAGGGGTTAATAACACATAACAAGAAGCCTGTGAAAAACAAAGAAGGTTCCGCGTCTGGATTTGTAAAAGGTCTAGCCTACTCAAAAAGAAATCTAAAAAGAGGAAATCTGAACTGTTGATGTAGCTAGAATTTGTGAGTGTATATGATTCTTCCGGTTTCTCAAATAGTGAAACTAAAGTTAGTTGATTTATACGAACAGTAGAAACATCAACTGTCTCACTAAACTTTAATCTAAAAACACCAAGTGAACTATCATAATAAGTAAATTCGAGAACAGAAGGTGGATCGAAATCAGGATAGAAGTTCGTAACAAGCTGATTAGTAACTGCAATAGATGGCAAATTATTCATATCTAAAATAGTACCATTAAGCAATGTAATATAACAATTTGTTGTAAGACAAATGCGATTTTGAGTAATTAGGTTGAAGTCTAAATCTGATAATAGTAAGGTCAATACAGGTGAATTCAAAAGATCCCAGCTTGAAGTTTTTAAGGAATAACTAATGAAACTACCCAAATAAAGGGAAGATAGAATAATTCCATTTAAATTTAATGTATATTTGTTCAAAGTCTCATCAAAAGCAAGGATTAAATAACGATTAGTTAGGTTAAATGTTGTTGTGATCAAATAGGGTCTAATCCTATCAGTATCAAAGTTTCTTACTTGTAGAGCGTACCCACTAGTTATGGGTAAAATTGGGTTAGAGCTCATATCATATATTACATCATCAGTTACTATAATATACGAGTTGTTAATATTAGTAAGTAAATCATCTAATGCTTTGATCGAGTTTAGGTCATGTTCACTTAATACCATCTCAATTAATGTTCCAAATGATGAGTTTGTATATCCCCCAGTTAATCGAAAAGTTTGAGAAGGATTGCGTAGTCCATTTTGAAATGAAATTTCATTTGGTAAGAAGGAAGTAACATTAACTGTCTCAGAGAATTGGAGAGTAATAGTTTTAGTTAAATAAAAAATATCCCAAGCTGTAAGAATTGGACGAATACGCTCTATTTCATACCCAACAGCGATTTGTCCATTTATAGAGTCAATTTTTTGAGAAGGGTTATTGGCAGGATCATAGATGATTCCACGTGTAAGAGAAATATAAGTACTAGAAATAGAATTCGCGAGTTCTACATCTGCTTTAATAATATTTTCATCAAGTTTAGATAACTTGATGTGTATTATACTTTCTAAAAGCCCATAACGGGAACTACCATTTGTGAGTGAATAATAGTGAGCATTATTTGCCATTAAATTGGGCTGAGACTGTAATGTAATACCTCTCACATCAAGAGAATTGATTACAACTGTCTCACTCCATGTAAGTGTAAGAGTAGAAATATCCATATCAAGAATAAAACTGAGAAGATTAGGCGTAGAAAGGTCAGCAAGGTAAGAAGAAATGGGAAGAGCATTTTCAATAGATATTTCTCTCAGAGGATTATTGGTATTATCGTAGAAACCGCCTGTCAATAGCGATAAAAATGAGGTGTTGGCAAAAAGAAGAAGTGGAGGCTTCAATTTTATCAGATCTAAGTCATAGTTTCCTATAATAATCTCTAACTCTGTATTGGATATAGGAATGACTGTACCATTTGTCAGGAAATAAGCTTGTGAAGGTGAAGTAATGTTATCAACAAAAGAGAAAAATGAAGGATCAAAAGATGAAGAGTTGACTGTTTCCGAGAAAGTTAGCAACAATCGTAGGGGAAGTTCGCGCATTGTACCAGTCATTGCTAAGGAAAATTCAATTAATTCAGGCTGATTATGATCAGGAATATATAGTGTAGGGGTTATTCCTGAGGAAATATCTATGGCCACAACGTGGTTAAAATTCATATCATTTGTAAGTGAAGAAGAAAATGACAAATATGTTGAATTCCTATCAACAGCCAATTCTAAACTTTCTTTTATTTTGTTTAAATCGTAACTAGTTATAGATACATTAACAATGGGATTATTGTTTGATACAGTTCCACCAGATAACGCAAGTGAAATACTGACAATATTAGGCATATTAGAGAGAGTAAGTTTCGTGGGTTGAAATGATGTGGTATCAATTGGCTCACTGAAGAAGAGGCGCACCAGTCCTAAATTGAGATCGAAATGGTACTCTCCAAGGATAGGAGATATATTGTCTTCGTAGAACTCATTCACAGATAAAAGATTCGAAACGTTGAGTGGGATAATATTATTATTATTCATATCTTTAACTGCATTTGCTGTAATAAGTAAGAAAGCATTCATAGAATGTGTGATTAACTCACGGTTTAACTTGATCTCGTTAAGATCATCCCGATCAAAAGTGAAATTAATGATAATATCATTATAAGTACTGATATCACCATTAGTTAATGTGATATCAGGATGCAATGTTGATCTATTCCCAAAAAATGTTAGTGAAGAAAAATTAAAAGTTTGAAAATTAACAGTTTCTGAAAATGTCAAAGAAACCAAATTTGAATTGAGATTGATTGAAAAATTAAGGATTTGAGGTGAAGTTTGGTCTATAAAGAATGAAGCAGCCCGAAATGCAGAGCCATTGAATACTTCTTGGGCAGGGTTATTAGATGTGTCTAAAATAAAACCGTTACGAAGGATTAAATAAGTATTATCTCGGTTAGTTGCAAGAAGAGTCAATTTTTTTATCTCATTCAAATCTTGATCTGAGAGATAATACAATATAATGGCGTCAGAAACGACGACTCCTGTATTAGGTGATATATCGGTGTCAAAAATATCAGAAAATCCACCAGTAAGTGAATATGATTGACCAGAGATTAGTGTCATTTGGCTTTGTAATGCGAATTTATTAGGTATTAATGTTTGTACATTAACTGGCTCATTAAAAGTGAGGCGGATTATACCCAAGTTCATATCCATTATGAATGACTCAAGATATGGGGGCATAAGATCAGTTGTGTACCCAGAAGATTCGATTGCATAAGAGAGGTTAAAGCCAAAAACCAGATTTCCATTCATATCGGTAATAAAATGATCGGGAAAAGAAATAAAGGTATCAAAAGTGGAAGTAGCAATGCCACCAAGCTCAAATATATTATGCATGTCAAACAAATTTAAGTAGAGAATCAACTGAACGGCGGTGACATTTGGAATAGGCATTCCTCCAGTTAATTTATAAACTTGACTAGCAAGAGTAATATTCATATGATTAAGAAGTGTCAAGTCACTTGGGTATAGTGAAACTACATCCATCGCTTCTGAAAAATATAGTATAATGGCTCCAGCATTTGCGTCAAACGCAAAACCTCTCAAATATGGTCGTGTAGTATCTTCAATAAATTCTTCTACTTGAATAGGAGTTGTCACGGATCGAATGCCAAAACCGCCTGTGTCGGTTATTGCATTAGCAGTTAAAGATAAAAACGTCGAGTTCAGGGAAACAGCTAGCTGGTTTCTTATTTTCAACTGATCCAAATCATTTGGATCAAGCTGGACTACTACGTTGAATCCATTTGTGCTAGAGGTAGTACCACGAGTAAGTTTATAAAATGAATTAGCTGAAAGAAAAATGTTAACATTGTGGATAGTAATTTCATCAGCATTAAGTGTACTGGTGTCTACAACATCATCAAATTCTAGAAGTAAAGTCCCTAAGTCCATATCAAGCGTAAAGCTCTTGAAATTAGGCGGAATGAGGTCAGGTGAAAATATAACAACTTGGAGTAAGCTTGTTAAAGCAGTTACATTATTTCCATTCGTATCAGTAAATGCAGACTCTCCCAAATCAATAAAAGAGTTTGTTCGGCTAGTACCGATATTTGTATTTACCTTTAGACTAGTAAGGTCTTGGTTACTCAGAGTGATGAAAATAAGATTATGTTCAATTGAATGTCGATAAACACTCCCACCTGTTAAATGAATTAGTTGACTATTATTGTTGGATAAAGTAATTAGTGAAGGGTAAAATGAATCAACTAATACTGGTTCAGAAAACAGAATTTTTAACACTCCATTTTCAAGTTCAAATTCAGTAAATTCAATAACAGTTGGTCGAGTTCTATCTGGTACAAAATTCGTAGTTCGGATTGCTGATAGGTTATTTATCCTTGGCTCAATAGAATTCGAGAATAAGTCGCTAATAAGTGTACTAGAATGTGTTAACCACGTGTAGTTCAGACTATAGGCCAGTTGTAAACGTATCTTTAATTCATTAATATCAGAATCAAGTATTGTAAGAATAATATTATTGTCATTTACTTTAATACCTTCCCCACCTGTTAATTGATATGATTTGTTAGAATTTAGTGAATTTTGTAAAGTAATAGCAGTTGGTGAGAAGGTAGATTCAAGGATTGCCTCGTTAAAGGTTAAAATAATAATGAAATTATCGAGATCAAGAGAAAATTCAGAGAGATAGGGAGGCGAAGTGTCGATAAATAACATTTGGGGTCTCTCTTCAATATTAATTTCCAAATCGTTAGCAATAATGCTAAACACTTGGTTACCAGCACTATCGGTTAGAAAAGAAGAGTTGTATCGTATGAAACAGGATGATCTAGTTCGACAAAATCCACTACTAATTGTTTTTAAACGGTTCAAGTCAAAATTTGTAAGAGTAATTTCAACAATTGTTCCATTGATTACTTGCATTGAAATAAAACTGGTGAAATCAATAAAACTTGATGTAATTCCATTATCCTCTGTTAATATAAGAGCTGTTGGGTTAACGGATGATGGCAGTATAACTTCATTATAGCTAAGAATGATAACTCCAGTATTAAAATTGAACTCCAGAAACTGAACTAATCTTGGTCCAGTTCGATCAGGGATAAATGAAGAAATTTGAATTATACTGTTGGGTGATAAAGGTAGTATATTGTTACCAGCAATATCTTCTGCTAATAATTTTGTATAATATAGAAAACAATTGTAAGATGAATTACAAAGATGGTCAATAAGGTTCAAAGAATTAATATCAGATTTTAATAGAAATATTTCAATGTCTTTCTCATCTGTGTAAGAAAAATAACCACCTGTAAGTCCCAAAAATGAATAAATGTTAGCTGTTGAGTTGATAAATACAATATTGGTAATATTTAGAGTAAAACTATCCACAGGTTCATCAAAATTAAGTATGATTGTAAACGAATCAAGATTTAAGACAAAACCTAGTAATTTGGGTGCAGTGGAATCAAGAACATAGTCACTAACTCTCAGGGGTAATAATAGAGGATCGAGATAATTTGAATTGGTATCTTGGATAGCATTTTGTGCAAGATTAAGATAAGTGTTTCCACTACCAGTTGCTAGATAACGATCGGATTTTAACAGTAAAACGTCATCAGGTGAAATTGTGATATTAATCATTGTGTAAGTAAATCTAACTACAGAGGTAAATGTTTGGAATATTAAAGAAGAGGCTCCGAGGATAGAGCTGTTTTGCATAGTAAACGATCTCTCCATTACAGTAGAGCTGTCTATTGTTTCAGAAAATGTAAGTAATAGAGTGCCGACGTTCATGTCAAGGTTGAAAGAAAGAAAACGCGGATGAACATTATCAGGAATGAACGAAAACAAAATGGGAAATTCTATTACAGCAAAATTATTAGATGTATCCTCGAATGAATCAAATGAATATCGCAAAAAAGTATTACCAGAGTTTGTTCCAAGTAGAAATTCACTTTTAATAATATTCAAATCAGATTGACCAATCTGAATTGTGACTAGAGAAGAAATAACAACTGATTGAATGGCGGTACTGTTCACTAGATTATGTGAATAAAGTGGTGTATTAAAAAATGAAGAAGCAATTAATAATGATGATACATTGAGGGTATAATAGGGTACAACCTCTGAAAATTTAATGTTCAGAGATTCATTAGAAAGATCAAATGAAAATTGAATGATATAAGGTGAGGTTTGGTCTGGTATAAATAATGATACCGGGAGAAACAGCGATGGGAGATTAGTATTCCCAATGATATCAGAAATGGCGTCAGGTTCAAGTGTTAAATATGTGTTATTCGAAGAAGTAGCTAAGTTAAGCTTAGAAGAGATTTCTTCAGTATCTTCCTTGCTTAGGAATAATTCAAACAAGTTCAGTGTATTGGTTGTGTATAAAGTAGAGGATTGTAAGTTTATAGAAATTGTATAAGATCCGTTAAATGAATTGATTAACGCGACTTTTTGTGGATCGAATGTGGAAGTATCTACAACATCATTGAATTCAAGATAAATACTGTTAGCATTCAAATCAAGAATGAAAAACAAGAGTTGAGGCTTTATAGAATCCGACGTAAATACACTTACAATAATAGGAGTAATAGTAGCATTTAACGGATTATTCGCAGAGTCAGAAATAAATCCAGAATTCAGCAATAGAAAAACGTTCAAAGGAGATGTAGCAAAATCTGGATACAGTTGCAGAGAAAAATAATCAAAATCAGATAATGCAATCACTAGGATGGTAGCATTAGTCAGAAAAAAAGAACCTCCAGTAAAAGTGTGGTTAGTACCATTATGAAAAACATCAGATGAAAGTGTGAGTCTTGAAGGGATAACTGTTTCATTGTTAACGAATTCAGTTAAGTATAATTGTAAAATACGGGAGCTCATATTTAATTCGAAACCAACTGCAATAGGATTTGTTACATCAGGTATAAAAGAGTTCACGATAATTGCTAGAGGTTTAGTTAGTACACCATTTCTATTCATATCGGTAAACGCACTATAATTGAGGAAAATATATGTGTCAAATACATATGTAGCAAGATTGGATCTTGATTTTAGTTGGTTAAGGTCGTCTGAATTGATCTTAACAATGAATTTATAACTATTCTCTCCAATCACCATTCCACTTGTCAATATGAAATATTCAGTCGCAAATGACAAGTTTTTGTGGTTAACAACTAGAATTCCTGACGGAGTAAAAGACGAAAGAAGTATGGTTTCATCAAACTCCAAGGTTATCAGTCCAGTATTCATATCAAGAGAAAATTTCTGAAGGGAAGGACCAGAAATATCGTGAATAAACGCATCAACTCTTCGAGCATTTACCATCTCAATTTCAATTACTGGGTTTTGAGCAATATCGTTAATCGTGAGATTAGAAAATGAAATATATGTATTTGAATCGTCTGTAGCTAAATAGGGATTTCTTTTGAGGTCATTGAGATCGGAAATACTTAACGTCAAAACTATAGTATTAGCTTCACTTGTTCGAATAAACTCCCCTCCACTAATACGGAAGGTTGCATTGCTTCTGCTAATATTAGAAGAACTCTGCAGACTTATTTCTGTTTTGTTAAACGTAGATTCTTGGACAGCATCCGTAAAATATAAAGCAAGAGTACCTAAATTCAAGTCCAGCTGATAGCTTAATAATTCAGGTCGTGAATTATCAGAAATAAATAATGTTGCCTGTAGACCATTTCCATTTGTAATGGCTTGAACATCTTGGTTATTGTGATCATTAATTGCATGAGCTTGAAGTGTGAGGAAGGTTGTGTTAAGATTATCTAAAACTCCAATAGCAGCTTTTAAAGTTAGAAAATCAAAAAATCCCATATCAATGATAACTGTATAACCGTCTTGAGTGGAAAAGAAATCAGCTTGTATTAACTGGAAACGATTTTGAGGTATAGAATATCGGTTATTCTGAAGAATAACAGCAGTCACATCAAATGTGCTGATTAAAATTACATCAGAAAATGTTAAGTTTAGAACACCTATATTCATATTGATAGAGAAAGAAGATAACGAGGGGAAGAGACTATCCAATACAAGGTTTTCAACTTGTTTAAGAGGAATTTGGTCAATAGGATTACCAGCGGTATCAAATACAGAAAAAGGTGCGGAACGAAGAAAAGTAGTGTAAACAGAATCAGCAATAGATGAGTTGAGTTTGAGATAAGAAACTAAATGGGGAGAAAGGTTAATCGTTACATATCTTGAACCGATTTTAGGCAGATCGGCCGTAGAAATTGAGGATGCTGAGACTGTTACATTAGTTCCTCCTATCATGCTTGAATGAAGAGTGAAATAAGAAATATTTATTGAGGATACTAGAATTGATTCAGTAAAGGTGAGAATTAGAGTTCTTTCCTGTAAATTTAAGGAGAAAGATCGGAGAGTAGGTGCTACAGTATCGACTGTATAACTGCTAACATTAACTCCAGCAGACAAAGGTATTGGCTTGACATTGTTGGGTATCCTTGCAGTATCCATAAAGGCATTGCTACTCAAGCTAAGAAAAGTGTCGTAAATGCTCTTTAGGAAAGGCATAGATTGTAGTTCGTTAAGATCATCTCCAGATATGTTTACTAAAATTATGGGTCCATTAAGACTGTTGGTTGAACTAGTGGCTAAACGATAGTAAAGGGTAGCATTCCTAGAATTTTGAAGTATCAACCCATTAGGACTAAAGCTATTCGCAATTACTGATTCACTAAAAGTGATTGATAGAAGTGCCGTGTTTAGGTCAAGACTGAATTCAAGTAAACTAGGTCTTATAGTGTCATCTATAAAAGCCTCAGCAATCACTCCAAAATTACTGTGTGATGGATTACCGCTGAGGTCTTGGATCAGGGTGTTGTCCAGAATGAGATAGCAATTTCCCCTATATGTACACACCTGTAAATGTGATTGTAGATCAATTGCTTCAAAATTTGAGAGCAAAACTTCTATCTTAAATGGATTTATATAATAAGCAATGCTATCATTTAAGTCAACTCTTTCGAATGAATCTGGAATCAGTGTAACGAGTGATATAGCAGAAGAATTGAACGTGGTGATATTAATGGCATCGTCGAATTCAAAAATTAAACTGTAGTTACTTGCATTAAATTGAACAAAACTGGTCAATGAAGGTCCTAAGTTATCTCTTTGAAAAAATTGAACTGTGATAGCTGAAGTTGGATAAATCGGTTTTAACCCCAGACCCACCATATCATAAACTGTATTGTTAGCTAAGCTGAGATAACATAGGTTTTTAGTAAGGCAGATACCATATACTTTCAAAATTGAAAAGTCTGAAATATGGAGAGGTATCAGAATTACAGAATTAGCAGCTATGTTAGGGATTCTTGTGTAATGCAGGGTGTGGGAACTGGCATCGAGAGATCCATTAGATTGTCGGTCTAATAGAGTAATACCTGAAATGTTCAGCCCCTGTGTGTTTACAGTCTCGGAAAAGAAGAGGGTGAGGATATTTGTGACTGCACTATAACTAAAATACGATAATTGAGGGGTTGACATGTCTTCTCCAAAAAAGCGAACAGCTAGAGCATTTGAATTGGGAATTTCGTTAACGAGATTTTCACTAGTGTCTGTAATAGCAAGAGGGGTTAAAACTAAGTAAGTAGATAAATTACTTGCAGCTAAATCAGGCAAAGATTTAAGAACATTTTGATCATTAGTGTTCAATAAAACTGAAATAAAAGTGGCATCTCGTGAATAAGAAGAAAGATTAGTCAGTGTATATGTTGTATCAGGAGAAATTTGCTTGTTTTGCAAAGAGAACCCAAAAGCAGATATAGAGGAAACGCTCACTGGTTCATCAAAATATAAATGCATTAACATAGCATCATATTCAAAATCAAACTGCACTAAAGTTGGTCTCGTCTTGTCTGGAAGTACTGAGGTTGCCTGTAGTGCATTTTCAGGTAAAATAAATGTTGCAGGATTCCCATTTGGACCAACTGTAAGGTTGTATTGAGAAGAAATGTAGGTGTTTTGAACTGTACTACTAAAATTAGTTGTGGATTTTATAAAGTTAAGATCACTTATTTCAAGTGAAACGCGTATTATACTATCTCCAATAGCAATGATGCTGGAAGATGATAATGTAAGGTCAATTGATGAATTGAGTCGGGAGCTATGAAGAGTAAGCAATGTTACATCAAAAGTAGATAAGAGAATAGGGGATCCAAAGCTCAAGAAAAGTGCCCCTTGGTCAAGGTCTAGTTCGAAAGAAGCAATATTTGGTGTCGTCAGATCAATAAGGTATTGGGTCACCGGAATTGCGTTAGTATTTGAAATTTCCGACAAGAAATTACCATTCATATCTCGAACAGCAAATTCAAAGATTGATAAGTAAGAGGAATTAATAGATTGTATAATAGGAACCAAATCTTGAATGCTTATCAAATCAGATTCTAAAATTGTAAAGACAAGAACATCAGAGTCTTCAAAAGTTGGTACACCACCTGTTAAACGATAAATGAACTTAGAATCAAACGATGTATTTGCTTGTAGAGTGATATAAGAGGTGATGAGTGTACTTGCATTGACTGTTTCGGAGAATCGTAGGTGAACAAAAACAGGAATGTGACCGCCTTCCATAGTTAAATCAAATGAAATCAAATATGGCCGTCCTGAATCCTGAGTAAATTGGCAAGCTTGAAATGCATTCATATTACTAATAGGAAATATAAAGTTCCGATTCATATCCTGTAATGCATACTTTTCAAGGCTCATATAACTGTTGTATAATCCAGTTGCAATCTGGGGATATTTCTTTAATAAATTTAAGTCCTGGTTATCCATAAAGATTGCCAAAAGATGCGTAAGATAAGCTGAAACCTGTACGTTGGTTAATTGAACAGATAAAGAAGAACTAGACATATTTTTTGAGGATTGAAGGGTAAAGAAATTTACTGATAGTGAAGTTGAATTGACTGGCTCAGAGAAAGTCATCTCAATTAAACCCATATTCATATCGAGGCTAAAACAGATCAAGTCAACAGGTGTTATATCAGGTATGAAGGAGTTCGTTTGAATATAATATGAGATCCCAATAATAACATTATAATTCATGTCTTCAATAAGACCCGCAGTATGTGACAAAAAAGTAGAATCTTTTGAAGTAGTTAAGGAACTAGATGCCTTCAAACTATTTAAATCTTCAAAACTTAAATAAATTGATTGAATAAAACTATTATTTGAACCAGTAATGCTGGACTTAAGTGTATAGTTAGTAGTTGAATTGCTATGAAGAGTAAGACTACTTGAGTCGAAGGAAGATGATAAGACTGTTTCGGTGAAAGTTAGTTTGAGTATTGCAGAATCAAGATCAAGCGAGAAAGATAAAAGTGATGGAGGAATTGAATCGCCCTCAAAAGAAAGAGCCTGTAGTGCTTCGTTAGAAGGAATTGAAACAAGTAAATTACCTGTCATATCTCGTATTAATGTTGACGCAGCAGAAATATATGTAGTTTCCTTAGAAGTTGCAATGTTTGTCAAACGTTTCAGCTCATTTAAATCAGAATTACTGATATAAACTAACAGAATGTGATCTCCTATAGTTGGAGAAGAGAAAACACTTGCATACGTGTTATTAGTAAAATAATATTGGTGGGATTGATGAATTGAATCAGAACAACATTGAATAAATAGAGAATAAGGATTAAATGATGTAACATTCACAGTCTCACTAAAATTAAGCATGATAATACCATTGTTGAGGCTGAGAGAAAATGAGGTAAGCTCAGGATCAATCAAATCACTTGTGTGGCTGAAAACAGGAAGTGCATTGGTAGGAGAAACAGGGGATATATTATTAGAGTTCATATCTTCTATTAATAGGTCAGTAAAGAAAATAAAAGTGTTATTAGCTGAAGTTCCTACGTCATCATACCTCTTGAGCTGATTCAGATCGAAATCATTTAAGAGAATATCAAGTTTCATTACATTTTCAGTAGGTAAAGAAGCAATTCCAGTTAGCTGGTATATAAAATTTGCTGTTGAGTTAGATCTTGAATTTTGAATGTAAAGCTGAGTTATATTAAATGTTTGGATGTTAACTACTTCATTAAAGAGAAGTGATAACAAGGAAGTTGTGATATTGAGCGAGAATCGATAAAGTTGAGGCGATGTCATATCTGCGGTAAAGTTGCTAACTTGTAATGTACGCTCCCTTACATGAAGAGATTCCACATCAGCAATGGCCTCAGCTGTCACTTGTAAGAAAGAAGTGTTTTTATTTACTGAAAGTGAAGTGCGTAATTTAATAGAATTTAAATCATCCAGATGTATGTTAATTATTACAACGTACCCATCTGTGCTTTGTGTAGAACCACGTGTAAAGGTATATTTCTCTTCATTTGTTAGTGCAGGTATATTTGAACTGATCCCTAACGTAAAACGTGAATATACGATACTTGAAATATCCATCACATCATCAAATGTCAGTTTAATTTGCCCTGCATCAATGTCTAAGTCAAAATATAACATTGTCGGATGTGTATTAGGTCGGATATATGCAGTAGCAAGGATACGAGTGTTATTGCTCAATAAAAAGTTACCAGATAGGTCCCTTGTGACATTGCTAACAACTGTGGCATAGCTAGTTTCGCGTGATATAGCAAGTTGTGAGTCTAGCTTGATTGTAAGCAAATCAATATCACTCAAATACAATTTGATAGAAGTACAATCGACTATAAATGTTCTTCCAGGGTGTAGGTTATAACTGAGCCCACCAAATTCTGTAGAATGAATAAATATTTTAGAGAAGTCAAAATCATTTACTACAGGTTCCGAAAATCGGAGAGTTAATGAACCTTCGTCAATATTCATTTCCGAAAATTCTAACAATATAGGACTCGTAGTGTCTCTATAGTAGGAACTAGCGATGAGTGCGTTGTGTCCAAATTCTCGTGAGACAATTTGGAAAGGAATAGGGAACACCATATCTGAAGCCACCATCCCAGTATGAGCAATAATAGTCGAATTAGGGGTAAGAGCAATTTGCCGACATTTAAGAAGTACTAAGCTCGCTTCAATAATAGTAAATTCAATAACTGTGGAATCAATTGTAGTATCAGGAGTTATGTCAGATAATTGAAATTGAGTATCCCCGGTAAAACTTGAAGAAAAGGTGATCTGATTTGTACGAAAGGAAGTAAGCTGTATTGTCTCATCAAATGATAAAATACAAACGCCAGAATCCAAGTCAAACCAAAGAGAGATTGAATTAGGAGGTATCGAATCTGCAATATAATTATCTACAATATAGCCTAAAGCACTGTCGAATATAGGAATCAACATGTTCCCTGCAGAATCAGTTAAGAAATCTTCTCCCAATCGCAGATAACAACTACTTTTCTGAGAGCAAACTGATGGATTTGCCTTGAGAATATTAATGTCATAAGTGCTAATAGATAAATGCAGTGAACTTGTTATACCAGTAGAAATAATAGTTGCATTTGTGATGTTTACGAAGTTTAGAGTCACTCCGGGACTAGGTCCAAAGAAATTGCTGAATTTCAGCTCTTCTATAAGGATAGAATTAAGATCAATTGTTTCTGAAAAGATTAGCTCAAGTTCATTGGAACTTATATTAAACGATGCAAAACTAACAAGTAGAGGTCTAATTCGATCTCTAATAAGTATGTCAAATTGCCTAGCAGATGTAAAATTAATACCAATCAATGAATTGTTAAATGTATCGGAAGCAAAACGAGATGGGAATGACAAATAAGGAGGTTCATTTGTCATATTTACGATGCCTAACCCTTTAATAACATTCAGATCATTTTCGAGGATGTGAATAGATATAACAGTATTATTAAATTGTTGGGTCACTCCAGATGTCAAGGTAAAATTATAAATTGTCTTGTCTTCTGAAACTCCGTAAGAGCTTAGAAGAGTAAAAACAGTTGGGAAAGTTTGAGAAAATAAGATTGTTTCAGAGAATCCTAGTAATATAGAACTACTATTTAAATCTAACATTGCGAACTGAAGAATGGGATTGGTAGTGTCTTGAGTAAAAAGATTAACTTTGAGTGCGGCTTGGACAGAAATCGGAGTCATTGCATTGCCATTCATATCTAAAATAGTGTGTACTGATGTTGATATAAAAGTGTTTTGACTATTGGTTGCAAGATCGATAGAAAATTTTATTGAATTAACATCATTTTCAAGTAATAACACTTGTAAGTTAGACCTGGGCTCAAGAGAAAATATTCCATTTGTTAACGATACAACTTGGAAAGGAGAGCTAGATGAGGATTGAAGAGATATGGTACTAATATTTAGCGTGGAAATATTTACTGTTTCAGAAAAATATAGTTCTAAGACACCAAAATTTAAATCTAAATTAAAAGAAGTTAGTATAGGTGAGATTGAATCAGGAATAAATCTTGTAACTCTTGGTGCCATAGAAAGAGTCACTCCAATAATATAATTATTCCTTAAATCAGTAACAGAGTTAGTTATAATAGTGAGATAGGTATTGTCCGTTGATGTGGCAAGCATATCTCGTAGTGTTATTTCATTGAGATCAATCTGTCCTAAAAGAATTAGAGTAACCTGTTTATCAAGAGATATAATAATACTGGCTGAAGTAAACGTGTAGCTATTGTTTGTTGATGAAATATTTGGTGAACTAATAAGTGTGAAGCCAGAAATATTAAAAGAACTAGAAGATATAGCCTCGTCGAATACTAAAGTTAAAATTGCTGATGTTAAGTTCAAAGCAAAAGATAGTAAAATTGGAGGAGTTAGATCAGGTATAATTGTAGTGGCTGAGATAGTTCTGGCAGAGATTGGATTTAAGTAAATATCGTATACTGCTCCAAAATTTACATAAATAAAGGTAGAATTAGGCAAACGTCCAATTGTAGAAGCTTTGACCTCGTTTAGACTGTGAATATAAAATGTAATCAATACTGAACTATTGTAAAGTGATTGGATGAACCCTGAATGTGCTAAAGAAACGTGGTCAATAGCATTAGTAGAGTTTTGAAGTTGTATTAGTTGAGGCTCAATTGCTAAAATATTTAATAGTTCGTTAAAATGTAAGTTTATTACACCAATGTTTAAATCCAAAGAAAATATCAAAATTTGAGGTTCAGATTGATCTGCTAAATAACTTGAAGCTTGTAAAGCGAATCCATCAACAATATCGACAATTGAATTTCCATTGTAGTCGCTAACGAGAGAGGAATTGAAAGTCAAAAATGTAGAATTTTTGTCGTTGGCAAGGTCAGATAAATTCTTTATTTGATTAAGATCAACGAAGTTTAGAGATACAGTGAAAGTTGTATAATTAGAAGAAGATGTAAGAGAGGAGCTTAGTGAATATATTGTAGAGTTTTCGTCAAGTAGTTGAGTACTTTGAATGTTGAGAATAGCAGAGTTAAAAGATTTAATGTTTACGGATTCTGAAAATTTTAGTTCGAGTATCCCATCATCCAAATCTAATTTGAATGACTCTAAATTGATAGGTGTTTGATCAGGAATAACGTTTGATACTCCAATTCCACTTTCTGGTTTAATCAATACAGTAGGATTACCACCGAGATCCCTCCCTACTGCACTTAAGCTTGTCATTCCCATAATTACTACAAGGGAAAGAAATGTGTTACTCGATGATACGCCAAAACTAACATCTGCTTTTATGATGTTGAGGACCTCATCCCGCAACTTGAATGAATATATATTAAGATCATTATGAGATTGAGTAAAATATCTTACTACACCAGATCCAACAGTCACAAAATTAAGAGATTCAGAAAAGTTAGAGTGTGTCTGTAACCTCATATAATCCCCATCAAGAGTATTGAGCGCCATAACTTCGTTAAACGTGATTATTAAACAACCAATGTTGAGGTCTAAAGTAAATGCAATAATAGACGGATTCATCAGATCCTCATTAATTATATTAGCTTCTTGAGCAGAATAGGTGGAAATTTCAATTATTGGATTCAAAGAAATATCTTGTAACGTACTGGAAGATAAAGAAAGGTATCTTAGGTTCCCAATAAATTTAATTAAATCACTATCATCATCAAGTAAAGAAATTGATACGATTGTTCCATCTGAAAATAACTTAATTTCGCCACCAGTTAGAGTGAATGAGTTATTAGCAACGCTTAGATTGGTCAATTTGGATTGAGATTGTAATGTAATCTGAGTAGGATTAATACTAGAAAGTAGAATAGTATCTGAGAGCGTAAGATTAAGAGTATTAGTACTGAGGTCTAATGCAAACTTTAATAGAATTGGGGACAATAAATCAGGATCCACACTTCTAGCCTGTAGAGCATTGCCATCAGTTATTGCAATAACATTACCATTAAATGGATCGTCAAAAGCATCAGCTGCCATGGTTAAGAAAGTAGTGTTAATAGAAATAGCAAGATCAATTTGAGACTTGATACCTTGAAGATCTGAATTAAGTTGGATGTCGAGTTCATAACCATCTGAGCCCAAAACAATACTGGTACTAGAGAGCTGGTAGTAAGGACTTCGAGAACGAGAAGAGCTAGCTTGTATGATGAAAGCAAGAGGCTGAAAAGATTCACTCAGTATCACATCACTAAATGTTAACAAGAGTATACCAATATTCATGTCAATTGAGTATTCCAACAATTGAACACTTTCCAGATCTGGTATAACTAGTGTAGCCTTGAGAAAACTTAACTCGTCGATATAATTGGGGACATTATCAGATACAGATCCAGCTGTAACAAATAAATAGGTGTTCATTGGATAGGTTGCTAAGTTTGGTGAAGTTTTGAGTGTGAAAATATTACTCCGAGGAGGGAGTAAAGTAACGGTAAATAGATTATCCAATGTTACATGAACAACAACTGAACCGTTAAGAGGAGCTGATGAAGAAGAGAAATTATTACCCAAACCATAGATAGTGAATCCACCGAAATTAGCGGAGGTCAGATTAATGGTCTCTGAAAAAGTTATAATAATATGATCCCTCTCTAAATTCACGTCAAAACCAATTATAGAAGGAGAATAATTATCCTGTAAGAACACATCAGGCCGGATTGAGTTATTTGGCAAAATTTCTTGAACATTGTTAGGAAAAATCGCAGTGTCACGAATAGTAGAAGAAGAAATAGCAAGGAAACAAGAATCAAATGAGTGTGCAATTGTAGTATTCTTCAAGAGGTTGAAGTCCATGTCAGAAATTAAAACAGAAATCTCATTTGACTTGGGTTGTACTCCTATACTAGAAGAGAAAGTGAACAATTCATTGGTATTAGGTGCAGAATATAGAGTAACCCCACTTAATATAAAGCTCAAGAAAGAAATTGGTTCACTAAATGTAAAATTAATAAATCTGTTAGACATATCAAGCGAATAAGAAGCAAGTGTTGGTCTCGTAGAATCTTGAATAAAGGAATAAACAATATATCCTGGTCTCTCCAACGTTATTGCGGTGGCATGATTGTCATAGAAATCTCGAATGAACTCACTTGTAAAGCTAGCATAGCAGTTACCTCTATAAGAGCAGAGAAAAGGATCACTTTGGATAGCAAATAAGTCATCAATTCCAAGTTGGAAAGCGATTTTTCTACCAGCAACGTATAACAATGCACTGGTTTGAAGAGTAAAATTACTAAGATCATCAGTAAAGAGTGACTTTAAAGTAAAGAAAGATAGGTCAATCGAAGATTGTATGACAGGTTCATCCATCAGCAAAGTGACTATACCTGTGTTTATATCAATCTCAGTAAATAGAATAAGTTTCGGCCCAACTAAATCTTGAATTAAGTTAGTGACTGCTAAAGCTCCTTGAATTTCTATAGTTTGCATGACCTGGCCATTAAGATCAGTTATTCCCCCTGATATATAACTCAAAAAACACGTGTTATTATTTTTACACAGACGATTCACTTTAATTGTATCAATATCACCATTCAAAATCACCTCAATTATCGAAGTATTACCAGTGGTAAGAGAAAAGGCATTTTCAAATGTAAAAGTAGAAGAACCTGATACTCTACCATCATGTAGTGAAAACTTCGTCAGGTCCAACGTACGGGCATCTACTGTCTCGTCAAAGGCAAATATCATTTGAGCAATTACTAAATCGATATCAAAATTAATCACATTGGGAGGTGACAGATCACGTTCAATTGAGGAAGCAGGTAGAATAACATATTGGATAGCCTTACCAACTGTATCAGTAGCTGCACCTTCAGATATCGACAAAAAGGTATTCCCTATTTCAGTGCCAAACTCATCAATAGCTTTGATTCTATCCAGAGTTACAAGAGGTAAATAAAAATCTATAATAGCAGCATTTTGCATGGAAAAGGAAGCTCCTGAAAAGTCAGTTGTAAATTGGGGATTAGAGCTATCACTTTGTAGTATTAATTGGTCCAGAACTAGAGAAGAAACTTTAATAGTTTCTGAAAAAATAAGTCTTATAGGTTTGCCAGGATTTAAATCAACAGAGAAACTTAATAGAATAGGATCATTCACGTCACCACTAAACTCAATTGCTTGCAAGGCGTTGTTATCAAGGATTGAAACGGAAGCAACTGTGGCAAGATCGCGAATAAAACCAGAAAGTGTCGATATATAGGTTGAATTTAGTGATATAGCAAGATCAGTAACACCCTTAAAACCATCAACATCAGATTGTGATAAGCTTGCTAGTATAATGTTAGATGTAATAGTAATAGCAGAACCCCTATCATTAGGTCTATACTTAATGTTCAAGGTATTAGCTGACGCCTGAAAAGTAAGCTTACTAAAGTCAAGGGATTCAACATCAATAACTTCAGAAAATGTAATAATAAATTGACCTTTGTTGTAATCAAAGGAATAGCTCTGTAATTTGGGAGGTACAAAGTCCGAAGGAAGAGGTGGAAGTACATTGCCTAAATTTCCAATTGCATAATGCCCAGATGTATCCTGAAATGCTAATGAACTAAATTTGAAAAAGGTATCGTATACATTAACAGCAAATCCAGTGTCACGGATGGTTTCTAACATAAGTAAGTCTTCCTCACTTAATAAAATTTTCAATAATTGAGAGTTTTCAAGGACATAACTTGAAGTAAGTTGGAATACAGTGGAAAAATTCGAAAAGTAACTAAATGAAATTTCAGTCAAATTGACAAGCAATGCATTTATAGGCTCGCTGAAGTTGAAAATGAATGTAGGAACTCCATTAATTAAGTCAATTGAAAAACTAAAGAAAATCGGAATGTCGCTATCAGGAGTAAATATAGAGACTGGGAAAGGGGTTGTTTCATTGGGTCCATTGCCTGAGGTATCAAGAATTGAATAATCCTTTAATAACAAGTAAGTGATATTATTAGTCTTCGCTAAATTGTTAGTAGCTTTAATACCATCAATATCAGTTTGAGATAATAGCACATAAATAGAATTGTTAAGAGAGGAAACATCTTGAAATTCATTAAAGGTATAGCTTGCATCAGGACTAAAGGAAATAATGCTAAATCCAGAAGGTTTGATGCTAAGTAGGTTCATTGGTTCATCAAATTCGATCCTAAGAGAACCATTAAGGTTGAAATCAAAAGAAATAAGTTTAGGTGGGTTTCGATCTGGAATATAGACTTTGGCTTGAAGAGGTATAGATAAACCTAACGAAGGTTGACCGAGTATATCATAGGCTAAGCCAGATTGGTGCATGATAAAGGTGTCGTAGATAGAAGTGGCTAGATCGGTAATACTCTTGAGTTGATTGAGAAGAGATTCAGATAAAAGTACCTCTTCAATCCTGGGTCGGGATAGAACGACTTGAGCATCTAAAAGCTGTATTTGAGTACTCAAGTTATTAGTTAAGACAAGAAGATTATTCTGGAACGAACCTACTTCAATAACCTCGAAAAAAACAATTTTGAGTAGCCCTATGTTCATATCCAGGATATATTCTCGAATTTGTGGCCCATTAGTATCTTGGATAGGAGTAACTGCGATAGAATTAATTGGAACATTTGTCAGTGATAGAGATAATAAATTACCAGCAAAGTCTGTAATTCCAGTCTCAATTCGAATATAAGAGAATAATAGAAACCCTAGTGAAATGTTGGTTTTGATTGTTGCAATATCATCATCTGTTAGTTCAATAGTTACGGTAGGTGATCCAATTGGTGAAGAAACAATATGGTTTGTTAGATAGATAATATAAGTGTTGTTAGTAATGTTTTCAGTATTTTGAATTGAAATTAGTTCGTTAATGTGATCTGTAATTACAGCCTCGCTAAATTCGAGCAGTAGGAAGCCCAAGTTTAGATCAAGTTGAACATCATCAAGTTTAGGTACAGTCAAGTCAACACTGATATCGTTTGCTCTTGTTATATTGAAACCAATGAGTGGATTTCCTGCAGCATCGAAGAGGGAACCTCCCTTAATGGCGAGAAAAGTATTATTCAGGTTGGTGGCGAGGGATAGTTGTTGTTTGATGGCATTTAAGTCAAATTGACTCAAACTGATATTTAGATAATCAGCTTGGTCGCCTATAGAAACTGTACCACCAGATAGATAATAACTTACTATTGTTGCGATTGTTGATCCCATGTCGTAAATAATGAATCCAGATGGAATAAATACACGAATATCCATGACCTCTGTAAAGAAAATAGATATAACACCATCTTCTATACTAAAAGAGAAACCAAGTACAGATGGTTTAATTGTATCAAAAGTAAAGTTAGTTACTTGGAGTCCAGTTTGTAGGATGGCTGTGATACCTACACTACTAGCGTCGCGAATAATCTCCGCAGACATAATTAAGAAAGTATTGTTGACATTGGTAGCCAGATTATGTCTTAAATTTAATTGTTTAATATCAGTTGATGTAAGCCGAACTGTAACTATGTAACCATTAGAGCTACTAGATGTTCCTCCAGTTAATGTATAACTAAGTTCCTCCCCAATAGAATCAGCAACAATCGATGTACTGATTAGGGTAAGTCGGTTAGCGTTGAGAGAACTAGCTATTACAACGTCAGAAAATGAAAGGATGAGCATTCCAGAGTTCATATCTAGTGAATAGGATTCTAACACAGCAGGACTAGTATCTTGTATATGTTCAAGTACGGGTAGAGGAGAAGTGGAAGGAACAAGAGTGAGCATGTTGCTAGAAAAGTCTCGGAAAGCACCAGCTTGTGAGGATAAATAAGTGTTGCTCATTGATGTACCTATCTCATTATTTCCTTGAATAGATTGTAAATCAAATGCAGTTAATTGTATAAGTAAAGTAAGTCGAAGATTGTCAGTACTGTCAAAAATAGCCACACCTCCTTTCAAATTGTAAGAAGATCCGCCTGTAGAAGAAGAATGCAAATAAAGTTTAGTTGGAATGAATGTAGCTATGTTGACAGGTTCTGAGAAAGAAATTGCAATAATTCCAGAATCTAAATCCAGTTGAGTGAAAGTAGTAAGGATGGGTTCTATGTTATCTTGACGAACAAAACTTGCTTGAAGAGAAGTATATCCATTAATCCTAGGAATTGCAGTATCTGGAAAGGGACCAGTGCCTCTAGCTAATAGGCTTGTATATGTCATAAATGTATTGAATTCGTTCTTTGCTAGGCCAGGGGTACTTTTCAGTTGATAAATATCAATATCTAAAAGCTGTATAGAGTAGCTGTCAAATATATCAACAAGTGGTAAATTAGGAGTCTCCAGTGAGTAATATAAGGTTGAGTTTAGAGAGTTCTGAATAGTTATTTGGCTGGGATCAAGTGATCCAAATGCAATAACTTCATCAAATCGGAGGAAAAGAAATCCATTCTCAAGGTCCAAATCAAATCGAGTAACATTAGGACCATAATTATCTGGGATAAATGTTAGAGGCCGTAATTTATCTAGATCAATAAGCAAAACAACATTAAATTCCTCAATTTTGTTTCCAGACACATCAGTTATGAAGGAGTTGTGGTCAAAATGGATAAAGCAATTAAATGTAGAAGAACAGAGAGTAGAAACGTCTTTAATTTGATTAATAATAGATAATGGAATTTGTATCACTAGACTTGGGGATGAACTTTCTATCACAGTACCATTAATAATAACAACTTCGTTGACAAGGGCAATATTTTCGGCTAAAGACAAAGAAGCGAAATTTACTGACGTTGACAGCATAGTCTCCGAGAAGGATAACACCAAAATACCAGTATTCAGGTCAAAACTGACAAATTGTCCAAAAGTAGGAGCATCAAAATCTACACTAATTACAGATGCTTGTAAAGCATTTTCAAAAGTTCGTTCAGGTGTTGGGTTATTATATTCATCAAAAATTAGTCCTTTTTTGTTTGATAGGTAACAATTTGATGTTGTTAAACAGATCTGCATTCCTTTAATTCCATTTAGGTCAACATATGATAAAGTTACATATATCGTAAGAAAGTTGTCGCTGATAAAGAAAGTAGAAGTATTTGAAAGAGAAAAGTAATTTGCATCTCCAGTTGGGGAATCAATTAGCGTTATGGTAGATAAATTAAGAAATGAAGATGATAGAATTTCATCAAAATGTAAAGTAAAGTTGCCACTATTCATATCAAGTACAAATGCTAATACTCTCGGGCCTACTACATCTGGAATTACTGTGCATGCTCTAGGACTAAATATCGGCTCAAGGTGTAAACCTACGATATCCGTAATACCAGTAGATATTGTCAAGAAACCATTAGTATCGTTAGAAGCAAATATTCCAAGGGCAGATAAGTTCTTGAGTATAATAAGATCGGATTGTGAAAAGTCAAGTTTTAAAAAGGCTGTGCTTATATTGGCGTACGTAGCTAGTATAATGTAATATACATTCAATCTATCTTGCGAAGAGTATAGAGCAAGCTTGTCAGTAGAAAATGAGCTCAGACGTATTGCCTCAGAAAATTCAATAAGAAGGTAACCATATGAAAGATTAATTTCACATGCAAACAATACTGGAGCTGTAGTGTCGTTTTTAACTGAAGTAGCAGGTAGAGCATTAGAACGAGGTATAAAATTAACTTGATTGCCAAAGGAATCGCTTATAAACGAGGATTCTAATGCAACAAATGTATCATCGATTGAATTCGCAAGATTAGAAAGTTTTAAAGAATTCGCATCAAGACCAATCAGTTGGATGGTAACAAAACGATTATTGTTGCCCAAAACATTGCTTTCTGTAGTTAAACTCACTTCAAGGGTAGGGTTGGTTCTATCATTCTGAATGGAAAGACTGGAATAATGAATTGAAGGTATGCTCACTACTTCATCAAAAGTGAGAGTCAATATATCTTCATTTAAATCCAATGAGAAGAAAAGTAAAGTTGGAGAAATAGTTTCTTTAATAAAAACATTAGGTTTACATAATATAGATCGCTCGATAATAATATTTCCACTTGTATCCGCTACAGAACCAGGTAGCAGTGAGAGAAATGTTGTGTTTTCATTAGAAAAGAGAAAGGGTATTTTAGCAAGATCAGACAAATCATTTCTCGCGAATAAGACCTGTATCAGAGTATTAGCACCACCGAGCAGAATGCTATCCCGTAGGAAGTAAGATGATGTAGTAGTCGAGGTATCATTTAAAGCATAGAATCCCAAAAGGGATATTTTCAGACTAAACGGATTAACCGCCTCGTTGAATGTCATATTCAAAATAAAAAGAGTCAGGTCAATTGAACATCCTAGAATATTCGGCGGAATATCATCGGGTATATACATAAAAGCTAACAAGGCTTCTCCGTCAATAATTGAAGCCACACTTTCATTATTCATACCAAAGGCAAAATTATCAGCGATTAGGTAAGTGTTCCCAGCTTCAGTAGCAGTGGTTTGTAGAGATTTGATGTTTCTTACATCTCCTTCTGTCAACTGAATATTGACCGTAATACTTGGAGAAGAATGAGGATGAAGAGTACCACCAGTCAATCTGTATTGACTTTCAGGAGATGTGGCAAAGGGTTTATCTTGGATGATGATGTTTGTTGGAATGGTAAGTGCGCTTATAACAGGTTGGTTAAAATTTAGGATGATGAATCCATCACGCATGTTCAAAGTATAAGTTATTAGTTCAATTGCACCTGTAAAAGGAATAAGGGTTGTAACTTGTTTCGCTAAGTTGTCAGGAATGTCTTGGACAGTGAGTCCTACATAGTCTTGGAAAGCACCGGCTCCCATTATTATAAAAGTATTTAAAATATTAGTTGCAAGATTTGGAGCCAAAAGAATTCTATTCAGAGTGGTGAGGGGAAGAAGAAATTCGATCGATGACGAAATATGTCCAACAGGAGTAAGTAGAGTGCAATTTCTAAGTGATTCTTTGATCCCACCAAAAACAGTGAATGTGGGCTGATTTTGCAAGCTAATTAGATCGAGTTTTATGCTGTAAATATCAATAATTTCAGAAAAGCTCAAGGCTACAATACCCCTATCCAGATCCAAATCAAATCCAGAGAATATGGGAGGTGTTATATCAGGGTAAAAAGTTGTGACCGGTAGTGCATTCCCATCAAGAATAGGATTAATATCATTTCCAGAAATATCCCTAGCTGCAATAGCAGAGAGTGAAATGAATGTTGTGTTTACTGATTTGGCGAGATTAGGTACAGCCTTCAGACGGTTCAGATCATCTTGAGAAAGTGTAACAATGACAACTAGCCGTTCACGAACAAATATTGAGTTTCTAATACGATAGATTTGACCTGGAATGGCGATTTCATTAGATTGCAATACAAATTCAGATAAATCAAAACTACTGACATCAGTAAAATCGGAGAAAGTCAGGTTTAGTATACTATTTTGTAAGTCTAAAGAAAATTGTAATAAGTCTGGAGGAACTGTATTCAGTTTAACAAGACTAGCTAGAAGAGCAAATCTATCTCCGATACCAAAATTGTTATTTCCTGCTGTATCCATAATGGTTGCAGTGTCTGCAGTCAAATATACAACTCCAATCTCGGAAATAAGTCCCTCCACGTCCCTAATACGAGCTACATCGTCTCCAAGAGATATTATTAAAGTTAGTAATTCAAAACCAATTGCAGTACTCTCGGCTGTGAGACTAATATAAACACCTTCAGACCTAGTTTGGTAACGTTGCAGTGTAATGCCATGTGCATAGAAGCTTGCAATTTCAACTGCATCATTAAAAGTAATATTAATAATTCGATTTGCCAAATCAAGTGACCAAGATAGAATGCTTACACTTGATCTATCAGGTATTATATAATATACTTGTAAATCTGTCAAGGATGGTGAAAATATATTAGATGCAACATCAGTAATCAGACCATATCCAGAAGTCAGGTTAACATTAAGAGCAGAGAAAACAATAGATGATTGCAGTTTTAGATAATTGATTGCACTGGGTTGCAGCTCGAAAGTAATAGTCTTGTAATCGATTGTGTAAGATTGCCTAATCGGAGATGAAGTGAGAGTGAAAGAAGTTACTGTGCGAAGAGTGATCCGGGTTGCATCGAAAAAATTAGAATCTACGGGTTCATCAAACTGGAGCGTAATTAAGTTAAGGTCCAAATTAAGAATGAAATTTAAGAGAGTAGGTGGAGTTGTATCTGGAATGAAAAAATCTGAAAGTCTAGCATTGGATGGAATAATAGGGGTAACAGGATTCATATTAGGGATTGCTAAATCAGTTGTTAACTGAGAAGAAAAAGCGATAAAAGAAGAACTTCTATTAATTGCAAGCTGTGATATACTTTTAATTGAATTTAGATCAGTTTCAGATAATTCTATTACCATTTGTCTCCCCGAAGACATCGATAAATTTCCTCCAGTTAATTGGTAGAAAGTTGCAGGATCACTTTGATCCGATTGAAGAGTGATTGAAGTAAGATCAATTCTTAGTGTGTCGATGGGTTCGGAGAACACAAGAGTGAGGATGGATGAATCTAAATCTATCTCATAACCAACAAGAAAAGGAGAGTCATTGTCTGCAATAAATTGCGAAACGATAAGCCCAGGGAACTGTAAAGGAGTTGCTTCAACAGAGTTATCATTAATATCCTTAAATGCAGATGGTGAGATGATGATATAACAATTGCCCCTATGCGTACATATAAGTGGATCACGGGCGATTGTAACACGATCAGATTCCGAAAGTAATATACGTATTTCCCGAAGATTAGGAGATATTGAGTGAAGAACAGAGCTAGATGTAAGCGAGTAACTCGAAAGAGGATTCTCTTCAAATAAAGTCTGGAGCGTAATACCAGGAGGGTAAAATGAAGATCTGGAGATTGGTTCGTTAAAACTAATATTTAAAACTCCCAGTGTTAAGTCAAAGCTGACGAACTCAATCAGTTTGGGGTTCTGAAGGTCAGGTATTATACTCATTACTTGTAATCCTGTTGTCATATTTTGCAGGATGTTTCCCGATATATCTTGAATACCACCTGAGGCAAACGATAGGAAGCAGTTTATGGTAGATGAACAGATATTTAATAATTTGATACCATTTGAATCCTTATTGCTGAGGTCAATTTCAATTGTATCAACGGATTGTTGTGATGTACGTAAGGTGGAAGAAGTTAGATTATAAAGAAGTGTTGAATTGGTCATGTGATTCTGAAGAACAAAAGGTATGACTGATAATGAAGAAGGGGACACAAGTTCGTTAAAGTACAATTTAATAATATCATTCGTAAAATCAATAATAAATGAAGTTAGGAGAGGAGGATCTAAATCGTTTGTAACAGAACTGGCCTGAATAGCTTCAGACCTGGATATAGCAGCGAGAGGTGTTCCATCTATATCCAGGATTCCACCCTGTTGTACGGAAAGAAAAGTATTAGCACGTGATGTTGCAATCAAATTAAGCGTCTTCAACAGTATCCTATCGCGCTCATCAATAACAGCCTCGATTACAAGACCTGGAGGAGATAGAACAAGGGCAACTTGCAAAAACGTGTGCAAGCGACTTGGAACATCCAACTTCTGATTCTGAATGGTAAATCTAGTTATGTCCAATGTAGAAGAATTCACAACTTCAGAGAATGTTAATATGAGAGGTTGATTTACATTTAAGTCTAAATCAAATCCGATTAATGATGGTATAGTCATATCCATAGTAAAGTTGGTTGCGGGTAATGGATTAATGGAGGAAATAGGTAATGCAAAATTGTTGTTAACATCTCTAAGATGACCAGTTGTCATAGAGAGATACGTATTATCAATTGAGGCAGCTAATTGTATGTCTGATTGTAAAGAAATAATGTCAGATTCCAACAATTCAAAGACAATGGTAGAAGAATCGCGTAAAACAGGATTATCATTCGTACCAGTAATGGTGAAGTTTGAACCAGATGAAATGGCCGATGAATGTAGAGTGATGGACGTTGGGTCAAAAGTGTTTATATTTATAGGTTCTGAAAAGACAAGTATCAATATTCTTGAGTTTAGATCCAATTTGTATTCAAATAATGTAGGTGGAAATATATCAGTAAGGGAATCAATCCTAACAGCAGGAAAGGATTGGACAGAGGGATGACCATACAAGTCATATACAGTCTTATTATTAATAGTAAGAAAAAGATAAGTATTGGTACTTATTATATTCGCAATTCGAATAATATCGTAGCCTGAAATTTCTATCATGATTTCCGTGGTTGCAGGTAAATTGGAAAAGTACCGGCTTGTATTAGTCAACGTGTAACTATTCGTTGCATTAAGAATTGAAGAAGTTGAAAGTTGAAGAGTGGTGAGGTCAAAAGTAGAAATATTCACTGGTTCATTAAAGATGATGGATAAATTAACTAGTCCATTCGGAATAGAACTAAATGAATAGAGTTGAGGACCAGTCTCGTCACCTAAATAACCAGTAACAAGTAAAGGATTTTGAAGGAAAATAGCTTGAATAGAGTTGAAGAAACTATCACTAACTAGATACGTAGAGAATGAGATATATGTTTTATCAGCAGAAGAAGCAATTTCAGTATTTAACTTAATGGAATTTAAGTCATTTCGATGAAGCATTGCCATTATAATGTTACTATCAGGACTGATATAATTAGCATGATTAATTAAAGAATATTGATTCGCACTAGAAGGATTAGAGAGAAAAGTTAGTTCTGGAAGAGAAAGTGTTGAACTACTTACAGCTTCGGAGAATCTAAGTGTCAATAATCCAATATTCAGATCAAAATCATACTCAAATAAGACTGGAGCAGTTGTGTCATTAATAAAAAATGAGGGAGCCAAGGAATCATTGAAGCTAACTGTATCTAATCGATTTCCAGCCCCATCTGAAGTTAAAAAGCTCGTCGTTGTAAGAAAAATTGTTGAATTGCTCTTAGCAAAATTTCTGCCAACAACATTAAGTTCATTTAATTCTTCATTGGTGAGATTTAGTGATAATTCAATTCCAGAAGATTGTATAATATTATTAACAGCATTATAGCTCAATTGATAAGAAATGACGTTAGAAATGTTTCGGGAATTATAAAATACAATGGCAGATGTATTAATCTGAGAAAAGACATTTTCTGAAAATGTAAGATTAATTAAATTAGCATCCAAGTCAAGACTGAACGAATATAGTTGAGGTGATATTGTATCTAAAATAACTTCTGTCGCTGGAAGAGCAGAAGTGTTGAGAATTTCGTTCAATGGGTTACCAAATAAGTCAAATATACTACCATTCCCGATTGAAATAAAGGTATCAAGTGAAGATGTAGCTAGATTACTACTAGATAAGCGAAAGCTCTCATATTGAGAAATCAGCAATTCGAAGTTGATTGTAGAAGCATTGGTAATAATGTCTTGAGGCAATCCTTGAATAAAAACATATTCTGTATTTAAGCTGATAACTTGAGTGGATAGAATGTAGATGCGAACTGACGAGAAAGTATTAGGATCAACTGGTTCATTAAAATAAAATAAAATAAAGTTTCTGGTCAAGTCAAGTATAAACATTGTTAAACTAGGATTGGTTGCATCAATTGAGAAATTAGTAGATCGCAGTGCGTTGAACGTTGAGATAGGAATAAGCTCAAACCCGGAAGTGTCATAAATGGAACGATTGGAAATAGAAAGGTATGTAGTGTCAACAGAAACGCCAAGACTAGTCATCAAGCGTAGAGAATTGGAATCTTCAGAAATAAGAGAGATAATGAACTGGTGGAATAAGTTGATTACCTGTGAAATAATACCCCCGTGTAAAACAATGAATTCGGTCTCGTTAGTAAACTCTGAAGAATTTTGAAGTGTAAATGAATTAAAATTGAAAGTAGACACGTTTAGAAATTCATTTGCAACTATTACAATCCGATTAAAATTAAGATCCAAAGAAAATGATTCTATATAAGGACGAGTAAAATCTCCACTGTACTCACAAGCAAGGAGAGGTGTGATAATTGAGTTGATTGCATTATTATTCAGATCAGTAAAAGCAGTATTACTCAGAGTTAGATATGTCGAGTTGATATCAACAGCAAGACCTTCAACAGACTGAATTCCACTTATATCATGACGGGAAAGAATTTCAACTACAAATCCAATTCTGCTGGCTAAACCATCAGAGAAGGTATAACTTTTGGAATCAAATCGAATGGTAATACCAGAAGGTTTATAGTTATTAACGTCAGTTACATCATCAAATGTAAGTTTAAGGGTCATTAAATCAATATCCAGTCCAAAACAAAGCAGATTAGGAGAAATAAAGTCAGCAAGAAGTGTTTGTACACTGAGAGCTGATGATGAGGAAATTTGTAAATTAAAATTGTCAGACATATCTACAAAGGCGTTTGCATCAATAACTAAATGAAGTCTCTCTGGCCTATCGGCAAGACCAGGTGTAAATTTAATATTTGCAAGATCTAAAGAATTTACCATAAGAAGAAGAACCTTGGGATTTAAAATATCTTTTAATGGATTAGCTCCGTGTGAGAGTCTGATGGAAATACCCCCAGAAGAGGAGGATTGTAAAGAAATTGCAGAATAGTTAATATAAAGAGGAGAAATTGGCTCTGAAGCTTCAATTGAAAATTCTCCTTCCTCCAAATTAAATGAGATGAACCTAGTTATTTCTGGTTTGGAAGTGTCAGGTATAAATAAATTAGTTTGGATAGGGTTAATTTTGTCCTCTCTAAGGTCTGCAAATTGCCCGTCCGTATCCTGAATTAATGCACCCGTGTTGATTAAGAATGTGTCGTTCATAGATGTCGCAAGAAGGGAATTGTTTTTAATCAAAGTGAGATCAGAGGAGGCTATTGCGAAATTTACTGAAGTATCATCAAAATCTGTAACACCACCAGGTGATAGAGAAAATTGCACTGTTGAATTAAAACGATTTTGTAAAGTAATTTCTTCAGAATGAAATGAAGAAGATAAGATTGGTTCATCAAATATGAGTTTGATTTCGCCACTGTCAAGGTCAAACTCGAAAGAAATTATTAGTGCACCAGTTAAATCAACAATAAATGTTCTAGCATAGCTGGTGGCGCTCAGAACCAAGTTATCTCCAAGACCAATAACTGGATTACCAGCAACATCAGTGACAAAGTCAGCGGTAAATCTGGCAAAACAAAGAAAATTTCTCAAACAAAGTTCAGAATCGGACTTTATGAAGTTAATATCAGTGTCAGTTAGTTTAATAGTTAGTAGAGAACTAATGCCACTAAGAACAGTACCACCACTGAGAGTGTAAAACGAGAAAGGTGTCAGAAGTGGACTCTCTCGAGCTTGTAGAGAAATAGCAGTGATATTCACAGAAGAAGGGATTATTGCTTCATTGAATCTTAAATTTATAGTATTCTTGACAAAATCGAAATAAACAAATTCTTCAAATACTGGTCTTGATAGATCAGAATTTATTATAACAGATAAAGACGAACTTGTGTTTATGGTATTACCAAAAACATCCTGGATAAGGTTGGTACTCCAAGTAGAAAAACAGGTTCCATTCTGACGGCAAAAAAGCTTGCTTGTCAAAACATCAAATTCGTCATTTAAAAGTTTAATAGTAATACGGTCATTATTTGGACTAACGGTTATTGTTTGGTTGAAGTTAAATAAATCAGTAATGTTAGAAGAGTTAAAGAAGAAAATTGAGGATATTTCCAGCGAATAGCTAACAACTACTTCATCAAATACAAGCATAAGAGCGGTGTTGTTAAGATCCAAATTGACAATAAGGAGTCTCGGTGGGGTGGTATCTAGAATGAAAGTACAAACTTGAAAAGAAGACGTTGTGTCAACAGGATATATGAAGTTACCGCCTAAATCTTTAACAAGTAAACTGGAGAAACTTATAAATGTGGAATTTATATCATTGGCAATGAGATATTCTCTATTGATGTTGTTAACATCATTTGAAGACAATATCATTGAAAGAGAAATAAACTCTACCCTGGTCAGAGAGAAAACTTGTGTTAATGATACAACTGACATTGGTTCTGAAGCTGCATTTTGAAGAGAAATTGCCTGTACAAAAACAGAACTCAAATCAATAGATTCAGTAAAAGTTAAATAAAGTGTTCTAGTATCCATATTTAGAGAGAAACATGTCAAATTTGGTCTGAGGGTATCTATAATAATTTCACTAGTAGGAAGTGTTGTGAGGGAAGATGTAATAAGATTGCTCCCAAAGTCAGAAACAGCACCATCTCTGAGAATTATTATTGTTTCGTTCACTAGTATTGCAAAGTTTGGAATATCTTTAAAGAAAAACGTGTCATTTGGATACATTTGTATGGCAAGATTCAATCCTGAATTTGAAGTTAGCTTGCTGTCAGAAGTGAGGTCAAATATTGGAAATAAAGAGGTGCTAGTAATAGAAATCAAATCTATTCTAAGAGACGATGAGCTAACAGCTTCGCTGAATGTCAGCAAAATAACGTCATTCTGCCTATCTAGAGAATACCGAACTAGATAAGGCACGGAGAAGTCTGGAATCAGTTGGGTAACTGGAAGTGCTTGGTGAGATGCAACGTTAGGATTACCAGCGTTATCTGATGCTACATTTGATGATAAGTTGATAAAGGTATTGAGTAGATTGGTGGCGATGAACGGGTTGATTTGAATATCTTCAAAGTCATTAGGATGGATAAAAATTTCCACAGTATTATTGTCGGCATACAAAACTGTACTGAGGGTAGTTAGATATACAGCAGTTGTTTGAGGGGTATTTGAAAGAGTATTTTGGAGTATAATATTGCTCGGTTGTACACTAGATTTATTAACAACCTCGGTGAAGGCGAGAGAAAGTCGATTGTTTGATAGGTTCAGAGTAAAGGAGGAGAGTAAGGGAGGAGAGGTATCAGCGGTATAACTATAAACTTGTAAAGCTCTACTAACGGGGATAGGGAGTATTTGATTAAGTGCAAAATCTTTTACAAGAAAACGATCAAAACTGATAAATGTATCATTACCCTCAGTTGCCAAATATTCATTAAGCTGCAGGAAATAAATGTCTGGTGGAGTTAGTGCTATATTTACCAAAAATCCGCTTTGTGTAGAAATCAAATTAGATGAAAATAATCTGATATAATTGTTCGAGATATTGGATGAAGACTGTATTACGATGGAAGATATGTTAAAATTTGATAATGATACGCCTTCTGAGAATGTCAGCGAGAGAATGTTCGAGTCCAAATCTAAATCAAAAGAAGTAAGATATGGGAAAACCATGTCAATTATGAGTCCAGATACCTGTAATGCATCAGAATTCAATATAGATAATAAAGGATTGTTGAATAAATCTCTGATAAGAATGTTCCCAGGGATAATGCTAAGATAGGTATTGGCGATATTAACCGATAGAAGACTAAACGCTTTTAGATGATCAATATCACTTTGTTGTAGATAGCCAGTAATTTCAGTACCCAAAGCGGAAGAAGTTGCATTAATTCCTTCGGCGAGGTTGAAAGTTTCTGAGGCAATGAGGTAATGGAAGGCACTCTGCAATTTTATTGAAGATAATGAAAGAGTAGAAACATCAACTGCTTCTGTAAATATAAAGACTATTATTCCTAGGTTAACATCAAGTTGGTATGAAATAAGTTCCGGTATTTCTACATCAGGATAGAACACAGACACTCGAAGTGCAGATTGGGAATTGATAGGAACGACTGTTTGACCACTAGTGTCTAATATTGCACCCGGAAGAAGTGAAAGATAAGAATTATAGATGCTAGTGGAAAGGTTTCGAAGCAGTTTGATAGAATTAAGTAAATCATCAGATATTCGAAGGGTTACAATTAAATCAGAAATATCCGAAACCACATATGATCCAAGAAGAGAGAGAGATTCAAATTCAGTATAAGAACTATTCTTCATGGATTGCAAGAAGAAATAAGATCCATTGAATGAGGAATAATTAACAAACCCTGAAAAAGTAAGTACAAGAGAAGCAGTATTCATGTCAAAAGAAAACTCCGTTAAAAGTGCATCAACTACACTTTCAGCAAAAAAGATTGCAATTATAGCACTTCTATCAGGTATAGGAAAGATAGAGTGATTGGAGTGGTCTAAGAATGCGTTATTTTCCAAACTAAGGAAAGAATTCGATAAACTGGTGGCAAGTCCATCCAAAAGCAAAATATGGAAAATATCATCATCAGATAATTTGATCGTAATAAATTGACCGTCTTGACTAAGAGTGGTAGAATCTGTCAAAGTTCGAGAGATAGTAGCTTCAACAGCATTTTGAATAGTAACAAGAGAAGCATTGAATGTAGAAGATCTTATAACATCATCAAATGAGAGGTTAAGAAGACCATTATAAACATCTATGGAAAAACTAACTAGAGAAGCATTCAAATGATCAGGAATTATCCTTACAGATTGTGTAATATCTCCAACAGGAGAAATATTGACCAAATCGTAAACAGTACCATTCTTGAGTGTGATCAAGGTATTGTACATAGAAATTCGAATTAAACTGTTTAATTTAATAGCGATAATATCCTGATTAGATAAATAAACCGTTAATTCGCTATTTTTATATGAAAATATTGTGAATAATCCAATGATAGGAATGGAAAAATTAGTTGAGGGTTCCGTGTGGAGAAATACTTTAGAAATATCAAAGGTTGTAATATCAATAGGTTCATCAAAAGTAAGCCCGAGAGTGTTCAAGCTTAAATCTAAAGTAGATGTCAAAAGAATAGGTGGATTACTATCGGATGTGAAGTTAGAAACTGACAATCCAGACACTGGGACTAAGTACTGTGGGAGGACCGCCAAATCTTGGGCTGCATTGGATAGCGCTGATAAATAAGTCGTATTGGAACTAAAAGCAAGGTAATTAAATTTTAAGCAGATTAGATCTTGATCTGAGATAGAAATTTGGACAGTGGAAGTGTGAGAGCTCAGTACCACTCCTCTAGACAGAGTATATCTATCGCTACTATTAAAGGTGAATTCGAACTTTTGAATAGAAATTGAAGTAAGATTGAAAGTGTCAGTATTTATTGGTTCACTAAAAAATAAAGTAAGGAGACCTGTATTTATGTCAAGATTAAAAGCATCAAGTGTTACTGAAGTTGTATCTAGAATAAGGATATCAACAAGTTTTCCAGGCGCCCCAAATACAGGGAAGTTCAGATTACCAAGTAAATCTTTTACAGTCTTTGTTCCAACTGTTATGTAACAAGTACTCCTGCGAGCGCACAAGTAGATATCGCGCTTGAGAACTGATAAATCCAATTCCCTGAGCGTAATATTAACAGAGTCACCAGTAAAGAGATTCAAGTTCCCACCAGTCAGTTGTAAATACTCCATAGGATATTCAAACATGCTTTGCAGGGTGACATCACTGATGTTAAATGTGGTGATATTAACGTTCTCAGAGAAAGATAATAATAGAAAACCAGTTTCAAGATTAAAACTTTTGAAGGAGACTAGAGTGGGTCCAGTTATATCTGTAGTATAGTTATCAACTGAAATAGCTTGGTCAGAACGGATTTCTTTAACAAGTAAGCCAACCATATCACGAACAAGATAAGAAGAAAATGATATGTAGCATTGGTAAGAAGTGGTACAAATCCCATTTAACTTTAATTGGTTTAAGTCATAATTACTCACTTGTATATAAGTATCTGGAGAGACAAGGGAGCTAACTTCGCTGAAGAGAGATAGTGAATAATATACAGTTGCGTTAAATGAAGAAGACTGAAGAATTAAAGCACTAGTATTAAATAATGCTACATTTACGCTCTCGTCAAAATAAAGTGCTATTACCCCAGTATTTAAGTCAAAATTAAATGATAATAACATAGGATTTAACGTATCATTATTATATGCAGTAACTCTGAGAGCAGTACGAGGCTTAATGGCAATGACAGGATTCTCACTAACATCAAATATGAAGTCATCAGTTATACTGATAAAGCTATTTTCGACATTCGTAGCCAGATCATCTAAAGCTTTGATGTTATTCAAGTCTTCTTGACTAATCAATAACTTGACAATTGAGCCATTAGTTGAAATAATGCTAACAGAGCTAAATACGTGTGATTGGGAAGGGGAACTAAAAGAATTTTGTAAACTACCCTGAGTAATATCTAGCGAGGAGACAGATACTGACTCAGAGAAATAGAGATAAAGTTCACTTCGGTTAATACGAAGATCAAAACGTTGAAGAATAGGTTTGGTGGTATCTGGGATCACACTCCTTGCTTGTAATGCAGCATTAACTGGTATGTCATTGATAACATTATTCTTCAAATCAATTAGAAATTCTCGAGGAAATGCTAAATATGTATTATCTAATTGGGTAGCAAGAGTTAATAGCATTTTTATCTTGTTTAGATCAGTCAAGCTAAGTATAATTTTAAGGATATTGTTCTGAAGTTGTTTTGAACCCCCAGTCAGTGTATATAGTGTAGAATTAGAAGTATTATTAGATAGAATTGTTATCAGATAAATATTGACACTAGAAATACTAATTTCTTCGGAGATTGTAAGGCTAAGAATTCCCTGATCTAGATCTAAACTGAATTCATCAAGGGTGGGCTTGGTGAGATCGGCTGAGTGTTCAGAAATCTGTAAACCATTTGTATCTAAAATAGGATCAACGGGATTCTCATTCATATCTTTAATAGCCTGGGAGGTTAGCGAAAGATAGGTAAGTAAGGTAGTAGAAGCAAAAGGGTGTAAACTTTGAATAAATTCATAATCTGAAAATGATATATTAAATACAACTTTGTCCGAGTTTATAATAGGTAGAGAGCCATTCCTATTCAGTACAATAAAAATGTCGGAGTTGGATCTGAGTTGAGTTTGTTGAATCATAATACTATCTAGTTGCAGGGTAGAAACATCAACTATTTCTGAAAACTGCAAAGAAATTATTAAACCAAATAGATCTTCAGCTGGGGAAGAGAATGAGAATGATTCTAGATGTGGATTTGTTGTATCCATTATAAAAGTAGAAACACGAATAGCACTGTCAACTGGAATACCTGTGACCATTTGGTTGAATAGGTCAGTTAATAATAAGCTGGTTACAGTTAGATAAGTCGAATCACTATTAATTGCTAGTAGTTCTTTGAACTTCAAAAGATTAAGATCAGTATTGCTGATATAAATAAAAATAAGATTACTATCCATTTGAAGGACGCTTGCATTTGTTAGTCGCACACTAGTATTTCCTGATACATTATTTACTATTGTAATATGTGTAATATCAACCGATGAAGCAGATATAGGTTCGTCTAATTGGAGGGTGAGCAAACCAATGTCCATATCCAAGTCAAACGCAGTAATAAATGGTTTTGTAATATCAGGAATTACAGTACCCATAAAACTTTCGCTGGCACTGATAATAAATGATGGATTATTATATAGATCAAAGACTATTGAAGATTCAAATGAAATATAAATCTTAGTTTCTACACTGGGCAAATGTTTTATGGAGTTAACATCATAGAGACTCAAAGAAATAGTAATAGCGTTTGCATAAATATTATCGGTAAACGACTGATTAGAAAGTGTATGGTTAAATAATGGCACTGTGAACAGCTGGATACGAGAGAATAAGAGAGTGCTTACATTAACCGTTTCAGAAAATGTCAAAATTATTAAATCACTTGAAAGATCTAGTGTAAAACTACTGAGAGATGGTCCAAGATTATCAAGCACAATAAAACTGGCAACAAGTGCACTGCTCGAAAGTAAAGGTGTTGATAAAATGTCATTAAAATCAACTATAGCTCCAAAGTCGGATACAAGAAATGTCGTTTCTTTAGAAATAACAAGAGTAATATCATCTTTGAGAGACTTGATATCATAAATACTCAATATTGCTGACACAACGAGGTTGTCAGACGTTTGTACAGAAGTGTAGGACTTGAGGTTATGGTATGAAGTTTGTGAGTCGCGACTATATTTGTTCTGTATAGATAGTCTAGAAATATTCAAAGTTTGTGCTTGAACAACCTCAGAAAATGATAGATTAAGATAACCTGTGTTTAAATCGAGTGTAAAGTTAGCGATAAGAGGAGAAGTCAAGTCTTCAGCGTGAAAAGATGACATAAAGGAATTGTTAAAAGGAATTTCTGGGAGTGGGTTATTATTCAAATCATAAATATTATTAGGAGGAAGAGAAAGAAAGGTGTTAGTTGGGCTGGTACCTAATTCTTGCATCAATTTAAGTTTATTTAGATCATACAGTGTCAAGAGTAATTCAAACTGCACTGCACTACCTAAGGGATAGAGAACACCCCCTGTGATAATAATACTTTCAGTCGGATTATGATTTCGATTTTGAAGAAGTATATTAGTTATAATAAAACTAGAGATATTAACTGGTTCATCAAATAAGAATGTAAGTTTTTCGGATGTTAAATTAAGTGAGAATTGTTTTAGAAGAGGTGGAGTTAAATCAGGAATGAACTGCGTTACTAACATAGCATCTGTAGATACAATGGCTTTAACTGGTATATTTGAAACATCCTTTACAAGTTCAGAAGTCACAAGGATATAAGTGGTATATTTAGAAATAGCAAGCGAAGATAATATCTTGAGAGCATTTAGATCAGATTTTGAAATTTTGAGAGAAACGAGTATACCGTTTCCAGTAAGAAGAATTCCGCCAGTTAGCTGATAAAAATTATTAGAAGTAGAAAGTGTTTGGTTGTTTAGAAATGTTATTTCTCTTGGATCAAATGGTGAGAATACATCAACAACATCATTAAAAGTCAAATTTAGTATTTCGGTGTCTAAGTCTAATGAGAACGAGGATATAGAAGGCTCAGTTATATCACCAAGGTAAAGCAATGTCTGGAGAGGAGAAGAAGCTGGAACAGGAGTGAGCTGATTAAGTTGAGTGTCAGTAATGGCAGAGCTTTCTGCAGAAAGGAATGTTGTATCGATGGATGTTGCTAGAGTAGTGAGAAGCTTAATGCTCTCGAGATCTGGCAATGATAGGGATATAAGAATGTTGTGATGATCTTCAGATAGATATTCAGAGCTTGCAGAATTAAGAGAGTAAGATTGGTTACCACTAGAATCTGAATGCAATTTAAGAGAAGATAAATATAGAGAATTCAAGTCAACTGGCTCATCAAAACTCAATACAATATCTCCGTTATCAAGGTCGAAACTAGAAAATGCCACCAACAAAGGAGAAGTTAGATCGGGAGTAAAAGTACGAATTCCAACTGTTTGATTTGAATTTGGATTAGGATCAATATTAGCATCATAAATGAATGCTTCTTTAATTGTAAGATAAGTATTATATATATCGGTAGCTAGACTAGATTGGGATTTAATTATACTAATATCTGTAGAAGAAAGTTGCAACACTATTATCACACTGGCCTCAATCCCAGATAATACACTAACTGTAGTCAGCTGAACAAACACAGTTTCATTAGTGGATGTGGCTGAACTCTGAAGAGTTAGTTTGGAGGGATCTCTATTGAGAGGCGTAATTGGTTCATCAAAGGTTAAAATCAGTATTCCAGTATCCATGTTTAAAGAAAAACTAACGAGGTTAGGTTGAGAAGTATCTGAACCAAAAACATCAGGGAGTAGATTAGTCGATACTACAGGATTTCCAGCCATATCCATTATAAAAGCAGAAGGCATCCTTAAAAGACACAATGGTCTTGCTGTACAAAGTTGAGCATGGGCTTTAATGTTGTTGAGATCATATAGTGATAATCTTATTGTAATTGACTGTCCGTTAGGATCAAAAACATATCCACTGGTGAGGGCATAGGTAAATCCACTTTGTGAATCAAGAATAATTCCGGAAGGAGTAAAAGTATTAGTCCTTACTGACTCGTTGAATCTAAGTCCAATAAACCCAGAGTTCAGGTCAAATATTGAAAACATAGTGACAATAGGAGGGCTTACATCATTTACGAAGAACGAGTTTGGGAGAGGATTGCTCAAGTTTCTCGGAACAACAAAGTTATTATTGGTATCCTGAAGCAAAGTTCGTGGAAAGCTGATAAAACAATCAAACAAGGAAGTACACAATCTATTTAGATAGATTATGTTCAAATCAATTGGATTGAGTTGTATTGACAGAGTAGGGCCATTAAGAACATCTAAAACAATTTGAGACTGTATTGTTAGGTTGAAAGTTAGTATATCCACCAAACTGTGATTATGTAATGTGATTTGTGAAGGGTCAAAGGTAGAAATCTTAATAGTTTCACAGAAGTACAATTTGATTTCACCTGTATTAAGGTCAATTCCAAAACTATCCACTTCAGGGCTTGTTGTGTCCTCGGTGAAGTTAGAAACCAAAATCGCATTCTGTGGAAGCAATGATAATATAGGGTTGCTGAATTCATCACTTATTGCATTGGTTGAAATAATGAGATATGAAGAGTTAGTGGAATTGGCGAGATCTTCGAGTGCCTTGATGTTATTAAGATCAATATTGCTCAAATGTACTGTAAAGGATTCCAATTCACCAAATAAAGACTCGCTGGGTTCAGTCAATGAATAGCGTGTAGAAGTATCACTGTCATGGCTAAGTAGAACAAACAAGGAAGGCACAAAAGAAGACTGGTTTATAGACTCGGAGAATGAGAGCATCAAATCTCCGTTATCTAAATCTAAATTCCAGCTTAAAATCACTGGATGGGTGACATCTTTTACGTAATTTGAAACTTTCAATGCATTAGGATGGCTAATCCTGGTAATTGGATTCCCGGCTACATCAGTGATGAAAGATGGTAGAACGGTGAGAAAGCTTGAATCAATAGATCTGGCTAAGTCTAGATTATCTCGCACTTGGTTGGCTTGATATGAATTAAGTTTAAATATGAGCACTATATAAACATCGCAAAAGCAGGTATCACAGTAGCAGGCTAATGTAAAAATGGTGTACGGTGTTGTATAGCTACCAGTGATAATAATTGATTTACTAGTGTCGAAAGAAGATTGTGAATGAGAGAGAGAAAGTGAGTTAAAAGTTAAAGAATAAATATTCACAGCTTCACTAAATGTTAGATTAAAAGTCATTTGGTTGGTATCAAGAGAGAAGCCAGTAAGTTTCGGTTGAAGAGTATCTGGAATAAAAGTTTTCACAGCAATGCCAGATTGATTAAACTGGATCGGGTTCGAATTTACATCAGTTATAGCATGAGGTAATAGACGAATGAAAGAATTAAATCGATTAGTTGCAAGTTGGTTATTTAGTTTAATTGAATCTGCGTCTCTCCTCGTCAGATTAATATAGATCAAATCTGAAAGTAAAAGTGAAAAGTTATTAGAAGTCAATTGGTAAGAGATAGAAGAATCATTTACATTAGATTGCAAAATGATACCACTGATATTAATCGAACTAGCTAGTACTATTTCATTAAAAGATAAAGTAATCGACTCGAAGCTTAGATCGATATCAAAACCAAACAAAAGTGGACCAGTTGAATCTGGAATATGTGAAGATGCTTGAAGTGTATCACCAACAATTTGGTTTCCAAAAAGATCCAATATCATTCCACCAAAAAAATTAATATAAGAATTGTAAATACTGGATGCTAAATTTTGGTGAAGACTTAAGGAGTTAAAATTATCTGGGCTTAATTTAATATTTATTAAAATTCCATCTGGATCATTAGTGCCTGAAGGAGACTGTAAAACGACAGATGGGTTGGAGAGGGTGAGATTTGGAAAAATTGCAATAAAATCTATTCTCAAAGAAGAAGCCAGTACAGGCTCATCAAAGGTTAGTATTAGAAACTGTGATTGAAGATCAATTTGAAAGGAATCGAGAACTGGAGATAATGAGTCTAGCTCTAAAAGAATTTTAAGAGGAAAAGATGGACTAAGTTCTTCAACCGAATTACCATTCATATCATCAGCTGTTGAAGAAGTTAATGATATATAAGCTGATAAATCTAACCGGTTTGCGTTATATAGAGCAAGCTTTATAGCATTTATATCCTCTATTCCAAGTTTGACCTCTACCAAAGTACTATTTATTGTAGAAATAATAGAAGAATTAGAAAGTCGTCTCGAATTGTTGAGAGAGTCAGATGTTCCTTGGATAGTAACATAAAGTGGATCAACTGAAACTATAGATATAGTTTCAGTAAATTGAAGCTGTAATATTTCAGATATCAAATTGAGGGTTGAATTGGCTGTAAGTTGAGGAGCTGTACTATCTGGTATAAAAACAGCAACTTGAATTCTAAATGCAACGTCTATTTCAGATGCATTGTTACCAGCAAAGTCCATTATTGTGCCTGCTTGGATTGATATAAACGTGTTCGACTGATCGGTAGCAAGGATAACATTCTGTTTTAAGGAGTTTAAGTCATCAGTATTAAAGTAGATCGTAACACCAAATGTCTTATTAAAAACAACTGCCTTAGAAGTAGAAATCGTGACATTGGACAAAGTTGAATCTTCAAATAGAGTAATGCCATTAAAGAGAAGTGAATTAATATTTACAGGATCACTGTAAGTCAGATTCAAATGACCGCTGTCCATATCCAAGCTAAACTGTAGAAGTGAAGGAATTATTTCATCTAAAATAACATTCGAAGCTTGAAGCCCATTGCCATCAGTAATAGCAAGAATATCTATTCCAAGATAGTCATCAATTAGATCAGCCCTCACAATAATGAAAGTATCGTTTTTAGAATTGGCAATATGAGGATTTAAGTTGATATTGTTCGTATCGAGAGAATCAAGGTGTATGGTGAGGAAGTGAGAGTTGTTGCTTAATGTATAGCTGTAAGAACTGAGAACAACAGTAGCACCTGGAATAGCAGTACTCGCAGACTGAAAACGAATTGCTTGTGGAAAGAGAGGAGAGATCGTACGAACAATGTCTGTAAAAGTCAAAATAAGCTGAGAAGAATTGAGATTCAATACAAAGGAAATAAGTGAAGTTCGTATATTGTCAACGACAACTTCAGAAGAAATTAGAGGAGTCTGAAGCAAATTGAAGTTGTCATACATATCAGGAATTAAACCATATTCAATTGATAAGTATGTATTGTTTATGTTCGTAGCAAGATGCTGATTTAATTTCAAAACTTGCATATCGTCAGTACTGAGTAAGATATTCACAAATTTAGTACCATCTTGAGAAAGAATCCTTCCAAATAAAACTTTATGTATAAAGCGAGGAAATGTTCCGTTAGAAAGAAAGAGAAGTCGCGAGGTATTCAGTAGGACAGATTGAACAGGCTCGTTAAAGGTTAGTCCCAAAATATCCATAGCAAGGTCAAGGTGAAAATCAAAAAGTATCGGAGAGACAAAGTCTGATTTGAAAACTGAGACTTGAAGTGCATTATTGGGTGATATTGGGAGAACCTGGTTTTGAATAAATGCTTTATCTTTAATTAAGTTCGAAGTGTGTGATAGAAAAGTAGAATTACGATCGTCAGCAATGATATTAGTTGAGAGACGATCGAGATCTTGTCTGACCAGTGTGAAGATAAGGAAGGGCGAGTCATTAGAATCAGAAGTTCCTCCAGTGAGTGTATATGAGAGACTGGACTCGGAGTTTACTTGAAGAGTTAGAGCAGTTGGATCAAATGAAGATACGTCAATGGGTTCGTTTAAATATAATGTTAAGCTCTCAAGTGTGAGGTCTAAATCAAATGCTATCAACGTTGGTGAGAATGTATCCTGAAGTATATTCTGAACTAATATTCCAGGTGAACCAGAGCGTACTGAAACCAGTGCATTACCAAATACATCTGTAATAAAATGTGATGGAACTGAAATATAACAGTTAGCTCGAGAATTACACAGTCTGTCTTCATTCTTAATAGAAATGAGGTCATTATTATTAAGAATAATAGTTACATTCTGTTCATCTGAGGATATGCTGGAATATCCTCCTGTAAGTTTGTATGATGAAAGAGGAGTCTCAAAAAATGACTGAAGTGTCAGTAGAGAAATATTGATTGAGCGTAGGTCTACAGGTTCGGAGAAAATCAACTCAATAAGTCCATTCTGCAAGTCTAGTAACTCAAAGGCAATTAGAGTTGGAGAAGAAATGTCTTGAATTACTTGGCTAGCCTGGAGTGCATCACCATTTCTTCGTCCTAATATATTGAGGCCAGAGGCATCTAGTATAGTATTATTTGTAAAAATTATATAACAATCAGTAATGTTAATGCAAACGGGTTGTAACCGTAGCTTGTTAATATCACTAGGTTGAATAATGACAGTTAGCAAAAAGGCATTTAAATACAAGCTTTCAGGTTGTGTTAGGGGGATACTATTGTTACTAGATATCGCTTGCTGAAAGGATATTTGAGTAATGTCAAATGAGGAAATGTTAACAAACTCACTGAAGGTAAGTAAAAGAATATTATTTGTGTCAAGGTCCAATGTGAAATTAAGCAATACAGGTGGTATAATATCAGCGATTATAACATTAACTTGCTGAGCGTTAGTTTTAGGAATAGCTTGAATAGGATTACCACTGTTATCAGATAGTAAATCTGATGAAATTGACAAGTATGTTGTCTCTTTGTTGACAACGAGTTCTGGGAATGATTTTATACCGTTGAGGTCAATTGAAGTAAAGTTTAATCTTATTAATAGTCCATTAGGACTGGAGTACTTTCCCCCAGTAAATTTATAGGATGAGGTAGGATTATACCTGTTATTCTGTAATTCGAGATGGAGAGGGTCAAAAGTAGTGAGATTTATGGGTTCCGAAAATGACAAGAGAATATAGCTATCAGAGAAGAAAACTGAAAAAGATTCAAGTGTTGGTCTGGTGTAGTCAGGAGTAAATGTGTTGACTTGTAAAGCGTACTCGGGTAAGATTGGCAACACTTGATTCTCAGAATAATCCTGAGCAAGTGATGAAAGAATAGAGATAAATGTGGATACAGGGGATGAAGCTACATCTTCAATTAATTGAAGCTGTAAGAAATCATTACTAGTCAATGTCAAGGTGACTAAGTTATGAACTAAATAAAATGAAGTTTGTGAATCAAGTGTAATGGAACTGGAAGCTTGATCCCTGGCACCAAAGAGACTAATAAAACCTGGTTTAAAAGTGGCTGAAACGATATTCTCTGAAAAGGTAAGATCAAACTTAGCGCTGTTCATATCCAGATCAAATCGAATAATTTCTGGTTTAATCAAATCAGCAGTGTAGAGGATCGGTTGTATAGGGTAAGAGAGTAAAGCAGTAAAATTGTTTCCGGCTGAATCCTGCACTAAGTTAACATTTGGAGACATAAAGGTAGTCGCATGGTATAAACCGATAGGGATTGCAAGAACGATCTTTGATAGGTCGTCTAAAGAAACATTAACTCTAACTTGAGTAGGAGAAATAAGTGAATGTAAACTATCATTAAGGGCAATAGATATGTTAGACCTAGAGTTATTTGTATCAAAGAGAACAATCTTTGAAACGTCAAAGTTTGCTAGATTTATTACTTCATCAAACGAGAAAATGAGGTAGAGAGGTAAAACTATATCGTGGGAACTAGAAGTCTGCATTTGAAAAGTGTAAGAAATTAACACGGGGCTAGTGACATCAGGTTTGTAAACTCGAATTAAGTCTGAGCGATATTCAGAATTAATTGGATTACCAAACAAATCTTGAATAAATGTATCAGGAAATGAAATAAATACATCAGATTCATCTGTAGCGAGAGTGGGATCATCTTTCAAACGATTGAGATCGGCCCTGTTCATGAGTATTCCAATACTTCTGGCATTAGCAAAAACAACGGTTCCAGATGAAAGAATTACAGAAGATGTTGAGGGTGAGACTAATTCAATTGATCTAATTTCAAACTTATCAATATTTATGATATCATTAAAATTGAACAAAATTATACCTTGGTTAAGGTCTAAGTCAAAAGAGCCTAACGATGGTCTAGTAACATCAAGAGAAATATGACTCACTCTAAGTGATTTTGCGATTGAAATAATAATAACTGGATTAGAAAAATAGTCAAACGTTGAGTTGGTAAATACTATGATCCGCAATTCGTTAAGGAAATAATCAATTAAGTGTAAATCTGGATATTCTTCTTGTGTTATCGACAGCGAACGAAGGGTAACTAAAAGATCAACAAAACCGGCTAAAATGTATTTCAATCCATTGATAGTGATTACACTTCCAACTGTACTAATAACATTTCCAGGTGTGTTAAACGAAGTAACATTCTGATTTGATGGATCAACAAGAGCAAAAGAATAATTTGATGAATTGAAGAAGTCTGCTCTAATAGATTCTGAGAAAGTTAAGTATAATTGATCAAAATTTAAATCTAACGAGAAATTAAGTAATGAAGGGGAAGTATTATCTGGAAAATAGAAGTTTACGGGGATAAATGAAGATTCTCTTGCTGCATTTTTATTGGTATCTTCTATAACAGCCAGATATACCTTTAGAAAAGTAGTTGAATTTGTTTTCGCCAATTCATGAAGCTCTTTTATCTTATTTAAGTCGTTATTGCCTATCTGGGCAGTAACTGTAGTTAAGGAATAATAGACTAATATAGTGTCGGAAGTGAAATAAAATAAAGCTGGTCCAGACACAAGGTTGGAAAGAGCAATACGCTGTACTATAAGAGTGGAAGCAGCAACAGTTTCATCAAATACCAATTCTAGTAAACCTGAATCCATATCCAAGTTGAAGGACACTAAATGGGGTTGAGTATTGTCAATAGAGACAGATGAAGCCAGGATTGCAAACTCAGGTGGGATCTGATCAATATATAAACCAATCAGGTCCTTTATAAAAAAGCTAGTCACTGCCAAGAATGTGTTATTGATTTTATTTCCTAGCAAGGTCATATTTTTTATAACGTTCAGATCGAAATCGGACAAAAATACGCTTATTATGCGACCATAATCAGAAGGAGATAGTGTGCCAGAAGAAAGAGTAACAAATTCAAGAGACTGAGATAAATTAGCATTGCTTTGTAGTGTCAGTTGATTGATATGAATAGAAGTAATATCAACAATTTCAGAAAATTGGATAACTAGGATTCCAGTATCAATGTTTACAGTAAAATTTTCAATTCTAGGCCTCGTAGAATCCACTATAAACTGTCTAACTTGAGAAGTTTTTGCTATAATACTTCGGCTGTCAATATCCTGAATCAATAGCCCTGTAACAGAAATATAGGTATTAGTCCTATTAGTAGCCAGGTCTTGCAGTCGCTTTATTTGGTTGAGGTCAAAGAAAGACAGTGAAAGTGTGAAATTGTAGTCTAAACCACTCTTAATAATTCCACCAGTCAAAGTATATTCAATGGGAAAAAGCAAAGAAGATTGTAAATTTATTTGAGTGAGATCGGCAGTTAAGCTGTCAATGACATCATTAAATTCTAATAATAAGTCACCTTTGTCCATGTCGAGGTCGAAATATAACATCTCTGGACTAGTTACATCAGGTTCAAGGATAATAACACCCATCTGACTCTCGATTGATAAAAGATTTTTAGATACGTCAGAAATAGCACCAGGAAAAACGCGGATTATTGTATTTGATCTTACGTCGGCTAATCCAGATGTTAATTTAATTTGTTTTAAATCTTCAATAGACAACTCGAAAGAAATTGAGGCGTTATTAACCCCAAAGGAAGCCAAGAGAGAATCAAATGTATAATTTACTGTGGCAAGAGAGTTTTCTAATACAAACAAGGTAGAATTGCTACTGAAAGGGTCAACAGGTTCATTAAAAGAGATAATCATGTAGCCAGAGTTTAAGTTAAATGTGGGAAAACTAAAGAGTAGTGGGGGGGTAATGTCAGATAGAAAGTTTCTAACTTTCAACCCATTTCCATTCTGGAGATAATTAATATTATTTAGCGCTGCATCAGAAATGAAACCATCAACAAAGGTGATGAATGTATCATTTCTTGAAGTCAATAAATAAGGAATTGATTTCAAAGAGATAAGATCATTTGATGAAATGATGAACGTCAAGTTAAACTGATTCTGGCTCACAACGGCAGATACAATACCAGTTAGTTTGAAAGAATTAATAGCAGTAACTTTGTCTTGGAAAGTAAGAAACTCAGATCTGAATGTTAAACCAAAGATTGGCTCATTGAACTCAAGGAGCACCAAACCAGTATTTAAATCTAGATCAAATAATAGTAGCTCAGGAGGTGATATGTCGGCGTACAAAACAACAGGTATGTTTGAAATTAACGGATATAGGGGGCTGGTAAAATAATTTCCATTAAGATCTTGCACAAAGTTCAGAGAGAGTCGAATAACACATAGTTGTCTGTCAGTGCAAAGTATTGGGGTTCGCTTAATTTCACCTAAATCAAGAATATTAAGCAGAATTGAAACAATATTGCTGTTGTTAGACAGAATTTCTCCTCCAGTTAAAGTGACACCAGAAGAAGGAGTCAACCCGGCTGTGAATGTGATCGATGAAACGTTTAATGATGATATATTGACAGTCTCAGAAAAACTAAGCAGAGCGATGGCAGTGTTGAGATTGAATTCTATGAATTGATTAAGTGTTGGTCCTATCGTATCATTGAAGAAAACAGTGAATCCTTCAGGGACTGTGATCGCAACCACTGAATTGTTATTCATATCACGTACAAGGTTTTCGGAAAATGAAATAAAACAATTGGAATAATCTAAACAGAGCTCTCTGATAGCAAGTTGGTTCCTATCATAAACACTAAGAGTTAGCACAATCAAGTCCGTATTAAAAGAAGGGACGCTAGTGTTAACTAGTTGATATGTTGTAGTAGGAGCAGTAGCATCGTGGTGAATTAATAAGTCAGATATGTTAAAAGTGTCAATAATATTGACAACTTCATCAAAGGAGAGATCAATCATGCCATTACTGGCATCAATGGTAAATTCAACAAGTTTTGGAGAGGTAGTATCACGAATAAAAACAGCAGATTGAAGAGCATTGACAGGTAAAATTGATTCGATTGAATTAGAAGACTTGTCAGTGGAAAAAGAATCGCTAATAGAAACAAATGTAGTTTGCACACTTGTAGCTAATTGTTCGTCAACCTTGATAGCATTTAAATCTGATGAACTGAGTAAAATGGTTATTTGATTTAGTTGAAAAAAATAAAATATTCCACCAGTAAGAGCTACAGAATTACCAGAAGACAAGCGATTCAAAAGTGTGAGAGAAAGGAGGTTCACAGTAACAGAATCAATAGTTTCAGAAAAAGTAACATTGAGTATCCCTATATTCATGTCGAGTGTAAAATTAAGTAATAATGGTGAAGTAATATCTGAAATAAATATTGTTTGCTCGTTTAATTGAGTTTCAATTGGATTTCCAGCCATATCACTAACTGCATTAACTTCGAGGTGTACAAGTGATGATTCGGGACTAATCGCCAAAGAGTTAATAGACTTAATCAAATTCAGGTCATACTCGCTTATTGATATAGTTATACTGGTACTATCATATTGAGAATTAGAAGAAGCTTGGAAAGTGTAATTTGGTGAGAAAGTAAAATTGTCAATCTTTAGAGTAACAAAATTAGAATTGAAAGTATTTCCATTAACTACCTCACTGAATAGAAGAATAAGGACACCATAATTCATGTCTAAACGGCTTAGAACTAAATTAGGAGGTGTAGTATCAGGAACAAATAAGTAAGGAGATAGGGGAACTGATGTTCCCAAGACAGGATTGGAGAAAGTATCGTTGATAGTAGATGAGGCAATTGAAATGAATGTATTATTGGCACTTGATGCAAGTTGTCTTGTCTGTTTTAGAGTATTGGCATCTTGGAAAGTTAGAGTTAATTCAATTTCCGCAGACAAATAATGAATGAAAGTAGTATTGGATGAGAGATTGTGAGAAATTGCATTGAGCGTATTAGAACTGCTAAAAAAAGTAATAAGTGATGGAGTTAAGGTAGATGAGTCAACAGTTTCAGAAAAGGTTAACAATAAAATTAGATCATCGAGTGAGAGGGAGAAGTTTGTTAATGAAGGTCTGGTAAAATCGGGGATAAACATCGAAGTCTGAATAGCTGAAGTAATTGACAGGGGTAGAATAGCATTATTACTCGTATCCTGAATGGCATCATAGGAAAAGCTGAGAAAAGTGGTTTCTCTTGATATCGCAAGTTGGTTTAGAGAGGTTATTGTATTGAAATCTATGTCAGAGAGGTTTAAATTTATGTAATAATTGTTTGGAGATATTAAATTGAAAACAGTGAGAGAAATAATTTGTAGAGGAGACCTACTGTCAGAAAGAAAAAAACGAGATGCAACTAAAGTATCACTCTTTACAACTTCATCGAAAATTAGAGTCAATATTCTAGCATCTAAGTCAATCGAATATGATAACAAGAAAGGAGGATTTGTATCAGGAATAAAGTATGTTACCAATAGAGCATTCGAGGTTAGAACCGGGGAAATGAGATTTCCAATAGTATCTTTAACAAGATTAGAGCCGAAGCTGAGATAAGTTGTTTCTTTGGATGAAGCAAGATTGGGTGCGAGTTGAATTGTAAACAAGTCAGAAGTTTGCAATAATAATTCCACAATATTATTTGTTTTCAAAGTAATGTTACCGCCACTGAGTTTTAAACTATTAAAGGAAGAGCTAATCATTGATTGAACTGTGAATGCTTGAGGATTAAAAGTTTCGAAATCTAATGGTTCTGAAAATGTAAAAGTAAAAGAACCTAAGTTTAAATCGAATTCATATGTTAATAAATTTGGCTCAACAGTATCTGGAAAAAATACACCAACTTTAATAGTAGTAGAGAGTAATTCGTTCAGTGCAAAGTCGAATGCAAACCCTCTTGGCAAATAAATAAATGTGTCATTTTTAAATGTAGCAAGAGTAGGAGTTGTTTTAATTAGATCGATGTCAAAGGTGATAAGTTTTATTAATAATATTTTCCCATTGCTTTTGGTCTCTATATCTCCTCCAGAGAGAGCCACACTAATCTCTCCTGTCGTGTTCGATTGGATCAAAATCTGTGTGAGATCAATTGTGCTAGTGTTAACAGCTTCTGTAAATGTTAGTTCGAGTAGTTCTTGATTAATATCCAAAGAGAAGTTAATTAGTTCGGGTAGAATATTATCTGAAATGAAGGTAGAAGCTTGGATAACATTGTCGTTAGTTATAGCAAGAATATCATTTCCAGCATAATCGTTGAATGCAGAAGCTTGCATAGTAATGAAGGAGTTGTTAATGTCGGTTGCAACCTCACTTATAGAATTGATTTTATATAAGTCGTTTTGAGAGAGTTCAACTGAGATAATGTGACTATCGAATGGAATAATAATCGAATCTTGTAAGCTATAGTAATGACTAACTGTTGAATCTTGGAGACGGATGAAACTTATATCACCTGAATTTGAATTAATAACATCAGAAAATGTTAAATTGATAAATGCTGAATTCATATCGAGGGTGAATGAGGTGAGCAAAGCAGGAGAGATATCAATTGAAACAACGGTAGAAATAAAAGTAAAGCGAGGTTCATTTGGTACATAAGCCATATCGAAAATAGTATTCATAGGAATACTAAGTTGAACAATACTGGGAGTAGAATCTGCTAACTTGATAGCAGAAATGTCTTCAGCTATGAGTTGAACAACAATGAATATGACTCCATCAATTAAACTATCAGTATTTAGTTCCCCTCCAATAAGAGAGTGGTTAGTAACACCAATCAAAAATGAAATAAGAGAAATATTAAGAGTGGAAGGTCGAACAGGTTCATCGAAAGTGAGTGACAAAGTATCGAGGTTCAAGTCTAGTTGATAATCAATCAATCTGGGGTTAGTAACGTCAGGAATATAATAAGACACAAGAAGCGCTGCTCCATTGATAATAATATTTACCATATTAGGGATAACAGCCATATCTTCAAACACACTGTGATCTAACCGAATATACGTATCATTTTCATTTGTTGCAAATTCCAAAGCCTTTATTCCATTGATATCAAAAGGAGTCAGCTGTACATAAATAGATGAACTGATATTACTGTCAGTACTCCCTCCAGTTAGTCTGTAATAAAAATTAATACCAAGGAATGTTTGGTGGGATTGAAAAGCAATAGATGTTGATTGAAGAGTTAGTGGATTAACTGGCTCGTCAAAATATAGAAACAATTGACCCGTATTCATGTCCAAATTAAAGTAAACTAAGGAAGCATTCTGCGTATCTTCCACATATTTTGAAACAATATACCCAGGAGGGTCAGGACCTACCTGTTGAATAGAATTACCAAACACGTCCTTTAAAAACATCGAAGTAAGAGAGACATAACAATTACCTCGATATGTACAGAGGTGTTCATTTCGTTGCAATGAGATAAGGTCTATAGTATTCATAAATATTTGTAAGTATGTAGCATCAAAATGTGATGAATTACCACCATTGAGAGTGTAAGACTGTAGAGGATTAATAACAAAAAGAGTTTGTAATGTGAGAAATGATGGATCAACGGTACTAGCATTTATAGTTTCTGAGAATCTAAGAATCAAATAACCGGAAGCAAGATTGAATTCAACAAACTCAGAAAGAACGGGGGAATGACTGTCTGGTGTGAATAAATTAACAATCACAGCAGCGCCACTGATTACAGGCTGAACATGATTTCCAGCAGTGTCTGTAACCATTTGTTCAGTAAAGGAAAGGTAACAAGTGGTCATATATCTACAAATAAGAGCCTGTGTAAGTCGATTAAAGTCATTAATACTGAGTTTTATAACAATAACTGCATCATTTAAACTATTTGAAGAACTGTTTTGAAGGGAAATATAATTTACTGATAAGGCAGAATCTTGTAGAAAAATCTGGGTTATGTTGAGACTTGCAGCTGAAACAGATTCATCAAAGGTAAATGTTATGAGATTAGAATCCAAATCAAGATCAAAAGCTCTCAAGTTGGGTCTGGCTGTATCAAAATTAAAGTTAAATACTTGTAGAGCGTTAAAGTTAAATAATGGAACTATTAGGTTACCAGCAATATCTAGAGCAAGATTCCCATTTATAGATGCAAATGTATTGTTTTTATTTGTAGCGAGGTTTTCTATGCTCTGTAGATTTTGTGTATCAATTTCAGTAAGTAAAAATTGGATGCTCTTATCAATTCCTGGTGTGGCGTATGATGAAGTGAGAGTATAAGAAATTAAATCAACACTACTCGAATTTTGAAAAGAGAAGGCTTCCAGATTTAGAGAGAGAAAGTTTATAGGTTCAGAAAACTCTAAATACAGGCTAGAATTATTATCATTGAATATTAAATCGAATCGCATTAATTGTGGGGATGTCTCATCACTTATATACAAATCAACGATTCGATTGGTAACAGGTTTCGATACAATACCGTTATGATCGAGAATGAAACCAATAGCGAGATTTATAAAACTAGTTGATTTATTAGAGAAAAGAGGATCTTTTCTCCTAATTTGAACAAGGTCAAAGTTACTGATATACACCACGACTTCACCATTTTCTTGTATTGAGCTGTTAATAAGCAAATATGGATTAGCAGAGTAAGGAGAATCAAGAAGGTATAAAAATTCTAACCTAGTAGTAGAAGAATTTACTATTTCGCTGAACTTCAAAGTAATTATAGCTGTATTCATATCTATAGTTAAATAGATAAGTTCAGGCTGAATAAAGTCAGCATTGTGTCCAGTGACCTGAATAATTGATTCTAAATTGGAATTTCCGGAAGTATCTTCAGTAGCATTAGCTAGGAGGTTAATGAATGTGGTATTAATATTATTACCCAGTGGATCTCTATTAATTATCTGCTCAATATCACTGGAACTTAGAGAAATATAGACTGTAGTTGTATACTCAGTAAAAGGTATCATACTAGAAGTGCTAAGAGCATAGGAGATTGTACCAGCTTGATCGCGCTGAATAACGATCTTTGTAATGTCCAGAGTACTTGGATCGATTACCTCATCAAATTTAATAGTTAAAATGTAATGGTTGGTGCTACCAACTTCAAACTCGTCAGTAGAGACATAAAATTCATTCAAAATAGGGCCGCGGGTATCAGGAATGAGATTGATTGAGGAGATAATTTGACTACCGGGCATAAGTGGATTGTTGGTGTAATCATACACTGCATTCCCTTGGAAATTCAGAGTACAAAATGATAGGGTTGGGGTACAAAGTAAGGTGTCAGATTTAATTTCATCTAGAGTGTGGGATGTTAACATAATATCAACAGCAATCTCGTCAGAACTAAAAACTGTTCCATTTATTAAAACAGCAGATAAAGGATTACTAAGCGAAAAACTTCCGACAGTGAGAGTAGAAAGTCGAATTACTTCATCAAAAGTAATACGCAATATACCAATAGTAACATCAAATTCGAAAGAAATAATGAGAGGGCTCCTGAAATCAGGAGTAAATATATCAACAGATCTCCCATCGAATCCACTAATAGAATCAAGAAAATTATCTGAAATATCTCTAGCAGCATTTGGTAGAATAGAGAGAAACGTATTATTATTTCTTGAAGCTATATCAGGTGAAGACTTCAACCTATTCGTATCAGTAGCGCTGAGTAAAACACGAATTATCCTCTGATCGATAGTAGGTTGTTCTCTTGGAATTGTTAACTGAATTAGAGTAAGCTGCACTGATTGTCTCTGGTTTTGAACAATAAAATTGGGCAAGTAGATTGAAGAAGCTTTAATTGCCTCAGAGAAAGTGAGGGTAAGCATACTGTCATTAAGATTAAGAGAAAATCCTTCTAGAATAGGTTGAGTAATATCCCGATACACTTGAGTTGCTGGGCTTGGAGAACCATTAGGAATAGCAATAATTGGATTACCGTGAACGTCTTGAACAGCTGCATATTCGACACGCATAAAAGCATTTGATATATCATTAATTAAATCTGTTCTAATCTTAATTTGATCTAGATCATCTCTAGAGAGAGTTAATTTGAGAAGTATATCGTCGACATTAAGGATACTACCACCTCCCATTAATGTATAAGGATCAGAAGAGGTGAAGGTCTCTTGAAGAATTAACCTAGTTTGTAAAAGGCTCGATGCCAATACTACTTCATTGAATGACATAATAATTAATCCATTATTGAGGTCAATTGAAAAGTCAATGAGAACAGGAGCAATTAAATCAAATAAGTAACTGCTTACATTGAGCGTTGACCCAGGATCAATAGCCACTAAAGGATTGCCTGTAACATCAGAAACTGCGTCAAAACTGGCAATGAGGTACGTATCATCAGCATTCTCTGTTGCAAGATCGGAGATTCTATTAATTCTGTCAATATCTAATTGGGATATTTGAACAAAGTAAACATTAGGTTGAAATGTAGGTTGTAATATACCAGAGGTTAGAGATATATTTGAGGTAGCCAGTGTACTCTGAGCATTGTTTAAGAGAGTGATGAGTTGGGGCTGGAAAGAATCTGGATCTAGAGATTCAGAAAAACTGAGTGTCAGCTGATAACTATTGAGGTCAAGAGTGAATTCAAGAAGCTCGGGTTGTGTAATATCAGTAGTGAAATTCGTAACTTCAAGACAACTCTCAATTGCATTTATTCCTGCTGTATCAGATATAACTTCTGCAGTTATACAGAGAAAGGTATTATCTCTTCTCAACGCAATATTGGGATTCGCTTTGAGGGAGTTGAAATCCAATTGTGTGAGGTTAAATTCTACAATATAACCATTAGGACTATTAGTTACTCCACCAGTTAGAGAGTATTTTAAATTGGAGGGTAGATCACTAGTAAGTGAGCCATTGCTTTGAAGAGTGATGCGGTTAGGCTGGAAGGTGTTTGGAAGAATTATATCGTTGAATGTAAGTATGATAATTCCGGAATCTGCATCAAGCGTATATTCAGTTAATGTAGGTGGAGTAGTATCACCAAAGTAAATTTGTACAGGTAACACCGAGGTAAAATTGTTTGGATTACCAGCAACATCTTTAAAAGCGTTAGAATAAATTTTGATAAAAGTAGTGGAGTCTGAGTTAGCAAGTGCTGTATCAAGCTTCAAAAACTGGATATCAAGGGGATCTAAGGATAGTCTTATTTGCTGCTTTGTCAATGAATCTACATAGTTGGCAATGGTAGATGAGAGCCTCAAGTTAGAACCACCAGTCTGGGTTGATTGAAGAAGAAATTTAGTACTGTTCAAAGTTGTATTATCTATAGGTTCATTCGAAGAAAGAACAAGTGTGCCTTGATCAAGATCAATAGAAGAAAATATAATGTCAGACGGAGGTGTTTTATCTGGTAAGTAATTAGATGCTGCGAGTGCATTACCATCAAGTCTAGGCTGAATACTATTAGCTGAGGTACCAAATGGCCCAGCTCCAACATCAAAAATTAGATTAGACGAGTAGGTGATGAAAGTATTGTTTAAATCAGATGCTAGATTTCTGATCGCCTTGATGTAAATAGAGTCAATTTCTGTCAGGATAAAAGTAACTATAAGTTCTTGATCAGCAGTTAATCTGTTACCACCAGTCAATGTATAAGAAACATCAGCAACTAAGTTATTTTGAAATGTAATTTGATTCTCACGGAGAGTAGGAGAGTTCACTACTTCATCGAAAGTGAGTGATAACAATAGAGTGTCCATATCCAAAGACAAGGCAACTAGCTGAGGTGGTGTAAAGTCTCGAAGGGTTTCTTGTGCATGCTCCGTAGGTGTAAATAAAACTGTTTCTACTTCAGTAATCGGGTTCCCAAATAAGTCCTTGATGAAACCAGATTTTAAACGAATAAAACAGTTCACGTCCTGCCTACATAAAATTGAATTACTCTTGACATTATTTAAATCATTTGAATTTAAAGTGACATTAAGTAAAACGCTATCCACTTGAGAAACGTTTCCACCTGTTAGAGTTACTCCTTGAGCATCTAATCTTGAGTTAGTGCGTAGGCTAATTCGAGTAACATTAGTTGTCGAAACATCAACTATCTCTGAAAAAGAAAGGGATATCTGTCCACTATTAAAATCGAAACTAAGAAATTGAGCAAGAGAAGGCCTTTGCGAGTCAGCAGTAAAATTAGTTGCAGGGAATGCATTATTTTTTGATATTCCCACAACCTGATTACCGCTAGAATCGGTGACCAAATCAGGAGAAAAAGTGACAAAACAATCAACAATGCTGAAGCATAGATTTTCCAATAGGAATATTCCTTGTATATCTGAAAGGAGAAGGTCAAATTGCAGTTCTGTACTATTCTGAGGAACAACAGCCGTAGAAGGAGATAATACGTAAGTGGATATGTCGGAATGTAGAATTTGTTGATGATTTTGTAAGCTCAAGACAAATGGATAAGCAGAAGCAGATCTAACTGGCTCATTAAATACCAGGATAATAATTCCTTGTTCTAAGTTTATAGTAAATTTTAATAAGAATGGAAAAGTAGTATCAATAACAACTTCAGTAACCTGAAGAGCTTCATTAAATGTTCGCTTAGTGATGAAATTAGTGTTCATATCTTGTACAAGCTGATCGGTATAAGATATATATGTGTTAGTGATAGAGGTAGCCAGTTCAAAATTAGATTTAATAGCATTGATATCCTGAGTAACAAGATATAAGTTAAGAACTGTGGAGAAATTAGCAAAGGAACCATGATGCTGGACAGTGAATGAAGTCGTGGGTGAGTCAGTTTTGTTACTAAGGAGAGTAATTGCTTTAGAATAAAAAGTAAAAAAATTAATCGTTTCAGAAAAAGTCAATGTTAGAAAGTTGGAATCAAGATCTAGAGTGAATTCCACTAAGATAGGAGGTACGGTGTCTTGTATGAATATAACTGGTGTAAAGGAGGGTTCTGTTAATGCAATAGAAGGATTGTCAAAAACATCTAACACAGCAGCATTACCGATTGTCAAAAAGGTTGTGTTGATAGATACAGCTAGAGCCAACTGGGATACCAAGGTATTAAAATCGTAATTACTTAGGGTTACTATAGATACAGAAGCATTTGCGTACCTCAGGATTTTAGCCGTAGTCAATCGTTGTACTACAGTAGCATTTTCTGGCCCGTTTTGAAGTGATATAGCAGACACAACAAGAGTATCAAGTTGGATTGCCTCTGAAAAATAAATAACTAGTTCTCTGGTAGAGAGATCTAAAGTGTATGATCTTACAAAAGGTCTTGATGTATCGCGAATAAACATAGCAGCCTGTAAGCCAGTAGATAATTCCAAAGAAGGGTTATTGTTGTAATCTGACACCAAGTTGCTATCGAGGAGAATGTGTGTATTTTCCCTTTGTGTGGCAAGGAAGTCAAACATCGATAAAGCAAGAATATCGTTGGCATGTATAAATATGCCCACAATGTGACTGTTCATTGTAGTGATTAGTGAGAGATCGCTTAGTCTGTAGGTATCTCCATTCTGAGCGTTTGAACTAAAAGATAGAGTGGATAAATTTAAGGTATTTAGCTGTATAATTTCACTAAAGGTGAGAGAGAATCTCGTAGTATTCATATCGATACTAAAGGACATTATAGACGGGGGAATATTGTCAGGAATAATCGATGTAGAAGGAAAGAGGGTAACGGGAAGGACAGGATTAGTGTTTGTATCATCCGCCATAGTTGAGGGAAAAGATAAATAAATAGTAGCTTGACCAAAGCTAGGGTTAGATTTTATATAATTTGCGTTACTGAACAACAGAATTATATCCACCACCTCCGAGTCAAGTCCTATTGATTCTCCTCCAGTTAACGTAAAAGATAGAGTTCCAGCCTCATCAGCAAATAGAGAAATGGTAGAACTGTTTAAAGTCTCTAAATTTATGACATCATTGAAAGTAAGACTTAAAATTGTGTTTGACAAATTTAGCAAAAATGAAAGCAGGCGTGGTCGAGAGGAATCTGGGATAAAATAAGAAACACGAAGGGCGTCATCTGGTAGAATAGCAATGACAGGATTATTGGAAAAATCTTGAATCATAGCAGAAGGAAATGTAATATATAGATCTTCAATTGAAGTAGCAAAGTTTTTAGTTTGTTGAATAGTATACTTATCTATATCGAGTAATGTAATATTGAGGACACTCCCATCAGCTATGTAACTCTTAGCACCTGAAAGAGTGAGAATACTAGAAACGCGTCCAGGATCATTCATTAGAGTAATAATATCAACAACCAAAGAACTAGAATTAACTGCTTCTGAAAAGGTAAGGGAAAGAAGAACCGCGTCACTAATATCAAAGCCAAATGATATAAGAGAAGGATCTTCGTTGTCGTCAATAATATCAGATGACGCCAGTGTTACTGGTTCAATTCCATTCTGAGAGAAATCACTTATACTGCCCTCTGGAAGAAATAAGAAAGTATTAGTTAGTAATGTTCCAAGTTCAGAATTTGCTTTTATTATATCAAGATCACTCTGAACAAGATTAATTGTGATAGTAAGACCATCTTCTTCTCGTGAAACATTAGGTGTAGGTGTAATTAAAAAATAATAAGATATTGGAGGGATATTATTGTCATTAATATAATTTTGTAAAGTGATACTTCCAGTGGGGCCAATAAATGTAAGGCTATCAGGATTCACAGGTTCAGAAAACAAAATTTGTAAAAGGCCTTCATTTAAGTTCAGTATAAAGCTCCGAGGCACAGGTATTTGCATGTCAAGTACCACTTCTGACGCAGTGAGAGCGTTTCCATCAGTTATCGATAATACATCGATCCCAAGTAAATCATCGACAGTAGAAGCTTGAATGGTGACAAATGTGTCATTAGTAGAAAGACCTAAGTCCGCAATTGTGTTGATTGCAAAAAGGTCGACAGGAGAAATTATAACAACAACAATAGATCCAGAAACGGAAAATGTTCTAGATGAGGGAGTCAGTGTGTAAAACTTTCCAGGTACTCGAGTTTTTGAATTTTGTAGGGTAATTCCACTAGCATCAAAAGTGGCGGTGTTAGCTGCATCGTCAAAGGTTAGGGTGATAATACTTGAATTAATGTTAAGTGTAAATGAGAGGAGTATCATACGGTTGCTGTCAGCTATATATGAACCAGTTTTGAGACAAGGTACAAAAGTAACATTATTATTGGCATAGTCATGTGCAACGTTAGATGTTATCTGTATGTAAGTACTGTTATCGTTGGTAGCAAGTCCAATAGTTCCAACAATCAATGATATGTCTGAAGAAAGGATCTTTATTGGAATAACTAGAGAGTCGCTAGATTGATCAATTATTCCACCAGATAGGGAAAGGTTTAAACTAGAGTTAGTACAACTGGAACGCAATGTAATACCATTCAAATTAAGCTCAGGGAGAAATAATGGTTCATCAAACGTTAGGGTCAATATTTCATTAAATAAATCTAATACGAAATTAAGAAGACGAGGGGAAGTTGTGTCAGGTATAAATTCGGTGACAGGAATGGCGTTATGGGTAAAATTATTCCCAAGTGAATCGATCGACTTATCTCGAATAGTATCAGCTGCTAATGAGATAAAGGTATCTGATTGTGAAGAAGAAATATTAGCTTTCTTTATACGATTCAGGTCAAAATCAGAGAATACAACTTTAATCACAAGGGAGTTAGGATTAGATATAATACTATACATTAATTGGTAGCTAGATGTGGGAAATATTGAATGGCTCTGAAGTGTGACACCAGTAACCAAGAATGTCTCTGGTATGATAGGCTCATCAAATGTAAGTGTAAGAGTACCATTTTCCATATTAATTGTGGAATTGATAAGCACGGGAGGAAGATTATCTGAGACAAATGTTGTTACAATTAATGGGAAACCCGACAATACGAAACTATTTTTTTGGTAATCACTTACCAAAGAACTAACAGCTGATAGGTAACAATTACCTCTATATCTACAAATATGGTTATCAAATTTAATAGCTAAAATATCTTCCCTTGAAAGAAAAATTGTAACTGTGAAGTTGTTGTCAAACATGAATTGGCCAGATGTTAGTGTATAAGTGCTAAGCGGGTTGAGGAAAAGTGTCTGGAGAGTAACAGACTGCAACCTGAAAGAAGAAATATTAATGATCTCTGAAAATCGGAGAACTAGCGATCCAGTAAGAAGGTTAAATTGAACAAATTCAATTAAGGTAGGGGGAGTAGTATCATCAATGAATAATGATATCATTTGGTTGGAGGGAAACTCAGTGTTGGGCAAATTAACCATATCTTTGATTGTGCCAACTGGAAACGATAAGAAACAATTCTGGCTGTTTCTAAATGTACAAATAGGCAGAGATTTGATAGAGTTGAGATCATCATCAGATAATAAAATGCGAACAATAGGATTATTACTAGAAATAGAATAACTTGTGGTAAGTGAGTGTGTAGTATTGAATGCAAAAAGAGCTATGTTGGGAATAGAGAGCGATGTTACGTTTACAGTTTCATTGAAATACAAGGTAAGGATGCCTTGATTAAGATCAAATTCAAAACTGTTCAATTTAGGTTGAATAGTATCTGATATATAAACTGAGACCTGTTTGCCTCTAACAGATGCGATAGGATTGATTCGATTACCATTAAAATCAAAGATAGCGATTGAACTGATTATAAAGAATGTGTCCGTGATACTAGTAGCAAGATTAAATTTCTTAATTTCATTCAAATCAGTCTCTAACAATCTAAAGTGAATTATATTGTTCGGGAATAGTGTAAGAAGTTCAGCACCAGTGAGAGTTAACGATGAGCCAATTACAAATGAGTTTTCTAAATTTTGTAAACCAACCATTTGGGGATCAAATAAGGTAGTGTTAATAGTTTCTGAAAAGTAGAGGGTAATAATTCCAGAATTCATATCCAAGTCAAAAAAATCAAGGGAAGGACGGATATGATCTTCAACATAAGATGTAACTTGAAGAGCATTTGCAATTGAAATTTCTTGGGATAAAATTCCAACTGAATCCTCAATAAATCCACGCGGGAGGACAAGGAAAGTAGAATTTACGCTAACTGCCAAGTAAGTAAGTGCTTTGATCGCATTGAGGTCCTTCAATACTAGTCGAATCTCGATAATTGTATCAGTAATTGAGAGAGCAGAACCTTGAGTGAGAGTGTATGTATGATCAGAGATGCTATGTGAAGCTTGCAGTGTCACCAGTGATATATTTAGAGTACTTGGACGAATAGTCTCAGAGAACGAGAGAAGGAGTGTTTCAGTTGTGAGGTCGAAGTTGAAGCTGGTAACTTTGGGTCGAATAACATCGATGGTTATAGAGATGGGAGATACAATTTCGACAGGAATAAAATTTTCAAACATATCTGCAATAAATCTTGGGGGATATGTTAGAAAAGTAGAATTTTCTGCAATAGCAAGAGGGGATAGGTTGACAAGAGATTCTATATCAACTATTTCAAAATCTACTGTTATTAAGTTGGAGTCAAAATTGCTTGCAATTCCAGTGGTGAGTGTATAGTTCATAGTAGAAGAAAAAGAAGGTTCATTTAGTAGTGTAATACCATTAACATTGAGGCTGGAGACATTAATAGTTTCAGAGAAACTTAATTGCACGGTGGCAAAATTCAGAGATAAAGTTTCTAAAATGAACCCTATCAGTTTGGGAGGAGTTGTATCACTGGTGAAGTTAAATACCTGGTGGTTGCTAAACACAGCCACATTAATTTTATTACCATTGGAATCAGATGCGGTATCTGCTTGTACAAAAACATAGGAATTAAAAGATGAAGTGACGAGGTTAGTGATCTTCTTCAATTCATTTAGGTCCACATTGGAAATTAGAATACTGATTTCATTAGAATATAGAAGATCAATGTTGGCTGTTACAATAGTATATTGTGCCACCACTGTATTGAGGAATGGTAGGTTACTAAAAGTAATTGTATTGATATTGAAAGAAAATGGGTTCATTATTTCGCTAAATGTGAGAATTAGGATACCTGTATTCATGTCAAGACTAACGTCAGTGTAGATAGGTAACGTTGTGTCACTGATAAACAATCCTACTTGCTGACCAGAAGAAATGGGAATAGAAGAGAATACATTTCCAGCTTGATCAAACAAAGCAATAGGTAATATTGAAATATAAGAGTCATCGATAGAGGTTGAGAAATCATTTGCTTGTAAATACATTAAATCCGATTGGACAAATTGTAAATTTAAGTTAGTAATCGTCGTTGAGGGCAAAACTATTGTTATAGTAGAAAGTTGAAGGCTAAAAAACTCTAAATGTCCTTCCGTTATGAGGATGGATAGTGCGTTGCCAACATTTTGCAAGATAAAAGCTGACCCGTTGAAGGATGAAATGTCAATAGGCTCATCAAAAGAAAATTTTAGAATTCCTAAATTCATATCCAACGTAGTATTCAAAAGAATGGGTGAAGTTAAATCAGGTGTGAATACAGTAACCTGTAATGCATCGTCAAATAAGTAGGGTACGATCGGATTCGTAGCTAAATCTAATACTGAGGAACTCTGAAAAGAGAGAAATGTAGTTGATTTATCTGTAGCAATGTCCGATGAAAATTTAATTCGATTTAGATCTTCAATACTAATTAAAATTTCGAAGAAAATTTCTGGTTCCGATGTCAGAACTTGACTTGTATCGAGAGCTATCTGTTCACCAGAACCTGTTAATGTCTGTGCTCCTTGGAAGCGGAATTCACTAAGGCGAATTGACGAATTATCAACAGTTTCAGAGAAGGTCATGGTCAAATTACCAATGTTCATGTCAAGTGAGAATGATAGAAGACGTGGCCGCGTATTATCTCCAATAAACACGATACTTTGTAGAGAACTAGTCGAAGATATTGAAATGACTGGATTACCACTTGTATCTGTTATAATTTCGGAAGAGAAACTAATAAAAGTGTTATCAATAATACTTGCAAGATTCCCAATTGCTTTGATTGAATTTAGATCTATTATCGATAAATAATAAATAAATGATTCACCAGCGACTTGTGGATCATTAGTCCCACCACCAATTAGGGTATAGGACAAGGAAAAAGAAATGTTCTTAGTGCTTTGTACAGTTAAAAGGTCAGGCTTAAAACTAGAAATAAGTACTGGTTCGTCAAATGTGAATATTACCGATCCTTGATCTAGATTGAATCTATATGTCAATAGGTTGGGTTTAATTGTGTCATTAATAAATTCAGTTACCTGTAAAGCATTGGATTGTATTATAGAACTTACGGGCTGATCAAACAAGTCCAAAACGAGATTTGATGTAATGGAAATGAAGGTACTTTCCACACTAGTAGCCAATTGCAAATCCGTTTTAATTGCGTTCATATCGACTCCAACAACGAAGATAGAAATAGTTGAATTGTCACTTGTAGTAGAAGAACCTCCGGTAAGTCTAAATGATGAAGAACCAATAGGCGTTTTATTGCTTTGGATAAAAATCGAAGTTGGATTAACTGAAAATAGCTGTACAACATCGTTAAAATATAGAGTCAGGGTATTGCTATTAATGTCCAGATCAAAGCTGCTAAGTTCAGGACGGGTGATATCTGGACTGAAGGTTTGGACTGATAGAGCTTGACTAGCATTAATAGGTAAAAGTCGGTTACCAGCAGGATCTGAGAAAGCACCAAGTGATATTCCTAGATAAGTATTGGAAGTACTGCTAGCAACTTCGTTACTTAGTTTCAATGAAATGAGATCAATACTATTTAGTTCGAGAGTAATAGAAAATAAATCCGAAGAAAGGTAAGCTGTCCCATTAGTGAATGTAATTGAAACTGCAGTAGAACTATTTGATGAGAGGATAGCAATTTGATTAAACTCCACATTATTAGCATCAATCGGCTCTGTGAAAGAAATTTCAAGAGTACCTAAATCAAGATCAAGTTGAGAGAACTGAACTACACTTGGTGCAATCCTGTCCTTTAGTACCAAAGAGGCCTGTAGAGAGTTTACGCTATCGGATCGAGGCAAAGCACCGTTGTCGAATACATCCAATATGATGCCAGACGTGTGGGTGATAAAGGTGTCATTTATGCTATTCCCAAGAAATGAGTTTGCTTGTAGTCTAGTGAAGTCTCCAAAGAAAAGCATAAACTGAATAATCGAGTCTATTTGCATGGTTATTCTATTACTAGGATTTATAGCTGATAGGCTAATACTACTTGTAGCAGTTGGGGCATCTTGAATTGTAATGAGTTGTGTAACAAGAGAGTTGAATTTGACAACTTCACTAAATGTAAGATTAACTGTCCCTTGGTTCATATCAAGTGAAAAGGCTTCAAGAAAAGGTGGAATCAAATCAACAGCAATGTTATCAGCACGTTCATACGGATTATCAACAGTATTATCACTGAGAGCAACTACATAATTATCGTTCATATCTCGTACAAGACCACTTGAAAAACGTATGAAACAGTTAGTAACAAGGACACAAAGGGTGTCATGCCTTTTTTTTAACTCGTTTAGGTCAGAAGCAATCAATGAAATAATAATTTCAGAGCCATTGGGAGTGAGTGAGAATCCACCTTGAAGTTGATAAAAGATAAAACCTGGGATGACACCAAACGAATTTTGTATAATTATTTCACTAGGAGAAAGGGTATCAACATTTACTGCTTCATCAAAACTTAAAGTTATAGTTCCACTAGTGAAATTGAGTAAAATGAAATTATTGAAAATAGGTCCTTTAAGGTCACTTGTGAAGCCATCGGAAGCAATCAACTTCAGGTCTTGAATAAAAGGGTTTGAGAAAGAGTCACGAATAGCATCATCGCCAAGATTCAAGAAACAATTGCCAGTATTAGTGCAAATATCTTGTAGAAATACCTTATCCAAGTCCGTTTGGTTGAATTCAAACGACAAAATGGGGTCAATTTGTGTTAACGTTCGTTGGCTTGGGCCAAGAGTAACAATAACGTTGATGCCACTCGATTCGTCTTGTATTGTAAACTTTGAGTAATCAACAGTAAAAACGTCAATAGTTTCAGAGAAAGTAAGTGTCATTGTTTCAGACGTGAGGTTGAGAGAGAAATTTAATAACGTGGGACTAGTGACGTCAGGAACGAATTTTTCCACATTAATAGCTAAGTTAGTTGGGATGTTATCTGTAGGATTTCCATCAATATCAGTAGCAAATTGATCAGTATAAGTAACATAGGTTGTGTCCTTAGACTTAGCTAAGTTAGAAAGAGCATTAATGTTATTTAGGTCAGATTGAGATAGCAAAATCAAGATGATAGAACTATTGGTGGGAGGAGGAATGAAACTACTGGTCAAAATGTAGGAAGTAGCACTGAAACTTCGACCATTTAGAATTGTAATACCACTTGGATCTACACTAGTGCGGGCAACTTCCTCAGTGAAGGTCAAACTAAGCAGTCCATTATCCATGTCAAGGGAATAGGATACAATCACTGGACCAATTCCTTCATTATTGGAGCGCAAGTCCACAACGTTTATAGGTACAAGACCATTCCCAGAGTGGTCAGAAACAGTCATATTTGAAACAGTGGCATCTGCGCCCAATGAAGATACCCCTCCAGTATCTTGACCAGAGAGGCGAATTAAAACAGTGGAGCTTTCGATATCTATAGAATCAATTGAACTACTGGTTAAAGTGTATTCAGAGGCGTTGATGAAAGATACAAGTTTGATGGAATTTAATTGGAGTGTTGAAATATCAATTATTTCATTAAAAGTGAGGCTTAGTAGACTTGCAACGGTATCTACTCGGAAACCAGTTAGTCTAGGGTTAGTTGTGTCTGGGATGAAGTTAGTGAGATTGACTAGTTGAAGTTCGGAGAAAGATAACGCAATATTTGAAGTGTCTTCAAAACCTTCGGGTTCAATGTTAAGGTATATAGGCATTATTCCAATAGTTTCCTTTATTTGATTTAGCTCAGCAGTGGAGAAATTGAATTTGAGAATTGAATTAAATAGTAATTGCTCAATGTTAGTGTTAGTAGACAAAGAAAAATTTCGACCAATGGAATTTTGGATAGATACAGAAGTAATATCTCGCACAATCATCACTTCACTAAAAATTAGGGTTAGTAGACCATCGTTTAAGTCATAAATGAAGTCAGTGAGGTTAGGAGGGGTTACATCTTCGACATAAGATAATGCCTGGAAAGATGGGATAGTTGGATTCGTTAAACCTCTAGTATCAGTAATAGAGTTCGTTTGCAAAGTGATAAAACTTGAATCCCTATTTATAGCCAATGAATCAATAATCTTAATTCGGTTAAGGTCCTGCAGGGAAAATAAAACTGTTATATTAAAAGAGTTCAGAAATGAAATATATCCGCCAGTTAGTTTGACAATACTTGTTGCCAATTCATTTTGAATGTAGATAAGTGTAAGGTTTATTGAAGAGGCATCAACAACTTTGTTAAACTCAAGTTGTAAGCTTCCCAAATCCATATCGAGATTCCATTCAATTAGAATTGGCTTTGTAGAGTCAGCAGTAAAAACATTAGGGTTCAAACCACTTGCTTTACTAATTGAGAGTGCCGAATTATTGTTCATGTCCTGAACAAGGTAAGATACATGCGACAAGAAAATACTCGATTGGCTAAGCCCAATTGTTTTGAGTAACTGGAGCCTAGAAATGTCATCATTAGATAACTGGAGAGTAAGAGAATCCATATATAAACCTAGTGGGAAAGTTCCAGAAAACAGAGTATGTGATCGACTAAATATATCGGAAGAGTTAGCCATGTCTGACAGAGTTATAGCAGTTAAATCAAAAGTAGTGGAATTGATTATTTCGTTAAAATACAGTGTAATAAAACCAGAATCCATGTCAATGTCAAATCTAGTAAGGATAGGCTTAGTAAGATCTGGTAAATAAGAACTCGCTTGCTGAGCAGAAGAGAATTCAATAGAAACCAACGGATTTTCAAAAAAATCTAAAACTGCGCCCCCCAAAATACTGATAAAGGTGTTGCCAGTTTCAGTACCAAAATTAGGAATACGTTTTATAAAATTTAAATCTGAATTAAGTAATGAGAGAGATAAAATAGTCCCATCAATAGAAACAGAATAAACGGCGGTTCTAAGGTCAAGTGGGAGAGGTGAAAGGGAAGATAAAGTCTCCAATAGGAAAATCTGTTGAACCAAAAGTGTAGACAAATTTACAGCCTCAGAGAAAACGAGGCCCAACAATCCGCTATCCATATCAAATGAAAAGGAGTTCAGTGTCGGAGAACTTAAATCAGTAACAAATAAATTGACCATCATAGCACTACCATCAGTAATAGCCAGCACGTCATTACCAAATGGGTCATCAATTGTGGATGCTAACAGGGTGAGAAATGTGTTATTAATATCTGTAGCAATATCCATTTTATACTTGATATTAAAGAAGTCAGCGGGAGATAAATATACTGAAATTAAGAAACCATTTGGACTGGCTGTTTTACTAAAACTTGTCAAAGTATAGTATGCGTTACCAGTTCTCGTATCAGAAGATTGCACTGTTATTCCAATAGCTCTAAATGTAGCAGATGCAACAACATCATTGAAAGTGAGATTAAGTATTCCTGAATTCATATCAATATCGAACATTAGGAGTTGTAACAATTCAGTATCACTAATAAAAAGTACTGGAGAAATGCAGTTGGTTAACAATAACTTGTTGAAAGATACGTCTTGTACTGAAGTAGTTGAGAGTATAAGATTGCTGCTGGAATACGTTCTTCCAATAAACGGATTAGATTTTATAGCTGTAAGGTCCATCATAGTTATGCTTGCAGTCAAAAGAGAAGTATGGAGATCTGTATTAACTGTGAACACTCCCCCTCGTAGTGTGTAGCTACTTAAGGATAAGTCGGTACAGTTCGAATACAATGTTACACCACTGAAATTAAAGCTTGAGCGGAATACGGGCTCGTTAAAAGAGAATATTATAATATTTTTGGATAAATCAAGTGTAAAAGAAGTCAGGGTAGGAGGGCTAGTATCAGGAATATAGATAGAAACTTGGAGACCTACGATCTCTCCTGTAAATGAGTTAGGGACACGAGCAAGGTCATTTAGAGAATTTGGAAGAATAAACAAAAAAGTATCATTACTTGATTTAACGAAATTAGATGCTTTGATAGTGTAAATATCCTGTAAAGAGAGTTGAATAGCAAGTATAAAGGTTGATATTCTCGAGATAGTACCAGAGGTGAGAGGTATCTTCGTAATCGCATTGGTTGTAGCTCCAAAAATAAAGCCATTTAAAATTATGTTCTCAGTGGAAATATCAACAGGTTCATCAAATGTAAGCAAAAGGATTCCAATATCCATATCCAATTGATACATTTCCAACAATGGGCCGTTAGTATCAGGTATCAATGTGTTCACAAGTATACCGGGTTCCAACATTAGTATGCTGGAGAAACAATTTCCAGACTTGTCTTTGATCAAATCAGAGGTTGCAAAAATATAACAATTGCCTCGAGTTGAACATACATACTTATCAAGTTTTAGTAACCCTAGATTCTCTTTAGATAATATAATCTGTATTTCATTCTTTGAAAGCAGCTCCGTGTTTGCATTTGTGAGGAGGACAGCATTCATGGGTGATTGAAACAAGCTTTGTAAAATTATTGTTGATGAGTTCAAGGTTGAGAAGTCTATCGTCTCTGAGAATAGTAATATCAAATAACCGTTTGTTAGATTAAGCTGCACAAATTGAATAAGTTCAGGTGGAGTTGTATCATTTACCACTTTAATACTTAATCCAACATTGATATGATTAACAGGCAAACCAACCATATCTTTCGCTAAATAACTTGCTATTGAAATAAAACAATTATTTGAATTTGAATTGTCACAAAGAGTTCGTTCTTTAATCAGATTGAGATCATCTGTCAAGAGAGTAACATTTATTACCACACTGTTGTAGATAGGAAGAGGCGTAGCTGGGGATAAAGTTAACTGAATAAGGGAAGAAGAGTTAGAGCTAGTTAACAATATGTTAATGAATTGAAAGGAACTTGCATTCATTGTCTCGCTGAATGAGAGAGAGAGAACACCAGTGTTGAGGTCTATCAAAGACAATGGTACATATAAGGAAGGGTTTGTTTGATCATTGAAAAGTGCCATAACTTGAAGGGGATTGTTAGATCGATGAGCAAAAACACGATTTCCAACCAAATCCATAGCAAAATCTGCATCAATAATTAAGAAAGTGCTATTTAAATCATTACCAAGTTGAGGCAATGATTTGACAAAGTTTAAATCTGTAACAGTGAGGGTAAGGGCAACAATTGGACGGATAATTGACTCAAAAAAACCACCAGTGAGCGTATAACTGACTGTATCAACATATTGATTATTGGTTAGGGTAAGTTGTATGGGATCAAGTTGAGTTGCATTCACAGTTTCAGAGAAAGTAAAGATCAGTTGAGAATTCTCAACATCAAACGTGAAGTTTTCAATAACTGGTCTAATTCTGTCAACCTGGTGAGCAGTAGATTGAATTGAGAAGTTGAGGGTTAAAAGAGTGTTTGGATTTTCAGCAATATCATACACAGCACCCTGATCAGTGCGAATAAATGAGGTGTCCATATTAATGAAGAGAGGGTATTGTTGTTTGATATTATTGAGGTCATCTATGGAGATTAGTATTGAAATAAATTCGTTCGAAAGAGATAATACATAACTTGATGATAAACGGTATTCTTTAATGTGGTTTCCGTTTGCTTCCTGTAGAATAAACAATGACAAATTAATTGAAGAAAGGCTAATAATTTCGCTAAAGGTCAGAATCAATTTTCCTTCATTCATATCTACTGAGAATGCTGTCAAGAATGGTGGTATTAAATCTGCTGTATGAATGCCAGAACCTATTGCAGAGAAAGAATCAATGCCTTCAACTTGATTTCCGGATCGATCACTTACGAAATTAGCTACAGCTGAAAGCCAAGTGGTAGCAGGGGTATGACCGAGTGGGGCAAGTGTTTGAATTAATTGGAAATCTGTGTCCGGTATTGTTAGCGTAATAAGACTATCACGAACAAGGGTAATGATAGTTGAACTAGTTAGCTGGAATAAATTACCTAAAGATTGGTTGGAACTTTGTTGAATGGTCAGTTTAGTTGGGTCAAATTGCGTGAGAGAAAAGATTGAAGCATCAACAGTTTCTGAGAAATGTAAGATGATATAAAGAGGGGTGGTATTGTTGACCATGATAAAGTCAAACGATTCAAGTATAGGATTGGTAGTGTCAGAAACATAAGAGGTTACCCTAATGGGAGAAAAAATAGCACTAACCTTATTACTATCGAGATCTCTAACAAAATCGCCTGTGATAGTTAAGTATGTATTGAAGGAATTTAATGCGATTTGAGGATCGAGTTTTTTCAGTTCATTCAGGTCGTAGCTTGTTAGAGTAATGTTAAAGATATGACTATTTTCCGGAGGAATGATTCCACTTGTCAATATATAGCTGTTAAAGTTGGGATTGTCAGGGTTTTCTGTACTGATCAGAGTTAGTTGATCTAAACTTAAAGTATCCCTATTAACTGTTTCTGAAAAATTGATTATAAGAGAATTTGTATTCAAGTCGAAGTCAAAGGAATCAAGAGTTGGTGATTGTGTGTCTCTATTAATTTGTCGAGCTGAGACTGCGGACTGAAGAATTAAAGAATAAGAAGGGTTAGAACTCATATCTTCCACGACTCCAGATTCATGTATAAGAAATGTATTAGAAGGATCAGTACCAATGGTGGTAAACCTTTTCACTTCATTAAGAAAGTCTATAGTTAATTCAATAGACAATGTACTTGAGTTGACAGGTGTAGTAACAATTTCTTCAACAGTAATATTGACAAAACCACCGAAAGAGGTGTTAGCATTTACTAAAGTTAGCTTAGATACGTTAAGGCTAGAACCACGTACAGTTTCGTCAAAAGTAAGAATCAATACTTCAGTACCAAGATCTAGTGTAAAGCTAAGCAACCTTGGAGCCTTCATGTCTCCTGTGAAATCAACAGCTTGAATAGCTTCTCCATTACCGACTGCATCGATTTGATTCGAGTTAAGATCTCGTACAGCACCTGTTTGAAAACGTATGAATGAGTTGGTCTGTGAAGTAGCAATCTCTACTTTGCTGGTAAGAGCATTTAGATCATTAGGAGGAATTGTAAAAAACATGATAGGATTATCTTGTGCGGCTTTCAATGCTAGTGAGGATATAATTTGAATTTGGTCACCAACAGATAGAGTTGAGTGTTGTAGAATAAATAATTCTGGTAAAAGACTTTGTGCAGACACACTCTCAGAAAATGTAAGAATTACCATACCACTGTCCATATCTAACCTCCATGCAAAAAGTGAAGGGGGTTGAGTATCTTGCTCGTGTGTTGAAACAGCAAGTCCAGCATCAATTGGAATTTCAACCACTGGGTTACCATTCAAATCGGATATCGTATCAGGAGTAATTGAGATAAATGTATTGTTTGCTTCAGTTCCAAGAGTAGGTTGTTCCTTTATGGCATTTAGATCAGATGCATTTAAAAGAATTGTAAATATTGCTGAAATATCAGAAGGAAATGTGGAGCCATTTGAAAGGGGGATGGAGAGTGTAGTTGGATCATTCCCATTGGCCCGGTTTTGTATTAGTAGAGTGTCAAATCTAAATGTACTAATATTCACTGTTTCAGAGAAGGTTAACTTAATTGTACCTAACCCGACATCGAAAGTGAACATATTTAGAGTAGGCGCAATCTCATCTGGAGCAAATTGTGATGCTCTAAGGGCCAGTGATGTGATAATAGACCTGACTGGTTGACCAAAGTTGTCCATAATAGCCTCAGATTGAAGGCTGAGGAAAGTATTATTTTGGTTAGTAACCAAATCTGAAACAGCTTTTAATGAATTAAGATCTGAATTAGTCAATTGAATAACAATAAAATAATCATCGCTATCGTTCGTTATTCCACCGGTCAGTTGATAAGAGCTTCCAATTCCTAAACCAGAAGATTGGAGCGTTATCTTTGTAGCATCGAGGGTGTCACTGGTGACGACATCATCAAAGGTAAGCGATAAAAGACCGAAATTCATGTCAAGATTGAAATAAAGTAAACGAGGTTGCGTGATATCGGGAAAGAAAGTCACAACCTGTTGCGGTATAACAATTACATCCAATGAATTTCCACTAAAATCACTGATTAAATTCGAGGCAATAGAAACAAAGCTGTCATCCCTGCTCGTGGCAATTGAAGAGTCGAGTTTAAGATTTCGATAATCTGAGTCGGATATAGTGTACTGAAGGACGGTGGATACAGAATCAAGTGCTTCGACGCTTCCTTGTGTAAAGTTAAGGACTTTCGAGCGGGAAATATCATTCGTTAATGTTAAACTCTGAACAAAAAAAGTCTGAACAGCCACAGGTTCATCAAAAAGAAGTTGAAGCTGAGCTGAATTTATATCAAGCACTAAGAAACTGACAAGAGTAGGTTTAGATACATCGGGTATAAATAAGGAAGCTTGAGCTAATCGCCCAGTAGTATTATGAGCAACGACTGGGTTAGAAGCCATATCGTCAACCAGCTCATCGCTGAAACTTATAAAAATATTTCCCAGATATGTAGCCAGGTAAGGGCGCGACTTGATAGTAAAAGCATCTATAGATTGCAAAGTAAAAGAAACAGTCTTGCTAAAACCAGATAAAATGTCATCAGTCTCAAGTCTATAAGACAAAGCTGAAACATTGGAAATGTTGAAAATTGAAATATCTGAGATCTTGAAAGTGTCAAGGCGGAGAGGTTCATTAAATGTTAGTACAAATCTGTTAGTATCAAGATCGAGTGAATAATTAGTTAGATCAGGATTAATGGTATCTTGAATGAATAAATTTGGAATATGCTTAACATTTAGTTCCGACGTGACTGTGATAGGCGAAACACCATTGCCGGTTGTATCCTTCAAAAAAGACGAAGTGAATCTTACCCAACAGTTAAACTGGCGTGTACAAAGCTGTTCGTTAAGCTTGATTTGTTCGATATCAAATGGTGTTAGAGTAATGGTTACGTTGGTTGAAATATCACTGCTGAATGTTGCATTGGGTGAAAGTTGATAACGATTAGTTTCTGTAGCAAAAATATGTAAAGTTAACAATTCAGGATTTAAAGAACTAGGATCAATAGACTCATCAAACACAAGTATGAGTGAACCTCGATTAAGGTCAAATATATCGAAGAAATCAATTTCAGGTGGAGTGACATCTGCTATTATGGAAACTACAGGGAGCGCTTGTGAAAATGGGGTAGCGATAACATAATTCATACTTGTGTCATGGATTGCTGAGGATGGAAGGGAGGCAAAACAGAGAGATTGTTCAAAACAGAGTTTTAATGTTTTAATCAAATTAAGATCAACTATAGTGAGTTTAATTTTAAGGATATTGCCATCACCATTCTCCTCTGATCCTCCAGAGAGCGTTAGCACTGTACTTGTATTGGTGATGCCACTTTGAAGTGTAATGTATGTAACAACCAATGATCGAGAGTCTACAGTCTCAGAAAAGGAAAGTAAGAGCTCACCTGTATTTAAATCTAATATGAATTGATCAAAGGTTGGAGGAGTGGTGTCTGGAATAAAATCAGACACTTGAAGTCTACGAGGAGAAATATTATTTGAACTAGTATCTTGGATAAATTGAGCAGTGATCGAAGCAAACGTAGTATTTCCAGAGGTACAGCATGAGGGACTAAAGTTATGTCTTTTCTTAATTTCATTGATGTCAAAATTTGTCAATTGTACAGATATCAGAGTAATGAATTGTTGTGATGACACGAAAGAAGTGAGGGTGTAAGAAAGTGTTGGAATATTCAAAAGGTTCTCAAGAGTAAATTGTGAAATAACGAGAGTTGAGATTTCTAAAAATTCAGAGAAAGTAAGGTTGAGTAAGCCATCATCAAGGTCAAAATTAAAAGAATCAATGTTAGGTGAAATTGTATCAGGAATCAGAAAATCAGATTGTTGAGCTTGAAGAGAAGTAATTTGATTGACAGGGTTTGAGTTCATGTCTTCGATTGTCTGTTGTAAAATAGTTAAAAAAGTATTCGGGGTATCAGTAGCAAGGGTAGGTCGAGATTTGATTCTGTTCAAATCTTCTTCCGAAAGAGTGATCATAACCTCTGAGGATGGAAATCCTATAACAATACTACTGCTATTTCTCAGTGGAATTGAATCACTTGCATCTGTAAGAGTGCGTTGAAGTGTTATGCCAGGAATTAGTACATCTGAAGGGTTGGTATTCATCGTTTCATCAAATGTCAGTCTTAATTCACCTATATTGAGATCTAGAGCAAATGATAGTAGAGTTGGGTTTGTTGTATCTGGAGTAAACATTTGAACAGGAATGGGAGTTGTTTCTAAATAATTTCTAGATGCCATGTCAGATAAAGAGTTACTTAGTAGACGTAAATAAGTCGTACCACTATCCCGAGCAATGGCAGTATTCGATTTCAGAGTATTAAGCAGGACATTACTAATAACGAATGATATCAAATGTGCATTATCTGCCACATTGAGTGAAATATCACTAATAATTGTAGGATTGTCTGTGACTTGGATACCACTAAGGAGAAATATAAAATTCGTATTAATAGTGGAAATTCTGATGATTTCATTAAAATCAATTGTTAATATGCCCTCATCCAAATCAAGATCAAAATATCTAATTAATGGGGAGGATATATCTTCAGTGAAGAGAGATACTCTGATGGCTGTTTGGTTCGAGATATAAATGACTGGAGTATTCGTAGTATCCGAAATAGCGCCCTGGAGAAAACTGATAAACGTAGTAACCTGAGAAACTGCTAGTTGGTCCTCAAGCTGTAGTGCGAATAAATCCAAGTCGGATAGTGTAATCCTCACAGTGGAAGATTCAATTTGTGAGATCTGACTTCCTTGAAGGGTATAAAAATAGGTACCTGATTCATTGATATTATTAGAACTTTGAATCGTAATTAGTTGAAAATTAATAGAAGAAGGATCCATCGTTTCTGAGAATGAGAAGATCAAAGAACCACTGTCAATATCCAAATCGAAAGAGTTGAGCTGGGGTGGATCAATATCCGGCTGATACAGGGTAACATTGATACCATTCGCAATGTTCCGAGGTAGAGCTGAATTACCATTCATATCTCGAATTAAAAGAGACGTATAAGAAAGAAAGCTATTTGTGCCATCAGATGCAAGTGTTGTAATTGCCTTGATGGCGTTAAGATCATTAAAAAGCAAAATAATAGTGACAGTTGGTTTGTTACTAGTTGACGCAGAAGTTTGACCATTTAGTGTAAATGATTCATCCACTCGATTAGTAGAATCAAGTTGAGGTTGTAATGTCATTGAAGAAGGATTGATAGTGGAAGCGTTTACAGTTTCACTAAAGGACAGGATGATGCTACCTGTATTCATGTCCAAATTAAACAACAAAAGTGTAGCCCCAGTTGTATCATCAATGAATGATGATAAAAGAATTGGAGTTAGTAATTGAATTTCAGGAGCTGAATTCCCTGACAGATCTACAATAAAATCAGGCAGAGCAGACAGATAAAGTGTAGTATTAGAAATACCTAGAGTGGTTTCTTCTTTGATAAGATTCAAATCATTATTGTCCAAAGTTAGTGTCACTTCATTACCAAAGATAGACCTTGAGACAGTTCCGTTGGTAAGAGCAACTCTCTGAGCAATAATAGTTGCAGAATTACTTAGAGTTAAAGAATTAATTTTCAGACTATTAGCATCAACAGAGTCAGTGAATGTTAGAATTAATATACCTAGATCGAGATCAAAGCGAAATTTAGATAATTCAGGAGGGATATCGTCAGGGAAGAAATTGCTCGCTTGAATCGCTTTCCCGTTTGTAATTGCTAATACATCAATGCCTAACAAGTCGTCTATAGCAAAAGCTTGCATAGCAAGATAAGTAGTAGACACATTCAGTGCGAGGAATGGTATTTCCTTGATACGGATAAGATCCAGGACACTGATACTAACTATCAGTATGAAATCATTTACTAGTGAAGCTGCGGTTGAGCTAGTGAGAATTACCTGGTGAATAGGTAATGAGAAAATATTTCTTTGTATCGTCAAGGCAGTAGGATCAAATGTACTAGCACGTACTACGTCGTTAAAAGTCATATTGAGTTGGCCTTTCTGCATTTCTATAGAGAATTCAATTAATTCTGGACGAGTTATATCTTGAATATTGATTATTGCTTTATGCCCAATCGTATCAACGATGTTATTCCTGAACGAATCTTCCATAGAAAACGATAAGATATTTATGTAAGTGTTGTTAGGTTCGGTACCAAGGAAGTTGTACAATTTAATGTTGGTAATATCAATATCTGTAACTAAGATTGTAATTGTTTCAGAAAAGGTTGATTGCTCGAGTATTGTACCTCCAGTAAGATTAAATACAAGTAACGGAAATGTTGTAGAGTTTTGTAACGAAATAGAAGTAATGTTTACAGTGGAAGTAGTGATAGGTTCATCGAAACTAAGTAGGATCTGGTGTGAATTAAGATCAAGTTGGAATGTCTTCAAAAGTGGAGGAACTGAATCAGCTGTAAAATTAGTTACTTGCATTGCGCTGCCATTAACAATGCCTACATTTTCATTCCTATTAATCGCAGAGTCAGTAATACTACCACTTTTTATTGTAAGGAAAGTAGACTGTGTGGATTTTGCAACAGTACTAGATTTAAGTGCATTTCGATCAAAATTTGTGAGGAAGAAGTCAATAGTAGGGGAAGTATCGCTACTATTAGAAAATCCTCCAGTGAGTTGAATTTGATATTGAATTTGAGAAAGAGGTGAAATTTGTAAAGTAATACCCGTAGGATCTAGAGAGGAGGTAAGTATAGGCTCATTGAAAAAGAGTGTCAACATTGAATTATCAATGTTAAGATTGTAGCGTAATAAAATAGGTGGAGTAGTGTCTGTGATAAATCTTGTGACCACAATACCAGGGCCCCCATTTGCAATTGGTTTGTTGGCGTTGTTTGCGAAATCACGTATAAAGAAGGATGTTAATGTAATGTAGCAGTGACCACGTCGGTCACAAATGTCTCCAAACTCTTTTATCCGCAAAATGTCAGTTTCTCCTATAATAAGATCCAACTCTGTAGAATTTGAGGAATTAATTGAACCAGATACCAATGTTCTACTCGAATGAGGAAATTCAAAAAAGGACTGTAAAGTGATAGCTGTGATGTTTGTTGTGCTTGAATCGATGATCTCAGAGAAAGACAACTTTATTGTACCTGAAACGAGGTTGAATTCAACAAACTCAATCAATGATGGAGGAGTGGCGTCTCGTGTGAAATTAATAGTTTGAATAGCAGCACTTTCTGGGATATTGATAACCGGCCTATTGACCATATCTTGTACGAGACCAGAACTAATAGATACAAAACAATCATATTGTGAGTCACATAATCTCAGACCTTTGATTGAATTTGAGTCAAAAGGTGATAAATAAATTTGGATTACTTCTGAATTAAAATTAGTGTGTTCACTTTCTTGTAGACTATAGGCAATGTTACCGCTAACAGAATTCAAAATAGTTATTTTAGTCAAATCAAAAGTATTGATTTGAACAGTTTCATCGAAAGAAAGGGTCAATAGTTCGGAATCTAAATCAAGAGAGAAATTTCGCAAAGATGGATTGGTAAGATCATCTCCATATAAAGAAGCAATTATATTATCCCTTTGATTCAATAGATTTCCAAATGTATCCTTAACCCCACCAATTCGGACTGAAATGATGCTGGTAGTTAGATTCACAGCTAGATTATCCAGTGCCTTGATACTATTAAGATCATCGATACTAAATTTAAGGGTGAGATTGGTTGAATAACGTTGTAAAGTTTCGATACTTCCACCCGATAAAACCAAGTTCTGCATTGAATCAGAATTGTGCATAGTGAATTGAGAAGGATCAAACGTAGTTGTATCCACAGTTTCGCTGAAATAGAACTTGAGAAGGCCGACCATTAGATTAATAGTAAAGCTTTCTAAATCGGGATTTGTAGTATCCGAAATAACTGGAAGCAAAGGCAGAGATGAGTTAATAGTAGGCTCTGAAGGGTTATTTGCAGTATCTCTAATGAAATCATATCGTAAGCCTAGGTGGACAAATAAAGTGTAGAATATATTCGGAAGAGCTTTAATTGTATCAAGATTATCTTTCCCTATAACTATATACACTGCTTGCAAATTAGATATAGCTAAAGTGGTAGCATTGAATAAAGTGTGTCTAGCATCAGTACTATTTAGAGTATTGTGAAATGAGACGTACTGGATTCTAGTCGTTTCAACATTAATGTCATCGTCAAAAGTAAGAGATAGTATACCAGTGTTAAGGTCGAGCGTTCCTGGCATGAGCAAAAGTTGGGGATTTACTAAATCTGCAGTGTAGTTGGATACTTGAATAGTATCCTCTATATTGAGGAGAAAATTAGTATCTTGAATGCAATTAGCCTCAATGGTTAAGTATGTGAGAGAAATAGATTCAGCGAGTGGCTTCTGTGCCCGGATGCCAGCGATGTCAAGATCAGAAATGTCTATTCTAATAATAGAGGGTGAAACTTGAATAAGTCCGGCTCGATTTGTGAAACGATAGCTAAATAAAGAAACAAATTGGTCTTTCAGCACTAGATTAGAAATTACAAGAGAATTTGAGAGAACGGTTTCTTCAAAGTACAATATAAGTTCAAGGGGCTCTGTACCTTGAGTCATTAGAAGGTCGAATCGAGTAAGAGATGGAGGAGTAGCATCGGGAAGGTATTCAGAAACTCGGAGCGGATTTGATTCCGGAATTGTTATCACCTGAAGTCCAGACATATCACGAGCTAATTGAGGAGAAAAGGAAATGAAAGTAGTTAAATCTGTCGTAGCAAGATCTAAATCTTCCTTAATAATATTTAAATTTTCTCGGCTAATCAGAATAGAAATGACATCACTGTTAAAAGATGTAGTTACAATACTTTTATTCGTCAATTCAAATCTACCAGTACCACGACCATCTAGTAAAATTATGTTGTCAACAGCAAAGCTATCCAAACGAATAGTTTCAGTGAAGGTCATGTTCAGAAATCCGTTATCAAGATCGATAGAAAAAGCTGAAAGAAGAGGTGAAGTAGAATCTGGTATAAAAGAGTGTGCTTTAAGAGCAGAGAAAGGTGGAATCGGTTCGTTCGGATTGAGATTCATATCCAGAGCAAATGTTCCTCCAAAATAAATAAAGGTTGAGTTCAAATTGGTTGCAAGTGAGTCTAATATTTTTATCTCATTACTGTCAATCGTAGATAAGCTAACCTGGATTATATCAGAATTAGATGTGGAAGAGAGTGTAGAAGTAGTGAGTTGGTAGGCTGAGCCAATAAAAGAAGGGCTACTTTGAATGATAATCTCACTGGGGACAATACTACTTGAATTAATAGTCTCGGAGAAACTCAACAGAATGATATTCTGATCTAGGTTAAAAGTAAAGTTATAGAGTGATGGATCAGTTTTATCAGGAGTAAAAGGGTTTAGTTCTATGCCAACAGTTGCTGAGGCAATGCTAATCCCAACCATATCTTGTATTCCATTGGATATTACTGTGACAAATCCAGGGTTTAATGGTGTAGCAATATTTTCAATAACTTTAATAATATTTTGGTCAAGAGGAGTTAGACTTAGGGAAATTATAGTATCATTGAGTATTGAAGAGTTTCCACCAGTCAATCGATAAAGTGTAGTAGAGGGTGAAGTTAAACCTATCTCACTACTTAATTCAATTAAGGTAGGTGCTAAAGACAAAGCGTAAACAGTTTCACTAAAAGTTAATTTCAGTAATCCGAGGTCCATATCAATAGCAGCAGCAATGAGTACAGGTGCGTCGTTGTCAGGTAGGTATAAAGACGCTCTCAAGGCTTCATTTGGATCAATTGCTTGTACCAGATTATTGTTGAAATCAAGAATTAACGTGTCTGTAATGCTAAGGAATGTTGTATTAATACTGACTGCAAAATTAAGGTCAACCTTAAGGTAGTCAGAATCCGCATCTGTAAGGGTAAAGTTAATTACGGTATCACTGATAAGAACAAGCTTTTGTCTACCAGTGAGAGTGAGAAAAGAAACTCCAAATCCGAAAACACCCATACTGTCAGACTGAAGTGTCAGTTGGAGCTCGTCAAAAGTCTGCTCATTAACTGCTTCAGAAAACTGTATACTCAAAATTTTAGTATCAAGATTAAATGTAAATCTCTCGATTCTAGGAGCACTAATATCAGGATAGAATTTCTCAACCTGAATAGCCGAAAGAGGAGAAATACTGCTCAACGGGATAGAAGATACATCAGTAATGAATGAAGGAGCTATCGAAATGAAAGTATTGTTCAATAATGATGCAAGATTCACTTGACGTTTAAGTTTGTTCAGGTCAAAGTCAGAAATCTGATAAATAAAGTATAAATTATTATGATCAAGGGTTCCACCCCCAGTGAGAGAAAGTGTAGATGAAGGTGTTACAGAGCCATTAGTATTCTGGAATGTAAGATGAATAGGATTTACAGACGTGGTTCTAACAACTTCAGTGAATGTCAAATTTAAAATTCCAGAGTTAATATCTAAAGTATAGTTTGTTAATTCAGGAGCAGAAGTATCAGGAACGAATGAACCAACTTGTATAAATCCCGATGGATCTAAACTATTCTGAGCAACATCACGAATTGCACCTGCTTCAATAGTTATGAAAGTATCGCCACGACTAGTGCAGAGAGAAGGGTCCAGTTTGATCCTCGTAACATCCTGATCAGTGAGAAAAACTAAAATATCCTTTTGATCGGTGCTGGCAACTATACTTTTTGCGCCTGTAAGAAATAAAAGCGAAGTACCAATTGCATCACTCGAGAAAAAAATACGAGAGAAGTTAAGTGTGCCATTATTAACTGGCTCATTAAAACTAATCGTGAAAGATTTGGTATCCAAATTAAAGTTCATAAATGATGATAAAACAGGATTCATAGTGTCGCCAAAGAATCTTGATACCAAAAGTGGATTAATACCATTCACTCGCGCTTGTACATTGTTTCCCGACATATCCTTTATAAGAGTAGAAGAGTAACTAATATACGTAGAGTTTGGACTAATAGCAAGTTCAAAATTAGATTGGATATTTTCCACATCTGGGTTGAAAAGAAGCTGACCATTAAGCACTCGACCGTTGGGACCATTAATTTGTATCGAAGAAGGAACGTAGAGAGTTGTCCTTGCAAAAGTGTTTTGCAAAGTAAGAACTTGTTGTTGGAAACTACTAGTATCTACTGGCTCATTAAATGTCATATTAATAATACCAGTGTTGACATCTATATCGAAAGAAATAAGTTGAGGGGGCTCAATATCCGGTATAAATACTTGAGGGTACTCTAACGGAGTTGGAGTTTCGTTTTCCTCAACGGGAGTAATGAAATTGGAACCAGTGTCAACTACCAGGTCAGAGGGAAACCTGATATAGCAGTCCCTCCGTTTAGTACAAATGTCAGTGTCAAGCTTGATTCTGTCTAAATCACTGGTAACAAGTTCTATCGTAAGGTAAGTATCGAATTGACTTGAGTTTACGATACCATTAGTTAAAGCAATAGTAGATTCTGAAAGAAAGAAGTCACTGTTTAGTGTGATCACAGAAGGTCGAACTGAGCTAGGATCAAGAGGTTCATCAAAAGTTAGTATGATCAGGCCGATGTTCAGATCAAAACTAACGAATTGAAGCAGTGAGGGTGGTGCTTTATCAGGAATAATGTTTGCTGGAACATCATTTACTGTTGTTATTTCTTGAGATGTTCTAGGAATTGGAGCAATATCTAAAACTATTCCAGCAGTTCCAGTAAGCGAACAACTAAATAAACATACGGAGACCAGGCTAAGCGTTTTCAGCTTAAATTCATCTTGTTTGTCTAACACAAAATATATTTCTTCATCTGAGAATTCTGACTGAATCAGTACAGATGAAAGGGTAATACTTGAGCTCATATTGTTTGAGAGTTGAATCAAATTGGTAATTAAAGTGCTGGAGTTAACTGGTTCATCATAAAGTAGAGTAACAACATTGTCAGTAAAGTTCAGAGTAAGATTAAGAAGAATAGGGCCTGTGATATCTGGTAGAAAAAGAGAAGCTCGTAACGCATCATCTGCAGTGATTGGTCTTGTTAATGAGCCTGATAAATCAGTGATGAGGTTTGCCGAATGAGAGAGGTAAATGTTGTCCGTGGATGTAGCAATGTTTCTTAATTTCTTTATATCAGATATATCAGAAATTAAGAGTATAAAGTCTATGGCTGAGGGAGATATGTTGATTATGGAACCTCCTCTTAAATTAAATGTGGATACAGATATGTCACTCGAATTGTGACTACGTAGTACAATAGTAGAAGGGTAAAAGTTAGATATATTGACTGCCTCGCTGAAAGTCAATGAAATTAAACCTAAATCCATATCGAGTGAAAAGAATTGAAGTGAAGGTGGGATAGTATCAGTTAGAATCTGGGCGGCTTGTAAAGCAAAACTTATGAATCCTATCGATCTACTAGGTACAGATAATTTATCAGTTGCTAGTGTAGATGTATATGCAAGGAAGGTATTTGTTGTAGTTGTTCCTATTTCGGGACTTGACTTCAACTGACTGAAGTCAGAACTAATCATCTGTACAGTAAATATGATGGAGTCTGAGCTAGTAAAAGCTGTTTGAGATGATAAATGGATATATTTTGTAGATGTTGAAGTTAGATTCGTGTTAATGAGTGCAATGGCAGAAATGTTAATATTTAATTCTACAGGTTCAGAAAAGGTTAATATCAAAACTCCGGTTCCAACATTGAAGGTAAAACTCTTAACAAAGGGACCAACAGTATCTCTGTAAAAATTGAGAACACGCAACGTCATTTCAAGATTATTATTAGTTGATGTATCAAAAAATGAACCAACAGGAAGATATAGAAACGTTGAATCTGTTGAAACAGCAATATTTGAGTGAAGCTGGAGTGCGAAAAAGTCGGATTCTCCAAGAATAATATTAATAACTCTGCTGTTACCACCTGAATAAAATGTATCTTGGAGAGTATATCTTTGGGTCCCTTGGGTGTCACTGCGGAATTCGAACATTGACAGATTCAAGGACAGACGTTCAATCACTTCTGAAAAGACTAATGAAAGTAAGGAATTTGACATATTTAAAGAAAACTCTACTAAATAAGGTGAACTAGTATCCTCAGTTACATTTAAAGCCTGCAAAGAAGACAGAGGGAAAACTGGATTGGAGAATACATCTTTAATAAAATCTGAGCTAATTGAAATAAAAGTATTTGATATATCAGTAGAGAGACTAGTATCGCTTTGAATTATATCCAAGTCAATAGTAGAAAGCTGTATATTGATGAGGTCACTGTCCGAAGAAAATATTACTCCATCAGTAAGGGATGCGAAAGAGCTACCAATAAGTGAAGAAGATTGAATATCCAACTCAAAAACCTGAATAGATTGAGATGATATTACTTCATCAAAGCTCAATGAAAGAATGTAAGTATTCAAGTTTAAGGTGAACAAGATGAGATTAGGACGGGTAGTATCGGGTGTAAACGTGGTAACAGCAAGGGCACTCTCAATAGAGACAGAAGCAATGAAGTTGAGGCTCATATCCCGGATTAATAATTTATCAAAGGAGATGTAAGTACGGTGCGTAGTTTTAGCAACTAAATCATACTTATTCAAAGAATCAATATCAAACTTGGATATCTTCAAAGAAAGTATAAAATTATCACTAGACATAACTTCAATAGAAGTCAAAGAGTATGTTAGGATGGGAATAGTGGATGAATTAACAAAGGGCTGCAAGACAATATAAGACACATCAAAAGAGTTTACCAAGACAGTTTCAGTAAAAGTGAGAGTGAGTATAGCAGTATTCATGTCCAAGTCAAATGAGAGAATTGCAGGTGGAATTGTATCATTAATAAATGTATCAATTACACGATCTACAACAGGAATTACGTCTAAGCCAGCAAAGTCTTGTATGAATCCCAGTGCAGCAGAAATAATTGTGTTATCTCGCGAAGTGGCGAGGTTAGCTTGGCGTTTGATTTCGTTCAAATCAGCCAGCATTATGTAAATGGATAACGTGTAACCATCATCAGATACTGATAAGCTCTGGGGAGTTTCAAAAGAAAATATAAGGTCTGGGGTAGAAGTCGCATTTTTCATTACAAAAAAAGAAAAATCAAATGTGCTTTGGTTTACAAACTCACTGAAAGTAATTTCGATAAAACCAGAACTGAGATTAAAAGAAATGTTAAGAACATTCGGAGGAAGCTTATCCGGAGTAAATTCAGCTACTCTCAATCCATTCCCATCAGTTATAGCCAACACATCCAATCCATTAAACCCGTCAACAGCAAAAGCTTGCATTGTTAGGTAAGTAGAGTTTCTGCTAACAGCAATGTGAGGATTAGAACGGATACGTAAGTGATCATTTGGAGATAATTGACTATATATAATGTAGTTAGATTCATTGCTTAAAGTGAAAGAAGTAGTTAAGGTATAACTAAATGCTGCAGTAGCGTAATCTTGAATTGAAAATGCAGTGAGATCAATAGTTGTAATATCAATGAGATCGTCAAAGGTTAGGTTTAAGCCACCAGTAACAATGTCCAGTGAAAAAGAAACTAGCTGAGGTCTACTAGAGTCTGGAATTACCTCTATAGCTTGAATAGCGACGGTAACCAAGTTCAGGTTAGCACTAATATCAGTATATACGGAGGGTGAAATTGCTAAAAAAGTATCATCCACACTATTAGCTAGATTCGAAATTAATTTAACATTTACTAAATCATCCAAATTAGGTTGAATTGATAACGTTAGAGAGTAAATGGCCTGTGTGATAATTATTCCTTCAGTCAAAGAAATATTTGAAATCATAGGTTCATAAATATTATTAGTGGATGCTAAAGAAATAGTAGAGATGGCAAAATTGTTAACAATGATTAGTTCCGAGAATGTTATGAGGAGTGTGTTAGTGTTGAGATCCAATATGAACCCAGTTGCAAATGGAGGTATATAATCGATTATAAGATTGCTTACTTCAAGTGCTACCTCGGGAATAATTGGCTTAAGAACATTCCTCCCAAGGGCAAGGTCAGTACAAGTGATATTAGTTACAGACAGGAAGACTACTGAAACAATATTGGGCTCAAGAGTTAACTTGATTGCAAACACATCCTCAGAGGAGAACAAGAGGTAAATAAATTCAGAATCAATCGATGTTAGAAAAGTTCCACCAGTTAGGGTGTATGATATCACTGATTCTATATATCCCTGAGAAATCTGGATTGTAAGCCCAGAAGAATCGAATGAATCTTTAGAAATTGGCTCAGAAAAATTTAGAAAAAGTTGCATTGCGTTTAAATCTAAATCCCAAGTTAGTAATTGAGGGGCCAAATTGTCTACAATAAATATGGACACAATAAAACCCGGGAAAGAATTAGATATTGGCTCATTAAGATTACCCGCTAAATCTCTAATAGCAAATGAATCCAGCGTGATATAGCAATTCCCTCGCATTGTACAAAGATTATCGAGCAACCGGATACGATCCAGATCGTATCGACTTAATTTTAAAGAAACATAAGTGCTGTTAGGCGTGAGGATTTCGGCCTGGGACAGGCGAATAGATTGTTCTGGCTCTTCAAATAAGGACTGGAGTTTAAAAGAAGTAAAGTTAAGAGTAGTCGGATTAATAGGCTCTGAGAAAGTAAAATTTAATAATCCATCGATAATGTTAAATGAATCAAATTGAGTAAGTTTTGGGCTAGTTATATCATCAATTATCGTACCTGCTGTCGAGTTTAGAGTAGCAGGTGCTGTAGCTTGACCAAAAATATCAACAGTAACTCCTTGTAAAATAGAGAGAACACAGGAGTTCGTATTTACACAAATACGACGGAGAGTTAGTAGAGTGAAGTCCTCGTCACTTAATTGGATGACCGCATTCTGAGTAATTTCAGGGATTGGAATACTGTTAATTAACTGCAAGCTGTTTACTGTAGAATACAAAGTCAATAAGCTAACTCTAAACTGAGTTGTATTCACTTGATCATCAAATTGTATGGTGAGTGTCAGGCTGTTGAAGTCCAGAGTAAATGATTTCGGACTAGAAGGAAAATCTTTGGCTATAAACAAATTTGCTTGTATGGCATCGGATTGAGAAATCCTCTCTAAGGGATTGGCATCCACATCTGTAACAGCTTCAGGATCAGAAGCAAGATAAGTATCCTCTCTTCTGGTGGCTAAGGTTGCCAGTGATTTCAAGGTGGCAGAATCATCAAATGTAACTTTGAAAATAATTACAGTAGAAAAATTTGAAGAAGTGACTGCAATCTGTTTTTGAAGAATGTATGATACAGTTGGAAGAACGGCAGGCGCGTCCAATAATGTAATGTGACGTGCATCAAAAGAAGTCTCACTTACTGGCTCAGAAAATACAAGAGTAATTTCATCTGTCAATAAATTAAGAGAAAATGAGAGCAGTTTAGGAGAAGTTTGATCTCTTATCACTCTGCTTGCCCTAAGTGCATTTGTGTATACTATTTCTCGAACAAGATTACGTGACAAATCTAGAAGATTTCCTGAGAAAAGGTTAAGGAATGTATTGTTAACAAATACTCCTAGATTAGTATTATTTTTGATCAATGTGAAATCAGTAGAAGATAAATAAATCGTAATAGTAGATGAATTTAGAGGAGCAACTGAACTAGCATTGAGATAGTGTGAAACAGTGTTATCATAGGATAAGGACTGTAATGCAAGATTTGATGCATCAAATGTTGACCCTTGGACAATCTCCGTAAAAGAGAGTACAATAATCTGCTTATCGAGGTCAAGAAAAAAGCTAGAAAGAATAGGGGATATAAAGTCTGCAGTGATTATATAAGATTGAAGAGCTGCCGAACTAGGGATAGCTAAAATTGGTACAGAAAAGACATCCTGCACGGAATTATTCTGAAAACTAATAAAGGTTGAATTCGAACTTAATCCAAGTGGAGGTTGATTTCGTATTTCATCCACTATTATTGTGTCTAAGTATAATATAATAACAAAATCATTTATCGTTGATCCGAATCCAGAAATGGAAACTGTATTAGCACCAAGATATGTTGAGTGTAATGAAAACAATCCAGGAATTATTGAACTAGCGAGAACAGTTTCAGAAAAAGTAAGTGTAAGAAATACTGTCGGAGTACTGCCAGTCTGATCAAGAGAAAAGTTTACAAGAAGTGGAGGAGAAGTGTCAATTGTATAATTACTGACTTGTAAATTTGCTCCATTATTTGGGTTGGTGGACGTATCTGTTACAATGCTAGCTTTAACGTTAAGATAAGTAGAGTCACTGCTACTTGCCAAAGTTAAATGTATATTAAGGTAGTTAACGTCAGATTGTAGCAAGGAAATAACGATAGTTGCTCCTAAAATTTGACTAATACTACCACCAGTGAGAGTAACAAATTGAACAGGTGTAGTTAATGAATCCTGAATAGTGATACCACTTACATCAAATTGACTGGGAACAACTGTTTCAGAGAAAGTTAACGAAAGAGTGTTGATATTTAGGTCGAGGTCGAACCGTGTAGGTTCAGGATAGGTATTATCTGGGGTAAATTTGGTTGAAATTATTGGATCTACAATAACTTCGATACTGTTTCCAGACATGTCTTTCAATGCTGTATTTTGTATAGATAAAAATGAATTTGATTCTGAAGTATAAAAGTTATCTATTGACTTGACAATGTTAACGTCCTCAAAACTAAGTGTAAATACCAATATATTAGAGGGTACAATACCGACACCACCACCAGTAAGGTTAAGTATACGCTGTGTAGGAGAGACACGGTTATCGTTATAAAGAGTGAAGCCAGAAGGAGTGACAGAAAGAGGGTTAATAGTTTCAGAGAAAGTTATAGTAAGTGTTCCGAAATTCATATCTACTTCAAATGCAAGTAAAATTGGAGAAGTTGTATCATTAAAGAAGCTGGAGGCTTGCAATCCAACAGATCGAGCAAGTATTGGCTGAGCATTTGTATCTGTTACAGCCAGAGATGTATAAGCAATAAATGTTGTATTTTGCGTTGTAGCAAGTTGTCTATTGCTCTTAATTAAATTAAGATCAATTAAACTGATTAACATTTCAATGATAGCAGAGTTATCTTTGGATGATTGGGCGGATATGATTCGATGGTCTGCAACGTCTAAAAGACTAATGACATCTTTCCCTTGAAGAGTAAATGCAGAAGGTTGAAGATTGCTAGCATTAACAGATTCACTAAAAGTCAACAAAATCAAACCAGAATTTAAATCAAATGAAAAAGATTCGAGTATTGGAGATGTAATGTCGCGGAGAAGATTGGATGCTTGTAGAGCGTTTGAAGATGGAATTTCTTTAAGTGGATTATTAAAAGTGTCATTAACCAAACCTGGAGTAATTGCTAGAAATGTGTTATCATTAGTGGTTCCAATTTTAAGGTTTCCTTTGATAATGTTAATATCAGGAGTAATGAGTGTTAGATTGAATTCTCTAGATGGGAATGTGGTTGATTGAGTGCCTCCATTCAAACTAACGACTTCTGTAGAGGAAGAAAGTTCTTGTGTAGATTGGACAATTATATTAATTGGATTAAAAAATTCAGTAACAACTACTTCTGTAAACTGCAACTGAATGATCCCAAGACCCACATCAAATATAAAGGATACCAATTCAGGAGGAGTAGTATCAGAGATAAAGATTGTAACCTGTTGAGCATTTTCAGGCAATACTGGGACAAGGAGAACACCTGCGACATCCAAGACTGCGTTTGCACCTAATACTATAAAAGTAAAATCGATTGAAAGTGCGATACCGTTAGCTTTCATATAATCCAAATCGGGAGGAATTATTTGAATTGTCATTTCATAATCAGGAGATGTAGAAACATTTCCTGCGGTCAGATATACAATAGTGGAGGTAGCGTTATTTTGTTTTGAATTTTGGAACCCAATTTGAGCAAACCTAAAAGTACCAATGTCCATCACATCATCAAATGTTAAAAACAATTCCCCAGTGTTCATATTAAGGTTAAAGTTGAGCAATTCAGGACTCTTCGTATCCGGAACAAGAGATCTAACCTGCGTAGGATTCAAGGGAGAGATCACAGTAATTGGTATTCTTGAAGTGTCTTGGAAGGAGGAATATTGAAGAGAAATAAAACTATTATCTATGCTGGTGGCAATGTTAGGACTTCTGACTTTAATTAATCGAATATCATTGTCAGTCAGTGATAGTATTATTTCAGTATTAAATACAAGTGCAGTAATGGACTTGGCGCCTGTTAAACTGACATATGTAGTATTTGGGATACCATGGAGGGTTATTTGCGAAAAATCTATCATGTTTTCATTAATTGGTTCATTAAAGGATAACACAATAATCTCTTGGTTCATATCCAATTCAGTAAACTGGACTAAGATGGGCGGAGTTATATCATTAGTGTAAATATTAACTTGTACACTAATGTTAGTAGAGATTATTGGGTTGGAAGTAGTATCTACGATAAAATCACTAAATGTTATTAACGTATTAGTTTCGCTTGTTGCTAGGTCGTCATTAGCCTTGAGAGCAATCAAGTCAGGTTCTAATAAACGATAAGCTGATGATATTCCATTTCCAGTAGTAATTATATTAGAGCCAGTCAAGGATAGAGTTATGTTACCGATTAAATTAACAAATGTAATTTTAAGAGCATCAAAGGATTGGACATCAACTGTTTCATCAAATGTAAAAACAAGAATGCCAAGATTGAGGTCTAGGTCAAACAGGAGAAGGTTAGGTGGAGTAGTATCGAGAATGAATTGATTAGCATTCTCCGAATCCTCGAAAGTAGTACTATTCTGAACAGCGACGATTTGATTACCACTCATATCTTGAATAAACATACGATAGAAGCGTATCCAACAAGTTGAGCCAATATTGCATAATGTGGAGTCTGCTTTTATGAAGTTGAGATCATTTAGAGAAAGCCGAATTTTTAAGATTGAACTATCAGAAGTAAGTATTTCAACCTGCCTAAGTTGAAGAACCGAATTTAGGCTATTATCATCTTGATACCAATCTTGAAGGTAGACATTGTATATGTTAACTGAAGAAGCGTTTATTGTCTCCGTAAAACTTAGAACTATTTCGCCGGTGTTCATATTAAATTGAATGAACTGAGCCAATCTTGGTGGCGTCGTGTCTGAGACAAAATTATCTATTTTGAGACCTTGATTAATTGTACGAGGAACTACAGAATTGCCAAATGTATCACTGCTAGAAGTATTAGGATATGATATAAAACAATTTTGACGAGAAGTGCAAAGCTGTACTCTTTTAAATTCATTCAAGTCAGAAGTATTGAAAGATATTACAACATCAGGAGAATTAGCAGAAGGTTTAAAGCTGAATGAGGGAGATAAGACTACTGTAGGAACAAATTCTGAAATTTGTATCCGTATTTCTGATAGGTCGAGAGAATATATATCAACCGTCTCTGAAAAATGGAGAGTGATGTTTCCTGAACCATCTGTATCCATGTCCCAAGATAGAAGATTAGGTGGAGATACATCACTCGCGAAATTGAGGACAGGGATAGCGTTGACCGGTAATATACTATCAGCAGAATTACCAGATTTGTCTTTAATTATGTCAGAAGTAAAAGAAATGAATGTGTTACTTGAATTGAAAGCCAAGTTTTGAGTAATCTTAAGTTGATTGAGGTCATACAAAGGTATCACAAAATTAACAGTAGTTTCAGAAGGTTTAGAAGTTACAATGGTATTAATTTGAAGGGTGTAAGAATCAGCGTTGCTTTGGTTAGCAGCGTGAAATGTGATAGCGGTAGATTGGAGGGATTCTTCATCGATACTTTCAGAAAATATTAATGTTAACAATGCAGTGTCCATGTCGAGATCGAAACTAACCAAGGTTGGGGCGGTGAAATCTTCCAACACTTGAAAAGCTCTTAATAATTCAGGTAACATAATACCGATGAGAGGATTCAAAGAAATGTCAAATAAAGAGCCTTCTTGTATAGAAATAAATGTGTTATTAATATCCGTTCCTATTGATAGTTCATCATTTAGTTTGTCAACATCAATAGCACTAAGTCGTACAGTTATGACATCTGAAATAGGATTTGAGATAAGAATACTAGAAGTCAACTGAACAAGGTCTGTGGTTGGAAAGGATGCGTCGTTGTAGATGCTGATGCTGCTAATATCGTAACTAGTAGCATTAATTATCTCAGAAAAAGTAAGAATAATTTGATTCAAATTAAGATCTAAAGTAAAAGAGTCCAAAGTTGGACTCTGATTGTCAACAACTATTTGATAGGCTTCCAAAACAGCAGAATTATTAATTTGGTTGCCAACCATATCAACTAGCCCGCCATCAATTATTCTAAGAAAAGTTGTATCAGGTTGAGTTGCAATGTTCATATCAGCTTTAAGATAAGATAGAATTGAGTCAAGAAGGATAAACTCAATCCTCTGACTATTAAAACTTGTAATTACATAACCACCAGTAAGATTGTAAGATTGACCTAAACTTACATTCGAAGAAGGATGAAGAATGAACTTAGAAAGTTCAGTAATGGTAGTGACTCGAATAACTTCATCAAAATACATCACCATAGAACCAGTTTTCAGGTCAAGGTTAAACTTAAGAAGTTTTGGACTTGTGGTATCAGGTGTAAAGTTTCCTACTGCAATACCACTTGTACCTCCACTAGAGGAAACATAGTTCCTAATCAAACTAGTGTCAACAAATGCCAATGAAGAACCACCTGGAGCAGCATTATCATCCAGGAACAAAAAGGTGGAAGTATTGCTTACGGCGAGGAGAGTGTCTGTTTGAAGATTGAAAAAATCTGTCTCATCCAATAATACGGAAACAACCCCAGAGTTACCAGTAAGAACTAACCCACCACCTAAAGGGTACTGACTCTGTGTTTGAATAATGTTATTGTCCGAGAAAATTATGATTTTAGAATAGTCAATATCAGAGACCAGAACCGGTTCATCGAATAAAAACGTGATAATTCCTCGATTCATGTCAAGATCAAAATCTAACAAGTTGGGGAGAGTAACGTCTACAATAACCGAGGAAGCCAAAAGTGCAGAATCAGGAACAATATTTATAATTGGATTTTCATTATAGTCAACAAAAGAAGTATTCTGAATAGTGAGAAAAGTATTCGACTGAGAGGACGCAAGTTGGGTTCTTGCTTTAATGGCATTAAGATCAATAATGGACAGTTTTATGTTCAATATGAGTCCAGTTGTTGAGAGGAGGGTACCATTAGTGAGTGTATAGTTCTGCAAAGAAAGAGAGATTCTTGAAGAGGATTGAAGTGACATGGATGAGTAATTTATTTCAGTGGTAACAGTCTCCGTGAAGGTAAATGATAAAATGCCAAGATCCATGTCCAAATAATATCCTGTAAGCTGTGGAGAAGTAGCATCATTAAATATAAAAGATGCTTGAAATGGCAAAGATATGGTAACAGCAATTATAGGATTGAAAGATAAATCTTGAATTATATTGTTAGGGAAGGAAATGAAGGTGTTGTTAAGAGAATTACCAAGATTAGAATTAAGAACCAATGAATTCCTATCTTGAGGATTTAGCAAGATACTCAAACTTTTTCCATTAGATGAACGTAGTGATGTGCCGGTAGTTATCAACAGTAAATTAGATGAAGAAGAGGCATTGAGAAGTGAAAGACCAATCGCAAGATTGAAAGAAGACTCAAGCACAAATTCACTAAAACTGAGTAAGATAGATCCATCGTTAAGATCTAAAACAAATTTTGAAAGATAAGGAGGAGTTGTATCAAAAATTAGAGTTCCATTCAATGCTTTTCCATCAGTAATTGCGAGCAAATCAATTCCATCCACATTATCGATAGCAAAAGCTTGTATTGTGAGGAAAAGGTTACTTTCACTAGTAGCAATCATTCCATTGTCGCGAAATCTTAATAGATCGTAATCAGAAAGATGAATTGGGACAACAAATGCATTATCAAAAGTTGCGATTAAGGTAGTTGTAGTCAACTGATAAATACGGCCGGGAATAGCCAGTTCAGAAGATTGCATAATAATAGCAGTTGGATCAAAAGTAGAAACATTCATTAAATCATCAAAAGTTAGAATTAGATTGCCATTCTGTACATTGAATGTATAAGAAAACAGTATAGGCCGTGTTGAATCAGGGGTAAATAAAGCTACAACAATTGGACCAATGTCAGAATTGAAGTTATTATTATAATCAGAAATAGAATTTATCGAAAAAAATAGATAAGTGTTAAACCTTGAAGTAGCCAAGTTATATATGCCTTTAATTTGTGTAATATCATCTGGAGTTATCAGGATAGTAGCGACATCGTCAGAAGTAGAAGGAATTGACAAACTTGCCTTGAGTGAAATGTTAAGTGATAAACTATTCAAATTGGAAAAAAACGAAATTCCTGGAATGATTAGCGAAGAGATATTAATTGGTTCGTTAAATGTAAGAGTTAAGATGTAAGTATTTAAGTCTAAACTGAAACTATCCAAGGTTGGACCAGTTATATCGGGTATAAATAATGATACTTGAAGTGGTGTGGATATAATATTTTCTACAGGATTCGCACTCACATCAGTGATGACCGTTGAGAGCAGAGAAAGAAAGGTGTTGTTCAAAGAAAAAGAGGGTATGGTTGATTTGATTGAATTGAGATCAGCCTGTGATAATGCCACAAAGATGATCTGATCAGAATCAGAAGAGTTTGTCACGCCTCCTGTTAAAGTAATAAAAGGATTAAGGGGTGTACCAATCCCAATTGTTATGCCCGTTGCAATAAGAGATGAAACAAGCATTGGTTCTGTAAATTCCAATATCAAGATACCACTATCTAAGTCAATCTTATAATTCAGTAGTGATGGACGACTTGAGTCCGCACGGAGCGAGAAAGAAGGATAACCTGGGAATTCCAAAGTGAATTCTGAGATAGGGTTGCCAAATACATCAAAAACCGAACCTTCCTGTAAGTAAACGTAACAACTTCCCGGATTAAAACAAAGGTTCACTCTTTCTTGAATTACAAAAAGATCTGACGGTATAACACCGATATCAATTATGACTGAATTTCCTTGTGTAAGGTCAGTGCCAGAACTGAGAAAGTGAGAATCTGAAATATCGGAGAATAAACTTTGAATCCGAATCTTTATGAAGTCAACTGAAGATGAGTTCACAGGTTCGTCGAATTGAAGGCGAATTAAGCTGGTTACATAATCAAATAATAAGAAACTTTCAAGTTTAGGTGAGGACACATCCGGAGTTATAGTACCTACTGATAAAGCTTCAATGGTAGAAACAGGTTGTAAACTAATACCAACTTGATCCAGTATTGCACTGGACCCTTGGATAGAAAGAAAGCAATCTAACGCAGGGGTTGACGTACATAGTAAAGGTTCTAATTTGATGGAATTCAATTCATCATTGCTGAGTATAAGAGAAACGGTTGATGAGGGTTGAACAGTAACTATATAGGACGTATTCAGAAACAATTGAACATTAGGAAAGATAGATCTAGTATTGATCAGTAGAAACTGGGCAGACATCAATGTAGATACGTTTACTGTTTCGTCAAATATCAATAACAGCTCTCCAGTATTGAGATCAATGTCAAAACTGGTCAGTTGTGGATTAAAAGTATCGTTAGCGAAGTATCGAACTTGAATAGCATTATTTGGTCGGATAGTGGAAACATAGTTAAGTGATGAGTCTTTAATAAGATCAGCCTGGATGGATACCCATGTAGTGGAAATAGAGGAAGCAAGTTGAGGAATAGCTTTAATATTATTTTTGTCCGTCTCATGTAATTCAAAATGGAGATACAATCCGCTCAAATAAGCGCTCTTATATCCGCTGAGGGTATATGAGAAAGAAGGAAATTGAGCACTAGAATCTTGAAATGTCAAGAACCTCGCATCAAATGAAGTTAGTGAGACTACTTCATCAAAAAGTAGAGATACAAAGCAAGTGTCAAAGTTAAAGTCAAAGAAATTAAGGTTAGGTCTAGTTGTGTCTGGGATAATTAGCTCAACTCTTAAAGCAGTTAAAAGAGAGAGAGCATAATTACCAGCAATATCAGAGACAATTCCATTAGTAAAGTTTATATATGTATTGTTAATATTAGTAGCAAGAAGAGAGTTATTCTTGATTGTATTCAACTCATTTGATGACAGAACAGCTTGAAGAATATTCAAAGAAGAACTATACGCAGATGTACCTGACAATAAGAGAGAATCAGAAACGCCATTAGTAAGGATAATTAAACTTGGAACAAAAGTATTTTGTACCACATCTTCGTTAAATGTTAATAAAAATGCTCCGACATTTAAGTCTAATCTGAAGTTGCTTAGTCGAGGAGGGATAAGATCTACATTGTATATGTTTACAAGAAAATCGTTCAGAATTAAATTTGAGTTTGGCACAGCCGAATTATCAGTAATCGCCTCAGCATCTAGTCTAATGAATGAGGTATTATCGTAACGGAAGAGAGGAGACAGGTTACGGACTGCCTCTAAGTCCGATGCACTCACAGATATATTAATTATCACACTCCCAGTAGTTATAAGTATACTAGATGCAGAGAGTCTGAAGCGAATGCTGGGTAAAAGTGGACCAGCAGTTAACTCCAAATTAGTCATAATAAAGCTACCAGGATTAATCGGTTCATTGAAAATTAATTGAAGTAAAAGTGGTTCAGTTTCTAGAAAAGCATTAAAAGAGACCAAGTCAGGGGAAGTAGTGTCTGGTATAAAATCAGTTTCGAGAATAGATAAAGCATCACTCAAAAGAATCTCCCTTATTCCGTTATTGCTTATATCAAAAACAGTATCGTTAAGGAGAGTGAGGAATGTAGTAGAGACAGAGTCTACCAAAGCAACTATGGATTTTATTGAAATTAGATCATACACACTGATATTTACTTCCAGTACAGTATTCAAGCCTTCTGATACAATAAAACTATCAGAAAGTGAGATACTTGCAGTCGCGATTACTTGATTGTTTTGTAATGTAATGTCACTGATAATGAGAGACTCGGCTAACACGCTTTCAGTAAAGGTCATCAGCAAAATTCCTTCATCAATATCAAGGTAATACCGCTGGAGTACAGGAGGTACGGTATCTGGTATAACAACACTGGCTTGTAAGCCTTCATTGACACCACGGGGCTGCAAACCTATTTCTGACATATCGATGGTCGCATTGGAAGAATAGGATATATGAGTGTTTCCCAATGCCGTAGCAATGTTGCTGTCTGTTTGGAGAGAAACTACATCGGGTGGCGTAAGATTAAGAGTAAGGGTACTAGAGGGAATTACGCTAGTTAACAAGCCACCAGAAAGAGTTATAGAAGAGATTGAATTGGCACGAGAACTCTGGAATGTAATTGATGGAGGGCGGAAAGTGAGAGGATCTACAGTCTCCGAGTACGTTAGGATTAGAACATTCAAGCTCAGGTCAAGTGTAAAACTCTCAATAATGGGACCTGTAGTGTCAGGAATATAGCTTCCTTGGATCGCTTGACTTGTTCCAATAGGAATACCAATATTTTCAGCGGGGTCTTTAAACGGGTCTGTAGATATCTGAAGAAAGGTTGACGATTGATCAATAGCTAATATTCTATCAGACTTAATAGCATTTGAGTCGTATGTATTTAGAGCAATTACTAGAATTGGAGAATCTAAAGTTGGTTTATCTCCACCAGTGAGCGTATAATATTTAGAAGATGTGCTTTGACTACTCCGAAGCGTAAATTTAGTCAGGTCGAGGGATGATACTAATATTGTTTCAGAAAAAGTAAAGGTTAAAGTATTTATGTTAAGATCTAGTACAAAAGCACTAAGAGCAGGAGAAGTGGTATCGGAAACAAAGGAAGATGCTCTAAGAGCGTCGGTCGGGGGTATAGGAACAACATTTAAAGAACTCATATCACGAATTGCTTCGGAATTAATAGAGAGAAATGTGTTAGATTCATTGGTACCGAGATTACTTAGTGATTTTATTAAGTTAAAATCATCTTCAGTTATTCTCACAAAAAGAACATTAGTAGGTATATCAGATGGAGGAACAGAGCTAGTGGATAGAGTGAATACGGTAACATTTACTCCAGTAATGTTGCGGGCACTCTGAAGAGTAACAGCCTGAGGATTAAAAACAAGGGGGTCAACAGTCTCACTGAATGATAATTCAAGGAGAGAGGTTTGGAAGTTGAGACTGAAATTTTGGAGAATAGGAGGCAACTGATCAGGTGTAAATATTTCTACTTGACGCCCATTTCCGCTTGAGATTGAAATAACCTCCACGCCACTCACATCAGCAATAGTATCAGATGTCATTGTCAAATAAGTAGTTGTCTTATCTTCCGCTAGATATCGGGTTGCCTTAATCCGATTTAGATCAAATGCCGATAAAGTTAGATTCACGACAAATCCATTCTCACTACTATGTATACCGTCAGTAAAAGAATAGAAGTTTGTCGAACTCGAGTTTGCTTGAATGGTAATTCGTGTAACAATTAAGCTAGTAACATCCATTATATCATTGAAGAATAGAGTAAGCAAGCCTTTGTTAAGATCAAAATTAAAATTGGTGAGCCTGGGAGGAGTGGAGTCAGGAATGAAAAGTACAACTTTTGTTGCATTAAGTTGTGAAATTGCACTAACATTGTTTCCAGACACGTCACGTATAAACCCTCTAGACACATACAAGTGAGTATTGGAAGTAGCAGTAGCAAGATTGGGAAGAAGTTTAATTTCTTTCTCGTCTTCTGCGCCAAATTCAATGGAAATAATTAATTTATTAATCGAAAGGGTAGAAAAAGAAACTCCAGTAGTGATCAGGGTATGGTTATCGCCGGAAGAAACGCCAGATTGTAAAGTTATTTTAGAAGAATCGATGCTTGATATATTTACAGGCTCATCAAAAGACAAAATGAATGTTCCTGTATTTAAATCGAATTGAGTAAACTCAACCAAGTTTGGATCAGTTATATCAGCGTTAAATGATGTTACTAACAGTCCTTGGCCATTTGGACGTGGCTCAATCGGGTTTCCAGTTACAGAATCAGAATCAATCTGGAATGTATCATCAATAAAATCATCGGTATAAGTTATGAAAGTTGTTTCATGGTTGGAAGCAAGGTTATCTATAGCTTTGATTCCAATTAGGTCGGGGCCGCTAATTATAAACTGGAGAAGCGTAGTATAGGCAGTTCCAACAATGGTCCCTCCCGTAAGAGTGTATTTGACAGAAGAAGTAGCAGCAGATTGGACCGTTAATGCCTCTCTTACTAGTGTCTGAGGATTTACTGGCTCATCAAATGAAATGAAGAAAATTCCAGAATCCATACTTAAGTTGTAAGATAGAACACGGGGAGATGTTATATCAGGGAGTAATGTCTGGGCATATTCGTTCTCAACAAAAAATTCACTGGTAAGCAGTTCTTTAATAGGTTGTCCACTAGTATCTTTAATAAAGCTGCTAGTAACTCTAGCCCAACAAGAATTAGGAATATTACAAAGCCTAGTATTTGCTTTAATCGCAGTCAGATCTTGATTGGATATCGTAATATTGATAGATGGTCCATTCTGACTATTCGAACTCCCAGAGGTAACATTAATTTGAACAAAAGAATTTATGGGTTGGAACCAACTGTGGAGCTGTAGTCCATTGAAATTTATGGAAGAGACATCAACAGCTTCATCAAATGATAATGATAATAACCCGTTGTCTAGGTCGAATAGGATAAATTGAGTTAGAATGGGTGGAGTTGTGTCTGGGGTAAACATACTGATATTAAGACCACTTAGCTGGGGATTGACTTGGTTGCCAGCTAAATCCATTACAGAATTCATAGAAAATACAATAAAACAATTTTCAACAGATGTGCAAAGAGCTTTTATCTTAATTTCATTCAATACGTCAAGAGTAAATTCAACAGTAACAGTTGATGAAGAGAGGTCAGGTGGGATTCCATCTAGTTCTCTGACTAATAAGACTGTAACACTGTCTTTATCTTGTAGAGCAAATTCACGCATTTGAATAGTGGTAGAATTGACAGCTTCGTCAAAGCGGAATGTAATAGTGCCTTGGTCCATGTCAAGATCAAAGTTTATCATACTAGGACGTTTACTATCAGTGATGAAGCTGGAAGCAATCAGAGGAAAAATAACTGTGGCAGGATTTCCAAGTCTATCAGTAAAAGCAGCAGATGTATAGGAGAGAAATGAATCATTTATAGAACTAGCCAATTGTTTAATTTTTAGATTATTTAAATCATTGTTCGTGATCAATGCAATTAATGACAGAATTGAATCCTCAAATTGATCTGTTTGAAAACTTAATTCAACTTTTTCGGGTGGACTATTAGTATTATCACTTTGAATGGAAAATTTTGAGAGATCAAAAGAAGAAATGTTGATAGATTCACTAAAAGTCAATAGTACAAGACCATCATTAAGATCTAATTCAAACCTGGTAACTAAAGGACCCACTACGTCTGGAATTACACGGGATGCCATTAAAGGACTTGTGCTTAGCACAGCTAGAATTCCGTTTCCAACCATATCTTCTACCATATTCTTGTCGAAAGAAATTAAAGTAGTAGCCTCAGTTGTCCCAATTCCTTGACCTTTGATTGCATTTAAATCATCATTACTTAAATCAATAGCTTGAATAACACCATTTTCGGATACAGTAAGTCTACTGTTAGTAGTAAGAGTGTAAGGGTTGGGGGACGTTATAGAACCCTGGATGGATATAAAAGGAAGGTTTAATGTGGAAGCAAGTACTGGTTCATTAAACGTGAGGTTTAGTTGACTAGTACCAAGGTCTAATAAAAAAGAGTAAAGTATAGGGCGAGTAATATCTGTTGTAAACTGCAATGGTATTAAGCCGAAATTCGAATTAGGAACTGAGTTATCTGCAAAATCTTTTACAGCATCCAATTCTAAACTTAGATAAGTATTCCCCAGTTCTGTAGCGAGTCCTTCTGTAACTTTAATATTGAAGTGATCCTGCAGAGTTAAATTCAAGACAAGGGTGGGAGATGGTAAGAAAGAATAGGTTGACTGGAGTCGGTAAATTTTGTCGCTCATAGATAAGTTGAGTTTATTGTGTAGAATAAATTTAGAAGGATCGAGAGTTGCAGTATTGATTGCTTCAGAAAATGAGAGTACTAATATACCCGAATCAACATCGAGAGTATAATAATCCAATAAGGGGAGTTGAGAATCAGCAATGAACGTATCAACTATGAGAGCAATACCATTAATGACTTGCGCAATGCCATTACCCGAGGTGTCCGTTATTGTCCCTTCGGCAAATATAATAAATGTATTTGAGCTCGAAGTGGCTAAATTAGTGTTTAGTCTCAGAGCATCCAAAAATTCGGTAGAGAGCACTATCTTCAGGGAAATAGTAGTGAATTCGGCATAAGTGCCTCCGACTGGTTGATAATCTAATGTTGCTAAGCTGTTTTGGATCTTAAGTTGATCAATTTGCAAAGTTCGAGGGTCTATTGTCTCTGAAAATGTTAAAATTAATTGACCAATATTAAGGTCAAGAGTATACGAGTTAAGAACAGGTTGTACCAAATCAGGAGTGAAGAGATTTACAAAGAGTGCGTTGGAAAGGGGGATAACCTCAGTTGGATTTCCACTGGTATCTTGTATTAAATCGCTAGTTAGAGAAAGATAAGTGTTAGAATAAACTTTAGCAACCGATCGTAATGCTTTGAGACCTTCAATATCACTATTGGAGATGGAAACTAGGATAGTAACAAAATCAAGAGGTAAAAATGTACTATTTTGAGTGAGAGCATAGTATTCGTCCTCAGTGCTGTTTGATTTTCCCTGAATAGTAAGAGAGGTTGTATTAAAACTAGTGCTGAGAACAGTTTCTGAGAAAGTCAACAATAATATACCAGCATTAACATCTAATGAAAAATTTGTCAATTGCACTGGGAGCGAGTCGTTCTTGAAGATAGTAACTTGCACTGCATTACCATTATTAATTGAGGGAGAAAATAGGTTTTCTGCAAGATCTGAAATAAATTCAGCCAGAATAGTTATAAATGTGTTATTACGACTTGTAGCGAACTGAGGATCAGCAAGCAATTCGTTATGATCAGATTCCAATAAGGTGATAGTAACCGTCTTACCATCTTGAGTCACATTAGCCTCCCCACCATGTAGATTAAGAGAGCGAGAAGCAGTAGGGGCATCCTGCAGTGTTATGAATGGAATTACTAATGTTGAAATATTTATGGTATCTGTAAATGTCAAAATAAGTTTACCAACATCTAAGTATAAATCAAATTGTGCTAGACTTGGAGATACATCATCAGGAATAAATAAGAACACTTGAAGGGCTTTTCCATTAGTGATAGCCAAAATATCAATTCCCTCAAAATCATCTATGGCAGACGCCCGCATTATCAGGTAAGTGGAATCAATAGATTCAGCCAATCCGGAGATTGAACGAATTCCAAGTAGATCTTCATTAGAAATTTTAACGCTTATGGTATATGCATCCATTGGCATTACAATAACAGTGGAATCTGTGAGTTCATATTGATTTTCTGGGTTCGAGTACTCGCCAGCTTGAATAGTAAATGAAGTAGGTTGGAAAGTAGTGATATTGATTGTATCATCAAAAGTTAAGTATAGTGTCCCAGTGAGCATATCTAAGTTAAATCTGAGCAGTGATGGTCTGGATGTGTCCAGAATAACATTGCTAGCTAGCGTATTATTAATGATATAAATTAAATTTCCGGCAAGATCAACAATGCCACCTTGATAAACTGATAAACAAACATTATATTGAGAAAATCCCAATGACTTCAGTTGAGTGACATCTGAATCAGTAAGATCAATAAGAAACTCTATTAAATCGGGTGATTGATAAGAATATACAGTTAAATTATAGTGGTTTGGAATAGGGAGGAAACATGTAGTCAAAGTAATAACTAAAATTCCCAAGGAATCCTCATTGATTGGTTCTGAAAATGTTATTAACAATAAATCAGTATTAAAATCCAAAATATATTCGACCAGAAAGGGTGGGGTAATATCATGGATAAATTTATCTACTTGTAAAAGCAATGGTGGTTCAATAGGATTGACAGGATTAGCATTTGAGTTAGTGGTAACATTTAAAGCTAGATCAGTAGAAAATTGGCTGGAGATCGAAATGAATGTATTAGAATAGTTGGTTGCAATATAACTGTTACGTTTTAAATCATTCTTATCACTTTGATCCATATGAATTGTAATGTTTTCTGAATCAAAAGGGATTACATAACCCCCAGTGAGCGGGATACGAGATCCAGAACCAGTATTATCTGAGTAAATAGTTAACTCGGTAAGCATAACTGAAGAGTAAAGAATAGGCTCATCAAATGTTAAGATGATTGTACAATTGTTTAAATCAAAACTGACGCTGATGAGGTTTGGACGAGTCACGTCTGGTAAGAGAGATTTGAGTGCTAGCCCCAGGTTATTGAATGGGTCAGCAGGGATTGGACAATTAATATTGTTAGAAGAATCTCGAATGGCTCCCTCTTGTGCTATTATAAAGCAATTGGACTCGTCTATACATAAAAGCTTGTCAAGAACAATGTTGAACAGCGTAGATTTAGATATAGTTAAATTTAGAATGCGGGAAGGAACATAATCCACAGACTGAAAAGTCAATTGGATGAAGTTGAATAATAGAAGCTCTCTTAATGGAGATTGGAAATATAGGCGTGAAGGCGTGAAGGAAATTGAGATAACTGGTTCCGAAAAGCTGAGTCTAATAAACCCACTATCTAAATCTAACAAGGAGAATTCGATGAGATAAGGGCATGTAGTGTCCAATAGGTAAATTTCACATAATCTGAGAGGTGAGACCTCACTTAAAAGGTCATCAAAGTTAGATACAACGCCTTTAGAAGTCTGATAAAAACAGTTAGTACTATTGGTACAAATGGCATGGACTTTCAGTTGGTCTAGATCAAATTCTCCAATTTGAATTCGTATATAAAAATCATTTACCGCCTGCGAGGGAATGTAGGAACGAACTGTAAGGTTGTAAGTATTAATAAGTGTTGTATCATTTGCAAAGAGAATTATAGATGGGAGAAAAGTAGCTCTATCTACTGGATCGTCAAATGAGAGAAGCAGGATACCCATGTTCATATCCAACTCCATGGATAAAAGTCTAGGTGGAGATGTGTCCGGAATGAACCTATCCACACCAAGTGCATCATTATCAAAAATAGGTTGAACAGGGTTCCCATTATTGTCCTGAATAGCTGAAGGAGATATTGAGAGAAAAGTTGTTGAAGTCGAAACAGCTAAACCTGTATTTATCTTAATATTTCGAATGTCCGTGTAATTTAAGTAAAATGATATCACATAACCATTAGGTGAAAGTGTAACAGCAGGATCAAGTTGCTCAACAGAGACTATTCGTAGTAAATTAGATGCTCTACTCTGGATCAAAATATTAAAGGAGGGATCAAAGGTAGATGCGTTCATAACTTCATTGAAAGTGAGAGTCAAAATATTATAATTAAGATCTAGAGTGTATGATAATAAAGAACCGGGAGTTGAGTCACGTATTAGTGAACCGGTGATGGCACTGTTGTTAGGGGATCCAAAGGCCTCATTGGTAGCAATATCCTGAATAGAAGCAGCTAGGACACTCACAAATGTTGTAAGATTGGAAACAGCAAAATTACTACTGTTCGTAATAAACGCAATGTCTGTTGTTGACAAGAGGATTAACACTAAATTGGGTGAGGAACTGGAAACAGTAGCATTTGATAGTGTCAAGAATAAAGTAAAGTTTTGGATTTTGTTTCGAATGCTAACAGTTGATATATCAAAAGTATCAATGTTCACAGGCTCGTTATAAGTTAGAATCAAAGTATTGGTATTTAAGTTCAGTGAAAAAGTTACAAGAGTGGGAGGAATTAAATCAGCAGTGATGGTCCTTGCTTGGAGGGGGGAAGGAAAAGAAATAGGTGCAGAAGGTAGGTTTACACTGTCCTTTGCAACACCAGAAGGAACAGTTAAAAATGTAAAGTTTTCAGTCGATCCCAGTGGATATAGACCCTGAATGTTCAGTAGATCAACTGTAGAAAGTCGAACTATTGCTACATCAGAATTAGGCGATTCTACAACTCCTGCGAGGATAGTGTAAGAGGTTCCGGTGTTGTCACTCGTGTCATAGAGAGTGAAATTGCGAGTTGGATCAATTGAACTACTCAAAACTGACTCTGAAAATGTAAGAACGAGCAGTAAAGGAATAGTCCCTTCCTCCATTCGTAGTTCAAAGTCAATCAAACTTGGAGGGGTCGAATCTGGGAGATGCTCTTCTGCCTGAATCGCAGATGCATTTGATATTCTAGCAATTGGGTTTCTGTTCACATCAGTCAAAGTTTCTGGCTCAAGGATAATGAAAGAGTTTGCAATGTTAGTAGCGAGGACTGGGTTTGCTTTCAAGTTATTCAAGTCGCTTAATGTTAGATTAAAAGTAAGAGAAGAAACCTCTGAGATCTGATCTGTACTACCACCAGTCAATCGGTAAAATACAATACCGTTAGGTGCATTAATAAGAGTAATAAACTGAGCCTGTAAATTTGCTGGAATAATACTCTCGTTGAAATTCAAAGTTATTTTCCCATTGTCAATGTCTATATCCCAGGAACGTAGGAAGGGGCCTGAAAAGTCATCAGTAAGAATATTCACTTGAATGGCATCGTTTACATCTCTTGCAATATTACCATTACCATATATATCTGTGAATGCATTTTCGCTAAATGTTAGGAATGTATTATTTAAAAATACACCAATATTAGGAGTGTCCCGTAAAGCGAAAAGTATAGATTCGGTATAGACAGCTGTAATGACTTCGCTGTCTGGTGAAATAATTCTATCAAGAACGAGAGTGAAGGAAATAGTTCCGGGTAATCTTGTAGCTCGATTGTTGTGTATGGTGAATCGGGAAAGATTAAGCGAGGACACACTAACAGGTTCACTAAAGCTAAATGTAATACTGTCGTCGGTAAGGTTGAGATTATAGAGAAGAAGAGTGGGACTCACTTGGTCAGGGATAACAGAAGCAGCTCGTAGAGCTAAAGATACTGCTGTAGCAGATTGGTCTCGCATGTCGTTAACAAATCCCGAGTTCGCAATTAGGTATGTATTGTTGACCTCGGTTCCAAGATTACGAATTAATTTGAGTGTGTTAACATCTGATGGGTCCATAGGAGCAGTAATGATTTGAGAGTTCTCCTTAGGAGAATTGAATACATCAGAGAGACGAAGGGATGAGTCAGTATTATTCTGGGCATTCTGAAGTTGTATATAAGTTTCCGAGAGAGAATTTCCCCTAACAGTTTCATCAAATGTAAGGATAAGAGCACCTATATCTAGGTCTAGTGTAAAATTGAATAAAGTTGGTTTAGTTGTATCAAAGACAAAGTTAATTGCTTGAATACCGGTACTAATTGAGTCAATAGGGTTTTCGGAAGTATCAGAAATACCTGCAGCTCTATGAGTAATGAAACAATTAGAAAGCGATGTAGCTAGCAATTCATTGGCTTTGATCTGGTTGAGATCATCTGTCAAGAGGTTAGCTGTCAGAAAAGTGAGATTTGCATTAGAACTAACTGCTATTTGACGACTTAACTGAACAAACTGGATAGGACTTTGGCTACTAGCCTGAATGGTGAAAAAGGAAACATCAAGGGTAACATCTTTTACAGGTTCATCAAAACTGAGGGTCAATTGACCAATGTTCAAATCTAATCCAAAACTTTGCAATACGGGATGAGTGTTGTCTTTAAGATATTGAGATGCTTGTAGCCCATTACTGTCAGTAATAGCCCTAACATCAAATCCTGAAGCGTCATTAAATGTGTCAGCACGCATTGTAAGGAAAGTATCATTCTCAGAAGTAGCAATAAATATGTTACTCTTAAGAGAAACGATGTCAATAGTTTCAAGTTTTATAATCATAGAGAGGCCTGTAGATGCAATCGGAGTGCCGCCTGTTAGAGGAAGCTGGATATTAGCGATAGCAGCATCTTGTATAATTATAAACTGGAGTTGAGGGCTTGAAGAATCTACAATATCGTCAAAAGTAAGTCTAAGCTCTTCCTCTTCTAAGTCGATAGTGAAAGAAGCTAAGATAGCAGGTGTTGCATCGAGAACAACTGATGAACTTGGAAAATTTGATATTAAAAGGTTAGGATTATTACCTACATCAAAAAATGAATCAGATTCGATGGTTAGAAAAGTATCAGTTGATTTGGTACCAATATAAGCGTGAGTTTTGATAAAAGAAAGCGTTTCCCCAGAAAGATCTATGTAGATAACACGGGAAATAACTGGTATAGTAGAACCATCGCTGTCAACTAAATTACCACCAACTGTGACATTTAATTGAGAAGAAGAAGACGAGTTGTGTAGCAAAAAACTGGATGTAGCAATACTTGCACTATAGACTAACTCTGAAAAGGTGATGACGAGCTGGTTGGCGTCAAGGTCAAGCAGAAATGATGAAACAGTGGGAGGAGTGGTGTCTTGAATTAGTCGATCTACTCTAAGTCCGTTAGAAGGCAGTATCTCAGTGACAAAGTTGGGAGTTGAAGCTAAGTCTGTAATAGCAATAGGGTCAATTAAAAGAAAAGTACTGTTTTGATTAGAAGCAATAGGTGATGATTTTATCAAGTCGGAATTTAAACTGATGTCAAGTATCACTTGTAATGAACGGGTGTTAGAAGAAGTAGAGCCTAACAAAATTATTTTATCTCCAGAGTTCGAGGATTCTTGTAGAGATATAGCTGACACATTAAGAGTTGAAACATCCATAGGTTCGTTGAATGTGAGGACTAGAATGTCTTGATCAAGGTCTAAATCAAAGCTTTGTAGAATAGGGTCCGTGACGTCCTCGATGAACTCACCCAAAAGTCTCTCAGTTATAAGATTTCTCAAATTGGGAATTTCGGTTACATTATTAGGAGCTTTAGCCACATCTGTAATGAAGGATTCACTAAATGCTGGGACACAGTTCGTGGCTAGAACGCATACGCCAGTTCGCAACTTAATTTCGTTCAATTCAGTTTGTGATAAACCAAATGTAAGAAGACTAGATGTTAAGCAGCCAATAGAATTAGTACAAATTCCATTAATGAGGGTATATGACAGCTGGAAATCCAATCTATCAGTTAAGAAGTCATTTTGCAAAGTAAAGCTTGAGAATGTTGGCGGAGGTAGAACAGGTTCATCAAAGCTCAGCGTTACCAAACCTGAATTTAAATCAAACAGAGGGAAAGAGACTAATGATGGTCTTGTTGTATCTGGAATGAATGAATACACAGCCTCTCCGAGATTAATAGCCAGTATGGGATTACCACCTGTATCACTTAGAGCATTATACATAACGGTTAAAAAGGTAGTGCTGTCATCAATAGCAAGAGAACGATTAGTTTTAATGAAGTAGACATCCTGTAGAGATAAAGTAATTGTTATGTATGTTAGATCTGAGTTGAAAATGAGAGATGTAGAAGTGGAAAAAACAACAAATTGGGAAGGATTAGTAATTGAACTTTGCAAAGTAAATGCCCTGAGATCAAATGATGATAAAAGTATTGGTTCATCGAATTGCAAGGCTAGTTCCCCACTATCAAGGTCGAAAGAAAAATTTGATAAACGTGGGTTGATACTATCATTTACATAGGATGATACAAGAATTGCACTACCATCTGGAATTGGGATAACGTTTCTTAAGGCAACATCTTGTATTCCACCCAGTCTAAATGAAAGGAAGGTATTTAGAGGTGAAGTAGCAAGGTTAATGTCCTTCTTGATCTCAAGTATATCTTTACTCGAAATTAGAACTATTATGTTGAGGCTGGGAGAAGAGGTAATTGTAGGATTATACAGAAAGGTATGTCTTTGTGTAGAAAGGGAAGCGTCCTGGATGGTGAACCTAGTTAGGTCGAGGGAACTGGGTATGACTACATCATCGAATATGAGTGTAAGTAGATCACTATTGAGGTCCAGGCTGAAGGAAATCAAGCTTGCAGCAGTACTATCCAGGATAACAAAGGATGCTTGCTTATTTTGCTCTAAATTTGGTTGGTCATTCATATCAACAAAAGAATTGGCTTGAATTCTTAGGTATGTATTACTCGTAGATGTGCCGACATCCACAAGAGTAATGAGTGCTAATACAGTGTTATTTAGCATTTGAATAAAAACAACACTTATACCATCTATAGCTGGCCCCCCAGTGCTGTTCAAGAGATCCCCAGTAATGTAAATAACAGAAGTTGATATAGTTGAGTTGTGAATGTAAAGGAGAGTTAGGTTGATTGCGGAAGCTTTAATATTTTCAGTAAAGGTTAGTCTAAGTTGATTGTTGTTTAAATCCAGAACGAATGACGCTAAACTGGGGTCAGTAATATCCCTGATAAGAAGTTGGACTTGCTGAGCTCTGGAGTTCAGAAATGATTGTTCCAGAGCGAAATTAGGCGGAATTGCAACGTCTTGAATAGCTGGACTAAAAATGCTAATAAAGGAGTTGGACTCAGTTGTAGCAAAGTTTCTTGCTTTCAACTCGTCCGCATCAGTGTTAAGATTGAGAGTAATTGCTGTTAAATTCCTGTACAATAGAGTTGATGCAGAAAGCGAAAACAATTGACCACCACTAGACAGTTCATGAATTGTTATAGAACTAACAGAGAGACTAGATTCACTGACAGGCTCATCAAAAACCAAGGTCAATAGGTTAGCATTAAGATCTAAAATTGACTGATTGTTAACCAAAGAGGGGCTTGTAGAGTCAAGTAACAATTGAGATAATAATTTATTGGAAGCGAGGTTAAGGCCAGTAACGACAGGCGTTATATAATTTGGGATAAGTGCGTGGTCATGAGCAAATGTACCATCAATTACTGGCAAACAACTTTCCTCAGTAAAACAAAGTGAAACGCGAGACTTGATTTGATTCAGATCATAATCAGTCAGTTTGAAAGTTATGATATTACTGTCAACACAAGTTATACTTGCAGTGCAAATTCCCCCGGTTAGCAAATAGTAGTTGTCAGGATTTGAGAAATCCTCATTAAAAGTATGAGTTAGGGTAATTGCCGAAAATTTTAATGTTTGTACAACGATTGACTCTGAAAAGCTCAAGGTCAATAAGCCGGAGTCTAAATTAAAAATAGGGAAAGCGAGTAGATATGGAGGTGTGGAGTCGGGAGTAAATTGAGTAACAGAATCGCTAGATTCTAATATGCTATTATTGAAAGTATCTCTAACTGTGTCAGTGGGAAATGATAGAAAAGTGTTGCTTGGTTGAGTAGCAATCAATGTATTATTCTTAATTGATTCCAAATCTCCCGAATTAGCTAGTGCTAATGTAATTTCAGTTAAATCAGAACTAACTGTAAAATCATTAGTTGTTAATATTTGTTGATCAAGATTGAACATAACTCGATCTTGCAGGACTAATTGACCAACTTTCAGCGTGGATACATTTAAAGGCTCATCGAAACTAAGAACAAGAATTCCAGAATCTACATCCAAGTCAAATGCAGTTAACTGGGGTGGGGTAATATCCGGAACAAATGTATCCACTTGAATATCAGAGGCAGCAACTATTGGCAATAATGAAGTATCTAAAAAGGACGTACTCAAAAGAGATAAGAAAGTTGTATTTTCAGAAGTGGCTAGATTTAGGGAACTTTTTATTCTGATCACATCCGCTTCTGAAAGAGTTAGTACTACAATAAAATCATTAGTTGATTCAGGAGTAATACCTGAGAGCTGAACAGATTCATTGGGACTGAGTGAGGAGAGAGTTATTGACGAACTGATTACCGAGGTTGAAGAAATTACATCATCAAATGTCAAAGTTAAGGTGTTTGAATTAATATCAAGGTCAAAGCTAATAAGCGAAGCGGGTATAACATCTTGTAAAACATTGCTTGCTTGGATGGGAGGACTAATTTGTGAATTTATCTGTCCGAAGATATCGCTGAATGATCCGGCTGGAAAGGATATAAATGTGTTAGAGGTAGATGTGCCAATACGATCATCTCCTTTTATTTTAGTTGTAGTGGAGCTGTCCAAAAGTACCTTGAGTGAAGTGATGCCATCCGTAACAGGATTACCATCAATACCAACCACAGTTCCTCCAATTGGAAAACTAACTGGAGCAAAGTCGCTTGGTTGGTTCAGCAGGAGTGAGTTAGCTAGATTAAATCCCGTTGCTGCACGAACTGCCTCAGAAAATACTATAAGAATTGAGCTCGTGTTCAAGTCAAGCTGGAATGAGCTAATTTCTGGGTTTTTATCATCAGCTGTAAAAAAAGAAACATTAAGAGCATTGTTAGCAAGAATAGGTACAATTGAATTTGGTGGGATTGCTAAATCACTGATAGCAAATTGTGAAATAGAAAGAAAGGTATTCGTTGCAGAATTAGCAAATCCAGATGATCGGATAGTCGCACCATCCCCTCCCAATTGAAGAATTAGTGATGTTAGTCCTACACTTAGTATAGTTGAGAACTGTAAGGAAACTGAAGAACCAGAACCATCTTGTACATCATGAAAATTTATTTGATTGATAATTAAAGTTGAGGTGTCAACTGCTTCACTAAATTCCAATCTAAGCTGATCGTTGTTGAGGTTTATATCGAAGGCTATAAGCTGGGGACTTGTAGCATCGGGGATGAACGAACTGAGAGAACGTTCTGTTGAATTGGCAACAACATTCAGCAAGGTTTGTACAGGATTACCAGAATGGTCTCGAATGAAAGGACCATCAATTGTCAAAAAACAGTTCAAATTACTAGTACAAAGTGAAATACGAAATTTGATATTGTTGAGTTCAGATTCACTCAATAAGAAGGTAACATTTCTCCCGCTAATACAACTATATGCTGGTGGACAAGTGCTGGAACTTAAGGAAAAGTAAGTTTGAGATTCGCTCTGATTTATAGACAGAGAATTCTGCAAGGTTAACGATGAGAATGTTATGGTGGAAGTATCAACTGGTTCATTGAACCGAAGTTGAATAGTACTATTGTCCAAATTGAAAATAGCAAAAGAAATAAGGGATGGAGCAGATATATCAGGAAAATAATTGAATGGAGATATACCAACGTTACGTCCAATGAAAGAATTGTTTGCTGTATCGTTAATTAGTCGATCGAGGAATAAAATAAAAGTATCGAAATTATTTGTAGAAAGTGATGTATTCAATTTTATAGAATCTATATCATTTGTTAACAAACCAATTGATAAAATTGTAGACTTTGATACCGTAGAAACAGCAGAATTTCCAGTTAAAATGAGAGAAGCTGTAGGAGACTGAGGTAGATTTTGTATAATAATTTTATTAGTGAGAAGTGAAGATAATATTATTGGTTCATCAAAAGTGAGAACAAGAGTGGCTGTATCTAAATCAAGTGTGTAACCACCAATAACAGGTGGTGAGGTATCAGGAATATATTGTTGGACCATTAGAGCATATCCATCTAGTATTCCCACGATATTAAGGCCGTTAGTATCCTTAGCAGCATAAGAACTTATTATTAAGAAAGTATTCGACTCGGATGTAACAAGTGATGAGGTGTCTTTTAAGGAATTAATATCATCTTTTGATAATGTAATATTGAGGTAGAGAGAAGGAATAGTTGGCAGGGATCCTGTTGTTAAGTTAACATATACCGTAGCTGTAACAGCATCTTGGATACGAATTAGAGACAAGTCAAAACTATTCGGTTCAACAGCATCTGTAAAACTTAGTGTGAGTATTTCCTGTTGCAAATCCAAAGAAAAATATTGTAACTGTGCGGGCGTCGTATCTTGAACTACATTAGCTGCTCCTATAAAGTCTGCTGTGTTAGAATTTCCAGCAATATCACTAAATGCGTTTGAACCAATAACCAAGTATGTATTCGTGGTGTGCGTTCCAAGAGTTACTTGAGATTTTATGGAACCGATAGTTGCTGTACTCAAAATCAAACGTACTTTATCAATTCCATCAGTCAAGTTAGCACCAGTACTACTAACCAGATTCCCGTCAATGGAAATAAAAGGCATGCCCATGCCGAAAGCAGTGCCTTGAAGATTGAACTGCAGCAAGTCAATAGAAGCTGTGATAAATTCAGAAAAAGTAAAAATTATTTCGTTTGCTTCCAAATCCAGAGTAAAAGAAGTTAATTCAGGTGCAGTAAGGTCAGGCTGCAAGTTGCTGACATTGATGGCTGATTTAATTGAAATCTCGTTCACAGGATTACCAGATACATCTTGTATAGCAGACGGTTGAATAGAAAGGTAAGTATTAGAATTATTATTGGCAAATCCAGATGCTTTAATAAGATTAGCATCGTTGTTCAGCTGAATATCAAAGACAGTAGCGAAATCAAACGTAGAAGTACTCGCAGCGGACAGATAGAGTTGTGATGAACTGTTGGCAGTCGATTGAAAAGAAATTGAGAAAATATTTAAAGTGCGAGGGTCCACCGGTTCATTGAAAGTAAGTATCAATTTGCTAGCATTCAAATCTAAGTCAAAAAATATTAGAGTCGGATTCGTTCTATCTGGAAGTAATTGACCTAAAACTCTTTCATTGAGCTGAATGGCTCCATTGAAGACTGTATTCAAGTAATTAGGTATTTCGGCAAGATCGCTAAGAAGAGTGCGGGAAATGACTGGGAAACAATTGATAATAGATGTACATAAATTAGGTCTGAGTTTTATTTGATTAAGATCATAATAAGAGAGTTGGAAAGTAATATTAACTCCATTCTCACAACCTGACATCACAGAGCAGGTTCCATCGGTTAAAGGTAAAAATGCAAGAGGATCCAAATAATCAGATAGGAAGTTACTTTGAAGAATAAGAGCAGAATAGTTGAGTGAGGATACAGAAATAGCCTCATCAAAATCAAAACTTATCAGTCCATTGTCCAAGTCAAAAGATTTGAAAGAAAAAAGATTAGGAGATGTACTATCACGGGTGAAGTTAGAAACAGGTTTCCCAGTGAGCGAGTTAATTAGAACTAATGAAACATCAGCTACTGCTCCTGCTCTGAATGATAAGTAGGTGTTGTCAACCCGTGTTGCGAGTTGTGTATTTGATTTGATTGCGTTTAGATCATACTCAGATAACTGAATAAATAAGGTAGTTGAATCTGAGATTACCGAAATTTCATTATCAGTCAAATTGACTTTTGGTGCCAGGGGAACTGTAGATCCCTGGATAGTAAAATATTGAATGCGGACAGTAGATTCTTCAATAGGCTCGTTAAAAAGAATAAAGAGTCTACCTAAATTCATATCAAGATTAAAGGAAACTAAAAGAGGAGATGTTGCATCAAGTGTAAATATGGAAACCAATAATGCACTGCCATCAGGTATACCCACTATATTCTGTCCAGTAGGATCTAAAAAAGTATTTTCACGAAGAATGAGATAAGAATTTGTCCGTGAAGTTGCAATAAGTGTATTAGCTTTGATTGAAATCACATCCTGAGGATTAAGGTCTATAATGATAGTGAAATCAATTTGGGTTAAAATAGGACCACCTGTTAGAGGCACACTTTGAGAAGATAAGAAATTATTTTGGAGAGTAATAGATGTTAACTGTGCTGATGATATGTTTACAACGTCATTAAATTTGAGAGAAATCTGATTAGAATTCAAATCGAGATTGAAGTATTGCAACTCACTAGATGTGGTGTCGGAAATAATACGAAGGGCAGTTATTTTCTGTTCTTCGTTGTAATGTCCAGAGAGGTCAGAAAATGAATTTGACATTGTAGAGAGTATAGTATTTCCTGTAAAGGTGCCAATGTTAATATCATTTTTGATAGCAACAATAATAGATTCAGAAAGAAAAGCATAAACTTGGACAGCCTGAGTAAGTGGTTGACCAAAAGAATCTGAAACGTTTCCATTGAGCGGAATAGAAATAGTGGGGCTTAATAAGGAATTATGTAAGGTAAAATTCTGAATATTCAGAAGAGATGCTCTAGTGATTTCGGTGAATGTGATTATGAGCAAGTTTGAATTTAAGTCGAGAGTGAATTGTTGAATAGCAGGAGTACTGTTATCCTGTGTAAAGTTAGTAACACGAAGTGCATCTGAAGATAAAATAGCCTGCACAGGGTTTGGTAGAACAGCCAAATCAGAAATAGTTGTGGAGAGAATAGAGATATGAGTGTTATCTTGAAACTGGGCGGCTCGTATATTATTACCGTCCTGATTCAGATTGAGCATAACTAATGTCGCAATAGTCTGATTAGAAGCAGCTAGGTCTAGAAAGACCGAGTTTCCCCCGGTATTATTTTCCTGGAGATTGATAGCTCCCACATTAAGACTACTCACATCAACTGGTTCGTCAAAGTAAAGGCTAAGGAAGTCCGTATTTAAATCCAGGTCAAAACGATATAAACGTGGATTTGTTACATCTTGCGAGATAACTTTCAGCTGTCGTTCTAAATTGTTATTCAAATCGTTTGGAAGAGGTAATACCTTATTTGGAGGAATTGCGAGGTCAGTGATTAAATTTGCACGAAATGAAATGAAGCAATTTGAAAAACCAGAACAAAGTGAAGTACGAAATTTAATTTCATTGAAATCATTGGCAAGTAACTGAAGTGTTATATTGAGACCATTAATACAAGATAAGTTTGGTGTACAATATCCGCCATTCAGAGAATAATAAGTTTGAGGATTTGAAAGAGTAACTTGGAGAGAATTTTGCAAAAAGATTTCTTCAAAGTTTAGTGTCGTAATATCGACAGGTTCATTGAATCCTAGGGTGATTAAACCTGCATCAAGGTCAAACTTGTAAAAAGAAACGAGATATGGTGATGTACTATCCGGAATGAAGAACTTAACAAGCTTGCCACTAAAAATTTTCTGGATTGGATTACCAGTTGTATCAAAAAATCCAGTATCTAGAGTTAGATATGTAGAATCGCTAACGGCAAGATTTGTAATATTTTTAAGGTTTAGTATATCAAATAATGATAAACGGATAGTTGCAACCCTAAAATCAAGACTGAATGTGATAATTTCAGCTTGAGTTAACTGATAAGTTTCGTTATTTTGGCTATTTTGCAATGCAATACCAGAAATGTTGATTAAATCGTTTCTAATAGGTTCATCAAAATATAACGTAATATCGCCAAGATTCATATTCAAATCAAATTCTAAAAGTATAGGGCTAGTGGAGTCTGCTGTAAAGTTAGAAGCTTGAATGCCATTTCCGCCTGTAACAGCAATTAAATCTTGATCGGCAATATCCTTAAACGCGTCAGCACGAATCGTAACAAAAGAGTTAGATAAATTAGTGAACAGTTGAGTTTGACGTTTGAGAGAAATTAAATCAGATCCACTTAAGTCAACATTAATATAATATCCCGAAGGACTACTGGTAGAACCACCTGTCAATTCAAATGTAATTGCAGCAGTAGAAGCATCTTGTAGAGTAATTGATGAAAATATAGCAGTAGTAGGATTAATAACATCAGTAAAAGAAAGCACCAAAAGGCCTAAGTTCATATCAATGGAAAAAGCGTAGAGCCTAGCTGGGGAAGTGTCTGAAATTACTTCAGAAGCTTGGATAATAGAGAAAAGATTCCCTTGGTTTCGAGTATCCTGAAAAGAATCTGCAGATAATCTGAGGAATGTATTAGGAATACTCGTGCCAGTAGTTGTATCTGACTTCAGATCAATTACAGTCTGGTCGTTCAACAAGATATAGACTATGGTATTTCCATCGACAACTGCATTTTCGTTCTGGTCAAAAAGATTTCCAGTAATTACGAGAGGCTCCGGAGTCAGACTGTTCGAGCTCTGTAAACTAAGTTTAGTGACGTTAATATTAGTACTCAAAATTGCTTCTGAAAACGTTAAGCGAAGCGTGTTTGTGTTAAGATTGAGAATGAAGGAAGTTAACGTAGGTAAAATGAAATCAGGATTCACGTATCCAGCTTGCAGAGCATTGGAAGTAAGAATTGGTTCTATATCGTTTGGGGAAGGCTGAGCCACGTCCTGACTAGCATTGGGAGATATTGCAAGGAAAGTATCAAGAGTGGTAGTTGCAAATGGCTTGGCTTTCAATAGATTAGCATCTGATTGTAAATTTAAAGTTATTGTTTGTGAGGTAAATAAAGTAGTTACAGTGGATAGTGATAATTGTATAAAGTCACTAATGTTCCTACTGGATTGTATAAAAAATCCGGTTATATCTACTGTCGATACATCAACAGGCTCACTAAAATTAAAGGTAATGGTGTTTAAGGTGAGATCGAGAGTAAAGGATGTAAGTTTGGGAGCAGTTACATCAGGAATAAAATATGATAAGAGTCTTTTATCTGCACCGAAAAATGCATTTGGGAGTGGAACGATAGAATTTGATAAAGCTGAGAGATCAGTAATGAAATTATTATCAATTTGTGCCACACAATTGCTCATTTCATTGCAAAGACTAGTCCTACGTTTGACTTCATTAAGGTCATAATCAATTAAGCCAAATGTAATTGATAATCCATCAGTACATGAAAGAGTGGCATTGCAGACAAACCCAGTTAATCTATAGAATGTATCAGTATTGCTTGTATCAATCAAAATATTAGTCTGCAAAACAAAAGCAGAAGCAAGGAATGAAGTTACGTCAACAGGCTCGCTAAAATTAAGGCTAATCAACCCTTGGTTGAGGTCAAAGCCACTGAAAGAAATTAGAGTGGGGGGCGTTTGGTCGTTAGTGTAGTTGGTTACCTGACTACCATTGATCTGTGCCTGAAGAGGATTGCCGGATTTATCTCTGACTGCATTTGTACCCAATAATATAAAAGTGGTTGTTTCGCTAACAGCAAGTGTTCTCTTAATCTGAAGCGAGTTTAGATCAGTTTCTAGTAGCTCGACAATTAATTGAGTGGAGAGAGATCGAGCAAATACACTATCTAGCCCAGTCAAGGTGACATAAATTGCAGGAATATAGTTTTGACTTTGAATAGTAATTAGTGATGTATTCAAAGAGATAATATCAACTGGCTCATCGAATATCAATGTGAGAACGCTGCTGTCCATGTCTAAATTAAATGAAACCAGAATAGGAGGAATACGATCTGGCCTAATTTGTTGAGCAGCTTTTCCATTTCCATCATTAATGGCTACCACAGAGAGACCAGACGTATCAGTGAATGCATTGGATCTAAATGTGACGAACCCATTAGCGGGACTAGTAGCAAGATTTTGATTGTCTTTAAGGGCAATGATATCAGATAAGGTTAGGTTAAGGTAGAGTGTGAAATCATTTATACCAGAACTATCACCTCGAGATAGACGGACAAACTGTAAAGCTGACGGTCCATCCTGAAGAACAATAAAGTTAAACACAATTAAACTGCCATTAACCACATCAGTGAAGGAAAGGATTAATTGATTTGTGTTAAGATCTAAAATGAAGGAACTAAGTGTTGCAGGAGTAGTGTCAGGTATTATACTAGAAACAGCTTGAAATGCTTCAATATTTGGTCGGTCAGTTGAGTCAAATACTGTAGAATTTTGAATATACAAGTAAGTATTGCTTGTTAAAGTCCCAATGTCAGGATTACCTTTTATGGCTAGTAATGTAGTGGGATCTAAAGAAATAGTTATGACAGAGTCTCCATTTTGCAAAGGCTGGCCAAAAATATTAGAGATTGTTCCTCCAAAAAGGGGTATATAAATTGTTGGATTTGTTGTGTCAGTAGATTGAAGTATAAATCTACTGATATTGGTTAAGGGTGCTTTCAACGGTTCGTTGAATGTGAATATAAGCTTGTCAGTGTTGAGATCAAGAATGAAGGAAGTTAAAATTGGGGGAGAAGTGTCCTGTGTTAGATTTCTTACTTGGTTAGCAGTCTCTGCTGATATTTCTTCAACTTTGTTGTTATTAGTATCACGTATAGCAGTTTGTTTCAGTGCTAAAAATGTGTCATTAATAGAAGTAGCAAAGCCTGATATCTTAAGAGGGCGAGCATCACCGCCTAGATTTAAAGTTATTAAGGAAGAAATGGTCAGAGAGATTGCGCTGGCAGAGGAGAGACTGAAGGAAGAGACATTCTGACTGGAATTAGAAGATCCCTGTAAAGTAATAGCATCTACACGGAGAGTGTTGGGATCCACAAATTCATCAAACTCTAAGTACAACTGATTAGAGTTGAGGTCCAAATCGAATGCCTTTAGTTTAGGATTAGTATTATCGGAAATGAAACTTTGTAAATTCCTTTCATTCAAGTTCGTAAAATCATTCGGAATTTCATTAACACTATTTGAAGGAACTGATAGATCAGAAATGAAATTAGAAGTAAATGTTGGTATACAAGTTTGTGAAGATACACAGAGACTTGCCCTTGATTTTATTTGGTTCAAATCATCTTCACTCAGTTTAAAAGTAAGCTTGGATCCAGGTCTACACCCGAATGATGAAAGACAGAAACCCTGGTTGAGTTTTAAGTAGGAAGTAAATTCATTTATATCAACTGAAAATGAATTCTGTAAGGTGAACTCATTAAAAAAAATCGAATTAACATCAACCGGTTCATCAAAAGATAACGTAACAAAACCATCATTCATATCTACTCCAACGAATGACACAAGAGAGGGCGAAATTGAATCTCGAACATGATTATCAGCTTGAACGATTGGATTTAGAGTTTGGTTGGCTCCATTACTAATAGCTGCCATATCCAAAAATGCACCATCAAGGACTTGGAGGAAAGTGTTACCAGTACTAGTAGCTAAGCCTGCAGTGGATTTAATTCTTTCAATGTCAGAAGAGGAGTTCAGTGTAATCGTAAATAAAGTAAATTCGGTTGAAGAGAAAGATGAGATTGGTGTCGATAGAGTTACTACCTTAATTTGATTCAAAACGTCAGAGGAATTTACGAGTCGAAGAAGATTGAAAACGATAGAAGATGGAGTGATAGGCTCATCAAAAGTAAGAATTAGTTCACTGCTATCCATGTCTAAGGAGAAATTAGTTAAGAGCGGGGCCGTGCGATCAGGAATAAAAGGGTTTACTTGTAATGCTGCGCTATCTTGAATAGCAATTATGCTCCTGCCGGCAGTGTCCTGTATTGAGAGTTCAGTCAGTACCAAAAATGTATTATCGTCAGAAGTAGCAAGTCCAGAAGTGCTCTTCAGACGAATAACATCATTTCGTTCGAGTTGAATAACGATAACATATCCACTCGGCGATATAACATTACCATTAGTAAGCGTCACACGAAGTGCTCCCTGTTGTTTTTCCTGAATAGTTATTCCTGTAAATACAATACTTGCATTGTCTACAACATCATTAAATGTAATAATAAGCCGATCTGTATTTAAGTCCAAAACGAATGATTCTGCACTAGCTCTTGAATCATCTGGAATTATAATTGATGCTGATATATTACTGGCAACGTTGGGTAAACCAATAAGGTCTTCAAAAGCTGCGTTTTCATACTGAAGAAATGTATTATTTTGAAATAATCCAAAATCAGGATTGGTTTTCAGAGAAAGGGCTGGTTCTTGTGATAGGTTGATATAGACTATTTGAACGTCATTGGTGATGGGTTGCCCAGTTGAATCTGCAAGAGTACCAGTAGGTATGATAGCAAAACTGGGAGAAGTGCTAGATTCCTGCAACCTAAAACGGGTAAGGTTAAGCTGAGCACCTTTTATCCTCTCATTGAATATTAGTTTCAGTTGGTTGAGATCAAGGTTCAGGTCAAAGGACTGTAATAATGGTGGGTTAAAATCTGTTGTAAAATTTGAGACTTTAATAGCATTTGTGGTTAGTATTGCAATTAGTGGGTTAGGGGATAAAGCTACATCGAACACAGTACTACCCTGAATCGTAAGATAAGTGTTATCTACCGAATTCGCGAAATTAGATGCTTTGATAATAGGAGCATCTGCATTGAGGTCAAATATGAAAATCTTTGCAATAGTCCCTCTTGTAGTTGTAGCAGATAATGTAAAATAATCCCCACCAGTAGCTGATGATTGAAGAACTATGTTAGATATTTCTATTGAAGAAACATCTACAGGTTCACTGAAAGTGAGGCTAAGTGTGTCTTCAACTAGGTTGAGGTCGAAAAAATCGAGACTAGGGTTACTGGTGTCAGATAAGAACTCTTGTAATAAACGTGGATTAAGATTTGTCCGTCCATTCGGAACTGCGATTAAGTAGTTAGGATCACTAGCCATATCTGTGACAAATGAACTATCAAACACTGGGACACAGTTAGTTCTCACTGTACAAACTCCTAACCTCTCTTTAATATTGCTGAGATCATCAGGATCGAGAGTAAAGATAAGAATTGTACTATCAACACATCCAATTGCAGGTGTACATATAACATTATTCTGAAGAGTATAGAAAGTAGAGAGTTCTGTGTAATTGTTATAAAAATCATCTTGCAGAGTAAACGCCGATGTAGATATGCTAGACACTAAGATTGGCTCATCAAATTCTAATTGAATAATTCCAATATCAATATTTATACGTATGAAAGAAGTGAGTTTGGGACCAGTAATATCAGCAATAAACAAGCCTATTCCTGTGCTAGCTTGAGTATTAGGATTACCACCAACATCCAACACAGTACTGACTTGCAATGATAAGTATGTATTGTGTTGTGAGTTAGCTAGGTATTTATCAGATTTGATTCTATTTAGATCGTCTGATGTTAGCGTGATAGCGATAATGGTATTTTTAGTGTAAAAGCTGATACTATAATTTCCAGTGAGATTTAGATATGGGCTGTTGACTGATGTCATATTTTTTATGCTTATGTTAGTGACGTTAACTGAATTATGACTCAATGGCTCATCAAATGTAAGTATGAGCATACCATTATTCAAATTGAGTGTGAAGTTAACGAAGGTGGGGGCGGTTTGGTCGGTAAAGAATTCAGAAGCTCTCAGTCCATATCCATCTGCTATCTGAAAGATATTTAAATTGGAAATATCTGAAAAAGCATCTGCTCTGATAATTAGATACGTAGTTTCAACAGAGGTTGCAACAGTAGGAGAATTCTTAAGTGATATTATATCATCACTGGATAATTGTAAAGTTATAGACAATGCTGATGATATTATAACAGAGCCCTCAATCAAAGGAACTTGGGAGTTTGCTAACGCTGCATCCTGAAGAGAGATAGAACTAACTATAGCTGAAGAGGGGTCGATAACGTCAGAGAAATTAAGTTGTAAAAGACCTAGATTGAGGTCTAGGGAAAAACTTGTAACTTGAGTCATTGTTTGGTCAGAAATAACTTGACTGGATCTGATCTGGTGATTAACATTGATTTGACTATTCATGTCAACAAAAGCTCCAATTGCAATAATAAGGAAGGTATTTTCTACTCTTGTACCAATGTAACTGTTTGATTTGATACTTGAAAAGGTAGCTTGATCAATAAGCAAACCAACAGACAATAAACCGTTTCTGAGTTCAGTTTGATTAGTTGATAACAGAGTCCCAGTAAGAGGTAGATAAATATTCGGACTCTGACTATCAATATCTCCAATGAGAAACCTAGATAAATTTAATGCAGGTGCTTTGATAGGTTCATTAAAATGAATTGTCAACTTGTTGTTATTTAAGTCAAGAACAAAGTCGATTGCTTGGGGAGGAGTTGTGTCAGGTATAACTTCACTAACCTGTATTGCTTCATTGGAAGGGATAGCTTGAACGAAATTACGACCCGAAGACAGATCAAACGTTGTGAAGGATTGGAGATACAAATAAGTATTTGAGACATTAGTAGCAAAGTCAGCCGCTTTTAGGAAATTCGCATCCTCATTCAATAAAATAGTAGCAATTAAACCTTGGGTTCCAAATGTGGTAGAAGAACTAAGGGTAAAGCGGTCTCCGCTAACTTGAGAGGATTGCAGAGTAACTCCAGTAATATTGATATACTTTAGGCTGACAGGTTCGTTAAAGGTCAAAATTAAGAGGTTGCCATCAAGATCAAGGACAAAATAATCTAAAGTAGGCTTGATTATATCATTGATAAAATTATGTAATAATCTGGCATCTAAATCAGCTTCAGCATTGGGTATTTCGTATATTTGATTTCCTGACATATCCTGAATAAATAACGATTCGATTTGAGGGACACAGTCAGTGGTAAAAGTACAAATAAATTGGTTAAGTTTAATCGCATTCAGATCATCAAGTTTGAGGTATATCGTGATAATGAATCCGTTCATGCAGTCATAAGTTTTATTGCATATGCCAAGGCTAAGTTGGTACGAGCGGAGAGGCAATAATGATGGTTGAACATAGAAATCTTGTTGGAGAATTAATCCAGCAAAGTTTATACTACTAGTGTTAACTGGCTCATTAAATTGCAGCTCAAGGCGTCCTTGGTTATTATCATAAATATTAAAAGAGCTAAGAAAAGGAGAAGTGACGTCAGGGAAGAACTGAGCAGCTCTCAATCCAATAGTTTCACCAACAATTTCGTTGTTAGATACATCTGATATAGAACCATTGTCAAATGTCAAAAATGTATTCTGTTCACTCCTAGCGAGGCTTTCCTTCAGTTTAATGAAATTTACATCTAAAGAGTTCAGCTTAATAGTAACCTCAGTTAATATACTATTAGCAGTCAAATCAATGCTAGCCTGCAGACGTATAAATTGAGTGGGAGAATTGTTTGCGTTCTGAATTACAAACCCTGTTGTATCCACTGTTGATATGCCAATTGGTTCATCAAATGTCAATATAAGAGTTTCGCGATCCAAATCAAGAGTAAAATTGAGGAGAGTGGGAGGAGTCTCATCAGGTTGTAGAACACTGGCTTGTAAAGTAATGGGATTAACATTGAGAGATGATACATCTGTAAATGCTAAATCTTGTACATCGAGAAAGGTGTTTTCAACTCTAGTCGCGAGGTTTAGCATACTCTTGATAGAGATTAAATCGCTGTCGCCAATTTGGAATGCAATTAGAAATCCGTTAGCATTCATCACTGTGCCTTCTTGCAACATAACATATTCAGATGTGAAAGCTAATGTACTTGAATTTTGAAAACGCAAACCAGTAAATGTTATAAGGGAAGCATTAATTACATCATCAAAGGTAAGATATGCTCTCCCAAAGTTCATATTCAGGGTAAATCCAACCAAATTAGGAGGAGTTGTGTCTAGAATAACGTCTGTAGCTTTAGTCGTATGTGGTATATTTACCAAGTCATTTCTATCTTGAATCGCAGCATATTCCAAATAAAGAAAGGTTTTATTCACAACTGTGCCGATGACGTTTCCCTTTATGCTAATCAAAGCATCAGTGGATAGATTGATACAAATTAGAGAGATTTCCCCTGTTATGGGTTGGCCATTAAGACCCACTAAATCTCCAGTCAATGGGACATAGAGATATGGGATTGAAGCATTATGTGTGAGGATGAAGCGGGTGAGGTTAAGAACAGTCACTGAAGTGAATATAAGTTCACTGAATGTTATACAAACCTTACCAGAATTCAGGTCTAGTGTGAATGTCTGCACTATAGGTGGGGTTGTGTCGTTTAAATAACTACGTACCCGCAGGGCATTTGAGCTAGAAATAGGTTCAATAAGGTTTCCAGATACATCCTGAATAGTAGTGCTCGGTAAATATAAGAAAGTGTTGTCACGTGAAGTTGCGAAAGGTGCACTCTTAATCCTTCTGGCATCAGATAACAGGTCCAATGTAATAATATCAGCCCGAGATTCTCTTTCAATTGCATCATTCAGTGTAACTATAGGACCGTTTGTGCTGGAAGCCTGTAAAGTGATCAATCGAACGTCAATTAAATTACCTGCAACAACTTCATCAAATACAAGAGTGAGTGTATCATTCAACAGGTCCAAATCAAAATCTACAAGTTTGGGTGATGTGGAGTCTGGGACAAAGGTAGCTAATAATCTTTCACTAAGAAATTCATTGGCATTTGGTAGTGGTTGTAAAGGATTTGCGGGTGTTGCTAAATCATATATGAAATTGTTTCCAATTACTGGTGCACAATTAGTAGTAGCCTCACACAGGCCATCGACCTGCTTGATTTTGTTAACATCCTCCCGGGTCATTTGAAATGTGACTCTCTGACCATTTACACAGCCATAACTAGCATTGCATATGCCGTTACTAAGGGCAACAAAATTAACACCACCAGCGTCAATTGAAAAATCTTCTTGAAAGGTAATATTATTGAAGTTAATCGTGGATACATCAACAGGTTCGTCAAAACTGAAAGTAAATTCTCCACTGTTTAAGTCAAATTGGAGAAAAGTAACTACAGAGGGTTTATTGGAGTCTCTAGTATAAGATCCAATCTTTTCACCATCTAAGTTCGGGGAAATGGGAATACCAGCAACATCTGAAACGAGATTGGCAGAGTAAGATATGAACGAATTAGACAGTCTAGTAGCGAGGGAAACCTGGATCTTGATATCATTCAAATCTGGGTAGGTAAGTTCAATATAAATCTTTGTAAAGCTGGAGTCACTCGTTATACTCCTTGCTCCAGTCAATGTAGTATTTTCCAAGCTAGGAGTCAAGTCGTTTTGAACTGTTAGAGCATCAAACAAAACAGAAGAAGTGTTAACAGGCTCATTGTAAGTTAAAGAAATAATCCCATAGTTCATATCAAGCGAACTGTCAATTAATTCAGGAGGAGTGGAATCAGGAGTGAAATTAGATGCTTGAATCGCTTGGAAGATTGGAGGCACCGATAAACCATTCGTGTCTTTTATCGCTTCATTACCAATTGAAATATAAGTCGTATCGATGTTAGTTGCAATTGAATACTCATTCTTCAAATTAATTAGATCTTCCAATGAAAGATAGATTTCCACCTCTAAAGCATTACCAGTTATATTACCATTAGAAAGTTTGATAATATTAGTTGGAAGGACATCATTCTGAATCAACAGTTCTGAAAACTTAATCGAAGAAAATGCAATAGCATCAGTAAATAAAAGCGAGAGAATTCCTTCATTCATATCCAGAGAAAACTGAGATAATTCGGCAGGTGTAGAATCAGAGAATATCTCGTTTACTTGCTGGATGGTCAATTCATTCGGGAGATTCACCATATCTTGGAAACTAAATTCTGTTACAAGGAGGAATGTGTTTGTTACCTGAGTACCAATGTTCACATTGGATTTTATATCAGAAATTAAAGAATTATTAAATGTTAAAACAAATTCTTGTATCCCATCGGAAATAGGAAGTCCAGAGGATGTAGATAATTTACCAATAAGAGGGAATGAATAAGTAGAATTATTAGAGGAATTGTCCTGCAAGTATAACCTGTCTAGTGAAAGGGTAGTAAGTGCCCGAATAGGTTCATTTAAGGTCAAAATCAGTTGATTTGTATTCAAATCGAGATCAAAACTTTGTAGTCGAGGTCGAGTAGTGTCATTTATGAAGTTTAAGGCTTGAAGAGCATCGGTGGACAAAATACCAGTAACTTGATTTCTAGAAACGTCTCGAATGGTTGACTCTTGAATAGATAGAAAAGTATCAAATCTAGACAATGCAAATGAAGCGGTTTTTAAAGAATTTCCATCTTCATTCAGATCTAGTTCTAATATACGTGAAAATGCAGTAGATTTAGGCGTAGCATCAATTAGTGTAATATTGGGTACAGCTGTTCTACTTGCGTGTATAGCTATACCTCCAACAGTTAGACTAGAAACATCAATCGGTTCATCAAATGTAAGTGATAGTAAAGAATTATCCAAATCTAGAACATATGCCAGTAAATTGGGAGGTGTTGTGTCAGATACAATTGATATAAGTGTATTTCCAAATCCAACTGTAATGGATAACCCAATCATGTCCCTTATGAAAGAGGGAGTGTTTGTGAGAAAACAATTCACAGGTGAAGTACACAGTGATTGCCTTTGTTTAATTTGGTTAAGGTCATCAACACTTAGAACAAAGGAGATTTGAACACCATTAACACAGCCGAAGCTGGCGTTGCACACAGAAGTCTGTAGAACGTATTCTTCAGTGGGATTAGTTAAGGTGTTAAGAAATGAGAGAGAGGATAACGATACATTGCTGGCATCTACTGGTTCATCAAAATTCAAAATGAATGTCCCAGAATTTAAGTCGAGTGATGAAAACAGAATAAAGTTGGGGGGAGTTGAATCGGGAATTAATTTATTAGCGATTTGGCCAATTGTTAATGCAATAATCGGATTGGGTGGAACAGACCTATCAGAGACTGAGTTTGAACTAAACACTAGAAACGTATCATTAATAGTGGTACCTAATCTAACATTCAGTTTAATTGTATCTAGATCAGAATTTAGTAAGTTAATTTCAAAAATGGTACGATTGGGGTATAGAGGAAAGGATGGAGAGGGGTAAGACAATGGAACTGAAAAAGTGGAATTTATTTCTAAATTTTGCAAACTAAATGAGGCACCATTAGGACCTAAATCAGAAATAGGCTCGTTGAATGTCAAAATCAGTGAACCAGAATTTATATCAAGAACAAAAGCCAGTAGAGCCGGCGCAGTATCATCCCTGGTGTAATTTATAACTTGTAATGCATTACCATCTGTGATTGCAATTACATCCAAACCTGTAGCATCATTCAATGAGTCAGCTGACATAATAACATAAGTATTTTGGCGATCTGTCCCTACATCATTGTTCAACTTGATGTTAGTGATATCTGCCTGATTGAGAGAGAAAGCGAACTCAAAACCACTCGCACTGAGATCACTACCACCTGTTAGGGGAATCTTTTGAATACCATTAGGCGAATCTTGTATTGTAAAAGAAGAGAATTGAACAGATTCTGAGATAACAACATCATTAAAAACGAAAGTAATCCGTGCTACATCCAAATCCAAATTGTAAGAAACTAATTCTGAGCGAGTAACATCAGGATCTATTGATGATACTTGAGTTACTCCAACTGTATTGGGGAGTTCAGTCATGTCAATGATAGCACTGTAGTTTAGACGTAGAAATGTATTACTCTGCAGCGTTCCAATGTTAGTTTTAGTCTTGATAAATTCGATAACATTTCTTGATAAATCGACTCGTGTTGAGTCAACTCCATCTCCAATTCGATTTCCATCCTCATCCACAAATGAACTTCCTGATAGAGAAATTGAAAGAAGTGACCCTGAAATATTAGAGCTATTCTGTAAGTAGAAAAAACTAGACTGAGCCTCGCTAGCTCTGATTGCTTCTGAAAAAGTGACCGAAAGTTTATTACTATCGAGATCTAAATTAAAAGATGTGACTTGGGGTCTGATATCATCAGTAATAACATCAAATGCTTGGAGAGCGTTAGTGTTAGCAATAGCAATCACAGGGTTAGTAACAATAGCTACATCAGTGATAGCTCCTGAGGATAAAAATAAGAAGGTGTTATTGGGACTGTTGAATCCAGACGCTCTTAAAGTGCGAGCTATATTATTTAGTTGTATTCTGATACTTATTGCCCTGGTATCTGTGGTGGTAGCTCCAATCAGAATAACCTGTACAGTAGAGCTATCAGAAGCATTGTTCTGGAGTGTAATGAGAGATGGGTTAAGTAAGAGCCCACTCACAGGTTCATCAAATGCCAGTAGCAACTCATCAGTTCTGAGATCAAGTGTAAAGTTAAGTAAATTTGGGGATGTAGTATCATCAATATAAGTCTGTAAAAGTCTTTCACTCAAAAGCGACCTTGCATTTAGAACTGGGTTAATAGGATTTGGTACAGTACTTCTATCCGATATAAATTGAGATTCAATAGCAGGGACACAGTTAGTACTCTCTTCACATAGTCCCTCTCTCAGTTTTATCTGGTTCAAATCCTCAAGAGAGAGTTTTGAAGTTACCTGTAGTGTTGGTGTGGCTATAGTAGGAAGTACTGAGCCCAAAGTGAGATTATAGAAATTCGCTGAGATGGACCTGTTAGTTGCGAAGTCATTCTGGAAACTAAGAGAAGTAAACACAACTTCACTCTCAATCACAGGCTCATTGAAATTGAGAGTAAATATTCCTGCATCTAAATCAAAAAGAACAAAGTTCTGTAAGAGAGGGGAAGTAATATCAGGGCCAAGGTTTTCTGCTTCGATATTATTTTCAACAATCCCATTATTGGCAGTATCCTGAAATGTACCATCTAGGAAGTATATTAATGTATTATTAGTTAGGGTAGCCAGAGAGCGGATCTCTTTCAGCTCATTAATATCACTTATGTCGAGACCAAGAGTCAAGACTCTCTGAGTACCATTAATAAATGTGGAATCTATACCCGTGAGAGTAACGTTAGACACAGGAGAAATTGATGAATTCTGTATAGTCAACTGTGAGAAAATGATGGCACTTAACTTAACTGGCTCATCAAATGTAAGATACAGATCGTTACTGTCCATGTCCAATATAAATGATAGTAGTATAGGGGGTGTGGTGTCTTGTAATACGTAAGTCGCTTGTAGAGCTGCGCGAATGCTAATCTGCGTGACCTGAACTCCTAATGTATCCAAGAATGAATCAGGAAACAAACTAATGTACGTGTTGTTGATAAATTCTGCTAGAGCAGGAGCTCCTTTGAGGAACGTTATGTCATCGAAATCAAGCGTGATATTAATAGTGAGGCTACTAAGTGGAGAGGAAATTCCTCCTGTCAGTTGTCTGTCTCGGGTAGAAGACAAAGCATCATTTTGAATTATAATTGAGGAAAACAGTACTGAGCTAGAATTTATGACATCATCAAATGTCAGCAACAGCTCTCCTGTGTTCATGTCAAGAGTGAAAAATAGCAAGCTAGGTGGAGTGGTATCATATATAAAAGTTACTGTGTTTATTGTGAACTCAAAATTGTATAGATCGTTTCTATCTTGGAATGCTCCATAGAGAGCATGCACAATTGTATTATTCGTAGAATTACCAATAGTGTCGTCACGCTTGATGCGACTGATAGAATTTTCATCCAACAGTAGAGTGATGGTTGTGGTTTCAGAAGTTCTCGTGAAAGGACCGCCGGGTATGGACCCCCCTAGGGTGATATTCACATTAGCACTATTAGAGTTCAACAAGAATAGGTTTGTCACCGGTATGAGAGAGTTTACAAGGATACGTTCTGAAAAGGACAGATAAAGTAAGTTTGCATCTAGGTCCAATTCAAAGGAAACAATGAAAGGTGGAGTTTCATCCTTAACATAATTTCTAACTTTAAGGGCATTAGTTGTAAGTATTGGGATTATTGTATTACCAGCAATATCTTTAACGGCTTCAGATGTCAATGAGATGAAAGTGTCGATTTCGCTATTGAAGAGAAGGGAATCCTTGATTCGCTGCTTGTCAGAATTTAGGTTGAGTGTAACCTCAAACTCGTAGGAATCAGCAGTAGTAGTAGCTGACAGAGAGATAGAATCGGTCCCGTCAGTCTTGAAGCCTTGTAGTGTGATAAAATTAACAGTAAGAGTATCAACTGCATCAACAGGCTCATCAAAGAAAAAAGTGATGGTATCTATCTCAAGGTTAATATCAAAAGCAGTCAAGATAGGTGATGATGAATCTGATGTGAAATCCGCTAATAATCTCTCAGCAACAACCACACCTCCGTTGGGAGCAGCAAAAACTGGGTTATTTGCATAATCTTTGACCAAAAAACTTGAAAAGGTAGGTACACAATCTGTCTTTGAGGTACACAGCTGGGTGCGGAGTTTGATTTGATTGAGATCTTGACTTGTGAGGTTGATGTGCAGTGTGTCGCTATTATCGCATAGAGAAGAACATGACCCACCTGTCAAACGATAGAATCTGTCAGTTAGAGCGTAATTTGTGACAAAATCAAACTGTAATATCATAACTGTAAAGTTCAAACTTAAAGGACTAACAAACTCATCAAAACTCAAGACTAAAATCCCTTCATTCAAATCAAACGATAGAGAGCGGACTAGACTTGGTCTTGTTGTATCAAATATTGGCTGAGGAGATGGAGAAAATGTTGTATCAACTGTAATACCAGGTTCACCGGGTTCCTTTATATTAGCAAGCGAAGACACATCAATAAGAGTATCGTTGTTTGTAGTTCCAATATTAGGAGTTCTGAGTATCACTATCTTGTCAATATCAAGATCACAAGTTAACTCAGTGCTAAATGCACTGGGTATAACAAATGAATTGCTCAGAGGGAGTATAGTTCCATAACTTGATCGGATACGTACCTCAGTACAGTCTGCAGCTGTGTCGTTGATAACACCATCGAAACTGAGAATTAGAATTCCCTCATCCAAGTCCAAAGTGGCATCCGTTAGAGAAACAGCATTGCCTCCTAATAACACAATCCTTGATCAAACTTGAAGCGAACTTGTGTAAATCACGTGTATGAAATAGAAAATAATATGGTAAAAAAAAAACTCCATCAAATAAAAATGCCATAAAGTAAATAAATGTTCAGTTAATTAGTATATGGTGAGGAAAAATAAGAAATATGTGAAAATAAAAGTGCCATAAAACGAAAGGGGCCGATCTTAGAAGCTTATTTATAAAATAATTTTTTTAAGTTAAAATTACTCCCGTTATCAAATGTATAATTATTAAGCACTTTATTGCAATTAAAGTTTTAATAAAAATTAATTGTATACAGTAGAGCCTCTGAACAACGGACACCTTGGGACCGGAACCGTTGTCCGTTATTTAGAGGTTGCTTTTCTATTAGACATATGCTAAATACATAAATCCGTGCCACGAGGGTTGTCCTTTATTTAGAGGTTGTCCGCTATTTGGAGTGTCCGTTATGGGAGGCTCCACTGTATATACAGTCTAAAAAACAAATTTTTACTAGCCATTGGTGCTCGTATTAACGAGGTTCTACTGAAATAAGTAAATGTACTAATATATTAAGAAAGTGGGAACGTCAATAAAAGCATTTATACACAAATGGCACTCTATTAAAATGTTAAATCAGGAATCGGCAAGTATATTCAAAGTTTTTTGGTCAAAATATAATATGAACATATTTATGCCTTCAAAAGAACACATAGAACATCACCCATGGATAGCAAATTTTTAAACGATGTTGTAGTAAATAGAAATTTTATTGTAAACTAAAGTTTTACAGAGAATTGTTAATTTATGCGACAAATACGAATGCAGTAGAATGTGGACACAATATTCATGAAATCAGCATGAACAAAAAATCTCCATAATAAGAAATCTGCTAATTACAAAACAAAATTGTTTTAGTCAATAAATTCCTCATACCAAATTCCTCTTAATAAATAATAGTACATTTTACTGCAATAACTCTTAAAGTTTGATTATGTTGCATGCATGCAGTCCAAACGCGTTTCCAGTCGAAACGCGTTCCAACTAGTCGAAACGCGTTTCGACTGGAAACGGCTTCTGACTGCAACAATTACACTTCTGTTCAACTGCCTCTTTTTCATATTAGAATATTTTTTATTGAATCGAAATTTTGTGTCACGGAGTCCTACGAACAACTGATAACTTCAACCGACCCCTGGCCTAGTGAAAGTTAATAATTGATTGGTACAATCTGTATGCACTATATATTTAATGATCTACACTCCTATATTCAAAGAAAACAAAATGAAACAATATCTTGTTTATTTCAAAATACAATTTGGCAAATCATAAATTCACTTTCAGTATTTTTTTCAATTTTATACATTTTTTATCGAAATAAAGGTTATCAATGCCATATTGTGAATTAACTTAATTAAGCTGTTAATTACCGAACTATAACGTAAGAAGATAAACCCGGTATAAATAGTCATGAATAGTGCCTCCAATCTCCAATCTATACGCTAGTGTGGTACAGGGAATATATATATATTAAAAGCGGAATTGTTGTGTGTTTGTGTGTTTGGATGTTTGTCCGTAATTGATTGAAAAGACCATGCTAGTAAGAGAGCAGAAATTTGCTATATAAGAGTAGTTTGTCATAGCGACATGGGTCTATTGGTTTTCTAAGCGAAATATTCTGAGTATGACATCACACGGTAACCTTTTCCTTAATAACTTTTGCAAATTTGACTCGGTTAGTATAAATTTTATATGAAAATAGACAACACATAATGGAACACCTTTGTGAAAATTATCAATTTTTACGAACTTACATATCGAAAGTTATTAGTTAAAATGTGTCCTATTATTTTTAGCACTATGTGGGTGATTTGATTTGTTTGGTTAACAAGAATGCGCTTAGAGTAGTTAACTTCTCTGATGCATTGTTTATTTATTACACCTATATTGGCTTCCTATAATAAGACTATCAATGGAATTACGTAATTTCTAACCTAGAATTTCTACTAGAAATGATTAATTGCGTATAATTTACCAACCACAGGTCTCAATTTATTTGAGCTAACAAGCTGAACCTTTTAATATAGCTGAACGAGCTACCCTTAAGAATTATTGAGCTATTAATTAACTAATAATTAATAACTATTGAGCAATGAGAATAACTTACTCAACATAATTCCCCAAACAAATTACAGTAATCACAACCCAAAATGAATTTTAGGCAAGCGTTATTTAGTGTATAATTCACTAGCCACAGGTGAACTCATTAGTAATATTATAGCTTTTTTGTGAAGGGAAAGGCCGCGAAGCGGCCGTTAATGGTATCGCGTAGTGCCTAATAACACGAACGAACAAAAGTCGCGAAGCGACCGAGACCGAAGGGCTCGTATTGATAAAATCAGATTGGTTTCTAATTAAATTATCTAATTATGACGCATACTTGTCGAATATATTACCATTGGATTCGTATTTAGCTCCAAAATAAAACATTCTGATTATGGTGATAGTTTATACAAATAGCGACATCAATATAACTACAACTTTTGTGTGTAGGGAATAAGAATACCGGCAACTCCATTATATGGGTAGTTCTAGATTTAGTACGCTATATCCGGAGTTCGAAATAATGGGAATTGAACCCGGAATTAAAATTGAAATAGATTGTCATTGCTTTAGTTAATAAAATGCTTTGTCAAATAAAGATTTGTAAAAGTCGAATGATTGGAAATCACAGTTTGAACACTGACCCCTTTAATTGTAGAGAATGCATATATGGAACTTAGTATCAATAATTTGTGAATCATGAAATTGTTTAATGGATAGAAACATTAAAATATACTTGGTACATTTTAAATAATTGTTACTCGAGTTAAAAGCAACTGAGTTCCAACAAGTATTGTCTTAAACCAGCCCTTCTGTCTAGGTCGCTTTGAGACAAATTACTTAACTAGTTCTACGCAAACTCGGTTTTTACAATTGTAAACAGCAACAACAAATATTATACTGTATATATATATATTTGTTTGTATGCTCCGAGTTGATTGAAGAATCTGGACGGGTAATTTTGGCACCCGCCAACATGTTGAGGTTTCCACTCAATAATTTCTCATTGTCACATTTTGAGAACACTGAAAATTCACTTAATCGCACACAATTCCCGCCCTCTAAGAGATAAAATCTGAAAATTTAATAGAATATGCACATTAGTGATGCGGACACGTTGGTCACACAAGATTGCCAATGTGCTTACTCATCATCGCATGATGACGTAATCACTAAAATTTCACATTGTTAAATTTGACTATTTAGGCCTATTTACGCTTTATAATCAATGTTAGAAGTATATAAACCACACACCAACCGCGAAGCGGTAGGTGTGTGGTTGTGTTCTGCCGCGAAGCAACCTAGCAAGCGAAGCGCGCTAGTACGTATTAAAAATATAACAACTGAAAAACTTAGAAAGTGAAATATTTTATTGCATGACAAGGGAAAAGAATAGTAGCATTGTAACTGTAAATAAGTTGACTTTCACAATTAACCAATTATAGTAATCACTATTCACATAAAATTATGAATATACGATGGATTAGTTAATTCTCTGAATTTCCCAAATAATTTTAACCCGATACCTTCGACTAATTCATTGAAAAAGGTTAAAAAGTAAGAATGATTAGTAAGAATGTTGAGATTATACAAATTTTGATTATTCCGATTTAATGAGAAAGTGAATCTTTAAGCATGGTTAGTGGTTACTCACATAATATACTTATTCAGTAATTCGTTATTCAGTAATTCGTTATTCAGTAATTCGAACATTTTTGTTATTGGTACAGAATTATTCGGAATAGCGAGGGTGTATAGACTCTTTACAGTATTATCTACTAAATGGTATTATGAGTTATGACTTATGAGCAATTATGTGTAATTCCTTTTGAATAATCATGAATTAGTGTTTATGAAAGAAATATATATAATTATTACAATTTGAAACGATATAGTAATTCGATTTAACAATTTTACTGAATATGAAGTGCGAAAAAACATGGGAAAGTAGCACCCCGATTAATGCAGAAACTAGCATGCCAAAAGGTACATAATTAAATTCATGTAAACTTCGGAGGTAAAGCTCCTTTTGTGTGTTGTAACTAAAACACTCCATTTCAGAGTTATATTATGGTTTGTGCAAAAATATAACAGATGATAAGTTGGGATTTTTTATGTACTTGTTTGAGTGATCTTTAAGCACCGAAATTGGAAATATCGATTTCACAAAAATTTTAAAAACTAATTTTTAGACGATGTTAAGACCTATTTTTAATGAAGCTACGTGCCAAGCAGTTGATAAATTGAAAGTTTGTTACTATCTTGCAGAATTTCAATTATCAATAATCCTATTACAATTGCACAGTTCTCTTGGAAACAAGGGTTTCCAAATATTAAAGCTTGATAGATTTGACTGTTCTTACTATTCTTAGATATTTGTGTTAAATTATTAATACAATAAATATTATTATATACTCATTACATTGGCTATTTTAGCGTGTATTAATAGACATTTTTTAAATTTAACGCTTAGTTGCCAAGTAAAAGTGAAAGTGAAAGCTAATTGAATTTCAATTAAAAGTGAAAATGCAAATGGGGTTTTTTCTATTTATACCTTTGACCCCAGGGTTTTAATGTATACAGTAGAGCCTCTGAACAATGGACACCTTGGGACCGGAACCGTTGTCCGCTATTTAGAGGTTGCTTTTGTATTAGACATATGCTAAATACATAAATCCGTGCCACGAGGGTTGTCCGTCATTTAGAGGTTGTCCGCTATTTGGAGTGTCCGTTATGGGAGGCTCCACTGTATATTATTTAATTTACATTGTGTATTTATAAATTAGTGGATTATCCTTTGGGATAGTGTAATTTCTAGTGAACTGATTTAATCTGCAAACTTTTTACGAGTTTTGATCGATTAAAACAATTAGTGAACATTTATGTTAGGTTTGATTATATACTACAAGCACATCAGAGCTTTTTTGCTAACCTTAGCCATAATTATCCCTCTAGGTGCAAATTAGACAGTCACACCACACCTTCATGGAATTTCCAGCCATTAATATCTAAAGGTGTAGCAAGGGTATGGCAGCGTCTAATGAAAAAATAAGAAATGTTGTCAGCACAGCTGCAATCTTAGTACCATTTCTCCGCTTGTACGGAATAGATTTTAAACCTAATATAAAGTGTAGTTTAATATATTACAGTAGACTCTCGTTAATATGAACGCAAGGGTAACCTCAAAATTTGTTCGTATCAGAATGCAGCGGTCCGGCAATTTCATGGACCGGACCGGAACGTCATTTGATTTCTTTCTGGAAGGTCCAGACCGTATGATAAAAATATTGGATCGGTCTGGACCGGTCCAGACCGTTATATCCCTTATTTGGACCGTTCCAGACCGCATAGTAGTGGCTAATTATATCCATTAGTGTTTATAAGATACTTATTATTTATGTGCTTGTACACAATGAGCAATAACGGATTGGAGCCTGATCGTTTGTCCAATCTAGGAGGAGTCCAGACCGATGGACCGATATCCGGTCCAGACCGTTAAATCGCTAATTTGGACCGGTCCAGATCGCACTTGAAAATAAGCAAACCGACCGACCCGAAACCGATCCGGTCCCAAGCCCTGCATCTTTGTTTCGTTGGTACGGAAATTGTGTTAACCAGAGTCTGCATGCATTTGTACAGGCTAGGAGAATTTATCCCTTGTACTCTTTAACTATATTTCGCCCTATTCGTGTTCGTATCGACAAGAGTCTACTGTATTATGTATTTGTTTGAAATAATTAAGCAAATTCATGATCAATTCTAAATTTAATAGAAATTTGGCTACAATATTTGAATTCAGCACTCTATAACCTCTATAAACAAATTGGAAGTATCTCTATATGTCAAATACAAACTGAAACTCAAATTTTTGTTTGAAACTCAACAAAAATTCGAAAAGACATGCAATACAATCTATTTTATAATGTGACAAAATTTAGTGTCGAACGAATAAGAATTGTAAGAGCAGAAGCCAAATTAGTTCCTATGTGGTCATAATCCCATAAATTGGTATGTGTGTGTCTCATTTTATGTTGTTTTCCCATCTAAAATTGTGGGTGAATCGGATAAAAACTGAAAGAGTTATTCCCAAATATGTGGCTTTATGAGGTCATAATCCCGTTATTTCGTTTAGAAAACCAATAGATCGTTGTCAACGTGTAAAATGACCCCTGGGGGCATGCAAATTTTCAGATTTCTCAGAAAACAGAATAGAGAAGAAAAGAAGCCAAAATAATAATTTATATGAACACTTATGCGTATCTAAACTAGGATGGTTGTATCGTATTTTGATGCGCTATCGTATATTGAGGCGCTAAATGATACACTAATATAAACCATGGATATGCTATTACAAATTATACAGTGATATTTTGAGGCGCTCTAATAGAATGAGATGCTACTATAAATGTGATTTCCTATCATTTAACGAGATAATTTATCGTAGCTAGTCGCAAATTTAAGATAACTAATCTATTTTTACATCAAATTAACTGAATTCTCGAAATGGAAAATTGTTTACAACGCGCCTCAAAATACTACAATATAATTTTAATAGCGCATCCATGGTTGACTTATACAAAGTCTAGAGTTCATGATGTAATGCAAAATGATAGGATATCACATTTATAGTAGCGTCTCAATCTACCAGAGTGCCTCAAAATACCACAGTATATTTTGTAATAGCATATCCATGGTTTATATTGGTGTATCATACAGCGCCTCAATATACGATAGCGCCTCAAAATACGATATAACAGGACTAATACTGTCTAATTCAAATATCCTGTATGTGATTACCACCTAATCATTAGAATTGAATGGGAAATAGAATTCATTTGTTCCTAGAATTGAATAGACAGACTTCACACGATATGTTAATTAAAAGAGATATCTTCTATGTAGACCGTCTATTTCTAGACCAGGTTTTCTTACATATACATTAGTATTACCCATAAAAAGCAGGGCAAGTGGTCTACAGAATTTATAGACGGTCTACTAATTTTTGGCTTATTTGTATGGGCTTTTATAGACCGTCTAGAAATAGACCGTCTACATATAAGGATGCTCTAATTAAAACTAGGGTTTAAATGTTTATTAATACCAGAGGCAAAATTACAGTGATAAAATAGAGAATTGGCTCAAAGGTATAACAGTTAGTTCTAATATTTTGGGAGCGATTGAGTGAAAACTGTTGGAGTTATTACTTACTTTGTCATTTCGTTACGTCATGTAACCACAATGTGTAAACATGTGTTCCGCATTGTGTTAACCTGTTCTATGAAATCTAGAGTCAATACGATCGAAATAGAAGGACTTATGCCTAAATACCTATCATATTACGTCATAAACCCAAAATTTGGCTTCAAAAACCAATAGATCGTTGTCACAGTACAAAATTACCCCTGGATACAAATTTTCAGCTTTCTCGGACTCGTAGTCTTTCCAATTCATTCTGGACAAACACACAAACAAACAAACAACAATTGTGTTTTAATATACGAGCCCTTGGGTCTCGGTCGCTTTGCTACTGTTCGGTGCTTTGCGCCTCAATTGACCGCCGATGAGCGGCCTTACTACGCCTTGAAACTAATCATTTGGAATTATACATCTTTGCGGTGTATTAAATATATTCCTCATAAAGTCCCCATAATAAGAATGTTACACAATTAATTTGTTTTGGGAAACAAATATATTTTCACTCAATCAAATTGCAGTCTCGGAAATCTTTCTATTATGCACAGTCTATTTATACTAATGCGATTGACGTGTATGCTATTAATTAATCACCAATAGAACTAACCAGGGACTTCTCTAATATAGGGACTGTAAACTTCGTTTTACGGTAAAATTAGCGTAGGCCTAAAACAGTATTGTTACTTATTGATATCCCGTAATCACCTAATGCTAGACACAGGAAATGTATTATTGTCGTATAGGAAGTCATATTTTGGGAGTCCAACGGTAATATTGGTTTATCGAAAATATTTGTGGAATGTAAGTTATGCGATTTTCACACCCTTCCATATATGGTAATATTGTTAAAATCTCGAGATTACTAAACTTTATACATATGAAATGTATCATTTTCGTACAGGAATTCATATTTTGGGAGTCTAACGGTCATATTGGTTTATCGAAAATATTTGTGGAATGTAAGTTATGCGATTCTCACACCTTTCCATATATGGTAATATTGTTAAAATCTCGAGATTAGTTAGTTTTATACATATGAAATATATTATTGGCGAATGGGAAATGGGAATTCATATTTAGGGACTCAGTAGATCACATTGATTTACCTAAGGCGTTCCCCTTAGCCTATATTATTTTTTGGCACTCTCCACAGGAGGATTGCCCCGACCCTGTTTTGTAGTTTAGCTAATACTTACATATCAGATATCTGTCATTATGTTGTTTATTAAAAAACAACAAGGCTGGATTCAGTTAACTGGTTACCGTTGCTGACATCGGTTAACGATTAGAGATTTTATTAACCAGTTAGCAGGTCTGTTGAATAACAGTAGAGTTATTGGGAAATTAATGTATAAAGTATTAAATCTTTTTGAATTTTATCAGAATATGTAGTCCTAAATCCATTTCTCATCACCATTTAATACATTTTATTGGACAACATTGATTTAAATATAGATTTGAAAGAAACTTATCAAGATTTTTTAATAATGTAAGAATTAGCAAAACTACAGAACAGGGTCGGGGCAATCCTCCAGTAGAGAATGCCAAAATAATAATATAGGCTAAGGGGAACGCCTTAGGTAAATCAATGTGATCTACTGAGTCCCTAAATATGAATTCCCATTTCCCATTCGCCAATAATATATTTAATATGTATAAAACTAACTAATCTCGAGATTTTAACAATATTACCATATATGGAAAGGTGTGAGAATCGCATAACTTACATTCCACAAATATTTTCGATAAACCAATATGACCGTTAGACTCCCAAAATATGAATTCCTGTACGAAAATGATACATTTCATATGTATAAAGTTAAGTAATCTCGAGATTTTAACAATATTACCATATATGGAAGGGTGTGAAAATCGCATAACTTACATTCCACAAATATTTTCGATAAACCAATATTACCGTTGGACTCCCAAAATATGACTTCCTATATGACAATAATACATTTCCTGTGTCTAGCATTAGCGGATTACGGGATATCAATAAGTAACAATACTGTTTTAGGCCTACGCTAATTTTACCGTAAAACGAAGTTTACAGTCCCTATATTAAAGAAGTCCCTGAACTAACTAAATTGAAATCATTCAGGTGGAGTCATGCAGGTGGAATCATGCAGGCGGAGTCATGCTGAGTCATGCAGGTAATCACCAAACCTCAATATGTGCAGTGAATTTAAAGAAATATACAATATAATCTACATATTTAATAATATGCCATCCCAATTAGTTCCCACGTGACGTCATAAACCATAATCGGTATACGTGTGTCTAATTCCATGTCATTTCATGTTTGCCATTTAAAATTGTGGGCGAATCGGATAAAAACTAAAGTTATTCCCAAATATGTAGTTTATGTCGTCATAATCCCGTCATTTCGTTTAGAAAACCAATAGATCGTTGTCAGCGTGTACTTTCAACGGGTATTATAGGTAAACAAATTGCTGAACACGAATTTCGCGTTTATAAATTTATAATATGAATATTTGTTGTTGTTGTTGTTGTTGTTGTTTACACAAAATAGGTAAACAAATTAATGAAAATTCAAAATCAATCCAGAAGTTAGCTTCCAACGGGTATTATAGGTACGTAAACAAGTATGCTGAATATGAATTTCGCATAACTAAATTTAGAATATGAAAAACAAGTTTTAAAAATGGAAATCTTATAAAGGGATGTATATAACGTCCCTTTCTAGCTTTTACATTTAGAAAGGGTGATGATTAAGGCCGCACAGTGCCGTTAACTTGAGGTGCGTAGCACCGATCTGTCGCAAAGCGACCGAGACCGAAGGGCTCGTTATAATAAAGTTACATAGAAACAAGTATAAGTATAATATAATCTATATTATTAAAACTCGATTGTTGTGTGTGTGTGTTTATTTGCCCGGATTGTATTAATGTGATGGGGGAATAGAAAACGCATTTATAATTGAGATAAGAACTAACTTCCAATTGTTATAATAGGTAAACAAGCATGTTGACTTCGAAATTCGCATTATAAATTTCTAAATGAATATTTTTGTTTTGTTTACAAAAATAGGTAACAAATTAATGAAAATTCAAAATGAACCTAGAGGCTAGCTCCCAAAGGGTATTATAGATAAACAAGTATGCAGTAAAGGAATTTCGTGTTCATAAATTGAACAAGAATATTTATTGTTTTGAATACAAAAAATGTTAACAAAATATTAATAAATCAAAATTAAAGTGAAAGTTAGCTTCCAACGGGTATTATAGGTAAACAAGTTAAAACTATGGAAAATGGTAGAAAGGGATTTATATAACATCCTCTACCATTTCCATGGTAGGAAGAGTGAGGAGTAATGCCCACAGCGGCAGTTAACTTGAAGTACGTAGCACCGATCTGTCGCAATGCGACCGAGACCGAAGGGCTCGTGTATATAAAATATTGAGTCCTCCCTAGCGTATAACATACAATACGTATTAAACGTCAGTATTAGACATAAGACAACTGAAAAATTAAGTTTTTTATAAAGTTAAATATTTTAATGCATGATAATGGGGCAGACCAATAGCCAAGGGGCTGAGCCCCCCTGGAGAATTTTGGGGGGCCCCAGAATTCTTAATGTCCAATTAAACGCCATTGAATATACTATACATAGATTTTTCATAATATAGCAGACTCAGCCCTCTGCAATTCCCATTGCCTCGCCTACTATCACTTTCTGACTACAGGCCTGCAAGGGGGAAATATTAATATAAGTGTAAACACAAGTGTCACAATATATATATAATTGAAATATATTCTGTAACTAAGGACATACTTTTGTAACACGTAGTATCGTTAAAACGTGATACGTGTATAATACAACTTGGAATATTTCCTGAAAATTCCAAAAATATTATAAATGTCATTGATGTAAATAAAATTGAGTACAAGTTGTGTAACAGTAAAGTACCAACAAGGTCAATACGAAATCCCGGTTAATACGAACACTATTTCAGTCCCGTTCAAAGCCTTTCAATTGGTTAATACGAATTCCGGAAAGGCGAACCCATTTTGACGGTCCCCTGTGCCGTGTTTACTAAGAAATTAAGTGTGTTAAATTTGAATTAAGACGTATTTACTAAGAGTTAAGTTCGTACTTAAGTTCGAACTTTTATCATAGTGAATACGACTTAAGTTCGAATTTAGTGCTTAAATTATTAGTAAATACGGCTACTGGTATTCGTATTAACAAGGTTCAACTGTAATGCGGATGTATTTATAAATATTCTAGAGCATCTTAGTAACTTTGTATTTAAATTTTATGATCTAAAAATGACTATTTTGACATTTCTAAGAAATAGAACTGTTCTACCAGTTATTGAGTAATTATCACATCAGGTTAAGAGAATGGTACGATTGGGATAATATTTTAAAGAAGGATGGAATCTGAGTCGCGATCGTATATTTGACTAAAATTCTACCTTTAGGATCTTTGCACAAAGTACAACTAAATTTACAACTAAATCAAATGTTTGTGGGTAGAGCATTTCATTTTTACTGTGCCCATATAAAACTTATATTTCCATAAGGAGTTTTTCTAAATAACATTGGATGATTTATATATGTATACAATTATACAGGCCCAACATAATTGATTTTTAGCCAGCATGGCATACCTTTCAAATATAAATGTAAAAGTTACACCCCCCTGGCGCTGGAGAGTTTCGGCGCCTATGATAGTGGCCCAGTGTTTACTGCTTTGGTATTTTTGTTATTTGTTATTAATTATTAGTTATTCCGTATCCTCTCTACAAGACCAGAAATTGGATTATAGATGTGCACCTGGGATCAAAATTTTTGGATATATTTTAACACCCATTTAATGTCATAATAGGAAAACAAATAGTTACGAATATTCAATATAATTACATTCTATGGAATATATAAATCTACATATGATAGCAGTTCACATAATTACAAATTGTGATTAATTTCTGTCGTTATTGAGTTGCTACTTTCCTTCGTTTATTAATATTCTATTGTTTCATAAATATATTGATTCAACTTGATATACATTATAGCTTCTATTAATATAATTGAAAACCAAAATTATATATTCCATAACAATGACAGATGACAGCTTTAATAAAATATTGTAGCCAAACCTATTTAAATTAATAATTGATCATGAATTAGCATATCTCTTTCTAATATACTTAATTAATAATATATTAAATTAAACAAAATATATTTGATTAAAATTATACGAGCCCTTCGGTCTCGTCGCTTTGAGACAGATCGGAGCTACGCACCTCAAGTTAACGGCCGCTAAGCGGCCTTAGACATCACCATTTCTACCATGGAAAAGGTAGAAAAGGATGTATATACATCCTTTTCTACCATTTTCTAGTTTTTACTTGATTACCAATAATACCCATTGGAAGCTAACTTCTGCGTTGATTTTGATTTTTGTATAATTTGTTTACCTATTTGTGTAATCAACAACAACAAAATATTCAAATTATAAATATTAAATTCAACGCAAATCCGACAAATCGATACAAAATTAGTGGTGTATACAGTAGAACCTGTCTAATCCACAACCGTCGGGATAGGGAACAAATGTCGGATTGCCAAATAGTCGGATTATGTAGGCTCTAATGCATAGTCCAACGTTCATTGGGATAAGGAAAAAGTGTTGGTTCTGCTGAATCCGGATTATAGAGGGTCGGATTATGCAGGTTTTACTGTAAGAAAATATTTAGTGTGTAAGTTCGGAAAAAATCAACTGTGTGTCTGTCTGTCTATGTGAGTGAATACGGCATGACTAACATATTAATTTCTTGTAATAATGAACAAAACGCATCCAACGCACCCGTATGTAGATAATGAACCATCTGTATCTAGATTATAAGCATCTAAGATTCTAAGCATCTAAGACACAATCGCAGAATTTAACTGTAGGAAGTTCAAAAAAATCTTCCACGCCCTACTACCGAAAGTATTTGCATAGATCAATAATTTCCACTTTCATTTTATGGCATCCTAAACTCAATATGTTTAGTCTCATAAATTCAGATAAATTTACAAGTTATTTGTGATTATTTGAGGTGGTAAACACATTAACTAAATAATTAGCTCATTAAATATTTGATTTGTGTATTGACGGTCCCCTGTGCAGTATTATCTTTAATTAAGAAAATAAGAGGTTAATTTTTGATTTCTACATGTCCAAAATACTTTTATTAAACATTCGAACTATTTGCGCCCTGGATGCCTTAACTAGCAGTGGAAGATGGCGGAAATATGCAAGTCCTTTTGGGCATGTCGACTAGAGATGCACTCCACATATTGTATAACAAGCTATTAATCCAACTTGAAAAATAATATATTTCAGGTTAGTTTGACACAAATTAAGTGCATTTTGCTAAGAATGCGTTTGGTAGGTGAGTGTTTTTGTAATATTCAGAAAGGCAATAATCTTGAATTAATTTTTAGATAATTCGGTAGTATTAATTATAGGTTGCGATATTATTACACAGTCAATAATAACGATTATAAATCCGCATATAGATGGCAAAGTTAACATTTAGGGACAACCAAATACGTATTTAATTATTTCTAAATCAGATACGTTAATTAGTATATTGTACTGGCTATAATTAAATAAATAGCCTCACTCACAAATATTTAAAGGCTTTGGATAATGTACAATTAGTGTAGTCATAATTACAATAGTAGTCATGATTACAATACATTTAAATATCCTATTCCATACTAGTCGCAATGGAGAATATTGTCTAAGCATAGTTGTATATATACGTAAATCGTTAATAAATCTAAAATCGATTAACGACATATTCATTTTAATTGATAAATAAATAAAACATCTTTAGGAGAATACATCTCATAATTATTATTTTCCCAAAAAGTGTCAATGAAAAAAAAATACACCAATTGCTTTGTCTTATGGTAGTAATTACGACAAGATAGGCTGGGCGGACGGCCGCACAAACATTAGAACGGTTTTAGAACTGTACATATTTTAGTATAGAACTATAGTAGTAAGTACTGTACATATTTTAGTACTGTACATATTTTAGTATAGAACTATAGTAGTAGTATACACTAACCAGCAAGAAGTATTTGAAAAACAGGAATTATAATCCAGACACAATAATTGCCTTGTAACTTATTAATGGCTGTTTAATCTTCACTAAAGCGATTATAAATATTTTATTATAGTTAAAAATTGTAAAAATATAGCGATTTCAAGTCAATTTAGCTAATATCCATTAAGTTGCATAAGTGTCTCTGCCACGTTTCGCTTGTGGCACAAGTGGTGCAAATGGTAATGTGGCTGTATCTCAGTAAAATAATCGTAATGATTAGAAATTAAGCACCTAGAGTAATTCGACCACGTGGAATTCAAATGTGAAATCAGAATTTGTATATTCTAATTGCCTCATAATGATCAGAAATTCTATATTTAATTAGCTCAATATATAGTTAATGAGTTTAACATCTCCATGAAATGGTAAATTCAAAATTTTTGCTATTTTTTTATACATTTACCTATCGTTCAATGTAAACATCCCTGTTGAAGCATCTACAAATATTATTATGCCTGGAATGTATGAACACAAATTATTTTGTTGTTCTAATACTTTTGGTCGGGTAGCGTAGTTATTCACTAGAAGCAGTACACGAAAAGTATCAGTGTAGGAAGTACGCAATATTTCTACAGTTGCAGTAAATATTACTAATAAACTTGATAAAAACTAAGCTCAGTCAATAATGAGATCATAACGTAAATAAAGAAATTGATATTTGTTGACAGTTTATTGCTTTGGGAACAAAGTAAATAAAAAGGATAGCGATCATATAATCAACTGAATCTAAATTGTTTGTTTGCAAAAGAATTGCCTAGGAACAATATAAATAAGAAATTCAGGTAAGAACATACTAATAACATGGCACTAGATAATATACAGTGAATGCCGGTTATAAGCACATCATGCTTATAACCGACATAAGTTCTATAACCGACATAAATTATATAGGGTATATGCAGCATATTATACAGCAATTTGTAAATACACTCCTAATCCTGGTCTGGGCCCGTATTCACTAAGATTACTTAGTACTTAAGTACTAAGTATATACTTAAGTACTAAGTACGTACTTAGTTAGTACATACTTAAGTCGTATTCACTAAGAAATATTGTTGTACTTAAGTACATACTTAACTAAGTACGTACTTAATACTTAACCCGCTGATAACCACTTGTGACCCACATGCCCATATATGGGCATAAAGTGGTTTAGTTCCATTTCCGTGACCCATCGGTGGTAAACGTCGTGTTAAGTACGAAATTGAATTATATTTATTGAATTATATTTAATAGCATAGCATATTAGTGTATGGAATGCTATTGTATTAGCTTGCTGTATTCTTTTAACTTTAAAAAGAATATTCTCAATGAAGTTCCTGTGATTTTTGTGCTTGAGAAAAAACAGACTTTTAGAAAACAACAACCAATTGTAATAAATGTTGAAAATAGAATCATAAACTTCCCCTAAAGTAAAGCAAGTACTACTAGAAATCTAATACAATGTTCTAATTAAACACCAACGTCTAAAGAGTCAATAAAAGAAAATTCTTATAAGTTAAGTCAACTTAGTAGGTTACTTAAGTTTTGTACTTAAGTATGTACTTAAGTACACACTTAAATCTTAGTGAATACCTATCTTAGTGAATACGACTTAAGTACATACTTAGTACTTAAGTACTAAGTACGTACTTAACTTCTTAGTGAATACGGGCCCTGATCCAATTTGCATACGCCTAAATCACAAATTAATGTTACGGTATAGGAGAGGTTCCAAATTTTCGCGCTCCTAAATTAAAATTTTCCAAAAATCATGCTCCAAAAGAGCGTCTCGCGCTCCTGGATAATTCCTTGGGTATATGGCAACCGTTTTTCCAACATAGTGTTCTTATATCCGATATGTTCTTATAACCGGTGTATATCCGACATCTACTGTATAAACAAATAAAGTACTATATAAAGAAAGTAATTTAAGCATTGTTTAGTCAATTAACTACGTTATAAAGAAATTTGACGGAAAGAATTTAGTAAAATTTAGTATTTTAATATTTGGGTGATTTGTACAAGAAATATAGATCAAGAATATTCAATCTATTTCTCCACTTACAAACAACAACGCTTAGGAACATCATAAGGCATTATTTATATAAAACATAACGTTGTGATATAACTCTAATTTGGGGTATCAAAAGAAGAGGATTGTACGAACCTCAAAAGAAGAGGATTGTACGAACCTCAAAATTATTCGGATTAAATCTACAGGGAAAATTGTATACACTAGATTCTAGAACCTGTCTATATCGGTCACTCTATAGCGGTCACTTGTCTTTAAGGGTATTTAGAAAAGGCTCCCCATATGCACATAATTTCATATTTTATAATCAACCTGTGTATTGCAGTTACTTGTCCCTTGGGTGGCCCTTTAAATTAGGTTCAACTGTAACTCATTTTAGTTTAATACTACCATCGGAAAATGATGACAATCATTCTCAAAATTTGTACTATGGTTATATAAAGTAAAATGACCATACTACTTGTACCTGATTTTGTTTGAGGGCCACTGTGAGGGGATAAATTGGAGAGTACAAAAGCATTTGGGAATTTTAATTAAGTTGTGATAAGGAATTATGTATTAATCAAGATGAATTAGTATAATTGCTTAAATTAAGCATTGACTATTATTTGTACTTATAAAGGAAATACCAAAATGCACATAAGATTCCTGAAAACTAGGGCTACTAATTCTATGGGCGCATGATCAGGCCAATAGATGTTTAAAATTAAGTGAATTTCGTTGTTCGAAGGTAGTATGATAGCTAATGCTTTATATTATATTATAATTAATGATTATAATTCAATTGTTGAGTGTCAATATATATAGGGAGTAGAAAATGCATATAAAAAATGAGATATAGACCAACTTCCAAATGTTACAAAAAGTAAGCAGATACCGTATTTACTCGAATAGTCAGCTAGGCAGTTATTAATTTTAGACCCTGAGGAGCGGCGATTATTCGAGTATATACTGTATGCTGATCACAAATTTGACATTTAAATTTTTGTTATAGGTGTCTTTGTGACAAAATATGTAGACGTGATGTCAAGTATTATAACTAAGTAAATTGACCGAGACTAGCTTTACAAGTTTAGAATAGTAAATTGCAGTAAAAGCATATGTTGAATCAAATTTGTCTATAAATAGGATTATGAATTTTGTTGTTTAGTGGGTCATATTAATAATAAGACAGATATTTCAATGACTAAACTAGTAAACCGAGAATGCGTGGATGTGAGTGATCCATCACGAGGCGACCTAGACCGAAGGGCTCGTATTAACGTATGTGCCGTCTGATGAAATAAACGGAAGGACAACAAACATAATCATACAATAAATTAAGTAATAATACAGTAATCGGAACATCTATGTTCCAATTAAAAAACCAAGTCTTTTACATTTTGCATGATATTTTGTATAATGAGGTGCATATAATGAGGAAGTAATCATGTAATCACTTCGAATGTGCATAATTTTTGGTACATTTCATTTGTAAAAAAACAAGTAAACTAAAAAACAAGTAACAATTTTTTAATTCAACAATTACAGGATGCCAGTAACCGATGATCTATCCGGTATCGCGTCGCGGTATGCGAAGCAAATTTGTCTACCACGAATTAAAGTAAGATATGTATCGCGGGCAGTGTTCGAGGCGATATTCTACGGTAGAAACATCCGTATGTGTTTCCATGCTCTTATGCCAATTAATTGCTCACGCCATCAGGTGGCTTCAGCATAAGTCCAGGCATTCAAATCATTTCATAAGATATCCTGTTATTTGTTGTGTTCATTTACAGAATAACTGGAGTCTTGTTATTATTATTGCTTGTTGAGTCAACAAATCATATACTATCAAACTATCATATTGTTGAGTTATTGAATGTAAAAAAACAACTCCTCACTTTATGTAACTGTTATGCAATTAAAGTTGCAGAGAAATATTGCTATGAAAAAAACAAAAAACAAAAAAACAAACTTATTCCCTGCGATTAACGAGGTTCCAATTAGCGAAGGTGTACGGTAAAATAATACAATGTATTAATCGGGATGTAATTTTAAGATTGTGATAGAAATTCAGCAAACTTAGTAGTCCATAAAGCACAATTAAAGTTTATATACAATAGACAATCAAAAAAATGTTACAAAAATGATTAAACAACCTGGTATGAGAGTTACAAAGGCGAGAAAAAGGAGAACAATGGTGAAGAGAGAACTAAAATAAATTGAACCAATAAATGATTGAAATTTAAAGAATTATCAAAATATAATTCATAATCATCACTTTAAAATTTGTACTTAATTGGTAAATAGTTTACAACTATAATGCACTATTTAAGATGCTCTAAATGTGCGCCTGGAATTAGCTTATAGCAAACCATCATCACATAAGCATAATATTATCTAGTTAAGCAAAACCGCTATTGAATTTCGCGCAATTTCGTTGCAAAAAGGAAGAAATATTTTATTAGCCAATATATAATAGATTAAATCCGAAGATATGTCAAGAAAACGAATCCAAAAATTTTTAAATATTTTTAAAAATTTTAAATTATTAAAAAAAAAATTCTGCCACAAATGTTATTGTTTTTGATCATTCTGAATTTTTTAGAAAACAAATAAAAAATTTCAATTTTTAATAAAAGACACTTTTTTATTAATTAATAACGGTGCAAGAAAACTAAAATTTTTGAAACGGACATACATTGTAAAAAAGGCGTATAGGTAGGTAGGTACCTAAACTGATGTCTGTCCGGAATAGAATTTCAAATTTTATTAAGTTTTATTGAGCAATAATTTTTTTAGTGCAAAATATATATAATTTTTCAACTAAAATTACTAAAAATAAAATTTATTTAATTTAAATTCTAAAACCAAAATTCTAAACCGGACAGACATCGCTAAATAGAGTAAGGAACATTTCATAATTGAGGTTACATACTATTCAAAATTATAATTCTAGATAGTGAATTGTCGATAATTGGCTTGGATCAGTATAGTATAGAAATTTGAATAAGCTATAACCGAGGATATATGAATTCGCAAATTCTAATATGTATTATGGATATTTACTAGATAGTTATAGAGCTAAATGGCTTTTTCAAATTCAATGTTTGAAAATTCACTAGCGGTTTCCCTTAATTAACAATGGCTTACACCTAGTTTATTACTTATCGGATATTCTAATATAATGTAAGAAATTACAAATGAATACTCACGTGTGAGATAAAGTTAGATGAGTGCTGAAGTTTTTTGCCATTTTCCGGAAATAACTCAAATCACAAGGAGAATCGAGCTGGGCAGCTACTGTACCCTCTCGTCTACGCATAATAGAAAGAGAATCGCAATATAAGGTGAATAAACCTGCGTTGCAATAGTATAGACCAAATTGGGCAAGTTGGATTACAATCCTGGATTGACGATGAGAAAATTATCTAATTTCTAAAATGAATGAATGATAAGATAGGGGAAGGAAAAGAAATTCAGAAAATTGAAAAAGAAAATTCAGAAATTGAAAAGGGAAAGAAATGATAAACTGAGTAAACAAGAAACAAGAGACTATCAGAATATGCCTAATATATATATATATATATAGAGAAGTGTTTGTTTATAGCACAAACATCCTGTAACTAAGCAACAAAGTATCTTAGTCTATAGTTAGCTTCTCTACAAACCTCTTGCTTATAATTCTGAGTAAATTTGTAACAGAAAGCAATTTAAAATAGAGGTAATATTTAATATTTAGTTTTATTAGTTACTTAATTATGTTATAAATAATTATGATAAGTTATATAAGTTATTAATAAGTTATCTCTTAGTTGCCAATTGAAAGTGAAAAGGAAAGTGTTTTTTTTTCTATTCATACCTTGGACCCCAGCCCCAAGGGCATCTATGTCCTAACTTAGTTATGTAATTAATTAATTAATTAAATTAAATTATTTAATTCAATATGCAATTTAAATCCTAACTAAGAAAGATTATTGATTTTCGTTAATTAAATTGATCAGTGTTGACGAGTTTAGAATATATGTGAAAGGATATTCAACCTTTAAATTAATAATAAACGAATTAATAAACTCTTCTTATTATATTATAAGCTACCTTTTCACTGAATTTGTATTATTATTATTCAGGTGTAGGTTCGTTCGGGCAAGATAAATATTGGTAAACTGTGGAGTAGGAAGGAGTTCAAGTATTTTCAATCAACTTGGAACATACGTATAAACTAGGTACATACGTATATACTTATTTTAGTTATTTACTATCACAGTCGTCAATACGAACACCAACGGATGGTAAAGATTTGTTCGCTTTAATATCCGGAGTTTGTGTTAATTAAGCATCCTACTTAATCATTGGTATTGATTTCAAATACCGAAATAATGAATACTATACTAGTTAACAAACGCTTTGAACAGATGGAGACAGTTGTTGAATTAACTAAAATCTGGGGTTCTCCAATTTGAAATTATCATGGATACAATTTTATCATACAAATCGGAACAAATTTATCGAACAAAGCATCGATGCTCTCGCTGATGTACATAATGACGTCGATGGTGATAAATTCAAAGTTGAAATTCATAGATATAGGACATATGTATACTCTCGCGTGACAATAATCAGAATTTAACTTGGGGAAATTTACTATTCTTGTTCTGCTGCAATGGATGGTTAATGGGGATTTATAGAATCCATTCCAAAATTTATTATCGCCCAGAGGTTGGCATCCCTGATAATAAATCAGCGTTGTGTTACATATGCCAATTCTTAAATAACTGATTGACGCACTAGTTGTCCACTGGTGATAGGATCAATATGTATGTCATCTTGGATATCTTAAATTTCCGATGTAACAGCCCAGATTATACCCCCCTCCTCGAATATACCCGGGTGTAATCTGTCCTAGCCCAGATTATACCCCAGGGTATGAAGTGGGCTAGCCCAGAATATACCCCTTTGGGGGTATAATCGGGAAAGCTGAATAACGCCGAATGGAATAAGGCCGAATAATATTCAAGAGTGGAATAAGGCCGAATTGTAAATCCGGATTAAGGCCGAATTATATTCAAGAGTGGAATAAGTCCGAATTGTAAATCCGGATTAAGGCCGAATTGTAAATCCGGATTAAGGCCGAATAATATTCAAGAGTGAAATAACCATTCATACATATTTGATGTTATTTAACACAAATAATTGTATTCTAAGCTAGAATGATTCCAAAATGTTATTCTCTGATCCGGCTTCTTATCAGACTTGTTAATTCGATACAACTAGTACTTACCACTTACAAGTATATATGTACATAGTTTATAGTGCAAGCTTAATAGTATATATTATAGAATAAATCTTAAAGTCCTATCCCGATAATGGCTAATTACGAAATTATTGAAGGTTGTCGCAAAGACTCTTACCCAAATGTAAACCTTAAAGGATGCTCATTTCATTGGACCCAGGCAGTCTGGAGGAAAATTCAACTTTTGGGGTTACAGCAACAGTATATCAACAATAGTTCAACGCATGACTTTTGTAGAAAGTTAATGGCTCTACCTTTTTTGCCAGCTGAACACATAGAAACGGCATTCAGAAACATCCAAGAAGTATCTAGCAATAGTGTTGAAGAGGAATTGACAACTTACATAGGGAATACGTAGTTCACTGGACAATGGCAGCCAAGAGACTGGTCTGTTTTTAACCAATCCGTCTGTACAAATAACGACGTAGAAGGTTGGCATATGAGAATCAACACTAGGGCACGACGAGGACAAGTGCAACTGTATCTACTCATCAAACTGTTACATCAAGAAGCTAAATTAGTTTCACTTCAATTACATTTAGTATCACAGAACAAGTTAATACGATATCAGAGAATAACTTATAGGAAAATTCAGGCTGCAATTTTTGCGCTATGGAAACAATATATTGATGGCACAATTTCAGTGAACCATATGTTGCGGGCTTGCTCCAGGCTAAATGGACCGCAAATTTAGTACGTCTAGATAAAAAATCTCATTATTTTGTTAGCTGTAGTTTACTAATTATTTATCATTGTCCTTTACTTATTTACGAGCCCTTCGGTCTCGGTCGCTTTGCGACAGATCGGTGCTACGCACCTCAAGTTAACGGCCGCTGAGCGGCCTTAATCCTCCATTTTCTACCATGGAAATGCTAGATATCTTTCTAATTTTCATTAATTTGTTTACCTATTTGTGTAAACAACAACAACAACAAATATTCATATTAGAATTTTATAAATGCGAAATTCGTGTTCAGCACACTTGTTTACTTATAATACCCGTTGGAAGCTAACTTCTAGGTTGATTTTGAATTTTAATTAATTTGTTTACCTATTTTGTGTAAACAACAACAACAAATATTAATATGAGAAATTTATAAACGCGAAAATCGTGTTCGGCATACTTGTTTACCTATAATACCCGTTGGAAGCTAACTTCTAGGTTGATTTTGAATTTTCATTAATTTGTTTACCTATTTTGTATAAACAACAACAACAAATATTAATATGAGAAATTTATAAACGCGAAATTCGAAATCAGCATACTTGTTTACCTATAATACCCGTTGGAAGCTAACTTCTAGGTTGATTTTGAATTTCAATAATTTGTTTACCTATTTTGTGTAAACAACAACAACAAATATTAAGATGAGAAATTTATAAACGCGAAATTCGAAATCAGCATACTTGTTTACCCCTTATAACTTTTGTTTACCAATTATAACATTTGACAGTTAGTTTATATCTCATAAATAAATGCGGTTTCTATTCCCCCATCACTTTAATACAATCCGGACAAACAAACAAACACACACACAAACACACAACAATCGAGATTTAATAATATAGATTAAATAATCCAACATATATCTGCATAATTCCTAATTGCTAAATCACTTTTCCCAAACGAACGACCAACACTTTCTTTTGGCAATATTTTGGCAATATTTGGTTTTGTAGCCGTTTTGACCTGTAATCGCATCTCCGCCTGACTGTAGAGCACATATCCATTTAGGACTCATAAATCCAATCGCCATCTCACCTTGCAATGGTCCATTAATTGAAAAAGAATGATATATTTTGAATTCGTCATTGCAAGTTTGCATTAAAGAAATCGCGTCTTCTGCATTCAAGGGAATTTGTGGTCTGTTTAATCTTCTTCTTTTATACATAGTATTCTCCACTCGTGCAAAGCTAATAATTCCACCTACTTCAGACTCATTGGTCTCTTCATCGAAAAGTTCACGAAGCGATCCTTGCGAATTTTCAGCTTTTCGTTTAACTTTAGTTAATCACTTTCTAATTTCGACATTTGTTTCAGATTCTTCATGATTTTTGTGTTCATTTGTGATTTGAATCATGTCCGAAGATATTTTCGCTCGTCCAGGACAACCCACCTTGAATTCAGTGCATCTTAAATATCGGATACCTTCAACATCTTTATCCTTTCTGTAGGTATATCCTCCATTGACATAAATGAAAATTCTTAAGTCAGATAATATGTCATATGTAGGTGTAGTTGATCCATGTTTGGCATGCGGTCAAACTGTGAGACCCAGGCCGGAAGCAATTCAGTGCGAAAATTGTTCATTTTGGCAGCACCGCACATGTAATACTGGTATCACGCGTGAAATTTATCGGAAAGTGGTAAGGGGAGAAGAGGAAATACAGTGGGAGTCCGCAACTTGTTTGAACTTTGCTTTGCATTCTGAACAACTACCACTTCACGAAAGCACGCGACAATCAACTCTTTTTAGTCAAAATAATAATGCAACAGTAGATGAAGATAGTTTTTATGTCGGAGATACAAACCAAAGTATTACGCATTCTCCTCTACCTTCATTCACTAATATTGCTTACAATGATATAGAAGAAAGTAACACTACCAATATACCAACAGAAAATACAAATAACATTCCAACTTTCCTAATTCCAGAAGATCTACAAGAATCATCACTCGATGGATCTATTCTTGACACTGGAGCCACCATAACAAATAACTACCCTAGATTTCGAATTGTTTCTAATTCATCACAAAAGGGTAAAGATATGCTAATAGAAAATGTTGGGTATTCTTACATCATAAGACTTAAAAGAAATATTGCTACTTACTGGCGTTGTAGCGTACGAAATACGTCTGTGACATGTTTAGCAACGGTTACTCAGCGCGGCAATATGTTTACTCGTGGTGTCAACGGTCACAATCATTCAGCAAATCCTGAAGTAAATTTTAAGCCAGAACTAAAGGTTCATATCTTAAAGAGAGCCAAAAGTGAAATATTTGTACCTGCAGCTGAGATAGTTGAAAATGCTATGATATCTCGCATAGAGAATATAAATCCAGGCCTTCCCAGCATCACCAATCTGACACGAGCTGCTAACCGCGCTAGAGAAAAGCTTCGACCACAAGATCCCACTGATTTGGACTTTGAATTAGATATGGCCTATACACCTGATAACTTTTTGCGTGCAGACATCAAAGTTGATGGACGACGACATCTAGTATTTGCCACTGACCAAATGCTAAACATTTTATGCCGAGCAAAAACATGGTATTTAGATGGAACCTTCAAAATTGTTAAAGAGCCGTTTGTCCAATTATTTTCAATTCACGCATTTGTGAAATCTGAAAGCACTGTAAAGCAATTACCATTAACATTTGTTCTAATGTCAGGGAAACGTAAAAGGGACTACAGACGAGTACTAATTGAGGTACTAAAAGCCCTTCCCACAGTGCCAGCTGTCAGACGTGCAATAGTTTACTTTGAATCGGGTTTATGGAAAGCCATTCCAAAGGTTTAAATCATGAATAATTTGTTAGAATTTAAATAATTTGTTAGAATTGAATATTTATAGGATACTTGTCAAATTTTAGAAAACCTATAGATTCAAGCCATCAATTTATAACAATTGATAAATTGACACCTCTTGTTTTGCTAAATCACTTTATTCAAACGAAAGACGACATTTTCTTAGGTGTTAATTAATAACTGTATTATCTTCAATTAATTTCAAAGCGGAATTCATTTAAAACAATCGACAATATTTGGTTTTGTAGCCGTTTTGGTTTGTAGCCGTTTAAGTTTGTAGCCGTTTTGGTTGTAGCCGTTTTGGTTTGTAGCCGTTTTGACCTGCGCCCGGAGATGCAACACTATTGCAGGCTGATGCTACATTTTTTGTAGTCCCTAAGCAATTCAAACAATTGTTGAATATCTTCCTGGATTACAAGTCCCGTTCTTTACCAGCAATTCACATTCTGATGACAAAAAAGACAGCCACCCTATATGATCGAGTTGTAGAGAAAATTAAAGAGATGCTACCATTTACTGCAACTAGGATAATGACAGACTATGAAAGAGCGCTATTCAATTCTTTATCTTCAGGCTTTCCCAATGCAGCAGTTAGTGGTTGTAAGTTTCATCACGACCATGCACTTTACAAAACTGGAATATTAAAAAATGGATTGGCGACTCTCTATACTTCACATCAGGAATTCAGAAAGTGGGCTGAACTGTTAATGTGTTTGCCTCTTCTTCCATATGATAAAATAATGGAGATGTTTAACTACCTCAAACACAAGATACCTGATTTACCAACATCAGAGAATGAAAAAGTAAAGAAATTACTCAGATACTATGAACGATTCTGGTTGGAACAAATAGGCCTTTCAAGACTCTCTGTATTCCAGAATGACAAACGGACAAATAATTACCTCGAAAGTTTTCACGCTAAATTGAAAAGAAAATTTTCCTCACATAATCCTAATTATTGGAGCTTTATAACAAAAATGAATCAAGTGATTAAAACAACAGAGAAAGATATAGAGAGAATTGATAACAACATCCCTATTCGCCGTAATGCCACACCTGATGCACTCCATAAAAATCGAGTTATCCAAGACCTCCAAAGAAAATTAATAAACGATGAGATCAATTTAATCGATTACTTAGAAACCATATGTTATCAATACAAGACAGATTTTATGAAATTAGGAAACATAGTCCCATCTACCATTGAGCAAGATGAAATAGATGTAATTTCAGAAAGTGAAGATTTTGAGATAGCTTTCAACGTAGGAGAACAGTCGAATGAAAGATTTTGTCGAATATGGAATATCAATGAAGCAGACACTCTGATTATGCCATGTCGGCATGCACAAACTTGTAAAAGGTGTACTGAAATCATTATTATTTCAGAAGAGCTGAACAAGTGTCCCGTCTGTAGAGGACCAATTCAACAATTCCTTCAAATATTCCTTTGAATTGATGATATTGATTGGCCTAAATTACTTTTAGGTTTCTGTTCTATGATTTTCTTTTTCCATTTCTAACCATCATCATTTTCCTTCCTATTTTCTTCCAGTTCTTCCCCTTTTTACTTATCATTTTCCTTTCTTTCAGTTTAATACTTTTTATTAAATACTCATTAATAGACTGAATAATTAGAAATGGGATAAATGAAATTAATGGAATTCGGAACCCATGGAACTATTTTTAATTGAAATGATATATATACTACACATTCAATCTATATTCCAGTCTTGAATATACTTCGGCCCGTGACCTACATTCGGCCTTATTCCGGATTTATAATTCGGCCTTATTCCAGTCTTGAATATAATTCGGCCTTATTCCAATTTTGCAATTCGGCCTTATTCCAGTCTTGAAAATCATTCGGCCTTATTCCAATTTTGCAATTCGGCCTTATTCCGATCCCATTTTCGGCCTTATTCCAGGTTGAAAATTCGGCCTTATTCAGTCAACCCGTATAATCTGTCCTAGCCTAGATTAAACCCGGGTATATTATGTGCTAAGACAGATTATACTCCCTGCTACCGTGTATTGTGTTATGTACAAAATGTGTGGCGCCTGGTGTAATCTATGTATACATAAATCCCATCATACACGATGCAACTTTGTTGCATGCAACATTGTAATATACAAGGTGCAACAATGTTCATAAATATGAACACAACAATTTGCAAGAAAAATCGCAAAAAACTAATTTGTATGTAACATTCCAATTATACAATGCAACTTTGTTCTACTACGTATTTAATTTTCTTTGGAAATACACAATTAACGTATGTCCCATCTCTAAGTTGAATAATTCTAGAATTAACGAATTATTCATGAACTATTAACTTTTTGGCAAATTTTGGGCATTCTGAGAAGTTGAATTTGATCAAATATTAGTTCTCTTGGTAGTTTTAACAATCAATAATGGATTATTCGGAAAAAATAATAATTTCTAATCTATTCACAATTATTTGCCATTTTTTTCAATCTATTAGTACAGGGTTCCGCAAACTTTCATTTATATCAGGCCACATAATCTTAACAAAATTTTCCTCAGGCCGCAAACAATATCGATAAATTTTTCGAAATTTATAACAAAACTATTATGTTGTTGCAATACTAGAACTATACTAATTACTATACAAAAAGTGCACAAAGGATTCTAGTCAAAAGGTTATACAGTTATGATAAAAGTAATTACAATAATATTTAATGAGAACTTGAGAAGGGTGAATTTGTCCTTATGTGTGGCCTGAAAGCCATCGGGCTATCAGGCCACACATAAGGTTGTTTCAGGCCGCATGCGGCCTGAAAAACCTAGTTTGCGGAACCCTGTATTAGTACGTATTTTAACTATAAAAATTAAAATCACATAATATAAACTTGTGGTGGATTTTTTGTTCAATCATCATTCGAAATACTACATATTTGGTAACCTACTACTACTGTCCCGTCCCGAAAATTAGTCATACCCAATAAGAGAAGGATATAATCTGGGCTAGAGTGATATATTTTGGGCTAGCCCACTTCATACCCGGGAATGTTTTAGGCTAGGACAGAATATACTCCCGGGTATATTCTGTCCTAGGCCAGATTATACCAGGGTATATACTGGTGGGGGGATTAATCTGGGCTGTAACACCGGGACAATTCGGTTTTCCCTGAAATATTATGGTCACGCAAATATTATGTAATTCCATCGTTGATATAACCAACTTGCATTATTTGACATTGCAACCTAATGTTCCTCCCGTTCTATGTATTGATTTCCATCGGCTCTTCCAAAATTCAAACGGGCACACTCAATTGTCTTGCGAGTCTTGAGGAAAGCACAATTGTATCTCCTCTACTCTAGCAGCTATATTTGGACATATGAGAGTCAATAAGTTTGGACGTTACGTACAAACAGTATCACCGAGAAATAATCCATTTACAATTGGTAAATCCTTGTTGGAAATTTTATGGTTTACTCCCAATTTATCAAAATAAATGAATCATATTTCCTGGCCATTTCGCAACAAGATCAATGAACTTCGAATTATCATCACATATTTATTGGATATTTATTGAGTGTTCATTCTTCATGTCTACTAATATTCTTCATTACCTGTAGGTGCAACGATTTGTACATATGTACCATCGATGCAGCCAAGTATCGAAGTAAATTCACTCTTATATAAAAAGGGAAAATTCCAAAAATACTCAACTTTTTTAAAAATTTCCAAATATACTCAACTTTTTACTGATACTCAAATATAAAACTAGATCTTTCCGAATCTACTCAAGTTTTTCAAAATAATTCCAATTCTACTCAAGTTTTTCAGAATAATTCCAATTCTGCTCAAGTTTTTTCAATAAATTCCAAATCTACTCAACTTTTCAGTAATTCACAGATCTACTCAAGTTTAGAAAGGCTATATTTAGTCTATCTTATATATTAAATCACAACGTTTTTGTGTTTGTTTGTTTGTGTGTTTGTTCAGAATTGATTGAGGAACTGGTAAAAGCTACAGACCTAAAATTTGGCAGTGGGGTGGGGAATACTGTATGTACAAACAAGTTCAATATCTAAAAAGATATTCACATCTTCCATCACAAAAGGTGTCAAAACCTTTAGCCAATTAAATTCGAGGGTTGTTCCAGTATGGATTAGCAGCTAGCATTTCAATTAATATAATTGAATGCTTTAGTGTCTGTCAAATGTTAAGTGTGCATTATAGAATACTGAGAAAGTAATCTAATTGATCGAGAGGAAGTTCAGGCATCTAATCAGTTATTTGTGTTCTGTCTGTCTAGCCATACATTTATTACATTCCATTGTGTTATTTGATATCAAATTATTATCAATCAATACAATAACTTCTCCACATCCCAAAGTTAGGGGTCCACTGGTACAGTTTCTTAGTGATATTTAATTTTATATTTGGAATTGGTATATTATTATACATGGACAAGCTTATATATCTAGAAAATTATCTGTTCAAATTTTGCATAAATATCCAAATTATTTAATCTGTCCTTATAGAAACCTGTAGCTAGGATGAACGGATATAAATAGACAGCCAGCGGCCACTAATCAAGAACGACATTTAATTTGAAAAGCAGATGCTTGAAATACAAGCGAGGGCCGCAGACCCGAGTACAAGTTGTAAGGACGCGCGTAGAGCAGACGAGCAGATTGTACTAATAAATATTTTTTGTGGTTGGGATCTCCATACTAGTTTCAATAATCCAATAAAACTTGAGTATATTTGGAATAATCCAATAAAACTTGAGTATATTTGGAATAATCCAATAAAACTTGAGTATATTTGGAATAATCCAATAAAACTTGAGTATATTTGGAATAATCCAATAAAACTTGAGTATATTTGGAATAATCCAATAAAACTTGAGTATATTTGGAATAATCCAATAAAACTTGAGTATATTTGGAATAATCCAATAAAACTTGAGTATATTTGGAATAATCCGGTAAAACTTGAGTATATTTGGAAAAACTTGAGTATATTTACAAATTAGTTGAGTATTGTTGAGTATATTTGGAAATTTTTAAAAAACTTGAGTATTTTTGGAATTTTCCCTATATAAAAATGACTACAATTGGGTAGTAGTTGGAATAGAAAGTGATTTGTGAGCGGATCGATTTTTCGTGTAGTTGTATGAAAACATAACGAGTTAGACAAATAGTGACTGGTTAATTCGAAATCGTTGTAATCAGTCTATCTGGAAAGATTCATTGCTGGGTTAGACTCTGAGTTGTTTCAGTCTCAATTATTAAAAGGGAAAGTGTCATTCACAGGGATGTCGCCAGGATTTTTTCATCTATGGGGAGCATATAAATTTCAGGGGGGGGGGGAACATTCTATGGTGTTAGATCTAACAGCTGACGTTATCAAAAACTAGGCAATTAAGATTAAACTTTCTAGTTGAATGTTTTCAAAACTATGGAAAGTAACCTACAAAAATCAAACACATTAAGATTAATTTAGCAATCCCAGCAAATTCTACAGAAAAATCTACTAGCTATAATGACAGGTAAAAGTTCTAAAGCAGTGTTCCGCAACCTTTTTGAATATCGAGGCCAATTTTCTATAGCCCACAGCTGTGCCGGCCACGATAAAAATTGGCAAACATTCCCTTAGTGTATCATTTATTTGGTGGTTTATTTAATAGTATGTATATACTAAATGTTTTATTGTTCAAAAATGTGGATAAATTATCCCTAATTAACAATTACGTATAATATAATGATAGTTTTCAAATGACCATTCCCCGAAAAAAGTGATGGAATACGCTCTGAATAATAACGAAAATAATTCACATAAATTCAAAGGCCTAGATGGAACTTCAAATCCAAAATAGATTCTGTAAACAATTATTGTCTTTGAAGAAATTCTCCGGCCGAAAAAAGTAATTTGCCGGCCGACAAATGAGGGGTGCGGAACAATGTTCTAAAATAAAAGGTTTATTGGGTTTGTAAAACACTTGATTTTAAGTTAGAACCAAAATTTCCAAATAAATAGAAATATCCTATAAGGTGTAACTAGATGACTAACAGTCCATTCTTGTCTACCGTAAAGGGATTTCAACCATTTTGGTTGTTCTGTCCAGGCGTACAGGGATATATTAAATTAGGATATGCATTGCTAGTTTGGAAAATTATTGATTGTCTTTCGAATAATACCTAAAAAATGCCTACACCCTCAAAATGTAGCAGTTTATTTTGTGTAAATTAACACTACCTATTCAAGCGTACTTGGATTCCCTATACAGTCTATATAATTCAATATTTCTCCGATCCTAAATGATTATTTTGGATTATGTCAAATTCAATATGAATAAATAACCTGATCGTATATCTTGAAAGTTGACACACTTAATACATTGCTTAGGTAAGTTAATTTGTGTCTGTATAAGTGTAAATTTACTTCTTAGACGAGCGAGAAAAGATTTGGGGTTGTCCAGTGAACTTGGCCAATGTAAAGGGGAAATTTGCAGGCTAGTACAGGCATATGACTCAAGTGATGGCAAGTATGAATTCATTAAATTAAATTTATAGCATCAATGCATCGGAGACATGAATATTTACAAAATGCTTTACCAGGGGGGCATTTGCCCCCCTATGCCCTCGTGGCGACGTCGAAAGTTTTAAATTGATCGAGAAGAATTTTTGCAAATAAAGATTGTCTTTCAACACTATTAAAATCTTAAATATTGCCGGGGTTGATTTTGCATATTGAGTTTTGAATTAAATGACTGTTAGCTGAAACTTAGTGCAAACTAAGTAAATACTTAGTTTTGGATGAATATTAGTTTCTATTTAAGTGGATTATTTGGCAAACTTGAGAATACTTAATGAAAATTAAGTATAAGGCCATATAATTAGAGAACTTGTTTATCATCTCCGTCCGTCCCTATTTTAACCTCGTCCGGATAAACATAATCTTACAAAATATTAGCTATAAAAGTACACCTAATGCAGGGTTTTTTTTAAGCCAGATCTTGGTGTAAATTTTGCACCAAGATTTTTTGGAGTTACACCACGATTCGGGTCGGCAGCTGCCTCTGCAGTGTTGAGTTACACCATGGCCGCGCTGAGTTGCACCAAGGTCTCAACCCTAAAAAACCCTGACCTAATGTATCAATTTTAAAAGTTTGGTATTTAGTAGGGCTGAAACGAATATACCGAATATTCATTCGAAATGATTGAACGAATATTAGATTGACACGGATATTATTTTGTTTTAATTGAAGAGATCGTATATGTACATTCCTACGTAAACTAGCTGAAATTGCTGAATAATAACTAACTTGTGTCAGGGACTTCTTTAATATAGGGACTGTAAACTTCGTTTTACGGTAAAATTAGCGTAGGCCTAAAACAGTATTGTTACTTATTGATATCCCGTAATCCGCTAATGCTAGACATAGGAAATGTATTATTGTCGTATAGGAAGTCATATTTTGGGAGTCCAACGGTAATATTGGTTTATCGAAAATATTTGTGGAATGTAAGTTATGCGATTTTCACACCCTTCCATATATGGTAATATTGTTAAAATCTCGAGATTACTAAACTTTATATATATGGAATGTATCATTTTCGTACAGGAAATCATATTTTGGGAGTCCAACGGTAATATTGGTTTATCGAAAATATTTGTGGAATGTAAGTTATACGATTCTCACACCTTTCCATATATGGTAATATTGTTAAAAATCTCGAGATTAGTTAGTTTTATACATATGAAATATATTATTGGCGAATGGGAAATGGGAATTCATATTTAGGGACTCAGTAGATCACACTGATTTACCTAAGGCGTTCCCCTTAGCCTAAATTATTATTTTGGCATTCTCTACTGGAGGATTGCCCCGACCCTGTTCTGTAGTTTTGCTAATTCTTACATTATTAAAAAATCTTGATAAGTTTCTTTCAAATCTATATTTAAATCAATGTTGTCCAATAAAATTTATTAAGTGGTGATGAGAAATGGATTTAGGACTACATATTCTGATAAAATTCAAAAAAGTTTAATACTTTATACATTAATTTCCCAATAACTCTGCTGTTATTCAATAGACCGGCTAACTGGTTAATAAAATCTCTAACCGTTAACCGATGTCAGCAAAGGTTAACCGGTTAACCGAACCCAGCCTTGTTGTTTTTTAATAAACAACATAATTACAGATATCTGATAGGTAAGAATTAGCTAAACTACAAAACAGGGTCGGGGCAATCCTCCTGTGGAGAGTGCCAAAAAATAATATAGGCTAAGGGGAACGCCTTAGGTAAATCAATGTGATCTACTGAGTCCCTAAATATGAATTCCCATTTCCCATTCGCCAATAATATATTTAATATGTATAAAACTAACTAATCTCGAGATTTTAACAATATTACCATATATGGAAAGGTGTGAGAATCGTATAACTTACATTCCACAAATATTTTCGATAAACCAATATTACCGTTGGACTCCAAAAATATGACTTCCTATACGACAATAATACATTTCCTATGTCTAGCATTAGCGGATTACGGGATATCAATAAGTAACAATACTGTTTTAGGCCTACGCTAATTTTACCGTAAAACGAAGTTTACAGTCCCTATATTAAAGAAGTCCCTGCTTGTGTCAATACATTTGAAACATTAATCTATATTATTAAGAAACCTTGGTCCGTCCGTCCGTCTGTCTATCTGTCCGTCCGCCCCTGTAACTCTTTGCTACATTACCCGATCCTGACGAAATAAATATCAATCGAAAGCTATTCCAAGGGAGACCTCGGGAAATATACTTGGTTCCACTAAAAGGTGTTAGTTCCAGAATTACACGGCATTTTGTGTTTACGTACTAATGTGCATATATAAGCCTATTGTTAAAGGTCTAATCCTATTGGCTACTGCTAACTGGGATATTAATCCTATTGGTTATTGCTAACTGGGATAATAATCCCATTGTGTACTACCAATTTCGGTGTCTAAAATAAATCAATTTTTTAGTTAAATTTACTTAATCATTTACTACATCATGCAACGTAATCCAGTCAGACAGGTCACCCAAATACCGTTGCCGGCCGGATTGATAACAACTCTAAATCCTACAATTAATAAGTCTGCAAGGCAAACGAATGCAGATTTCAAAATAATGGTTGTCCCTCGAGGGGCTTACATTAACGTTGTCGGATCCCGCGTTGGTGAATGGTGACCCGAGGCGATCCGGTTCGTCATAAACCAGGAAGCATAAAAACTACCGCTGATGGCAGAAGCAGGGAGGAAGGGATATGCAGAGAAGAGTGCCATACAGTTTGGTTAGAAAGCTCGGGAATGGCTCTATACTATTAATATTGTATATCGGGAAGTATTTAACAGCCAAGCTGCAACCCGTAGCATTGTAAGAAGCCAGGGGCGCCCGCAGGTTAAAAATTAATGTACGCACAATATGTTTTTTCAGGAAGTTTCTGTATCCAATTTCCAAACTCATGAGTCTTGTGACTAATTTCAAAAAATCTTAGCACAAAAGAGTGTTAAAATTAATTAACAGATAAAATTTACTATACGCACGTGCGTATAGTGCGTATGCCTGCGGGCGCCCCTGTAAGAAGCTATAATTGGGGGTCACATCCCAACTGTTTATGCCGACTAATTCGTCGCAAGGCGACGGGTCACTTGGCTAGTAATAATTAACAAAATAGTATTTTATACTATAATTTGAGTCTTGAATTTGATTTAATGCTTAGTCATCAAAACGAACGAGTATTCGAAAACTCGATCGTTTAATCCCTATATTTCAGAGCATTACTTTAATTATTTAATCATTGTCATATAATTTTATAAAGAAATTAAAGATATACACGTATATATATATATACAGTCGACTCCGCTTAATAGAGCCACCTTGGGACCAGGTTGTTTTGACCCGATTAAGCGGAGAAACCGATTAACTGAAAATATTGTAAGCCAAATTGTAATTCTGTCCTATAATTCCTCTGAAATTTTGACCCGATTAAGCGGAGAAACCGATTAACCGGTGGCTCTATTAAGCGGAGTTGACTGTATTGGATTTGCTCGGGCACAAACTTGAAGAAGGAAAATTATCACTATTTCCAATATCACTACATCCATTATGTACTGTATTTTGAATAATAGAATTGACAATGCATCGACTGTAAAATGTTCAAGTCTTTTCATTTTGAAACACATATTCACTTACATACAACAAGCATAATAAAAATAATAATAACAGTCATTATAATTAATTAATGTAATATATTCTATAGTACAGTGCAACTCCTATTATAAGTGGGGTCGCCATAACGCTAGTACAACGCGAACTGCATGGTAACTTCTATTGACACATCTACGTTGGTTTTTGTACTAAATATCAGTGCACACTGTTTATATCGGCTGCATTTTTGGGAATTATATTATTGGCTCTAATAGACGAATAATACCAAGGTGTGCGACATAATTGAAAAACTCCCATGGTGTATATTCTTGAATCTTCTTAAGGAGCTCACTTGTAAACAAACCTAAGGCCGGACCAATCTGAAGTTATTCTGAGTCTGAGGAAATAGAGGAGATTTAAACCCCAATCATGGCACAAACCGAGGCTAAATTGAACATTTGTGATTGACCAAAAAGGTGTAGAATATAATTCTCTATCCAAATACGTAAATTTTATCAAAATCATTATGCCATAATTAGTTTAATAGGTCAAGGGTGGGATTGTTTAACCGATCTGAGGCTATGGCTACAATTCGATTTCTCGCCACGGTTAACCTCAAATCCTTTATAAAAATTTGATTATACTACAGAATAAGACTCCGCTGTATAAAGTATAACCGCATAAGTTTATTAATTAATTAATTAAGTCAATAAGTTATATATAAGTTATCTCTTAGTTGCCAATTGAAAGTGAAATTTAATTTAATTTCAATCAAAAGTGAAAATGAAAGTGGGTTTTTTCTATTTACACCTTGGATCCCAGGGCATCTATGTCTTTTAACTGATACATTTCGTGCTTTAGCTAAATTTAAATCAATGTTGTCTAAGAAAATCTATTAAGTGGTGATGAGAAATGGATTTAGGGCTAACATATTCTGATAGTATTCAAAAAATTTTAATACTTTATAAATTCATTTCCCAATAACTCTGCTGATATTCAATAGACCGGCTAACTGGTTAATATAATCTATAACCGTTAAACGATGTCAGCAACGGTTAACATGCCAAGTTTCAGCCCTCAATGTATAAAAGTGTGACTATGGCACCGTCTACGGATAATTATAATAATATAAATTATAAAGGTAGTGAGATTAGAACTGGGCCACTATACTACAGTATAGTAGCACAGTAATAATAAAAAATCTAAAATTACACCTGTGCCGAAAGCATAGGCGCCAACTTTTGAGGCCGGACACCAAAAGTAGGGGGGTCATAAATATGACTCATAATTGGAAATTGGGGGGGTCCTAATGGGGTTCGACCCCGAAAAAAAAGGGAAGTTGGCGCCTATGGCCGAAAGCATGGTCCCTGGAGGCACTATCCTTTGTTGGTTGTTGGATTAACTGTGCCTCCAAACGAACATGCCGTCGGCACATGTGTAATTTTAGAGTTTTATCACGTCATCGTCACCGTGAAGTGTTAAACCATTTCAGAAAGGTGTTTCGGAAGGTAACGACCCTTAGTGAGTTGGAAATTTCGTTTTAGCTCACTTGATTTCAGAAATATTCAAGTTTCAGTCGAATATAATAGGTAATGAGTCAGCATTTTTTATGTGCGTGCAGGGGCGGCGCCAAGGGTGTGCTAGGGGGTGCTACGGCACCTCCTGAAACTATGTCAGCACCCCCAGTGGGGGTGCTGAGAGATTTCAAGGTGTGTTTAGAATATATTGTATTCAAGTAGAATAGCATAACTAGCCTACCTGCCAACCTATTTGAGTCATATCCCTCATAGGGCTGAAATTTTCGCCTGTACACTGTCCAAAAATCCGTGTACACCTCCGAAAGATTTCTCGCTCGCTGCGCTCGTTCGTCCCGGGAATTATTATTCCGGGAAATACGAAAGACATATCAAAATTATTACTTTGGTAAGGTAATTAAATTAAATATATACTTTACAGGGATTCCCTAAACCCTTGAATAGATATATAAACCAAGTTGTGCCTTTATGTGGTCAATGCAGAATGCATGGAAGAATATACTATCATCACTGTAGATATTTTAGCAATAATTAACTCATAATTAGTAAATTAAAATCCCAGTACAAATGGAATAAATATCTGTATGTTTTACAGAACAGCCAAAAATCCCTGTACGGTTGGCAGTTATGAACTAGCCCACTTCAATACGTTTATAAAAATTAGCATGAATGACTAGTAAAATTTAGCACTTTGTGCTTTGATATCTAAGTCAGATGCGGTTCGAGAAACAAATCTGAGGGGTGGGCAGAGACTATTTCAGGTGGGCTGTATCTTCAAATTCCTAACTAGAATTCAACATACTAAAATTATCTCAAATAATCAAATCTCAAATATGTAAATACAATAATGTATAATGAGTGAGTAGATCTATCTGTAATTATACTAAAGGTATATAATTGGTGCCATATGCGAAACTGAACTTTCAGGTTGGGTGGGCACGGATCATGTGATAGGGAAGTTACCAACTAAACACGATACAATAACTACATAATTTAGCTGTTGATAAGATACTTCTGGATGTCGAATATCTCAGTTTTAGAGATCTCCAAGACAGGAGTATTACCCATTGAATAGGAAATCTAGGAACCTGATTTCGTGAAGCTATTTCTTCCTCTTATACGAAATTCTCATTTACCGTGTTTGTACCAACGAGCTTCTGCTGTAATTCTTAAAGGAAAAGGCAAATAAGACCACCGCATTTGTTGTTTAGGTATCTCGCCGAACTAAGATCCTGCCGTTGGGCAGTAAAGGAAGGGGCAGTGGGGGGGGGGGCAAATGCCCCCCCTCCACTTGGATCTGCCACTGATCTACGTATCTTCGCCCTATTGCTTATATGTTTAGCTTTAGAAAAAGACCACCGTTATAACATGACACAATAATCATTCAAACATTTCGGCAGGTTGTAACTGGACAAATTATTGCACCCCCTGAAATGCAACAGCACCTCCAGTTGCACCCCCTCTTTTGATGAGCTAGCGCCGCCACTGTGTGCGTGTTGGGTGTTCACCCAACACCAAACAACCCATTCGAAATCGGGTTTTTTTGCCACGGGTTTTTTTGCCTCCTTTTGTCGTGCATTTTGGGGGGCAAAAAAACCCGATTTCGACTGTAACTAATTCACAAAATTGTAAAAACACATTTCTTTTGATAATGTCATCATCACCTCAAGGTGTCAAGACCCATTAGTAGAGGTGTTACGTGGCATAAGGGTTAATTGATAAATTGGAAGTTTGTTTCTATCTTGTATCATCTCTGAGATTTATGATATTTAACTAATTAGAATAAATATTATTAATAACACGAGCCCTTCGGTCTCGGTCGCTTCGCGACGGATCACTCGCTCACAAAAGTCGCTTCGCGACTTTGTTTGTTCGTGTTAGGCACTACGCGATGCATTTAACGGCCGCTTCGCGGCCTTTCCCTCCCCAAAAAGCAATAATATTAATAATGAGTTCAAATGTGGCTAGTGAATTATACACTATTACTTAATAACGCGTGCCAAAAATTCATTTTGAGTTGTGATTAGTTACTGTAAATTGTTTGGGTAATTATGTATTTTAATTCTCATTGCTCAATAGTTATAAATTATTAGTTAATTAATAGCTCAATAATTATTTAGGGTAGCTCGTTCAGCTATATTAAAAGGTTAGCTTGTTAGCTCAAATAAATTGAAACCTGTCACCTGTGGTTGGTAAATTATACGCAATTAATTGTTTCAGTAAATGGTATTGCAAAGTAATTTACTAACTCTCGATTTAATCTCTGCATAATAATGGTTTAAAGAGAAGCGGTCTTATTCTCACCATTAAACAATTATTATGCAGAGGTAAATCCAGGGTTGCAAAATATTTGAATTAATTGATAGTACAGTAGTAATAAACATTTATACATCTCACCATAAACAATTCATTTTGCAGGAGCTGGGTTAGTGAATTATTTAATTTAATTGAAGCAATAATTAACATACTAAATCTCATCGTTAGAACGAAAATCCTAGATTACTTAACTTAGTTACATTTCTAGTAGAAATCCTAGGTTAGAAATGACGTAATCCCATTGATATTCTTATTATAGGAAGCCAATATATTATATTAGAAATAAACAATGCATCAGATAAGTTAACTACTCTAGTGCATTCTTGTTAACCAAACAAATCAGATCACCCACCCACATTGTGCTAACAATAATAGGACACATTTAACTAATAACTTTCGTTAAGTAAGTGCGCAAGCATTGATAAATTTTACAAAGGTGTTCCATTATGTGTTGTCTATCTTCATATAAAATTCATACCAATCGAGTCAAATTTGCAAAAGTTATTAAGGAAAAGCTTACCGTGTGATGTCATACTCACAATATTTCGCTTAGAAAACCAATAGAACCCATGTCGCTATGGCAAACTACTCCTATATACCAAATTTCAGCTCTCTAGGTAGTATGGTTTTTTAAATCAATTACGGACAAACATCCAAACACACAAAGAACAATTCCGCTTTTAATATACGTATAGTTTAATAATTTAATACCAAATTCAATGTCAACTTACATTAATTATGTTTAATTATTTGTTATAAATAGTAAACCTCTTCCAAACAGGTTAAAGGTACGCATAAGAATTTGAATGGATTAGTTAAATTAGGAATTATGCAAGAATAAGTAGTCTTAATCTATATTATTAAATCTCGATTGTTGTTTGTTTGTGTGTGTGTGTGTGTGTGTGTGTGTGTGTGTGTGTGTGTGTGTGTGTGTGTGTGTGTGTTTGTCCGGATTATATTAAAGTGATGGGGGAATAGAAACCGCAATTAATATTGGGATATAAATTAACTTTCAAATGTTATAATTGATAAACAAATGTTATAATAGGTAAACAAGTATGCTGAACACGAATTTCGCGTTTTAAATTTCTCATATTAATATTTGTTGTTGTTGTTACACAAAATAGGTAAACAAATTAATTAAAATTCAAAATCAACCTAGAAGTTAGCTTCCAACGGGTATTATAGGTAAACAAGTATACCGAACACGAATTTCGCGTTTATAAATTTCTCATATTAATATTTTTTTTGTTGTTTACACAAAATAGGTAAACAAATTAATTAAAATTCAAAATCAACCTAGAAGTTAGCTTCCAACGGGTATTATAGGTAAACAAGTATGCCAAACACGAATTTCGCGTTTATAAATTTCTCATATTAATATTTGTTGTTGTTGTTTACACAAAATAGGTAAACAAATTAATCAGATTCAAAATCAACCTAGAAGTTAGCTTTCAATGGGTATTATAAGTATATATCTATGACAAATATTACTAACTTTGTAATCAAATGTTTAGTGAGGAGTAAGGCCGCGTAGCGGCCGTTAACTTGAGGTGCGTAGCACCGATCTGTCGCAAAGCGACCTAGACCGAAGGGCTCGTTAAATATTAAAACTCAAGGATGTTAATGCTACACTGAATGCTGAGTTAAGGGTACGCCGAAAAGGTTAATGGTACGCCGATAAAGTTAATGGTACACCGAAGAGGTTAATGGTACGCCGAAGAGGTTAATGGTACGCCGAAGAGGTTAATGGTACGCGAAACAGGTTAATGGTATACCAAAGATGGTACACTGAAAAAGTTAATGGTACGCCAAACAGGTTAATGGTACACCGAAGAGATTAATGGTACGCCAAACAGGTTAATGGTACGCCAAACAGGTTAATGGTACGCAGAATATTTGAATCGATTCTTTAATTTGATTTTAATTTGATTTTAATTGCTTTGATTTTTTCCTAATTGATTTTGTCCTTTGATTTAATTCATTTTACCCTGCGTACCTTTAACCTGTTTGGAAGAGGTTTCCTACTGTAATTTTAAGAGGATCCTTATATGTAGACGATCCATAAAAGCCTATACAAATAACCCTAAAATTTGTAGACCTCTATAAATTTTGTAGACCAAAGGCCCTTTGTCGTCTATGCAGTTGCGGATTTAGGGGGGGGGGGCATGTGCCCCCCCCCTCCCTTGAAAAATATTACCAATGTAACATGTGCCCCCCCCCCCCCCCCCCCCTTACCCAATCCTGAATCCGCCCCTGCTATGGGTAATATTAATGTATATGTAATAAAACCTGGTCTAGAAATAGACGGTCTACATCTAAGTTATTTCAAATTTCAAATGAATTTGGCAACAAAATTTGTATTCAGCACATTCGAAAATCGAAAATTACATCCCGTCCGGAAAGCATGCTCCTTGGAGGCACTATCCTTTGTTGGTTGTGGGATTTATAGTGCCTTCAAACGAACATGCCGTCAGCACAGGTGTAATTTTAGATTTTTTGATCGCGTGATCATCACTATGAAGGTGTTAAACTATTTCAGAAAGGTGTTTCGGTGGGCAACGACCCTTCTTGGAGTGATGTAAGTTTCCTTTCAGAGATATTCAAGTTTCAGTAGAAAATAATAGGTGATGAGCCAGCATTTTTTATGTGCGTGTTGGGTGTTCAGCCAACACCAACCAACCCATTCGAAATATATAATACACAAAATTGTAAAACACATCTTTTTGACGATTACCTCGTAGAGGGTGCGAATTATGTGCGATCATGGCCTACTTAATATACGGCTATATGTCTCGCCGAGTAGGCCATAAAACAAAGAGGCCAGTTTCTAATTTTAATTCTAGGATAAACTATGCTTCTTATTGTTGTTATTTGGGTTGTATATGGGGTAATCAACCATTGCGAGTCCATTCGAACCACTTTTGGAATCTCAGATTTGTAGTTGAGCTATTTAGGCGCCATTTAATGATGACACCACAAATATACAAAAATATAAAATTCGAGTCTCAAGAACTGCGAAAAAGTAAAAATAATTTGCTAATATACTTAGAATACATTTTCCGAATATATAATGAGAATGAATATATATAAACCAGCAATTATATACGTTTTATGGACGAAAATAGTAAGTTGTAATTCGGATAATACTTGTATTTTAGCATGTGGTTGCTTAATAATTTTTTTTAAAATTTAGAATGTCGCCATTTTGTGATTTAGTAGCCTTTGGGGTATGAAATATATCCCTATTTTAGTATTCCTATTATAAAATTATTAGAAAGTAGGAAGTAACTGAAATTTATGATATTTGAATTTTTTTTCATTTTACCAAAAATTGTTACCGTCATCATTAATGGCGCCTAAATAACTTAACCACAAATCTGAGATTCTCAAAAGTGGTTCTAATGGACTCGCAATGGTTGATTACCCCATATACAACCCAAATAACAACAATAGGAGGCATAGTTTATCCTAGAATGAAAATTATAAACTGGCCTCTTTGTTTTATGGCCTTCTCGGCGACATATATAGCCGTATATTAAGTAGGCCATGGTGCGATTAAGTGAATTTTCACGCTTCTCAAAATGTGAGAATAACTTGGCGAGAAGTGGTAATATTCGAGTGGAAACCCAAACTTGGGGGCCAAAAGTTACCCCTGTATGCCAAAATCAGATTTGCAAACCATCCGGTATGTTCAATCAACTCCGAACTCGGAATATCCAAACAAACATACGTACAATGGAATTGCTTTATTAGCAACTCGCATTTTGCATGAATTTGGTTGCTAATAGGCGATGTTATATTAGAGGAACAGAAATAACATTAAAAGCTCGCTTGGGAACTTAAAATAAGTTGCTAATAAAGCAATTCCACTGTATATACACTAACCGGCCAATATTTGAACAACTATAATTTGTATTCATACATTCAAGCTTCTAGCAGCATACCGTATTTCCCCCGAATAAGCGTCGGGTCAATAAAAATGACATTGGTATGATATAATTAAACACATTAGTATATCACTGGGGTGTAATTCCATTGATTTTGGCAACTTCAGTATGTATACTGTGGGTGAGAATCATTAAAACCACTTAAATATTATTTTCAGGATTTTCAAAAAAAATTCACGGTAATATTGGCCCACGAAATGAATAAGCGCCGGGGCGCTTATTAGAAGCAATACGGTATTGACATTTGTAGAATCTTCAACATGGCTGTTTCATAAAACGATATGAAAGTATAATAAAATAGCAAAATTTTGAATTTACATTTTAGGGAGTGTCAAACTCATTATCTATATAATGAGCTAATTAAATATAGAATTTCTGATTATTATGAGGCAATTAAAATATCTAAATTCTGATTTCAGATTTGTACACCACATGGTCGAATCACTCTAGGTGTTCAATTTCTAACCATTACGATTATTTCCCACAAATACGACTTCATTGATATTGGCTAAAAAAATGTTAAATCACAATGTTAGAAAAAATATTTACTACATTTCAGAGTAGTTTAAACAGCCATTTGTACGCTACAAGAAGCATATTATGTCTGGAATAAAATTCTGTTGTCAAATAATTTGGTCGATTAGTGTAGAAATACACATATCTACCTATACAGCCATTTTATAGTAAACTATTATAGTATACTATGCGGTCAGGCCAATCAGGCCATGACCTGAGATTTGTTTTATCAATTATAAAAATTGTTAGATTAGCATTGATTTTAATTAAATATTTATTTACAATAGGGATAAAATTATTGGGGGGCAACTGCCCGCCCCCCTCCAGGAGATCCACCACTCTCATACGTCACTAGTTAGGTCGGTCAAGCCATGGCTTTATAACTGCTTCCGCCGGCCCTGGTATGTCAATGATGATAGAAGGGATTTAAGCAGCGATTAATAAATCAATCAACTATGGGAGTCGTCAAAAACTAAACCATCTGTCCAAAATTCCAAATTAAATAATTACTGTTTTCATGTAAATCCAAACATGTATCAATATTTTCCATCACCCACACCTCTTTATATTGGATTTGTTAGTTTCGCTAAAATATGTAGAAATCCATATATAATGGAACCTTATGGGTATATTGCCCTTCGTATGTACTATATAATATATTTCGAATGGATACCTATGTTTGCCATCCATATAAGGGTTCATACAAATTTCGTTGAAATAGATAAGCGAATATAGCCGACAAATAAGGATTTAGCCGAGTTAATTCGGAACTTTTCCTCTAATATTCCTAAATACTCACTTTAAAAGTTCAGGTTTTAGTTTGCTGCCCATTCATAGTCGCTTCTTACTCGCTAGATTCTTTACCCTCCATAATAGCTTATAAATTTCCAAACTTCCAGGAACTTTTCTATTAATTCGTCCAATTTTAGATTAATTCTGTCGGCGAGATTTGCGTATATAAGTATCGACTATATCCTTATACGTAATATTTGAATTCAGTGTGCCCATGCCACTGTAGCAATTGTGCCACAAGAACCACATGGCAAATTGCATTGGAAACGTGTCGTCTCAATATTAATCTATGAACAAATCTATATACAGAGGTTTACTAGAAGTAGAAAATTATTATTCAAATACATGGTCAAATTAGTGTATTAATGGTTTCTTTCTTTCTTCTACTTGACTAAATACAAACAGCATGTATTCAATATAGCAAATGGTAATTCATTTATATTTATTCTATTCATCAATTTAAGAAAGGGAAAATTCCAAAAATACTCAAGTTTAAAAAAAAATTCCAAATATACTCAACAATACTCAACTAATTTGTAAATATACTCAAGTTTTTCCAAATATACTCAAGTTTTACCGGATTATTCCAAATATACTCAAGTTTTATTGGATTATTCCAAATATACTCAAGTTTTATTGAATTATTCCAAATATACTCAAGTTTTATTGGATTATTCCAAATATACTCAAGTTTTATTGGATTATTGAAACTAGTATGGAGATCCCAACCACAAAAAATATTTATTAGTACAATCTGCTCGTCTGCTCTACGCGCGTCCTTACAACTTGTACTCGAGCCTGCGGCCCTCGCTTGTATTTCAAGCATGTTCCTTTTCAAATTAAATGTCGTTCTTGATTTGTGGCCGCTAGCTGTCTATTTATATCCGTTCATCCTAGCTACAGGCTTTTCTATAAGGACAGATTAAATAATTTGGATATTTATGCAAATTTGAACAGATAATTTTCTAGATATATAAGCTTGTCCGTGTATAATAATATACCAATTCAAATAAAAAATTAAATATCACTAAGAAACTGTACCAGTGGACCCCTAACTTTGGGATGTGGAGAAGTTATTGTATTGATTGATAAATGTTTGATATCAAATAACACAATGGTTATAAATGTATGGCTAGACAGACAGAACACAAATAACTGATTAGATGCCTGAACTTCCTCTCGATCAATTAGATTTACTGTCTCAGTATTTCATATTGCACGCTTAACATTTGACAGACACTAAAGCATTCAATTAGTATAATTGAATGCTAGCTGCTAATCCATACTGGAACAACCCTCGAATTTATTTGGCTAAAGGTTTTGACACCTTTTGTGATGGAAGATCTATGTGAATATCTTTTTAGATATTGAACTTGTTTGTACATACAGTATTCCCCACCCCACTGCCAAATTTTAGGTCTGTAGCTTTTACCAGTTCCTCAATCAATTCTGAACACACAAACAAACAAACAAACACAAAAACATTGTGATTTAATATATAAGATAGACTAAATATAGCCTTTCTAAACTTGAGTAGATCTGTGAATTACTGAAAAGTTGAGTAGATTTGGAATTTATTGAAAAAACTTGAGCAGAATTGGAATTATTCTGAAAAACTTGAGTAGAATTGGAATTATTTTGAAAAACTTGAGTAGATTCGGAAAGATCTAGTTTTATATTTGAGTATCAGTAAAAAGTTGAGTATATTTGGAATTTTTTTAAAAACTTGAGTATTTTTGGAATTTTCCCATTTAAGAAAGTACACAAATTATAGTCTTGATTCAAGAAATCACATACAATATTAAATATCTCTGAATATTCAAAGCTAAGCTTGTGAATTTTCTTTCCCATTAAATTTTGCCGATCGATTTATTGAACTCAACAAAATTCGCGAGACGAAATTTTAAAATGCGTGCCTCAGGCTATCAACTTGGTGAAGTTATTGACATGATACATAGTCATATACAACTTTTTTTACACAGACAGCTTCAGTGATGCAATGATTATTGAGTAGAGCGTAATATATTATCAGATTTCCCAATAGGTTATGTATGTATTGTTAAATCCATTAAAAGGTCCTATCTCCGATGTTAGAATAATTATCTATTTGCTATACCGTTCACAATGCCATACATATTAATTAACCTAGTGAATAATCAATACGGGGAAGGCGGATGTGGAAATGTCAATTATATAAATAATTGAGCAAGTCAAATTCAATAAAATTTTTTAAAGATACAAGTTAATATTTGCTATATTGATAATATTGAATACATGCTGTTTGTATTTAGTCAAGTAGAAGAAGAAAACATTAATTAAAAGTGCATAGTAATATAATATTCAAGTCAAGATCAAAGGGTAGTAATTCTGTCATGTAAGGTAGTAAAACTGTCATGGATAGAGAACATCCATGGTACTAGTAATAGAGGTAGTAAGTCTGTCATGGTAGTAAAACTGTCATACTGTTGTACAACAGTACAAATCTCTGTACAATAACGTTTTCTACTAGAAGAAGCACACTAAAAGGCATTTGTATTAGAACCAACTTTAATCTTCAAATTTCTGAAAGTAGCAGAATACACAAATCTTAAATTAATCAGGATTGTTCAAAATTAATCTTAGATAACTCTGTCTCCCTTTCCTTGAAATTAGGTACTAAAGTATATAAGTTATTCTTTAATACATTCTTTCCGTGTTTCCGTATGTTATGGTAGAGCCCATTAATTGTAACAATAACGATAAGAAACAGTATGAGCGATATGCCGAAGATAGCAGGTGCCCAGAATTCATTGTAAGCAATGAGACAGACCTGAGCCTCACTGAATACTGTTGAAGGAGGGCTGACTTCAAATTGGATTTTGTGTACTTCTACCTTTGATAAAAATCCACTAGAAAAGTGGGAGAAGGGGACATGGCATGAGTATGAGTGGTTATGCTGTATAGGGATAGGAAGACTGTCTCCCAACTCGAGCAGCAACTGGTCTCTCTTTTCTGTATAATCTGATCCATTCAATAAGCGAGAAAAAGTTGCACTTGATAGCTGCCAAGTGATTGCATTGGTAAATAAGAATGTAAATTTAGAATTAGTAGACTCTTCCAGTAGGAATGAAATAGACAAGTTTTTAGGAGAGTGGAACACTTGGAAAGTAGAATTCTCCTGTAGGTGAATAGTAGTGGATGAATTCAATGTGAAGCTAGCGAATAGTTCGAGTGCTAGGAGAGGTGGCGTGACGCCTGTAGGGTAGTTGTATCTGTAGCTTGAAGCAGACAGGAGGCTGAGTAGGATGAGAGCTGGCGAGAGGAATAACATTGCGAAGCGCTGGGGATTATTTACGTAATAATTTACAAACTGATAAGAAATGTTACAAAATAAAAGAACTAAGGAGATAACATGACATTCGAACAAATTTTGGCTTTTGTACGGATTATGGAGAGAGGGCAAATTATAAATTTCAAATCAACCGAGGTGAATAAAATTTGTTCACGAATTTAAGATTGCTGAGCTACTTTATCCCAAATCCAATCCTAGAAAGACTCATAATATATTGTAATAATTGTACTATAAAGCAGCTAATTTATATATGAGGCTGGATAGATCGATTCGGATCTCAACCACAGTGATAAGATAATGTCTCCACCAAGAGAAACAAACGCTTATGTAAACTCATATTCGCTATCGCTCCTATCAGACTCCGGGTTGTAGAATTTCTTGTGAGATGGCCTTACAGCCCTGTTGCTGTTTATCAGCTGAGAGAGAGAAGAGCTAAAATCAAACTGGTACCCTCTCTTCTTAATCTTCCTCTGTTGCCTGTTACCTCTCCTAGCAATGTTCTTAATCCTCTTCCTATACTCCTGCTCGCTGCTAACGCTCTGCAGCTTGTTGTATCTCTGCCTCATCGCCTCCTCCCTCTCCCACTGACTCCGCCACACTCTCCGGCGCCGGAACATCTTCCTGTGTCCCGACACAGCCTGGCACCTCAGCAGCCTGCCATACATCAGGTAGTTGTTCATCGTATCGGCCGCAACCTCAGCTACCTCCGCACACTCGAATTTGATGAATGCGTAGCCTCTAGAGCGGCCTGTCCTCCTGCTTCTGGACAGACGGACACTCCTCACCTTACCGAACTGAGAGAAGTAGCGTCGCATCTCTTGCTCGTAAAATCCGTGCGGAATGTGCCCGAGGTAGATCACGCCGCTTCGAGTAACTACATCTTCTGCGGCCTCCTTCCGGCGGAGAGACTCTCTCTTGGCTAGCTTCTTTGCGCGGTTAGACCTCTTTGTCCTGTCAGTTGCAATTGTTGGCACATGCCCAGTAATTGCATTATCTCTGTTAGCTGCTAAGCCAACACTAATGGCTTTCTTGTTCAGCAATAGCCGCCTCCTCGCGAGAAGGAGTCCACTCATCTCTTCAGAGGTCTGCATTGTAACCAGCAAACTAATGATTATATTACAGTCCGTATACGGGTGTTTATTTGTATAAAAATGATAGAAAATGGAAAAAAACATTGGATTGGAAAATAGCTAACTTCAATTACGAATTCGCGACACAAGTATGACATGGATAATTAGTGCGTAATATTTGTTGACAAAAAATAAATATAATATAATTCAAAATGATCCTAGAATAATCATGAAGAACTACTTTCAGAACATTCGAAATTCTTATTAATCTTAGTAAACCGATCGACTATTGTGAAAATCCGAACTGGAGGGTAATAAATTTGTGGAGAAACAACAATATATTATCAAGTAAATACACTTTAGATGTCTCTTTAAATTAGAAAGGTTCAGATTTTGGCCAACGAATTGGTTAATTCGCGAAATGACCAATGACCAGAGCTGTGACTTAAGGTGAGTGTAGTATTTCAGAACATAATTGTATCGGGTGGCAGGTATATTTCTAGCAGTGGGAGCTTTCATCTGATCAGTCATATCTTCAAAACTCGCTATGCTCTCGTATGCAAGGAGCGGGTTAATTAACAGGGTTACTGGAAGAGAGGAAGACATGAATATTAGAGGGAGAATAATGCAAATTATCTACTACCGGGCTTGTTTTCAAGGCAGGAAGCACTATTTCTTTGGATCTGTGTCTGTAGAACTGACTACGCAGCTCAGCACAAGAGAAATCACCAGCAGCACTACTGCCGCTATGGAGAGAATCCATGTTAATATTGCAAACGGAATTACATACGTCAGCTCCAGGCCAGGGAACAGAGTAGAATTAATGAGTAGCGAATTCGTTACCAAATTAGTACACTTTGTCAGAGGTAGGGTGGTGAATGTCTGATTGCTAGATTGGTTTAATTTGGTTACTTGTTTGGTTGTCAGGAATGTAGTATATAGCACTCGGCTCCAATTCAATCTCGCTAAGCAAGAGACTGTAGTAGGAGTCGAACTTAAATGTACTCAAATGTTGTATACTCCAGTGCCGAAGTAACTGAAGTCTTCTTCGTTAGCAGCGAATGTTCTCACTCTGAAACGCAAGCCATTCATTGTTATGTAATTTGGTACTTTCATAGGCGTCGAACTTTCCAATTTTTCTGAAAATCTGGGGGGAGCAGCCAGAGAACATTTTAAAGACATTTATTTTATGTTGCAATTAAAAAATTAATAAGAAAAAATCACAGATAATTTTTTAATAATAACGTAAGTGAGATGTAAATTGACTGAGAAAGCTTTATGCAACCTGACATTTGGGGCAAATTAAAAACCTGTTATCTTTCACTGTTTCAACTAATTTTCAAGACAAACGCCAGCTGCGGGGACGAAATCTAGGGGTGGGGACGAGACCTATGCTGCCGCCTCGACATTTTCCCTGGGGGGCAGCCCCCCCCCGGCACCCCCTGCAACGACGCCTATGGGTACTTTAGAGTCAACAGGCAGAGCGAGCCACTGACTCCCGTAGATTAACATTATATTAATTGTGTAGATGGAATGTAGCAGGGCTTCATTTAGGGGATGGCGAGGGATGGCTCCCGCCATCCTTGGGTTCTAACTCGCCACCCCTTACACGATCCTACCACAGCGTGCTTCCGCGCGCGGTCACATCCTCGCCATCCTTTGTTCCTGAAAACCATAATTTTGCCATCCCTTGAGTCAATGTCTAAATGAAACCCTGTGTAGGTAGAGTTGGATGTTGTCGATGCCGTCCAGCCTATGAAAGCGGAGTAGGCGGTGTACGTAGAAGACTCTAGCAATAATTAACTGTAACAGTGGTATCTACTAAGTAATACAAATCGAACACTCAGGAAATTATCTACCAATCAATAAAACAGAATAATTTCAACTATTCTTAATTAACTCGAAAAAGAGGATTGAGATAAGAGACAACAATTATCACCAACCTATTCGTCTGTTAGCAGCCCCTTCCCCAAGTACATTTAGCGTTATAACACATACCAGAGTATTGTGTAGACGCTGGTAGGTCCGGCGTCGGCATGTTATACTGCAGCCGTACAGCTCGAACTGGAAACAGAATCTGGTTATACATGGGTAGAACTCTTAGATCTATGAACAGATTCATGGAGTAAGTAGAATAGACTAATAGCTATCTCGCATGCTTTCCTGTTTCCTTAAAAAAATTACAGCCATTTAACTAGGTACAAGATTTTCAAACTATTTTGAGTAAACAAAGCAAAGACACAATTTTTTTTCTTATAACATGTAAAGTTTTTAATTATGTTCTCACTAATTACATCGTTTTCAGCATACATTTCTCTGAGGGTTCGATATAGTGGATGTCAACTGTATTATAGTACTGCTCATTTCTCAGTGTACCTCTGCTATAGTTGTGTTTATACTACAGGAAAACTCGGTTATAACGTACCCCCTCGGGAATAGAAAATAAGTACATATTATCCGAGTGTACACACTAATCGAGTTTACCCTACATAGAAGTAAATACTGCTTTATAAACTCTGTTACAAAAATTAGTACGTACTAACCCCAGGTACGTTCTTAAATTAATTAACTTACCAATCTAGTCAGACATTCCATACAATATCTGTTGCAAACAATTAGCTGAATATTCTTGTATATCGCACAACTGAGGTTATAATGCATTAGAAGATACATAATACAGTTATATATGACTCGAATGTGCTATTAAGTTAACTTGTGCGTATATGTATGTGTGTTGATGGCAGGATTATAGCGGCAATAGATCCGACTAGTAAAATGGATCTGTTCTGTCACGAATCTCCCCAGGATGGTCCATGAGGTATTCTATCTGGTCGTTCAGTTCCTGCACAAACCCTGAGGTGGTGTAGTTTCCCCCTAAGTCCATGGTCCGCGCATCCGTGTTCTTGTATACTCGGTACAAACCGCTCTCTATGAGATTGGCAGAGCTCCACAGGCCGATGTGTTTGAGCATGTGTGTGGAGGATAGCAGCATGGCTGTGGGGTTAGCCACGTTCTGGAACGCCTTAGCTTTGAAAGTGTGTCTCGCTCCAGGCTCGTATATAACCGCGTGCTTTCCAATATTCTCTCCGGGCGCCAGGCCGGCCCCGCCTATCAGCCCCGCCCCTATGTTGCTGACGATGTTGCCGTAGAGGTTGGGCATGACCATGACGTCGAATTGGTAGGGGTTGGATACCATCTGCATGCAGCAGTTGTCTACGATGACGTTGTTGAACTTGATGTGCGGGTAGAGCTTAGATACTTCTTCGCAGCACCGCAAGAATAGCCCGTCAGTCAGCTTCATTATGTTTGCCTTGTGTATGGCTGTTACAAGCTTTCTGTTGTATCTGTTGGCAAAGTCAAATGCGAACTTTGCAATGCGCAGGGACTTCTCCCGCGTGATGACTTTGAGGTTTTCAACTACTCCTGGGATGCTCTCGTGCTCCAGCCCGCTGTACTCCCCCTCAGTGTTCTCGCGAATAATCACTATGTCCAGGTTAGGAGCGTAGCACTTGACGCCCGAGATGCTCTTGCAGTAGACAATGTTAGCGAACAGGTCGAGCTTGAGTCTTAGCTGGACGTTAAGAGACCGCTTGACCGCTCCTGAGTCCAGCGGAGTGTGCAGCACGCCTTTGAGAGCAATTCCGTTTCTGTTAATTGAAGAGATGGCTTCTGTTAGCGTATGCTCCTTGGTGGACACTATTCCACTAACTGTGATCTCCTCGAAGTCAACTGGGACCTTAGAAGTTCTGAAAATCTCCTTCACACAGGCAGCCAGCTCCGGGCCCACGCCGTCTCCAGGAATCAGCGTGACCGTGTGTCTGCCCCCGTACTTGCTCTTGGTTAGGGACTCGCTGGAGAGGGCGCGCGACTGGAAGCAGGGCAGAGAGGCTCGCAGCAAACGGACTCCGATAATAGGCAGCATAAGGCTAGACACTGGAGTGAATGGATGCAATTAGTATATTAATTAATTAACCAGTCGTGTAGGAGAGTAATAGCCGTTAGTAGAGTATGACTAAGATTAGAACTGGGCCACTATACTATAGTATAGTCGGCACAGTAATAAACTACAGCTGTTAGCGTTATCGTACATGACAGAAATAAATATCAAAAGTTTCAATTATATTCGGGCAGATTATGACAAAATAAATATATACCGTATTTACTCGAATAGTAGCCCCTACTCGAATAATCGCCTCCTTAGGGGTTTAAAATTAACGAGCCCTTCGGTCTCGGTCGCTTCGCGACGGATCACTCTCTCACAAAAGTCGCTCAGCGACTTTTGTTTGTTCGTATTAGGCAGTACGCGATACAATTAACGGCCGCTTCGCGGCCTTTCCCTCCCCAAAAAGCAATCACATTAATAATGAGTTTTAATAGCTCAATAAATTTCAGTTGCACGATAAGAAAGCTCGAATCAAAATAATACTAAAGAAAAACAGGCAATAGAATTGACAAATGATTGATTGGTTAAATTAATTTATTTTCAATCAATCAAATTGGAGCCTCAGAAAATATTTCTATTATGCACAATCTATTTATACTAATTGATGAAATCTGCTAATCCATACTAACAAACCCTCGAATTTAATTGGCTAACATTTTTTGTCAACTTCAAATGTGAATATTTCTCTTCAAAAACCAATAGATCGTTGTCGCAGTACAAAATTACCCCTGTATACAAATTTTCAGCTTTCTAGGACTCGTAGTCTTTCCAATTAATTCTGGACAAACAAACAAACAAACAAACACACAAACACACAAACACACAAACACACAAACAAACAACAATTCCTCTTTTTATATATAGATAATCGCGAATACATGCTAAATATACCTACACTAGACCTTTGCGCGGGGCGGGTTAATAAATGCGGGTTGCGGGACCCGGAAATCCGCTGGTTCTTGCGGGTCAAAGGATCTTAATATTTTCGGGGTGGGGCGGGGCGGATGTGGGTCAGAGATTCTTCCTGCGGGTTGGTGGGGGTTAGCGCCAGTGTTCTCGCTAAGCCTCTTTTGGGGGCGCAGTGCCCCCCTATTGTCTCTATAGTGCCTAAACATACCTAATGATCAATAAATACTATTGAAGATGGCAGAAGTGCTGCGATCAAAAGAATTTCTAGGTCATTTTCTAGTAGAATTCGCTGTTCAAATATCCGCCCAAAAACGGACTGCGTCCTCCATATTCCTTAAGGCTTAATCGGGACAAACTCAACACATTAGGTTCAAAATTGGTGCCCGCTCAATATAAAATTCATATTGATCAGAACCAGAGGCGGCGCGGCTTTTGGGGGCCCCCGGGTGATCGACCTACTAGTCCCCTTTGTCCAGGGCCCCGGGGGGCCTGAACAAGGGGGCCCCCTTTGTAATCGGTTGAGGGGCCCGCGGGTGAATCACCCGTGCGGGGTGCGGCCGCGCCGCCCATGATCAGAACAAATTATAATATTCTTGATCAATTCTGATAAAGGTATAACAAAATATCTCAATAGGGTCTATTGTCTTATTGATTTCCGTTAAATCGCAATTTACCAGAGAATATGACCAAGTGGTTCACGGATAGTCAAACCGTCCACAATATATTAAGGCTCATACTATGGGTGTGAGTAGCCTCAAGGGTCCACACAGGGCCAGATTAAGGCGGGGGCTGATGGGGCTCCAGCCCCAGCCCCATCTTGAAAATAGGCCCACCGCTTGTGCCATAGGCCCTTAAGGCTTAACCAAGAGTCTGTTTTGGTTGGGCACTAGAAGCACCCGGATTTCATATGCAGGCTTCAAGTAGACCTATGGCAAATTCTCATCATTTTAAGTTGACTATTTCATTGAAAAATGTCAATGATTTATATAAATGTACTTCTAATCCCCTTAGAGGTGTCCAATAAATTTTTGACTAACAATAGTTTAGACGTTTAGGTGATCATTGTGCGATTAATTTCTTCTTCCATTAGACGGTATAGTATCTTATTAAATATCACAAAACAATGTGATCCACCAGCATACTTTGTATTTATAATTTACTTCATTGCCTTATTTGCAACAAATCGATGTGGAGTCTACGATTAGAGATTTCGCAAGTAGAAAAGCACGTAAGTAACTTTATGATGTACAAAAAATATATAGGTACAAAATAAAAAAAATCTGTTTTGTCGTGTATGGAATTGTCAAGTAGGTATGGATGGCTGTCACGAAATATTTGGTCCGTCCGAACAAATATTAACTCAGACCAAATATTTCATACATTAAGGGTCCGGGTTTACATTTTGTTCCCCCGGTTTACATTTTGATCCCCAGGACTAATTATTTCATTCCGGGTATAAGCAATATATTATTGTGTTCAATAGGAGGAGCATTAAAGGAGTGCGCTCCATTTTTCAGGAGAGCTATAGGTGGAGCGCGCCTACTGCAGCGCACTCGTTTTTCAAATATCACTAATCCAATACAAATTACCTAAATAATAGAGTAATCACGAAACATCGATAGATTGGAAATTAGAGCAGGAAGAATGTACAATTACAACATATTTAATAGGGCACGTATAGTTTGGTATTAAATATTTATAGATAATTTAATAATATGAACCTAACTAAGTTTCCATGAGGTTTCTCAGTTTTCAATCACGAATCAGAATTAATTAATTAAATAAATATCTTTGTATATTTAGCATATTTGGTTCACAAGAAATAAGGAGCGCAAAGTGAGCGAGCTCCAATTTTTCAGGAGCGAGAGCGAGAGAGCGCTACTTTTTTGTAAACTAGTGACCCTTTTTATCCTTTTTTATCTCACTTTTTTATCCTTTTTATCATTTTTATCCTCTTTTATCGGCTCCTTTTTTTATCGGTGTCTGAAATATTTCGTCCAGATTACATTTTGGTCCGTTCGGACCTAAACAACACGGACATAATATTTCGTGACAGGCCCATCAAAATTATTCAGCTCCAGGCCTACTAGGCCCTTAATCCGGCCCTGGGTCCACAGGCAGGGAGGAATTGTTGTAACAGGTTTAAAACTGAAATTGTTGTAAATCGCTACTAGATCGCTATTTACATAAATTTTTCGGTTAATTGGGAACTCGGCTTAATTGGGACAAGAGGCCTGGAACAAACGTGTCCCAATTAAGCGGAGTAGACTATATGCGATTCCAATTATTTTCGAAATAAGTACTCTAGGGCGCTTTACTTTAAGACCCATTTTTTTGAGGTGCACTTGGTCGAAATGACGTCACCGTAATGCCTAAAAGGAAAAATAAGCCAAAACTTTAAACGCCTGTAAAATGTGTAATTTCGCTTTTTTGAAACGAATAGCTGTGAATAACCCAACTAAGAGTCATTTTACATTAAATATCTCAGAATCAAAAATAAAAGTTACCACATTCCTTTGTTGCCTTGGAAACATGATTTCAATGCTTGGTCATATCTCGAGAAGGAATATACTGAAACGTTGAAACCCGCTTCAACCAAATACTGGTTTATGTGATTAATAATTAAACTTAAGGTATTAACAAATGAAGTCTTAGTACAACCTTTGAAACAAATTTACCCTTACTACTGAAGTATTGCATACGAGCCACAAATAACATACAGCACTACATACTAGAAGGCATTAGCAATGGAGGTACAGCTGCGTCCAGACTAGCCAGACTGTTCTGCTGGATAGTTTGCAGGAGCTGTCCCAGGCAGCTCTGAGTGGACTGGTCGTCTCTCAGCACAACAGAGAAAGTATTGTCTTTCAGCTGCTCGGGCAGGTGCTGCTTGAGAGCCTCGCGCGCCCGCGGGTCGTCCGCCAGACGCAGGTAGCACCTGATGACGTGCTTCAGCAGTCGGGAGTTCGTGTTGTTAACCTCTTTAGCCATCGACTGAATCATCTGGCTGAGGGTGTGGGACACGTGCAGGAACCTCTCACAGGTGTGGCAGATGTAGGTCAGCCCAGTGGCGTCCTGTAAAATCTTCTGGAGAATGAAGGTAGCCACCGTCTTAGAGAGGTCGCTCCCATTTTCCATTATCCTGAGGCACAATGGAATTATCTCGGTGGATAGCAGGAACTGAATGACTTCCTGTTCATCGATCTTAACCAGTGCCCCTACCACGCCCAGACTAGTCAACCGCAAGTACTCGTAGGGACGGGTTCGGCTGCTCGTGTTGAGGAATGGGTACAGGAACATGGGGATCTGTGCGTCCAGGAACGGAGTGCGAGTTTCCGCGTGAGAGGCCACGCACTGCAGCAGCGCTAATGCGTTACAGACACGGTTAGACTGTTGGTTCGTGAGAGTGGGCGGGTTTATGAGCGGGTATATCATTATAATCTCCTGGAGAAGAGCTGCTATGGTGCCGAATGAGTGCCAGAGCATGGGAGCCAGGTCGGGGACATCCTCTCGCTTCTTGCACAACTCGTACAGCGCTCTCTCTCGCGTGTCAGGGTGTGTGAGCTCTAAAATCCATTGATACACACTCTCTTTGTCGTAGCAGCTAGCCAAAAAGTTACGGTTTGAAGAGAGAGTCATCATATTCGTTTGTTGTTGTGGTCCTTGTTGCGGTTGTTGTTGTTGTTGTTGTTGTTGTTGTTGTTGTTGTTGTTGTTGTTGTTGTGGTTGTTGTTGTTGTGATTGTTGTGGTGGTGGTTGTTGTGGTTGTGGTTGTGGTTGTTGTTGTTGCTGTGGTTGTTGTTGCTGTATAGGATGAGTTAAAGGAGGTAGCTGCGACTGTGAGGGCGTCATGTGGGGGAGGGCGGATATATTAGGAACTCCTTGGGGAGCCATGCTAGACAGAGAGGAGCCGTTGAGAGCCACAGCAGATACATCCTGGGAAGGAAGAGTAGCTTGAGGAGAAAATGACGTTATACCCAAGGGAACTAAACTAGGATTTGTAAACTGAGTGATTGAATTTGATAAAGGACCGACTCCTAGACTGAGAGCAGGCTGAGAGTGAGTGGTAGAATGGAATAGTCTCATCGTGTCTGAGGGGGGAGTCGCTGCAGGAATCAGAGAGGAAACAGTGGTAGAAAGCTGCATTTGTACTAGCCGAATATATTTGAGAAACTATCAGAAAAATATTCAAAATAGATTAACACAGTAAATAATCCATATATTAAAAAGTACTCAGCGCGTACCCAGCGCGTACCCAGCGCGTACTTATTCCACGCGCTGGCGCGTACTAAATAAATTAACTTAAATATTTCTGTTTTCTTTTTGATTTCTTTACGAAAAGCAATTTAGGATATTATATTTGTGTTCACGAAATTACTTTTGTGCCTATTTATTTGGTAATTGTAACGAAATTACATTACGACTTTATTCCTGCCTTAGTTTAGTTAGATTTAATCGGAAATATCAAGTTTGACAAAGAATCATTGTCAAACTACATTGAATATATACCAATGCGACAATAGTTTGACAAGAAGTAATTATTAAATTAAATCAGAAAACCTAGTCAAAATGGACTCTGTGTACACAGGCGAATTGTAATGAAAATGAAATATAGAATGAAAAAGTGAATAGATATCTGAGCAGTGGTGTTTTTGCCAAAAAAAGAAGTGGGGGGGCGCTCCCTTTTCAAATTGAGCAATTTCTTAGAAAACATAGGTGGAAACGGCCCCCAATAATGAATTCTATAGATAACTGATAGGAAGGAGCGCCCCCCTCCGAGCCCCCCCCCCCCAAACATCACTGTATCTGAGTCATGCAGAATATGAGTGGAAAAGGTAACCCCAATTTACTAAGTAAGGAAAAAGTAACCCCGATTTACCCGATTACTAGTAATCGCTTAAACGTACAGAGAGCCCTTTTTTGTACCAAAAACCCTTTTTGTACCAAGAGCCTTTTTTTGTACTAAGTCATTTACTTGATTTCATTATCATTATTCTCAATTCCTTATTAATTCTTTATTAATTCAATTTTCTGTTCGCTCTACTTAGGGGCGTGCTGGGGTTGGGGGCCCATGCGGGATTCAATCCATAAAGTAATCGAAGTGGGGGCCTGCGGTCCCACAAGGGGAGACCTAAGGCGGCCCCCAAAGGGGAGCCCGAGCGGGGTTCCATATTGTTATAAATATGTCTATATATAGTGAAAAAAAGTGGACAGCGATTCTTTGTCGCATAAGTATTCATGTAGTTTGACAATGATTCTTTGTCAAACTTGATATTTCCGATTAAATCTAACTAAACTAAGGCAGGAATAAAGTCGTAATGTAATTTCGTTACAATTACCAAATAAATAGGCACAAAAGTAATTTCGTGAACACAAATATAATATCCTAAATTGCTTTTCGTAAAGAAATCAAAAAGAAAACAGAAATATTTAAGTTAATTTATTAAGTACGCGCCAGCGCGTGGAATAAGTACGCGCTGGGTACGCGCTGAGTACCCGCTGAACCACGCGCTGAGTACTCTTTAATACCTCAAATAAAGACAAATATAGTTATTAACTACTAATTTCCAAATTCAAAGTTAATTAATAAGTTCAATATTTTAGAGCATTACTTTAATTATTTGACTTTGTCATGCTATTTTCTAATTAAATTAAATATTTATATTTATTTTTTGGCATAGAATGATGTTATTTGCATATTAATAGAAATAAAAAATAAAAATAAAATCCCGTCCGCCGTCCCAATTTTCTCGAAAAATATGGATGATAAACAAGTAATTTATTTTATGTGGCCTAATAAATATCTAATTAATTTCATTTTTAAGCTTATTAATAAGCTTATTAAGGATATCGAGAAATTAAAGTTTGGTAGTTTCAGCTGCCCCGATGCCTAACCCGGGCCGGGGCAGGTTTTGCATTATCTACCTATTCCATGGACGTAGGAGACGTAAGGTTGGCACAACCGGACCATTTTTGGTACAGTTAATACATTAGTATGATTTCAACCTGACCAATTTAAATAAGACTGCTACGGACTTGTATAATGTCAGTAATCAGACTCAGTAGGTACATTTTAGGATGAGAAACCCTAACTAAGTAATCCGAAACCTCGCTAGACAAAGACTAGGAACGTAGTGATTAGGATAGATAATAAAGTAATATGAACATTACACAATTCAAAAGGTGATATTATTTTTAAAAATTGGGAATGATTTATCATAATGATGTTCCTATTATTATTATATTTGTAAATAATATTATAATTCGAAAATAGAAAAAATAAACTACCACTTCATTTATGTTTATGCAGAGTGAGTAAAGCCCTCTCACAAATAAATGTAACTTACAAACAAGAATCGCAGTCCAGCCCGGGTCAGCACTGAAGCCTCGTTATCAAGGACTTTTGCACGGGATGCTCCACCACCTATGGGTTTGTTACAGATTGAATCTCGAAATAGTAAAGTGTTTTTATGTGCCGTATGATCGAAGATGCTGATTTGAGTAGAAATAACTTATCATTCTGTATCATAGTAATATACAACCTTTAATGATTAATTAAGTGAGAAAATTGAACGTTCAAAGATTGGAACTTCTGGGATCATAATATTTGGGGTAACCCTAGGGGAAGCAACAACTCACTATGGATAACAGCTGCAACTCTGATAACGAACTGTTCGGTATCGTATTTAGTATTCTGTGCAGTTCCGTTCCGTAAATAGCATTCGGATTGCAAGTTAATATATGATAATTAGCAAATAAATGTGTCATAGAATAAGTACAAGATGAACGTATTTTCTACTAATTATTATAATATGAATATTTCAAGAGCACTTCATAAATATAATACAGTATTGAATCTAACTACCAGACATTCCCCCAGTCTGTTTCCCACCCACCTGACTCTCTAGGCTTTCCTTGCGAGCCATCTTTAGAATTTGAATCCATTTTATTTGGGTCTTCATCAGCTATATCAATGAGTAAATCAGTTGTATTATCCTCGCATTGAGTTACTTTTTCTTGCGCAGGTGTTTCAACCTGGAAATCAGCAGTCTCTCCGTCATACTCATTTGCATTAGCGTTTGTATCCTGCATTAGTGTCTCCCAATAACTTTTCATATTCCCCAATCCCTTATTACCGTACTCCTTCATCGAAGAAGCCATACTCGTAGCTGAGGATGTGAAGTTACCCCACATCTCCTCCTTGTTGAGTGTGGACAGGTGCGTTACCCCCTCTGTGGTTGGATTGACAATATTCTCTTTCAGAGTAGCTCCAAAGGTCTTGGTATGTTCTGAAGCTCTGGTACCAAGCGTAGAAGCATTCTCACTCAGTCTACTCCAGCCCCGAGACAGACTAGACATGGTCCCGTCCCAAAACTCAGAGAATTGATCAGGTTTCATTTCATAGTTAGGATTTGCAAATCCTGAATACCTAGTGACATCATTATTAGCGTTAGCGTGCAGCTCATGACTCTCCACTGGGTCTGCTACCATGCATTCAGGTGTCATAAGTCTGTTATTCTCCCAGGAATATCCAATATTTCTTCTACTCACTTGTTCGTCCCAAATTTCTTCATTCAAAAGAGTTTGAACCTTATCCCTATAAACGGCAGCTGACAAACTCTGATACTTTTCTTTTAAATTCGTCCCAGGTGTGACATCTGGACTAGACGAGAAGAATTCTCTCAATTGACGATTGCCCCCTATTTTCATTGCACTCAGTTCTCTATCTTTAAATTTATCCATAGTAGAAGAACGAACAAAACTTAAATGTACACCGAGACCGCGGTGAGAGCCTGAACACTGCAGACATAGGAATATTCCGTAGGAAACCGAGACCCACTGGGGGTTGAGGGTGCCGCACTCAAAACATTCGTTGTTGTCATTTCTCTTTTGCAGATCTGATAGGCATCTCCTCGTATGTGGATCTGCCATAGAACAAAGCTATTCTAAATAAATCAAAAAGGTACAGAAATTTAAAAAGTCCAGGAAATAGACCCAAAAATTGTCCCCTTTGTCACAACCATCAACAAATATAAGGCTAATATGGGGGACATATAAGTTATCACACTAAAGTCAATACTTCTAATAATTAATCATATTCGAGGAAGTGAAACCATTTTATTAATATATAATAACAACCAGTTTTCAAATAAAACTATTATTTAAATTTTTTTTGAAATTAAATACATATGAGAATGAATGCCCTAATTAATATATAATAACAACCAGTTTTCAAATAAAACTATTATTTAAATTTTTTTTGAAATTAAATACATATGAGAATGAATGCCCTAAGAAGGGAAAGCGTAAGTGATCAAAGTTGCAAAAGGATTTTAATGCCCTAAGATCATTAAATTTGACACACAATTAATCACCAGTTGATAAGATTGCTCAATTTTTTAATTAAAATAGCTGATGTTTGGCAATAATTCAATCTTCTTATCCAATAAGAACGTATCTCATTCATGAATGCTCTGGTTCAGTATTTGCAGTGAAGTTTGCACTGACATTAGTGGTTTAAAATATAAATAAGTATATTAATTATTCAATCTATTACATTAATTAATAGTAAAAATTCAATCTATTGAATTTTGAATAAAAGCTACTCTCTCCAGATTCCAGAAGGTTCTAACACTCCCATCTGACAGCTGTAAAATACCGATGGGCACTATCCTCGCTAAGTCGCATTTGATAGCATTGTGGAGAGGGTCTTCGTTTAATTTCGCAATAACTGGAATTTCAATCGATTTGGTTCCATCAACCAAATTAATGATGCCGATAGATAGAGAGTACGTAATTGTATCAATCATCTGAATAACAGGTGTTAACAGTTGTTGTCCTATACAGTTGATGGAGTAGACAAGAGGAGAAATGAGATCCGTTCTAACAGACAAAATGTTATTAGTGACTGGCAAATCTTCTTCTGGTAGGAAATGGTGTAACTTATATGTATAACAAATTATATTACCTTTATAAGTAATATATTCGTAAATTATTTCATTTACTATTTGCAAATGAATAGCTACAGTTAGCTGCGTCAGATGCCTCACAGAGTATTTAAAACCTGTGCACTCATCGCTATAGAATCTCAGCGTGGAATTACTAAGTAATCTATTGGACAAATTTGATTCCACAATCAATCTCTCTACGCCCTCAGTCACAGCCATACGGCCCTCTGCTGAACAACAAGAACAATCTATCTTATTAAAAAATCCCTCTCCTACCATCGATCTCCACTTCACAAAACTAATGCCCTCTCCATCTAAAGAGTATATGCTAAGCATATAGCGAGCCAAGAGTGAGTTGCGAGACAACAAGAATAATGAATTGCCGACAAACAGCATATCTTCAAGAAACGACAATAATACCGGCCGAAAAGTATAGTATGCTGTCTCCGGAGAAGGAAATACATATATTTTCCTCGATGAAACACTAAAAGCACATATAATATTATTACTTGGATGAATTATAAAATGACTAAGTTTGGAGTTACAGGATGTTAATTGAAATGTCTGAGATGTTTCGTAACAGTGGCCATATTCAGTGGGTATTGATAGAGAGAGGGAGGGTTTATGGATGAGAGAAAAGCATCTGCATTGATCTAGCTCTGTGTCCATTATATAAGCTATAAAGCAAAAATATATTAAAATAATAATAAAAATGTCGTAAATTACTAATTGTGTATTTGGAATGCATTATAGATAATGGTATCCAGTGGAGGCACAAATGTATTTGAGGATCTTCATTCGAGCTTGGTGTATACATTATAGTGGGTTCTGGTTAATGAGTCTTTACAGATCAGGTAGGTACCGTACTGTATATTCTGATCAACGCATGATGTAGGATTTTCTCATTTTAAGAAGCGTGAAAATTCACTTAATCGTACATAATTCGCATCCTCTACGAGATAAAATCTGAAAATTTAATAGATTATTTACATGGTTTGAACTTTCATACTGGGGGTTGTAGGGGGGCATTCCCCCCCCCCCCTAGAAAAATCACTTACACTACGAAGTTTAATTTATGCCCCCTCCTTAAGAACATACATATCCCAGAGTGCCCCCCTTGAGAATTTACATAACCCAGATTGCCCCCCCTTGTATGCAAATTCTGTATGAAACACTGATGTACATTAATGATGCGGTCACACCATATTAATAACATATGCATACTCATTACAGCATGATGAGTATTGATGACGTAAGGGGAATTCCATGTCAAGTCGACCAGTCATTTCACCACTATCAATCGATTTGTCTATAAATTGCTGTGTAACAAGCTACAAGCAAGTCTATACTTTCCTCAAAATTTTAGACTAATCGGTTGAGTTGTTTTTTTATTTATGACGTCACAGATTTTCATATTTTTGTTGATTATCCAAACATTTTTCAAAATGTTGAAGCACCATCTCACTTCAAACTCGTATAACTTTTGATATAATTATCCAATTCTTTTAAAAATTGCTATACTTATGTTTTTATATATGGAGAATTCAAATCAGATGGATATATTAAGTTATCAGTTGTTTTTATTAGTGAAAATTAGAACTGAAACCAATACCGGAAGTGGAACCGGAACCATGACGTAACAAAAATGTATATTTTCGGATCTCTTTTATTTTTTGGTAATTTATTCTATGTAGTCTTAAGTCATTGTGTAGAAAATTTCAATATGGTTTCCATATCTTCCCATTGAGTTATTCACATTTTTGTCCTCTAAACGCTATTTATGTGATACTACAACTTATTAATGTTCTTTATAAAAATAGAATACTGGCTAGAACCTTACTCTATTTCTATCATATTGATAAATATTTCATATTTAAATAATTATTATCACCAGTGTATTATACAGCCATTTGTAAATACGCTCCTAATCCTGGTCTGATGCAATTTCACACGCCTAAATCACAAATTATTGTTACCGTATAGGAGAGGATTCCAAATTTTCGCGCTCCTAAATTCCAATTTTACAAAAATCATACTCCAAAAGGAGCGTCTCGCGCTCCTGGATAATTCCTTGATTATCACTCATTCCAACACCATTATACAATTGATATACGTATGTATCAGAAATTTGTGGTTTGTGGTATGTTTGACCTCCGATACACTACACATGTAAATTATAATGCATTAGTATTGTTGCTATGTTTAATAAGAATGCAATTTATTAAACTATTGAGCTGTGAAGTTAATATTACTGCATAAAAGTTGTGAAACTTGATTATTATCTATTGATTCTATTTATTTGCATCACTTCGAATCTGAATTTTGAAATCAATTTTTTTTGTTACTTCCCACTGAAAAATAACTTGTGATGACATTGGAGGTACAGTAAAAAAGAGTTACCGCCCTAGCAAGTTTACAGCGACCAAAAGAAGATAATATATATCACTTATTCAAATGTTTAATATACGTAGAGCTCTTAGGTTATTTGTAGTACACTTAATTATGTTTTAGATATAATAACATCAAAACTATACCAGTGACACGTACTTACCATAAATACACCCCAATAAGTGCAAAATTTATAGGAGGAAAGCGAATTAGTGACCAATTAGATTACACAATAACATATGAATTTAAATGAAATCGTGTGACAAACTCTAAATATTCTACACAGCTGCCATACTTAACTATAGGTAATTATGTCGTATGTATGTATGACAAAGATTGGTATATTGTGTGATTAAAGAAGTCTGTGAGGAAGAAGGTGATATAGAAGTCAGCTTTATGCATCCAAAAGGACCAGGGCGTCCTGAAAATAGTTTCTATTGCCACTCAACAGAAGACGTCTGTTATGTCGCTCAAAATGATGTAATAGGCTATATATCCACTCCAAAAACTTCTTCAAAACGTGCAAGGAAGTTCAAAATCTCATCGATGTACATGAAGCTAATTACTGATTTTCAAATGTAGCAAGAGATTAAATTCTAAATATATAAACGTACGGAATCCATTTGGAAATACAGTATACCCTCGCTAATCCGAACCCTCGCTATTCCGAACAGGAGATACCAAAATATTTTTCATATAAAAGAGGTAAATCATAAATATTTGTATATATAATACATTGAAATTACAAAATACAAAAATAAGTATCAGGTATTGTACTATATGATTTGTATGGATTAAAAAGAGTGGGTCGGATTATTGGGGTCTCATTTTATAGATTCCTATAGAAAATGTATTACATCCCTACCCAGAACGAATTCACTAATCGGAAGAGATTTTAGTTGAATCGGAACACCTATGTTAGGATTAGCAGGGGGTACTGTATATATGAATATTACATCAAAGACAATTATCAAACCATGAATTATAAGCAATCTTAATTATTTGAATAATAATGTAAATAACAAATACATTGGTATTAATTAGGCCCAAATAACAGTGTGATAACGACCATTAGTTAACGTAAGTAAGTTCACAGTTAATTTGTTCAATCAATTGCATTCCAATTATACATTGCAACAATACCAATGCACTTAATGCACTTAATTAACATGTGTAGTGTATCGGAGGTCAAACATACCACAAACCACAAATTTCTGATACATACGTATATCAATTGTATAATGGTGTTGGAATGAGTGATAATCAAGGAATTATCCAGGAGCGCGAGACGCTCCTTTTGGAGTATGATTTTTGTAAAATTGGAATTTAGGAGCGCGAAAATTTGGAATCCTCTCCTATACGGTAACAATAATTTGTGATTTAGGCGTGTGAAATTGCATCAGACCAGGATTAGGAGCGTATTTACAAATGGCTGTATAATACACTGGTGATAATAATTATTTAAATATGAAATATTTATCAATATGATAGAAATAGAGTAAGGTTCTAGCCAGTATTCTATTTTTATAAAGAACATTAATAAGTTGTAGTATCACATAAATAGCGTTTAGAGGACAAAAATGTGAATAACTCAATGGGAAGATATGGAAACCATATTGAAATTTTCTACACAATGACTTAAGACTACATAGAATAAATTACCAAAAAATAAAAGAGATCCGAAAATATACATTTTTGTTACGTCATGGTTCCGGTTCCACTTCCGGTATTGGTTTCAGTTCTAATTTTCACTAATAAAAACAACTGATAACTTAATATATCCATCTGATTTGAATTCTCCATATATAAAAACATAAGTATAGCAATTTTTAAAAGAATTGGATAATTATATCAAAAGTTATACGAGTTTGAAGTGAGATGGTGCTTCAACATTTTGAAAAATGTTTGGATAATCAACAAAAATATGAAAATCTGTGACGTCATAAATAAAAAAACAACTCAACCGATTAGTCTAAAATTTTGAGGAAAGTATAGACTTGCTTGTAGCTTGTTACACAGCAATTTATAGACAAATCGATTGATAGTGGTGAAATGACTGGTCGACTTGACATGGAATTCCACGTAATCATTAAATTTTAATATTGTTAAATTTGACTATCTATGCCTATTAATTAACGCGATAATTTAGAAGTAATAAACCACACATTGCACACAACAACCGCTAAGCGGTTTTGTGTGGCTGTGTTCTGCCGCAGACCTAGCAAGCAAGCTAAGCGCGCTAGTTAAAGTACAACTTCAATAATGAAAAAAAATGATTTTTCAGAACAGTGCAATACATTCTTGAAACACAATAATTTGCCCACCCCCACTATTAACGATAACGACTTCTAAGCTACGGATCACATCGTTAATTTGAGTTATAATTTTTAATACGAGAAATGAGACTACAGTTGATAAGATTTTTATTTATAATCAATCTTTATTTGATTATTCTTTTTTATCTTCTTGTTTGGGTTTATCAGCTGAATCAGCAGTAGCAGCTGCAGCTCTCTTCTCCTGACCGTTCTTAGCTGCAGATTCCAGACCTGCTTTAGTCGACTCTTCGTTCAAAATCTGCTTCGTTACTCTGAATGTCTCTGAAATTCGAGGGATTAACTTTTTAGGTCCAATGAATAAGCAAGCGCCTAGAAAGCCGAGGATTATAAACTCGGTAAAGCTAAGAGCCATTCTATACAAAATATGTAATACCTAACTATTATAATCTTTATATTAAAAACACAATTGTTTTTTGTTTGTGGGTATGTTTGTAAGTAATTGAAAAGAGCATACATAGAGATCAAAATTTTGGCATAACGATACGGTCTATTGGTTTTCTAAGCGAAATATTGTGAGTATGATCAAAATGACGTTTGCAAATTTGACTCGATCAACATAAAAGTTATAAAGAAATATGCAACACATAGTGGAACACCTGTATGAAATTTATCAGTTATTAAGCGAGTGTGAAGTTGGCGCAATTTTTTTTTAGTGCTCACAGATAATGTAAATAAATAAATACAAAAAATAAAAATAATTTTTTTAAATCCAGAATTCTAAACGTCCGTATCTCCCCTTTAAGGTGTGTAATTTTTGGCCAAATCCAATCGTGAGAAGGGCCTCAAATTACGATTTTATCTGTGCTCAGTTGAATACTGCGGCAACTTCGCACTCGTGTTATTAAACACTTACTCAACGAAAGTTATTTGCTCAAATGTGTTCTAATATTTTTAACACTGCAGACAGTGATCTGATTTGTTTGGTTAACAAGAATAGAGTAGTTAACTTCTTTGATGCATTGTATATTAATTGCGTAAACCTACTTCCTATAATAAATATTACAGGTAAACCTCGGAATTACGACATCATCGGGAGAATAAATTGTGCCGTATCTCGGAGGGTGCCCTTATACCAGAGATGCACTCGGGCCGAAATTTCTAACCGCGGCCCGGCCTTCGGCCCGCAATATTAATTAAGTAATCCGGCCCGCGACTGAATTATTCGGCCCAAAAAAAGCCCGCATGGATATTTTTGGCCCGAAAGAGGTACACAGCTTGTTTGTTGCAGCTTGCATATAAATTTCAATATGATTGTTATTCATTTCAGGTCAAGAGGACAATCAGGGAATCCTTGTGTGAAACCGAGTTTGTGAAAACTGATGAATAAGGGAAAAATTCTAAGTTGTTTAATACGAGTATTGCGTATAATACGTATTATACGTATTATACGTGATACGCTATCCACCAGTACGTATTATACGTTAAATCTATGATCAACCAGGGTTATCTTTGAAGTAAATTCAATAGAATATTTCTAATTCTTGTTGTAAAAACAACATCTAACAAATAATCATATTTGTACTATACAAACTATACTACGAGTCGATTAACAATAAAAGAATAACGATTAAACCAAAAGTTATTCAAATCAAATTCCATGAGCTCGATATTATAAGTAAGGTATACGTATAATACGTATTACATTATACGTATTATACGTAATACGTAGACAATAAAAGACGTATTAAACAACTTAGGAAAATTAGTCTTCTCACTTTATGTATACCCAATTGGTAACTCGTGACAATTCAAAACATAAATTTATAATATGAACATTTATTGTTGTTGTAACACAAATAGGTAAACAAATTTATGAAAATTCAAAATCGACCTAGAAGTTAGCTTTCAACGGGTATTATAGGTAAACAATTATGCTGAACACGAATTCGCATTCATAAATTTATAATAGGGAAAATTCCAAAAATACTCAAAGTTAAAAAAAAAATTCCAAATATACTCAACTTTTTACTGATACTCAAATATAAAACTAGATCTTTCCGAATCTACTCAAGTTTTTCAAAATAATTCCAATTCTACTCAAGTTTTTCAGAATAATTCCAATTCTGCTCAAGTTTTTTCAATAAATTCCAAATCTACTCAACTTTTTAGTAAATTCACAGATCTACTCAAGTTTAGAAAGGCTATATTTAGTCTATCTTATATATTAAATCACAATGTTTTTGTGTTTGTTTGTTTGTTTGTGTGTTCAGAATTGATTGAGGAACTGGTAAAAGCTACAGACCTAAAATTTGGCAGTGGGGTGGGGAATACTGTATGTACAAACAAGTTCAATATCTAAAAAGATATTCACATAGATCTTCCATCACAAAAGGTGTCAAAACCTTTAGCCAAATAAATTCGAGGGTTGTTCCAGTATGGATTAGCAGCTAGCATTCAATTATACTAATTGAATGCTTTAGTGTCTGTCAAATGTTAAGCGTGCAATATGAAATACTGAGACAGTAAATCTAATTGATCGAGAGGAAGTTCAGGCATCTAATCAGTTATTTGTGTTCTGTCTGTCTAGCCATACATTTATAACCATTGTGTTATTTGATATCAAATATTTATCAATCAATACAATAACTTCTCCACATCCCAAAGTTAGGGGTCCACTGGTACAGTTTCTTAATGATATTTAATTTTTTATTTGAATTGGTATATTATTATACACGGACAAGCTTATATATCTAGAAAATTATCTGTTCAAATTTGCATAAATATCCAAATTATTTAATCTGTCCTTATAGAAACCTGTAGCTAGGATGAACGGATATAAATAGACAGCTAGCGGCCACAAATCAAGAACGACATTTAATTTGAAAAGGAACATGCTTGAAATACAAGCGAGGGCCGCAGGCTCGAGTACAAGTTGTAAGGACGCGCGTAGAGCAGACGAGCAGATTGTACTAATAAATATTTTTTGTGGTTGGGATCTCCATACTAGTTTCAATAATCCAATAAAACTTGAGTATATTTGGAATAATCCAATAAAACTTGAGTATATTTGGAATAATTCAATAAAACTTGAGTATATTTGGAATAATCCAATAAAACTTGAGTATATTTGGAATAATCCGGTAAAACTTGAGTATATTTGGAAAAACTTGAGTATATTTACAAATTAGTTGAGTATTGTTGAGTATATTTGGAATTTTTTTTAAAACTTGAGTATTTTTGGAATTTTCCCATTTATAATATGAATATTTGTTGTTGTTGTTTATACAAAAATAGGTAAACAAATTAATGAAATTCAAAATCAACCTACAAGTTAGCTTTCAACGGGTATTATAGGTATTATAAAACAATTATGCTGAACACGAATTTCGCATTTATAATTTATAATATGAATATTTGTTGTTGTTGTTTACACAAATAGGTAAACAATTAATGAAAATTCAAAATCAATCCAGAAGTTAGCTTTTAACGGGTAATATATAGGGCTTACAATCCCGGGATCCCGGGATCCCGATCGGCGATCCATTTCACCTCCGGGATTATATCCCGGGATTTGTTTTTTTAATCCCGATCCCGTTTTCCAATCCCGGGATTATTTCTCAATCCCGGGATTCCGAACTTGGTATATAATGGCTTTAATTGCAGTCAAAGAATGGGACAGGTTTGCTTGTATGATCCAAACATATTTAATTAGATTCCCTAGCTAGACAAACAATCATCCACTTGTAGGATGCATATAATTTCTTATCAACTCTTATTTGGATTCAGTGTTCAATGATAATCTTTGTGATCATTGTTGTTAAAATTTAACAAACGATGAATCGAAGATTCCTATTTAATAAATTATGACTAATATTATAGAATTCATAAATATGAAATTATCTACCTATGGCTGAAAGTACTAAATTTCAAAATTTTACTGTTGCAGAAATATGGAAACATTTTCTGAGATCTGTATGTGGTAAGCTGGCTCAATGCAAAGCATGTAACAAAATATTAAAGTGTGAAGGTGGTTTATTAGGCACCCTTGGGTTTCTTTGTCTAATCCCGGAATCCCGAATCCCGGGATTAGAAAAAAAAGGTCAATCCCGAAATCCCGGGATTGCAAAATATGTCCAGGATTATAAGCCCTAGTAATATAAGTAAACGGGTATTATAAGTATATAACTATGGCAAATATTACTAACTATGTAATCAATTGTTTAGTGAGGAGTAAGGCCGCGTAGCGGCCGTTAACTTGAGGTGCGTAGCACCGATCTGTCGCAGAGTGACCGAGACCGAAGGGCTCGTTATTAATAAATTATAATGCTAATAGGGGAGTTGTTAATAAAGCAACTCCACTGTGCCTATTTGAAAAAATTTATGAAATTGTATGACTATTTGGGATATATCAAATGATTGCCGCATCTCGGAGGTAATTTTGCATTATAAATTTCAACCCGGAGTTCATTTAGTTGCCGTATCTCGGAGAGTTGTCGCGTCTCAGAGGTGCCTATCTCAGTTCAAGAAGTACCATTTGTATAGGAAAATAAATCGGTGGAATGGGATTGTGCCGCTTTGGGAGGTTAATATCATGGAATTACTTAATTTACTATGCAGGATTTAGTTTCTACATAATAAAAGGTTTAATGGAGAGACTGCGACTAAACTAATAAATTAGAGATTGTCAGAAATGCTGAAGATAAAACCTGGGTTAGTAATATCCTCTTTTCCGAATAACAATATACTGAAAGTATTAAGTCGAAGTATGTAATTTACAAGCCACAGGTTAACTTATTAATTGTTTGGTGTTTTTTTTTGAGGGAAATGCCGCAAATCGGTCCTTAATTGTGACGCGAAGCGACAGAAGGGCTCGTTATTAATGAAATAACTGTAATTTTTGAATTCAAAATTTGCATTTGGTAGAAATGTGCTTGAATAATATTACCTATTTGTACTATTATAGTAACATAATTCTTGCAACACATGCATCCTAATTGGAAAGAAGAAATTACATGACATTAGGAAGGGGAATTGATCAAATATTACTCAATATTTTATCCATAGCGACTTTTGAATGAATAAATAAGATTAAATAGTAAATCAATCACGACATTTCAGAAAAGATGAAAAGCTATGTTCTACAAAGGCGGGTACAAACAATAATTGGAATAACAACAGATTCTCTACAAATAATTATCTCTAAACTCTCAGTTTGCGCTGGCCGGCACTTTAAAGTGCCGGCCAGGCATCAGTTGTTGGCAAAAAGTGCGTGATTTTCGATTCGATTTAGGTGCCGGGTTGGCACTTAATTAGGTACCGGGTGTATGACCAGATTTTCTGGTCCAGAATGCTTGGATGAACAACTGTTTGTGCACCGTAGCAATTTACCTCCTTATTAAAATAATGCCGCATCAATGAATTATACAGACTGATTATGTAATATGGCTAATACCTTTAGGGTGCCGGAAAATTTATACCTCATATAAAATGCCAGCCACGAAAATCCTAGATAAATCCCTGATGTTAGCGTAATAGCAAGTCGCATTTTCATTTTGTACGAAATTTCCCTGCTAATAAGCGAACTTCTTATATAATTAGAGGAACAAAATTAACAATAAATCCTTGCTTGGGGAGCTATTAGCACGGTTGCCGTGGGAATGGAATTTCCGTTCCCATTCCCATAGAAATCCTATAGGAATCCCCATAGAAATTCCCATAAGGAATCCATAGGAATCTCCATGGGGCATATGGGATTCCTATTCCTTATACAGGGCCGTATCCACTGGTCAGGTTGGTCAGGTTTCAACCTGACCACTTTTGGTTGATTAATTTCCCAATATGGCACCACTCGGTCAGGTTGGTCAGAATAACCCGACCACTTTGATTTTGGTGGCTACGGCCCTGTTATATGGCAGTTCAGTTACCAGTAACTGAGCTCCATATAAGTAATCTGTTTTCAGATAGTGTTCAACTACAGATTTAGATTTAAATTATTCAAACTGAATAGAGGAGTATAATATATTATATATGTTATGGGCAATATGCGAAACTGGGCATTTTGCATAATGCCCAGGCAATATGCAAAATGCTGGTTTTTGTAGCAATTTGCATAATGCCATGATTCCAACCAGACAATTGCATAATGTCCAGCAATTTGCATAATGCCATTATACCAACCAGACAATTTGCATAATGTCCAGACAATTTGCATAATACTGTCACATCAAATTGGCAATATGCAATTCATACTTGTTACATTCTGTATTATTAATATAAATTCAATTTAGCCGGATAGTAAAATACAACAATTTCAGATGGGTCCCCCCTTAGTAGACATTTAATTGTTTTCAATTAAGTTCGAACAAACAACATTAAACAATTCTCAAAAAATATATCACTATGTGAAAGTTACTGGACATTTTGCAAATTGTCTGGACATTATGCAAATTGCTGGACATTATGCATATTGCTGGACTAAGTTGTTTAATACGCGTTTTGCGTATAATACGTATAATACGTATTATACGTAATACGCTATCCACTAGTACGTATTATACGTTAAATCTATGATCAACCAGGGATGTTTTCGAAGTAAATTCAATATAATATTTGTAATTGTTGTTGTAAATACAACATCTAGCAAATAATCATATTTGTACTATACAAACTAAACTACGAGTCGATTAACAATAAAAGAACAACGATTAATTAAACCAAAAGTTGTTCAAAGCAAATTCCATGAGCTCGATATTATTTGTAAGGTATACGTATAATACGTATTATACGTAATACGTAACTAATACGTATTACATTATACGTATTATACGTAATACGTAACTAATAAAAGACGTATTAAACAACTTAGTTGCTGGACATTATGCAATTGTCTGGTTGGAATCATGCCATTATGCAAATTGCTACAAAAACCAGCATTTTGCATATTGCCTGGGCATTATGCAAAATGCCCAATTTCGCATATTGCCCATAACATATACATAAAAACGAATTCAATTACTAAAGCAGATTCGTATCAATAGTAAAGCCTAAATTAATTAAGGATGACCTAATGAAACCATATTCGAATATCCCATGGGGATTCCTATGGGGATCCCCACAGGGAAAAAATCTTTCCCATTCCCATTCCCATCCCCATCCCATGGGTATTCCCATTCCCACGGCAACTCTGGCCGCCTATTAGGGCAATTGCTATTAGGCGAACACCACTGTATATATAGATATACATACAGCCTTGTATTTTTATAGTATAGATTAATTAAGTAATTAGAATCATTAGCAAAATATACTCCGAGTTTATAAGTTAAATCAATTGAGATACAACAACTATTAAGACATGCCAATAGATGCACACTTTACGAATAGTATATGATAGCACAAATAAAAATAACAGTCAAATCTCAATAGAAGTCTCAAGTCTGTCTACTCAGCTCAGCTAATTAAGTATGTATGTAAGTTGTAACTATACTCAAGTGAATAACATATCACTCGGCTGGAAGGAATTTCATTTATTCAAAAACTCCTCCCACTTGTCCAGCCTACTATTCCTTTCTCCCTCAGTCTCCTCAGCCACGTACTGAGTCTCCCCGTCCCACAAGCTACACTCTATCTGTCTGCCGCCGAAAGCTCGCCCCTGCATAGCCTGCACACACCGGTCTGCATCCGTGTGATCCATGAACATCACTGAAACCACTCCCTCGGGTTGTCTCTCACAGACAATAGCCCTTTTAATCTTACCACTCTTCTCACACTCTCCCTTTATTTTTATTCTCACCTGCTCACTCAGCAACGGGTCTCCCGCCAGCTCCTCAGCCCCGAACACGTTCTTGAGTATCACAACTCGCTCATGCTTTGGTCTGTCGTAGAACGGATCTTTCCATTTGACCAGCTTCTCAGCTCTGTTCTTTTTGTTCTTCTTGTTCTTCGGTTTCAAAGAAGCGTTATACTCTCCCTTCATCTCGAACACAGCTGGCTGTACCCTTAGCTTGTGTCCCTCTATTTCGTATCCGTCTAGGATTAGCTCAGCGTAGGGCACAGACTCCACCTTCAGGTATGTACAGAGTGCGTCTCCCTTTAACTCCCCTTCCTGGGTCCTGTACAGTTTAACCTTAGGTCTCCCATCCGCGTGCTCCGCTATTACTCCGCACTTGCGCATCAGTTCAGTGAACTGTTGCTCTGTGGTATTAGAGGGGAGGTTGCTGACGTACACATGTTTGTTTTGACTCTCTTCTACCTCAAACCAAGTGGGAGCTTCGTTCTTAAGTCTCTTACTAGGAGTGTCCACCTCTCTCTCCTCCTTCTCTCTCCTATTTATCAAGCCTCTCGCAATCTCTTCCGAGTTATCAATATCTGACCTCTCAGTAGACCCATAGCTCATTGTGTAAGCAGCTATCATATCCTCGTTGAGCTGAGGGAACCAGCCTCTCTGCACACTATCCCACTCATACACGGTCCCATCTGCCGGATCTACGCGAATGGCAGCACGCCTAGGAGAGGACAGATCAGTGCCCAGCTCCTTGTCAGTCAGTTCTTGTTCACTAAGAGGTGATTCCTGCCCTGTAACAGCTGATTCCTGTTTCCTAACAGCTGATTCTTGTTTTAAAACAGCTGATTCTTGATCTGAAACAGCTGATTCTAGTTCCTTAACAGCTAATTCTTGAACATTAATAGATGAATTCTGACATTTAACAACATGTCCTTGCGCACTATCTAAATTAGAATGCAATAATTGATCTTCAGCAGCCATAAAGAGGTCTAATTAGAATGATTTATCAAGAATAGTTAATATATTTCCATAATTTAATATCAACCAGGCCTTTAGCCAGAAAGTGATAGTGGGGGGGGGAAGGCTGAGTCTCATATATTATGAAAACTCTATGTATATCAACGGAGTTCTATTGGACACTAAGAATTCTGAGGGCTCAGCCCCCTCTATCTCCCCCTGACTACGGGCGTGGTATCAACAACAATAAATATTGGGCCAATGATTCATAAATGTCATTATTGTCCACAGACTCGACAATGGGCAATAATTACATCAAAAATCTATTAATTAATATGTCACGAAATATTCGGTCCGGCTGGACCGAAAACAACACAGATCGAATATTTCGTGACAGATATATCACGATGGTTATCTCTATCTACTGTGAACAGATAATAGGTACACTAGCTCGATGACCAAATAATAATAACCAGGGCGGCATACCCGGTACTGCTGGTGCGGCGAGCGCCGTACCACCTTTCTGGATGGCCAGCTTTGCTGTATGTACCACCTTTACCTGTTCGAAATTAAACAATTCATTGATAATTTATTCAAATAATGATTTATTGATCGCCAGACCACATTCAAATGACTTGTGCGGCGTTGCCGGACCACATTCGAATACTGTAAAATTCTCCGCCGTACCACTTTTCGAAAGGACGTGCCGCGCTCGATAACAATAGATCAGGTGTGTCAAACTCGATTCGAATAGTGTGCCAATTTCATAGCCCCAGCCCTTTACCCGGGCCATATTTCATATATTTGAATGGATTGCGGGCCAAATCTAAGCAACTGGAGGGCCACAAATGGCCCGCGGGCCACCAGTTTGACACGCCTGCAATAGATTAATAATAGCAGAAAAAATATCCAAAATTGCAAGCTGTGCTGACAACATTTCCTTTGGAGGCACTACAGTTGGGGATTGGGTAATTAGTATTTCCTCCAAAGGGAAAGCTTTCGGCACAGCTTGCAATTTTGGATTATACGCCATGTCAACAACGCCGAACGTTGTTAACATAGGTGTCGGAGCTGCAGCGGCTGGGCCGGCCATGGCCGCCCCACTTTTTTGTTGAAATTCAAAAAATACAGCATATTGGCTGAGGATGTCCTCGGCCACCTCAGATCAATTTCTATTCTTCGTCGAACCACTTTCTTAGGAACAAATAATATACTTATGACGAAAAGTGGAGCGGCCTAGGGGTCACCCATTGCCAGGCCCGTTTTGGTAGCTCACTAACTCTGTTAAAATAAAATTATGGCCGCCCCACTTTTATTTTGCTTCCGACGGCTCTGGTTAAGAATCTTAAGACCCATTTATCAAGTTGTTACGAGACAAAGGAACGATTGATAAATTTGTTTCTATCCAGGCCTTCATCTGGGTGCGCTTCGCATCCAGGGCTGTCTAATTTTATGGAAAATGCTGGAAGGGTGCGTGAAATTGGAATTAATTTGAGTGCGCACTGCGCACCCAGAGTATTGTTAATACTAATTTTGGTATTTTTTTGTTAAATGTACTATTTTTGGTAAATTTGGGTGCGCGATTGTAAAATCAACATCACCTAGGGTGCGCGGATCTCTTAGGGCCAGATGCTAGATGAAGGACTGTTTCTATCATAAACCATTATGAGTTTAATGCCATTAATTATATTTTAGCAATATTATCAACGGTGAGTTGAGTTAATTCAATAAATTCCTTATATTATTTTATTTGCCTTCCATTGTATAGTAATACTACATTTAAATAGAAGCCGGGTCGAATTCAGAAGTTGAATCAATATATTTATCGCAAGTCGAAACGATAGTGTAAGATTTAACAAGTTAAATCAATATATTTATTACAAGTTGAAATAATAGAATATGATTTAACAGTTTCACTGAAACTGAAGTGTGAGTAAACAAAGAAATTTCAACCCCCATTTATGGCATGAATTAAACCCATTATTAAAACCGTTCTTCTCCCAACAGACGCAGAATATTATGGTGAATCCAATGGTGAAATAAAAATTGGGGGTATATGTGTCCAAAAAATGTAATCAAAAATCGTGATCCCAGATGCAGCATCTGTAACCCATAAGACACCTGTCCTGAAAATTTAAGTTCTTAGTTAATAAAACTCTGTTCTGTGAAGAGGATACGGAATAATAATAATAATAACCAACCAAGACTGAAATTTCAATACTGGGCCACTATACTATAGTATAGTCGGCACAGTTAAAAATCAAAAATTACAGCTGTGCCGACAACATCTTCCTTTTTAGGCACTAATTTTGGTGGTTGGTAGATATATAGTGCTCTAAACTAAAGGAACATGTTGTAGGCACAGCTGTAATTTTAGATTTTTTCTCCGCATGGGCAGAATTTACATCAAATGTAATATACGTATACCTTGTGCAAAAGTATATTTGCTAGTACAGTCAACTCCGCTTAATAGAGCCCCCGGTTAATAGATTTCACTGCTTAATCGGATCAAAATTTCGCAGGATTTATAGGACGAATTACATTTTGGCTTAAAATATTTTCGGTTAATAGATTTCTCCGCTTAAGTTAATTGGGTCAAATCAACCTGGTCCCGAGGTGACTCTATTATCTCTTAGTTGCCAATTGAAAGTGAAAGTGAAATTTAATTGAATTTGAAAGTGAATATGAAAGTGGGTTTTTCTATTTATACCTTGAACCCCAGGGCATCTATGTCATTATATAAGTTATTAAGCGGAGTTGACTGTATTTGCAATACCACCTTAATTCATTATCAAACAGTAATTTAACATCAATTAAGATGCAATACTTGAATTCACCATCCACAATTACCCCCATATACATTATAATTAAAGAATACTGCTTTAAATCTATGAAGAACTTCAGTTCGGTCCCTCAAGGGCTGGTGATAACATTCAGTGGGTGCACTTGGAAGTTGGGACACACTTCAATACCTTTCCCCGATTTTCCCCGAAATCAATTCTCAAGAATTCATCAAAATTTGGAAAAAAACAACAATGAGCTCTGCACTCTATACTATTACAAACCACGTTTAGCAAACCTACTTGAATCACTTAAGCCAGGTATTCCTAGATACTTGATTGCTCAAGCCAGGTCTCTCTACACACCTGTAGACAAGCCAGGTGTAAACACACTTACTTCAAGCTAGGTATCGTGTATATACATACAATGTTATACATTTAAACCAGGTACTAGTATAGCGGACAGAACCAGGCCCAGATAAATATATCAATTGTACACATCTCAAATATACAAATAAAGCTATATAATCATAAATAAGTACACAGAATACAACTCAGGTGCTATAACACTCTGAGTAATTACCACTAATGAAAGTGTACCACACCTGTTGTACAATTCGGGTCTTTCTGGACCATTGTAAATACAGTTATCAATAATATACATTTCTAGACACAACCATATTTTAAGTAGCAGGACTATGAATACTGTTAATAAGATACAATGCGGCATAATGATTACACAAGATCCAGAGAAATTATTACTATGCAACAACACAATAAGATGTCTCCCTCCATATATTGGATCACTGGGTATACCGAGAGTATTCTGCTCTGGCATCCAATGCTATAATGCAGTTACTATTCAACAACACTTTAGTAATATGCTGCTTAATTACTCGTGGGGAACTGTGAATGAACTAGTTAAGCTTGGAATCTTAGCTGGTATTAATGTTCATAGGCGTAGGCTGCGGTAGGGTTGGTGAGCAGTGCCGGATTTAGGTGTTGTGGGCCTAGGGCTGTTATTTTTATTGGGCCTATTTTTATATCTTTTATTTTTCCAATGATAGTCCCTACTTTACATATTTAAGCAGAAACAATGAAATAACATATTTTCTTCCATAATTACTATTAATTATTTGCTATTAATATAAACCAGTTCTTCGGTCTAGGTCGCACCGTGTCCTTTTTTCGTTGGTGTTAGACTATAAAACACAATTAACGGACGCTTCGCGACCTTACCAACCTCAAGAAATCACTCATAATAAAATAAGTTAAGCCTGTGAATTGTTAATTACACGTATATTATTTTATTCAGATTAGTTTGTCACAATTTGGGAGTCAAGGCAATTCAAATTATCAATTAAAATGCTATTTAATACCAAGATTTTCCTCCAGACAATAAATTGTTGGATCAATATGTCATTTACAATGCAGAAGATATATGCGGGTAAATCGTTGAACATCTTTGATAGTAATATCATGCATAATTATGTGATTGACGTAGCAAAAATAAATCACCGATAGAAGTAATTGATGTAAGCCAAACTGGATTAATCAAAGTATGCAATCTCGGAAAAATGTAGGGGAAGACTAAATCTACAAAACACAATTTGAGCCATGAGGAAGCAGTTGGAGGTGCGTTTTTGATAATAACTGCGCAGATTAAAAGTGAAAATTGTTAAATTTTGAAGAGAAATACAATACAATATATATTATAATGTGACAAATTTGTGTCGTCTGAATCAAAATACTAGGGTCAATCCAAATTAGTTCCTACGTGAGGCAATAATCCCATAAATCGTACGTGTGCTTCATTTTATCCTGCCTTGTCATCTAAAATTGTGGCGATTCGGACAAAAACTAATTAGTTATTCCTAAATACACTAAACTTCCTATATCCGGGAACATTTAACGAAGGGTGCCCGTAACTGGGAATTTACCCGCATCTCAGAAAGTGTCTTGTCCATATTTTTATCATTAAACGTGATTATAGTAATAAGTACTTGTTTAGTTTGAGTATCATCAATAAGGGTGCCCGTTTGGAAGGTTGATGTTATGCGCTTTTAAGACTTCAGAATGCCGATATTTTGTTTGGAAGACGTTAAGACCAATTCATCGTTGTGAACGTCTAAAATTACCCTTGCATGCCAATTTGTATTTTCTAGAGCATATTGTCTTCCCTAACAATTCTAGACTAACACACACAAAAGCAGACAACAATTGTGCTTTTAATATATGGATAGATAACTTTTATTGCTAAAAATGTCACGAAGTACTTATGTACCTGGTGTTGCTAAAATTTTATTGAAACATCGGGTTTAGCTCATACAAACTATTCATTATATTTTGAAAATTTTTCGGCGGAAACTAGTTTCTACTCCCAAATCAATCCCATTTCCTGGCCAAGTTGACCTAAACTGGGCCTAAGAATGAAGTGGGCCTAGGGCTTTAGCCCGAGCAGCCCTATGGTAAATCCGCTACTGTTGGTGAGGCCATGGCCCTACCAATAATTTGTCAAGAGCCATCATCTATTAAGTATGATGCAAGTAGCATAAATGGCCCTACCAATCCTGAGTCTAGGCCCAATGGCCCTAACAATCCCCATCCCGAGTCTACGCCCCTGAATGTTAGTTACATTAATGCTGCTGACACAGACCCTTCTAAGTGGGTAATAACTGATGTGTATAATGCGGAAACATAAGGACTCTGTTCAAATGTTTCTATTAAAGAACCACGAATATTATGATGCTCACTTTCATCACCGAATATTATGTGAGACAGTGTTCTAAAGAAACTATTCCCATCACCTGTTACAGGAACAATCCTGAAATTAAACAGATCTCTTACATTTGTACGACATTTGTCGCATAAAATAATAATAACTAGTAGCTGAGAATCTACACCCGGTATAGTTAGTCGGTATTAAAGGTATTCTCTGTATATTAATATATTGTGCTAATGACTGCCTCATTGCAAACGTAAATGCATTAGCATTGTCATATGCAACTACAGGATGCAGCACATGAGTAGGGATGCATATGGTGCAGTCAGAAGCCGTTTCCAGTCGAAACGCGTTTCGACTGCTTTTCTAGTCGAAACGCGTTTCGACTAGTCCAAATGCGTTTGTAATCTTATTTATTTATCATGGGTATTTATTAAGTCAACTGTAAATAAATTAAATATCTAATTAGCTTAATTTAATGAGCAGAAATATATCTTGTAATATTTAATCTAATTCTAATAAATCACTCCACACCTCTGTATAATTTGAGAATTGAGATATTTTAATATAAAGCCCACCATACACGATGCAACAAATTTGCATGCAACTTTGTTGCATCGTGTATGTTAAATTTTCCATGCGACAAAGTTGCACCGTGTATGTTTATTGTTGCACGCAATATTGTTACATGCAACATGTTGCATGGAAATTGGACATGTTCAATTTACTTGCAACATTGTTGCACGAAAATATGGAATTCAGTATATTTTTTTCAGATTATTTTCGTTTGCATTTGTTCACATACTCAAAACAATTGAAAAATTCACATGTTCATGAGTCATAACTTTCTAGTGTACTTATTTAATTACTACTTACTTTCTCAATACCCTTAATCAAGCTACCTATGATGCGAGCACAAATGTATATATTATAATTTTGAGCACCGTTTTCAAAACACTGATCGTATTGCTGTATATTATTTTCCTAAAAGTACTACACATCTTAATTTATCCACGACCTGTTAACGACACTTTTTGTTTTTTGAATGAATCTAGAAAATATGGATTAGACACTTTGGGATTGCACATGTACTAACCATTGTAACTCTAAGGTTCGGGTAAATTCTAGTTATGGGCAGCTTCCGGATGACAGTGCCCGAATAAGGGAGGTTTGGATGTAGATATAAATATCCAGTTCTAACTAAGAATACCAAAATGGCTATAGCTTATTACTGGACAGACGATCCATCCTTACAAAGTTTATATAACTGGATGTGTTAACTAAAAAATTTCTTTCATCAATAGATGAAATGCACTTTGCGTTTCTCAATTTAGATCCAATCCTTAACCCATGAGATCTCAATTTGCGTTGATGGGTCAAATACAATTTCCTCCGCGAAGTATAATAATTTGGAATGCGGAAACGACAACGTTTGTTTATCCACAATAATGAATTGGAAAATAACAAATCCATTGGGATTACACGTATAGTACTGATTTAAAATAATATTTTTACAATGTGTAATAAAGTAATTTCCATGCAACAATGTTGCACGAAAATTGTGTTGCATGCAACATATTGCTTACAACATTGTTGCACCGTGTATGTTACCTTGTTGCATGCAACTTTATTGCGTGCAACAGTTGCATGCAACAATGTTGCATCGTGTATGGTGGGCTTAAATATAATGTAACTTGCTCTGAATCCAATCGTAACTGAACACAAATCTAAGAGCAGTATACTACAAAGCAGAAATGTTGACTTGTGAAAGACTGATATGATTGGACACAGTTGCTATTATTCATCTTATGATTGAAGTTAATGAAGCATAAATCGGTTCTGAAATAAACAACACAGCCCGCCTATATAACAATACAGTATCGGTCTTTCATAATAAACCCATTGCTTTGTTCAAGAAGAAGATTCGCTTGTTGGCATGTCACGCCGTAAAAGGTTCAATGTTCAATTCTATCTAAACAAAATGAACTCAATCTTCAGAAGAAAATTGAACTAATTAAGAATTATCAGCGTCAATTGGCAGAAAAATATAAAATTGGTAAAACCCAGGTAGCATCTATACTAAAGCGAAAAGCTGAATACTTGGCTGCTTTTGAGGAAAATAGGCAAGAGAACAGAAAGAGGCATTGCTATTCAAACGAATGCAATATTATAGACACTGCTATGTGGGATTGGTTTCAATGCGCTCTTTCAATGAATATACCGATCTCTGGACCAATGATTCAAGAAAAAGCATTATAATTTGCAACATCTCTAGGTATAAATTAATTTAAGGCATCTAATGGATGGCTTTGTCGGTTTAATCAGCGTCATAACTTGGCGTGTGGGAAAATGAGTGGAGAACGAGGATCAGTTGATGAGAACACTGTAATTAATGGGAAATAAAAATTACCTTCTACTCGAGCAAATGACCGTACTGGTGGGAAAGGCTCAAAAGATCGAGTAACTTGTTTGCTATGTGTAAATGCATTAGGAGAATTTGAGCGACCATTTATTATTGGCCACTCTTTAAATCCAAGATGCTTCAAGAATATTCCAACATACCATTTACCTGTGACCTATCGTGCTAACAAGAAAGCTTGGATGACTAGTCAGTTATATCACGAGTGGCTAAACGTATTTGACACAAGAATGCGTACACAGGATCGGCATATCTTATTATTCTTGGACAATGCTCCCTGCGATCCTCCAGTTGATTTCCTAAACAACAATAAATTGGTATTTTTAGCCGCAAATACTACGTCCGTTCTACAGACTACAGCCACTTGATCAGGGTATTATCTAGAACCTGAAGCTACACTGTAGGAAACTGCTTCTCCGGCGTGTGCTTAGTCACATTAACGACAACAATTCCGTAGAAACAATTGCTCGAAGCAATAACATCCTGGATGCTTGTCGATGGATAACAACTGCTCTCAAAGAAGTACGTCTCATTACTGTGCAAAAGTGTTTTTCAAGATGTGGGCCAAGATTCGACCAGAATAACGCAGTACATAATGATGAAGAAGATAAAGACATTGAAACAGTTGGTGAATTGCTCAAAATAGCCACGTACCGAATATCTGCGATAATATTTTTATAGATCCCCAGGTATATGCTTGAATTGATGAAGAAATTCCAATTACGGATAATTTAGAAGGAGATTGGGAATCACGCATTCTGGAGAATTTGACACGAAAGGAAAATGATGAGAATTTTAGCTCTGATGAAGAAGAAACAATCCAACCGCCAGAAATTGAGAAAGATTCATTGGGATGCTTTGTATTGAGTCCAAAATATCCAATATTTCTTAAAAGAGCAATCTATGACAGAGGAATATAATGTAATCGCTTATCTTGTAGACAAGATAAATCAAAAGGCTATTCAAGTATCACAGAAAATTGTAAACAATCTAAGTTGGATTCCTTTATGAAATAATTAAATTAATAATATTAAATATTTCATAATTAATAGGCTAGAAATTTTAATAAGTTTCACAAATACGAGCACCCCGAAATCACGGCCATATTTTTTGGTCCCATGGGTGGTCGTAATTCTGAGGTTCCACTGTAATTGTCAATAAATAAATGACATTTCTCAATTAGATTAAATATTACAAGATATATTTCTGCTCATTAAGCTAATTAGATATTTAATTTATTTACAGTTGACTTAATAAATACCCATGATAAATAAATAAGATTGGAAACTCATTTGGACTAGTCGAAACGCGTTTGGACTAGAAAAGCAGTTGAAAGAAACGCGTTTCGACTGGAAACGCGTTTGGACTGCAACATATACATCAGTGTTTCTCAACGTGGGCGATATCGCCCCCTAGGGGGCGATACGAGAGTCGAGGTGGGCGATAAAACGGCCAGGGGCGATTGGGGGGCGATAAAATGTTTAGGACTGATAGGGGGGCGATATTGTACTCGGTGGGGGACGGGATATTATTTATTTATGCACAAGCTGAGCGTGGACTCCGTATAAATTTATCCTGATAAAGGATCGCTATTTTGTGTGTGTGTGTTTATGTTATTTAATCAATCTATATTATGGAAATTTACTAGGTCATTATTTCTCCATCGCGATTTCTTGGAATGCACCACCGCCTTTTAAAAAGGCAAAGAAAAATCTCCAATACGACGTGAATTACTTAGAATTTGGATTTATACCCAGTCCTAATGATCCTACCAAACCGCAGTGTCTTATCTGCGGCAGCCTCTTTTCTAATGAAGCAATGAAACCGAGTAGACTGAAGGACCATCTTATGAGACTGCATCCCAGCAAACTGAACGCAGATTTCAAAAAATGAAAGCAGACACGGAAAAGCAGGGTGACATAAAAAATATCTTCGGTAAGAGAGACATACGCCTGGAAAATGGATTGACAGCTTCTTACAATATATCGCTAATGATCGCAAAAACTGGTATACCGCACACTATTGGAGAAAAACTTATATTGCCGTGTGTCAAGGAAGTAATAGAGACCGTCATGTGTCAAAGTTCCACTTCGGTATTGAGTACAGTTCCGCTCAGCAACGATACGGTACAGCGACGCATCGATGAGATGGGAGGTAACGTCGAGTCGCAGCTGGTTCAGATCTTGTCTAGAACAGATCATGCCATTCAGATTGATGAGTCCACGGTAAGAGACAACGAAGCATTACTGATGCGTTACGTACGGTTTGTGCATGAAAGGGAGACAACAGAAGAAATGTTATTCATTATATCATTGCCAGCAGTCACACAAGCCATATCGTTATTTGAGGCTGTCAAGGATTTCTACGAAGAGAAAGGTATACCAATGAAGAACATCCTCCAGTGCGCCACTGACGAAGCTCCCGCAATGGTTGGACGGCATCGCGGATTCATTGCCCTCATGAAACGCGAGATTACTGGTCTCATAGCGATTCATTGTGTTATCCACAGACAACATCTCGTGGCTAAACACGTCAGTGGTGAGCTGCATGATACTCTGTACTTCATAATCAAGTGCATCAACAGAATCAAAGCAAAGTCCTTGAATGATCGTCTTTTCCGCCTTTTATGCCAGGAGAACGACGAAGACTTCGAGCGGTTGTTGTTCCATACTGAGGTTCGTTGGCTATCTAAGGGAGATTGTCTGACAAGGTTTTACTTACTGTACGATACTGTTGTGGAGTTCTTCGAGAAGACGCTGAAAGATAAGGAGACGGCAGAGAAACTGATAACCCTGAAAAACGACGTGGCATATCTTTCCGATATATTCTTCATGCTGAATGAGTCTAACAAACAACTGCAGGGAAATAATATGACCATGGTAAAATGTAAGAACGTTATTACCTCATTTATTACCAAACTTGAACTATTCAAATCAAATGTAAGTCGCGGCGAACTCCGACAGTTTTCGAACCTGATACAAAATCAAGTCTCAACTGAAGAACTTGTGAGATACTCAGATCATCTTGAGAAGCTCAAGAAAGATATGACCGAACGTTTCGACGATGTTATCAATATGGAGATACCGGGCTGGATTATCCGTCCGTATTCGTGCGATCTCCAACAGGTACCGATTGAACTTCAGGAATCTCTGATTGATTTACATCGCGATGATGTAGTGAAGGCTTCTTTCCCTGAACAAGACTACAACATTTTGTGGTGCAATGTTGCTGATCAATACCCAGCTCTCTGGGAACGCGCGAAAACTCTGATTTTGTGTTTTCCAACGTCGTACCTCGTCGAAAAGGGTTTCTCAGCCGTTGTTGGACTTCTCTCAAAGAAGAGGAATATGCTGGAAATTACCAAGCGTGGTGACCTTCGGCTCTTATTAACCAAATTCAGTCCCAATCTGAAAAACATCGTTACTGGGCACCAGGCCCAGCCTTCACATTGAACTTGGTGTACATTAATAAAACTTATCTAGAATATGTCTGAGATATTTGGTATTTTTAGTAAATGAATCGGAGGGGGGCGATGGCAACTGGGGCGATACGCTAAGGGGGCGACCGACTGAAAAAGGTTGAGAAACACTGATATACATGACTAACAATTACATCCTTAATATCCTTGGTTGTATTATCAATTGGTATTTGGTCAATATCAATAATATCATGTTGACTAGTAGCATGTGATATAATTGGTTGATTATCCACATTACTACAGTCACTAACAACAGTTCCAAGAGAAATCAACAATGGCTTATGATCACTAAAGTAAGATTCATAAAAAGCACATGAACAGGTCAAGTTTTTAGTGAATACACAATCCAGCTGAGATCCATAGTTAGTAGAAACTCCAGACAAAGATTGCATCATCCCTTTATTTGCAAAATACTTTATCAAAGTATCTCTCTCAGGAGATCGCGCAAATAAATATATATTGAAGTCCCCAGTAACTATCAAGGGATCAGAGTTATCAATTTTACTTAGAACCTGATCAAGTTCCGAGTAAATCCTTCATTGCTTCATTGGGGATTGTGGTGATCGGTATATAGACAACCACGATAAGCTTATCGATTATCATGGGATCATAGAACTGGAGAATCAATATCTCGATCCTAGCGCCATTATGACAGCCTGAGTGTGCAACTAAAAACTTCTACAACGCTGGATTTTGGGAGTACTATATGTGTGTTCCAGAACCAGGAAGTCTAGCACTACTAACAATTCTACCAATGAGAGTATGACCAGGGATATTAAAGTTATCAGTGACTAAAGTCATTGTCTCCTGTAAGATTAACACTAGGGAATGACTATGAGTGGATTTACGGTCAAGTCTTCCCAGTGTTTGTTCAATGAACGAACATTGTGTACATAGATATCTGGACTAGTTAGTGGATAGACCACATAATAGTACAGTGTTCTCTTAACCGCTAAAGTTCTTAGTGGACAGGACCTTTTTCAGATAACTTATTAGTTAGTTTTAGATTACCTACTACAAACAGACCTGTCGATTTTCGACACCCGATAACCCCCAATTTTATTGCGTTTTTAGACATGACTTTTTAGCAGGGTTGTCAATCCAATCGAGCCATTTTTGGACAATCGGCAATCCAAATTTCGTCAATCGATTATTCGGATGACAATCCAAATTTGTCAATCGATTATTGGATGGCAATCCAATCGAAATCGACAATCCAAAATATCATCGAATATTTTCGATTGTTTCTTGGATTTTTTCGATTGTTACTCTTCAATATTTATATCAAAAACAGTAATGTTTCAAACTTCAAAAATATATTATGGAGTTTAATTGACGAGCAATTGAGCATTTTAGATTTTGGGATTATCTGGTGATTTAAAAAACAAACAATCGAAAAAAATCGGGAAAAATCGAAGCAATCCAATGGACAATCAAATCGATGAAAAATGCAGCAATCGGCGGGAGTATGACATTTGTGTACAGAGACATTTGTGTACATAGCTAGTGCGACGTTTGTGTACAACTAATGCGACGTTTGTGTACAAATAATATTCATAAATTAGCTTTAATTAAGAATAGTACATAAATAATCTGTCATAAGTAAATTCTTTCGCATCGTTTGTTGTCAATAATGGATTATTTGTCTATATCATGGAACTTATTTTTGGAGAACAAATGGATTCCTCTTCATGGAATTGCACTCGCGAAATCTCTTAATAACAGTTTTAACGTGGTATCAGAGCTCATAGATATACCAATAAAAGTGTTGATAGCCATTGTTTTTCCATTTCGAAATCCAGAGGATACTTTCAGACAAATGTCACTAGGACTAGATGATACGTTTGTTACTCTGGGAAAACCTAATTTGAAAGTTGCATACAAAGTAAAACTGATTACTCAAAGTTTAAAGGTGGCAGTGATGAATTGGGGAGATACTCAAGAATTTAGCGGACTCTTAACTTGGACAGGTACAAATGAAGATGCATCACTTTCATCAATAGTTCCGAAGTATTTGAGAAGCTTTCAGATTTCCACAATTATTGCCATGGTAGACAGCAACAGATGGAATCGCTAAACAGAGAGGCTACAGAGAACGCAATACAATTGCAAAGTGCATTAGCTGATATGGATGATGTACTCACGGCGCCCACGGATAGTTCTATCTTTTTATCTGAGATTGACCCACTACAAGAAGACACCAACTCAACATTAGACCATTCTAGCGAAGCAATTGGAGATCTATCTGCACATGCACAAGATCTAGATTTTAAATTGATAAAGTCATCCAGATCGCGGGATAAATTATCATATTGTGGCTATATCTACAATTTTCAGCGTTCACAAAGGCTAAACAACAATGGCGCTGTCAGCTGAAGAATTGCAAAGGCCGTATTCACACAACTGCGACAACTGTCATAAAACTAATAGGCCAACATTGCCATGGCGAAGAGATTGGTAAAGAAGAAGTTTTGGAATTTCGTGCAAGAGTAAAGAGAAGTGCCCTAGAATCGCATGATAACCCTCATCGCATTATTGCAGAAGCGTCAGGACAACTTTCTAACATTGCTAAAACACTTCTACCACGTGAAAAAAGTTTAAAAAAGATTTGTCAAAGAATTAGACCTGCGCCAACAAATCCTACCACTCTTTTTGATCTCCACTTTGATGAAAATATCCAAACTTTAGGTGGAAATAACTTTTTAGCCTATGATTCTGGACTAGGATTAGACAGAATTGTCATGTTTTCCACTGAAGAAAACAAGAAAATTATATCCTATTCTACAATATGGATGGCAGACGGAACATTTAAAGTTGTCCCTAGCCTATTCGTACAACTTTACACGGTCCATGCGCTAGTTGGAGGAACTTATCCTTTCAGAGATGGACATTTGCTTCCTTCTATTTACATATTACTGCCAGGAAAGAGCTCTTCCTATTATCGAAAAATGTGGCACATTATTCAACAGTTGTGTCCAGGTTCTAATCCACAATTTCTTTTAGTTGATTTCGAAAAAGCCGCAATCAACACATTTGCAGAAGTTTGGCCAAAAGGCAAACATTAAAGGTTGCTTCTTCCATCTATCACAATCCGTTTATCGAAAGGTCCAGGATCTAGGATTGAAAACAATCTATTCTAATAATACAGAATTCTCAATCAATGTTAGAATGTTACCAGCTTTGGCTTATCTACCTTCCCAATTTGTTTTAACAGCTTTTGAAATCCTAAAAAGTCAACTTCCGCCTGAAGCACTAGGTGTATATAATTACTTTCGAGATATTTATGTTGGAGAAATTGATTAATTTGGGGTTTACCATCCACCTTTATTTCCAATTGAAATGTGGAACAATTTTGATTTAATGGCTTACGGAATACCTACCACTACGAATTCAGTAGAAGCCTGGCACCGCGCCTTTTCGACAACCGTCGCATCACATCACCCTACCTTTTGGAAATTTTGTGATGCACTTAAGATTGAGCAATCTAGTGTAGAACTTAGGCAAGCTCAATATTATTCTGGAAAGCCCCCGACTAAATCCAGAACATCATTGGAAAAGGAATTCACGATGGTTAGCTTGGTAATGAATTACTACACTAGACCTATTCTCACCTACCTTAAAAGCATTGCTTTTAAGGTGTCTCTTTAGTAGCACTAGCAAATCTCGCAACTTTATCCGTAAATTTAGTAATTTTATGCGTAATTATATGCTTATAGTGTATTAATTATATTATAGAACAAGCTAATCATTAATTATATCTACCACCTTTATACACAGAGATAAATTGTACACAGATCTCGTATGTTTCCAATACATTCGTAATTGGAGAATTTGATCTAATTTGGTGTTTGAAAATTATTATAACAAGCACGCTTTGATTGCTTGGGCTGCGCGGCTGTGGACACCTTGCTTCCGCAAAAGACGCCCTTTGTGCGCCACATCTATTCAAATCATCTTAATCACACTAATTTACTCTATAAATCCGTTTAAACCAAACCGCAACATAATGTTGGATTTTGTTTATCTTTTTCTATACGTACATTAAAGTCATAATATTAACCATGCTTGTTAATAATATTCGCTTAATAGTCGTTGTAAGTCATTTAGAATCTCCTATTAATATGCAATATAGTTCCATGTCTCTCTACTACAATCCTATAGAAAAAAAAAAAAAAAAAATGTTGATATTTTCCTTATACATTTAAACTTGTTTCTATATAGGCTATTCCCCCAGTTCAAAATTCAATTCCGGACCAAATTTCATTGAGTTTTAATGTGTATGATAAAATTCTAGTACTTAATATTTTGAAACTTTTCGTAGTAATTACTACATGATAGATAGGCTAAGGACATATCTAAACAACTTAAATATCTGAACTTTTTACCTGTGCATTCAATAAATCTTCTCGTAAACGTTAAGCATTTATTATATTTACCAATAAATACCCCGGGATGATTTTGTAGTTGATTGTTTTGTTGTTTACCTATTTGGTGTAAATCACCCACTCTCTGCTTGTTACACAACTGATATCTCTTTATTGTAGTTGTGACTCATATATTAAAATTAAACTAGTCAACTTCCGTTATATCGAAGTCGAAGGGACCCAGTTAATTACTCCATATAACCGGACTTCGATATAACCGAGTTCGTTATAAAGGGAGTTTACTGTAACTTGCTCCCTAGACTATGAAGTTTCACAAATTAGCCTACAATATACGTACTCCAGTACTCGTATATAGTAAACCGGACAATAGAATAGCCCAAATAATGCACAAAACTAACGAGGTTTAAGGACTTCAAGAGGTACACAAACGTCTCATTAGTTGTACACAAACGTCGCATTAGTTGTACACAAACGTCGCACTAGTTGTACACAAGTGTCCTATGTACACAAATGTCTCTGTACACAAATGTCTCTGTACACAAATGTCTCCCTCCGGCAATCGGCAATCGAGAATCTTATCGATTGGATTGGATTGGCAACCCTGGAAGATTCTCATGAAAATATTTCTGAATAGTTCTACTAGTAAATAGATTTGTGTGTCATCCTCAGTTAAACAACAGTTAGCAAAATTGTTCAATGCTAATGCAAACTTCAAACCATATTTTTGTTTCATTATTTCCTTCTGTTCTATTCAGGGTTCTCGCCAGGATTTTTCGTTGTAAGGGTACATGTGAGTGAGAGAGCACTTAATGTCAGTGATTACCTTATTATAGGAAATTAACGCGTGATGAAATTAACGCGAATTTCTCCAAATCGCGTTAATTTCTTTCGCGTTAATTTCATGTAGCGTTAATTTCCATGACCTTAATTTCCTGCAAGTTAGCAAAATTAAACAATGGATGGACAACATCCGAGCTACATGTTTACATAATTTCAGATGTGCAAACAGTTTGAAAGGATATACCATGTCTATCAAGTAGATTGGAAGCCTATTTGGGCACAATAATCGGGGGCTGACTGAATAGTGGAATCTAGTGGAATCCAGTGGAATCTAGGGTGACTGAATGGTGGAATCTAGTGGAATCTAGTGGAATTACTAAATTTTAGTGGAATTGACTGAACGGTGGAATCGAGTGGATTTTCTAAAAACCGACTGAACAGTGGAATCGAGTGGAATCTTTGACTGAATAGTGGAATCGAGTGGAATTTGACTGAATAGTGGAATCGAGTGGAATTTGATTAAATTGTTAAACACCACGTATATGCTATAAGCTACATGTCCATCATATTACGTTAATATTCGCCCATGTAAAATTGTTTGCAACAATTAAACTAGTGTTGTGCATGAAGTGACACAATGTGATACTATATTATTATTCTGACTAATCACCTCTATTGAACTGCCCAATGAATACCAACTGGATTTGCTAAGGAATTGTTGATAAATAATGTTTATAGGATGTGTCTAAATAACATGGTAACAAAGCCTAACAAATAAATACTATTGAGTTACTGTTAGGCTTTGTTACCATGTTATTTAGACACATCTTATAAACATTATTTATCAACAATTCCTTAGCAACTCCAGTTGGTATTCATTGGGCAGTTCAATAGAGATGATTAGTAAGAATACTAATATAGTACATATTGTGCCACTTTTTGCACAACACTAGTTTAATCGTTGCAAACAATTTTACATGGGCGAAAATTAACGTAATATGATCACACGTAGCTTATAGCATATACCTAGTGTTTAACAATTTAATCAAATTCCACTCGATTCCACTCGATTCCACTATTCAGTCAAATTCCACTCGATTCCACTATTCAGTCAAAGATTCCACTCGATTCCACTGTTCAGTCGGTTTTTAGAAAATCCACTCGATTCCACCGTTCAGTCAATTCCACTAAAATTTAGTAATTTCACTAGATTCCACTGGATTCCACTAGATTCCACCATTCAGTCACCCTAGATTCCACTAGATTCCACTAGATTCCACTGGATTCCACTAGATTCCACTATTCAGTCAGCCCCCGTGTATTCAATCGGAGATTAATAATCCTGAAAATTTTTATAAAATTTATTCGCATTAATTTCATTTATTTGAAAATGTTCAGCTCCAATTCGCGATAATTTCATGGAACGTTAATTTCCTTCGCGTTAATTTCATGGCGCGTTAATTTCCTATAATAAGTTAAATGAAACCTTCTAATAATAATACAGTACACCCTCGCTAATCCGAACCCTCGCTAATCCAAACAGGAGAAACCAAAAATATTCTTCTAATAAATGTGGGAAAAATCGTAAATTGCAATGGAAGTATAAAAATAAGTCTCAGGCAAGTATTTTGAGGAGTACACTAGATGTTTAGTGCGGATTAACAAAGTTTGTACAAGTATGGTTCGGATTATCGAGATTCTCATTTATAGATGCCCATAGAAAATGCATTACTTCACTAATCTGTACAGAAGATTTTGGAATCGGAACACCTCTGTTCGGATTAGCGAGGGTGTACTGTATTGATTCAAAGGGTACATGCCCACTAACAACATGTGAATGAAGGGTACAATAGCTTTCAAGAAGGGCATGTACCTTTTGATAGAGGCCTAGCGAGAACCCTGGTTCTATTAATGAGAATTTTTCCCAAAGGTACGGACCAACCAGTCCGTCGTAAATATTGGCAATAGCTAGTATCCTTAATTAATCGGACGTGACTGATGGAAATCTCTAACACAGATGATGGAATGTTGAGGCGAAATTGAGTTTCAGTCCAAATTGAGTCATACTAATAGAAAATATTTAATTAATTATTATGCGTTGTTAAAAATCTTATATCCCAGATCCCATTAATTTGTCTCCCATTATTTGTTCACTTCCAAATGTGAATACTAGGTACACAAGTATGCTGACAGGGTTGGGGCCGATACTTTCAGATGATTACGATTACGATTACGATCTATATTTTTTAAACGATTATGATTACGATTACGATCACGATTACTATAAACTTGTAAATGATTACGATTATGAAAACAACCCAAAATGTATACTAAATGCGGTCTGGCAAAGTCTGATAAATTCGAATCTAAAAGTACTGACAACAAGGAAAAGTGTCAATTTCAATAAACTATCTGCATACTGTATATATTATGATGGAATTCAAATAAATGGGCTGTTATTGAATAAAAGCACTTTCGCAGGTGCAATCCTACGAATTGATAATATATATCCTTAATTTCAAACATAAATACGCTAATAAAATAGCATGATTACGATGCGATTACATCAAAATTGTGATAATTCTAGATATAAAGTATGCGAATAAAACGATTATGGGTCAATTTTTTGCTTCGTCACCCTCATGTGAGATTCCCAGAAGAGTCAAAGTGCTAAATTTAGGTCTATTACCGAGATTTACATGGAGACATACTACATACCCAGTTAAAAGGAAATTGCATGTATATAGGATAAGATATCCTTCAAATCCCTTCAAAAAAAACTTTTTAAGAATGGACCTCCCATGGTGACAAATGACGTAGGAATCTTCAAAAGGTTATTACAGTCAACTCCGCTTAATAGAGCCACCGGTTAATCGGGTCAAAATATCAAAGGATTTATGGGACAGAATTACAGTTTGGCTTACAATATTTTCGGTTAATCGGTTTCTCCGCTTAATCGGGTCAAAACAACCTGGTCCCGATGTGGCTCTATTAAGCGGAGTCGACTGTACATTAAAAGTATAGACTATAGTCCCAATTGTGTTGAAATTTTCAGCCAGCTAGTACTTATTGTATACTGTTCAAAAACACTCTAATCTCAATTTATGAAATGTTCAGAGAGGTTTAACAGGATTTTTTCTAGGGGGGCGCGCGGGGGGGCAATTGCCCCCCCCCCTCCAAGTTCTTTTGCCCCCCCTCCCGGTTTCTGCCCCTGTAGGATATTTCAGCATGCCCCCCTTATACTCATAATCTTTCAAATTGACCCCCCTTTTAAACAATCCTAGAAAAATCACTGCTTAATTTTTCAAAATGATTGCCGGAGGCCCTTTTGAAATTGTCGCTATAAAAAAGTTTGCCCAAATTTCGAGATCGGCATGGGAGCTTAAATCGCGAGATATTCCCTAAATATCAGAATCAGGCATAAAACTTAACTTGCCAGAGGTTGGTAACGGAATCTTAAATTTTGCCCCCACTATTAATATTACCATTAGAAGTACAAATTTTTTGATAAAAGTGTGAATTTGCACGCATTTTGTTCAGAATATAATAATTGTTTATCTTATTAGTTATTACCCATAGTCACTCGATATATTTTGGTGACAATACAGTGTAGAAGTAACCTGAAGTGATAAACTTGTATGTTTAATTGTACTTATAGAGTACTTGGCTAAAAGAATGTCTTTTTCGGTACTACAATTTAAATATTTTCTGAGAAAATGTCTATATATTTTGTTTTGACTTTCAGTGGCGGTTAACCGGTAACCGTAGTGTGAAGACAATCGTAATAACCGTGGCCTCAAATGGTTAACCAATCCCACCATTGATTAAATATTGTTTATACTAGGCTGGATTTGGATAACCGGCTGGTTAACCGCTTAACTGTTGCTATTAAATATCGGTTAGCGATTACAGATTTCGTTAACCAGTTAGCCGGTATGTTGATAATCGTAAAGTACACCCTCGCTAGTCCGAACAGGAGATCCAACGTATATTACATTGATTGAAGAATTGATTGAAGAAAGTGGACGGTTTCCAAATCTGATTTTTGGCATATAGGGGTAACTTTTGGCACCCGCCAACAAGTTGAGGTTTTCACTCAAAATTTGTCACATTGTCACATTTCAAAAAGCTTGAAAAATCACTTAATCGCACAAAATTCGTGCCCTCTTAAGAGATAAAAATCTGAAAATTTAATAAAACATGTACATTAATCCAGATTGCCAATATGCTTACTCATTATCGCATGATGACGTAATCACTAAATTTCACATTGTTAAATTTGACTATTTAGCAGGGTTGTTTGATTTAAATCAAGTGATTTAAATCATTGATTTAAATCAAAGAAGTCTGATTTAAATCAAAAAGTCGGACTTTTTTGATTTAAATCAAGACTTTTTTGATTTAAATCAGATTTTTATGTCTATTGTTTTTTGCGAAAAGAAAAGAAATACATTGATAATGAGTCAAATTACATTCATAATGAGTCACTAACAATGTAATTAATCTATTAGCCAAAGAATATACGCCAGTGTGATATAGATTGCAAAAAAAAACAATTAAAATCAAAATTCTGATTTAAATCAAAAAAATCGGATTTTTTTGATTTTTAAAAAAAAATCATGATTTTTATCAACCCTGCTATTTAGGCCTATTTACACTATATAATCAATGTTAGAAGTATATAAACCACACACCAACCGCGAAGCGTTTGGTGTGTGTGGTTCTTTCTGCCGCAAAGCGACCTAGAAAGCGAAGCGCGCTAGTAACTAATATATCTGGAATATAATTATTTTTAACAACCCATAATAATTGGACTGAAACTCAATTTTGCCTACGACATATCTAACCTTCGGATTAACATTTGGATATTTGAGACTCCCCTCTGCAATTCTCAAAATTTTGCCTACAGACCTGTGTAGGGACGTGTTACAATAAAGAATGTTGTAATAATAAGTTATCTGACTAAGAAGTGATACAAGTTTATCCTAGAAAGCCTACATATGGTAATTATAATAATAATTATTATTATTATACTATACGAACTGATAATTTCATCTTTTACAATTTTAGTTGAAAAATGTAATGTATACTGTACAGCACTTTTGGTTCTGTAATAATACATTAAATGTCCTAAGAAATTACAAAATATAAAGTAGACCCATTTATTCCTACAGGTCACGGCACTGAAACGAGGTATGCACACAAAATTATTTTTATGAGCCTCTGGTAGCATGGTAGGTAGCCCACCGATTTTCAAATATTCAAATAGCTATCAAAGGTTTTGCAATGGTCAGAACACGTGAATCAATTTCATCAATGAATTCGAATTCAACTAACTAAACCTAAAGATCAGACTAATACGTCCATTGTGAATATACTTTTTGACTTGTATTTTTCAATTTTTTCTGCATAACACTCAATCCATTCCTTCTTAATAGGAGTAACCAGTTTCATATAGGGCTTCGTAGTAGTGACTAAATTTGAAAATAATATAAACTCAGGATTCCTGAGAAAGCAGCATGAGGTTGGATGGATATAGAATATCCTGCCATAAGAAAGAGATAAATACTTTCCTTTTCCCTTATGTTCACATAGATTACGGAATAAAACAGAAAGTAAGCATTTCTGAATATCTTCTGGATTAGCGGTAGATCTTATCTCATGTTTAAGCCGCGAAGCAAATATTTCAGTAAACTGTTCTAATATATTTTTAAAAAGCTCCGCATTCTTCCAATGAAGAAAACGAACTTTCCCCCAAGCCTTATCAAAATTGGTATCTATCCAACCCTTCATTAAATTTAAGTAAAGAATATGGTCCCCAGCTTGCCAATTAAAAGATTCGAATATTCGAGAAGCATCATTTCTATTCTCCAAGGGAATATGAATAGGATCCTCTAATGAGAGAAAAGACACTATTAATAGAATTTCTTCCGAACAAACGTGCTCAATAGATTGTAAAATTAGTTTGGATAAAAATGGATCTAGAGGAAATTGTACCATTTCTATACCCAATTCATTAAGCCTATATAGACATTTGTGGTCATCTCCATCTTCTTTGGTAATACACTCTAAGGATAGCAAATTATTCAAACCTCTTTGAATAGATGTCAAATCAGGAGCTTCAAAATAATTGAAATTCTCTATATCATTTATTCCAATTGCAATCATTTCGAGTATGACACCAGTCAAGTCTGAATTGCAAATTTCTCGATTGCTTGATTCTTCCATTTCAGTCCATTCCATTTCCGTATACATACGATAGCAGATTCCTGCCTGATCTCTCCCAGCTCGACCTGCTCTCTGATTTGCCTGTTGTCTACTGATTTTACAAACTTGTAAGGATTCCAACCCTGATGTAGGGTCACACACTTTTCTTTTTACTCTTCCAGAATCAATCACATATTTTACGCCAGGAATTGTTAAGCTAGTTTCAGCGATGTTAGTTGAGAGAATAATATTGCGAACTTTGGGCCTGGGTAGAACGAGAGAGGCAAACTGTTTATTCCGAGGTAGATTAGCGTAAAGTACGCATACATTTAACTGAGGTGCAAATGGGTATTCTTTCGCCAATAGTTTCCGGATATTTTTCAGCTGATCAGCAGCAGTTTCTATCTCTTCCTCGCCAGTAAGGAATATTAGGATAGAGCCAAAACTAGAAGAATTTCCTTTATCTTCTTTATGGATTCTAATTGCTGTAACAATTGAAGCATGAATATAAGATGGTAGAGGATTTTCTGAATACAATATTTCTATATTGTGTTCTCTACCGCTAATATAAATAACCTTGCAACTATTAAAGAATTTGGAGAACTTAACAACGTTTATCGTAGCAGACATTATGATCAGCTTTAAAGGTTGGTTCATTTTCCTTCTCAATGAAATAGCGCTCTTCAGGAATGACATAAGCAGGTCGTAATAGATGGTACCTTCGTGAGCTTCGTCAAGAATGATAGCAGAGTATTTCTTAAGGAGGTTATCCAGGATTAGTTCCCTGAACAAAATTCCATCAGTCATGAAGCAGATTGTTGTTTCAATCGAAATCTGTCTGTCAAATCGCACATGGAATCCTACGTTTAAACCGACAGTACATTTAAAATCTTTCGCAACTTGTTCAGCAGCTTTAATTGCAGCAATTCTTCTAGGTTGTATACAACATATTTTTGGTATTAACTGCGGATTCTTTGACAAAATTTCGTTGATATATTGAGGAATTTGAGTTGTTTTACCACATCCAGTTTCTCCAACAATTATTAATGTATCATTACGCATTATTTCGATACAAATTTCCTCTTTGACAGTCGTAATAGGAAGATTCACTGGATTCATTAGGACAGTTATAAACCTGACCAAGCAAAAATACGTACTAATGTTAAAATAATGTTAAAATAATTTCACACAGTACATACATATAGTAAATACACAGTCACACAAAATATAAATACAACATATTACTTGAACTGCAAAATATGCTACGTTGATACTGTTGAGTTTCAGAGTGACTCTTGGTTCACTCCGATTTTTACTTAGCAATATTATCCTCATAATCATAATGCCATAATATTTGTCCTTAAATTATTTATTGTCTACATTAGATACCTAGGTAATAAATCCAATTCATACAATCAGCTCCAGGTAAATACCTACATAATGGACATTCTTAGATTGTCTTATATATGATATAAACTAACACTCCTCGGAACTAACGAATATCCGAGGCATTACATATCAAGGAATATTCGTTTGCAACTAAGGGAATAATTAAGATTTTGAAACGAATCAATATTCTAAATGAAAAACAATGGGCGCGGCGTTAATAAAATCTGATCATTAATGACACTATTATGCTAACATCAATATTTTTCAATCAACAGTAACAGGAGACGAAATGATTCATTAAACTACTGAAATTAATTATTAACTTAATCATAGACCCAAATTAATAAAAATATTAACTTTTAATCTTACAGCTGGGTTGTAAATAAATAATTTATTTTTCTCAAATCAAATCAAATCAAATCATTTTAGATTTCAAATGTTTTCAAATAAAATCAATCAAATCACGTGAGATTTCAAATGATTTCAAATCAAATAATATCAAATATTTAAAATTTCAAAAAAATTCAAATCAAATTAAATCAAAAAATCAAAAATTGGGTAAATTGCAGCTGTGCAGATAGCATGTCCCTTGGAGCCACTATCTTTTGGAAGTTACTGATTGGGTAAAAAGGAAATGATTCCAAAGGAAAATGATTGCGGCAAAGCCGAAATTTGTGAATTTTTTCTCATTAAATGAACGCGTCAAGGTGTTTAGCTAGAATAATCTATCAAGTTGTTACCGGATAAAGGAAGGAATTATAAATTTGAAGTTTGTTTCTATCTCAAACCATCTTGAGTTTATTGCCTCTCATTAATTATGTAAATATAATAAATTATATAAATAGTTAATTATTTTAGCAATGTTATCCACGGTGAGTTGAGTTAAGTCAACAAATTCCTTATATTATATTATTTAATTTATTTTATCCATTGATAGTAATACTACATTTAAATAGAAGCCGAGTCGAATTCACAAGTTGAAACAATAGAATTAGATTTAACAGTTTTACTGAATCTGAAGTGTGAGGAAATACAGGAAATTGGCACCCCAATTATGGCACAAACCTAGGCCAAATTGAACTTTTGTGATTTGCCAAAAGGTGTAGAATTTAATTCTCCATCCAAATATGTAAATTTAAACAAGCACACTATTTATTATTTCATGTTATGTCCCATAATTAGATTAAATATGTGCTAAAATTATTTGATCAAAATTAGTAAACACAGGTGCAAATTAGACGGTCACTCCGCACCTGAATGCCAAGTTTCACCCCTCAATGTATACAAGTGAGGCCAGCGCACCTGCTACGGAGAAATAAAATCCAAAATTGCAGCCTGTGCCGACGCATGTTCCTTTGGTGGCACTATTGTTCGATGGTGGTTAATTGATAGTGCCTCCAAAGGAACATGCTGTCGGCACAGGCTGCAATTTTGGATTTTTTCTCCCAGTCATCAACGCCTCAAGGTGTCAAAAACCATTTGTTAATTGGTCCGAGTCACAAGGAACGGTAAATAAATTTGAAGTTTGGTTCTATCATAAACCATCTTGAGTTTAATGCCATTCATTCATTATGTATTGATAATAAATTATAATATTAGTTATTTATTTTAGCAATGTTATCCACGATGAGCGAGTTAAGATAAAAAATTCCTTATATTATATTAAAGTATTTAATCCATTGTATATTAATATAGTAGATGTCGGATATAAGCACACCGGTTATAAGAACATATCGGATATAAGCACACTATGTTGGAAAACGATTGCCATATACCCTGTATAATTTATGTCGGTTATAAGAACATGCCGGTTATAAGCACCTTATTAAGTGCAGTTCCCGACGATGTGCTTATAACCGGCATCCACTGTACTACAATTAAATAGAAGCCAGCTGGAATTTATAAGTTAAATCAATATAATTATTAAAAGTTGAAACAATGGAATTAGATTTCACAGTTTTTCTGAAATTGAAGTGTGAGTAAACAAAGAAATTTCAACCCCCATTTATGGCAGAAATTAAACCCTTTATTCAAAGTTTTCTTCTCCCATCAGACGCAGAATTTTATGGTGAATCCAAATGTGAAATAAAATTTTGTGGTTTAGTAAAACATACTTTTAGTTATGGACCAGACAAATTTTGAAAGGTGTTAAAGATGTGTGTAAAATTAGTTAATCAAAAATCCAGACCCCAGGTGCACATCTGTAACCCATAAGACACCTGTCCTGAAAATTTCAGTTCTTAGTTAATAAAACTCTTTTCTGTGGAGAGGATACGGAAGAAAAATATCTAACCAAAGGCAGTAAGATTAGAACTGGGCAACTATACTATAGTATAACCGGCACAGTAATAATAACTAACCAAGGCAGTAAGATTAGAACTGGGCCACTATACTATAGTATAGTCGGCACAGTAAAAATCTAAAATTATAGCTGTGCCGACAGCATGTCCTTTGGAGGCACTAAATTACAGTCCTACTAACTTGATCAAGTAGTCAGGTCGCTTAACATCGATTTTGGGACACGCTGGACAAAGCACCAAATTTTTTATAAGTAATCTTTATGACCCCAGCATCAAATTTTCCCGCGGCCCCACTACGAACGGATACATTTTTGTCTTGGAATTTTAAAATTTCGGCTCTCTACTAAATCGCCGGTATTACCCGAACGGCAACTTTCCAAAATCAACTCTGGTCTACTTTTAAATACTACTAGATTCGTTGTCCACATGAAATTTCCCGTCGTTGAAGGGGTCACTTGCCGATAGTTTATCCCTAGCAACGCAATAATGTCCCAGGAATGTGACAACATTCCTTTTTCAAAATTTGTCTTAAACCTATCGAGTGGTCCCTTGTTCGACTCTCATCAGCTATCTGAGTCTAGTTATAAACATAGTGACACTCTAAATCGTTATTTGATGCTGTTTACGACAATTTCCTTAGTTATCATTACAGTATATTCTCTCTAATAGTCCACCAGTGGGTAAAAAGACCCAGGTGGACTATTAGAGAACATGGACCATTAAAGAATTTAGCCTTAAGTTTAACATACTTAATACTTTAACATACTTAATACTTAACGATGAGATTAAACTATTTAGTTGTAACCGTTCACTTAAACCAATTACTAACTGAGCTCTGCTAAAGTTTTCTAGAGTACGTACTAACCGATTTAAAATACAAGTATATTTATGAGAATGCTTATATAGAGCTGAGCTTTGTAGAGTTCAGATTTTTTCCCATACTAAAAGCCCAGGCTTACTTTTTAAAGGTCAATTTCAAAGCTTGGGAAAAACTGATCTTTCTCAGTGCCTGAATACACATACTGAAAAACTGAACTCTACTAGAGCTGAGCTCTATATAAGTAATTTCTATATTTATTTACTTGGGAATAGAAATTGGTACGTCTTATCAGAGGTACGTCATATCTGAGTACGTATTAACCGAATCATTTATAGTGGATCAGATAGGAGGAAAAATCGGCTAATAGAGTACTTAGTATCCGAAAGTACGTCTTAAGTTTTAACCCTACTTCTTGCAGCTGCAGGAACAGTCAATTTTATATAGATGATTTCGTGAGTGTGTAATTTGTCGGGACCTACTAGCAATATTTCTAAAAACTCTTAAGTTTACCATAAGATTTTAGTGCTTAAGTCCAGTATATCTATATTATTAAATCTCGATTGTCGTGTGTGTGTGTGTGTGTGTGTGTGTGTTTGTGTGTTTGTTTGTCCGGAATCACACTCCGGATTGTATTAAAGTGATGGGGGAATAGAAACCGAATTTATATACGAGATAGAAACTAACTTCCAAATGTTTTAAAAGGTAAACAAATGTTATAATAGGAAAACAAGTATGCTGATTTCGAATTTCGCATTTACAAAATTCTAATATGAATATTTGTCGTTGTTTACAAAAATAGGTAAACAAATTAATGAAAATTCAAAATAAAACTAGAAGTTTGCTTTCAACAGTTACTATAGGTAAAAGTATACTGAACTTGAATTTCGCATATATAATTCTAATGTGAATATTTGTTGTTGTTGTTTACAAAATAAGTAAACTAATTAATAACTTTCAATGGATATTATAATATTATAGGTAAACAAGTTGCTGAACACGAATTTCACGTTTATAAATTTATAATATGAATATTTATTGTTGCTGTTTACAAAAATAGGTAAACAAATTAATTAAAATTCAAAATCAACTTATAAGTTAGCTTCCAACGGGTATTATTGGTAAACAAGTTAAAACTATGGAAAATGGTAGAAAAGTTTGTTATAACATCCACTACCATTTTGCATTGTAGCAAGGATGATGAGTAAGGGAGCATAGCGGCCGTTAACTTGAGGTGTGTAGCACCGATCAGTCGCACAGCGACGAGACCGAAGGGCTCGTCACCATTATGTGATAAGTTCCCTGACTGTTTCTAGCTACACTCAGTTCTCTCTAACGTCCACTTCTCTATTTGCCCACCTTAATTACTTTCGATGTTATTTAAGCTAGCGTCCAGTGCCGTCCACATGGGCCCCCTAACTACAGATGGACTAGTAAAGACCAGATTTTATTTCGTATTACTTACGTACAGTTCATACTCCCTAATAGTTTATATTGACTCTATACAGGGGCGTAGCTAGAGTTTTTGAACTGGGGTCGCACAATCGGCGCACAACATTAACTGATGGCGCATTTCTTAAATTATTTTACATACTATATTTTACATCCCGGGGCTCGTTCTTTTAGGCTCTGATGGATTTATCACTTCATATTATTTCACAGTGTAATAATGGTTATTCTTTGATTGCAAACATTGTTCCACATATCACAAAATTTATTAGAGCTCACACCAAAAGGAAATAGATACAATAATTATGAAATTAGATCACTTATATTTAATACCTTAAATGAAACCTGCAAAGTTTCCAATATATTTATGGTTACAAGTTCAAATTGTAAATGTGTCATACAGTCAGCTCCATTATAACGAAGTGCTCGGGACCTTAGTTTCATTTCGTTAGAAGCGGAGTTTGTTATAACCGGAGTTCGATCTAAAAAGAGATCATTACAAGTTTAATTTCGTTGTAACCGGAGTTTATTTTAAACGGATTCGTTATACCTGAAGTTCGTTATAAGCAGAATTCGTTATAACCGGAGTTCGTTATAGCCGGATTAAATTCAATAGCTTAGAGGCTATATGGGATTTAAATGACTTCATTATAAGTGGAATTTAGTTATATCCATTTCGTTTTAACCGAAGTTTTATTAATGTAATAGGATAAAAGGATTTCCGGACCATAGGATGACTTCGTTATAAGCAGGTACTTCGTTATATCCGACTTGGTTATAACGGGAGTTGACTGTATATATTATATACGTATATATCAGAAACATATATATTGAATCTATTGATCTATCCCAATTCCAAGTGGGGGCGCCTAAGGGGCGCATGGGAACAAAGTGGGGGCGCATTGGCGCCCGCAGGCGCCCTCCTGGCTACGCCCTTGACTCTATACATCCTCGATTATACTTGCTTGTACTAATATACTTTAACTATACCGTATCATAGCATATTATGTATACTATTTGATGTTACTTAAGGCTAAATTCTTTAATGGTCCATGTTCTATAATAGTCCACCTGGGTCTTTTTACCCACTGGTGGACTATTAGAGAGAATATACTTTAATGAGATGAGAACTAAGGAAATTGTCGTAAACAGCATCAAATAACGATTTAGAGTGTCACTATGTTTATAACTAGACTCAGATAGCTGATGGGAGTCGAACAAGGGATCACTCGATAGGTTTAAGACAAATTTTGAGAAAGGAATGTTGTCACATTCCTGGGACATTATTGCGTTGCTAGGGATAAACTATCGGCAAGTGACCCCTTCAACGACGGGAAATTTCATGTGGACAACGAATCTAGTAGTATTTAAAAGTAGACCAGAGTTGATTTTGGAAAGTTGCCGTTCGGGTAATACCGGCGATTTAGTAGAGAGCCGAAATTTTAAAAGTCCAAGACAAAAATGTATCCGTTCGTAGTGGGGCCGCGGGAAAATTTGATGCCGGGGTCATAAAGATTACGTATAAAAAAATTGGTGCTTTTGTCCAGCGTGTCCCGAAATCGATGTTAAGCGACCTGACTAAAGAGATATAGAGGTACAGTAGAATACAGTACAAAATATATCGAATAAATAATTTTGGTTGTGGGACAATTATCATTCTTCATTTTGGAACTATAACTATAACTATCCCATTTGTTTGTTAACATTTAGGTAATACAGTAGAACTTCGTTAATAGGAACACCAGGGGATCTTCGAAATATGTTCGCCTTATCCTGAATTCGTATTAACCAATATCATTTGCATTGAAAAGGCTTTGAAGGAGACTGGAATAGTGTTCGTATTAACTTTGTTCGTACTAACAAGGTTCTCTACTGCAAATATTATCTTATAGGATTTGACTGGCAATAAATTTCAGCTACATATAATATATTCAGTCAATAAATAACACAGTTTGTGACTAATCAGGGGGGGGGGTCAATGTTAAGAATACTAACCCATAGGTGACTTCATGGAAAAATATATTTTTTGGGCATACCCACCCACCCCCCCTCACGAAGTACCAAGTACCAGGGACTTCTTTAATATAGGGACTGTAAACTTCGTTTTACGGTAAAATTAGCGTAGGCCTAAAACAGTATTGTTACTTATTGATATCCCGTAATCCGCTAATGCTAGACACAGGAAATGTATTATTGTCGTATAGGAAGTCATATTTTGGGAGTCCAACGGTAATATTGGTTTATCGAAAATATTTGTGGAATGTAAGTTATGCGATTTTCACACCCTTCCATATATGGTAATATTGTTAAAATCTCGAGATTACTTAACTTTATACATATGAAATGTATCATTTTCGTACAGGAATTCATATTTTGGGAGTCTAACGGTCATATTGGTTTATCGAAAATATTTGTGGAATGTAAGTTATGCGATTCTCACACCTTTCCATATATGGTAATATTGTTAAAATCTCGAGATTAGTTAGTTTTATACATATTAAATATATTATTGGCGAATGGGAAATGGGAATTCATATTTAGGGACTCAGTAGATCACATTGATTTACCTAAGGCGTTCCCCTTAGCCTATATTATTATTTTGGCACTCTCCACAGGAGGATTGCCCCGACCCTGTTTTGTAGTTTAGCTAATACTTACATATCAGATATCTGTCATTATGTTATTTATTAAAAAACAACAAGGCTGGATTCGGTTAACCGGTTACCGTTGCTGACATCGGTTAACGATTAGAGATTTTATTAACCAGTTAGCCGGTCTGTTGAATAACAGTAGAGTTATTGGGAAATTAATGTATAAAGTATTAAATCTTTTTGAATTTTATCAGAATATGTAGTCCTAAATCCATTTCTCATCACCATTTAATACATTTTATTGGACAACATTGATTTAAATATAGATTTGAAAGAAACTTATCAAGATTTTTTAATAATGTAAGAATTAGCAAAACTACAAAACAGGGTCGGGGCAATCCTCCAGTAGAGAATGCCAAAATAATAATATAGGCTAAGGGGAACGCCTTAGGTAAATCAATGTGATCTACTGAGTCCCTAAATATGAATTCCCATTTCCCATTCGCCAATAATATATTTAATATGTATAAAACTAACTAATCTCGAGATTTTAACAATATTACCATATATGGAAAGGTGTGAGAATCGCATAACTTACATTCCACAAATATTTTCGATAAACCAATATTACCGTTGGACTCCCAAAATATGACTTCCTATACGACAATAATACATTTCCTATGTCTAGCATTAGCGGATTACGGGATATCAATAAGTAACAATACTGTTTTAGGCCTACGCTAATTTTACCGTAAAACGAAGTTTACAGTCCCTATATTAGAGAAGTCCCTGCAAGTACTTAACGAATTTATTGCTTTTGGACCCCTACACCCATTCAGTATTTGCCATAAGTGACACTCTGGAGTTGTCACCTGTGTCAGATTAGCATGGATAGATACAAAGTTAATTACATCTGGTCCCCGAAGTCCTCCTATGAGCATTTTTACCCAAAACACACTTTTTAATTTTTTTACAATTTTAATTAGTCAGCAATTCTCTCACCTTTAGGTGTGATAAGATTTAAAAAAATTACCCTTAGTGTAAATTCTTGATAATTTGCTGCAAAATTTCGCAATAATATTGATTCGTTCGCTCCATGAAGTACCAGGTACTTCATGGATGTACCTTTCAAAATGGGACCCACCACCTGGCTATGGGTCAAGTATCTTCCGATTGACCCCCCCCCTGGACTAATAGGGTGTATTGTTACACTTAATTGATTTATTGGATAATTCAATCCACCCACAAGTGTTATTTAGCTAGCTCATTACGAATGCCGAGTCAGATCTGAAACTAAAAGAGTTGCAATTATTGCTTTTTTCTGAAGGGAAATATGACTTGCCTAAATTGGAAGTTTATCGATTGACCGATAATGTAAATTCTTGCAGGTAATTTGGCTGTTCTTTTAAGAGCAATTTTTCGAACGATTCAATAGAATCGGGCAGACAATTTTGGCGCTCAGTAAAGAAATTACGTAATTAACAAACGTATTTACAGTAGAACCTAGCTAATACGAACACGGTTTATACGAAATTCCGGTTAGTACCAACACTATTTTAGTCTTCTTTAAAACTTTCAATACAAATGACATTGGGTAATACGAATTCGGATAAGGCGAACACGTTTTGACGGTCCCCTGGTGTTCCTACTAACGAGGTTCCACTGTATTTGTTCTATAAATAGAATGGCTAGCAGAATTAGCACAGATTCATCTTCAGAAGAAAAACAAGTCGAACTAACAACAAAATTATTCCTTTGGGATTTCAACCAATGTGACCCAAAGAAATGTACCGGAAAGAAACTGGTACGCTTGAAATTATGCCGGCAAATCCCGGTGTCAAAGAAGATCCCTGGCTTAGTACTATCCCCATTAGCGACTCACACTCTCTCTCCGGCTGGCTAAGGGGTCATAGACTCATAGACTGCTCATGGGCTAAAGTAGATTATCTTCCGACACATAAACTGAAATCAGGGGAAACAAGATTACTCCCGTATTTAGGTACACACACGTTTGTATTTCTATCTACTATTTTAAATAAGGTATAACTACAAGCAGTATTTTTTTAAGCTAAATTAGAGGCCCAAATGGCCCTCTAATTTTTCTCCATGGACCTCTAATTTTTAACTCTTCATCTCAAATTTTATTTCGAAGACGTGGAATTCGAGACATTCCTTTTGTAAACATTTTTTAATAATATAGTTCTGTGTTTATAGTTCTTCTGCAAGTATAGCATGTGAGATGTGAAATGTAGTAAATTCATTACCACCTCAGCAGTAAAATTAATAGATTTACATTTTGGAGGTGGGCCTCTAATTGTTGGAAGGGGCCTCTAATTGTTGGAAGGGCCCTCTAAGCAAATCTTAAAAAAAAAAAACACTGAATACAAGATTTTTAGCCCCTACACGGCCTATAGCAACTAATTATCCAATACAGTAGAACCTCGTTAGTACGAACACGGTAAGTAAGAATTTCCGGATTCTACTGTACTTCGTTTTTATGACGAATCCCGTATTTAGGTATACACATGTTTGTATTCATATCTGTTTAATAAGTTAGCTTGCAATAGACTTCTTCATTATTTTTCTATTTTTGACAATGTTTGGGTATATACAGTGTAACTTGTTGTTTATTTGTTTGTTGTTGGTTTGTTTGTTTGTTTATTTGTTTGTCAAACAAATGATACCCGTTAATACAATTCCGGATAAGGAGTATACATTTTGAAGGCCCTTGGTGTTCGTACTAACGAGGTTCTATATTCTACTGTATTCATAGTACGCAAGTATTTTTTAATGAACAACGGGGGATCGAAATTTTTAAACTTTCCATATTAATTAATTGAGCAAAACAGAAAGAAAAATAGCAGCAATTATGCAGAAAATATTTGGAGTCCAAATTTGTTGTTTTCAGAAACACAAACGAGTTTGTTGTTGTTGATTGTTATGCCAGTAAGGCGGTAAAACATTCCAGCTTCATGTCCTTGTCTCCCTAAGCCTAAGGTGTGTAGTAGGTCTCCTTCGGAGAGAATACCTTGATATTGTGTGCATAGAGGTCGCTAATGACGATGTTATTGAGTTTGTCCAAACAGAAGAAGTATGCTCCTTCAACTTGCATTATTATTCCTCCTCTGGTAACTATGGAGCGGGACTTCTCTCTTGATAGTGTAAACACGTGGATACAGGGATTGTCTAAATGGCTTAACACAAATATTTCCTTGCTTGTGAATTTAAGGTTAAATTACGGCAGATTCATGCAAAAAAACACATAAATTTCGTTTTGAAGTTAGGTGTTTGATTTTCACATATATGATAGAAGACACTATAGCTATATCGAAACTGAAAACGAAATCTGACTATCTTTTATAAATTTTATTTTATGGGGCATGCAGTTTTATTGTAATACAAAAGTCCCATAGGGGGATTTCTTCAGACTCAACCAGGTAAGTGTGTGGTTTGCAAGATCATTATTATCCAAAGACATATTTTGTGTGATCTAACAGAGAGATCATCGTTATGGGCGGTTGGTGGGCGGTTTAGAATTTTGATAAAATGTACATTAAAAATATTGCGACCTTTTGGAACCAAAAAATGGACAAAAAGGTCATCTTTTTATGAGAAATTTGAGAAAATGTTTGAAAAAAATAATTCCAAGTCATAATTCAAAAATGTAAACCGTCTACCAACTCCGTACGCTTATAATCTTTAAATATTGATTCTGATAACAAACATTGATGGCCGCATTGCCAAATTACCGCATAATATCGACCAACACTTTTGGAAATCGTTAGCAAAATTTTGAAACCGACAAAAAATAAAAAGTATAATAGATAGGGACATTTTCTTTTTGGTTTATTGCTTTGTATCGTATAGGTATCTATTTCTCTCAATTACAGATTAATACAAGAATTTTCATTCACGTGGGGTAATTTAACCTTAACATCAACAGGTTCTGTCACTGTCATTGTTTGATGTCGTAGCGAGCTTTGGAAAGCTAGATCTGTAGATAGTATTTGGATTCTGTTATTGCTTGCATCTGGCACGTAGAGGCGTTGATTGGGAGAAGGGCGAGTTGTTTCGGATAATTGAACTCTGCATTTCCAGATCCTTGCTTCCCTACTCGCTTTACCATTTTGAGATCTGGCAGCTTGTATAGGAAGATTTCGTGTTGGAATGGGTCCGTGACATAAATGCTGTCCTGATGGATTAATATGCCCCATGGCCATTTCAGGTCCGAATTCGTTCAGATAGTCTCCTGTCTCTGAGAATATTTGGATCCTTTTGTTTCCAATTTCCGTCACATAAATGTGTCCAGATTCAGTATCGATTGAGACACCCCTTGGGCCTTTAAACTCTCCAGGAGCTTTTCCTTCTTTCCAATGGACTGTTGGAATGTGGCATAGTTTGGTATCGCTGGCACAGGAGGGATGGGAGGAGTCCCGAGTTGTACAATCTCTCCCAGACGGGAGATACGTTCCTCTAGGTCCCGTGTGTCGCAGAGGTAGCTCACTTCTTGAGGTGCTGCTGCAACTTGCAATTCTGCCATTTTCGCTTCCAATTCTGTGAGCATTTTCCCCTGAAAGGAATGTAGGAAATTGTGAGTCATTTGACCTTCCGAAAAAGCGCGGATTTCTGTTATTTGTTGTTCGATTGGTTGACGCGCCACTCGATTGGTACTGGTTTCCTCTCGTCTACCAGCTTTTCTTACATATATAAAAAACAAATTTATATATGTAAGAAAAGCTGGTCTAAAATAGACGGTCTACATCAGGGTTCCGCAAACTTTCATTTATATCAGGCCACATAATCTTAACAAAATTTCCTCAGGCCGCAAACAATATCGATAATTTTTCGAAATTTGTAACAAAACTATTATGTTGTTGTAAACTTGTAATACTAGAACTATACTAATTTCTAAGAAAAAAGTGCATAAAGGACTCTAGTCAAAAGGTAATACAGTTAGAAATGTCTCTCAGGCCATACATGATACAAATTTCCATTGGGCTATCAGGCCATACATAAGGTTATTTCAGGCCGCATGCGGCCTGAAAAACATAGTTTGCAGAACCCTGGTCTACATATAAGTTATTTCTTTATTTAATGTATAACAGTTTAACGGTGTATTTAGTTGCTGCAAACCCGGTTAAGTACGGACGGGCCTGTGAGCTGTCCTGCGTGGAGGCGCTGGCGGCCGGACTGATAATTCTAGGATTGAGGGGGAGGGAGAGATCATGCTTAACAAATTCAAATGGGGACATTCTTTCCTGTTTCTCAATAGAGACATATTGAACAGGTACAGTGAATAGGTATATTGAACACTGATACAGTCAACTCCCGTTATAACTAAGTTGGATATAACGAAGTACCTGCTTATAACGAAGTCGTTCAATGGTCCGGAAATCCTTCTATCTTATTATCCATACTATTAAAACACAAACCTGTATGTGTAAATATTTGTTTGTATGTTCCGAGTTGATTGAAGAAAGTGGACGGTTTCCAAATGTGATTTTTGGCATAAAGGGGTAACCTTTGGCACCCGCCAACAAGTTGAGCTTTCCACTAAAAATTTCTCTCACCTCGACAAGTTATGACGTCATTGTCACATTTCGAGAACCCTGAAAATTCACTTAATCGCACATAATTCGCGCCCTCTAAGAGATAAAAAAATATGAAAATTTAATAGAACATGGACATTAATGATGCGGACACGTTGGTCATATCAGATTACCGATATGCTTACTCATTATCGCATGATGACGCAATCACAAAAATTTCACATTGTTAATTTGTCTATTTTAGGCCTATTTACGCTTTATAATCAATGTTAGAAGTGTATAACCACAAACAGTGGCGGCTTTAGAGGGGGCGCAGGGAGCGGAAATGCGCCCCCTGGTCAAAATCCTGCGCCCCTGTAGGGGGCGGAGGATATTGCAAGATTTGGGGGCGCAATAGTTATGTGAAAATTTGTGATCTCACTTCTATGTATTTTGGATTAGAAAAAACTTTGTTAATGTATCACAAATAATAGTCTAAAGTTTCCTTTCTAATATATACTTTTTTAGTGTGCTTCTTCTGGTAAAAACGTTATAATAGAGTCCTACTATAGTTTTGTACTATTATAAGTGCACACTATTAATAACAAATAATAACAACAAATACTATTAAATCATATAATCAACTTAAGTTTTATAAATCATGTAATAGAATAAACTATCGCATTTTTTATTTGCCTCATTTTTAATGGCAATCCCATAGCTCCCAAGTGACCTGCATTTGAGCATCGAAACGTGACCCCCATTTGAGCATCGACACGTGACCCCCTTTGGAAGACTAAGCTCTCTTGTAACACCCAAATAGTTATCTTTTTTCTTTTTCCATTTCAATTACCTTATTATAGGAAATTAACGCGCCATGTAATTAACGCTCCATGAAATTAACGCGAATTGGAGCTGAACATTTTCAAATACATGAAATTAACGCGAATAAATTTTATAAAAAAATTTCAGGATCATTATCTCCAGATTTAATACTATTATTGTGCCTAAATAGGCTTCCAATCTACTTGATAGACATGGTATATTCTTTTGAATCTAGTTGCATATCTGAAAATGTGTAGCTCGGAAGTTTGTCCATCCATTGTACAATTTTGCTAAATAGCAGGAAATTAAGGTCATGGAAATTAACGCGATTTGGAGAAATTCGCGTTAATTTCCTATAATAAGGTATACTCATTCAGTAAATAATTAGCTATACTTGTCTTTTTCTGTAGATACTAAAATAAATTACATAGATTCGAAGGGGTGTGGACTCGTTTTGGATACTTATGTTAGTTTCTATATGAAAAAGACAATTTTTACTACCCATTTACTGAATAAGAGTAACTAAAATGGACAAAAGGGAACTACTTAGGTGTTTTAAGCGTGCTTAGTCTTAATTAAAACTGATCTGATTTTAGAGAATTGTGCTCCAGAAAATTAGTTTTCCAATGCGGGTTTTTCGAGGACCTTCGCGGGTCAGCGGGTTTCGATGCTCAAATGCGGTCACTTGGGAGCTATGCAACCGCAAAGCGGTTGGTGTGTGGTTGTGTTCTGCCGCGAAGCGAACTAGCAAGCGAAGCGCGCTAGTTAACATAAAACTCGAAACGAAACCAGCCGTAATCTTCATGAAGGGTCTAGCTAAAGAAGCGATGTTGAAGTTCAAAGAGAATATATTGCCACACAAAGTCCGAAGGGCATTTCATTTTGGATTTCACATAGTACTTCCAAATCAAAGCAACAGAAGGCGATTTCAATATTATCTAATAATTATTTCTAACTCAGTTTTGCCAAATAAAACTGGCTGTGGTAAATCGGCAGTTTAGCTAGCTCCTAGTAATCTAGTTGTGCAATTATCTTTAGTATAGTTAATGTGAAAAGGAAGTATTTTTTCAAAGAAAAATAATAAATATAAGCAAATACATACCTGGAAGCTGTTAACAAATGGGTTCAACTTGAGAACACATCTTTCACCATGCTACAAATATGTACGTATATTGGAATTAGTTTTCCATTTGAGATATAACATATTCTTTAATTAACTGGCTATTGTCCTGCCGAAAATATGTGGTTAATCATCCCAAACAGAATTTGAATTAGCACAGCTTGTTGTTAAAAGTTCAGGGAAAAAGTATGTGGCTTTAGTTTCCCCATGCCCATGGAATAGTGGGGCGCCCACTTCACATTCTTATTGTCCTCGTAGTGGTTGGTTACGTGAGTATAATATATATTGCTAAAAAACACAGGGCTTTTCACGAGTCACGTGATTGACTCGAAGACTCGCGAGTCACCACGAGTCATCGAGTCAGGATTCGCGAATTATCGATGTGTACCTATGGTAAGAATAAGCATTGGAAATTGAGTCTATACCTGTATATTCTTTTACTAATCTTATCAGAATTCGAAAAACCAATGAATTTCAAAATATATCATCTGATTGACTTAATGGCTCGCGAGTCAACACGAGTCATTGATTCAGACTCGGTGACTCGATTCGCTGAATTTTGTCAACAGTCAGATGGCTCGGTGACTCGGAAATCTCCCAGTTAGTCTCGGTAATACCGAGAGCAGTTAAAATATTACAGCACAATATGATCAATGTATCCATTAAAAAATTGAAGATAACACAATGTCAAAGCTAAATTTTCAAGAAAAAAAATCTGCAACATCTTCTATTTCCCTGTTCTTGGCTTCTTTGTAAGTCCATTTCTCTTCAGTGAGTTGAGGGTCATCTTTCCAGGATTCATTATAAACACGTTCTCCACATTTAAGACATTTCTTTCTGTCATCAAATGGAGGCGACTTGATGTAGTGATCTAGACAGCTGTAGTGGTAGAGATGTGAACAGCATAGGACCCTAACCGGGAATAGAGGGTCCGCTGGGTCCATAGGCGTGGCAGGGTCAGACGGCAGGGACGGTTGGTTACAAATGGGACACTTGTCAGAAACACAATTCTTGAAGCATTTATTAATCAAAAATTCAGCTACAGGTCTTAGGGAAGGGGTGGGTTGGAAATTAATAACTTTGTCATTTCTCGTTTTCAAGAGAGGAGCCTCGACACATTTTCTAGCGAGCTCGGTTGCTTGTCCATTGAATATCTTGCATAAGTTTGCTGGAATGTTTGAATCTCTGACTATCATCGAGACAGGTTCAATGGGATAAGAATCAGGAATAGACAGCTTAGCTTCGAGAAAGTAGCTGCCTCTCTTAACTCTAATGAGTATAATTCCAGCTCTGAGGCGCTGTCTCACGCTGTCAGTCTCCGGGTCTATCAGGTGTGTCTTTATAAAGCTCAGCTCTTCAGCACAAGCCGAGAGAGGATTCTCATTCAGAAACTTTTGTACGAAATAGCATACTTTGTGAATATGGACTTGGCCGATATAACGGTTGGCTTCTTCCTCGCATTTTGAAAGCAGACCCTTCAGAAGAGAAGGACAGATCGTCTTACTCTTGAGTTCAATCAGAACTGGGGATATGGGGTAGTCCAGAGCGGGGAACTGCAACATAAGTGTTATTTGCTTGAATTCAGTACAGTGTACGTAAACCTGCACCATACTTCGGTTACAAGTGATAATAGAGAAACCTTCTTGCAGAGGGAGACGCTTCGTAAGTTCATTCAACTCCTGTCGTATAATAGACTCAATGTGAGATGCGGAGTCTTTGTATACAGGTACTTCAGTATCGGAAGATAATGAGGCACCTCCACCTAGCTTATCAGCCATCTGCTATAACAAAAGTTTATACGTATAATAAGGAAAATACAGTAATGATAGCACAGTGGGCAAAAAATGATACGTAGTTTTAACACGGGTATAGGTAATTTGGTAGAAGAAATTTGTCAAAAATTAAGGTCCCTTTAATGAAACTTTAGGTTAACTTGTGAATTTGCGAGCTGGCTTCTATTTATTGTAATATATTACTATACAATAGATTAAAGCAAATAAAATAAAATAAGTAATTTGTTGACTTAACTCACTAACGTGGATAACATTGTAAAAATAATTAACTATTTATATAATTTATTATCTTTACTTAATTAATTAATGCATTAAGTTCAAGATGGGTAAGATAGAAACAAACTTCAAATTTATCAATCGTTCCTTTGTCCCGTAACAACTTGTTAAATAAGTCTAAACACCATGAGACCATCATGACATTGCGAAAAAAATCCAAAATTGCAGACTGTGTCGACAGCATGTTCCATTGGAGGCACTATCAATAGACCACCAACAAAATATAGTGCCACCAAAGGAACATGCGTCGGCACAGGCTGCAATTTTGGATTTTTTGTTTACTACCTTCACTTCTTAGAATCCATAATTTCAACTTGCACTTCAAGCCGGATGCAGTGGCGGCTTTAGCTCTTTCGGAGCCCCAGGCAAAAAGTATCTTGGCGCCCCCCGTTTTTCGCCCCCTAAATCATGGCACCCCACGCGGTTGCTTGTCTTGCGTTGCCTAAAGCCGGCCCTGGCCGGATGTTTGGTTATTATTGTTTTTCAAAAGTAGTTGTCTACTATTTACTAAGTTCAGGCTTCATCAATTACTCAGTTATTTTGTTTTCATCAACATTTTCTTTTTTGAATGGTGTCTACAAACAATGCTATTTATGGCGTTTCTTATGTGGTTTTACAAATTATTATATTGAACAATACGTTATATAAATAGTTGTACTGATGACTTATTACTGTGCCGGCCCTCACGGAAATTTTGGTCCCCTTGGAAAATTGGTCCGGGGGACCAAAATTTTCATGGAAATTTGGTCCTTCTGTGGAAAATTGGTCGCTCTGAGGTTTGTGTTTATTTGGTTACCGAATTTACTTGAATTTTAGCCTAGGCAATTTTTCGCCATATTGGGACCAAAAGATTTATGAATAAGCCTGTCACTGTAAAATTGGGCCCCGAAAAAATTCATTCGAGACCAAAATTCCATGGAAAACTGGTCCTAAGACCATTTTCCATGGAATTTTGGTCCCCCGGACCAATTTTTGGGGTAAAATTCGTCCCCCGGACCAAAATCCATGGAATATCGGTCGCATGGTGGGACCAAAAATTTCAAGCTAGGACTACTTTTCCATGGAATATTGGTCCACCGGACCAATTTTACACGAAAAAATTGGTGATTTAATACTGGGCGACTATACTAAAAGTATAGTCGGCACAGTAATAACTAACCAAAGCACTAAGATTAGAACTCGGCCACTATACTATAGTATAGTCGGCACAGTAATAAAGGCAGGAAGATTAGAACTGGCCCACTATACTATAGTTAGTCGGCAAAGTAAAACCATTCTATCAAGTAAAGGTATTATCTAAAAATATTCGAACAAGTGAAGGTGGTATCTAAAATTATTCTAACAAGTGAAGGTGGTATCTAAATTATTCCAACAAATGAATTTAGTATCTAAAATTAGACTAACAAATGAATTTAGTATCTAAAATTATACTGTACCAGAGTGGACCATGGGTCAACATTGGTGACCCATGACCCATCAAGTGACCCATTGACCCATCACACAATTGTAAATATCCATATACTACTATACTGTAACCAGACCTGGGGCTGATTACTTGTGAGTGATTACGATTACGATTACGATTACGATTACAGGAAATGTTGTAATCGTAATCAGCCCCAAGCCTGACTGTAACATTAACAGAATAAAAGAATAACAGTATCAATTATCTCAACAAACCTACTTGATGCAATGTCGATTATGTTTAGTATTTCAATGCACATCAATGTTATTATAATATTTATGATGATGTGTGATTCGTATTTTAACGCGAGAATACATTGAAATTCCAAATGGGTCATGGGTCATGGGTCACAGAGCCGTGACCCATGAACCATCGACCCATGGTCCACTCTGCACTGTACTACGTACGATGCGGGCTTTGAGAGAGAGAGATCCATCGCTAAGGTCGTATTTAAAATACGGTATACAACTTTTGATAACTTAACGAATAATGTATTATTCTACTAATGACAAGAATATATATAAAAATATAGAAAACTAGAATAAATAAAAACATATGATAGTAGCTCAATACAATACTTCAACGATATGTACATTGAACACAGCTCTTAATTATTGGCAGCAATTTGCTGCAAGTTTATGAAAACGCAAGCTGGACAACCAATCTTGAATTTAGTCTCGCTAGTGTAATGTTGAAGGATACGCTGACTCGGCTGTTTGCCAATACTAGGAAGGTTCTGTTCTAGGAGAGTGTTGAATTTAGGCAAAACAGTCTTATCAAACTCATGGCCTGAATAGTAGTGTCCACAAGAGAAGAGAATCATCTCATCTTCCTCGGAAGAAGCATAGAATGTCTGAACTTTATTGTTCTCTAATTGAAAGGATTCACCACCCTCCACATCCTTAGTTAGATTATGAATCACATGTGCCCATATAGTCTCCTCGTTAATAGAGAGGGTCTTTGCTATGTAATCGCTTGAGTGCAGCACAAGACTGGGATCTGGATGCCCGTTCGCTATGTTTTGTAAAGTAAGTTGAGTAACCTGAGCACAGAAAGGTAGGCTGAGAGGTGGAATATTGCCATCTTCAATAATTTCTTTAATGAACAAATAAATAGGGTAAGTTAGGCCCTCAATTCGAGATGCAAACACATCTTCCAATCGTTCGAAAGGTAAGGAATTATTTAAGAATAAATGATGAGCAGACTTGATCAGGAGCAGAGCCTGGTTCAAGAAAGTAGGTCGGATAGAATGAGCCCCTTGATTACGATTGAGAAGGTTATCTAGGTGCACATACAACACCTCAATGACTTTATTTAGAAGATTTTTGCTGTCACATGTCTGTACAAGATGTCTAAATCGGAACTCAAGGGCTCTGGGTATATCACTCTTCATCTCCATTAGTACTGATGTAGCTCGTTGATTGTCCATACTGTGACATAGTCTGCCTATTCGAGCTGCGGAGTAGAAAGTGTAGAGCTCTCTCAGAGCGGACTCCAGAGCCTCAATCCCATAAGATAAGGATCCCAGACAGGAAAAATCAGGGAAATCAGAAATATTTAAGCCTCCATCACGATGAGGTTCAGCGAGAATGGAGACGTCCCATTCAGGGTGTAAGTCGTGAATAAGTGCTGGTAGGTTGGAACATTCAGACGGAGTTTGGTCAGATCCCTCTTGATAAGCTAGAGAACAGTCCGGACTGGGTTGGGGAACAGACTTAGCTGAGTAAGGACAGATGTTGCCCCACACAAAGCACCTATCCTTAGAGTCTATAGCAGCACTCATGTTCATATGAGCACTTATAGATATGAAGCGAACTCCAGTCAGGTTTATGGGGAGTATTTTGGGTTCTGTCTGATATAAATAAGTCCCGATTCCACATTGTCCGAATTTGTTTGAGCCCCATGATAAGATAAACCCATTTTTAGTCAAGAGCAAACAGTGATTCATTCCAATTACTACATCTCTAAGTTGATCTCCGACTTCTAATTCTAAATCCAGAGTTGTAAGTAACTGCGTATCTGCTTCATAAGACTCTATCTGTGAATTAGCCTCACTAATAACATCATGCTGGTTTCCAATGCGATTTCCCCATATCCAAAGCTGTGTAGTGTTCCTACCACAAGCAATACAAGTATGAGCTCCAGATGCTATCGCTTTTACACTATACTCATCCAGTACTTTTACTCTCACTGGCTCACTAGATTCGTCTACACCCTGTACTCCAAGTTGTCCATAGGAATTGTTCCCCATCGCATATACTGCGCCACCGGAAGCTAGCAGTACAGAGTGCATAGAACCACCACACACCTGTATTATTGGTGTAGATATCGGGAGAATTAAAGGAACTGTTTGGTATGGGTCCTTTGTACCGTTTCCTAACTGCCCATGACAGTTATCACCGAATACAAAGACTCTATTGAAAATATCAATTACCAGCGAGTGATTTTCTCCACACGCTACGGCTATTATTTGATTGCTGGACAATGAGTCGATAACACTGGGTAACTGTCTTCTGTTCCTGTCTCCGAGGCCTAATTGACCACAACTATTATCTCCCCACGAGTACAAGCCATAAGAAGTGCGGACAATTGAATGGTCCATGCCACAGGCTATATTCAATACCTTGATATGCAAGAAGGACAAGAGAGGAACAGTAAGAGGATGCATGTCTTCGGCTATAAAGGAACTTGGGCTGAGAACATGATCTTTCGAAGTTGTCCACATGAACACCTGACTGTGTAGGATAAAACCAGCGTGACTACTGCCGCAAGATACTTCCGTACCAGAATGCTTATCAGCCTCATTTGCTGGAATAAAGTTGGATAATAGTTTACTGATATTCTGAATATAAAGTTCGTCATGAAGAAATGATGATGAGGAGCTCTAGAGAAATTAGATAAAATAAGTCCTATTAATTTCCACGATTAATAATTGTATATTGGTATTTTTTAATGCTAAAAAAATATGTGAATAAAAATAGCTTCGCCAATTTAGATTATATTAATTTTTTTGAATAAGTTGCAATAAGTACACATATCCAGACATCTTGTATACACTATATCTCATATTCACTATATCTCAGAATAAAGTTGAACTATAAATAATAGTTCAACCAAATTTTTACTACTGTTCCTAAGCTATTTTTCAGAAACTAGGCACTTTATGAGATCGTGTAAAATAAACAACTTGTTTTTCATCGAGTAATGTATATTCGATATTATGTATAATTATTGAATTAATCACACTAGAAATTTCCACTCAATGTAATAATAAATAATGTACGTTCATCCACGATAGACACATTGTATAGCAGAAGTGTAAAATTCACATCGAAGTATCAAGGTAAGAGTGTATCTATTTTGCTATAAATTGTAGAAAATGGCATTGCAGAGAGCCTAATATTTAAAAATTTACTGGGGAGCATGCCCCGGAATTGACTATTAGACCCTAGGCCTAGAGCTTAGTTGTTTAATACGTCTTTTATTGGATAAGTATAACGTATAATAAGTATAAATCCAATAAAAGACGTATTAAACAACTAAGCCGAGACTCGAGAGTAATAATATTGGGACTTTAGCATCACAAAGCAATGTCCAACATTCAAATTGGTATTAAAATTGTTATAGTATTATATGAGCTTATGGATTTTAATGCATCCAGATGGAGGGTAAAATTGGCACAGACGGGAATAATAAAATGTAATTTGTTTTCTTTCCTAAATTGGATTTTTCTGAATGTAATATTCAATAAATTACATCTGAAATACTAGCGATAGACAAATAAATAAATACATAAATACATTTGACATCCACTATTACGAACCCTCAGGGGAATCAAAATCTGTTTTTAATAAATGCTATGATGTTGTAGGCTTAAACTAACATAATTACAGAGAACTGGACAAATATACAAACATTACATTGTTAATAAACATTTTCAATGTGTCTTTCTTTGTTCACACAAAATAGTTCGAAAATCTGAAAAGTTCTACCTAAGGAGCTTTAAATTTTCAGGGGAAACAGAAAATCGTGCGAGATAGGGAATGTTCGAGAAAGCGAACATAGTTCCTATACAAATCCTAATAGTAAAACGAGTAAAGAACACAATCGTTCGAAACAAACGTGCAAACTTCAATTATGAAATTATTTATGTTACCTGAATAAGTATTCTCTTTTGATTGAGCCATAATAGTGACTCAATGAATAATTCAAAATAAGACTGAGGATGAACTTCTCTCTGTGACTCAGTATTATTAGCAAGATCAAACTCCAACCGTGTGTGTACAGGAGTGTATATACTGTTATCAGAAACAGAACTCCCAGTCCACCCCATCGTAAATTGATTGAGAGAGTCCATTGAAGCAGAGTGCTGCAGTCCTCTACCAGGCATAAGTCTTGAATTTTGGCTGTGTTGAAATAAATGTTTTATGAAGTCCTGACTGGGATCAAAAATAACACATAATAAAAGCAGATCAGGGATTGAGAAAAGATGCATTCTACTTCTAATCGTAGACATGAGAGAAGGTTCGGAATATTTCAGCAGGAGATTAAGAATAGAGAATAATTGTATATGTTCCAGAAATGATCCATGACACAATGTGGCAAGCAAGTCTGCAAATCTAGAGGTATAAATGAGTAAAAACTAAATAATCAAAATATATGTAAGTACAGATCTCAGTTAGTACGTATTATCCAAGTGTACGTACTTAGTCGTACCATGGCCTACTTAATATACGGCCGTGTATGTCACCGAGAAGGCCAAAAAAATAGAAGGCCAGTTTATAAATTTCATTATAGGATAAACTATGCCTCCTATTGTTGTTAATTGGGTTGTATATGGGGTAATCAACCATTGCGAGTCTAATGGAACCACTTTTGAGAATCTCAGATTTGTGGTTAAGCTGTTTAGGCGCCATTTCATGATGACGGTAACAATTTTTGGTAAAATGGGAAAAAATTCAAATATCTTAAATTTCATTTTCTTCCTAGGTTTCTAATAATTTTAAAATAGGAATACTAAATAGGGATATATTTCATACCCCAAAGAGTACTAAATCACAAAATGGCGACATTCTAAAAATTTTTAAAAATTATAAAGGAACCACATGCTAAATTACAAGTAGTATTCGAGTTACAACTTACTATTTTCGTCCATAAAACGTATATAATTGCTGGTTTATACATATTCATACACATTATATATTTGGAAATGTATACTAAGTAGTATATTAGCAAATTATCTTCATTTTCTCTTAGTTCTTTAGACTCGAATTGTATATTTTGTATATTTGTTGTGTCATCATTAAATGGCGCCTAAACAGCTTAACCACAAATCTGAGATTCTCAAAAGTGGTTCCATTGGACTCGCAATGGTTGATTACCCCATATACAACCCAAATAATAACAATATGAGGCATAGTTTATCCTATAATGAAATTTATAAACTGGCCTCCTATTTTTTTGGCCTTCTCGGTGACATACACGGCCGTATATTAAGTAGGCCATGGTCGTACATGGCCTACTTAATATACGGCTATATATGTCGCCGAGAAGGCCATAAAACAAAGAGGCCAGTTTCTAATTTTCAAAATGGAGAATTGATCTTTATTCGAATAATTAGCAATGATAGAGCTGAAAAGTGTATTATAACTATATAGGAATATGGTATCCAGGTATGCATAGCACCCTCCAGAATTGTGATATGTCATCATCTGATGACGTTATGGTTATTTTGGTTTCGAATTATCTTGTTTTTAATTTTTGAGATAGTGAGTCATTACATAATAATGAATTAAGTGTTAATTATCTCATTATCTCAAAAACTATTGAAGTTAGGCATATAAAATGTATTATCGATGAATAGGAAGTTATCTATTTTGGACAGATCAGTACCAGTCTAGTTTAGATAACATTCATAGTTTTTGAGTTATGGCACATTTTAGGAAATATACATTTTCCATGGCAACCGAGGAATGTGTCAACATTCCATTTATAATTTCGATATATTTTATTCTACTACTTCTGGGTAGACCCATGTTCCAATTTTAAACATTTATAACGCGTTTAACTATGTTAAAAGTATGCTAGAAAAACAAGATAATTCGCAACCAAAATAACCATAACGTCATCAGATGATGACATATCACAATTCTGGAGGGTGCTATGCATACCTGGATACCATATTCCTATATAGTTATAATACACTTTTCAGCTCTATCATTGCTAATTATTCGAATAAAGATCAATTCTCCATTTTGAAAATTAGAAACTGGCCTCTTTGTTTTATGGCCTTCTCGGCGACATATATAGCCGTATATTAAGTAGGCCATGGGTCGTACTATACTACTAACCGAGTTGAAACTACATAGAGATACATATAAATTGACAAACTTTGTTTATACAAGTTAGTACGTACTAAGACGAAGTACGTACTATACTAGATAGTACGTACTAACCGAGTTCTACTGTACTATAATTACTATTATATGGATGCGATGCAGTTTTCGATCCTAAAATACCCAATTATACTAGAGGAAGAAACTTGAGCAAACAGATCACACTCGATTTTTAAATAATTGATTCCTGATTATACTCCAACAAAAATTGTTTCATTATTAATGGAGAAGTCCGGAATAGATTAGCCAATTAAAGTTTTAATGGCAATTAATTTCGGTGAAAATGTTCTCAAATTAAACTATTAAATAGACAATTAAATATAAACAAGGATATTGTTATTTTTTGGGTTGATTGCATTCAAGTGACAGAGGTATGTAAGAATGCATTTGTATATGAGATAGAGATTAACTTACCAATCACAAATAATCTAATATATTAAATCGCAATGTTTTTTTTGCCCAGAATATATTGAGGAACTGGTAAGAGCTACAGAATTGAAAATTGGAACAAGTTTAAATATCTAAGAAAATTACCCGCTAACATTCAAATACAGTCGACCCCACAGTCTCCACGGCACCGGTTTATAAATTTATCCGCTTAATCGGGTCAAAGCAACCTGGTCTCTAGATGACTCTATTAAGCGGAATCGACTGTAGTTTAAATTGATTTTGTGTCTCTATCAGTTGTTAAGTGTGCATTCTAGAATGCCTAACTCAAACTATAATTAAATTGATCGAGAGTAAACTCATCCATCAAATCAGTTATTTGTATTATGTCTGTCTAGCCATACATTTCTCACAGGAATTATAGGTCCACGGGTTTCTCAAATTTCCTTATTTATTATAATTTTATATATTTGAAGTTGGTGTATCACACACGGGCAAGCTCTATTATAAAGAAACTGACTGTGTTCAAATTAATATTAATAAATACAGTAGAGCCTCTGAACAACGGACACCTTGGGACCGGAACCGTTGTCCGTTATTTAGAGGTTGTCCGCTATTTAGAGGTTGCTTTTCTATTAGACATATGCTAAATAAATAAATCCGTGCCACGAGGGTTGTCCGTTATTTAGAGGTTGTCCGCTATTTGGAGTGTCCGTTATGGGAGGCTCCACTGTAATCAACAACACCGGATGTCACTGCACTCGATTAGTAATTTCGCGATTAATTTATTTTGTCCGTATAATAAACTTAAGCTGGGGTCGCCAGGATATAGATAGAGTTGTGTTTGCGATATAGCACTTGGGAATTTGCTTGCTAATAGGCGAACTTACTATAAGAGGTAGAAAATATTATACATTAAACCCTCGCTTGGGGCTTGAACAGTGTTGCTTCCTAATAGCAATTGTTCTGATTGAAGTTTGGCAGTCTTGGGACTGCCACATTGCATTTAGAACAATTGCTATTAGGAATCAACACTGTAGACGGTTTAGGGGGTCCATAGTTAAAAAACGTTTGAATTACCTGCTCTAGAGCAGGTTCTAGCTTCCTATAACAAAGGGGCGGGTGATTTTCTTATATATTTTAAGTTATCATAATTTAGCGAGCAGTTTGCCATGTTTATTTTTCTAAAATAATCAAATTATTAATATATTGAGCAATCTACTCTTTGACGGGCGATCGCCCACCTCGCTGCCCCTTGATCCACAACTGCTCTCCTCTACGACATGAAGTGTACGTCATACCTATATGCTGTATGTAAATACATCTGGCATATAATTTGAAAAGAAAAAGGCTTTAAATACAAACAAGGGCAGGGTCCGAGTGAAAGTTGTAAGGACGCGCGTAGCGCGGACCAGCAGCTTATAAGTAAATAAATGTTATGAATAATAATTTACAAGTTTGCAATATTGATAATTATCGTGTTGTTGTTTACAAAATAGTTAAACAAATTAATAATATTCTAAACAATAAGTGTCCTCGATAAGAATTTAATGTTTATTAAGTAATTTACAAAAAGCTATTGAAATCATTTTGTATTAAGTCTCCATTTACTAAACGGTGAAATTGAATTAACAAAGCGCTGCAGTACGAAGTGCTATGAATGAGCCTACCACCTGCTGGAAGACATGTTGTATTGTGACCAAGTGTGGCAAGATTAAAAGTTGCAGAGGTGAACTAAACGTAAGAAAGAAAATATGCACTCTGCATATACGGTGACTGTGGGCAAACAGGTGATGTGACCACCACAGAGTTGCACGAGGACTGCCCGCGGATGCGGGCCGAGTTTAATTATCAGCCCGTGGGCCTTGCGGGCCGATAATCTTTGTTGCGGGCCGTTGGCCCGCAACACCCCACAATAGGCCCGCACAATACGTTATACTGAACAATGGTAAGGACAGTCAAGTAGTTCAATGACCAATTAACTCAACATCTTGTTAAACTTTAGCAATTTACCCCAATTTACTGTAATTACTATTTTCAGCTCATAATCCTTGTTATGTGTTTGTTGTTTGTTCGTCTAAACTTTAGAATGAAATCATTATTATATAAAACCAGGGCCATGCCTTGATTGCATGCATTGGAGTCAGGGTTGCCGTGGGAAGGGAATTTTCATTCCCATTCCCATCCCATTCCCACAGGATTTCTGTGGGAATTCCCATAGGATTTCCCACATGTGGGATTTCTATAGGATTTCCCACATGTGGGAATTCCCACAGGATTCCCACATGTGGGAAATCCCATAGCATTTACAATTTTACACAGGAGTCCTACGTATGGGAATTCGCCTATATAGTGTTCATGAATCATTATGGTTTGTCTACAACCAAAATGTACACTATGCTTTATTGATAATATGATCTATATGAATGTGTGGAAATTCTATTGATAATCCTATGGGAATTCCCATAGGATTCCCATAGGTTTCCCACAGGATTCCCACATGTGGGAATTCCCATAGGCTAAAAAAATTTCCCATTCCCATCCCATATGGGAATCCTGTGGGAATTCCCACAGGATTCCCATACCCACGGCAACCCTGAAATTTGGAGTATATTGCGCTTTCCGAGCATTTATGTACAATGTACTTCGTTATGTAAATTTAAGGGCACAAGGTACTTGATTATTTGCGGGCCGGTTGCGGGTTGCGGGGCGGGCCGCGGGTCAGTTTAACCTAAATGGCGGGTCGCGGGGCGGGCTGCGGTTACAAAAGTTCGGTCCGCGTGCAACTCTGGACCACCATTACTATATAAAAAAACAAATTTGAACAAAGGCAAATCAGTGAATTCTAATTCAGTATTACTGTGTAATCAAACTGTATGGCCGAGCCAAACACAATATTCAACCACAAGATCTCATGTAATTACAATTTGAAAGTACATGGTTATATGCGACGCCGGAATTTGACCTATATCGAAGTAGGAATTTAACCTACATTAGGATTATAGGAATTTGTCCTACACATTTTTTATGTAGGAATATGACCTATATAAGGAGTAGGAATATGACCTACATATATTCCAATGTAGGAATATGACGTACATAAGTATATTGCCATGTCGGAATATGATCTACATAGGAGTATGAATATGACTTACATATTCCAATGTAGGAATATTACCTACATAAGTATATTTCGATGTAAGAATATGGGCTACATAATGAGTAGGAATATGACCCACGTGGGAATTTGATCTAGGTATTGAGTGACCTTTGCACTTTTGAGGTTAAATTTAATCCCAGACTATTGTTAAGAGATTGTGGAGAAAATAATTTATCAGTAGTATTTTCTTCTGAACATGCAACAATCAATGGCACAGAAACGTTCCATAGAATATTGAAATCGGTTGTTAAAATTCATCAGTGAATCATCACCCAAACTCATGGAAATTCGTATCAGATATAAATAAGATAATAGTTGATTTTGAAATCGAGTACTAGAGGTTAGAACCAGGGCTCAATATTACCCGAAATACAAAGAAAAAGCGTATTGTAAATGCTTAATTTAGGAAGGAATGTAAAGATAACTTAATGAATAGAATATAGTAAATCACCAATACCTAAATTCTATATCAATCACAATCACTACATTAAGGAAACAGAATTCAGCACAGTGTATCACCAAAAATAATAGAGAAATTGAGAATGAGAAATTTTCAGTGATGATGAAAATGATGCAAATGAAGCAATTATTATTATTGCTTAATTTGTCGCCAAACTAAACATAAAACGTTCGCACTAGTTCCATGTGGTCACGAGAATTTATGCAAAAATTGTGGGCAACACTTTATAGGTGAACAGAAACCATGTCCAATATGTCCAGTGTAATTGTGGCTATTATGCAAATCAGGGTTTCATCTAGGCGTATGCGACGCGCCTCCAGGCGCGTAATTTCAAAAGAAAAGTTTTCTAGGCGCGCGAAAATCGAGAGATGCTCCCATAGACGTAATACAAATTGAGCATTTTAGGCGCGTGTGAGCGAGCTCAATCTTTATCTAGGCGCGCGGGAAATTTTGCCTGGATGAAAGCCTGATGCAAATCTTTCAATAAATAGCAGTTCTCTTGTTATAGTAAATTCATTCGTAATTACTTTGTACCTACAATATAATATACATTCTAATCGCTGAAGATGTAGTATATTTTTGTTATAACTTGTAGATTAGCAAATGGCTGCTATATGCGTTAAGAATAGTGAATGCAATCACTTTTGGTGTTCTAAGTCTTAAATATGTGTACCATAGGTCAAATTCCAACTTAGGAATACATGTTCATATTCCTACTTCATACGTAGGTCAAATTCCTACTTTGTAAGTACTAGGTCAAATTCCTAGTAGGCCGTAAGTCAAATTCCGCGTTCCCGGTTATATTCTGGTTAATCTATCAATTGGAGATATCAATTGGATGAGCGAAGCAAATTAAACTGAGGTGGGGCTTTAGCCCTCACTGCCCCCACGGATCCTACGCCTATGATCAGCACTATAGTCAACATTTCTTTTTACTATTTTTTATTCGATCGAGTTTATCAATTCCATTCTGTTTAGATTTGTTGCGTGAAATTATAGAGGACTGGCATGGCTTTCGTTAATAATCACCAATACAATAGTAATTACCATTGTTAATGGTTTTGATCCTTGCAGTTTTATTTACTTTTTGTTAGTTAATTAATATTTAGGAATATGTTAGATATATATCACTGTTTTGACTGTTTTGTTGTTTTGACTAACTTAAAATCTACCGAACACATTTTCTCTTCCAGATTTTATATTTATGAACTCATTGGCCACTTTTTCGAGCTCCAAACTATCCAGCTCATCTTTATGGATGGCACCCCTCCGATTTTGGTTTATCTTTCCACTCGTGCACCCGTTGATCCGGCGCCCCAGACTCAGAGGTTGTATTTCTGCTTCGCGTTCTAAAACCCCGTAGCGCCCCAGGCTATATGGCCACCCCCCAACAACATTTCAGCGCCCCCGGGGGGTTCTACGGACCACTTTGAGAAACACTGTGATAGACTTTAATTTACCAATGCTTTACCTAAGGCGTTCTACTTCTACCTCACTCATTTCTCGTATATAATAATATATATTATTACTAACATGGCTAATGTTAGTATGATTATATACGTCATAATAAATTGATAAAACTAAGCTAAACTAAAATATTAAATTCGGGCAGATCACTTAATCCATGCCACATGGGAATTATGATAATTTTAGGGAGTCACTGAGTGTAGTAGTGTTAATTTTGTTCTTTATAAGTAAAACAGTTGGTCAACATTTCAAAAGGAGAATTAAATAAAACAATATATGCATAAGTAACGCCTAAATTGTTCATGCGTAATATCATCATAAAATGGTGATATTTTGAATTGTAAATACGAATCATAGTATCATACTACCAAATATTTCAGAGCGCATTGAATCAAAGAGTGATCAGAGGTGGTCGATCATACATTTCTTATTTGAGTGTTTATTGAATTTCCCCTAGAAGAAATTCTGGAATTTGTCATAAATAACTAAGACTAAATACTGGGATCTGAACCCCAAAATTGGAATTTGTCCTAATTTTCTAATTACTGGAATTTGTCCAAAATAATCTAAGTACTGGAATTTGTCCTAAGATTGTTTTATCAACTTTGCATCATTTTGTTAGCATCAACTCTATATTCTAATGACAAACAAAAGTGAAAAGTTATACAAAGCTGTAGTATTAACAGTTCGGCAATTATTGCCTTCTTTTAATCCAACTTTTGTCATTGCTGATTTCGAAATAGCTCCGAGGAACTCATTTACACAGGTTTTTCCCCCCATTACGATCAGTGGCGGATTAACTGTACTTGGGGCCTGAGGCTAATTGCCTTTGAGGCCCCTATTATATACTGACACATTTCTTGCTAAACAATAAGTTGCAATATAATACCGATTACCTGACCTCATACACGTAAGAAACATATAATTTATCAGCTACTGGTGAATAATATTGAATATATTAAGTTAAGAAATCAAATGAAGTATTCCTTCCTTGCATGTAAATTTAATGATTACGTCATGAAGAAACTACACATTCTACTACACATCCTAGAAATAACCTAAATTTCTAGAATATGATTTCACAAAATGAGGAAATTACATTATTATAGATTACAAACAATCTTAACATTATGGCCAATTTATGGGTAAATATAATTTAAGAACTCCTCATCACAGTTTATTGTACAACGACGCAGTATAATTATCTATTCGGGGGACAGGCAGAATAGTATAAATAGTACGGGGGTAGACTCATCATATTATATGAGGCCCCCAAATTATGAGGCCTGAGGCTTCAGCCTCATTAGCCTCAATGATAATCCGCCACTGATTACGATAGTTGGTTGTTGGTTCCACTATAGTTACCAAAGCCAATTATGATAACGTTATAAAAATTGGTTTGTCAAAGTTATATAAGAAAAATCAAAAATTTCGGATAAGGATTCGAAAAATCATGTGATTACCTTTGCTTCCTGAAAAAGAAATACTCCTTGTTGTTTTTCTGTCTTTGGAGATACCTTCGTTAGGATTATTAAATTCAGAAAAGGAAATGGTTAAAGGTATAGAATATATTTTACCAAAAGATGGATAAATGAACATGGTAACTTATCTGTTTTCTATTATGAAAATACTACAAACAATGGGGCAGAGTCCTACCATAAAACATTAAATTCATACATAAAAATATTGCACTCAAGCATTGGAATTTCATAAGATACGAGCCCTTCGGTCTCGGTCGCTTTGCGACAGATCGGTGCTACGCACCTCAAGTTAACTTACTCCTCACACGTTATGATTTTGAATTTTCATTAATTTGTTTACCTATTTGTGTAAACAACAACAACAACAACAACAACAACAACAAATACTCATATTAGAAATTTATAAACGCCAAATTCGTGTTCAGCATACTTGTTTACCTATAATACCCGTTGAAAACTAACTTCTAGGTTGATTCTGAATTTTCATTAATTTGTTTACCTATTTTGTGTAAACAACAACAACAAATATTCATATTAGAAAATTTTAACCGCGAAAATCGTGTTCAGCATACTTGTTTACCTATAATACCCGTTGAAAGCTAACTTCTAGGTTGATTTTGAATTTTCATTAATTTGTTCACCTATTTTGCGTAAACAACAACAACAAATATTCATATTAGAAAATTATAACCGCGAAAATCGTGTTCAGCATACTTGTTTACCTATAATACTCGTTGAAAGCTAACTTCTAGGTTGATTTTGAATTTTCATTAATTTGTTTACCTATTTTGTGTAAACAACAACAACAAATATTCATATTACAAATTTATAAACGCAAAATTCGTGTTCAGCATACTTGTTTACTTATTATAACATTTGTTTGCCAATTATAACATTTGAAAATTAGTTTATATATATTACTGCGGTTTCTATTCCCCCATCACTTTAATACAATCCGGACAAACAAACACACACACACACACACACACACACACACACACACACACACACACACACACAACAATCGAGATTTAATAATATAGATTTGGGCAACATATATTTCGCATTATTTTATTCTTTTCCAGTTATTCCACATTAAACATCAACCTCTCTCCGAGTTTCGGATTAAAATTTTATACTTATCGGTATGTATTATGTTTTAAAAATATAAGACAAATTCTGATCTCTTTTGAGAAAAATTCCATTTTCTTTTTTTGACAATATCCAACAATTTATTTTAGGTCAAATTCCAAAGTCGGGAATTCCTTTAGGACAAATTCCAGTACTTAGAGATTTAGGACAAATTCCGGTACTTAGTAATTTAGGACAAATTCTGGTACAGTGGAACCTCTATAAGTGGGGAGCATGGGACGGGGAAAATTTCAATTGCCCCCCATTCCCCGGTTATAAAATTCAATTGGAAAAACATTATATATGCTATATTATACAAAGTATTCATATAACACACACATTAATGCACGTTATAGTTATTATTTGTATATTATGACAATTTAGTTAACTGCTGATCTACACTAGGTGATTTCTTCTAAAAACATCAGAGTAGATCAATCGAAAATATTTTTTCTGTAGAACTTTAGAGTCGATTTATTGGAAATATTGTATTATTTTATAAGAATCATGTTAGGATTTGTTCATTCCCCCCATTTATGGAGGTTGTTTTGTATGCAGATAAAAACTCCTTGAAATTTATGGTCCCCCATTCCCCACTTATAGAGGTTCATTTGTATGGATATATACGAATATGGTAAAAAAATTCCCCACTTATGGAGGTTCCCCATTTATAGAGACCCCACTTATAGAGGTTGCACTGTACTTAGTGATTTAGGACAAATTAAGGTACTTAGTAATTTAGGACAAATTCTGGTACTTAGTGATTTAGGACAAATTAAGGTACTTAGTGATTTAGGACAAATTAAGGTACTTAGTAATTTAGGACAAATTCCGGTACTTAGTGATTTAGGACAAATTAAGGTACTTAGAGATTTAGGACAAATTCCAATGTTGGGTTTTCTTTACGACAAATTCCGGATTCGTTTTAGGACAAATTCCGAATGTAGAAATTAGGAGAAATTTCAGTAGTCAGTTAGGACAAATTCCGGTTTCCCGTTCACTCTTCTACTGAATATGGCCCTGGATTTCATTTAAGTAATCACAATATATATGAGTTCCAAAATTATAATTTTGTAGGGTATAATTGTGTTGATCTACCCTCAAACTTCAGACGGGAGGTATACATGTAACTGATGTTTGGGTTGCCAAGCTTTTCAGGCGAGATTAATCCCTGAATGATTGATTTTCAAATCAATCATTTGCTTGAATTAAATCGAATTAAACGCAACCGGTAATAGGCATACAAATATGCAATAATAAATGAATAATTGGTCGTTGTTGTTAATGTGCAAATATTTTGTTAGAAAAAATATATAGTCGACTCCGCTTACAGGGTTTGTCCCGGTTTGATACAGAAATTTTTCCTGGGGGGGGGGGATCCCAGGGCCCCCTCCCTCTGTATCACACCCTGGCTTAATAGAGTCACGTCCCCTCGGGACCAAGTTGCTTTGATCCAATCAACCGGTGGCTCTATTAAGCGGAGTCGACAGTATATAATATATAGTCACTTCGTGGCTACTAAGTAAGAACTAAATTAAATTTGTGTAGGAGTTAGTTCTCTGAGATCTATAAATCCGTTTACGAAAGAATACTATTTTGAGAATAAACATGTGCATGTAACTTACAGCAATTTTACAAGATCCCATCAAATATACATTATTAGTAGTCCTCAAAACACAGGGCTCATTTGAACATACAGTTGATTTGACTTGTTTAAAGATAGGACTTTTCGCTCCTTTCGTATTTCTGTATTGATCTCCTTCAGAACTTCTTGATCAATAGTTTCCCTATTGTCATAGATAAGCTTCATTTCTGTGTAAACTTCGTCATCGTCACCCTTTTCCACATATTTTTCCCACTCAATATTTGATAAATTTTGAAACGATGGAATCTGATAATTACTTGACACTACAGTCTGTAATGGTTCATAGAAAGCTTCATGCGGATTATTAACTCTTTCAAACTTGTACTTTCTTTGCCTCCTCATCATGAGTATGAATGGCACGATCACTACGAAATGACAACAGCATAGCACCAGTATAATACCAGATGATACGCCTATCATAATGAATCCAGCAGCATAAACATTAATACTACTGAAGATATCAAATTCATTCATCCCTTCCCATCCAGGAATAGTAATTATTACATGCGTTGTATTTTCTTCTTTTCTATTATTGGTAATTACTGTTGTCTTCATTAGAGTTAATTTGCTTTCTTTCCATTGGGTTGTAACTGGTTCTGTTGAATTAGGTAGCGAGATGTTTTCAGACTCAGTTCTGATATTCTCACAATATTGACCATTATAACCATCTGTGCATTGACATGTATCATTCGACAAACATATTCCTTTGTTCAAGCATTCATTTGAGCATTTATTTGACTCACATACTTCACCGTAATACCCTTGCTTACATTCACATTGTCCTATCGCATTACACTTTCCTCCATTCATGCATGAAGTGTTGCACCTTTCACATTGCACTCCTGAGAATCCTACTGGGCATAGACAAATTCCCGTCCTACACACTCCCCCATTCAAACAGGGCCCTGCACACTCACACTGCCCTTTCTTGCATTGACCAGGAGATAGACAACCACTGCTATTATTGCATTTCTTACACTTCAGTCCTCTCACATAGTTGCATGACTGGGTGCTTACATTAAAATTACACTCCGAAAATCCAGTCGCATTCTGGTTTTGACAATATAGATCAGTTACAATTTCATCCTCACCTGTCTGATACCAATCTTTTCTATTTGTCATTCTCACTCCAACATATCTCAGCTGTCTACAAGCAATTATAGCTTCATTCTCTCCCCAACCCGAGTCACAAACGTATCTCCATTTCATAACTCCATCAGAGTTGTTACTGCATAACTGCACATATTCTCTTCTTATTCGCCAGGTCACCGGAGCTGTCCATATTCTGATATCGCCTGCATTTTCGCAAATATCAGCTGTGGCGACGTCCAGAATCATTAATGCGATTATTAATACTATAATTCCCTTCATTCTATCAACTAAGTCAATTTACAAGTCTTTTACTATTAAAATATTGATTACAAGATTATCTTTAAATACACCATCTAATTCTACTCTAGCACATATTGCCAGAAGCATATGAATGAGTTTCAAATTTGCAGGAGTAATTTGTTCGGTTTAATCATTTACCGCTGATTGTCCTCCTAATTAATTAGTATTTTGTCATTGCTTAATAAAGGAATAGTCATTTATTCATATACTTGGTAACTTATTGATAAATAAGCAGATTAATCTAATTCTTGAAAAAAATAGTATTATACATCTCAACACATTAATTACCAGTCTACTTGAGGTATGTAACCATTTATAGAATATTGTTAATTGCATTCCAAATGTATTTCTATGAATCGAAAACATTACACTCTTAAGTCGAGTATAAAGTTCGAGTAGTGAACTTCAATTTCATTTGGAAAATAATTACCATACAGAATCGGATCAGTTTCTTTTAGTGTCGTTTTGCTATAGAACTGGGCTATAACCAGTGGTTTCTAGTAGTTGTAGTTTTCTTATTAAAAGATAAGTACAGTACACCCTCGCTAATCCGAACCCAAAATAAGTCTCAGAGAAGTATTTTAGGTAATTAATATAGGTTTTGTTTGGATTAAAAGATATGTGGTGACAAGTTCGGTTCGGATCATCGGGGTCTCATTTTATAGAGGCCTTTAGAAAATGTATTACTTCATCAATGCGAACGAATTCACTAATCGATACAGCTAGGGTGCACTGTACAGTATAAAATTTTTAGAGAGAATGGGATATGCTTATTCCTCCTTGAGGAGCATATTAAATTATAAGCATACGATAAGTTAAGATCTTTAATATTTATCGCCATAGTATTGTTAGCACAATATACACTGCCGCCATGATATTAAAATGTTTGAGAACAGAGCAGAACGAAAATACCAGGGCAGGGTTCATCACGTAAATAAGTAGGTACAACTAGCATATATCATATATCAAGTATATAAGGGGTTCGCAAACTTTTGCAGCATACCGGCCACATTTAGGTAAGGCAGAGGCGTAGCCAGGCCCGGACCTGGGGGGCACAGGCCCGGGAAACTTCTCTCTGTGCCCGGGCAATCACTCAGGGCTGGCTACGCCACTGAGGTAAGGACATATCATTACCGGCCGCATCTAAAAATTGTTTTTTCGTATGAAACTATTGGCTTATAGCCTTACTATACGTATAAGAATTACTAGCGGATCCAGAAATGTTAAAAATGGGGTGTCCAAGAAACAAGGTGAGCGAATTATGAGGGGTCTCGGGGCTTGCCCCCAGTATTTTTTATACACGTTAATTAATTGACTTGTGGTTAGAGTAAATAGTCAGTTATATGGCAATCCTATAGTATTAGATTCTAAAACAAAAAAAATATCAAATTTAAAGTATTATAGCATGTTAAAAATTCCTTAAATGTACCAAAAATTAAAAATTGCCCTCGTAGAATACGCTCCTAATCCTGGTCTGATCCAATTTTCATACGCCTAAATCACAAATTGATGTTACGGTATAGGAGAAGATTACAATTTTTCGCGCTCCTAATTAATTATATTACTAAATCATACTCCAAAAGGAGCGCCTTGCGTCCTGGATAATTACCTGCATATATCATAATCATATTTCGTTGAAGACAATTAAATCATTGGTTTTTAGATCAGTCTTACATGTCTGATAAATGTATTTGTAGTTTAGTTCCTGAACAATTTGTCAAATTTCAAAAGAGGATTACCTGGTCAAGAGGATTTTGTTAATAGTAGACTCATGTAGTATAAATCTCCCTTTCTTAGCACATAGACAGATGAATTCCTGTACAATCCCGTTAACCAATGTCATATCTATAGCAAGAGACTCTAGGTCAGATTCCAGCAGGAGTTTCAGGATCTGACTCTCATCGTAATGCTGATTGGTATGAAGGAATACTCGTACTTCTAATTCTAGTAGTAACTTGGAACCAGGGATAGGTTCCCTAAGAAGCTTACCTAGTAATATTATATTTATATATTATATAAATCAATATAAAATCATTGAGTAAATAAAAAAGATTGCATTATATGAGCCAATACCTTTTAACCTCTTTTCATGCACTGTTAGGCAGAGGCATAGACAGGGTGCGGCACTTGGGGCACAGGCCGCACCCAAGAAATGCCAACTAGTATTATACTACAGTGCGAAAATGCCGCAACTTCATGCAGGCCTAGCCACGCCTCTGCTGATAAGCCATTTATTAACATAAAAAAATAACCTTTTGGATGCCAAGGTTTACGAAGACCGAAAGAGTAAAGCGATAAATTTTGCAATGCATAACGGGGCAATCTACTATACTATTAAAAGAGGAAATAACTAACTAGTGTCTATTACACTTTGTAACTATGATTAAACAATTGTAACTTAACAAAAAACTATTTTCCACTGTATTTTGAGTCTTGAATTTGATTTAATGCTTAATCATCAAAACGAACGAATATTCGAATATTCGTTCGTTTAGAAAAAGGTTCGTTCGTTACATTTCGAATATTTGTTTCAGTCCTAATCTTTTGTAATAAGTGAAGCAACTTCACGTACAATGTTATATGTGTAATACATAATAAGGGTAATATAAGATTTATAGACGTGTTGTTATATGTACTAACCAATAAGTAGCTTAAACAAGATATTCGACTTTATTTCAATGTCTGGACAGTCAGGAAGAGAGATCTCTCCACGGAGGTACTCCACAAGGAGGCCAAACTGACTGTACTTGGACAGACTGGCGGCTATTTTGACAGGACTAGTCTTAGCCAGCTTGTAGAAGTCTAGAGCCAGAGAATAGTTGCCCTGGCTGAGGTGGAACTCAGAGCTCCTCTCGTAGAGAGTACAGATGTCCAGCTGGAGAGTGATACCGAGCGTGTCTGCCTTTCTCAGTGTATTCACCTGTGAGGCTAACTGCAGGAACAAATCTTCTGGCGCGAGTAGCTGTCTGCATAGGTACACTTTGTAGCTAAAGTCAGTACATAAATAGGTAATAATTTTTTGATGGAAAATGGCAAGAAATGATAGGAAATAGTATATTATAAAGTTTCAAGTATAGTACCATACCTGTGAATTAAGACTACATTCTAACATACCGTGTTATAATTAGACACTGAGTGTAACTGGTAGCCTCGAAGCCTTCAGTCGCAGTCTGTTGCCGAGCTAAGAGAGGGAATAGCTTCCTAACTCGCTGATTAGACGGGAGCTTCGTTTGGTATATGAGAGCAGAACTGACGTCCTGCTGCTCCCTCCTGGCGAGCAGAGAGCACTTATGAGCACTGAGAACGCTCAGATACATGTTATTTCCTCGCGAGGAGAGCGTGTACAGGATGTTGTTACCCAGCAGAAAGTCGTAGGTGCGTGCAGGAAGAGCATACTCCAAGAGAGGCTAAGGAGAACCAATTCGTGGATAAGTCATTTTAGGATTTAGTAAATTTTGATTAATAGATATCTACTATGTAATATCATTTTCGAAGAAGCGAGGTGCTGCCATACAAACTGCCAAGAAACAACTAATATCAATTAAGTGGACTCAAATGTTATGTACTATGCTCTATAATTATTTACAATAGCTAGAATGAAATTAGCGAATATACCGAATATTCATTCGTTTCCAAACGAATATTCGTTAACTTCTTTTGGACAACAACATGATTTTTGTATAGATTGGATAGATCGTAAATATAAATTCCTAATCCGTATAGCTAATTAATAGATAACTTGTGTCTAATACACGTTGTAAATATGATTAGATTATCGTAACATTAACATAAAAAGCTATTTCCCATTGAGTTTTGAGTCTTGAATTTGATTTAATGCTTTACCATCAGAACGAACGAATATTCGAATATTCTTTCGTTTAGAAAAAAGGTTTCGTTCATTGCATTTCGAAAATTCGGTTCGGGCCTTTCGGCCTTAGTATTTACTACACATTGAAATCTATTAAGTTTAAACTTAACTCTCAAATAAATAATTAATAAGGCGCCTGAATACAAATCAGTAATATTAGTTCTAACTAGGAGATAAAAGAATTCCTTCAGAATTCCATTCTACACAATTGATTTAATAAACATTTATTATAATCAATTCTGAAAATAGTAACTAAGATTGAAAAAGTGTGAAATGGAATTCAATTAATTAATAGCTAAATGTAGCAGTAGAGAAGTCAGGTTTGAACACCTGCAGACACATACTTTTCCTTAGAGTCAGTTCAGTATTTGGCATACAAATAATAAAAGTTATAAATAAGATAAGAAAAGTGAATAAAGAATAAATTCAAACTAAACTTCAAACCAAATCGCGCAAACAACAATGGACTCCGAATCAGAAGTGAATGAGGATAACTTCCTGAGTGATGAAGAAAAGGCAGCAATATCAAAGCTAAGGGAAGAACTCAATTGCGGCAAAGATGAGAAGGCAGAAGATGTTATCAAAAAGGCTATCAAGCTGATTCAGCAACTTTCCAAACTGAAAGATGAAATGGAAGCTAATAACTAGAGAGAACTTGAAACGATGAATAATGAACAAAAACAGAAAATCTGAAATTTATTACCCGAAAATTTGAAATTTATTATCACTATTATTCCTAATTTTTACAATGAAATTTTTTACATTCAATTTTTGTGAGATGAGATTTTTTAAACATTAAACAGAAAATAATTAGTAATTCCAATGTATTACACTGACGATAAGGGAAACGAGTCCAAACAGATTAAATGGGTCCAAAGTAACAACTAAAAATAAAAGTTAAATGCATTATAATTCTTATTAAATACATAGTGTAATTAAATAAATTTTTCATATTTTATCAAGAGGGTCGAAAGATTAAGTAATTTTTCAAGATTCTCAAATTTATCTAATTTAATTAATACGCAAATGCGTATAATACGTATTATACGTAAAATACGCAATACTCTATCCATCAGTACGTATGATACGCTAAATCTATGATCTACCAGGGATGTTTTCGTAGTAAATTCAGTAATATATTTTTAAATCGTATTGTAAATACAAGAATGCTAACAAATAATCGTATTTGTACTATACAGACAGGGACGTTGCCAGGATATTTCACCTAGGGGAGGCATAGAAATTGCCAGGGGGGGGGGCAAACATTATTTTGGTGTTAGATCTAGCAGTTGACGTTACCAAAAACTAGGCTATAAAGATGAAGCTTTCTAGTTTAATGTCCTGCAAAGTATGAAAAGTAGCCTACAAAAATCGACACATTAACAAGAATTTTGCACTCCAGCAAATACTACAGCTTAACTACTAGCTATAATGACAGTAAAAGTCAATTTTGACAGGTAACAGGTCTAAAGTAAAAGGTGTATTGGGTTTGTAAAACAGTTGATTAGAAGTTAGAACCAAAGTTGCCAAAATAGCTAGGAATATCCTACAAATGCATCTAGATTGCCAACAGTCCATTTCTGTCAATCGTACAGGGATTTCAACCATTTTGAATGTTCTGTCCAGGCGTACAGGGATGTAAGAAATTGGTATAAGGATTACTAGTTTGGATAAATTATAGATTGTTTGTTGAATAATACCTAAAGATTCCTAACCCTAAATGTAGCATTATGTTTTGTGTAAATTAATACCCTATTCAAGCGTACATGGATTCTCTGTACAAAATGTATATTTCTATATTATCTGCGTTCATAAGTGATTAAATTGATTTATGTCAAACTTAATAAGAATAAATAACATTATCGTATGCATATCTTGACATACATAATAAAATGTTTTGGTTAGTGTAATTCGTTTCAGTATAAGTGTAGATTTAAATTTTAGACGAGAGAGCGAAGCGAGCGAGAAAAAAAATTGAGGTGTCTAGGGATCTTGACCAATCTACAGGGGAAAATCGGAGCCTCGTACAGGGATATGACTCAAATGGATTGGAAAATGTGAACTCATTAAATTGAATTCAATAGCATCAATGAATCAGAGGAATAAAAATGGTTCAATATATTTTACCAGGGGGGCATTGCCCCGGGGCGAGGATTTCTACCAGGGGGTCATTGCCCCCCTATGCCCCCCCCCCCCGTGGCGACGTCCATTAACAATAAAAAGATAACGATTAAACAGAAAGTTGTTCAAAGGAAATTCCAGGAGCTCGATACAGGGTTGTTTGATTTAAATCAATGATTTTTATTAATAAAAATCATGATTTTAATCAAAAATCTTATTTTAATCAAAGAAGTCTGATTTAAATCAAATTTTTCATGTCTATTGTTTTTTGCGAAAAGAAAAGAAATACATTGATAATGAGTCAAATTACATTGATAATGAGTCATTAACAATGTAATTAATCTATTAGCCAAATAATATACGCCAGTGTGATATAGATTGCAAAAAAAAACAATTAAAATCAAAATTCTGATGTAAATCAAAAAAATCTGATTTTTTTGATTTTTTTTTTAAATCATGATTTTTATCAACCCTGGCTCGATATTATAAGTATGGTATACGTATAATACTTATTACATTATACGTATTATACGAAATACGTATCCAATAAAGACGTATTTAAAAACTAAGAAATGTATTATGACGTGAGGGAGAGAACTTGTGAAGTTAATACATAATTTTGTTAAAAATATATACAGGTAAACCTCCCAAAGCGGCACCCATCGGGAGAATGATTTTGTGCCGCTTCTCGGAGGTTGCCGCTTTGGGAAGTTGCTCGTAAGGTAAACTCTCAAAGCGGCACCCATCGGGAGAATGATTTTGTGTCGCTTCTCGGAGGTTGCCGCTTTGGGAGGTTTACTTGTAATATTAATTTAAAACTCGTTTGTTGTGTGTTTGTTTGTCCGGATTGTATTAAAAGTGATAGGGGGAATAGAAACTGCATGTATAATTGAGCTAAAGATTAACTTCCAACGTATTATAGGTAAACAAGTATACTGCTTTAGGATTTAGAATTTATAAATTTTAATATGAACATTAGTTGTTGTTGTTGTTTATCAAAAATAAATAAACAAACTATTGAAAATTCAAAATAAACTTAGAGACTAACTTCCAGATGTTAGATAATAAGGTAAACAAGTATGCTGAATACGAATTCAATTTATTCAAATAAAAATGGAAACACCTCAGAAAGAAGTGGGTTAGGACTAAATTAAGTTCAGACTTATTCATGGCAAACATCAAATAAAATAAAGTAAACGCCCGTTAGAACGAAGTCTGATATAATTAACTATCCGCCTATAGCGAAGTTTTAAATATTCACAAGACTGACAAAAGTTTTAAATATTTTAAAATATTCCCAAGACTGACAAAAATAGGTTATAACTGGAGTTCACTAGAAGTACAATATGACTAACTTGAGATAGCAGGTCTATATCCTGGCACAGTAATAGCTTGTTGCTGGTTGGATCGAGCAGCGCAATGTAAGATTTGTGGTTGAGCCTATAAGGGTACAGCTTGTGAGAGTCTTTAGGTAGTGGGATTGGCTGGGCAGAGAATTCTAGATCTGAACTGAACTTGTTGAGAATACTTGAACTTGTCTCTTGTCGATTTATATAATCCAACTGCTCATCGCTACTACACTCACGGGACTTGTTGCTAGTTCCTATAAAAGTGTACAAATTAAACAAAAATATAATCAATTCGTTTTATAGTTAAGCTATAAATATTATGTGCGACATAATATTTGGTTCTAGCAAGTAGTAGTTTCAATCATTACATATTATCGTTCAATATGAGAGTCAATATAGAACAGCCTCGCTAATCTGAACGAAATTTCCCACTAAATACTGAAAAAACAACAACAGATTAATGTAATTGCACAAAGGAATTGAATATAAGTCAGGGCCGTGCGAGCCTATTGATACCTGCCCAGGTCAAACCTAACTAGAGTAAGCATCATTGCTACCTATGGTCAAAAAATTCTTCTATTTTTAACGCACAGTAATTTTGATAAATGATCTGAAATATATATTTCACACCAAATGTTAAATAGCTTAATAACTACTAACAAAGCGATATATTATAATCAATTTAACTACATGTACTTAATAAAAAGACCTAATAACTAGATTCTAGATGGAGTCCACTTTTTTCAGTGCATTACAAGAATTTTATTTATTCAATTAATATTCATAACCTGGTCAGACCTGGTCTGGAAAAATTCTGCCCAAGGTTTGACCTGGTCAGTTTGTATTAGTGACACGGCCCTGTATAAGGATAATAGCATATCAAACTATGTTATAGTACATAACAGGCTTGGACCGGGTTATACATCTAAATTATTAAATCTCGATTGTTGTGTGTTTGTGTGTTTGTTTGTTTGTCCGGATTGTATTAAAGTGATGGGGGAATAGAAACCGCATTTAAATGTGAGATATAAACTAACTTCCAAATGTTATAATGGGTAAACGGATGCTATAATAGGTAAACAATTATGCTGAACACGAATTTCGCATTTATAAATTTCTAATAAGAATATTTGTTATTGTTTACACAAAAAGGTAAACAAATTAATGAAAATTCAAAATCGACCTAGAGTTAGCTCTCAACGGGTATTATAGGTAAACAAGTATTCTGAACACGAATTTCGCGTTTAAAAATTTCTAATATGAATATTTGTTGTTGTTGTTTACACAAAATAGGTAAACAAATTAATGAAAATTCAAAATCATAACGTTCCTCTCTACCATCTTCATGGTAGAAAGTGTGAGGAGTAAGGCCGCATAGCGGCCGTTAACTTGAGGTGCGTAGCACCGATCTGTCGCAAAGCGACCGAGACCGAAGGGCTCGTATATATATATATATATATAGGATAAAGATAGCACTAGTACGATATAGATAGTACTAGTTTGGAATAGAGAGGAGAGGGTATCTGCACTAGCGCGATTTGAGATTATACAAAAGAAAAGGAAATTCCAACTTGAGAAATATACTTATTGCTTAATTATATTTTATTATTTACTGATAATAATTTTAATTTCGGTATTTAGGAGCTCTGTAATTTAGATCCAGTTTCAAATATAAATATAATTATCCTCAAAACAATATTACTTTCAGTGAGCAGCCATACTAGTGCAAGGAATGTAACATTATTATTAATCGAATATAAATAAAGTGCGTAAAATAAATATTCTAAAGATTGTGACTCCTACCATTGCCGAGAGTGCTATTGAGCACTTGGTCCCCAGCTATCTCCAGCGAACTCCAGAAGTAGAGATTGCCAGCAGTGACTGTGATGAGACTGGTGGACATGTTGCTGTTCTTGCGTACGAGCTTGAGCTCTCTAGGGATGTGCTCTGGACCCAGTTCCATTTCCCGAATAATTTCCTTCTGACGAAGATCAGCAAATACTATAGTGCCTTTCTGAAAACCGACAATTCCAATATTTCGGTTGTTGTGAGCACTCCACCAGGTAACACAGGTAGGACAGCCATAAGTCCTGAAGAAATACTTATTATTATTATTAAATATTAATTTGACTACTATAGCACAATATTCAGGCTTGTCAAAATTACTTAATCATGACGGCAAACACATTTCAATAGATAATATATTCGTTTGTCAATTCCTGCACTTCGATCAAACCGATTGCGTAAAATAACTTATTCATTTGCTAAATTAAAAATATTTAAACAATTTATTGTAAATAATTTTTAGACATTAATGATTACTCCATTCTATCACCAATGATATATTAGAGCTTCTTTATAAATGTAATTCTACTTCTACTGGATTGAATTGAAATTATAGAATACCTGAGGTTGAGTAGCGTATCTATGTTCTGGGTTTCCCAATCAGCAACGGACAGACAGTTCTCAATGAGTACAGGGAGCACTGGAAGGATTTTTAGCATTCCGTGACTGCAAGCCACTAGCAGCCAGTGGCTGTCTGGACTCAGACACATGTCACAAATCCAACAGCATTGGAACCATCTACACAAATACACACAGAGTTGTACACTACAGAATGTAGGTCATTAAGATCCTTCGATCACTGATCACTGATCAATTAGAAAATCTAGTATATTGGGATGTGACCCGAATATTTTCGAACTATATCCAAAGCGGATCTATTTAAGTGGTATACCGAATAAACCTAAGCAGTATGACCATAGTAATAACGAAATATAAACTAACCAAATTATACATTTTTATTAGTACGCATTACTCGGTATCTATAGTACCAGTAATCTTACTACTACATCTCAAATAAGTTATGAATACCAAGGACGGATCCAGGCTAGAATTAGTGGGGGGGTGCAAATTTAAACCATAGCGTAATTATTACACTAATTTAGCTATCTGTGAAATGTGACAGCCTCTGAGTCCAATCTCTCATGAAGAGTCGGGGGGTGGATCTGATGAATACGTATACTGTATTTACTCGAATAATAGACGAGCTTAAAATTAATAATCGTGAATAAATGCTAAAGTAAATCTAAGTAAATCACTAAGTATATCCGGGAATACATAACCCTTAAGTTTAATAACAGGTTTGGTATTTAAATCGTTCTCTAAGGGGGGCTAAGATTAATAATGGCCTAGACTATTATTCGAGTAGATAAGGTACATATGGTTCTCAGGCTTTTACTTCCCATAAGCTTGTTTCAACTTAAACAAAAGTGAGGCGGTCAATCACATGGCTATGCCAGTAAAATAGTAAAGCAATAAAACAATGGAAGAGAATATGCGCCGTGCTGACCTATTGCTAAGAACCTGATGGTTCTATCGCTAGCAGTTCTGTCGAACAGTATTCAGACTTAGCTTGGTTTATATAGTAGGCCATGTTCGGACTCTTCTTGGCCTGTACATTATGTCACAAGGCAAGCGTATGTTCTATGAACATTAATGATAATAACCGTCGCAGTGTGAGTGCGAAATCTTTCCGTTGTATTTATGTTACCTTAGTTTCGGACATCACTGGTGTATGCGAGTATATATTCTAACAAATGATACTGAAGGTGGATATAAATACTAAGTGTAATACCTTACAATTCTAAACTTGGTAGGTCTCTGGTAGTGACTGAGTCTGTAGAAGAGGTGTCCATTCCTGCTGTACAGCACAAGTACGCTCATCTCCCCATAGTCCTTCATACAGACCCGCGTAATGTCCTGTCTCACCCCCTCGAGCAGAGACCCACTGCTGCTCCCTGGGAGACCACTCTGCTCCTCAGGAATGTCTGCACTGCGCTTAACCGTGTGCGGACTCGGAGGGCGAATAATGTCCAGCAACTCGACGAGCTCAAATAGCTCTTGAAAGGACATAATGCTAGGATCTGAATTTGTGAGCACTCAAATAGATAATCAAGAGTGTATTATTAAATAAAATCCAACAATATTATATAGTTTAATCTAAGAAAATTATATTAATACTCAAAATAACTGAAATGAAGTGTTAGAAGGAAACTTCCAACACTACAAATGATCATTACCTACCAAAACACCTATCTGAAATGGTTTAGAACCCTTATTACTATAAAATTCTAAAATTACAGTTAATTAATCAACCAACAAATTATTGTACAGTAAAATAAACAATGAGCGATATTCAATCAACATGGATTCGATGGAGCATGGAGAATTGAATTCTACACCTGGTAACGTAATAATACATATACAAACCACAATAAAAACTAAACTGGAAGTGAAAAGATTATGCAAAATAAGAAATTTTTTGTTATATCTCGCATTTTGCTACCTTATATCTATCACATTCCAGTCTAATAGTAAAAAAGTGGATTAATTTCAAAATCGTCCACAAATGGTAGCCATGATGAGTTAGGTTCTTTGCAACAAAAAAAGGAATTAGCATACTCTGCTCCAGCCATTAAAGTAGCATCAAATTTTGAACAGTAAGTAACTTTTGAGATGTACTCCATTGTTTCCTTACGCTGAAGGTGACAGTGTATTAGATCATTGATCAAGTTATCATTCAGATTTCCACCAACAAAAAACAATGCACTGCATACTCTATTTGGGTCAGATTTCACAATAATAAGTTCTATCATAGAAAACAGTTGGTCTGCCTTCAAAGTCAGTTCAAACGCCTCACTCACAACAGAATTCCCGCTTATAACTAAGGACACCCATCCCGACTCGTATCCGAGGTTAACAACAATACCATTAGGCTCTCCATTACCAACACATACAGCAACACTCTGTGGGATACAACGTATACCATAATGTGCATACATCATTCTCAACACACGAATGATCGGCCCTACATCCTCCTCCGAACAGAATAAGGGGCTAACGAGATATAACACTGAAGTATGATAGGGATAGGTAGATACTTTGCAGTCTTGGTACAATCCAAAGAGTATTTCTGGTAAGAAACCTGCTTCAGAGATCTTCCCTCGCTCTACTACGCGTGTGCACATGTCAAAATAATTGGCTAAGGCATTTTCTCCACAAAACCAACGATCGTGATTATATTTCCTCATATGCAGATCATATATACCTGGCACACGAGCCACAACAGAGCGAATTTCACTTGTAACGAGTTGTGAACTGGTGTTTAGAATGTTAGCACACCTGATATGGTAACTTCCCAGGTCGATAACAACACATTTTATATGATCTTCATTTATCGCATGTCTATCTCTGAAATTGCCGTACCAATCCATGATGAGTGGATTATATGGAGATTCACTCATACAGAGGTCGACTTTGTGCCCATAGGGCCATCTCCTCTTATAGAGCTCAAACCACAGTCCTCCGTCCATAGCCAGGTCATACCAAAGCTTACAAACCTGCATACACCGGGTAACGTCCTTAGCAGGCAAGTAGCTGAATATTCGAATGTATAGTTCGAATGGGATTGCTAACCTACTCAACTCACCATGGTAGTCTGCAGACACAGTGCGTTGTGCTTCCATCTGCAAGCGAATAGCCTGTAAATAGGTGTCTGTAAACCCCTTCTGGTCTCCGTTCTGTTCAAACTGCCAGGACTTACGGTAGAGAGTGAGGGCTCTGTTGTAGGACTCGGACTCTTCGTATTTCGTCGGATTTGGTATCATCTGTGTATCCACACGGCGGAACATAACTTCTGTCCTCAGAAGATACTTCACACCCGAGAGAACTGGTGTCCCCTCATGGAAGCAGTCATGATTGAACACCAGCCCCATGCCTACACTTGGTGTCACTTGATGGTACACATGCGTGGTGTCTTCCTCGTCTATGAATTTCGTTTCGCCACCCTTGTACTCAGTGTTCAGATATATCAGAACAGTGTACACTGAAGACTCGTCCTCTCGAGGTACCCATGGACCATCAAAATGAGGTGTGAAGTGACCCCCACTCGTGTATTTCATTATTTTAATGCACTCATTGAGTCTAAACGGTCTCCAAGTGCCTTCGTTGCCGAATCCGATCGGACGAACACGTATCACATCATTTCGTGTCAACAGCGGTTCTATTCTATTGAATATGGCATCAGCCATTTCGTGTGACAATGTTAGAACTCTGTCATTGATTCTGTAATAGGATGGAAACTGATCTGCTAGACATGAAAACCCTACCTTTTCACATTCTTTTATGTAAAAATGACATTCCTCAGGTGTCAACAGGTTGTTAAGAGTGAAACAGTGACTGTTTGGAATATTTGTTAATTCCTCTCTTTTGATATTATTTGGTTTATCATTGAGTGATTGATAGAAAGGAAGTAGTATAAAATTGTTTTCAGCTGTCTCCAGCATGGGTTTGGTTACTATCTTCTCTATGGGAGACCCTTTTATTTGGATTTCTACCATTGCCATTTCTAATACGGAGTATAATAATTAATGAGGAATTGTCAATACTTGTTCGTATTATATAGAAAAGACTATGGAATTTTAAACTTTGTCCTTAATTAACTCTTTTATTGTTCCTTTTAGCTGTCTCCTCTGACTTTCCAATTTTATTATTTTGGATTACTTCTATTTCCTATTAGACTATTGTTATGACTTATGAGCATGAGACCAGGGCTTAGTATGAAAACTAACCTCTCTGTCAAGCCCCATCTCATAGAGATGTTATGTGTGTGGTTCCATCCCATCACAGGGACTCATCAAGCGGGTAACCCTCGACCACCATGCGTTCTACCACTACCACACGCCGGTTCCAGCCCTGTGGCTCCAACCGCATCGTAATGCCCATGTGTCCTTCTACAAGGCAGCAGGTGTAATCTTTAATTAAAGATTAAACACTATAATTAATTATAGTGTCGTCATAAGATAGGCGGGAGGACAAACAAGGAATGATGGAGGTGCTATGCTAGTGTTGTCTAATAATATTTTGCTGATAAGATTACTAGGCGAATTTTTTTCTGCGTTCATATTGCCATATACTGGAGAGTATTATTTATCATTATAAAATCAAACAATATTTCTATCTTGAACTTTGTAATATTCACTCAGTGGAAAATCATTTCCCTGTCATAAAATAACAAACAAACAAACTGACAAACAATTGAGAAACAACAATCCAGTAATTGATTTAAGTTGACTCAATATAATTAAACCACAAAATCGATGTGAACGCGATTAAACCGATGCGAACGCGTTTACACTGCAACAGGCAACTATAAAGTCCAGGGCAACCCAAAATTTGGCATACCAAATAAAAAATTTGAAATGAAACCCTGGTACCGCACTGTCTTCGAGCACCTTATACCTACGATCAGAAGATCCGGATGGATTTTTACTGGATTATGACTAATATTCTGGACAAAATGCATTATGGACTGGATTTGGATTAAATCCATCCAGACCTTCTGCCTACGATGATTTGTGACTCAATCTAAACAACGGACATGATAACTTTCATGTCTATTTAAACATTTTGTTTGTTAATTTACTATAAGATTGTTATTTTATTGACTAATTAATTAAAAGTAGTTATTTATATTTGACTCAGTACTGTTTGCTTAACTGCCATTTAAACGTACTTATTCCGGCACAGGTGGGGCACACCAACATTCATTTTAAACCTGTGACATGAGGTGAACCACGCTTAAATTGAAGTGGGGGCTGTCTACAACCTCCCGCCGCCCCTGGACTGATCAGTAAAAACAATAAATCTCACTGTCGAGGCTTTCTAAAGTTATGTTACGGGAAGTAAGAAGAGAAAAATTATGAATACCGTATACCGTATTTCCCCGAATAAGCGCCCCAGCGCTTATTGTTTTTGTGGGCCAAAATTATCTTGAAATATTTGTGAAAAATCCAGAATATAATATTTAGGTCGGTTATAATGGTTTCCACCAACAGTATGCCTACCGAAGTAGCCAAAATCAATCGAATTACATTACAGTAATCAACTAATGTGTAAGATTTTTTTCATACCAATGTCATTTTTATTGACCTGCGCTTATTCAAGCCCCCGGCGCTTATTCGGGGAAATACGGTATACTCTAATAGTAGCCACTATTCGAATAATCGCCTACCTCCAATAATAGCCCCCCCAAATTAGCAAATACAAATTTACTATCGGTACCCTGAGTAAATTTCTTTATCTAATATTAGTCGCAACTCGCAATACGATTATCAACCGACTATACTAAATAAATTGTATCAACATGTGATATTCTCGAAAATTCACAAATATTATTGGTCAGAAAATGGCGTAAAAAAAATCGCCTAGGCTACTATTCGAATAAATACGGTAAGCGTTGACAAATCTATGTCACGAAGAAGTCTGTGTTCTAGCCTTCCGTGTTCTAGCACAGTTAGACCACCCGTTTAAAAAAATTCCCAAAACGGATTTTGGAAATGTTAAATTACGAAGAAATGCGCTTCTAATGATCCTAAATTCCCGTTTGTACGAATTTTTCTAGGTTGAACCCTCCAACGACCAGATTAATAGGGAAATGCAAAGTAATTCCAACGTTCGGAAATAGTTTAAATATATTACTCACGATAAATTTCATTTTGGGACATAAAGTTAACCTATCGATCTCGAACATTTTTTCAATAAAGATAACAATCTACCGCGCGGGGCCCCAGGCATAGGCATATGCTGCTCTCATTAATAGGTTCAAAATACACAACCCGATCAAAAGTATTCCAAAATGACCTAAAATAAATATAAAATTTAGAGTATTTTAAACAGTCGTTATATGCTGCCAGAAGAAGAATATTAAAGCATACATAATATCCTTTTGTTTGCACTTAATTACTGTGCCGACTATACTATAGTATAGTGGCCCAGTATTGGTCTTAGTGCTTTGGATATTAGTACTGTGCCGACTATACTATAGTTATAGTGGCCCAGTTCTAATCTCAGTGCTTTGGTTAGTTATTGGTCCGTATCGTCTCCATAGAACAGAGTTATAATTACTAAGAACTGAAATTTTCAGGATATGTGTCTCATGGGTTACAGATGTGCACCTGGGGTCACAATTTTTTGTTACATTTGTTTTGACACATTTTTAAACCTGTGGAATGTTAGAAAAGGAACAATAAATCGTGCCCGAATATTTAATTTATTTGCATTCGATAGAGAATTAAATTCTACACCTTTTCACAGTGCACGAATTTTCAAAATGGGTTTCGTTTGTGCCACAATTGAGTTGCAAATTTCCTTTGTTTATTAACACTTCAGTTCTATTAAAAGTAATAAATCTAATTCCACTGTTTCAACTTGTAAGAATTATATTGATTTAACATATTAAATCTTACTCTATTGTTTCAACTTGCGATAAATATATTGATTTAACCATAGCCTACTATATAAAGGCCATTTCACTGCTTTGGACCAGGGGTAAGATAAAGGCGGGTTTATTTTTCTAACTGTAACCAATTACCTGATTAATACTAGACTCAATATATCAACTACACATATCAAAGTTTAATATATGGGTCATAGTTGTCTCCCAACATAAATTCAAGCTCAAGTATTTTTGTTACATGCAAACTAGATAGTATAATTATGAAAACTAAGCAAATGTTTAGAGGAATTTCTTATGATTTTCTTTGAGGCAGGTAGTAGGAACAATAATACAATATGGTTCTTTGCCTTGTTGATGTTAAGTAACAATTGGCTACTGTTGTTAAAATTTAAAGTAATAAATTGATTTTCCTTCTGTACTAAGCAATCTATACACTCATCAACGAAGTCTTAGCACTTTTCACTATCGAGTTTTAGGAGAGGGATTTGCTTGAATCCGATTGAAAACATCATTGCAAACATTTTCCAAGGTGTAAATACCACATTTAGCACGTAATTGGAAGGGCCATTTTAAGCAGCCACGATCAAAAAGGCCAATCAAAAGGCAAAAGTTAAAATCCGGGTCTTCAATTTCCATTCAATTCCGTATATTTTCAGTGAGTATGTGAGATCGTTATTATAGTAAACAATGAAATAACTAAGAAGTTCATCGGAAGAAATACTACAATTGGTAACAATAACATAAGAGTAGCTAAATATACTACCTGGTTAACAAAGGACTAATTAATAACTAGTTGGGTGGTCCATGGCCTACTTAATATACGGCCGTGTATCTCACCGAGAAGGCCAAAAAATAGAAGGCCAGTTTATCAATCTCATTATCGGATAAACTATACATCCTATTGTTATTATTTGGGTTGTATATGGGGTAATCAACCATTGCGAGTCCAATGGAACCACTTTTGAGAATCTCAGATTTGTGGTTAAGCTGTTTAGGCGCCAATTCATGGTGACGGTAACAATTTATGGTAAAATGAAAAAAAATTCAAATATCATAAATTTCATTTTCTTCCTACTTTCTAATGATTTTATAATGGGAATACTAAATAGGGATATATTTCATACCCCCAAAAGCTACTAAATCACAAAATGGCGACATTCTAAAAATTTACAAATTTATAAAGCAACCACATGCTAAATTACAAATAGTATCCCGAGTTACAACTTACTATCTTCGTCCATAAAACGTATATTATTGCTGGTTTATCTATATTAATTCTCATTATATATTCTGAAATGTTTACTAAGCATATTAGCAAAATATCTTAATTTTCTCGTAGTTCTTTTAGGCTCGAATTTTATATTTTGTATATTTGTTGTGTCACCATGAATTGGCGCCTAAACAGCTTAACCACAAATCTGAGATTCTCAAAAGTGGTTCCATTGGACTCGAAATGGTTGATTACCCCATACACAACCCAAATAATAACAATAATGGGCATAGTTTATCCTAGAATAAAATTTATAAACTGGCCTTCTATTTTTTTGGCCTTCTCGGTGACATACACGGCCGTATATTAAGTAGGTCATGGCAGCATATTCTCCGATAAATGCAAGAGGTTGTCTTGTGTATGAATTCAGGAAAAACTTCAAAAGAGTGGCCACACACACACATAATGTGTGAAATCAAAATTCTCAGGATGGCTGCGATAAAGACCATCTTGATGTGTTTCGAAGCTGCTGATAAATTCCATAAACGAATCTCTATCTTTATGGACATAATCTTTCCTATTATACAACTTGAGAATATTAGACTGTTTAAGTGCCCTCTCATTTTCCAGGACTTGACAAACCAATACATTGTAGTTTTACATTTGTTTGTATATTCCAAAATGGTGTTCAATAAGATCAATTTGTATAATTGATGACAATTCCACATTCGCCGGTCAATATTCTACAAGTTTAGGCAGTGCAATACTTGAATGGTGAAAACTCGTGAAGGTTTGAACTGTTAATTTTCCTATGAACTGGTAAGCTTCCCCAGACTCTAACCAACGAACTAGAGTATACATTCAATTAAATCTGGCATCATTATGTAATTTCGGTCCTTGAGACGAACTCCCTTCCAAGAGTGTTGATTAATCAATCAATGTCCATATCTATTGGTTTTCAAACAAACAGCTGATTGAGAGATTCGCAAGGGTTCCACGATTATAACACTTTAACTTGAAGAAACTGAAATTACTACTGTATTTGATGTCATATTGACAATATAAATGTGGTATCAAGGTGCCAGAAATCCATCCTTGGGGATCTTAATGTTAGATTATGTCATCTAATTTAGAGACAGTGAATTTTCTCTGTTCTTCTTCGTACAAGTCAATACTCTGTTTCATTGCCTATATACAATAAGATATATGTTAAAATACAAAAACATTTATATTTAGCACAACTTGACATACATGGATCTGTAAATCATGCTCCTTTTTGTCTCTATCAAGCCGCTGATACTTGATAGTGTGATTAAGACGATCAGGGCCAACAGGAAGGTATTTAAGTAATGCGCCTTTCTTCAATGTAGCTTTTATTGGTCGTATCTTCGTTTGGCCATCAATGTCAAGGTAAGTTTGTGTGTCAATGATATCATCAGCATCAAAGTGTTTAGCACAAATGAAAATGTTTTTCAGTGTGTGAAGATCTAGCATATAATTACATAATTACGTAATTATTAATTAAAGTATGTAAGTAATGTTAAGCTTAAGGAAAACTGGTAAAGAAATTATTTAAGCTAGTAAAGACATACTCACCATCTTTATGTAGAAAACGTTTCCACTTATGTACGATGTCTTGCGGCCCAGAAGGAATGTGAAATACTGCAACACCACTATGATCACTATAGTATCCAGTAGCACATCTGGGAGCAGAACAAGAGTTGGGCATGACCGCATGAGTCCAGGATATAAATAAACAAGGAGCTAGCATTATAAGGCAAAGTATGATTGAATTAAAGAGAAATTGTAATTAGAATAGCTAATATTACATTGACGAATCTCGTTAACCGGTTAACCGGTTAACCGTTGCTGACATCGGTAACGGTTAGAGATTTTATTAACCAGTTAGCCGGTCTGTTGAATAACAGCAGAGTTATTGGGAAATTAATGTATAAAGTATTAAATTCTTTTGAATTTTATCAGAATATGTAGTCCTAAATCCATTTCTCCTCACCACATGTATCAGTTAATATACTTATGCAGTTATACTTTATACACCTGAGTCTTATTCTGTAAGTATAATCAAATTTTTATAAAGGATTTATTGTATTGAGTAGGATGGGCGGTTAACCGGTTAACCGTGGCGAGAAATCGAATTGTAACCGTTGTCTCAGATCGTTTAGCCAACCCCACCCTTGTTCAGATAAAGAATATTAAAACGGATTGCAATACACAATTTAAAATGTAATACAGTAGTGTTCGCCTTATAGCAATTGCTCTAATAGCAATATTATATTATATTATATTATATATATATTGCTCTGTTAGCAAGGTATTTTGTCTCCAAGCGAGCATTTCGTGCTAATTTTGTTCCTCTAATAGCAAGTTCGTCTGTAAGCAAGCAAATTTTGTGCGAAATGCGATTGCTATTAGGCGAATACCACTGTATTACATTTTACATTTAGGCTGTTATAAACAGGTAATGACTAGAATATTTACAGCATACTTCGCTTAATACAGTGGTTCTCAACCGGAGGTGCACGCACCCCCTGGGGGTGCGAGGTACGATTCTGGGGGGTGCGGAAAAAGAGTACAAGTTCTGTTTATAGTAAACAATCAACGATCTTACGTTTATCAGGGGGTGCGAGAGTTGATTTTGAAAGCTAAGGGGGTGCGGAAGTTTAAAAAGGTTAAGAAACACTGGCTTAATAGAACCACTGTTTATTAGACTTCTCCACTTAATTGAGTCAAACTACCCTGGAACAAAACTGCCCCTATTAAGCGGAGTAGTTGTGTGATTAGATGATACAATATAATTTATTAAATTCTAGAAATATATTTAATGAATATATATACATGACAAATATTCAAGTTGTGTCCAGACAAATATTTTATTTATGTCACTAAGTGATCAATCACTTATAAACCAGGGTTGATAAAAATCAAAAAAATCCGATTTTTTTAATTTAAATCAGAGTTTTGATTTTAATTGTTTTTTTGCAATCTATATCACACTGGCGTATATTATTTGGCTAATAGATTAATTACATTGATAATGACTCATTATCATTGTAATTTGACTCATTATCAATGTATTTCTTTTCTTTTCGCAAAAAACAATAGACATAAAAAATCTGATTATAATAAAAAAAGTCTGATTTAAATCAAAATAATCCGATTTTTTTGATTTAAATCAGACTTTTTTGATTTAAATCAGATTTTGATATAAATCATGATTTTTATTAATAAAAATCATTGATTTAAATCATGATTTAAATCACTTGATTTAAATCAAACAACCCTGTTATAAACCAATAGATCCTTGTCGCTACGCTAATCTACACTTTTATACCAAATCTCGGATTCTGGGCCATATTATCGTTCTATTAATTCCGGACAAAGACGAAAATACACGATTTTGTTTCTATAATGACAAAATTTAGAAAATGAAAGTTTAATGAAACTGTCAGAAAATGACAACAAACAGAGCCTAAAGTAGGGAAAAGAACGTATTACAATCTATACAAATATTAATAATCTTATTTACAACCTAGTTTCTACACAATCAATTCCATAAACAGTACAATCCTCGTTGTTGCGATCTTTGGGACGTACAACATTAAAATGCAGGGAGGGTACCCTAGTAACAACCTGTTTTGCTGTACTAACTTCCGTCATAGAGTTAGCTGGCTGTTGAGCTTTGGGTCTGAAAAATTTGGGTATTCGGGCTTCGGGGATTTGGAAGGTTATCAGAAGAAAATGAATGAAGCCAATTGGGGCGTTGGATAGAATGTAGGCCCATTCGAATGCCAGATGCAGAGTTCCGTTGTCGGTCGAGAGGGACAGAGGAATCGAGATTATGAACGGCAGACTGAGAGCTGGTATCAGTAGTATGGCGCCCATTGAGACTCTACGGAGCCTGGATAGCTCATTCTCAAACCTGTGCTTCTTCTTGAGGGCTATCCTAATCCTACACAGACAGAGACAGAGGATGATGGTGTTGACCAGAAGAATAACGTATATGGGGACCAGGAACGGCAAGTTGAGATTCTGTTCATTGTTCAGGAAGCAGGAATACTCACAGGCTTTATCGGAAGAATCATCATGTGTATCGACAGCCAGGTATTGATTGGTCAGTTTCCCATATCCGAACCATGCCAGAGACCATAATAGCGAGAGACACCAAGAAATAGGAACTAAATACTTATACAACTTTCTGGCTGTGTGTCTGACACTGACTACCCAAATAGAATAGAATACGAGTATTCCAATCGATAGAGATGATAGGAACACGTTTGTCCAAAGGAACTGTAGAAAAAATGCCACAGTAGTACATAGCCAGTGGACACTCGACGCAGATTGCACGAAGAATACAAATACACCAACCGCATAAAAATTTGTCTTTTCCCATCAGACGAATAATTAAATCAGGAATCAAATAGTAAATAAAAATCCAAAATTGCAGCCTGTGCCGACGCATGATCCTTTGGTGGCACTATATTTTGTTGTTGGTTTATTGATAGTGCCTCCAAAGGAACATGCTGTCGGCACAGGCTGCAATTTTGGATTTTTTTTTTCGCCATGTCATCATCACTATGAAGGTGTTAAATTATTTCAGAAAGGTGTTTCAGAAGGCAACGACCCTTTAGAGTGGTGGAAGTTTCCATTCAGCTCACTTCATTAAAGAGATATTCAAGTTTCAGTAGAATATAATCTGTAATGACTCAGCATTTTTTAAGTGGGTGTTGGGTCATCAACCAACATTAACTAACCCATTTTAAATATCGAATTAACAAAATTGTAAAAACACATTTTTTTAACGATGTCATCATCACCTCAAGGTGTCAAGACCCACTTGTATAGGTGGCACGTGTCATAAGGACCAATTGATATATTGAAAGTTTGTTTCTATCTTCTATGATCTCTGAGATTTATGATATTTAATTAATTAGTATAAATAATTATTAATATTATTTATAATATGACACCAATTTCAATGTCAACATACAATTATTAAGTTCAATTATTTTGTCATAAATAATTAATTAATTAATTTATCTATCAAATTTCAATTCCGCACACTCGATAACCTCTAATATACAAATTGGAAGCTTCTATATAAGTTAAATACAAACTGAATTATTTATAATTAATTACGTCAGTATATTAACAGTGCAATTATATTCACGCAGAAGTAAATATAATCACATAATATGTCGTTGTTATGAAATATATAATCTTAATTTTCAATTGCAAAATAGAAGCCAGCTGGAATTTATAAGTTGAATCAATATAATTATCGCAAGTTGAATCACTAGAGTAGGATTTAACAAGTTAAATCAATATAATTATTACAAGTTGAAACAATGGAATTAGATTTAACACTTTACTGAAATTGAAGTGTGAGTAAACAAAGAAATTTCAACCCCCATTTATGGCAGAAATTGACCCCTTTATTGAAAGGTTTCTTCTCCCATCAGACGCAGAATTTTATGGTGAATCCAAATATAAAATAAAATGTGGGGGTTTAGTAAAACAATTTTTGAGTTATGGACCAGACAAATTTTGAAAGGTGTTAAAGATGTGTAAAAAATTTGTTAATCAAAAATCGTAACCCCAGGTGCAAATTAGACGGTCCTATCGCACCTACATGCCAAGTTTAAGCCCATCAACTCTAAAGCTCTTGCCAGGGCACCGTCTACGGAGAAAAAAAAAAATCCAAAATTGCAGCTGTGCCGACGCATGTTCCTTTGGTGGCACTATATTTTGGTGGTGGTTTATTGATAGTGCCTCCAATGGGACATGCTGTCAGCACAGCTGCAATTTTGGATTTTTTTTCGCCATGTCATCATCACTATGAAGGTGTTAAAATATATCAAAAGGTGTTACAGAAGGCATCGACCCTTAGAGTGGCGGAAGTTTCCATTTAGTTCACTTCATTTTAGAGATATTCAAGTTTGAGTAGAATATAATAGCTGATGACTCAGCATTTTTTATGTGAGTGTTGGGTCTTCACCCAACTTCAAATAACCCATTTTAAATATCGAATTCACAAAATTGTAAAAATACATTTTTTTGACGATGTCATCATCACCTCAAGGTGTCAAGACTCACTTGTATAGGTGGTACGTGGCATAAGGACCAATTGATAAATTGAAAGTTTGTTTCTATCTTGTATCATCTCTGAGATTAATGAAATTTAGCTAATTAGTATAAATATTTAATTAATAAATTAATAATTTAACATCATTATTATGTACAGCAAAATAAATAAAGTTCAATTATTTGCACTTATTATTAATTTAAATCGAATTTCACTATCATATTTGAATTCAGCGCACTCGATAACCCCAATAATCTAATTGGAACCGTCTATAAGTTAAATACAAAAGGAATTAATTATACTAAATTACGTCAGTACATTAATTGTGCAAGAATATTCTCGCGAAATAAATATAATCACTTTATCTGTCGTTGTTGTGGAATGTAAAATGTTAACGGTTCTATCATAAACCATCTTTAGTTTAATGCCATTCATTACTTATTGATAATAAATTAAATTATTAGTTATTTATTTTAGCAATGTTATCCACGGTGAGTTGAGTAAAGTCAACAAATTCCTTATATAAATTAATTTAATTTAATCCATTGTATAGTAATGATAGAATTAAATAGAAGCCAGCTGGAATTTATAAGTTAAATCAATATAATTATCGCAAGTTGAATCACTAGAGTAGGATTTAACAAGTTAAATCAATATAATTATTACAAGTTGAAACAATAGAATTAGATTTAACACTTTACTGAAATTGAAGTGTGAGTAAACAAAGAAATTTCAACCCCCATTTATGGCAGAAATTGACCCCTTTATTGGAAAATTATTCTCCCATCAGACGCAGAATTTTATGGCGAATCCAAATATGAAATAAAATTTGGGAGTTTAGTAAAACATATTTTGAGTTATGGACCAGACAAATTTTGAAAGGTGTTAAAGATGTGTCAAAAATTTGTTAACGAAAAATCGTAACCCCAGGTGCAAATTAGACGGTCCCATCGCACCTACATGCCAAGTTTCAGCCCATCAACAATTAAGCTCTGGCCAGGGCACCGTCTACGGAGAAAAAAAAAATAATAAAAATAAAGGCAGTGATTCCAATACTGGGCCACTATACTATAGTATAGTCGGCACAGTAAAAAAAAAAAATAATAAAGGCAGTGATTCCAATACTGGGCCACTATACTATAGTATAGTCGGCACAGTAAAAATTGTAGCTTTAGTATAACATTTTTTTAGTATGTAAATTTATCAAGCTCTCATTAATTATGTAATGTTGTGAGCCATAATTAGCTTAAATAGATATTAAAATTATTTGAACAAAAATCGTAACCCCAGGTGCAAATTAGACGGTCACTCCGCACCTACATGCCAAGTTTTAGCCCTTAATGTATAAAGGTGAGGGCAGGGTACCGTCTACGGAGAAATAATAATAATAATGATAAAAATCCAAAATTGCAGCCTTTGCCGACGCATGTTCCTTTGGTGGCACTATATTTTTGTGTTGTTTATTGATAGTGCCTCCAAAGGAACATGCTGTCGGCGCAGGCTGCAATTTTGGATTTTTTTTCGCCAAGTCATCAACGTCCAAGGTGTGAAGGAGCATTTGTTATTTGGTCCGAGTCACAAGGAACGGTAGATAAATTTGAAGTTTGTTTCTATCATAAACCATCTAGAGTTTAATGCCATTCATTCATTATGTATTGATAATACATTATATTATTAGTTAATTATTTTAACAATGTTATCCACGGTGAGTTGAGTTAAGTCAACAAATTCCTTATATTTTTATATTTTATTTAATCCATTGTATAGTAATACTACAATTAAATAGAATCCAGCTGGAATTTATAAGTTAAATCAATATAATTATTACAAGTTGAAACAATAGAATTAGATTTAACCTTTCAATTGAACTGAAGTGTTAGTAAACAAAGGAAACTTGCAACTCTATTGTGGCACTAACGAAAACCAATTTAAAAAATCGTGCACTGTGAAAATAGTGGGGTCAAAAATTAAGGTTCCGTGACCAACCTCTGGCTAGTTAAGTTTTATGCCTGATTCTGATACTTTAGGATATAACTCGCGATTTAAGCTCCCATGCCGCTCTGGAAAGTTTGGGAAAACTTTTTTATAGCGACAAATTCAAAGGGCCTCCGGCAATCATTTTGAAAAATTAAGGCCCCTCTCTGAACATTTCATAAATTGAGATTAGAGTATTTTTGACCAGTATGCAATAAGTAGTAGCTGCACTGAAAATTTCAACTCAATCGGGACTATACTTTTAATGTAATAACCTTTTGAAGATTCTTACGTCATTTGTCACCATGGGAGGTCCCTTCTTTAAACTATTTTTTTAAGGGATTTGAAGCATATCTCATCCTATATACATGCAATAACCTTTTAACTCGCTATGTAGTATGTCTCCATGTAAATCTCGGTAATAGACCTAAATTTACCACTTTGACTATACAAAAATTAAAAAATCCAGTCAATTGACGTCAAAATTGTGATAATTATATATATAAAGTGGCCGAATAAAACGATTATGGGTCAAATTTTTTTGCTTCGTCACCCCCATGTGAGATCTCCAGAAGAGTCAAAAATACTTCAAAAATACTCTAATCTCAATTTATGAAATGTTCAGAGAGGAGCCTTAATTTTTCAAAATGATTGCCGGAGGCCCTTTGAATTTGTCGCTATAAAAAAGTTTGCCCAAACTTTCCAGAGCGGCATGGGAGCTTAAATCGCGAATTATATCCTTAAGTATCAGAATCAGGCATAAAACTTAACTAGCCAGAGGTTGGTCATGGAATCTTAATTTTTGACCCCACTAAGTATAGTCGGCACAGTATATAATATAAGGAATTTGTTGACTTCACTCACCGTGGACAGGGCCGGCTTTAGGCACACGCAACACATGCAACCGCGTGGGGCGCCATGATTTAGGGGAAGAAAAATTGAGGTCATTTTGTGGAAAACTGAATTGAATAGCAATGTTTGGATCCCCATTTCTAGTTCTGTTTTTATTGCCTTTGAGTAACAATAGCTTTGATTAATTTGTTTACTTTCAGATCTTGTTCTTTAAATTTTATACCCTTGATCAATTTTCTACTAGCATTGTCAAATAAAAGAGTTAGACAGGTCAAATTTTTACGTTTCACTGACTATTATACCTAGTATAGTACCCATATTATTAGAACTAATGACTAGATTCACCTTCATGTTAGTAAATTAATTATCAATTACATAAATTAGTATTTGATGGAAAACGCGGGGCGCAAAAATACATTTTGCGTGGGGTGCCGAAAGAGCTAAAGCCGGCACTGAGCGTGGATAACATTGCTAAAATACATAACTAACAATATAATTTATTATCAATACATAATGAATGAATGGCATTAAACTCAAGATGGTTTATGATAGAAACAAACTTCAAATTTATCTACCGTTCATTGTGACTCGGACCAATTAACAAATGGTTCTTGACACCTTGAGGCGTTGATGACTGGGCGTAAAAAAATCCAAAATTGCAGCCTGTGCCGACAGCATGTTCCTTTGGAGGCACTATCAATAAACAACCAACAAAATATAGTGCCACCAAAGGAAATGCGTCGACACAGGCTACACTTATTTTATATTATTATTATTCTTTCTCCGTAGACGGTGCCCTGCCCACACCTCTATGAATAAAGAGCTGAAACTTGGCATGTAGGTGCGGAGTGACCGTCTAATTTGCACCTGGGGTTACGATTTTTTATCAAATAATTTTAACACCTATTTAAACTAATTATGGCTCATAACATGAAATAATTAATATTGAGCTTGATAAAATTTACATGTACGGATAGAGAATTAAATTTACACTTTTGGCAAATCGCAAATATTCAATTTGGCCTAGGTTTGTACCATATTTGGGGTACCAATCTCCTGTGTTTCCTACAACTTCAGATTCAGTAAACTTTTAAAACAATTTCCATTGTTTCAACTTGTAATAATTATATTGATTTAACTTGTTAAATTCTACTCTTTTGTTTCAACTTGCGATAAATATATTGATTTAATTAATAATTAACTTATAAATTCCAGCTGGCTTCTATTTAATTGTTATGATTACTATACAATGGATTATTAAGTAAAATAATTTTATATAAGGAATTTGTTGACTTAGATCAATCTCTCTCTAAGAGTTAACGGTGATTCCAATCGTGATTAATTGAAATTTCCGGGAAATCGGTTTCTGTTGTACGAAAATTTTTTTTTGCAGATTATTATACCTTTATATTATATTTTCTAAAATTCAATCAAAATTTGGTGGAAAAATTCTAGGAACACCGATATTTACGTAATTTCACACCTCCGTATATGGTATCTTCTGGATTACATAGCAAATTTCTGCGAAAATTATTTGTAATATGTGCATAAAAGTAAAGCTAATATAATTTTTAATGTAAATACAGCGGGGATATTACAAAACACGTAAGATTATATAATAAAGTCATAAGGTGGAGTATTACGGGAAATATTCACCTAACATTCAAATGGTTGTATCTCAAAATAATAAAACTGGCATTTTGATCATACAGAAACCTTAGTTTTGGGATTTTGAAATAATAAAGATGAAAAATTGGAACTACATTCTTTCCAATATACTTAGAGGAACAAAAAATCGGAAGTAGAATATGCAATTAGGGATTTGAAAAAATTTAATGATTGAAAATTAACGAAAAAATGCACTTTATTGAAGAAAACTAGACATAATTTTGTAAAATGTAAAGCAAGCGGAAAAGAAAAATTAAATTCAATGTTATCGCTCGTTTAGAATATTCAAAAGTAATTCAATTTGATAAATAACCATTAGATAGAAGTTGGGAAGAACTCCTACTAAGTTAACTTAAGCATATTATACTGTGTTATAGTCTATGGGAAGCCATTTATAGAATTCTCTTATTATTTTAGTTTCATAATGAAAATTGATTTTTTTAAAATCTAGTTATTCTTAGAAATGCATATAAAGATGCTGTTAAAAATCTTAGGCTGTTACGCTGAAGCAATAAAAAGTTGCTATATTAAATTTCAAATCGCGATTGGAATCACCCTTAAACAATGGATAATTGGAAGGGGTATTAATAGAAAAACTAACAGTCCCAAGTAGTATTTAGATTTCCAGGGGATACTTAACCCTAAGTGAATTTTATTTTATTAATTATTAGCAAATAATATCTCTCTCTAAATTGTAATTTCACTAAGATCTGATGGCCGCAAGTGCTCATTTACCCGACCAGGCTGATGCAAGTAAGGACCCTGCCTGTCTCCCAATGGACACCAGGGAGTCCGTGGAGCCAGTAGACACACTGGATTGCAAGATTCCTTTCACAGATGTGTGTACCATGTTTGAGAGGATCAGCTCCAGTGATGGGAAGGAGCGGAAAAGAAAGATATTCGGTCTGTTATTGGACACATGGCGTAGTCAGCATAGGAAATTGTATTCTGACAGCGATTCGGGCAAGAAGGATAGCTTCTATCCTCTGATGAGACTCTGCCTGCCCCACCTAGACAGGAAGCGAGCTGCATACGGTATGAAGGAGACTGTGCTGGCCAGGTACTACATAGAAGTATTGGGGATAGCAAGGACTGGAGCAGACGCGTTGAAGCTGCTCAACTACAGGGCGCCAACCAGCGGAAAGACACAGGCGGGAGATTTCGCAGCTGTGGCTTATTTTGTATTGAAGAATAGATGTCCACAAGAGGGCTCTCTCATGGTATCCGATGTGAACTGTCTCCTGAACAAGATTTCGGTTTCTAACGCGGCTCACGACAGAGCGACAGTCAAACAGACTCTTCAGCAGATCCTGCGTAGTACTACTGCTGTGGAGCAAAAGTGGCTAATTCGTATCATAATGAAAGAGCTGAAGCTCGGAATCAATGAAAACTCAATTTTGTCTCTTTTCCACCTCGATGCTGTTGATCTCTTCAGCGTATGTGCCGACTTAGAGAAGGTCTGTGTAGACCTAATCGATCCCTCGTTCAGACTCAACGAAGCCGCCATTCAGCTCTTCGCTCCCTTCAGACCAATGCTAGGACAGAGAGCTTCTATTCCACAGGCAGTGAAGCTAGCCGATGGACAGGTGTTCTATGTGGAAACTAAGTTTGACGGAGACAGAATGCAGATGCACAAAGAAGGGAACACGTATCGCTACTTCTCTCGCAGTTCTAAGGACTATACTTCTTCATTCGGCCCCAGTTCTTCTGAGGGATCTTTCACTCCCCAGATACACTCTGCTTTTAAAACAGACATCTCCTCTTGCATTTTAGATGGCGAGATGGTAGGATATGACCTCACAGAAGATACTTTTATTCCCAAAGGCGATAACATTGATGTGAAAGCTATCAGTACACAGTTAGCTGGGAAATACGAAGGAATGCAGCAGTGTTTTGTGGTATTCGATATTCTTATGGTAAATGGAAGGAACTTAGCTAACCTGACTCTGAAGGATAGAGCTCTTGAGCTGGACCAGGTGTTCACACCTTTGAAGGGACTGCTACACTTGGTTGATAGACTTGAGCTGAGCTCCAGGGAGGAGCTTGTGACGTCACTCAATGATGCAATAGATAGAAGAGAAGAAGGAATACTTGTAAAGCTTCCTAACTCTACCTACCAGCCTGACAAGAGAAAGGGAAGCGGCTGGCTCAAACTTAAGCCGGAGTACATGGACTCTCTCAGTGATCAGCTCGATCTCCTGATACTCGGGGGCTACTACGGCAGCGGGAAAAGAGGCGGCATTGTGTCTCACTTCCTGCTGGGAATAGCTGAAACTCCCTCTATGGGGCACTACCCCTCTAGGTTCTATTCTTTCTGTAAGGTAAGACCTCTAGATTTTTAAATATTCACTGCGCTTTTCATAATTTAATCTGATCCTAGGTAGGGACTGGATACACTCTCAGCGAGCTACGCAGTCTGTCAGACGAGTTAGGACCCTACTGGCAGGCCTTCACTCCCTCAACAGTTCCCAACACAATAGTACTAACGTCTGGTAATAAGGAGAAGCCGGACTTGCTTATAGCGCCTGAATTCTCCCGGATAGTGCAGGTAAGAGCAGCAGAGGTCACGGTCTCTGAGAAGTACAGCTGCGAGTGCACGCTCAGGTTCCCGAGGCTGGAGATGTTCAGGAAGGACAAGGAGTGGCACCAGTGCATGACAATGGATGAGCTGGAGAATATAAAGGAGAGCTCAGCTGGACGTCTCTCGCACGCCTGTGCAGACGGTTTTGAGGATATAGCTGTGAAAAAGCGCAAATTGACCAGTGGCAGGAGAATAGCCATCACTCGAGGCGTGGCTTCTCATTTCAGAGGTGCTAACATTGACGATGTAGAGGTGACCAGTCAGACTTTCAATGGAAAAGAGTTTTATGTTGTGAACGGATCTACAGAGTTCTCGAAGAACGATATAGAGCTGAAGATAGCCTCTTATGGTGGCTCTTTCCGACAGAACCCTACCCCAAACACTTTCTGCGTGCTAGTGCACGAACAAAGCTTTAGAGTTAAAAACTTAATAAGGACGGGGAAGTACAATGTTGTGAAGCTAGATTGGTTCGTTAAGTGCGTTGCAGAGGATAAGTTCACTCCTTTAATGCCGCACTATATGCTCTTCGCAGAGGCTTCAACTAAGCAGCAGTTCCAACATCTGTACGACGAATATGGAGATAGTTATACTGAGCCGTGCGATCCAAGAGAGTTCATGGATCTGTGCAGAAGAATAGGAACGAACCACAAGTATGAGGAAATGTCTCACACTGAGATTGCAGAGGTAAAGGATAAATATCTTGATGACGAAAGCGTATCTGGACTGTTCAGACACTACACATTCTATGTAGATAGGTATAGAAATTTGAATAATTTGGATTCTAACATTGCGATCAGTGCTTTGGAGCTAATCGAATGGAACATTAGATTCAATGGAGGAGCGGTCTGTACTGAATTAATTGGAGGAGTTAGCCATGTTGTTGTTAATGAAAAAGACTTGGATAGATTAAGTGAGATTAAAACTATTGTAAAATCATTTGGCCGACTGCCCTACATTGTTACAGATCAATGGGTTGAGGATTCTATAAAGATGTCTCATGTCAGACCTGAAAAGATTTATTCCCCTAAGAACTAGTTTGTACTAAGTCTCAAGCATGAAATATTTTATATAGAATGAATGATTAATCTCTTAAATTTTATTCATTTTAATTCGATTTTATGTTTAACGTACCACGACACCAAGCTTTACATTAAAATTTATGATAGCTACACGAAAAATTTATTTCATCCACTCATGACGATACGTATATTTAATGTTTGTAGCTAATGGCGATATTGATCATGGTGTTATTAAACTAGTTCAGTGGTTCTCAAACTGTGGTACGCATACCACTGGTGGTACGCAAGCTCATTCTAGTGGTACGCGGAGCCATAGGCATCGGAAATGAGCCTGCCGGCCCGAAGGCTCCGGGGTCGGCCCAATCGATTCCGGGACCGCTACATTCACCGGGCAGCCCCTTCGGAGTGCCCGGGCCATGCCGTTGGGTCCGACGCCTATGCGCGGAGCTATAGGCGGAGGGAGGAGGCAGGGGAAGGGGAGGCACTTGCTCCTCCCCTAATTCAGCCATTTTATTTTTTGGCAGTTTGTTGTTGATATTATTTAACACCGTCAATACCTTCAATTTCTCTAATGTTGCTAGAGTACACATTCTAAATAATTTGTATTATGTTTTAGCAAATTATGCTTCTTGCAGGTAGATCAGTAGTTAACATTAACTCTGAAAAAATCCTGGGGTATACTCCCCAAACCCCATTTAGGTCGCTCGCCACGCTCGCTGCTTGTATCTTTGAACGCGCAGAGACTTTCTCCTAGCTACACCCTTGAGAGTGGAAACATCATTATACTTTAAAAAAACATCAAAATTGAAATGTTATTAAATACAATGGAAATGTACTTTAGTACGATATGCTGTACGTCGTTTTCAGGGGTGTATTTAAATATCGATCATTATGGTGGTACGCCGAGACCCTAATATTTGATGAAGTGGTACGCGCTGTGAGAAGTTTGAGAACCACTGAACTAGTTTATATCCAACAGCAAAAATCAATTTTATTATAGGAAAATGTTTGTATTTGTTTTAATTGAGCATTGATTGTGGTAATATCTTGAAAATGTTCGGTTAAGTTAATGATTCTGAATGACTAGACAAAATATTTACAGTAATTCAAAATATTGTCATATTTTCAAAAAATTTACTGTCCAAATGAACTATAATATTGTTACATAGTACGCCCTCGCTAATCCGAGCAGATCCAAAACTATTTTTCGTATATATTTGGGAAAAAATCTTAAATATTTGTATATTACAATGTAATTATATGTATTACTTCACTAATCCGAACGAATTCACTAATCGGAACAGAATTTTTTAAATTGGAACACCTCTGTTCGGATTAACGAGGGTGTACTGTATTCAAGTAGTCTGGCTATTATTCTTGTTCATAGGTGCGAACTTATGGAATTGAAGTTGTTTTTATTGTAAACACTAATACATTTCTTCTATCACTATGCATCAATAAGTTGGGATACCAACATTTCGATTCACAACAATTCGATACAGACAGTTCGATACACCGACAATTCGATACCGATATGTCGATACAAATAACTGGACTCACGTAAATTTTAAGAGAATAATGCTCATCTTTGACAAATATAATATGTTTATTGTCCAATACTGAATATTGATGTTTCACAAGTTCGTCCTTTTGTGAACTTTGCATTCTCTCAATTTGTAAAATGGTATACAATTACTTGTGCTTAGGTGGTAATAATACACTAAGCAATGATGTTGCTTTCGCGAGTGGTCGGTCAGTATAAATAAATGTGTATATAAACTCGGTTTACTTATTTCCTTCACCGAATCTTACACTATAACAAGATGTCAGATCATCAACGGCCTTTTAAATTCGTCCAATCAACTAGGGGAAGATACAAGTTGTCAGAAAAAGGGTTTTCTATGACAAACAAAGAATAGTAGGAGATACTATTCACTGGAAATGTGAACAAAGAGGTAATTGCCGAGCAAGGATATTTACCAAAGATTTTGAAATTTTAGGTGTAACGAATATTTGCTTGGCCCAGATGAGCAGAAAATAAGCTGCTATGAAACAATAATCAGGATAAAAAGAAATAGTGGGGCAGCATAGCAATAAAATTGTTCAATTTTGATACAAGCATGAAAATGGCACAGACATAGATAAATATATTATAAAAAGATATGGATATGGACATAGGCGTCGGAAATGGGCCCGCCGGCCCTTCGGGCCGCCCGGCCCGAAGGCTCCGGGGCCGCTACATTCACGGCATCACTAACACAACTATGGGCCGGGTAGACCCTTCGGGCCACCCGGCCCATGCCGGGTGGCCGGGTGGGTCCGACGCCTATGGATATGGAGGCATCACGAAATTTTAATATTTTCAAGATGGCGGCCAAAAAGAGTCGGACAAAAGCCCGCTCTCGCGATTACTTGTCAAATGACCTCGTAGAGTGTTTATATGCACATAGTGTTTATATGCACCTTCATCGCACAGTCATCTCAAATGACTGTGCGATGAAGAAAGAGGGGTCACTCGATTGGGTAGAAACTATATTTGAGAATGGAATGTGTCACATTCCAGCGTTGTCAAGGAATGTCCTCCCTCCAAAACATGGTCATGTGACCCCTATAATGACTGGAAATCTTATGCTGATTACGAATATTAGCATGAACATTTACTAAACTTCAATTGACAGAGTTAATTTGCTTTTGTATACAGTATAACTCGGTTAATACGTACTTCGGCTTAGTAGGTACTAGTTTTTTTAACCATTTAGTAAATTTATATTACGTATCTCAATATAATGTAAAGTCAGTTAGTACTGTATAAATCAAATAATCACTTTTCGTGTCTTCTATTTTGGCTATTTTGCCCTAGTCTATTTGCACGTTCATGATAACAAATTGGTATCAACCGGTGTTATTCGAATTGAAGATACTTTGAAGCGTCCAAAAATTGTGTTCATAGTATCTGGAAATTCGCATTATCCGTGTTCGTACTAATGTATATACGAGATAGAAACAAACTTCCAAATGTTATAATAGGTAAACAAGTACGTATGCTGATTTCAAATTTCTCATTTTTTAATTTTAATATGAATATTATTGTTGTTGTTGTTGTTTACAAAAAAGGTAACAAATTAGTGAAAATTCAAAATCACCCTAGAAGTTTGCTTTGACGGGTATTGTAGCTAATCAAGTTAAAGGTATGGAAATGGTAGGAAGGGATGTTTTACTAACTCTATCATCAATGGTTTAGTGGGGAGTAAGGCCGCATAGCGGCAGTTAACTTGAGGTGCGTAGCACCGATCCGTCGCAAAGCGACCGAGACCGTTGGCTCCTATTAATAAATAACGACTTAGAAGAGTTTATAAGTTATAACTGCAACTATTAATAATCGATGTTCACTGGGTAACTCGAATGGCAGGGGCGTATCGAGCCATTCACCTGGAGGATGTAGTCCTCAATCAGCGCAGACTTCTACAATATTTTTCTTATAGTATAAGATCCACTATTTTCAGTAAATAGTATATACTATATACAAAAGCAAATTAACTCTGTCAATTGAAGTTAATCAATGTTTAAGATTTCCAGTCATTATAGGGGTCACATGGCCATGTTTGGGAGGGAGGACATTCCTTGACAACGATGAAATGTAACACATTCCATTCTCAAAAATTGTTTCTACCCTATCGAGTGACCCCTCTTTCTTCATCGCACAGTCATTTGAAAATAACTATGTGCATATAAACCAGGGTTGGGTTCAAGTACATTTGAAAGTACTTAAGTACAAGTACTACTACTTTTCATATATTCAAGTACAATACAAGTACAGGTAAACTTGAAGTACTTAAGTACAAGTACAATGAAAAAATTAGGAAAATACTTAAGTACAAGTACAAGTACTTCCCAAGCTCTTATGATAAATCTCTCGTAATAATAGTAGAAATTGCTAAATAGTCTAAATACATAGTTTATATAGTATCATCCAAATCTATTTAATTGATTTACCCAGTAGTCCTTGACACGAACACAATTCCTAATATACTAAGTATTAACCCTCGGCTGGCTTGGGGTAAAAGGTATAAATAGAAAAACCCCACTTTCACTTTCAATTGAAATTCAATTAACTTTCGGTTTCAATTTTACATTCCTGGCCAGACAAGGGTTAAGTAACACTACTTTATTTGAGATGGGATTTGAGGAACATCAATGATGTGTGTTGGAAATATATTGAATGATAAAAAAGTCACGAGTAACAAGTACTCAAGTACAAGTGCAAGTACTTTAGAAAAATGAGGAAAGTAATTAAGTACAAGTACAAGTACAACGGATAAATGGTGAAAGTACTTAAGTACAAGTACAAGTACTCAAAAAATGTACTTAATTACAGAAGTACTTAAGTAAATTGTACTTGAACCCAACCCTGATATAAACACTCTACGAGGTCATTTAACAAGTAATCGCGAGAGCGGGTTTTTGTCAGACACTTTCCGACAATTTTTGGCCGCCATCTTGAAAATATTAAAATTTCGTGATCTATATCTTTTTAAATATATTTATCTAGTATGTCTGTGCCAATTTTCATGCTTGTATCAAAAATTGAACAATCCACTCCAATATGACTGTTATGCTGCCCCACTAAAAGGCAGTGGTTACACAGAGTCTCCCAACAGTTTCAGAGGGCACAGCTGCAAAGTTATCAAAATTGACAGTTTAAAAAGAACAATTCAACGGCAACGTCAACGAGTGCTTGTAGCCCCCATACAACCGTTCAGTCTTGTTGAACTCGAGATTCCAATGGAATACAGGAGTACAACTAAAGGAGAGATGTTTCTACTTTACGATTCGGGTCCAAATCCAGTAGGGATTCTCATTTTGGGACGTGCCAAAATAGAGATGTTAAAATGTTCACAACACTGGTTAGCCGATGGCACATTTAAGACAGCTCCCGTTATATTCCAGCAGGTATAAGTAAACACGCACTACGTGGTGGGCCAAGTCCCTTACAAGATGGCTTATGGGGAAACCTGAATAAGACCGAATGGAATAAGACCGAAAGAAAATCAGTACTGGAATAAGACCGAATGGAATAAGACCGAAAGAAAATCAGTACTGGAATAAGACCGAATGGAATAAGACCGAAAAAAATCAATACTGGAATAAGTGGAAACTTCACGTGGAAACTCTTTACCCGACTTCCCTTGCTTCCAGAGTCAGAGGCGGATCCAGGGGGGGGGGGGGGGGGCAGGGGGCCTGGGCCCCCTGGGCCGTCCAAACTGAAATTGACTGAAATAAGTGAAATTTAGGCTGAAATTGGCAAAATATTAAAAATACTTCAGCTTCAAGTTTGAACTATGGCTCCTTATAAATAAATTAGCGTTTAAAATGACTTCTGAGTGTATATAACTCAACAAAAAATCTGGGGGTTATCACCCAGACCCCCTTATAAGTTGCTCGCTACGCTCGCATTTTTCTTGGGCCCCCCCTTTTCAACATGTCTGGATCCGCCACTGCAGAGTAACCACATAAATCATAATTATCACTACCTTTCCTTACACAGATTTTCCATAGTCGTAAAATTTGTCAAGCTAAATAATTGTTAGAAGTCACTTCTACCTAGTAGAATTCAATATGCCTGTAGTTGCGCAATAGTTATAGGAATATAACCTATGACTATAGCTACCGCAATTTGATACTTCTATTATTCAACAGTCCTGTTAATTATAGGACAACCCTTTGTAATTTACCTGAAGTACAAATAGAAATGGAATTATACCTACGGGGTAGCTACCTGGGTCATATGTGTGGTACCTCATACCTCCCAAGTTTGAGATGGTCCAATGCGGGTCACCCCCCCCCCCCCGCTACATACATTTCAGGGGGTGTGGACTCGTTTTGTACATTATTTATGGTAGTTTCTATAGAAAAGACAAGTCTTACTACCTATTTACTGAATAAGTGTAACTAAAATGAAAAATGGAACTATTTGGGTGTTTTAAGCGTGCTTAGTCTTAATACTGATCTGATTTTAGAGAATTGAGTTCCTGGAAAATAATTTCTCCAATGCGGGGTTTTTCGCCATCAATGCGGGTCAGCGGGTTTCGATGCTCAAATGCGGGTCACCTCTTCGTATTCATTTGTAAGGCTAGGAGAATTGAATCCTGTTCTCCTTAACTATATTTCGCCCTTCCGTATTCGTTTGTCCGGATCGTATTATAGCGATGGAGCATAGCAATCTATATACTAAGGCAATGGCACTCTAGTGAATTACTGGACCATGGATGGCAATTACCATGGGTTTTCCAAGTTTCTACTAATTGTCATAAAGCCTTTCAGTGGTATTTTAATGTGTAACAAATGTTATATTTTAAATTCTAAGACTACCCAGCCCCAATTCTCATAATATTTGGATATTAATTTAGAAATAAATACGTTATTTTTAATGAATTAAATGCAACACAAACAATACAGCATTATACTATATGAACAAACACATAGAATCAAGAAATGGTACATAAGCAGCATGTGAATCCTTTAACTGTTCGACTGACTGTGGACACGCATCGCTCTCTCTAAGGCTCGTAGACACATCGCTCTCTCTAACGCTCGTAGACACACTCAATACGTAGTAGAATAACCTATAACAAAACAAGCAAGAAAATTAGTTGTATTTATTTAGTTTAGTGTTATCTTTATTTAAAACCATGGCATTATAATTGCGAACCCTCTTTGATAAGATAATGTTTGACCAAGTTAAACACATTTTCTTTAATATATCCCAATTCCAAACACCACAGAAACACCAATCTTTCCAGACATCACTGTATCTCTCTGCAATAAAGTTCATAGAGATACTCATCAACAGGCTACGGGATGGTCCAGAATAGAATTCCTTACTTAAAGATTCACAGTTGTCAATTTTGAGGAAGTTTCATATAATATGCAAACACATTTTACCACATAACGAGATGATATTTAAGAGAGCCCCTATCCACTAAATCAATCAAAGTATATTGGGAGCCAACGTCATTGTTAACTTCCAGGAGTTTATCTGATGTTAAAAGATTATGACAAGATAGACAGCCATTAGACTTCTTAAAGTAAGAGAAGACTGCGTATCCTGCTATATAAACGAGACATTCCATTTGAGAAACCTCTATTTCAGGGACTGAAATTTCATTCAATGTGGTTAGATAATGTTCTACATCGTGTTGCTCCTCATTACAACTATCAAAATCGTCAGCAAATTTATGAAGGTATTCTTTAAGAGAAATACTGTCTTCACAAGAGATAGCACCGTATTTTAGAGCGAACACTTTTAGAATGTTTGAAAGTTGGAGTCTGCGTTCGCTTTCCAAAATTTGGTTAAATGAAATCTGGTAGTGAGACCCTGACATCTGTCTATATAAACCAAAGTGGTGCTCCAGCGCATCATTTTGAATTCTTGCAGTTAGAAGGTACTGGTATCCGCAGTTCTCGGTAAGTTGTTTGACCAGCAGTGGTAACGCCTCGCATGTGTGTCTGAAACTGGTAAAGGTTTGTGGTGTTAAATTTCCATATAAAGATGGCAGATTATAAACGAACATTGAGTGGATAATTATCAGTACACACAGCTTCAACAAACAGATCACAAGCTTCGATGTCACAAATAGTAGATTTAACAATTGGATATAATGATTCTGCAGATGAAGAACCCAAAGGTATTAATCGCACAATGGTGGAAAACTTGGCCGATAAACTAGAAACCATCATATAAAAAACTGTAGTATGTGGATCAACCGGATTATGAATCGACCCAATTACCCTTCCTCCCTTATAGGATGCATCACTACGAATGTGAACTTCATCCATTTGAAGAATCACATGGCGCTCTAGATCATTAAACGTGGTAGAAATTTCTTGAAGAATTTTAGTATACTCACTCTCTAGGCCAATACTATTTTTGATCTTCAACAAATTACGTTCGTGTGGAAGTATTATACAGTTAGAGCTTTGGATAAGCCGATAACAAGCTGGTGAAATTCCGTGAACTTTTAGACAAAAGACCTGAGTGAGAATATTATAACGACGAGCATGTTTATCAACAATTAAGTATTTCAGCTGATCGAGCAAAAAAATTAAGACGAATTAGCATAGAATCATTCTCGGCTTCGAAATGAAATGTGGAATGGGTAGGATCTAGTGTATCAATAGCACTAGAAAGATTATGAATGGCATTCTCCACATGTTTTTTCAAAGGGGTCGCTGTGGAAATTGAGCAATCTTTTTGACTCATTTCAAATATTTCAACTTCATGAATAATATTTTCTAACAATCTGATATCGTTGAACGAATTACAAGATAGTTTGATTCTATTATTTTCTTTATAAAAAGCCTTACAATCTAATTTTTCATCAACAATTATTGAACTTTCGATCGTAGAAATTTCATTATGATAGTGAATCTTAAGGAGATACAATGGAGCATTTTCGACACCCGATAACCCCCAATTTTTATTGCGTTTTTAGACATGACTTTTTGATAGGAACAAATTACAGTATTGTCACAATTCTCTAAAATGGAAATTTGAATTAGATATTGTTAGTTTAAAATAGCCTAATAGTGAATCCATACTAGTCAATATAAATTCTAGCTATTTACTCTATTAGGCGCAAGTTCTGTTATAGTGCAAGTTTCACTCTACTACATTAGTACAAGGGATTATGCCACACAGAATTTGCGATATCGATTTGATTCTTTTTTTCTATCGATTTTCAAATAATCACTCGATTTTATCAGAAATTTGGCATTATATAATTATTAACTCTATAACTTTGTATTAAAGTTGAAAATCGACACGGCATAATTTCAAGAACAACTGACAAGGATCATTTTTGAGGGATAATTTTTTTCTCTCCGACTTATACTTTTTGAGATATGCGAGCTATACAAAGGTCACTATCCGGAAATCTTGAGATTTTTTTTTTTACAAAATGACGGTGACTTTGACCTTTAGTGAAGTGAAAAAGGTCAAAATAGTTACAAATTTCGAATTTTGCTTTCAGAATCAGAAACCCGGCATATCAATGTAGATTTGGAAATGCTAATACATTAAATATGGTATTTATGTATTTTTGTATAAATGCTCCATTGTATCTCCTTAAGAAATAGAATGATTGTAGAATTGGGTCGATGAAGAAGCCAACCGTTAGGTAGTTCAATTAGATGTAACTTAGAAATAATACAATTAAGAGTAGAAAGAATAAACTTAGATTCAGTTTCTTTGAAATCTGCGCGGCTCTTCTGGTAGGCTTCCTGTACCCTCTTCTCCTCCTTAACACCAAAAGATAGTCTTTGACATCTATCAGCAGCATCTGTCAGATAGCTAGGACAGTTTGGAAAGATGCTAGGGACTGCACACTTCTTCAGAGCCACTTTCTTCCTGATCGTCTCAATCATCTCCATTCCATTGAAGTATTGAATGGTCCTCTCTATGTCTTCTTCATGGAAATGGTGTATGCAGACCTTCAAAACAAAAGACATAGAATACAATATAAAAGTAAACATATTATAACAAAGTACGTACCTTCAATCGTTTATTCATCTCGTAGTCTTCTCTCTGCCTAGGTATTGCTCGGAACCACTTCTCACGAGTTTCAACATTAGTGGGGAAAGAGAAAACAGGTACATATTCATCTTTGTCAGAATAGTTTGACTTACAACCAGGTACGAGGCAAGTCATGTTGAAATTTGAATACGCAAAGTGAAAATTATAAAGTTTAGCAAGTAACAATGCAATTAAAATCATTATTGAATATCGTAAAAATTTTGAGTGTAAAAATTATGGGTGGTTATTATGTGGTTAGTGAAATTCGTACTCTCACTACTCTGACGTTTATTGGGCAGAATGTAGAAATTAGTCAGCTACTCAAGTGTTTATAACTTCTATAATCATTCAGTACTTGATTTCTTGAACGTGAATATGATCTAAACGAATTTTAATCGTTCTATAGGGATGAATTCAAACAATTGTTACCGCTAGATTAATATAGTGAATATCCCTGAAAATCAAGTTTATATTATCGCAGTTATTCCAAAAATAAGTTCTAAGGGGCATAAAGTAGGTGAATTCACCATAAATACTCAAATCATCTTTAAATTTCAAGTTATTGTATAGAATAATCCCATGGTCCAGTAATTCACTAGAGTGCCATTCAGGGCCGTCGAGAGGGGGGGGTAGCCGGGGTAATTACCCCGGGGCCCGGGGCCCGAAGGGGCCCGGGAAATTCTGTCTGTGTAGGTATGCTCGGGCTTTATTGGCTGTATTAATTAAGCAGACAAGTCAAGGGGGAAATAAAGACATCGCTGGGTAGAGTAATACCTTAGTTATTTAATCCTTCCTAGAAAACCAAGCCAGACTTACTTTGTAACAGTTATTTAATTTTCCATAACTAACTCAGTTACGGGATCCGATCCAAACGACAGCAACGCATAAATAGGCTAACACAGGCTTTCATCCAGGAAAATTTTTCTGCGCGCCTAGATTAAGTTTGAGCTCGCTCACAAGCGCCTAAAATACTTAATTTGTATAACGCTATGGTAGCACCTCTCGATTTTCGCGCACCTAGAAAATTTCTCTTTCAAAATTTCGCGCCTAGAGGCGCGTCGCGCACACCTGGATGATACCCTGGCTAACAACCTTTTTGTTTCTTTGACTGTTTAGAATAATAAGTCACAACCTGCGATGTCCTCTTATTAACATAGATATGGTGCAAAAAAAATAGTATATCCTAAACTCTATAGCTATATAGCTAAAGGTTATTTGAAAATTCATAAAAAATAAGAGTAAATAGGATTTAATTTATTTAATAATTAAAATATATATAATCGAATACGATAGTTTGCGTTTAGTTTATTCACTTCACGATAACGGAACTAAATATCAGAGGGGGCCCGATTCCAAAATTTTGACCCGGGGCCCGCTCGCGCTCTCGACGGCCCTGGTGCCATTGCCTTAGTATATAGATTGCTATGGATGGAGGAATAGAAACCGCGTTTATGATTGAGATATAAACTAATTTCCAAATGTTATTGTCTACGACTGTGGAAGCACGGATCTTACACGCGCCCATGGCCTACTTAATTAATATACGGCTAGATATGTATGTCACCGAGAAGGCCATAAAACGAGAAGGCCAGTTTCTAAATTTAATTCTAAGCTAAACTATACATCCTATTGTTGTTAGTTGGGTTGTATATGGGGTAATCAACCATTGCGAGTCCAATGGAACCACTTTTGAGAATCTCAGATTTGTGGTTAAGCTGTTTAGGCGCCATTTAATGATGACACCACAAAAATATAAAATTCGAGTCTAAAGAACTGCTAGAAAATGAAAATAATTTGCTAATATACTTAGAATACATTTTCCGAATATATTATGAGAATTAATATATATAAACCAGCAATTATATACGTATTATGTACGAAAATAGTAAGTTTTAATTCGGATACTACTTGTATTTTATAGCATGTGGTTGCTTTATATTTTTAATTTTTTTTTAGAATGTCACTATTTTGTCATTTAGTAGCCTTTGGGGTATGAAATATATCCTATTTTACTATTCCTATTATAAAATTATTAGAAAGTAGGAAGAAACTGAAATTTGTGATATTTGAAAAAAAATTCATTTTACCATAAATTGTTACCGTCACCACGAAATGGCGCCTAAACAGCTTAACCACAATTCTGAGATTCTCAAAAGTGGTTCTAATGGACTCGCAATGGTTGATTCCATATTCAACCCAAATAATAACAATAGGAGGCATAGTTTAGCTTAGAATGAATTTAGAAACTGGCCTTCTCATTTTATGGCCTTCTCAGTGACATATCTAGCCGTATATTAAGTAGGCCATGACGCGCCCGTCAAACCCGTTGGGGCTGTCAATCGGTAGGTTTCGTCCCATTGCAGGGACTCATCAGGAGGGTAAACCTCTACTTATACTATGCGGATCACACACCGCTGGTTACCAGGACACTCGCTCACTAGTCGTATAGTCCCTACCCGACGTGCCCACGCCAGGTAGTCCTGAATCTATGTCACTCATGACACTATAATTGGTAAACAAGTATGCTGAACACGAATTTCACATTTACAAATTTATAATATTAATATTAATTCTTGTTGTTTACAAAAACAGGTAAACAAATTAAGCAAATTCAAAATGAACCTAGAGGCTAGCTTCCAATAGGTATTATAGGTAAACAAGTATGCTGAACACGAATTTCGCATTTATAAATTTATAATATTTATATTTATTATTGTTGTTGATAAAAATAGGTAAACAAATAATAAAAATTCAAAATTAACCTAGAAGTTAGCTTTCATCAGATTATTGGTAAACTAGTTAGAACTATGGAAAATGGTAGAAAGGGATGTACCGTATTTCCCCGAATAAGCGCCCCGGCGCTTATTGTTTTCGTGGGCCAAAATTATCCTGAAATTTTTGTGAAAAATCCAGAATATAATATTTAGGTCGATTCTAATGGTTTCCACCAACAGTATACCTACCGAAGTTGCCAAAATCAATGGAATTACATTGCAGTGATCAACTAATGTGTATAAATTTTAACATTACAATGTCATTTTTATTGACCCGGCGCTTATTCGGGGAAATACGGTATATAACATCCTCCATGGTCGAAAGGGTGAGAGGTAAGGCCGCATAGCGGCCGTTAACTTGAGATGTGTAGCACCGATCCGTCACAAAGCGACCGAATTCGAAGGGCTCGTTAAACATAAATCTTAGATTAATTGAAACTAAAAACGTAATACGCTTAATCTAACTCTTCAATCTGGTATCTTGTCTCTATTAGGCTGATTGTCCACATCTATTTCAGCTGAATTTATTGAACTCTTATGTTTATTTTATTTATTTTATTGTCTGTTGATAAGAATTTCAAGAGATGGCCACTGAGAAAGAAGAGGACTATTTCCTAAATCAGTTAGATACGGTTCGAGATAAGTTTATCAAAACTATCAAAGAATATCGAGAGGCGCTTGATACACGTGAAGGAGAAGTGTTGAATGAGCTGGAGCAGATCAAGAATATTTACAAGTGTCAGGACTCTGTCGATAAATTATATCGTTTAAGGAAGAAAGGTGCAGTGGGAGATGATCAGGACATGAGAGAGTTAAAATCTGAAATCGATAATACTAGATCTAGGTTCAGGGATGTTATGTTGGAGTGGGATGAAAATCTGAAAGGAACGCTATTGAAAACAGGTTTTATTCGTGTAGTGGCTGTCCCTGATTTCAAGAATAAAGGGAAACCTGTAATTATAGCTTGTAAACACAGTTATGAGACATCCGCTGCAACTGAAGTGTTCAGATATCCTCGTTCAATCGCAATCGACTCTTTTACGAATAATATCTTTATCTGCGACAATGGAAATGATCGAGTGCAAGTATTTGATGAATCATTGAAATACTTGTTCAAAATCAGTGATAAACTAAAACAACCATTTGGTATTTGTATCAATCTTAATAACTTATACGTCACACAATCAGTTGCGAATACTCTCAGTATATATTGTACTGATGGAAGTTACATACATTCAGTTGGAGCGAAAGGCAATGGCAAACTTCAGTTTGACCATCCAAGAGGAGTTGACGCTTTGAAAGAGAAAGATGCAATCTGCGTTTGTGACTGGGACAATAATCGTGTGCAATGTCTGGATTTGAATCTTGGATTTCGTTTCTTTATTTCGGGTATTAACCATCCTTTCGACATCAAACTGACACAACAGGAACTTGTTGTGTTGGTTGAAGATAATCCTTGCCTTAGGTTTTATGATTATTCTTGTAATTTAATTCGGATGATTATTTCTCGTGGAGATGAAGGGCAAGTGAATAGTTCATTTCAATTCTGTCTTGACATAGATTCTAACGTTTTTATGACGGATAAATTTGGGAAATTTGGGGTAATGATTTTCTCCAAAACAGGAGAGTTGTTGTGTAAATTCGGAGAAAGTGGAGAAGAAGAAGGAGAGTTTATTCAACCGGTAGGCATTGCAATAGACTACAAAGGAAGGATTATTGTAGGTTCTTCCAACTCTAAACGTTGTATTCAGATGTTTTAATTCCTGCTATTAGAGTTTCATTTTTAGAATATTTGTATAAAATTATTTATTATTTTAGTTACTAGTAATCTTGTGAATTTCCTTTTTGAACAACACGTATTTGTGATATAATATTTGTTATTTTATATGATGCTTATTTGTATTGAGTAAAAAGGAACAGTTATCTGTGTTACGGAACATATTGGCGATTGGAAGATGGTGGACATCTCCCGCGGAATATGTTGGTGATTACATATACATTGCTTCTTTCAGCATAATATGGATTATATTGTGGAGGTATTCCTTGGCCTTGATTTATCATTATAGGCTTGCATCAGTAATACTAATGCAAAGCATTTTATTGTCTTTTTGTTACATTTATCTACATGAGTGCAAAATCGGTCATTTGAAGAATTTGCAGGGTTGATTAAATCATGATTTTTATAAAATCAGATTTTTCATGTTTTTATTTAAGTACGTATTTAAATATTAGTACCTATCTTGTTTCCTACATACCCTAGCAAGTTATTAACGCTAAGAGGTATTAATAAAAAATACCAGTAAGCAGTGGCGGCGCTAGCTCGGCGCCACTGGTGGGACATGTGGGGCACAGCCTACCTCAAGGCTCGACCCACACCATAAAAATTATTTTCCATTCTTATCCATTGTTATATCATTACTGATAACAAATACACTATCAAAATTTATTTATACTAATATTCGCACGAGTGATTGATTATATGTAGTTCCAAATTGCGTAATATTGAATTCCTATACTGACTGAAATATGTGCGCCATAGAATCAAACCACAGAGTTTAAGCGCTGCATTTGAATCTTTATTTATTCAATACAATATACTATGTACTAGTGTAAAACCGACGCCAGTTTCTAAATCAATTTCAGTGCATACTATAATAATTATTAGTCATTAAAGTTAAACCTAGACAATGATTCGTGATTATTTTGCATTATTACTGTGCCGACTATACTATATAGTGGTCCAGTTCTAATCTTACTAATAGTACTACTTTGGCTAAACTTCCAGACCCTAGCCCTTCCCCACCCCCCCCACCCCCCCCCTCACGAATTACCAAGACTTAACGAATTTATTGATTTTGTACCCCTACACCCATTCAGTATTCGCCACAAGTGACACTCTGGAGTTGTCACCTGTGTCAGATTAACATAAATTGAGACGAAGTTAGTTACATCTGGTCCCTGATGTCCTCCTATGAGCATTTTTACCAAAAACACACACTTTTTTAATTTTTTTTACAATTTTAATTAGTCAGCAATTCTCACCTTTTGGTGTGATAAGATTTAAAAAAATTACCCTTAGTCTAAATTCTTGATAATTTGCTGCAACATTTCGCAATACTATTGATTCGTACCATCCATGAAGTACCAGGTACTTCATGGGTGTATCTTTCAAAATGGGACCCACCGCCTGGCTATGGTTCAAGTATCTGCCGATTGATCCCCCCCTGAGTCGTCCAGGAATGAAAGTGATTTACATTGGAATAATTTTAATTGCTCTAGAGGGATGAGTAATTATCAGAATCAATTGAAACTTGAAACAGAGCTACTATATATAGATCTCAAAGCTGGCGGGGGAAAGTGAAAGTGAAAATTAATTGAATTTCATTTGAAAGTGAAATGGAAGTGGGTTTTTTAATTTTTTTCTATTTATACTTTTAGCCTACATCCAGGTTCGGGCTATAGCTATCATAGTTGTGTTGGGAGTGAATCTATTTTTCAAATCTAACTGGCCTGGAGACCTCATACGAGGGGTAACTAAGCACATTTTTTGGAAAAAACTTACAACATGTTGTAGGTTGGCAGTATAAGTCTAACTTCAAAGGGCTGTAATATTGAAAGTTTGTATTGTAATTGTGGAAATGTAGGTTCACTCCTAAGTGACATATGTTAACAGCTACAATATTAATTCCAGCCTTATTGCTAGCAAATAAAGACAGTTATGCTCCATAAACTTTTCTGAGCTTTGAAAAAATGACCTTTCACGATGACTAAGCCATTCCTAAACTTTCAACAGATTACTTATATGGAGCTCAGTTACTGGTAACTGAACTGCCATATAAGGAAGTTTTTGAATTCTAAAAGTACCATAACCTCAGGAATGAAATTTAGACATAAATAATTAACAAATGGTTCTTGACTCCCTGAGGCGTTGGTGACTTGGCGAAAAAAAATCCAAAATTGCAGCCTGTGCCGACGCATATTCCTCTGGTGGCACTATATTTTGATTGTGGTTTATTGATAGTGCCTCCAAAGGGACATGCTGTCGGCACAGGCTGCAATTTTTGGATTTTTTTTCGCCAAGTCACCAACGCCTCAGGGAGTCACGAACAATTTGTTAATTTGTCGAGTCACAAGGAAATGTAGATAAATTTGAAGTTTGTTTCTATCATAAACCATCTAGAGTTTAATGCCATTCATTCATTATGTATTGATAATAAATTATATTATTAGTTATTTATTTTAGCAATGTTATCCACGGTGAGTGAGTTAAGTCAACAAATTCCTTATATTATATTCTTATATTTAATCCATTGTATAGTAATACTACAATTAAATAGAAGCCAGCTGGAATTTATAAGTTCAGGGCCGCCAAGAGGGGGGTGGCAGGGGGGACAGTTGCCCCGGGGCCCGTGGGTCTAGGAGGGCCCGTAAAAATTCCTAAACAAAGTTATTAGTTTAAGAATGTAAGTATAATGTTACCGCCAAATGCTGCCTTCAGATAATAAAATTGAATAATATATAGTTAACTTAAACTTTAATTATAAAGAGATAAAGGAATCGTGTAAAATGAACATTTGGGTTTGGGAAAGGTTCCAGAGGGGCTTGTCAATGGAAATTGATCTCCGAAAAAACTGGTCCTAAGACCATTTTCCCTGGAATTTTGTTCCAGGATCAATTTTTGGGCCCAATTTTCCAGTGACAGACTTATTCATAAAAATTTTTGGGTCCCTATATGGCGACAAATCGCCTAGGCTACTATTCTAGTAAATACGGTAACTAAATAAACACTAACCTCAGAGGGACCAATTTTCCACAGAAGGACCAGATTTCCATGAAAATTTGGTCCTCCCGGACCAATTTCCCAAGGGGACCAAATTTTTCGTGACAGGCGGGCACAGGCCCATCATTATTGTTTGCCCTGGGGCCCGAAAAACCTCTCGGCGGCCCTGTATAAGTTAAATCAATATAATTATCGCGAGTTGAATCAATAGAGTAAGATTTAACAAGTTAAATCAATATAATTATTACAAGTTGAAACAATAGAATTAGATTTAACAGTTTTACTGAATCTGAAGTGTGAGGAAACACAGGAGATTGGTACCCCAATTATTGCACAAACCTAGGCCAAATTGAACATTTGTGATTTGCCAAAAGGTGTAGAATTTAATTCTCTATCGAATGCATATAAATTGAATATTCGGGTACTATTTATTGTTTCTGTTTTAATTTTAAACAGGTGCAAAAATGTGTCCAAATAATGTAATAAAAAATCGTGACCCCAGGTGCACATCTGTAACCCATGAAACACATATCCTCAAAATTTGGGCTCTTAGTTAATAAAACTCTGTTCTGTGGACAGCATACGGAAGAATAATCGGTAACCAAAGCACTAAGATTAGAACTGGGCCACTATAGTCTAGTGTAGTCGGCACAGTAATAATAAAAATAAAGGAAGTGATTCCAATACTGGGCCACTATACTATAGTATAGTCGGCACAGTAAAAACCACTTCAGTTACCAGTAACTCAGCTCCATATAAGTATTTTGAACTTTCAAATGGTCGCTGCATCAAAAGTAAGGTCAGATTGATCTGAAATTTTCTGTGTAGCTATACTTTATAGGGTACTATCCAAAAATATTATAATCTCATTTTGACTGAGGAGTTCAGTTGGGCCTGTCAAAACAGGAACAATAAGTAGTGCCCGAATATTCAATTTATATGCATTCGATAGAAAATTTAATTCTACACATTTTCACAGTGCACGAATTTCTAAATTGGTCTTCGTTTGTGCCACCAGGGCTCCACAACTTCAGCTCCGTCGAGTTTATATTAATCCAACCTAACTAATGATTACTAAAAAACATAATAATTAATAAAGGTTACATAATCGAGTTTTACTAACCAAACCTATTCAAAATATATTGTGTACTTAACACATTTCAAATGATATAAATGTTTAATACATTAACATATTTTAACGGTTTTTATGATGTGAAAATGAGTTGATGAGGTCACCTATTAGATTTTCAATGATGAATTCAGTAATATTCCTTTAAATATATATTCAGAATTGTAGTGTTTAGACTATTTATCAAAAAGATCAAATTGATAATGAGATTATTAGCACTTAATTCTTTATATGATAATACACTCATTATCTCAAAGATTATTGAAGTTAGGCCTAGAAAATGTATTATCAATGAATAGGAAGTTACCAATTGCGGATAGATCAGTACTAGCATAGTTTACATAAATAGATAGTTTTTGAGTTATGGCTCATTTTAAGAAATATACATTTCCCTGGCAACCGATGAATGTGTTAATTTCCATTTATAATTTCGATATATTTCATTCAACTAGTTATGGACATCCTCATGTTCCAATTTTGAACATTTATAACGCGTTTAACTATGTTAAAAGTAGGCTATAAAACACGAAAATTCCCACGAAAAATATCGATTAAGTAATCAAATGGTGATATATCATAATTCTAAAGGGTGTTATGTATGCCTTGATATCATGTTCCTAACTTCCTATACAATTATAATGCATTTCTCAGGTCTGTCAATAGTTATTGAGATAAAGATATGTTAGCTAATAATCAATGGACTTAAGTAATCCATGGTCCAGCAAAATCTACTCAGTAGTAAGGCTTTACATAACGAAGGTCACGATTGGATTATTCTCTGATGAACATCAAATTGATGAATTGATCCTTATGCCACGTAACACCTCTACAAATGGGTCTTGACACCTTGAGGTGATGATGACATCGTCTATAAAATGTGTTTTCAAATTTTGTGAATTACAGTCGAAATCGGGTTTTTTTGCCCCCCAAAATGCACGACAAAAGGAGGCAAAAAAACCCAATAAGCAAAAAAACACGATGGAAAACACATTAAGATATCACATTTTTGCACGACAAAAGGAGGCAAAAAAAACCCAATAAGCAAAAAAACCCGTGGCAAAAAAACCCGATTTCGAATGGGCTGGTTGGTATTGGGTGAACTCCCAACACGCACATAAAAATGCTGACTCATCACCTCTTATATTCTACTGAAACTTGAATATCTCTGAAATGAACTGAGCTAAAGGGTTGCATTCCGCAACACCTTCCTGAAATAGTTTAACACCTTCATACTGATGATGACATTGCGAAGAAAACCCAAAATTGCAGCTGTGCTGACCAGGGTTGGGTTCAAGTACAATTTACTTAAGTACTTCTGTAATTAAGTACATTTTCTGAGTACTTGTACTTGTACTTAAGTACTTTCACCATTTTTCCGTTGTACTTGTACTTGTACTTAATTACTTTCCTCATTTTTCTAAAGTACTTGCACTTGTACTTGAGTACTTGTTACTCGTGACTTTTTTATCATTCAATATATTTCCAACACACATCATTGATGTTCCTCAAATCCCATCTCAAATAAAGTAGTGTTACTTAATACTTAGTATATTAGGAATTGTGTTCGTGTCAAGGACTACTGCTAAATCAATTAAATAGATTTGGATGATACTATATAAACTATGTATTTAGCAATTTCTACTATTAGTACGAGAGATTTATCATAAGAGCTTGGGAAGTACTTGTACTTGTACTTAAGTATTTTCCTAATTTTTTCATTGTACTTGTACTTGTACTTAAGTACTTTAAGTTACCTGTACTTGTACTTGTATTGTACTTGAATATCTGAAAAGTAGTAGTACTTGTACTTAAGTACTTTCAAATGTACTTGAACCCAACCCTGGTGCTGACACCATTTTCCTTTGGAGGCACTATCAATTTACCAATCATCAAAATATAGTTCCTCCAAAGCAGACCCGGGGCTGATTACTAGTGAGTTATTACGATAACGAATACTGTAAATGTTGTAATCGTAATCAACCCCAAGCCTAGGTTTGGGCTGATTTCTAGTGAATGATTACTATTACGATTACAATTACAGGGAATGTTGTAATCGTAATCAGCCCCAAGCCTGCTCCAGAGGAACATGTGTCGGAACATCTGTAATTTTTGATTTTTCTAATTGAAATCTTAGTTTTCAATTAGAAAATAGAAGCCTACTCGATCTCACAAGTTGAATCAAAATAATTATTACAAGTTGAAACAATAGAATTAGGTTTTACAGTTTTACTGTATCTGAAGTGTGAGGAAATAGAGGATATTGGCACTCCAATTATGGCACAAACCTTGGCCAATTGAACATTTGTGATTTTCCAAAAGCTGTAGAACTTAATTCTCTATTCAAATATGTAAATTTTATCAAGTTCACTACTAATCATTTCATATTATGTGCCATAATTAGCTTAATAGGTGTTAAAATTATTTGATCAAAAATCTTAATCCCAGGTGTAATTTAGACGGTCACTCCGCACCTACATGCCAAGTTTCAGTCAGTTATGAATAAAGGTGTTGCCAGGGCACCGTCTACGGAGAAATATAGGCAGTGATTTCAATACTGGCCCACTATACTATAGTATAGTCGGCACTGTAATAAAAAAATTGCAGCCTGTGCCGAAGGTATTTCCCTTTGGAGGCACTACCTTTGTTGTTTTGCCTAACTACTAACTAGTGCCTCCAAAGGGAAATATTTTTGTTAGACTAAGAGTGAAACAGTAAAGCATATATTATCTTATTACTGTGCCGACTATGCTATAGTATAGTGGCCCAGTTCTAATCTTACTGTTTTGGTTACCGATTATTAGTCCATAGATCTTCCACAGAACAGATTTTTATTAACTAAGAACTGAAATTTTCAGGATAGGTGTCTCATGGGTTACAGATGTGCACGTGGGCACACAATTTTTAATAACATTTCTTGGGTGACATTTTTACACCTGTTTAATGTTCCAACCGGAACCTTAAATGGTGATTGAATATTCAATTTATATGCATTCGATAGATAAATTAATTATACGCCCTTTCACAGTGCACGAATCTTCAAATTCCGCTAGTTTGTGCCACAATTGGGTCGAAAATCTCCTTTGTTTACTAACACTTCAGTTCATTTGAAAGTGTTAAATCTAATTCTATTGATTCAACTTGTGACTTCATGTAGGCTTCTATTTTCTAATTGAAAACTATGATTCTACATTCCATAACGACAGATTAAGTGAATATACAGTCAACATCCGGTAACTCGAATGCCCGTTAACTCGAACATTCGTTATCTCGAACGAATTTTCATTTCCCCTTAGTCAACATCCGGTAACTCGAATGCCCGTTAACTCGAACATTCTTTATCTCGAACGGATTTTTCATTCCCCTGAGGGTTCGAGTTACCGGATGTTGACTGTATTTCATTTTGCAAGAATACTCTTGTACTTTTAATATACTGACTTAATTAAATTAAAATTAATTCAGTCTGTATTTAACATATAGAGATGCTTCCAATTTGTTTATACATCGAGTGTGCGGAATTGAAATTTGGTAGCCAAATTCATCTAAATTACTGTTTATTACAAATAATTGAACTCAATAAATTTAAGTTGACATTGAAATAGGTGTTATAAATTATTTATTAATAATTATAATAATTATCTATGCTAATTTGCTAAATTCGATTAATCTCAGGGATGATTACAAGATAGAAACAAAATTCCAATTTATCAATTGATCTTTATGCCACGTACCACCTCTACAGTGGGTCTTGACCCCTTGAGGTGATGATGACTTTGTCAAAAAATGTGTTTTTTGAATTTTGTGAATTATAATTCGAATGGGTTGGTTTTGGTATTGGGTAAACACCCAACACGCACATAAAAAATGCTGACTCTTCACCTTTTATATTCTACTGAAACTTGAATATGTCTAAAATGAAGTAAGCTAAAAGGAAACTTCCACCACTCCAAAGGGTCGTTGCCTTCAGAAACACATTTCTGAATTGGTTTAACACCTTCGTAATGATGATGATGATGATGATAAGGCGATTTGGTGCAGTGCATGATGACTTCAAGCACATATTAGTAACAGTGTGTTATTTAAGCAAATTCGTTTGCGCACGACCTTTAAAAACCCATAGTTGCATTATTCGTAACGTATAACGTATATATGGTACCATTATACGATATGTGAACGTATAATGCCATCATACATTAACGTATAATCACCATACAACGTATAACGTATAACGATTTTAACGTATATATGGTCCATTATACGCTCCCCGAACGTATAACGTATAAACGTATAAAAACCAATAAAAGTAGTGAAGTTATTTTAACTTTGAAAGATATTTTTGTTATATATGGCCAACCAGAAACATTACAACATAACCAGGTCCAGAATTTACTAGTAAGGTAAAACCTTATTATACAGATCTGATTAATTCTGCTGATTCTTACCTTTTGACAACCTCTCTTACTGGAATATCCTTTGAAAAGATCAAAATTATAAGCCTTATTTTATTTATTATTTATGTTCTGACTAAAATGCTAAGTGATCAGATGATTTGATTTGTGTTGAATTCTATTAATGCTCCAACTCAAATCGATTTAATAGTAAGCAAGTCTTCTATTAGGAATTCAAGAATTTCGTTCAAGCTCTTAAAATCGACAATCGCTCGACTACTGCGTATCATCCTCAAGCTAACGGCTTAGTCGAAGCTCATAATAAAGTCTTAAAAGGTAATTTTGATATTATGCACATAGTTAAATCTTGACAAAAATTATAGCTCAGTTTGGACAAGATTGGACATCAATTATTCAACCTACTGTCTTAAAGATGAATTCCACTCTTAAGCGTTCCATTGGAACAAACCCTTTCAATATCATGTTTGGAAGAGAATCTCCATATATTAATCTACTTGAGTATGTCCAGTTTCCTATTAAAGAAAATTTCGAAATTGAAGACAAACTAGATGATGCACAAACCACAAATAACTTTCATGATCGTATGGACAGTCAGATTCTTGAATTTAATAAAGAAATGGAAGATTCATGGGATGCGGCTCGTGAAAGTATTTGATGAGAAGGTGCATGAAAAGAGGATATTTTCGAGGATTGAATGACGAAATTGTTATACGTATATTATCACTTTATCAGGGTTGCCAACCCTCCCGCTTTTTGCCTTTTTTCTCCCATCCTCCCGACCTCCCTCAAACTTTTCAAACTCCCACTTTTTTGGCAATTGTTTCTATAATTATTTGTATGATATATTAATATAATAACACGAGTGTAAAGTTAGCAGCGAGAAATTTAGCACACTATAAGACACTATACGTCAGGAACCAACCGGTCAATCTAGATGCCAGTTGTATTATTATAATACTAACCTAGGTACTTTTTGTCAATTTAATTTAATCCTGATCTGCCACCTGTGTGGCATACAGTGACTTTGCAAAAAATGTTATAATTTTTCCAAAAATTTCAAATTCTTAAAATCGAGCACAGTTTGGCACGCCATTTTTGTGTATCTCCAGTATATGCAGAACTGCCATTTGGAATATAGTAATACTAGCCTAGGTACTTTCTGTCAATTTAATTTTATCTTGTTCTGACACCTGTGTGGCATACAGACTGATACAGTGACTTTTTAATAATCGTTATAATTTTCCAAAAAGCTTCAAATTATTAAAATCGAGCACAGTTTGGCATGGCACTTTAGAATTATTTAATCAGTTAATATTTACATTTGAATATGACTAATTTATGCATTTTACTGTGCCGACTATACTATAGTATAGTGGTCCAGTTCTAATCTCACTGCCTTGGTTAGTTTTTGTAGGTCCGTGTCCTCTCCACAGAACGGAAATCCAAAATTGCAGCTGTGTCGACAGCATTTTCCTTTGGAGGCACTATCAATTAACCAGCCATCAAATATAGTGCCTCCAAAGGAAAATTCTGTCGGCACAGCTGCAATTTGGGATTTTCTTTCGGGTAGGTCAGGCTATGGTCGTTGGCGACGAATTTTTTAAACTATATTATCCACCTGGACTCACCAGCAATTTTTTTCTTTCTCATTAATATTTCAGCAAAAATTCAATTCATCTCTAAACCGAAACCATTTTCGGCGTATTAGTTTTCTTGATTGCAGTATCAGAATATTGAATTAATAATGCTATCATAAATGTTTTAGTAAGTATATTACCTTACAAGTTTCTGATGATTTAAATAATTGATAATTTATCCCAAATTATTCTTCCAAGGTGGTTTGTAAGCATTAGTAATTCATTTATATTAGCTTACTCCAATTACCTAGAAACACAATATCTATTATGTAGATGAAATGATATGAACAAGATACATCCCTTTATAAACAGTTTATTAATGCTAAGGATAAATACCTTTGGATTAGTTTCAGATGATTAATCGTTGGTGAAGCAATTAGTTAAGTTTTATAGTAATTTCTTAATCGCCGGCGATACAAATAAATATAAATGATTCGAACAACAGTAGAAATATATTTCACAAGATGGAGTCGTTAGACAGCATAGCTATTCACGAATTACTTGGAATCAAATACACCTTCATTCCTTTCATATTATGTACGCTCTTCATCTTCTTGTACTACATATATTATAGGAATTCATTGACTAATCAGATCTCGCATATATCTCGCACCGATTCTCATGACCTCACACAACATAACTTACATAAAAATCTTACATTCAAACTATTTGTAACAAATTTTATTATAGTGTTGTTGTTTCTGGAAATGGTCTTGAGCCTTATAAAGACAATAACATTTTTCATTCCATTGCCAAAAGTTCTAGAGGTTTATAATTTAACTGAAGATTGCCAAATATATGATTCTACAACGCTGATCGCACTCAATTACCCGTTTTACTGGCTGTGGCATTTGCCATTAGCGTTGATGATTTCTTGTCAGCTTTCCTTACTTCCTACCATATACTTATTGTTAGCAGTGCTCAGAGAGAGATTTCTAAACTCTCCATATATGAAACTGTTAAAAATAGGATCTGGCATGATTATAATTCGATACATTGTTTGCGCTATATTTATGTTGACTTTTTCAACCCACATCTTATTTTACATTATTTACGTGATAATTTTCCTCATTGACTTCTTACTATATGTGTATTATGCACGCGCTTTACATCTAGTGATATTACAGCGTCGGAATGAGTCTAGAATACACAAATCCTTCGATCAGAATCTTTTCAAAGAGCGGTCAATAGTCCTTGTTCAATACAGAGTTACGACGGTGTACTCAATATGTGTTGTGTCCCTGCGCCTAATTCTAGACATCCTCAATAAAATATCTATATTTATCTTATTTCTTGTAATTAACCCCTGTTATTTCAATTTTGTAACTCTAGGATACATTCCTATGTTTCAATTCAGTACACAGGTTCAACTGAGAGTACTAGAAGTGTATACAAGTGTGAGTTTTTTATCCATGCTGCTTCTGTACATATATCAATTGCTGTTGTTTGTGGCTTATTTCCTAGTTAGTATCGCTATTATTGTGAAGCGTATATCATTTACAAGAAAACAGAAACTTATTTCAAAAGCAATAGCTCCTATCGTCCAGGAATACCACAAAAAATTCACTGCTTACAATACTAATTAAAAAGCTCCTATAATATTATGTATTATTTTATCTCTAGTTCTTTGTTGTATTGAAAAAATAGGTGTAATAGTTAAATCTAAAATCCGAAATTGAACAGAACCGACATTTTTCCTTATCCATGAGCGTCGGACTATGCATTAGAGCCTCCATAATCCGACAATTTGGCAATGACACTATTTTCCCTATCGTAACGGGTGTCGGATTATACAGGTTCTACTATATTAATTTTCTTTGTTAGTGATTGTTCATTACATTAAATCATCTCTTGTTTCGATTTGGTATAGTAATTAAGCTACATATTTGTAGATATGTATTATGTATGACTAATTAAGACTTCTGTTTACTATATAAACTTAATCAACAAGAGCCGGTCTACTTTATTCAAGTTTGTTATTGCTTATTCGGGCATATGACAGGGTTAACATTTAAAACAACATCTAATGAATTTAGTTTGAAATTTACCAGAAGCAAAGAACGAATTAACCGAATAAATTCAATAAGCATAATAGCTACATAACTGATATCCTCATTCAAATACTAGTAACTAAGTATTCACCTCAAAAACATAATCTTCCAAAAGTTAATTTGGAAGATTTTCTTCTAATATTATCCTAATCTACTTAAATTAATTAATTTTGGAAATAACTGCAGTACACGTATAACATCCTTGAATAAAATCCAAAATTTCAGCTGTGCCGACGCATTTCCCTTGGGTGGCACTATCCTTGGGTGCGTTCTGGTTGGGTAATTGATAGTGCCTCCAAGGAAAATGCTGTCGGCACAGCTGCAATTTTGGATTTTTTTCCAATGTCATCATCACTATGAAGGTGTTAAATTATTTCAGAAAGGTGTTTCAGAAGTCAACGACCCTTAGAGTGGTGGAAGTTTAGTTTTAGCTCACTTCATTTCAAAGGTATTCAAGTTTCAGTAGAATATAATATGTGATGAGTCACCATTTTTTATGTGCGTGTTGGGTGATCACCCAACACCAACCAACCCATTCGAAATATAGAATTCACAAAATTGTAAAAACACATTTTTTTCACGATGTCATCATCACCTCAAGGTGTCAAGACCCATTTGTAGAGGTTTTACGTGGCATAAAGATCAATTGGTAAATTTGAAATTTGTTTCTATCTTCTATAATCTCTGAGATTAATAATATTTTGTTAATTAATTAGTATAAATAATTATTTATATATTTTATAATTTAACACCAATTTCAATGTCAACTTACATTTATTAAGTTAAATTATTTTGTCATAAATAATTAAGAAATTAATTTGGCTATCAAATTTAAATTCCGCACACTCGATAACCCCTAATAAACAAATTGGAAGCATCTATATAAGTCAAATACAGACTGAATTAATTATAATTAATTACGTTAGTATATTAATTTATCAACTAATGTGTTTTCATTCTATCATAACATTGTAATTTTTATTGACCCGCAGCTTATTCAAGCCACCGGCGAATACTCGGGGAAATACGGTACCTATAATAGTTAACAAACGCTTTGAACAGATGGACACATTTTACTTTTATGTATAGCTGGCATCTTGATTGATAAAGGAGTGCGTTAAGCCTTTTTCCTTCAACTTCTTCAAAGTTCATTATGTAATCATGTAACAATTCTTTTGACTTTTATTGAATATAATATATGAGTAAACATACAATATAGTGTTATTGTAAATAAGTAATGTTGAAAAATAACAACCTAATTTATCGAATTAGATGAGAAATAACAAAATGTATTCACCTTTGTTGACTACATTTTAGTATGGGTGCACTGTTTCAATACTAAATCTACGTATTTTTGTTTATTAATTGTTAAAAACGTTGGTCTAATTCCTAACTTTAAAAAATACGTTGGTCTAATTCCTACCACTGCATTGGTGTAATACCTACCTCAAACATTGATAAAATCCTACCTCGATGATGGTCTTATCCCGCCGTAGCATTGAAATCGATAACTATTTGTTAACTATTTTAGTGAGAATTTTGTTTAGCAAAATATAGTAAATGCACAATTGAATCATGAAAAATAAATTTAATATTTCACACCTAGGGGCTGACTTCTTCATTCCCGCCTCTGGCGGAATTTGTTCACGGTCCGCCGCTGGTTGAATTGCCTATTAAAATGCCCCTAAGTGACATGTATCTGTAGAGACATTACTTTGGAAGGCAAGTTAATTTGTTAAAGGATTTATGGGATCATTCTTTATCATTTTGGTCCAATTCAATTAAATCTACAGCACAGCATGATAAATTAAACAATTTGACAGGAGAGACTCTACTACCAATCAGGAAGAAGCTACCGACTGCCCAGTCTACTTCATCTGTCGGCTTCAGAGAGTAGTCTCTCTCTATTGTGGTGGATTCTTGATAAGAAACGCGTGCATCCATTTATCAGATTTTCGAATCTTAGCACTGACCATCCACTTGCCGTCCTTCGTCTCCGGGTCTATTTTCCGCCCCTTAAATGTGACCCAGAAGAGACCATCTGGACAGTCTACCTCCCACTTCTCCCTCAACTCTCGGATCTTGTAGCTGAGCATGGTAGTGAGGATGTACCAGACCTAATGGGGCTCATCAGGAACATCGTGGTACTCCTTGTCCATTAGCGCCCAGAGATCTTCCTTCTTGGAAGGCTTTTCAGCTTTTGGGCGGGGAAACACCTCACAGTCTTTTGGGATTAGTTTCATAAGACGGTCCCATTTGGTGATCTCAATCGGTCTCGGAATTGGTACTTCCTTATTAGCTCCGCAAATAGAAGGAGGTCGGAATGAGATGATTGGAGTGGATGCAGGTCTGGACTCTGGAGCCAGTATTGGGGCTCTTTGTGACAGAACGAGTCGGGATTCTTGGTGGATTCCGATTTACAGGCGGATTAGATTTGGTTCTATCTGGAGTAGAACGAGATGTCTTACTGCTGCTATTAGCCGTTTTATTACTTGTTAACGTACATATCTATATTATTAAATCTCGATTGTTGTTTGTGTGTGTGTGTGTTTGTCCGAATTGTATTAAAGTGATGGGGGAATATAAACCGCATTTATATATGAGATAGAAACTAACTTCCAAATGTTATAATAGGTAAACAAGTATGCTGAACACGAATTTCGCATTTATAAATTTTAAAATTTATAATATGAATAATAAATTATTTATATTTGTTGTTGTTGTTGACACAAATAAGTAAACAAATTAATGAAAATTCAAAATCAACCTAGAAGTTTGCTTTCAACGGGTATTATAAGTCTATAACTATGACAAATATTCCTAACTATGTAATCAATTGTTTAGTGAGGAGAGGAGTAAGGCCGCGTAGCGGCCGTTAACTTGAGATGCGTAGCACCGATCTGTCGCAAAGCGACCGAGACCGAAGGGCTCGTTGTTGATAAATTTTAATGTTCTTGAATTTATACTTTTGTGCCTAACAATGATATTTGCATTAATTTATTCTACATTGTTGTAATTAGAGCTAATGTCTAGATACTAACACAATTTTACACATGTTGTTAGCTCATTGAATCATCGATGACTGAATAATTCAATGTATCGCGTAAATGTATGTTAAACCTGGAACAAAAATGAATCTATAAAGCAATATCTTCTATCAACATAAAATTGCGTATAGTGTGTATCATTATACTCCATTAAGTTTAAACTATTACTTGTGTATACTAGCAGTATATTTTGTTGATGATATGATATTCAAGAGATTGTCAAAGAAATCATAACCTATATGCAATTTATACTTTAAAATGTTATTAATTACTAAATGGAAGTATTGTGCTGCTGAACTAATTGTTTCAACTTGCGATAATTAAATTGAATCTACTTGTGAATTCGAACTGGCTTCTATTTAATAATAGTATTAATATACAATTGATTAAATTAAATTAAATTAAATTAAGCAATATGTTTAGCAGGGTTGCCAACCTCTGAAATAAAAAAAGCGGGAGATTTTGCCAATTTTAGCGGGAGTTTACCAAAAAGCGGGAGGTCGAAGATGAAAAAACGGGAGAAAAGCGGGAGACCCAAAAATATGCCATTTCTTTGAATCTATCATGAATAGAACGATACAATATGATAATATTTTATGTTTGGATATCTAGTATTAGAAAAAGCTTATTTTTCTAGTTCTATCTATTAAATTTCTTCCCGCGTATCTAGTATTCACCCAATCTATGCAATAATACAACAAAAACGAAATACCTAGATTAATGAATTAGAAAATTTTACAAATTATGTTTCTTTTTATCAGATATACGTAGATGTAGCAGTTTAAATTTCTTCGAAAGTTCTCGTAATTTATGGACATTTTTCTTGAGATTTTGAGGAATTTCATGACGATTAGGCCATCAAATTTGTAAAATGTGTTGTAAAGCTTATCCCACCCGTTGTTTCACAGAATGACATATAAACTAAAGGATACAAAAATTCAGCATCGTATCTAGTATAACAAATTTCTGGAGGATGTAGCGCAAGGCCATCCAGGATATTTTTAAGAATTTCTTCCAAATTCGAATTAAAACATAATGGTACAAATAAGGGGCTAAAGAATCTTGACTTGACTAACTTACAAGTATATGAGTAGAACAAACCTTGGTACTCAAATCTTGACTTATTTTATCAAAAAATCCAGTTGTTTACTTGTATATCATAAAATAATAATATAGAAACAATTTCCAAAATATCGGGAGTTTGAAAAGTTTGGCGGGAGGTCGGGAGGATGGCAGAAAAAAGGCAAAAAAGCGGGAGACTCCCGCCAAAGCGGAAGGGTTGGCAACCCTGTGTTTAGACGTAATTATATTATGTTTAGACGTATCAATCGATTTGTCTGTAAATTGCTGTGTACAATCTACTAGCAAGTCTTTACTTTTCTCAAAATCTTAGACCAATCGGTAGAGTGCTTTTTGACTTATGACATCACAAAATTTCATTTATTTGTTGATTATCCAAACATTTTTCAAAATGTTGAAGCACCATCTCACTTCAAACTCGTATAACTTTTGATATAATTATTCAATTCTTTCTCTAATTGCTATCCTTATGTTTTAACATATGGAGAATTCAAATCAGATGAATATATTAAGTAAGCAGTTGCTTTTATTAGTGAAAATTATAACTGAAACCAATACCGGAAGTAGAACCGGAACCATGACGTAGCAAAAATGTATATTTTCAGATCTCTTTTATTTTTTGGTAATTTATTGTATGTAGTCTTAAGTCATTGTGTAGAAAATTTCACTATGGTTCCCATATCTTTCCAATTAGTTATTCACATTTTTGTTCCTCTAAACGCTTTTTATGTGATGCAACTTATTATTGTTTTTTTATAAAAATAAAATACTGGCTAGAACCATACATACTCTATTTCTATCATATTGATAAATATTTCATATTTTATAATTATTATCACCAGTATATTAACAGCCATTTGTAAATAGGCTCCTAATCCTGGTCTGATCCAATTTTATACGCCTAAATCACAAATCAATGTTACCGTAAAGGAGAGGATTCCAAAATTTCGCACTCCTAAATTCAAATTTTCCAAAAATCATACACCAAAAGGAGCGTCTCGCTCTCCTGAATAATTCGTGATTATCACTAATTCCAACAGCATAATACAATTGGTATGTGTATCAGAAATTTGTGGTTTGTGGTATGTTTTACCTCAGATACACTACACATGTTCTTAAGTGCATTAGTATTGTAGCTATGTATAATAGGAATTCAATAGATTAAACTAATGAGCTGTGAAGTTAATATTACAGATACAGGATAAAGTGTTTTAGTTTGATTGATTATTATCTATTTATTTGCATCACATCGAATCTGAAATTTGAAATCAATTTTTTTCGCTACCTCCCACGGAAAATCAACTTGTGATGGCATTGAAGGTACAGTAAAAAGAGTTACCGCCCGAGCAAGTTTACAGCGACCAAAAGGTAATATATTATCACCTATTCAAATGTTTAACTTTTGTTCGACAACTCCAAGTCTATCTTCCATCAAAAAAAATTTCATTTCCAAACATCAAGTGTCACATTTGCGAGAGACATTTAAAACAAAATGAGTTAAATGCTTAATAGATAAAGCTCTTAAATTATATTGTAGTACACTTAATTAAGTTTTACATAAGATAACATCAAATTATACCATGGACATGTACTTACCATAAATACACTCCAATAAGTGCATCTTTTTTAGGAGCAAAGCGAATTAGTGACCAGTTAGATTACACAATAACATAGGAATTCAAAGGAAATCGCGTGACAAACTCTATATAATCTACACAGCTGCCTTACTAACTAGTATAGGTCATTATGTCGCATGTATGTATGACAAAGATTGGTATATTGGTGTGATAAAGGTCAGCTTTATGCATCCAAAAGGAGTAGGGCGTCCTGAAAATACTTTCTATTGGCCTTCAACTGAACATGTTTGTTATGTCCCTCAAAATAATGTGATAGGCTGTATATCCACTCCAAAACCTTCTTCAAAACGTGCAAGGAAGTTCAAAAATCTCATTACTGTTTTTCAAATGTATCAAGAGATTAAATTGTATATAAATAACGTACGTAATCCATTTGGAAATATATATGAATATTACATCAAATACAATTATCAAATCATTAATTATAAGCAATCTTAATTATTTGAATAATCATGTAAATAACAAATACATTGGTATTAAAGTAGGCCCAAAAAACAGTGTGACAACGACTAATAGTTATCGTAAGTAAGTTCACAGCTCATTAGTTCAATCAATTGCATTCCTATTAAACATAGCAACAATACTAATTAACTTAATTTACATGTGTAGTGTTAGTATCGGAGGTCAAACATACATCAAACCACAAATTTCTGATGCAATAATCAATTGTATAATTCTGTTGGAATGAGTGTATGATAACAAATAACTATGGTCATTAGGACCTGGAAAATACATACAAGTGAATATAAAATTAGTATCATTTTCAGAAGTACATATTAAAGGGAAATGACTGATTCCGAGGTAACTCTAATAAGCGGAGTCGATAATAACAGCAGGTCTGTTATAAAGTGGTGACTGGTGAGGTCATGGCCTGACCGGCCTGACTGCTTCCGCCGCCCCTGAAATTTATAACAGTATATATGTAAGTATATATCACCCCTTAAACCGGATCACTATAAGACTATTGGTAAATAATTATTTTAAAATATGAAATATTTATCAATATGATAGAAATATGGTTCTAGCCAGTATTTTATTTTTATAAAAAACAATAATAAGTTGCATCACATAAAAAGCGTTCAGAGCAGTGGTTCTCAAACTTTAAAAAATAAATGGGGTTTTTGGTCTATGTAATTTGGAAACTTCTTGCGGTCCCCCAAGAATTTCTGCACAAAAATCTCTAATGCAGTATTCGTAAAACTATGAAGGATAACAGCAAAAAAGAGCAAAAGCTACATTTATGTTACATATAAAATCCAAAATTGCAGCCTGTGCCGAAAGTATTTGCCTTTGGAGACACTATTAGTTACCCCACCAAGTGGCGCAAACAGGGGGGGAGGGCGCGGGGGGGCGTGCGCCTCCCCGTAAAAAGTTGAAGGGGGACAACAACAATGGTGCGGGTGTTACCGTGCCCTCTGGATAAAAAATAAAATGTTCAATATGATTTAGGATAGTAAAATACACGTATAATTCATTAAAAAAATGTCATTTGTTGCAATCAATTTTTATTTTTTTTGCGCCTAAAATACTCCATTTGTATTAAGTCTATGGGAGCATCTCTCGATTTTCCCGCGCCTAAAAAAGTTTCCTTTTGAAATTACGCGCCTGGAGGCGCGTCGCATACGCCTGGATGAAACCCTGACAAAATTTGTCAGATTCTGAAATGAAATATTTTGACACTTTCTCCTTGAAATTCCATTTAACTTGGCGGGAAAAAATTCTGGGTAATCGCCCTTCCTTAGGAAATTTACGATTCGTTGATAGTATTCAGTTTGATTCATTACAAATATACCTGTATTAGACTATTAGTGGAACACAGTTTTCATTATTTACATTCTAGTACATAATAATCATTAGTAAATGTCCTAAAATTCTACGCCAGTACAGCATCCATGGTACACTAATACAATGTCTGAAAATTATATGCAACAGTCCTTAGAATAGTCTATATACTATACCACGCCAGGGGCGTCCTGGCCAGGAGGGGCCCATCGGGGAACTTTCTGTGCTTTTGTACAAATAGAATAGCTTGATAAAGGGCCCTTATCAAACTAGAAGCCTAAATTAGGAACCCCCCAAGGGGGGCCACTGTTCAGTGGCGGCGCTAGCGCGGTACCACTGGTGGGGCACAGCCTGCCTCAGGTGGGGCATAGCTTACCTCAGGTGGGGCACACTAACATTAATTTAGGCCTGTTCCCAAACTCAGTTGGGGCATGAGGTGGGGCACGCTCAAATTCAGGTGGGGCACAGGTCCCACCTGGCCCCACCCTCCCGCCGCTCCTGAGGGGGGCCCAGCGGGGATTCCCCGCTGACTTGTATGACCAGGACGCCCCTGTACCACGCTCTAAATTGTTCAGCGATTAAATACTAATTAAAACCAACTTACTATTAATAAAGTAGCGTATAAAAACACTAAACGCACAGTTGAAGTATTAAAGGTAAAATTATGGGGACAAGTCCCCAAATCCCCCCTTGAATAAGATTCTCTTATTACGAGCCCTTCAGTCTCGGTCGCTTCGCGACGGATAACTCAACCACTACGCTGTCTCGATCTTAATAGTATAGAGTCATAAATTCCATAGATGCATTATACGATTATAAGTTATACGCGTTAAAATCGTTATACGTTATACGTTGTATGATGATTATACGTTACGTATGATGGCATTATACGTTCACCTATCGTATAATGGTACCATATATACGTTATACGTTACGTATAATGCAACTATGATAAATTCCATATATGGGTATGCATATTTGATTACGTCATTGTGGTTAAATCCGATGTGAAATCATTCTCAAAACTATTTTAGATGTTTCTAGCGTATTTGAAAACCTAAGTTTAGTTTATTCCATGACAATAAGTAATTCATTTTACGAGCAATCAGAAGTAAACACTGACTTGGAAATGAAATGAGCAAATACTTGACTTATCCAGCCGTATAATATAGTAGGTCATGTTTAGAAGCAAAGATAACTTATAAGAATGCAATTCAGTTCCCAATTACTGTCTATTTCTCGGACGTTATATATACAGGTAAACCTCCCAAAGCGGCACCTCCGAGAAGCGGCAACCTCCGAGAAGCGGCACAAAATCATTCTCCCGTTGGGTGCCGCTTTGGGAGGTTTACCTGTAGTATGTTACAGTCAACATCTGTTAATTCGAACATTCGCTAATTCTACTTAATTTTCCCTTGAGAGTTCGGCTTAATTAACGGATGTTGATTGTATATTCAATCAGTGAAACGAAGTTTGTTCGTTTTAATTATTTTCTTATTTATTAAATCTTCAGATTAGAACAAGATTGGTTTTACAATATCTGAATTGAGTTTCCATTTACTTATTTATTCACTTCCATTTACTTATTATATTCACTTTAATCGAACTGAATGGATAATCGCAGCTTATTGAATAAGTCACATTGCTTTTCTTTCTCCGGCGCCTCTACCTCTACCTCAGATACTAAAATCCGGGCTTACAGTCACATAGTAGTATCACAACTCTATAACAAGGTGTATATAGTACATCCACATATCGAGGCGATACTTGTATTCGATCTACAAGGCAATTATCTAGATTCGATCTTTATTACTATCCAGGGTTTCAGAGTGGGTAAGCTCTGTATTATATCAGAAGATGTGTTATGTATTTGTCACATTCGCCCATCCTCTGCACATGTCTTTTACTTCGTAACGAATGAAGGTATTATTATCACCAGATTCACTACGACCAGATCACAAAATGTTCCACGAAGAAGAAATAATTTTATCGATTGTATTTCTTCGGAAGAACACAATGCCTTCTACATTGTAACTACTGAAATGGTGTATTCATTTGGAAAAGAAGGGATGTTAACAGTGCCAGGAATAGAAAGAAGTAATTGGTATTTCCCTTCAATTCAAAGCTTAAGGATAATTGATAAGGACATGAATCTACTCGTTGGCTACAACAGTTCTATTTACACTTATTCTTCACAGGAAAACAAGTTAAGTTTGCTAGTTAATAACTTGCAAAGAGTTACAAATTTTGAAGTATTTAATGGTTATGTATTTTGCTTTAGTGGATTTCAGAAGTTATTGATAATATCCTTAGACACGAAAAAGGTCGTAACAATAGATAACAATAGTAATTGGCCAATTGTACCTAATGGTAAAGCGTGTTATTCCTGTATTCATGATCTATCTCGCAAGATATATATAGGGCATAGAAATAATATAGTGTCTGTTTACAGCATAGACAACCTCATAGACTCGTTTCACAAAAATAACATCAGAAGTAAAATAATTAAAGAACAAGAAACTCCTGAAGATTATTATGAAATATTCAAATAAATGCTGTAATAAATTTCCTGTGAGTGTAGTAGTAGTTATATAACTTATTGATCAGACTGTATAATTATAGAAGAAATTTAGAAATGTTTACAATAAGTACAGCTTCAATTTTCACAAGTTCTCACCTGTAGATAATTATCCACAGTACTTGATTATTATGCAATGTATACGATATTTGATTTATTTTATTGGATGATGAATTTATTTATATTGAGCCCTTCGATCTCGGCTCTCGTCTATTTCAAATATGCTTGCCGTTTCTTTTCCCTAGGTATCACTTTAATACAATTTGGGAAAACAAACAAACAAACAAACATACAACAATCAAATTGTAATAATAAGAGTTATCTGCTCTCTTTCCCTTCGCGACGGATCACTCTCTCACAAAGTCCGCTCTGCTCTACTAACCTTTGCTCTTTCGGTTCGGCACTTCGCGCCTTTTCTCTCATAATATAATAAACATTCTAACTTGTGACTAGTAAATTATACTTGTTTTATTCTTTTTCTGGAACCTAGTTTTGTGCATCTGGTGAAAGACGGTTCCGATTGATTTTCATATGTACATTAAAACTCAGAAGAACGTATTCCCCTTGGAAACAAGAAAAAGTACGTACTAATCGAGGTACGACTTATCCGTATGCATAATCCACAAGTCGAAATACTGACTTGGTCAATAATATCAATACGATGTAGGGTATACAAGTCTTTAACATTCTTAACGATGAGATTAAAGTATTTAGTTGTCACCTACTCACTTAAACCAACTCTGTTGATAGTTTTTAGAGACGTACTAACCGAATTAAAATAAATACATTTTATTCACTTGGGAATAGAAGTTGGTACGTCTTATCCAAGGTACGTATTAACCGAAACATTTTATAATGAATCATATTGGAAGAAAAAATCAGTAATTAGAGAACAGTACGTATTATACGAGAGTATGTCTTGAGCCGAGTACGTACTAAACGAGTACCACTGTAGCTCATTATATATATTCGTATATATTATATCTACTTGATTGCTTATTTTGAGGAATGTTATAAGACACTCAAATATTATCTAGGGTAATTTACTATCTTTATATTAAAATGTACGCATTTGCATGGAGGGGTAATTTTACACACTGACAACGATCTATTGATCCGCCCAGGGTTTATCCAGGAGCGCGCTATACGCCTAGAGGCGTATAAATTGTGATATGTTTGCGTTTAGGAGCGCGAAAATTGCCGAAAGTCCCCATAGAGAATACAAAAATAAACTTTTAGGCGTACATAATTCATACTTTAGTGACCTTAGGACAGTTAGGAGTGTTCAATTCTACTCCTGTATAATACCCTGGATCCGCCCCCAATATTCGATGACAAGACAACTTAAAATGAGACGCACGTAAAACGATTTGTGTGTTTATGACGTAATATAGTAATTAATTTTGGCTCAGCTATCCAATTTTGATTCGCGGATAATACTCTCATTATAAAATATATTGTACAGTCAGGTCTGCTTATTATGAACAAGATTTCGTCTGCTTAATGTGAAGATTTCTTATTATGAACAAGCCCTATGGTCCCAATTTAACAACTTACATAGGGTTTGTATTATGTTGAGTTCGCTTATTATGAAGTCTCTCTATTATGAACACAATTTTTGGTCCCTTGAATGTTCATAATAAAAGAACCTGACTGTATTTACATGTTTTTTCAAAAATTTTAATTTTCACCGTTAATCTCGCTAGTTATTAACAAAAATGAACTTCCTACTGCTGCTTCATTGCACAATTGAGGTGGTTTGGTTATTTAATTGTCTACTAACATGATATCCAGATTACATTATTGGATTAATATATCCTCTCATCAGCATTATCATTATTAGCTTCATGCTTCAATCACATAAGTACTATAATATACAGACACAGTACTGTCAGTACACCCTCGCTAATCTTTACAGAGGTGTTCCGATTCAAAAAAATTATGTTCCGATTCGTGAATTCGTCGGATTAGTTAAGTAATACATTTTCTATAGGCCTCTAAAAATGAGAACGCGATAATCCGAACCTAAACTAAACATACAGTATAGTACTACCTAACAGTGCTCGACAAAGTCAAAATATGTTGGTGATTATACTAAGCCACCACTTTTTTTCTGGTGACTATAAGCCACTGCATTCTCCCGTTAATTGTAAGGAGATATACGCATATAATTTACTTTTCAACTGAGAGACTGTCATTATCAGCCAGGGTGTTATCCAGGCGTATTGAGCGCTCCTAAAGGAGCGTAATTTGGATGGATTTTAATCTAGGCGTACAAAAATCGTGTCTAGGCGTAGAATATCGAGAGATACTCCCATAGACTTAATACAAAATGTGCAAACTAGGCGTACAAAATTAAAAATGAACGAGCTCAAACTAAATCTAGGCGCGCAGAAATTTTTGTCTGGATGAAAGCCTGTTATCAGCCCCATAAAAACTAGCGGCTTAGTCTCATTAGTGATGGGCGATAGTGCCATCTTTGAAGGCACTACAATTGAACCTCATATTTAATTGTTTAACTGCTACCGTGCTACGACCTGCATAATATTAATCCAGATTTATCATTACTTAAATATTTTTTGCTGGTTGGGGAAGTACTGTAATTGCTATATTCAAAATAGTTGATTTTATTAATGTAACACAAAAGATAATGTATGGTAAATAGTTCAAACAAAACAAAATGTAATATTAAGATAATTAAATGACACTTTCCGAACTAGAAAATTCGGAGTACTCGTCACTATCTGAACTAATTTTCGAACCTACTAATTCATTCACTTGGGTTTCCTCACTTTTATACCCATGTACGTGCCTTCTCTTTGTGCTGCTGCCCACCATAACTCTAGGGCTTATCCGGGGAGAAATTATTAAGGGAAAGACCCTTTACGGATACAGTACTTGCATCAAATCATCCATAGTCACTTTTTGTAAATAAAGTCTGTGAGAGGTTTTTATGACATTTACGTCTGAAAAGCCACGCTCACAACCACTAGTGCTCCAGGGCATTACTAGAGATTTTCGACTATTGCCGAAATGTAGGGAAATTTATTTCGGTTTTGGAATACAAACTTACAGAAAACTGTCTGATCAATCGTGTTGCAATCTTTACATATAACAGGCCCGTAGCATGCCAACATTTATTGGTGCGGCAGTGACTTCACCAAGCAGACATTAAAGTTTTGTACTTTATACGTGCTCTTACTCTATATTTTAAGTTACTCAACTAAGGGAAATACAAAAGAATATATAATACTAATAAAATTTTATATAGTCTTTATTAAAGTGTAGCAAGAGTTGCTACTTGCTAAATAATCTAATCGTTGCAAATGAGATATAATATAATGGTACCGAACAGTTTGGCGGTTGAGCAGCACCTATGCCACACTTGAAGCAGTTGTGTTTACCAATACCATTATGCCGCTCCTATAGTTGTCGGTGAAAAATGTGTCCCGAATGTTTGTGTGGTCACCAAAATTATTTTGGTGCGGCCATGGCCGCACCTGTTCCTACGGCCCTGTATAGCAAATTATGGCTTTAATCTGTCCACTCTTCCAATACAATTTTTATTGAACACTCTGATGGTAAACTCTTTTGAAATGATTTGCTGACAACTTAACTTCAAGTTCCCCATAACTAGCCAGTTATGTGATATCTCTAGGGTTGTCACGAAATATTTGGTCCGGGCGGACCAAATATTAACCGGACTAAATATTTACATTTGATCCCCCCGAACAAATATTTCAGACGTTTTGGTCCGGCTGTACATTTTCAACATTCATATTGGGCTTATTTGTAGTGACCGTCGTGCCAATAGTATACCAAATCAATGTTGTTGTTAATAAGGAATTTTCCATCTCTATGGGAATATTATAATCTGAAATTATGCCACAACAATTGTGATAAAAATTTATTTTGAAAGTATATTCTATGTAAAACGCGAGATTATTTTAAAAATAGAATAAGAGCGCCTATATATAACATAGTTTATATGTTTTCGCTAACTAAGATTATACTTGTTCTAGAATGTTCCAATTCACTACAGAGCTTCTATTATGCCTATTGTAATTACTTATAGTCCTCGATTTTTGAATAATCACTTCTACGAGTCAGGATTTAATTATACATTGTCCGAACCTAGATTTTGTGGATAATTTAACAGAATTTTTTGTTTTTTTGGCCACTGTTCTGCTAATACTTGATTATTGGAAAAAAAATCCCGGTAAGTGTCATATATTGTGTCAAAATTTTCAAGCCTTCAACTACTATGGTGTCGCCACCATAATCAACCACATTCACTGCTTCTGCTCAAATACAATATTCTTTGAAAAATGCCATTGAGCAAACGAATTTATATGGAAAATTGTTTTAAAGCATTTTAAACTACTGTATACTTCTAACTCGAAATGGATTATTGATGTTACTAGGAGGTTAGAGCTAAGCTCTCGCTTCTTAATTAATTTCAAGGTGTATGGTCAAATCACTGTAATGACACCACCATATATGGGTATGTGAATTTATAGAATTGTAACCATTTGGATAATGGTCTCATTTGTCTTCCAATGAGTTTGTAATGGGATATTGATGTGATTAGATTGTTAGAGCTAAGCTCTAGACTCGAGTTTATACTTTAGGAGATATAAATTTGCTGCGTCATCAATCTATGCCCATATAAGGTCATTTTGAAAACGGTGGGTATTAGATCACAAAATGTATTATGGACGGATAGGAAGTCGGGTATTGCGAGCATTTCGCACACGTATATTTTAATTCTAGCTGCTCGGGTGTCAGAAAAAAATTGACAAGAAAACGTACCCTCGAATGAGGTTATAGGGCAATATAGGCCATAAAGTTTCAAATTTTCACTTTTTAATTTTAAAAAAAATAAATTGTTGATTATTTTCGTCAGTGATTGCTTGGATAATGATAGTTATCACCAATCTTACCAATGTTGAGGAATACAGCACTGAGAATCGTTCAAAGTGGTGAAACCAATGATCCGCTGTACAAAATATCTCATAACTCTGAAAATACGCTTGGAAGAGACTCAACACCATGTACAAACGTTAGATATGGTGCTTCTGTAGTGATTGGCCCAAATAAATGGGTTATGATTGTGTTTTGAATTTTTTCATGTTAAGGACACCGCTAACTAGCCTTGTCCTGCTCCTAGTTACACGACTACTGGATATCACAATGTTCATAGTGGTATTCTTATATTTCACATTCTTTCAGGTCTGCAAGTGATAGTTCAGAAATGGAAACGGTTTATGCATAGAGATGGTAGTTTTTCAGTATTTATTTGATGACCTCACTATTAATTAATTAAACATGGAATTTATCAGCAGCTTCGAAACCAAAGATGATCTTTATCTCAGCCATCCTGAGAATTTTGATTTCAAACATTATTTGTGTTTTTCCTGAATTCAGACACAACTCCCCCTCCTTAAACTCGATAATGAAGAGTGCGAAGACTTTGTTATTGAGTGGATCATGGCCTACTATATTATACGGCTTGATAAGTCAAGTATTTGCTCATTTCATTTCCAGGCCAGTGTTTACTTTCTAATTGCTCGTAAAATGAATTACCTATCTTCATAAACTTAGGTTTTCATATACGCCAGAAACATCTAAAATACTTTTGAGAATGATTTCTCATCGGATTTAACCACAATGACGTAATCAAATATACATACCCATATATGGCAATGATGTTAAATAAATGTTAATTTTTTAGATAATTTGAGAATCTAACTTTGCCGTTTTTATCCTAATGCATTTTTCTTGTTAAAAACTAACTACAGTAACAAATTATGTCATTCTTTTCAACGTCAATGCAAGTAAATAATTATACTATTGTTATCAAACCATATGTTTTGTATTTTTTGAAATGTATAGTTAGATTTTAATCTACGTCTTAATTAAAAAGTGCTGTTTGACGATGTACATTTTGCCCAGTCAGTTTAATGACCTTTCTTGTGACTTATTTAGCTAATGTTCACTGAATCTTTACTTCAATCTCTACTTCAAATCTCTACTTCATAATTAGTCTTGATTACCATATATGGGTATGCATATATGATTACGTCATTGTGGTTAAATCCGATGAGAAATCATTATCAAAAGTGTTTTAGATGTTTCTGGCGTATTTGAAAACCTAAGTTTAGTTTATTCCATGACGATAGGTAATTCATTTTACGAGCAATTAGAAAGTAAACACTGGCCTGGAAATGAAATGAGCAAATACTTGACTTATCTAGCCGTATTATATATTAGGCCATGAGTAGATATATTGTTGCACTGAAGGAAAAGCAATTTATTTCTTTAAATTTTAACAATGGTAGCTAATTGTTACTTAACCACAACAAGGCAAAGAACCATAATGTTCCTACTACCTGCCCCAAAAAGTCATAATAAATTTCTCCAAATAATTGCTTAGTTTTCATACTTCTACTATCTAGTTTGCATGTATAATAATATACCTGAGCTTTAATTTTTGTTGGGAGACAACTAGTTATTGAACCAGACATATGTACTACTTTGATATGTTGTAGTTGATATAATGAGTTTAGTATAATAAGACTAGCGCGCTTCGCTTGCTAATGTCGCTTCGCGGCAGAACACAACCACACACACCAACTGCTTCGCGGTTGGTGTGTGGTTTATATACGTCTAACATTTATTATAAAACGTAAAATAGGCCTAAAATAATCAAATTTAATAATGTGAAATTTTTGTGATTACGTCATCATGCGACAATGAGTAAGCATAGTGGCAATCTGGTGTGACCAACGTGTCCGCATCATTAATGTCCATTTTATATTAAATTTTCAGATTTTATCTCTTAGAGGGCGCGAATTATGTGCGATTAAGTGATTTTTCAGGGTTCTCGAAATGTGACAATGACGTCATAACTTGTCGAGGTGTGAGAAATCTTGAGTGAAAACCTCAAATGTTGGCGGGTGCCAAAAGTTACCCCTATATGCCAAAAATCACATTTGGAAACCGTCCACTTTCTTCAATCAACTCGTAACATACAAACAAATATATATATATACACCCAGCCTTGTGTTTTAATAGTATAGATGTAACAAAACCATTAATATTCATACTTTGTACGCACTAGGCACTTAACACTACTTATTGCTTATTTTTAGTAATTTACTATGTACATGTTGGCGAGATATTAATAAAAATAAATATTAGGATGTCAGGGGATGCTAAACAAACAATTTATTCTTTAAAACTTGATAATTAATTTTATTTCTTTGAAATTTAGTATAGAGAATTACAGCAGACTGAGATAGGATATAAATCATATTACATTAGTGGCAGTTGATTCGTATTTTCTTTTATTGTTTGTTTACTAAACTATAACATATAGAAAATAACCATGCAGCGCGTTAAGTTCGAATGTCTGAAATATCTAGGAGAATATATCAAAACGGCCGATATTATAAGATCTTATTTGACAAAGAAACATAGTACGGACTCTGAGAAACTGACTTATAATAATAATAATGTTTTCGAGAGTTACTTTGAATCTGTACAAGAAAGTGGGTTACAGAAGCTTGAGGAAAATAGTCAGTTGGAATATTGTAATTCTGATGAAGAATATTGTGATGCGTTAGATGTGATTTCGGATGTGGAACCCACTTCAACTAACAACATAGCAAACTTACCATCGCTCGGTATGTCTTCATACCTGCTTACAGAACGAAATCCGAAAACTTTTAGAATCAAGGATAATGGAACTAATTGTACAATGAAGAAATTTCCATCACTTTCATATGATATTATTCCTATATGCTCCGAGAGCACAACTCACGGAGTCTATATAGACATCTTAGAACCTAAAGAAAACTTCAAGCTAACAGATATTGAGCTAACATCATCAGATAATGAAGCATTATCTTCACTTAGCGATATACCTATGGAAGAAAATATGGATCCTTATTATTGCTCTGATTGTGGTAAAGGGCTAGGATATTCTCTTAAATCCTTCAATGCTCATGTTCGCAATAAAGAGTTTTGTAAACAGTATAATTCTGGGGAAATGATATATACCTGTCAGTACTGTAAGACTGATTATTCTCGTCTTCATACTCTCAAAAAACATAACAGAAAGTTCGGTGACAGCTGTAAGACCAGGCAGATCTCTTTGAATAGAGAAAAACTCCTATCCAAACCAGGTAAGTACAATGTATTAAATTAAATCTAACTCACTGGAGAACTTTAATTTCCATTTTTTTATGAGAATTTTTTAAGGTGCAGAGATTCCACAACGAGTAGTACCACACTTCGAATCTAAAGATACTGAATCTACAAGAAATAATTCTAAACTACACTCACCTAGACATTTGACCACTGAAGAAGAGAGCAATCCTTATTATTGTCCTGACTGTGGTAGAGGATTAGGATATTCATTTACATCTTTCCAGAATCATATCGCAAGGTATACAGGGCACTGCAGAGAGAAATTTTCTGGAAAAAGAGTGTATGGGTGTAGATATTGCAAGCATGAATTTCTTACTCTCTCTGCACTTAAGAAACATAGCAAATATTTTCGTGACACTTGTAAGACCAGGCAGCTCTCAATGAATACAAAGAGCATCATACATAATTTCAGTAAGATTGTTAATCAGATTAATTCACTTTTTGTGAGAATCATTTCGCCCGAAACTATTGGTTTTCGTAACATAGATAATGTAGATAACGTTTGAACTTTGAATGATCAACTTTTCAAAATTTGATACTTATTATTATACCACTCAGTTTCAGGTACATATTATGTATGTTTCCTCAGATGGAGAGGTGAGAGAGTCTATAAGAAATGAATCTGAATCTCTAGAAGGGGACTCGCTGACTAATGATGAATTGCTGTCTTTATGTAACAATGCAAAAAGAGTACAAAAGAATGGTCCTTATTCATGCCCACTTTGCGGAAGAAAAGTGGGATTTACTATTTTACACCTCAAAAGGCATATCTTCATCTACAAAGGAAATTGTAAAGAAGCTTGTCCAAGCAAGTATTACCCCTGTCAGTATTGTGGTGCAGATTTCCTATCTCTATACACAGTGAGAAGTCACAACAAAATGTTTGGAGACAAATGTAAACATTGGCACAAGAGAATTTATCCTGCTAAGAAGAGAACAAAGTTGGACCACACAGGATCCGAAACTGAGGAGATACACTCAGATGGGAATTACATACATCAACCATCTCCATTTGTTAACAATACTACTGATTTGAATCTGTAATTTGATTTCTTCCAATTTTAGTTTGTTTGTTTTCACTTGTACAAAAGCCTAATGTGCAAACAGATACACTAACCGGCCAAAAGTAATTGAACAAGAGAAATATTAATGCAATAATTTTATTCTTCTGGAAGCATATAACTACTGTTTTTACTGTGCCGACTATACTATAGTATAGTGGCCCAGTTCTAGTCTTACTGCCTTTATTACTGTGCCGACTATACTATAGTATAGTGGCCCAGTTCTAATCTTACTCTGCCTTTAATATTATCATTATTATTTTATTATTATTACTGTGCCGACTATACTATAGTATAGTGACCCAGTATTGGTCTTAGTGCTTTGGTATATTATTATTACTGTGCCGACTATACTATAGTATAGTGGCCCAGTATTGGAATCACTGCCTTTATTATTATTATTATTATTACTGTGCCGACTATACTATAGTATAGTGGCCCAGTTCTAATCTTACTGCCTTGGTTATTATTACTGTGCCGACTATACTATAGTATAGTGGCCCAGTATTGGTCTTAGTGCTTTGGTATATTATTACTGTGCCGACTATACTATAGTATAGTGGCCCAGTTCTAATCTTACTGCCTTGGTTATTACTGTGCCGACTATACTATAGTATAGTGGCCCAGTTCTAATCTTACTGCCTTGGTTATTATTATTATTATTATTATTGGTCCGTATCGTCTCCACAGATCAGAGTTATAATTACTAAGAACTAAAATTTTCATGACAGGTGTCTCATGGGTTACAGATGTGCACATGAGGTCACGATTTTTGATTCCATATTTTTGGAGACATTTTTACACCTGTTTAATACTTGAAAAAGAACAATAAATAGTGCGCGAATATTTAATTTATATGCATTCGATAGAAAATTTAATTCTACACCTTTTCACAGTACACGAATTTTTAAATTGGGTTTCGTTTGTGCCACAATTGAGTTGCAAGTTTCCTTTCTTTACTAACACTTCAGTTCAATTGAAAGTGTTAAATCTAATTCTATTGTTTCAACTCGTTACTATTATATTTATTCAACTTGTGAGATCGAGTAGGCTTCTATTTTTCAATTGAAAACTAAGATTTTACATTCCATAACAACAATAGATTATGTAATTATATTTACTTATGCGTTAATATTCTGCACAATGGATACACTGACATAATTAATCGCTCTGTCTTTAACTTGATAGAGACAGTTCCAATTAGATTATTGGGGTTATCGAGTGTGCGGATTGAAATTTTATAGTCAAATTAATTTATTTATTATTTATGACAAAGGTGTTATATTATAAATAATATTAATAATTCTTTATACTAATTAATTAAATAGCATAAATCTCAGAGATTATAGAAGATAAAAACAAATTTCAAATTTATCAATTGATCCTTATGCCACATAACACCTCTACAAATGGGTCTTGACACCTTGAGGTGATGATGACAACGTCAAAAAAATGTGTTTTTACAATTTTGTGAATTCTATATGTCGAATGGGTTGGTTGGTGTTGGGTGATCACCCAACAAGCACATAAAAAATGCTGAGTCATCACAGATTATATTCTACTGAAACTTGAATATCTCTCAAATGAAGTGAGCTAAATGGAAACTTCCAACTCACTAAGGGTTGTTGACTTTTGAAACACCATTCTGATATAATTTAGCACCTTCATAGTGATGATGACATGGCGAAAAAAATTGCAGCCTGTGCCGACAGCATGTTCCATTGGAGGCACTATCAATAGACCACCACCAAAATATAGTGCCACCAAAGGAACATGCGTCGGCACAGGCTGCAAATTTGGATTTTTTTTCTTTCTCCGTAGACGGTGCCCTGGCCACACCTTTATACATAGAGAGCTGAAACTTGTCATGTATGTGCGGAGTGCCCTTCTAATTTGCACCTGGGGTTACGATTTATGATCAAATAATTTTAACACCTATTTATTCCAATTATGGCTTAGCCAATTAAATTCGAGGGTTGTCCCAGTATGGATTAGCAGCTAGCATCCAATTAGTATAAAAGGATTTTATATCAATTGTTAGTGTGCATATAGAATGCCTAACCGAAGCTGTAATTTAATTGGTCGAGAGTAAGAAGTCTTTAATTCACTGCACATAGTGAGTTTTAGTCATTACTTGCATGTCTCCACCTGCATCATTTCAGTTTAGCTAATTCTATTGAAGTACAAATTAGTTCTAGCGAAGTATAAATTAAAATATAAATTATATAATTGTTATCTTTTTCATTATTTCACTTTCTGAAATGGTTTAACACCTTCATAGTGATGATGGCATGGCGAAAAAAAATCCAAAATTGCAGCTGTGCCGACAGTATTTTCTTTGGAGGCACTATCAATTACCCAACAGGTAGCCACCAATAGATAGTGCCACCAAAGGGAAATACGTCGGCACATCTGCAATTTTGGATTTTAAAAACTACTCTGAGTGAGTTTAAATATCTTGCTATACAGATATAAATTTTATAATATTTTTTAGGTTATTTTGGAATACTTCTGGTCGGGTTGTGTATTTTGAACCTATTAATTAGAGCGAAACTCAATAATTTATCTAAATGATTTTACATCAATTATACAATTCTTAATTCCAGATTCTAATTCGAAATTTATTCCAATGTAATTATCTAACCTGCTTACTTATATGGGAGTATTCTTTATTATTAAATACTAGCACGCTTCGCTTGCTAGGTCGCTTCGCGGCAGAAGACAACCACACACCAACCGCTTCGCGGTTGATGTTTGGTTTATACATATACACCTCTAACATTTGATTATAAAGCGTAAATAGGCCTAAATAGTCAATTTTAACATTTTGAAATTTTTGTGATTACGTCATCATGCAATAATGACTCAGCATATTTCCAATCTGGTGTGACCAACGTGTCCGCATCATTAATGTGCATGTTCTATTAAATTATCAGATTTTTATCTCTTAGAGGGCAGGAATTATGTGCGATTAAGTGAATTTTCATGGTTCACGAAATGTGACAATGATGTCATAACTTGTCGAGGTGTGAGAAATTTTGAGTGGAAACCTCAACTTGTTGACGGGTGCAAAAAGTTACCCCTATATGCCAAAATCACATTTGGAAACCGTCCAGTTTCTTCAATCAACTCGGAACATACAAACAAATATATATATACACCCACCTACCCACCCACCCTTGTGTTTTAATACGTACACCAAGGGACCTTGAAAATGTGTACTCATTATCTGAAATTTGTATTAACCGGTGTCGTTTGTATTGAATAAGCGTAGTATACGTATTAATAAAGTTTTCTTCCAGTAATTTAATCCAAAACACAAAAAAACAAATTTTAATTAGAAAATTAGATAGCTAATTCAATTAGAAATTGAAAGCTAATTCAAAAGTATATCAGAGAATAATTAATGATACTATTATGCTATTCTCGGAAAAATATATGATATCCACAAATATATACTATGGATTCAACACTGTTTGTATATTTAACTATTAACAAGTCCGTGGCTTCATTATAATGGATCAGTAAATAGGGTATTCAATAATTCAAAATAATCGCATCATATATGCCCGATATGCATATGCAGATAAAATATTTATGATATATAGTAAATTCATTGGGGGGCAGGCCCCCCCCAGTGTTGGATGTTGGGGGGGCCACGGCTCCCCCCCCCATTCCTACGCCCCGTCTAAAAGAATATGCTTTAATTTTAGATTTGTTTGTAATGTCATCATCACTATAAAGTTGTTAAACCATTTCAGAAAGGTGCTTCGGGAGGCAACGACCCTTAGACTGGTGGAAGTTTCCATTTAGCTCAATTCATTTCAGAGATATTCAAGTTTCAGTAGAATAAAATAGGTGATGACTCAGCTTTTTTTATGTACATGTTGGGTGATCACCCAACACCAACCAACCCATTCTAATTATTTAATTCACAAAATTGTGAAAACACATTTTTTTGACGATTTCATCATCACCTCAAGGTGTCAAGAGCCATTTGTAGAGGTGTTACGTGGCATAAGGATCAATTGATAAATTGGAAGTTTGTTTTTATTTTGTATCATCTCTGAGATTAATACCATTTAGCAAATTAGTATAAATAATTATAAATATTATTAATAATTTAACACCAATTTCGATGTCAACTTAAATTTATTAAGTTAATTATTTGTCATAAATAGTAATTTAAATTAATTTGGAAACAAATTTCAATTCTGCTCACTCTATGACCCCTAATACCCTAATAAACAAATTGGAAGCATCTATATAATATATGTCAAATATGACTCATTTAGATATAATGAATTACGTCAGTATATTAACAGTGCAAGAGTATTCTTGCAGAAGGAAATATAATCACATAATATGTCGTTGTTATGGAATATACGTATAATCTTAATTTTCATTTAGAAAATAGAAGCCTTCTCGATCTCACAAGTTGAATCAATATAATTATTACAAGTTGAAACAATAGAATTAGATTTAACACTTTTAACTGAACTGAAGTGTGAGTAAACAAAGAAATTTCAACACCCATTTATGGCATGAATTAAGCGCTTTATTAAATTCTTTCTCCTCGCATCAGAAGCAGAATTTCATGGTGAATCCAATGGTGAAATAAAAATTACGGGTTTAGTATAACATTTTTTGAGTTATGGACCAGACAAATTTTCAAAGGTGTCAAAGTGGTATTTAAAAAATGGTTTATCTAAAATTTGGCTCGAGATGCACATCTGTAACATATGGGACACCGATGCTAAAAATTTGAGCTCCGGAGAAATCTAACTCTGGCCTGTAGAGCGGAAACGGACTAAAAAAAGAAAAACTAACTAACAAACCAAGGCAGTAAGATTAGAACTGGGCCACTATACTATAGTATAGTCGGCACAGTATATAAAGGAAGTCATTTCAATACTGGGCCACTATACTATAGTATAGTCGGCACAGTAATAAAGGCAGTGATTCAATACTGGGCCACTATACTATAGTATAGTCGGCACAGTAAAAATATTAATAATATTAAAGGCAGTAAGATTAGAACTGGGCCACTATAGTATAGTCGGCACAGTAATAAAGGCAGTGATTTTCAATACTGGGCCACTATACTATGGTATAGTCGGCATAGTTAAAAAAAATATTAAGGGCAGTCATTTCAATACTGGGCCACTATACTAAAGTATAGTCGGCACCAGGGTTGCCAACTTTTTGTAAGCACAAAGCGTGATATTTTGTCCTTTTTTTGAAAAAAGCGTGAGATTTTGACTAAAAAGCGTGGAATACAATATTTCACCTCAAAAAGCAGTATATTGAGGGTTTTGTTTAACGTCCACCACTTAATTCGCCTAAAGCGTGATAGTTGGCAACCCTGGTCGGAACAGTAATAATAAAAAATTGCAACTGTGCCGACAGCATTTTCCTTGGAGGCACTATCAATTACCCAACCGGTAGCCACCAGAAGATAGCGCCACCATAGGGAAATGCGTCGGCACAGCTGCAATTTGGATTTTATTATTATTTTTGGTCCGTAGATCGTCCACAGAACACGAGTGTGAAGTTAGCAGCGTAATCAGCAGCGAAATCCGAGCACACTTCTGTAGCTAATAAAATGGAAACTAAGACAAATATCAATTAGTCCTTCAAGATTAATAGAGCCTACTTGTGGTACATTGGCCCATTAAATTTTCAAAACATTTGGAGATTGGGTCACCCCATGATGAGTTTGCAAAAAAGGTAATTTTTACGAATTTTGGCATTTAAGTTCTATACTGAGCACACTTGTTAACGTTATACAATGCAAACCAAGTCACTTATATAGTTCTCCTTTGGCAGACTTTGAGACTAGTAGCGGTATATTAGCTCAGGAAATTTTCAAACTTATCCGAGATCTGCTTATGCCATGATTACTTTGCATAAAATGTATATATTCATAAAACTTTGGCATTTAAGTTCTATACTGAGCACACTTGTCAACGTTATACAATGCAAACCAAGTCACTTATATAGTTCTCCTTTGGCAGACTTTGAGACTAGTAGCGGTATATTAGCTCAGGAAATTTTCAAACTTATCCGAGATCTGCTTATGCCATGATGACTTTGCTGACACATGTCTGATTCCCTCTTCCAAACTTACATTTTGTTTATTAATATTCTAATACTACAGAAATGTTAATTCTAAAAGTTTCTAATATACTTCTTTCTAAAACTAAACTGTGTTCTATTCTATTCTACTGTTGCTCCATTTAAAAACGCGGTCATCATGTTTCATATTGACAACCTTAATTAGATATTCTTTCTTTATGTGATTTTTATTATTATTATTTTTTTTTTCTCCGTACAGGTGCCCTGGCCATACCTGTATACATTATGGGCTGAAACTTGGCATGTAGGTGCGGAGTTACCGTCTAATTTGTACCTGGGGTTACGATTTTTGATTAACACATTTTGGACACAGTTTTGACACCTTTCAAAATTTGTCTGGCCCATAACTCAAAAAATGTTTACTAAACCCCCAATTTTTATTGCACCATTGGATTCACCATAAAATTCTGCGTCTGATGGGAGAAGACAAATTTTCACAATGGATTTAATTCATGCCACAAATGGGGGTTGAAATTTCTTTGTTTACTCACACTTCTGTTCTATTGAAAGTGTTAACTATAATTTTATTGTTTCAACTTGTAATAAGTATATTGATATAACTTGTTAAATCTTACTCTATTGATTCAACTTGCGATAATTATATTGATTCACTTGTGAATTCGAGCTGGCTTCTATTCAATCGCAGAAATACTATACAATAGATTGAAACAAATTAATTATTCTGTCTAGTCATATGTATATTGTGACACTAAGTTATTCGATTGTCCTAATTTATATTAGGCCCTTCATAATTTTTCCATAAATTTGCATCTTGAGTGTTGCATCTCGAATTATTTATAAGACCAGAATTATGTAGTCAATAAAGTGCTTCTGTGATATTTGTTGTTTTATTTATAATTGCGTCCCTTTGCCCGAGATCATGGGCGGATATTTTTCTGAGAGATTCGAGCAGGCAATCTCAAGATTGGATTTACCATGGTCTGAAATCCGACCCAAACTCAGTTATTGTAATTGGCGCGATTCTTTCTCAATTTGGGGTATGTTATCTAAAATAATATTTAATAGGAATCGAACAACTATGAGGAAAAAGCTAATGCATTTTTGGCATAACAACAATTGTAATATTCAGGACAAAGTAAATGCGAAGTACGATTCTATGGATTTAGATCAGGATAAAATTCAATTAATTGTTAGTTTTGATCGATCAAACTTGGGTAGTATTTTTATTTCGACAATCCAACAATCAAATGACTCAATTCTGATCTCTACAAGTCCACAAAATAGTCCTCCATCACCGGTTATTAATGAAAAAGGATCTGGTATCATTGAAGCTGATGATAATTTATTTTCTTTCAATTCTGAAACTCAACAACCTAACCGATTTATACTCACTCCTCAAGAATGGATATCTATTAAGCCAAAAATTGGATGCAACAAATTACTTTCAAATTGGACCTATATTTTCAACCAGAAGCTCAGCGTTTTTTTCCCCTATTGTGTAATCAAATTTGTATACCACAGAATTAATGTGAATTCGAGTTTTCGCGAATGTCGTTTTATTGTAGCTCAAGCAGTTTGCAAATTTGCTGAATGTGTTAAATTTTAACTTTGGATTGAGCGCCTCAATTTGAATTGGATTATTTGACAGTTAATTTTTTTGCAGAAGGTGTTCTTTCAAATGAACACTTTGATAATAGAACTGCATACAGTCGAAAAATATCAGGGCAACAGCGAGAATCAATAGGCGAAAATATGTCAAGCATTTCAGCTATTAATTATCATTATGACCTTTTCAAGAACTCAGATGCTTTAGAAACTGCCAAGCACGGAAATATGAACCAGTTGCATTCAACGCATGTACTACGAAAAATTAAGTCTCAACATTTTTCAAAACGTCGGTTCGATGATGATATGTGGGAGGATATTATTATTACAAAGAAAACATATGACAGTGCAATAAAAGGGAAAGTTATTGATGGGTACCTACAAAGATATCAAGATATCCTATTGTCATACACATGTATAGTGAGGAACAATTGCTTATCTTAAAGTCAATTGACAAGACTAAATTATCTCTACATTTGGATGCCACAGGTTCTGTTGTTAGAAAGATAGATAGAGACCAAAAAATTTTCTATACTATGCTCTAACATTAAAGCACCCAATAATGAAAATGAGCCCTATATCCCTTGCTGAGATGCTGAGTAGCAGCCATACTAATGTAGAAATTACACACTTTTTACACAAATGGAGCTATGATGTGAAGTTGGTATTGAACCATGAAATCTGCCCCGCTCACATCGAAGTGGATTTTAGTTGGGTAATGCTGCATAGTATCTGCAGGATTTTTAATAAAGAACAACTTGAAGATTATCTTGATGCTTGTTGGGATTTTATTCACAATTCACCACAGAAATTTGAGAAAAATAGAAGTGTACTACATATATGCTCAGCTCATTTGATGCACCGCATCAGCTATAAACTAGAACGTAGTATGAGAACTAGTAAAGTTGTCAAAAGATGCATTATGTTTGTAATGGCTAGGCTAGTATCGTCAACAAAATTTGAAAAATTTGAACAACTTTTCATTGCTCTATGTATGCTGTGTTTGTCGAGAAGAAAATTTCCAGAAATAAACCTTCATGTGAATACAATTGAAAATGCACTGAGATTTCGAGAGGAAGAAGTTACTAATGAATTTGATTATTTAGATGAAATAGATGAAGAACTTCCCAATGACTTTGGAGATGGTAAAAGTTACAAAGATAGATCTCCATTTGGTAGATATTTTGATACTCTACTAAGAAAATGTCAAGAACGAATTAATGAATTAGAAATTAGATATAAGACCACATATTTTGAGGAAAACAAGAACTATTATCTACCAGCGTTACCTGAATTTTTAGTCATACATTATATGCCAATATGTCCTATTTGGAGTAGTCTGATTTTAGGTCCAGTTATGTCACCAGGTGAAATCAATGTAAGCATAGTAATGCAATCGTGAAAATTGGATGAGAATTCTTAACAACGAGAATAAACTTAGACCAAGTGATTTCTTAAGAAAATTGCGAGGAGGTCTAGAAGGGAGAATAAATGCTTTCAAATTTGGATTTGAGCCTATAAGTGACAAAGTTTTTAAGAGAACAAAGGATTTTTCTACATTTCAAGATACTACATTAGTAGAAGAGATCTGGCAAAAGCGAAAGAATACATATTTTGATAAAAGTATCCCCAAAACATTAGCTTGAATTTTCTACACAAATCCGAAGGTGTTAAAACTATCAGTGACAAGAGAATCTATAAACAGACTTTTGAATGTAAAAAAACTCATCCAAATTCTAAAATTAAGAACAAGCCTAATAGCAAAAAAATGTTTAAGGACAATATAGCAACAAAAAATTGAATGAGCAATTCTCTTATACCAGATTTTAGTGCAGAAATATCAAGCGATGACAGTGTTGTGATAAATGATAATCCTCAAGGTGTTAGATTATATAATAATGGTCAATTTTGTCCAGTAGATCAAATTTGGCAAAGGAAGAAATGCAAGACTTTGAAACTATCTTATGTCAGTGGAATATTATATACTAATGAATCAAAAGACAGAAGTTTGGAAATCCGAGAGCTAAAGCCTTCTAAAGAAAAGAGAATTTCCTCTGATGGAAACTGTCTCTTTAGCTCACTCTCTTATATAATCACTGGTAGCGATCATTTTCACAGAGAAGTTAGGGAACTGTTAGTAGAGAATATGAAAGGTGCTTACCGAGAAATATGCAGTGGTTACTGTCACAGTAAAATAGATTTACTATTAGAAGTCCATTGCCATTCAATTGAACAATACATAAATGCAAGTATGATTGATCGAATGGGATCGTGGAGTACAGATATGGAACTGTTTTTGGCCGCACAAATATTAAAAACAGACATATTTGTTTATCAAGAGGCTTATCACTGCTGGAATAAATTTTCTGGTTATGGATTCATAGATAAACGCGATTCACATAAATTGACGGGAAAAATAATATATATTCGACTATTTATGAACCATTTCCAACCTATTATCAAAGTGAATTCAAAGGATGAAGTACAATGCGAATCCGAAACCATACCGAGACTTTAGATTAGAGAATGGAGCAACAGTAGAATAGAATAGAACACAGTTTAGTTTTAGAAAGAAGTATATTAGAAACTTTTAGAATTAACATTTCTGTAGTATTAGAATATTAATAAACAAAATGTAAGTTTGGAAGAGGGAATCAGACATGTGTCAGCAAAGTCATCATGGCATAAGCAGATCTCGGATAAGTTTGAAAATTTCCTGAGCTAATATACCGCTACTAGTCTCAAAGTCTGCCAAAGGAGAACTATATAAGTGACTTGGTTTGCATTGTATAACGTTAACAAGTGTGCTCAGTATAGAACTTAAATGCCAAAATTCGTAAAAATTACCTTTTTTGCAAACTCATCATGGGGTGACCCAATCTCCAAATGTTTTGAAAATTTAATGGGCCAATGTACCACAAGTAGGCTCTATTAATCTTGAAGGACTAATTGATATTTGTCTTAGTTTCCATTTTATTAGCTACAGAAGTGTGCTCGGATTTCGCTGCGATTTCGCTGCTAACTTCACACTCGTCCACAGAACAGAGTTTTATTAACTAAGAACTGAAATTTTCAGGATAAGTGTCTGATGCAGAGGCGGATCCAGGGGGGGCCGAGGGGGCCCCTTCGAAACCGAAATTGACTAAAATTTAGGCTGAAATTGACAAAATAATTAAGAAACTTCAGCCTCAAGTTTGAATTATGACTCATTATAAAGAAATTAGCGATTAAAATTACTTCTGAGTGTATATAACTTACCCCCCAGACCCCCTTATAAGTTGCTCGCTACGGTCGCATTATTTCTTGCCTCCCCCCCCTCCCCCCCTTTTCAACATGTCTGAATCCGCCACTGTGATGGGTTACAGATGTGCACCTGGGGTTACGATTTTCATTAGAAATTTGGACACATTTTTAACACCTTTCAAAATTTGTCTGGTCTATATTTCTAAAAATGTTATATTAAAGCCACAATTTTTATTTCACCATTGGATTCACGATAAAATTCTGCGTCTGATGGAAAAAGGCGAAATTTTATACTGGGTATAATTCATGCCACAAATGACAAATGGGTTTTGAAATTTCTTTATTTACATTGTTTCAACTTGTAATAAAAGTAGTGATTAAACTTGTTGAATCTTACTCTATTGTTTCAAATTGCGATAATTATATTGATTCAACTTGTGAATTATTGATTCAACTTGTGAATGTGTGAATTGCGATAATTATATTGATTCAACTTGTGAGGCTTCTATTTAATTGTAGTAATTATACAATGGATCATGGCCTACTATAATACGGCTATACATGCTAGCAAATAGCAAATAATTTTTCTAAGCTAATTATCTCATTATCTCAAAAGTTAATGAAGTTAAGTATAATTTATGTATTATCAATGAATAGGAAGTTACCTATTCCGGATAGATCAGAACTAGCCCAGTTTACATAAAATCGATAGTTTTTGAGTTATGGCTCATTTTAGGAAATATACATTTCCCTGGCAACCGAGGAATGTGTCAACATTACATTTATAATTTCGATATATTTTATTCAACTAGTTATGGGCATCATCATGTTCCAATCTTGAACATCTATAACGAGTTTAACTATGGTAAAAGCAGGCTATAATAACACGATAATACCCACCAAAAATATCGATTACGTCATCATATGATGACATAGCACAATTCTGAAGGATGCTATGTATACCTTGATACCAAGTTCCTATATAGTTATACAGTAGAGCCTCTGAACAACGGACACCTTGGGACCGGAACCGTTGTCCGTTATTTAGAGGTTGTCCGCTATTTAGAAGTTGCTTTTCTATTAGACATATGCTAAATAAATAAATCCGTGCCACGAGGGTTGTCCGTTATTTAGAGGTTGTCCGCTATTTGGAGTGTCCGTTATGGGAGGCTCCACTGTAGTACATTTATGACGTCTATCATTACTAGTTATGGAGATAAATATAAATAACCTATTTATCAATGGACTCTTATTTCCTACTTTGATTCGGCAGCATGTATAGCCGTATTATAGTAGGCCATGAATGGATTAAAGTAAATCAAATTAATCAAATAAGGAATTTGTTGACTTAACCAACTCACCGTGGATAACATTGCTATAATATTTTACTATTTTTATAATATATTATCTATACATAATTAATGAACGGCATTAATTAAAGTCAAGATGCTTTAATTAAGATAGAAACAAATTTCCAATTTTGAAGTGTTCCATTGGCTCGTCAACCAGAGGCGGAGCCAGGTTTTTTCGGCAGGGGGGGGGGGCAGAGGGGTTTCAGGAGAAACCTCTATGAGGATTTTATGCTCAGGGGGGGGCAGCCTCAAATTAGGGGGGGCTGATGCCCCCCCTGGATCCGCCTCTATCGTCAACACTTGATAAATGGGTCTAAACACCATGAAGCGTTCATGACATGGCGAAAAAAAATCCAAAATTGCAGCTGTTCCGACAGCATGTTCCTTTGGAAATTGGAGGCACTATCAATTAATAAGTTATCCCTCGAGTAGCCACCAAAAGATAGTGCCTCCAAAGGAACATGCGTCGCACAGCTGCAATTTTGGATTTTTAGTTCTGTTAATTTTGGTATATTACGATGAATTTCTGGAATTATTATTTAATGAGTTAATTTATATAAATTTGACAATACAATTATTAATTCGGGTAATCTAGATGCATTATGATTAGTGCTGCGAACTGAAACTGAATTAAAACTGAAATAGTTTTAGCGATTTTCTAAACTGTAACTGTAACTGTAACTGAAATTTACTCGATTATAAAACTGTAACTGTAACTGTAACTGAAATGTATTTTTCTCCAACTGAAATTAAAACTGAAATTGAATTTCTTCAAATTCAATTCCGGTTTGCAGCACTAGTCAGGCGGCAAAAAATGAAATTAGAAAAAATGAAACTAGATTATGTTGTCTGCAGACCTTGGAACCTAGATTACACGATTACGATTATTTATTGCATAGAGTATAATAAGGGTTAGTAATAATTAACTAAGGTTTAGTCGTAAAATAGGTGAAAGTTGTGAATACAAAACTAAGTACGAAATTGTACTGACTGTGGTAAAATTGTAACCGAAATGAAAATTGTAACTGAAATGAAAACTGTAACTGAATTAAAACTGGAACTGAATTAAAACTGGAACTGAATTAAGACTGTAACTGAAATGAAAACTGTAACTGTAAAAGAATTAAAACTGTAACTGAAATGAAACTAAAACTGTAACTGTAACTGTAACTGTAACTGTAACTGAATTGAATCAAATTTAATTCCAGTTCGCAGCACTAATTATGATAGAAACAAATTTATTTCGTATAGAACCATAGAAGGGGCACAGGATGCTCAACACAATTACAAATTCATAGGTGACAGCCAAGTCAATGAGTTGCTTCTTTAACAACAAATGTGAGGAAGGCAGTTTCGTTTTGCTAGAGGTGCTCAAAAGTTTACAGATGAAAGGGAGACAAACACAAGACAAATTCGGGATGAAGCGAATGATGATCTTGCTAGTTTTCGTGCACTTGTAACACATATCGAAAACACTAATTATTTCTGGGCTCAGCGTACCCTCTTGCTCGAGGTGGATTCAACTGAAGCCCAGCAGATGGCCGCTCCTATCAATGCTTACTGTGACTCAGTGGTGACTAAGGAAATTTCCAGGGAGAAAGACACACATAAATCTTATTACGCTGCAAAGTTTGGAGATGTTGGAGCTTGGCACCGTGGCAAAGTTATATACATCAACACGGGCGTCGCACGGCTCTGAAAAATCTCCTACCAAATAGTTAAAGTGTTCCGCACAAAACCGGACCGTCTTATATAATATAGTAGAATAAATGAAAACTGGTCCGGCCATGGCCGGACCAGCCGGATCACGTGCTACGCCTATGATCAAAGAAGACCCTGCTGAGATACTGTATATTGACTATGGAAATACCTCCAGTGAGAGAATGAGTAATCTTATTTCATTTCCGAAGAAATTCTGTGTGCCACCTCCTTGTCACAAGTATTGTTTGGAAGATAAATTAAATTAGTAAGTAGCGAACACCAATTGATTTTCGTTAAGAATGTGAATGCTCTTTGCAAAATCAAGTGTGACTCTGCAGAGTTACACTTGATTTTGCAAAGAGCATTCACATTCTTAACGAAAAACATTTCATCGCAATTCAGAACAGAGCTCTGTTCTGAATTGCGATGGAATGTTTTTCAGCAAATCTGGTAAGAAAGATTTCCTGAAACACTCCATAATAGGGTAGGAATGTTCTAGAATTTTTTTCTGCACCACAGTCATGTGATTTTTCCAAAAAACAAGTTTTGTTGGAAATTCTGCAAGGGCTAGTTGCTATTCATAGTTCTGGACTTCATTGTCGGCGGTTAACCGAAACGGAGATCTTTGTGAATGATACTAATGTTGATTACTAGTATTGAACTCCTAACTGAGACTTAAGAGGAGGAATTGTATGAAAAACACCGAAGAGATCTATTTAACTTAAGTACTTTAATTCTTTCACTATTTCAGTGTTATGAAAGAAATATTCTTGATTCTCAGACGATTATTCTTAATATCGAAGATTTGTTAAGAAGATCTGACCTCCATGAGACTACCTTAAATTTCGTTTTACATATTTTAGAAGAAACTTTTACAGCATCAAGTATCGCCCAGCATGACTACTTTACTGAGCTATCTGTAATGAAACACGCTTCTTCTTTTGACAGAGAATCTCTTGGACTTTTGGATAATTTGATGTACATGGAAGAAGTCGGAGAAAATAACTATGAGGTAGAACAACTAATGAATTTGTCCAACAATAATGAATTAAGACTAATCCTTTAGGTCTACAATATGTTAATTTATTATCCTATTTTGTTAGTATTGAAAAAAATTATCTGCAATTTCCGGAAAGTGACCTTGTTTATGCAGAGGATATCTCAAAAAGTATAAGTCGGACAGATAAAAACTTTTCTTCAAAAAAGATCCTTCATATCAGTAGAGCTACCAATTCCACCGCCTCGATTTTCAACTGTTCAACTGTAATACAAAGATATAGAGTTAAAATCCAAAATTGCAGCTGTGCCGACGCATTTTCCTTTGGTGGCACTATCTTTTAGTGGTTACTAGTTGGGTAATTGATAGTGCCTCCAAGGAAAATAGTGTCGGTACAGCTGCAATTTTGGATTTTTTAGCCATGTCATAATCACTATGAAGGTGTTAAATTATTTCAGAGAGGTGTTTCAGAAGGCAACGGTCCTTAGTAAGTTTGAAGTTTCCATTTAGCTCACTTCATTTTAGTGAAATTCAAGTTTCAGTAGAATATAATAGGTGATGACTCAGCATTTTTTATGTGTGTGTTGGGTGATCACCCAACACCAACCAAACCATTCGAATTATATAATTCACTAAATTGTAAAACACATTTTTTTATTGATGTGATCATCACCTCAAGGTGTCAAGACCCATTTGTAGAGGTGTTACCTTGTATAAGGATCAATTGATAAATTGAAAGTTTGTTTCTATCTTATATCATTTCTGAGATTAATGAAATTTAGCTAATTAGTATAAATATTTAATTATTCTATTACAGTACACCCTCGCTAGTCCGAACCTCGCTAATCCGAACAGAAGATACCAAAATAATTTTCTATTAAAAGTGGGAAAAAATCTTAAATTGCAATGGAAGTATCCAAAATAAGTCTCAGGCAAGTATTTTAAGGAGTACACTAGATGTTTAGTGCGAATTAACAAGGTTTGTACAAGTTTGGTTCGGATTATCGAGATTCTCATTTATAGAGACTGTCAAGCGCGAACTAATAAGTATACAAGTGAGATAAATAGAAATACAAATAAGTGAAGCTAAACTAGAAACTAAGTTACATGCCTAACACAGTACCTCGATGTAATTAACTAATAATACTATATGGGTGTATAACATAGCGTGATCGCTACATCACCCCTCTCAAATAAATATTGGCTTTCTTTTGCCCTCCACCCGCATTACATAGTCTTTGTAGTTTTTGGCCTTTCTGATGCGTAGAGGGTACCTCCTCTCGCTTGTTGTCCCATCCACCTGCTCCTCACTCTCTGCTTCTGTTTCTGACTGAATGGGCGTGGAGTCCTCGTTTGGCGCATCAGGACAAATGCTCGATTCTATCGGCGCCGCCAATTCGAGTCCTGGAGACTCCATCTCGTGACTTCCTATCTGTATAGGGACCTTGGAGCTAATAAACCCTCCGTCGACATCATGCCTTTTGCACCGGCTAGCATGTATCCATCTGGGTTTGTTCTTTCTCTGGATCTTAACGCTGGTATTCCGAACGTCCAAAACAAGGAAAGGCCCCTCGAACTTCTGATCAAGCGAATCCTTTCGAAACTCGTTTCTCTCCATTACCCACTCCCCCTTCTTGAAAGCCGGGGGTTTGGATCCTCTGTTGCGCCACTCGTTTCTCTCAGACTTGCTCTGTTTATCGTTTTCGTGGGCTAGCCTTCTCAGTTCCGTTTTAGTTTCCAACAATATCTCGACGTGCTGAGAATGGTTAGACATCTCTGACCATTCCTTGTTACCGATGCTAGCATCTATTGGCGAAGTAGGCTGTCTACCCATCATTAGCAATTGCGCTGAGAACTTTGTTGATGCATTTTCGGCATTATTGCAGTAAAAGGCCACTTCTGGTAATATATCAGGCCATGATTCTTTGGGCAACTTGCGGTCCAGGGTTAAGCACCTGGCCACCTGCTTTACCAACCCAATGCACCTTTCAACCAGCCCATCCGCTTGCGGGTGATAGGGGGAAGAGTGGCGCTTTTCAATCCCCAATCTATTGCACAAATTTCTGATTTCTAAGCCATCGATATTATGCGCCTGATCTGTCAACAAACCCTTGGGTACCCCATGCCCGCGAAAAATCCATCCTCGTTCAAACTCCCGCACTAAAGAAGCCGCTGTCTGATCTTGTAAGGGGATAAGTTCGATGTATCTTGTAAAGACGTCGACCATACATAAGAAATACCGATATTTGTTGTCGGCCCACGGTAATGTCGCCACATCCATTGCCACCAGGTCACCCGGGCCTAGCCCATCGATCCTGAATTCCTGTAGGGGCACCTTTGCGTAGTTTGAAGGTTTAGCCTTTTGGCACACAAGACAACACTTGCAGAAGGTCCGCGCGTCCCTCGCCATCCCGAACCAAAAATAACTACGCCTCAAATTCTGTAGCGTCCTTCTCTGACCGAAATGTCCGGCGGAGTGCACCTTCCTCAACACTCTATCCCTTGCACTCTCTGGGACCACTATGCGATCTTGGAAGTAGAGTACCCCCATTTTCGCCTTTAACTGCTCTGTTACACCGCGCATCTGACCCAACGAAACCTCACCAGTATTAATGAGTTGCTCAATTGCCTCTTTAATCTCCGGATCTTGCTTCTGTTCATGCGCTAAGTCAGGCTCTGGAAGGGTCTCGACTACGAAGATCTTGTCTTCGAACACACTTTCGTTTTGCACATCTGTGTCGTACTCAAGGTCGGGGACCCTGCTCAAATAATCTGGTAAGTGATTCTCACTGCCTGGGCGATGTTCAATGTGGTAGGTATACTCCTCAAGTTCCAAGATCCACCGCGCGAAGGTTTTGCGCGGGTCTCTTTGATTGCGAAGCCACTTTAGCGGACAGTGGTCCGTGATTAACTCCACCTCACCCGTCGCCCTCAAGTAAGTACTCCATTTTCGACAAGCCGCGACCAGTGCCCATGCCTCTAGCTGACCTGCACAATAATTCCCTTGAGTCTTGCTTAGTGATGATGAAAAGAAATCAATTGGATGCAGCCGCCCCGTAACTCCATCTCTCTGTGATAATACCGCGGCCACCGCCCTCGAACTAGCGTCTGCTTCAATGATGAAATTCTTTTCCCAGTCCGGAAAGGCTAACGTTACTGGTTCTTGGGTAAGCATGTGTCGCAGCGTGTCGAATGCCTCGTCGTGTAGATGGGACCACCCAAATCTTGATCCCTTCCTTGTCAACTCGTACAGCGGGGCTGCCAGCTGTGCCATGTTGGGGATATACGATCGGTAAAAATTGACACTCCCTAAAAATCGCTGCAATTCTGCTACTGTTGTGGGTCTGGGGAACTTAGATAATTTCATTGCTGCGGACACTAGAGGTTTCCTTCCGTCTTTCGATACTAAATGTCCCAAGAATTCTACTTCGCGGCGGAAGAACTGACATTTCCTCATTTTGACGTGAAGATTTGCAGCCCGCAAGCGCTCGAACAATGCCCGTAGGTCCTCCATGTGTTGTTCGAAATCCTGAGAGAATATAATACAGTCGTCAATGTACGCCTCCACGTGTTTGAGACCTCGGAGCGCGGTATCCATCAGGCGCTGGAAAGTTGCTTGAGCGTTGACAAGGCCAAATGGCATTACAGTCATCTCAAATAAGCCTTTTGGCGTATTGAACGCCGTTTTCTCAATGTCTTCGTTTCTGACTGGTACACCCCAATAGGCCGCCGATATATCTAATACTGAGAAGTGGCTAAAGCCATGTAGTCTGTCTAATATTGCCTGTATTTGTGGTATCCCATATGCATCCTTTTTTGTAACGCTATTCAACCGCCGATAATCTATGGCGAAGCGTTGGCGTCCGTCCTTTTTCATCACTAGTATCACATTGCTGGCCCACGGTGAGTTGGAGGTACGGCACAATCCCTGGTGCAGCATTTCATCAAGTTGTCTATTAATTTCTTCTTCCCAACGAGGCGGATTCCGGAACGGTCTGGATTTGATTGGCGCCGCGTTTCCAGTGTCTATCACATGCTCGCATTCTGATGTGCGGCCTGGTTTGTCATTAAACACGTCATCGAACTCATTCAGTAGTGTTGCGAATCTATCTCGCTGCTCCAATTCAATGTCCGTATCCAGAGAATTTAATAGCTTTTCCTCTTGATCCCTAATCAGTTTAACTGATCGGGCTCTGTCTAGTGGGCTTCCTCCGAATACCTCCTCTTCTATCTCAACCCTTGCTCTGCCCAGTGTGATGCTTCTATCATTCCAATTAAAGACCACTCGACCGAATAGTTGGAGAAATTGCCGCCCCAGTAATAGTGATTGGTCCTCCCCAACTAAAACATGAACCCTTGTCCAACGTGTTCCCTCTCCAGGTACTTTGATGGGTAATTCGATGCTCCCGATCACTGATATAGGGGTACCTGATACTCCATATATGTGACTGACCTCCGGCTCTAGGTATTTTCTTAGCCCCATCTCATCCATTGTCTGTGTATCCATTACGTTTACTTTAGCGCCTGTGTCTAACAACGCATAAACTTGTCTGCCTCGAATTTGCACTACAATAGAAACAGATTTTTCGTCGCATGCTCCAATCTTCTTTACGTAGTCACGGCTTTTCGCCTTGCTACCCCGCGTTGCAACCCAAACTCCGCTACGACAATCGGCCGCGTCATGGCCCTTAATATGACACTTCCCGCAAACGCGCTGCGGGCAATTTATGTAACCATGCCCCCTTCTTCCGCATGTGAAACATTCGAGGTTGTCGTATCTTCGTTTGGTACCTCCCCGATTAGGTGTCCAACGCGCTTTGCGACCCGTTTGTCGGATCTCGTAGACATCAGAATGTCGTTGCTCAGAGGCGGAGCCGCTGGAGCAAGAATCGCCAGGTGGATCCTGTTCGATCATCTTGCAGTGGTCAGTAACCCTCTCGTCTCTTTCTCGTTTCCCATAATCCAAAGCAATATCTGCCTGCCGCAGACTCTGTTGCACTACGGCTATAAACTCTCGCATCTGCACATCTGTCACTGGGTCATCTTCTCGCTCTTTGATCCACTTCTTCAAACCTGACTGTACCCTATTTGGTAGTTGCGTGGTTAGTATCACACAGACCTGCCTATTGAGGAACCGCGCTCGTTTGGCTTCCCTCCACAGTAACGTAAAGAAAACTTCCACTCGCGTTCCTCTACCCCAAATCATACTGCACACTCGTGATGTGGCCTCGAACATGTCGATGGGTGGGTCTAGAGTATTGCGCAAAATTTTGAACGCCGCTTCTATTGTGTCCTCTTGTATCGCTAGTAACGCCGTATCCCTTTCAAATTCATTTCTGCATACGTATGATGGTATAATTTGTACCACCGCTTTCTCACCTGCGTGAGCCGCCAAAGAACTTGTTGCCGCCGCAAATAGAGGTTGCCAATCCTCTATCCTTTCATCGGGTTTTAGCGAAGGGATCGTGATATTCATTGGGGCCGCCATAGAGTAGCTGGACTATTTGTATTTATGTCAAGCGCGAACTAATAAGTATACAAGTGAGATAAATAGAAATACAAATAAGTGAAGCTAAACTAGAAACTAAGTTACATGCCTAACACAGTACCTCGATGTAATTAACTAATAATACTATATGGGTGTATAACATAGCGTGATCGCTACAAGACCCATAGAAAATGCATTACTTCACTAATCCGAACGAATTCACTAATCGGAACAGAATTTTTTTGAATCGGAACACCTCTGTTCGGATTAGCGAGGGTGTACTGTAATATTTTAACATCAATATTATGACAGCAAAATAAATAAAATACAATTATTTGCAATAATTATTAATTTAAGAATTATTGAGCTATTAATTAACTAATAATTTATAACTATTGAGCAATGAGAATAACTTATACATATCATAATTTCCCAAACAAATTACAGTAAGGCCACTGTTTGTTGGAATCTTGTTTCAGCTCCACCGCCCGCGTCAGATTTCACTCCCGCACGAATATTGTCATTATTGTCATTATTTCCATTATTACACCTACATTTCAGAGTAAGGCCACTGTTCGTTGCCAATTATATGGTAGGACACACTCTAAAACAGCCATAATTAGCTAGTAACAAAATCAGAACCTATAACAAGCATTATTACCCAACGGTTGCACTTTTATCAATAAGCACTCACAAATTAGAATATTTGCTAAGATAATTATTAACTATGTCATCATCAAATAATGAGATAATGATAATGAGATTCCGCCCGCCCGCATCCTCTGATAGACTTCGTGTGGAGCTGAAACAATATTGTCATTATTAATTAATACACCTGGCTTAACTAATCACAACTCAAAATGAATTTTTGGCACGTGTTATTAAGTAATAGTGTGTACTTCACTAGCCACAGGTGAACTCATTAATAATATTATTTGATTTGAAATCTCAAATTAATTGATTTTATTTTATTTGAGTGAAGAAAAAATCATTTAATTACAGCTCTTGCAATGGAGTGTGTTAATTAAGTACCAATGTGAGAACTGTCTTGAGAATATTTAGATTCAACTGAATTGATGAATTCACATTTCAAAGAGAAACACGCGATCAATGCAGAACCACTTTCTGTTGAGAATATCGAGATTTCTAGTAGCAACTTTGAATCTTTACAAGAAAGTGATCTAGAGCAGCAGGTTGAATATAGTCAGTTCTCTGAAGATGATATTCATGATAAGGAATACTTAGATGAGTTAGATGTAGGAACAAATATCAGTGTGGAGTGCAATTCAACTTATGTTGCCAACTCGCCAGGTGTCTCCCAGGCTATGACTTTAGACCTGATTAAAAGACGATATGCAGATATTGTAGAATTTCCAGATTTTGTCATTACCAAAGTTTCTAACTTTACAATGGAGGAAACCGGAACTGATGATATAATGGAGAAGTCTCCTCCTGCAGACGATGCCACCTCCGAGTGCTTACTAACCCACGTATCAGAGACAATGGATATTACAGGCATTGACGCTGGAGAAGACATACCAACAAATAGTAAAACACTATCGTCCCATAAAGAATCAATAAAGGTGGAAGACATTGGTCCTTATTTTTGCCCAGATTGTGATAAAGGGCTAGGTCATTCATTTCATGCTTTCCGATCTCATATGGGAAGGAATAAAGGTATTTGTGGGCAACGTAATTCTGCGAGAAAATTCTATACCTGCCCTTATTGTAACACTGATTATGCTCGTCTCCGGACTCTAGAAAGACATAACACAAAGTATGGCGTTAACTGCAGAACCTGGCAGATTTCTATGAACAATAGGAAACAACTCCAATTGTTAGCAGGTATAGTGTACAATTTTTATTGTGAAAATTCCAAAAATACTCTTAACTATTTTGAAAATTTCCAAATATACTCAATTAATTTGTAAATATACTCAAGTTAATCCAAATATACCCAAGTTTTATTGGATTATTGAAACTAGTATGGTACTCCAACCACAAATATTTATTAGTACAAGCTGCTCGTCTGCTCTACGCGCGACCTTACAACATGTACTGGGGCCTGCGGCCCTCGCTTGTTTTCAAGCATGTTCCTTTTCAATTTAAATGTCATTCTTGATGAGTGGCCCTAGCTTTCTATTTATATCCGTAGATCCTAGCTATAGGTTTATATATGGAGTATGGACAGAGTAAATAATTTGGATATTTATACTAATTTGGACAGATAATTTTCTAGATATTAAAGCTTGTCCGTGTATAATAATATACCAACTCCTGAACTCCAAATATAATATTAAATATCACTAAGAAACTGTACCAGTGGACCCCTAACTTTGTGATGTGGAGAAGTTATTGTATTGATTGATAATAATTTGATATCTAATAATACAATGGAATGTTAGAAATGTAGGGCTAGATAGACAGAACACAAATAACTGATTAGATGACTGAACTTCCTCTCGACCAATTAGACTACAGTCAGTATTCTAGAATTCACACTTAACATTTGACAGACACTAAAGCATTCGATTATTCTAATTGAATGCTAGCTGCTAATCCATACTGAAATAACCATCGAATTTAATTGGCGAAGGTTTTGACACCTTTTGTGATGGAAGATGTGAACATTTTTTTAGATATTGAACTTGTTTGTACATACAGTATTCCCTACCCCCTGCCATATTTTAAGTCTGTAGCTTTTACCAGTTCCTCAATCAATTCTGAACAAACAAACAAACACAAAAACATTGTGATTTAATATATAAGATAGAGTCTGATAGACCAAATATAGCCTTTCTAAACTTGAGTAGTTTATTGAAAAGTTGAGTAAATTTGGAATTTATTGACAAAAACTTTAGCAGATTCGGAAAGATTTAGTTTTATATTTCAGTGTCAGCAAAAAGTTGAGGCTTAATTGTGCATTTTTATATTTAATTTCAAAGGTTTGTTCGTTAATGCAAATATAATCAGGTCTACTTATTATGAGCAAGCACTATGATCCAAATTTAACAACTGATTGGGTTTGTATTAAGTTGAGTTCGCATAATATGAAGTCTCTCTATTATGAACACATTTTTGGTCCCTTGCTAGCTTGATGTTCATTATAAAAGAACTTGACTGTAGTCAGTGTAGTGTCTTTTGGATTTAGTAGTGCCACCTACAAAATGCAATGTATCGGTCACAACTGGCCACTTAAATGAGGGACACATTTTGTAGGTGTACACTTCCTCTAACTTCCATAATTAAGTCCAATCCAATTTTATGCCAATATTCGTAATCAACACTAAATTTGACGCCATTCAAATTTTTCTTTGACGACGCAGGAATGTTGTAGGAATTTAACAACATTCCATTGTCCTTAGACCCCTTATTTAACTTCACTCAGGTTCCACAAGCTAGTATACACATGCGGACCCTCTTAACTGTCATATGGTGACTGTAAGTTCACTTGTGTAGTATCTCCCTAGAAAACAGTGGGAGGGTGTTAAATCCCTAATAATCCCCCTTTCGGCGCATGCGCTTCCATATAGTATGTACCACACTTTATGCATGTAATGGGAAGTGTATTTACTAAAAAAAATTGTGTTCGTCGATCAGACGAACACAATTAATACGCATCTTCGGATACGACTAACCATTCCATGCCTTTTCAATCAAATTCATTCGTTAAAATACGATTCCGGACAATTTCCACAATACCCTGGTGCTCCTCTTATTTACAGTAGTCAATAGAACATAAAATGCATATATCATCTCATAGCACAGTGGGCACAAAGTTCTGTTTCGGCCCGTTGTGAAACTTTAAGCTAACTTGAGGGCCGGAAGAATGTGAGGATATATTCTGCTACCATTGCAATAAAGTTTTGTAATTAAACTTTCCAGATGAATTTATATCCTTTGTTTCTCAGTTTATTACAAAAAGCCCTTACTACCTAACATTCAAATCATGTTTTGGAGTCGGCTATTTATACAAATAAAATATACCCAACTTTTAGCGGAAGCAAGACCATTCATTACGAACAATTCATTAGGGATACCGACATTTCGATACAGACAATTCGATACACGATAATTCGATACAAATACTGGACTCACGTAAATTTGAGAGAATAATGCTCATCTTTGAAAAATATAATATGTTTATTGTCCAATCCTGAATATTGATGTTTCACAAGTTCGTCCTTTTGTGAACTTTGCATTCTCTCAATTTGTAAAATGGTATACAATTACTTGTGCTTAAGGTGGTAATAATACACTAAGCAATGATGTTTCTTTCGCGAGTTGTCGGTCAGTATAAATAAATGTGTATCTATGACAAACAAAGAATACAGTTGAAACCGGATATTTTTAACACATTCTTTTAACGAAAATTTGTTAAAATATCCGATTGTTAAAAATACCCGATTTTACAACAACAACAATAATTAATTATTTACAAGAAAATGTGTTAAATATATCCGGTGTTAAAAATATCCGGTTTCAACTGTAGTAGGAGAAACTATTCACTGGAAATGTGAACAGAGGTTGCCGGCAAATTGCCGAGCAAGAATATTTACAAAATATTCTGAAATCCAAAATTGTTCTGAAATTGTATTTACCAAATATTCTGAAAACGAACATTTGCATGGCTCAGATGAGCAGAAAATATGCTGCTATGAAACAAAACCGGAATAAAAAGAAAGGCAGTGGTTACAATATAATAGCTCACATAATTGTTGGAGAGAGTCTCCCGACAGTTTCAGAGGGCACAGCTGCAAAGTTACCAAAATTGACAGTTTAAAAAGAACAATTCAACGGCAACGTCAACGAGTGCTTGCAGCCCCCATACAACCGATTAGTCTTGGTGAACTCGAGATTCCAATGGAATACAGCAGTGTTCCGCAACCCTTCATTTGCCGGCCGCATGCGGCCGGAAAATTACTTTTTGCGGCCTGCAGAATTTCAGACAATAATTGTTTTATAGAATCACTTATGGATTTGAAGTTCCATGCATTATTGCATTTTAAATTGTTCCTAGGACCATTTTTCCACCGAAAACTTTTGGGGGATCAATTTTCCAGTGACATACATTTTTAGGTACTTGTATCAGATCTTGAGTCTCCCAAATCTTATTTTCCATCAAGTTGATTCTGCATAATTAATTATTGAGTAACTAAATAAACATAACTCAAAGGGACCAATTTTCCAAGGGGTCCAAAATTTCCGTGACAGGCCTATGGTATCGTATTTTGAGGCGCTGTATGATACACTAATATAAACCATGGATATGCTATTACAAAGTATACTGTGGTATTTTGAGGCGCTCTGGTAGATTGAGACGCTACTATAAATGTGTTGGCCTCGAGATTCCTTTTCATATTTTAATGGACTTTGAAAAGGCTGCAATAAATAGCTTTCAGCAATACTGGCCGAACACCCAAGTGAAGGGTTGTTTCTTCATTTAACACAAAACATCTGGAGGAAGGTATACACCAGGGTTCCGCAAACTAGGTTTTTCAGGCCGCATGCGGCCTGAAAGAACCTTATGTGTGGCCTGATAGCGCAATGAAAATTTGTTTCACTTGTGGCCTGAGAGATATTTCTAATTTCATCTGGCCTGTACACATATACACACTGATTATACCTTTTGACTAGAGCCCGTTATGCACTTTTTGCTTAGAAATTGGTTTAGTTCTAGTATTACAACAACATAATAGTTTTGTAATAAATTCCGAAAAATTTCTCGATATTGTTTGCGGCCTGAGGAAAATTTTGTTAAGATTATGTGGCCTGATAAGAATTAAAGTTTGCGGAACCCTGGTATACACGGAGTTGGATTACAGGTACAATACACTCAAGATGCAGACTTGGCAATGCGTATTCGATTACTACAAGCCAGGCCTTCATCTGGCCTGATTTTACGGAAAATGCTGGAAGGGTGCGAGAAATTGGAATTAATTTGGGTGCGCACTGCGCACCCAGAGTATTTTTAACATTAATTTTTGGTATTTTTTTGTTAAATGTACTATTTTTGGTAAATTTGGGTGCGCGATTGTAAAATCAACATCACCTAGGGTGCGCGGATCTCTTAGGGCCATATGAAGGACTGCTACAAGCCCTGGCTTTCGCTGCACAAAACGAAGTACCAGAGCTCCTCACGCTTGTGGCTCAACAACTACCATACCAGAAGCGAGTGATCTCATCTTGTACTTCAGGAATACTTATGTAGGACATTTTCTATCAGGAGGCTCATTTCAAGCACCTCTCTTCCCAATTCCAATGTGGAACTATTTCTAAGAAATACCTTTCGGATTACCACGGACAAATAATGCCGTTGAAGCCTTGCACCGATCAATTTTTGCTCAGATTTAGCTTCGGTTTTTCCATAATAACTAAAAAATTATTCATTATGGCAAATTTTCCCTTTAATCACATACGTATTAGACCTCTGCGCGGGTCATATGCGGGACCCGCGCCCGCCCCGCATCTATTGGTAATTGACCCGCCCCGCCCCGAAAATCCGAATTTATAAACAAATGAACCCGCAACAACCTGCACCAACCCTTGATATCCAATCTTCTCGCCAGGATATAATACGGTGTAAACCATAGGCGTCGTTGCAGGGGGGGGGGCAGCATAGGTCTCCCCCCCCCCAGATTTCGTCCCCTCAACTGGCGTTTATCTTGAAAATTAGTTGAAACAGTGGAGGATAACAGGTTTTTAATTTGCCCCAAATTTCAAGTTGCATAAAGCTTTCTCAGTAAATTTACATCTCACTTACGTTATTAATTTAAAAATTATGTGTGATTTTTGTGTATTCATTGCAACATAAAATAAAAGTCTTTAAATGTTCTCTGGCTGCCCCCCTCCTCCCCAGATTTTCAGAAAAATTGGAAAGTTCGACGCCTATGGTGTAAACACTCAGCGCACAATTGCGGGCACAAACATATTTACATCCTTAAGGAATAAGAAGACGGCAATATGTTTTGGGCGGAAATTTGAAGAGCCAATTATGAGTTTATTATTTGGAATTACGAAATAATTTACTATACAATTCGTTCGATTGCAAAACCATCTTAAGATTATATTGATCATTAATTATGTTAAGGAACTATAGAGGGGTCCGTTGTTACAATAAGTGGGCACTGCGGCCCCCCAAATAAGCCTTAGCGAGAACTTGCGCTGACCCGCACCAATCCGCAAGACGAATCCGTGACCCGCCCCGAAAATATTCTGATCCTTTGACCCGCAACCCGCATTTATTAACCCGCCCTGCGCAGTGCTCTAATACGTACTTGTTATGTTAATTTTGTCAAATGTTGATTTGATTTTTTCGGTGACAGTGCGGAAACTATTTTACTGTCTATAAGTCTACAGTCAATTAAATCTTATTCCACAACTTTGATATCTCTATAATCTAGATGGATGTTGAATATTAAATTACAAAAATTATTTATATCGAACTATTACTAAACATATAGTATACGTATATCAGTGTATTTAGTGGTTAATCCACTAACCTTTATTATATACTATATGCAAGAGAAGATATTCTAAAGAGATTTATACTTCTAGTGCCACCGATTGTTAAATTTAGGATTTTTGAGAGTGGGTCCCTAATACACGTAGAAGCTGACCATAAATGGGTTTGCAGTGTTTCCATATATGGTCATAAGTGTTTTTTTCCAAATTTACTGCCCTTTTCCGGGGTGGAAAAAACCGGGTTTTTTCCGGGGTGCTCTTTTCTGGCAAACACTGATTATTTATAATAATTTATGATTTGCGTCCGTGTTCACAGGAACTAAAGTTTTAGTCAGAAGAATAATTAATGACTGCACTTCTTAATTATCAGGATAAGTGATTACTTTCTGTAAACATGATTGCAATATTCGCACATACTTTACAATGTTTACATTATAATACAAACAATTTCAAATATACAAGTTTTTAGAATCCAATATTAATTAATTAATTAAGAGAATAGAATGAGAGATGTACACAATATTATTGTTACTATAACAATGTTAGGTATTTTAAGCGACTCCAGGTTTTTTTAATTTCCATAATCTGCGTGACTCTAATTGACTCCTGCTTGGGAATGATCTTACTTGTGCCGATGTTCTTCTCTCCAAATATGAAATATACGTATCTGCCTTTTAAAGAGGATGAATCTCATATAAATGTAAAGCAACATATTATCTCGGATTATGATTTACCAACGAGAGTGCATCGTATTAGTGAGTCATTACCTAATAATGAATTAAGTATTAATTATCTCATTATCTCAAAATTATCGAAGTTAGGCATATAAAATGTATTATCAATGAATAGGAAGTTACCTAATCCGGATAGATCTGTACCAGCCTAGTTTACATAACATTCATAGTTTTTGAGTTATGGCACATTTCAGGGGTGTAGGAATGGGGGGGGGGGCCGTGGCCTCCCCAACATCCAACACTGGGGGGGGCCTGCCCCCCCCCCCTATGAATTTACTATAAATCAAAAAACATTTAGCTGCATATGCATATCGGGCATATATGATGCATTATTTTGAATTATTGAATACCTCTATTTACTGATCCAATTAAAATTAAGTGACTGATATGTTAATTGTTAAATATACAAACAGTGTTGAATGCATAGTATACACTAACCAGCCAAAAGTATTTGAACAATTGGAGTTTTAATGCAAACAAACAAGATAATTCGCAACCAAAATTACCATAACGTCATCAGATGATGACATATCACAATTCTGGAGGGTGCTATGTATACCTGGATACCATATTCCTATATAGTTATAATACACTTTTCAGCTCTATCATTGCTAATTATTGGAATAAAGATCAATTCTCCATTTTTCAATGCACTTTAAGTGATCCATGGTTCAAACCAGCACTCAGGCCTTTTATATCGAAGGTCACGATTGAGTCAAGTTCGGGAAATAATTAATTAAAGTTTCTTCATTATCTAAAGTACTATTATAGTAAGAGTACGCTAACTCTTCGCGAAATTGAAAATTCCAATCTTTACATGTAGAAATCTGCCAGTCTGTATGTGGGTGGCGAAAGCTTGGTAGTACCACGGACTACTATAATACCGGACGCGACAAAGCCAAACCACAGTCAAAAATGCGTAGGCTGAACATTGTATGACTGAAAATATGGTCAATTCTGATGTTTAGCCACTAAATTTGGTATCTAACACAATCTTCGGGCGCTGAATTCAAAAATGACAATTTCAAGGTTCAAAAACATACTCCCCGCCCGTGACCTTCGTTATATAAGGCCTTACTACTACTCCGAACCATGGATTACTTAAAGGCCATTGATTATTATCCGACATATCTTTATCTCAATAGATAGTAATGACAGAACTGAGAAATACATTATAATTCTATAGGAAGTTAGGAACATGATATCAAGACATACATAACACCCTTTAGAATTGTGATATATCACCATTTGATTACGTAATCGCTATTTTTCGTGGAAATTATCGTGTTTTATAGCCTGCTTTTGACATAGTTAAACGCGTTATAATTGTTCAAAATTGGAACATGAGGATGTCCATAACTAGTTGAATGAAATATATCGAAATTGTAAATGGAATGTTGACACATTCCTCGGTTGCCAGGGAAATGCATATTTCTTAAAATGAGCCATAACTCAAAAACTATCTACTTTATGTAAACTATGCTAGTACTGATCTATCCGCAATTGGTAACTTCCTATTCATTGATAGTACATTTTCTAGGCCTAACTTCAATAATATTTGAAATAATGAGTGTATTAGCACTTAATTATTTATATGGTAATACACTCATTATCTCAAAGATTTTTGAATGGTGTGTATCACAATTCTAAAGGGTGTTATGTAGGCCTTGATATCATGTTCCTAACTTCCTATAGAATTATAATGCATTTCTCAGGTCTGTCATTACTATCTATTGAGATAAAGATATGTCGGATAATAATCAATGGCCTTAAAGTAATCCATGGTTCGGAGTAGTAGTAAGGCCTTATATAACGAAGGTCACGGGCGGGGAATGAATTTTTGAACCTTGAAATTGTCATTTTTGAATTCAGCGCCCAAAGATTGTGTTAGATACCAAATTTAGTGACTAAACATACAGAATTGACCATCATACAATGTTCAGCCTACGCATTTTTGACTGTGGTTTGGCTTTGTCGCGTCCGGTATTATAGTAGTCCGTGGTAGTACTGTTGTATGACGGTTTACTTAACATGACAGTTTACTTACCTCTATTACTATAACAGAAAGTATCCATGGTTAATTATGGTTGTAGTAATAGAGGTAAGTAAACCGTCATACAACAGTACATATCGTATTATCCCCGTCTCAACTATTTCCTCATCTGTAATTATAGAGGCCACTCGCATTACCTTTGATACAGTTCAGGCTTGGACTGGGTCACCGGGTCAACCGGGTCACTTAATTTTGATTTTACCCGATTCTTCACAGTAATGCTAATTAAATTTTATTGGTTTGTAGAATTATAACTTAGAAAGATTCATCTAATATAGTAAGTCATTTAATATTTATGAGACATAGTCATTGGCGCCGATTTCTTTTGATTTCCTATGAAATTTGGGCGGGTCCATCCTCAGATTCTGAGCCATAGGCGCCGATTTCTTATGATTTCCTCTAAATTTGGGCGGGTCCGGACCCGCCCAAATCGGCACTATCGGCGCCTATGGACATAGTACTTCAATTGAAATTTCTTTGGTATCGCTGGTCACTGTATACTTACTTACCGGGTCAACCGGGTCATCGGGTAAAAATGTACCGGGTCATGAAATCTTGACCCGATCCAAGCCTGATACAGTTTGCGAATGTAAACTAGATTACTTTTTACATTTTCGTGGGACAAATTTACGCTTAATTTTACACATTTTGTTTTTACTCTCAACTTTTGTCTTCTTAAATGTTTGAAATTCATATGATTTAGGTTTTAAATACCCACAATACACTTTTAAAATTACACTGCTTTAGCTCTAAAAAAACAGCTATTTTGTATTCTTACTATTAAGTTTATTAACCTTTTTGTATTGAAAAGTAAGAACACGAACACACACAAAATTTCCCTCGATTTTGAACTAAATAAATAATACCCCAAGGCGTGACCTACGTTATAATAAGGCCTATTCAGTGTTATCAAAATGTGGATAGGCCTTATTCAGGGCCGTAGCCACTGGTCAGGTTGGTCAGGTTTCAACCTGACCACTTTTGGTTGGTTGGACAGGTTAACCTGAACCCTTGGTCCTGTTGGTACTGTATCCAGCCCGGTCTAACCTGACCACTTTTAATTGGTGGCTACGGCACTGTTATTATAACGTAGGTCACGCCCAAGACTACTAAATCACAAAATGGAGACATTCTAAAATTTTAAAAAATTATAAAGCAACCACATGCTAAAATACAATTAATATCCGAGTTTATGGCCTATTCAATATACGGCTAATTATCCCACCGAGAAGGCCAGTTTCTAATTTTCATTCTAAGCTAAACTATGCCTCCTATTTGCATAATTTGCATTGTATATGGGGTAATCAACCATCGCGAGTCCAATGGAATCACTTTTGAGAATCTGAGATATGTGGTTAAGCAGTTTAGGCGCAATTTCATGGTGACGGTAACAATCTATAGTAAAATTTAAAATATTTCAAATATCATAAATTTCATTTTCTTGCTACTAAATAGGGATATACTATTTCATACCCCAAAGGCTACTAAATCACAAAATGGCGACAAATTAGCCGACAATATATATATATATTTTAATTATAAAGCAACCACATGCTAAAATACAAGTATTATCCGAGTTACAACTTACTATTTTCGTCCATAAAACGATATAATTGCTGGTTTATATATACGAGCCCTTCGGTCTCGGTCGCTTAGCGACGGATCACTCTCTCACAAAGGCCGCTTCGTGACCTTTGTTCGTTCGTGGTAGACACTATGTAATACAAATAACGGCCGCTTTGCGGCCTTACCCACCGTGAGGTAAAACAGAATAGAAAAAAGATTTATCTAGTTCAAATAGGAATTTATATAAACACTTATTCATATCTAAATATCTAAACTTATGCACTTCTGTATGCTATTAATAAATCACTAATAGAACTAACTAAACTGTATACATGCAGGTGGAGCCAGCAGGTAATTACCAAACCTCAATATGTGCAGTGAATTTAATATGTGAATATGTGCAATGAATTTAAAGCAATAATAATAATAATCATAATAATTAATTCCCACGTGACGTCATAAACCCATAAATCGGAATACGTGTGTCTCATTTCATGTTGTCTTGCCATCTAAAATTGTGGGCGTATCGGTTTTAGAAATGAAAGAGTTATTCCCAAATAAGTGCCTTTTTGACGTCATAATCCCGTTATTTTGTTTCAAAAACCAATAGATCGTTGCCGCAGTACAAAATTACCCTAGGATATAAATTTTCAGCTTTCTGGGACTCGTAGTCTTCCCAATCAATTATGTACAAACAGACAAACAGACAAACAAACATACAATAATTCCGCTTTTAATATACGAGCCCTTCGGTCTCGGTCGCTTCGCGACGGATCACTCTCTCACAAAAGTCGCTTCGCGACTTTTGTTCGTTCGTGTTAGGCACTACGGGATACAATTAACGGCCGCTTCGCGTCCTTTCCCTCCCCAAAAGCAATCACATTAATAATGAGTTTTAATAGCTCAATAAATTTCAGTTGCACGATAAGAAAGCTCGAATCAAAATAATACTAAAAGAAAAACAGGCAATAGAATAGACAAATGATTGATTGGTTAAATGAATTTATTTTCAATCAATCAAATTGGAGCCTCAGAAAATATTTCTATTATGCACAATCTATTTATACTAATTGATGAAATCTGCTAATCCATACTAACAAACCCTCGAATTTAATTGGCTAAAACTGGATTATTACACTTGCACTTTGCTATACCTGTGTTGGTACGATACGCTATTTATGGTTGATTAGTGTACGGACTAATTAATTAACTGTGTTACAATCAGAAGAAAAATGGGAATTCGTGAACTGCTATCAGGTGTAGAAATTTAGTGTATGTCTAATGCTTTGAATTTTCTACAGATCGGAGCAAAATTGGGAAGCTAGTACAAAATATCTGTTTTTCGCAACTGTGGCGTCATAGACCCGTTATTTTGTTTCAAAAACCAATAGATCGTTGTCGCAGTACAAAATTACCCCTGTATACAAATTTTCAGCTTTCTGGGACTCGTAGTCTTTCCAAATAATTCTGGACAAACACACAAACACACAAACACACAACAATTGCTCTTTTAATATAAAGATAGATAGATTCATTCTCATTCTATATTCTGAAAATGTATACTAAGTATATTAGCATTTAGCAAATTATCTTCATTTCTCGTAGTTCTTTAGACTCGAATTGTATATTTTGTATATTTGTGATGTCATCGTTAAATGGCGCCTAAACAGCTTAACCACAAATCTCAGATTCTCAAAAGTGGTTCCATTGGACTCACGAGTCACGATGGTTTATTACCCCATATACAATGCAAATAATAACAATAGGAGGCATAGTTTAGCTTAGAATAAAATTACAAAACTGGACTGGACTTCTACTATGATTCGGCAGCATGTATAGCCGTATTAGTAGGCCATCAGCAGGGTTGATAAAAATCATGATTTTTTTGATTTAAATCAGAGTTTTGATTTTAATTGTTTTTTTTGCAATCTATATCACACTGACGTATATTATTTGGCTAATAGATTAATTACATTGATAATGACTCATTATCATTCTAATTTGACTCATTATCAATGTATTTCTTTTCTTTTCGCAAAAAACAATAGACATAAAAATCTGATTAAAATCAAAGAAGTCTGATTAAAATCAAAAAAATCCGATTTTTTTGATTTTAATCAGACTTTTTTGATTTTAATCAGATTTTTGATTCTAATCATGATTTAAATCAAACAATCCTGAGGCCATGGTGTGATAATTATATATGTGATTCATGGTATAAATTGATTGATAGATAACGGGCATTAAATTTGAAAAGGCATGTGTTTGGAATACAAGCGAGGGCCACAGGCCCGAGTGTAAGTTGTAAGAACGCGCGTAGCGCGGACGAACAGCTTGTTTATATAAAGTAGCGATTTACAATAATTTCAGTTTTAACCTGTTAAAACAATTCCTCCAACACTTGCTGGTCCTTGAGGGTACTCACACACATAGTATGAGCCTTATTATTTTCCCAGGTGCAGACATACCACAGCGTGTCCAAAGCTTGGAAATAACAGATTCTGAGCCTACCAGAGATTATACAGAACTTCATTCACCTCATTTGATAACTGAGGAAGACAGTAATCCTTATTACTGTCCTGACTGTGGTCGATGTTTAGGCTATTCGTATAAATCTCTCCAGAATCATATTGGTAGGTATACAGGGTACTGCAGGGAGAAATTTGCTGGAAGAAGATTCTACGGGTGTAAATACTGTAAGGAAGAATTTCATGAACTCATTAATCTCAAAATACATAACAAAAAATTTGGCGATGCATGCAAGACCAATCAGATCACATTGAATAAAAATAATATCATCTTCAACTATAGTGAGTTATACATCTGTATATTAAAAGTACAATTGTTTGTGCGTGTGTGTTTGTCCAGGATAGGAAAGACCCCAAGCTCTAGAGATCTGAAAATTTGCATATAGGGGTAATTTTACACGCTGACAACGATCTATTGGTTTCTAAACGAAATAACTATATGACGTCATAAAGGCACAATGTGAACACCTATTCACATATTGTAGTTACATAACGTCACGAAATAACACATTAAGTAATAACTCCAACAGTTTTAACTCAATCGCTCCAAAAAATGTATAACTTTATAGAACTAAGTGTGTTAGCCAATTTTCTATTGTACATATCACTTTAATTTTCCTCTGGGCCCGTATTCACTAAGATTACTTAGTACAAGGGTGCTCAAACGGTGGCCCGCGAGACCATTCGCTGTGTCCCGCGGATAATTCGCTTCTTGAGGTCAAATAGTATAGCTTGAAAATTGATTAAACTAAAGCCAGAGGCGATCTATGATTTGTGGCCCGTAAGGCGGAGCCTAATATTTAAAGTGGCCCGTAGATTTAAAAGTTTGAGCACTTCTGACTTAGTACCTAAGTTACTAAGTATATACATAAGTACTAAGTACGTACTTAGTTAAGTACATACTTAAGTCGTATTCACTAAAAAATATTGTTGTACTTAAGTACATACTTAACTAAGTATGTACTAAAATACGAAATTGAATTATATTTATTCAATTATATTTAATAGCATACATATTAGTGTATGGACTATGGAATGCTATTTGTAATAGCTTGCTGTATTCTTTTAACTTAAAAAAATATTCTCAATGAAGTTCCTGTGATTTGTGTGCTTGAAAAAACAGGGCCCGTATTCACTAAGATTACTTAGTACTTAAGTACTAAGTATATACTTAACATACTTAAGTCGTATTCACTAAGAAATATTGTTGTACTTAAGTACATACTTAACTAAGTACGTACTTAAGTACGAAATTATATTTATACGTGTATTTTATATTTATTCAATTATATTTATAGTACACTGTTCATTCTTTTGGAATTGGCTTTACGTAATATTCAACGTAGTATTGATAATTCAATATTTAAATTACATTTTATCTTAGTGAAGTATCTACATTATTATTTTGAATAGTAGAATTGACATCATCAATCAACTGTCCAAGTGTTTTTATTTCAATTGTATGAAACACAAATTCACTTTGAAGCTATAACCAATCAATAACAGTCATTATAGAGCAGTATAGTTATGTAATACTGTATATTCTATAGTATTCAGTCTACCATAAGAGTACAATACAATATGGAGAAGATGGCTGATTTCCGTAAAAGAAAACCGTTAATAAAACGGAGAATTGATTAGCGACCTATTCATTTTAATTGATATATAGAAAGAACATCCTTAGGAGAATACAACCACTATATTTTTTTATTTTCTATATTTTTTTCCGGCCGGACGGAACTCTATCAGAACGAATTCAATTCACTTATAGTATAAAACTATAGAGGACCCTACTATAACGGTTTTACTAGAAGAAGCACACTAAAATAGGTTTCAGCATGTTGGTGAATATTTTTCACTACACAATTGCTAGTTGCAAACGAATGCATGCATTATTATTTATTCAAATAGAGAATTTAATTACACAAATGCTAGTTGCAAAGGAATGCATGGTATTTTCTTTATTCAAATAGAGAACTTAATTATTATTTTGAATTTTGTATCTTGCATTTTAACGTTAAATTAACATTCCAAGTAACCATAAATCCATCAATTGTTTGATAACTGATTACGCAATTAAGTATAAATCTGTGATTTAAATCTGATTCATTCAATTACACAAAATTCTTACAAATGGCACAAATGATTCCACTATTTCTAGCAGAAGAAGAAGAAAACTCTTCATCTATGGCACGTCCAAGAATTTTTAGGGATATTACTGATCCCTTAGATTGTTATGATGATTTGGAACTTGTTCAACGTTTCCGCTTCTCTAGATCATCAATTTCAAGAATCACTGAGTTAATAGCTCATCGTTTAAACTTTACAGATCGCTCCCATGCCGCTCCCCCACATTTACAGGTTTGTGTTGCACTTCAGTTTTTTGCTTCTGGAACGTTCCAGATAATCTGTGGAGATGGAGTTAATGTAAGCCAGTCTTCAGCTTCTCGCTATATTCATGATGTTTCACAAGGTTTTCAGGATATATACAACCAGTATGTTAGTATGCCAAGCTCAGCTGAGAAGGCAGAAGTCAAGAACAAATTTTACGAAATTGCTCATTTTCCAGGCGTCCTTGGACTAGTTGACGGGACACATATACGCATTCAAAAACCATCTGAAAATGAAGCAGATTACGTGAACCGACATTTTTACCACTCAATTAATGTCCAAGTTATATGTCGATCGGATGGTATAATTAGTGATGTGTTGGCTCGTTTTCCTGGATCTGTTCACGATTCTCGCATTTGGAAGCTTTCTCGGGCTGGAATATATGTTGAAAACAACTTATTAATCGGGGAGCACATATTAGGGGATAGTGGTTACATGCTAAAGCCCTACTTACTGACACCCTATCGACAACCAGCCTCGACTCCCCAATCCAATTATAACTATGCTCATAAGAAAACACGTGTTATAATTGAGCAAACATTTGGAAGATGGAAACGTAGATTTCATTGTCTTCATGGCGAACTTCGGATGTCTCCAGATAAAGTATGCATGATAATAGTTGCTTGTGCAGTATTGCATAATATGGCAATTATGTGGAAACAACCTCTATTAGATGACGAATTCTCCAATGTAACTGATCCGAGTGAGCTGTTTGAGGTTGAGGATACTGGCCATATGGCTGCCAAACATTATCGAGATCAATTCTCCATTCATAATTTCAGCTAATATTTCAATAGCAGTATTGTATATTGTTAATACAGTATTATCCGCTTAATAGAGCCACTGTTAATAGATTTCACCGTTTAATTGAGTCAAATTAACCCTGTCCCGAGGTGACTCCAGAGTCTAAACGCATTTAAATTAAGTTAGGGATGTAATGCAACATGGGATGTATTAGCATAGCATATTAGTGTATGGAATGCTATTGTATTAGCTTGCTTTATTCTTTTAACTGTAAAAAGAATATTCTCTTTGAAGTTCCTGCGATTTTCGTGCTTGAGAAATATCGTCGAGTACAATTGCATCGGCTGTTGTTATTGCAAAAGTATAAATTAAAGTGATTATTTGAATTTCAGCTAAAGAAAATGGAAAAACCTCGAAAAAGTAACTGGTCCAAAGAGGAAGAGTATACACTCATCGACGCGATTCAATCCGCTCGTGATTTACTCAGAGGTACTGGGCACTGTGCTGACCTCAATAGGAAGAAGAAATCACTGTGGACCGATATGGTAGGAAAGGTTAACTCGATCCATGGAAACAATAGAGATGTTAAAGACCTTAAGAAAAAATGGAATAATCTCAAGGGAGCTGCAAAGTCTCATGTCGATAGTAGTCGTCGAGAATCAAGACAGACAGGAGGAGGACCAAATGCAGTTGGAGAGATAAGTGACGAGGCTATACTTATCCTTTCTGCTGACAAAGACTTGTCAACCACTGCAACGGAGAGGGTAACAGATATGCTAGAGGGTACACCTGCATTTAGTGGAATTATGGGAAGTATAGACTTGTTCGAAGGACCATCAAATTCCCTACCTGAAGAACTTGTCATTGAATCAAGTTCCATGATCCTCGACGCACCAGAAGTTCTTGTAAACAATAGTTCTGCTGTTGGAATACGTACCCGCAAACGTAAAATCTTCAGCGAGGTCATTATCAGCCTCTGATCTACTCCCTCTACAGCAAGAAGTTCTCTGCAAACAAATGGAGGTTTTTTCAGCACAATTAGCCTTAATAGAGGAGCAGAGGGAATACTATCGACTGAAAAAACAGAAACTTTTAGAAAAAAAGAATTAAAGTAATAATTGTTGAAAATAGAATAATAAACTTCCCCTAAAGTAAAGCAAGTACTACAAGATATATAATACAATGTTCTAATTAAACACCAACGTCTCAGGGTCAATAAAAGAAAATTCTTATAAGTTAAGTTAACTTAGTAGGTTACTTAAGTTTTGTACTTAAGTATGTACTTAAGTACGCACTTAAATCTTAGTGAATACGACTTAAGTACGTACTTAGTACTTAAGTACTAAGTACTTACTTAAGTACGTACTTAACTTCTTAGTGAATACGGGCCCTGGTAAGAAGTAGACTTAACTTTTTGTTTACTTTTCAACAGAAAACTAAGCAAGAACTAAGTTTTATCTCAAAACTAAGCACAAACTAAGTTCAAACTAAGTTTAGACTTTAGTTTGAACTTAGTTTTGCTTCGTGAATACCGACTTAGTTTCAGACTTAGTTTGTGCTTAAACTTAGTTTAAACAAAGCACAAACTAATTTTATGCTTAGTTTAAGCACAAACTAAGTTCAAGAAGTTTAGTGAATAAGGCCCCAGCTGATATTAATAAAAATGTAAAAATGTGTGTTTGAAAATATTCGCATTTTCATCCAAATTATTTAGCCAAAAAAATTCGAGGGTTTGTTGGATTAGCTATACTCCATTCAATTACTGTGCATAATAGAAAGATTTTCTGAGGCTGCAATTTGATTGAGTGAAATAAATTCATCTAGCAATCATTTGTCTATTTTATTGATTTTTTTTGCACCTGAAATTTAGTGAGCTACTAATGTGAGACATTGAATTTCCCAAACAAATTAATTGTGTAACATTCTTATTAAGGAGACTTTATTAGAAATATATTTAATACGCCACAAAGATGTTAATTCTAAATGATTAGTTTCAAGGCGTAGTAAGGCTCGCAGCGGTTGTCAATTGAGGCGCAAATCGCCGAACAGTCTCAAAGCGACCGAGACCGAAGGACTCGTTTATCTAATAAACGTACTTTATTATTCACAAGGATTACATTTTTATGTAATGTCTCACATTGTGACTGAGATAGAGGAATATTTCAATAAATTAATAATACATAAAACTATATAAAAATTTGAAGTTTATAACCTGTATAAGAGATTAAGAATACACCAACCGACCAAAATTGCAAAAGTATATGAACAACAGGAATTTTAATCCAGACACAATATGCTTCTTGTAGCTTATTAACGGCTGTTTAATCTACTCTGAAACACTTTAAATATGTTGCTATAGATATATCAATTTATTTTGAGTCATTTTTATCCAATATCCATGAAGTGGTACATGTCACCTGGCACTTGTGGCAGTTTTAACCTCCATGCTCCATAAACATGCGAATTGAAAAATTAAGTAGTTTTATTTTAGTTAACATAACGTTTATGTAAATATCCATGTATAAGCTTCTACAATTGTTATTATGCCGCTAGAAGCTTGAATGTATTAATACAAACTATTGTTGTTCAAATACTTTTGGCCGTATGGTGTATATATCCACTGTAATTCCCTTATTTTCCCCATTATTGGAATCATTGTTTAATACTGTTCAGACATGTTATAACCTCAATACAGGTGTTAATTAGGAAAGAAGTAATATTGTTTGAATATAACTTCTCTAGTAGTGATACTTTTATGCGGAATGGCTAGTTAATAATAAGGACCATGCCAATTTATAAACTCACTCTACTTATTTTGATGTATCTATCCTACAGATGGAGAAGTGAAAGAGATAGAACTGTATAGTGGTCTATGTAAAGAAATGTCTACAAAAAAAGCATATTACACTTGTCAGTATTGTAAGTTTAGTTACTGCTCAGTTTACGCTCTTAGATATCATAACAAAAAGTTAGGTGAAAGTTGTAACCTTTTGAAGAAGCCGTTAAATCCGAAAAAGACACCCACATTGAATAAACATTAGCATATGAATACACAAACACAGATGGGAGGGACAAGGACCTCTATATCTTGTAGTTAGCAAATCTATCAGCTGATCTACTCTACTCTCTATTCTCTACATATTTTTATACTAGTTAGTCATTTTCATCACATAGCCTCGGAGCCTCAATAAGAATGTAAACTCAACTAATCGCTTATTTTACTAATATTATTAAAATTATAGGCTAGAACGTAGTGTAATGAAAACTTGCTAATAACCTTAACTATAACAATTTAGTTGCAATTAAAATATTTTTATGATATCACTTCTATTTTGATTCAATACTTACACACTTATTATCAAGACACGATATTCGATGCCCGGTCAAAAGTATTTGAACATCAACAATTAGTATTCATACATTCAAGCTTCTAGCAGCATAATAACATTTTAGATGCTTCAACATGGGTGTTGCATAGAACGATATGTTAACTAAAATAAATAAACATAATTTTTTATGGCGGTTTTAATCTCATTAACTATATAATGAGCTAATTAAATATATAATTTCTGATCATTATGAGGCAATTAGAATACACGAATTCTGATTTCACTTTTGAATTATACGTGGTTGAATTACTCTAGGTCAGCGATTCCCAACCTTTTTCAACCGTGGACCCCCTATATACTTTCTGTGGACGCCCTCCCATTGACCGTAATGCATCCTGTGGATCCCCTACAGCCATCCGTGGTTCCCTAAGTGCTCCATGGACCCCAGGTTGTGAACCACTGCTCTAGGTGCATAGTTTCTAATCATTATGATTATTTCTATTGAGATCCCACTTGTGCCACAAGTGGCACATGGCAAAGACACTCATGCACTTCATGGATATTTGCTAAAATGGTATGAGACCTTGGTGTAACTCAACTCTGCAGCGGCCGACCCGAATCGTGGTGTAACTCCAAAACATCTTGGTGCAAATTTTACACCAAGATCGGCCTTAACAAAACCCTGCAATAGGATATTTATAGTCATTTCAAAGTAGTTTAAACAGCCTTTGATGAGGTAAATACTAGACGAATATTTTGTCTGCATTTATATTCCTGTATTTTCAAATACTTTTAGCCGGTTAGTATATAATTATTTAACAGGCATGGGTCCAAGCCCCAAAGGGCTTAAGCCCATTTTTGAGAGGGCTTAAATCCGGACTTAGGTCCTCCTTTAAAAAAGGGCTTAAGTCCGAAATTGGACTTAAGCCTTTTATAGATGAGCTTCAAGCCTTTTTTCAAGCCCTTTTCAAGGCACCTATTCAATAAAATACGGTATGGATTTCAAAATAATTAGAGTAGAAGACTTAAGTCCGGACTTAAGCCCTTTATTAAGGGCTTGAGCTTGGACTTAAGCCCTTTTTCAAAAAAGGCTTAGAAAAAGGGCTTGGGCTTAAGCCCTTCTGATTAGGGATGGGCTTGGACTTGAGCCCTTTTGAAAGGGATTTACCCCATGTCTGCGACTGTATATACAGTCGACTCCGATTAATAGTCACCTCGGGACCAGGTTACTTTGACCAGAAAAACGGAGAAATCTATTAACCGAAAATATTTTAAGCCAAGCTGCCATTCCGTTCTATAAATCCTATGAAATTTTACCCCATTAAGCGGATAAATCTAATAAAAGGTGGCTCTATTAAGCCGAATCGAGTATATATATATAAATATATATTACAAAAGCGACATTTTAAGAGGATAAGGGGAACGAAAAGTATTAATAATGTATGAAATTGGTTATTTATACATTATGCTTGCCTAATCAAAATAATATATATTTTCCGGACCGGACGGAGGATAAATTGGGACGGGCGGGGATGATAAACAAGTAATTTATTTTATGTGATAACCGAAAAAATCTAAAGCCGCGAAGATGAAATTTTTATACTGTGAGCCCTCTATAAATGTGTCCAGGGCAATGAGCCAATGTCCAGAGTATTTTGGCATGCATCCAAAATTTGCTGGATCTCAGTTAGCTCAGTCGATAACGTATAAGTATCGACTTCTGCTTCGTCCACACTTACTACTTTTATTCTAACTAGATAAAAGATTAAGAATTATTCGAGAAGATTGCTCATAAATTAATTACATGTTCAAACCTACGGTTTATGTATAAAACAGCACAGCCTATTAATTTTCTGTAGTAATTGGTAATTACTAGAGATTTAATGAATCATTAAGATTGTAATACAGTTAACTAACAACAACAACAATGAGTAGTGCCTTGAGAATATATAGCAGTATATATAGAACTATGTAAACTGCTATTGTCATTCAATTATAAGGAATATTCTAGAATCTAAGTACAGTCGAACCTCCCCTATCCGGGCACCCTCGTCCGGAGGGTGCCCTGATCTCGAAAAAAAAACATCTATTGCATAATCAACTAGTGTTTATCGTATGATGTATCCAAAACTATTGTCGAGGGGTACTCTAGCCTGATACGCATCCTCCGATTATCGAAACTTGGGATAACTTTACCCAAGGAGTTCATAAATTTCGAAAATGAATTGTATATAAAGTAGCGAAATTTCCATATGGCCAAATCCAAACCAATATTTACTGCCCAGATATGGGTGGTTTACTTTTAGTAACATGTTTGACATTCAAATCTGCAAGGATAAACTAAATTTGGGGCTAATAACCAAAAAAAGGCGTGTTAATTTTGAACTTATACAAAGATTTTGCCCGGTTGAAGGAGGTGTCCGGATCTTGGAGGTTTGACTGTACTAGCTTAACGAATATTACAATCCTCCCTCCTAATAAGGGAAAATAGGTTTGTCGCCTTCTGAACCATCCTAAGTATCGGGTTGGTACGTTTTGGATCGGTAGCGCAACCTATCCAATCGGCGAGGCTGTGGTAACTCGTTATGTTCTGGGATCATGAGTTCTTCATCAGTTAGTACTGTCTCCGATGCAGGACAATCATAATCTCATCGGAACCTAACATTCTCAAACTCATTGCTCAGCTCCGGTTGCGGCCTTATGTGATCGATGTGACGTCGAGTGACCGTACCATTGGCCATCTCGATATTGAATGACATGGGACCACTACTATTCTTGATATTCCCTAAGTTCCACTTCCTCCAGCTACTCGTAAAATCCCGTACCATGACAGTTTGGCCTTCTGTAACTTTTTAATGCTTTGTATTTTTGTCGTAGTAACGTTTTTGATTTCCTTGTCTGCTCGCCACGCGGGAACTATCTGGGATAAGGCAGCTCAAGTGTGTTCTGAGCCGTATCCCCATTAACAACTCAGCAGTGGAAACTCCAGTTGTCGTATGAGGAGTTATCCGGTAGTGAAAAAGAAATCTTGAGACCGTAGTTTGTAATGTATCGCAGGCAGGGAATGAAAGGTTCACGAACGAACTGAACGCAGGACTTTTATGGCATTTACGCTGAAAGAACTGAACGAACGCCAACAGTTTCCTGAACGGAAGTTGAACGAGCTGAACGAACTGAAAGAACTAAACTTAATATCGATAAATTAGAAATACTGAATCATTAATCCATACCTAGAATATAAATATCACTAGAAAAGTAAAATATAAATAGATCACTAGTTCACTACTCATACCTGCTTGTCATACCTAATAACCACGACCAACTCATCTGAACTCAACGAACCAACGAACTGAACGAACGCCGGTCAGCCCATTGAACGAACTGAACGAACGCTGGTGGTGTTGAAGTTAGGAGGTGAACGTGCGTTAATTTGAAATGGCGCTCCTTTGATTGCCTGATCCTTCTTTTCATTGGGTTTGAGCCCATCCACAGTAATAGTATGACCAAGATAGTCCACTGATTGTAGAACTGAAGGAATGCACATTTGTCTCGTTTCAGTCGGAAACCGGAATTTTCCAAGCGTTTGTACTTTTCTAGGTTCTTCAAGTGTTCGCTTTCGTTTCTTCCAGTTACGTGGATATCATGTATGCATTAGCTCGAATTTCATGTGTTGACATTAGGTCGAATTCCAAATGTCTTATTCAGTAAGTGATTAATTTCTAAATAAATGTGAGAATTGAAAGTTTAATGTGAAATATGAAAGCAAGTTTTATTAGGTATGTATTGTAAAATGTGTAAGCTATGTTAATAAGAAAAATTTGAAATTTGGATTCAATTATACCTCTGCACGTTGGACAAGTCTGTTGAAATTGTTAAATTGTGTCGCTACACTGTGCAACAATTTGCATGCTTGCAGGCATGAATAGCCATGTGGTGCTCCTTGTTTGTAGGCATACTACGCATTGATTTGTTTCAATACTGCCGAAAGTTTAAGGCTCCTCGTGTATATCAGAATCATCTGAAATATTTGTGTCTTCTAATGAAGTAGCATTGCCTATATAGCAACTAATACTTTCGAGAAATTGTTTGGGAGAGTAACTCCCACTTAACAGTTTTTCTTTGCATCGCTTCGACGTTCATTATTCATTAAGTTCTTCTTTTTTTTGCTTGATCTCGTTATCTGTCTTCCTTGCTGTATCCGGGCCATTTCACAATCAGGTCAGCAATTATTTCGTTAATGACAGTCTGGAAATTCCAAATTCTTGGATGGCTTGATTTTATGATGAACTTTAATTTTGCATGGTATCTTAACAAAACACAAGCCGCTATTTAGGATAAACTCGCATCAGTGAGAAAGACTGGAGGAGGTTCGCCTGAGGCCCAATTTACTTACTTGGAGGAGAAAATTCATAGCATAAAGGGAAGAGAAATTTTCGAAGGAATTCCTTCCGGAATAGATACATCCATTGAGCCTCAAAGTTCTTAGGTGTCCCAGAATACTCAGAAATCAGCAAATTATTATATCGCTACTGAGTCAACAGTCCTCCTATCCTAATATTTTAGGACCTTATGATGTTCCTATCGTACCCAAAAATTATTATAATTTTTCATTCTTGCCAGTTGCCACCTCCTCCTGATGATTTATAATACATAATGCTTTACTCAATGTACTAATTACAATACTTAACAAAATAAATGTTAGTCAATCATTCTTTATTTAATAGAATAATTAAATCAGGGTTACTTGTGAATCAAAAAATTCGATACAATTTCTTGTCTCATGGTCACTCCATTTGCTGAAGGTACTGGGAGATCAATATATAGCGTAAGATCTTCATCAATATCGATATCCTTTTATAGGCCATGGTTGATACACATGATGTTATGTAAGAACATAGTGGCCGAGATAATTTTACAAACCCTTTCCGGAGTATATACAGAGGGTACGCCAGTTTTATCCATCAAACTCCCAACGACTTTTCCAAATCCCGAACGTGTATTCGATGGTCTTGCGAACTTTTACAAACGCTCGATTATACCTTCTTTGCCCAGGGACGATGGGAGAAGGTATGGGACTCGTTAGATTAGTTCGTAATCCATACGCACTGTCTCCCAAAAACCACCCATGGACAGTAGAAATTTCAACACTTGCTATTTTACGGTTTAAACCCGGTTGCCGCCATATAACGCATCATGAGTGCTGCCGGGCCACTTAACGACAGGATCAATGAAGCGAAATTCGAGGTCACAAATAGCTTGTATATTGATAGAATGGAATAACTTTCTATTAATGTCTATATAGTTAGTACTGTTGTATGACAGTTCTACTACCATGACAGACTTACTACCTCTATTACTAGTACCATGGATGTTCTCTATCCATGACAGATTTACTACCTTACATGACAGAATTACTACCCTTTGATCTTGACTTGACTATTACTATGTACTTTTAATGGCTTCTTTCTTTCTTCTACTTGACTAAATACAAACAGCATGTATTCAAATATAGGAAATATTTACTTGTATCTTTTACAAAATTTATTGAATTTGACTTGCTCAATCATCTATATCAGGGGTCCCCAAACTGCGGCCCGCGAGAGCAAAATATGCGGCCCGCCAAAAAATATTGTGAAAAGCAAACAGGCTCAGATCGCTAAATGAAACTATATATAGTTATAGTGATAGCGGTAGTTATGTCTTGTAATTGATAATAGCCAATTAAAATTACATGATTTAAAGATTTAATGCTAGGTTACAATAAAAATTGAAATGTATATGCTGTTGAAATTTTTGTGTATTTGAGTTGCGGCCCTCGATCAAATTCTTATAACTAATGTGGCCCTCGACTGAGAAAGGTTGGGGACCCCTGATCTATATAATTGACATTTCCACATCCGCCTTCCCCGTATTCATTATTCACTAGGTAAATTAATATGTATAGCATTGTGAACGGTATAGCAAATAGATAATTATTCTAACATCGTAGATAGGACCTTTTAATGGATTTAACGATACATAACCTATTGAGAATCTGAGAATATATTAGCTGTCAAAACCGTATCGCTCTACTCAATAATCATTGCATCACTGAAGCTGTCTGCGTAAAAAGTTGTAGTACGACTATGTATCATGTCAATAACTTCACCAAGTTGATAGCCTGAGGCACGCATTTTAAAATTCGTCTCGCGAATTTTGTTGAGTTCAATAAATCGCTCGGCAAAATTACATGGGAAAGAAAATTCACAAGCTTTAAATATTCAGAGATATTCACTATTGTATGTGATTTCTTGAATCTGACTATAATTTGTGTACTTTCTTAAATCGATGAGTAAAATAAATAATATAAATGAATTATCATTTCCTAATATTTTGAATACATGCTGTTTGTATTTAGTCAAGTAGAAGAAAGAAAGAAGCCATTAAAAGTACATAGTAATAGTCAAGTCAAGATCAAAGGGTAGTAATTCTGTCATGTAAGGTAGTAAATCTGTCATGGATAGAGAACATCCATGGTACTAGTAATAGAGGTAGTAAGTCTGTCATGGTAGTAAAACTGTCATACAACAGTACTAACTAGTAGCACGGGGGCGACAGAGAGCTTTAATAGATAGTAGAACTCTAATATTTGCAGCGATATCTTAGAATACTTAGTAGTATCCAAATATGCAATCAAAACATTAGGTCGTCGGGTGTCGAAATATCAAGGGGGTAACACCTTAACATAGATATGTCTTCATTGCATGAGTGAGCTATGATAGGAATATGTCAGCCACCTATACTGCCAAAAACTAAAGGAAATCCGCCTTGTTGAAAAATGGATTCTTGGAAAATCTTTTATCGAGTTTCTAATACTTTCTATGCACAATAGAAGCTAAACCATCACACACAGCTGTAACGCATCGTGATACAGACTTTTGTGAAACTCCATGAGCAGATGCACAACAATCTGAAATGTGCCCGTGGCTAAGAATTGTGGTGCTATTGCCAATTGTGTTGTTGCAGGAATAGAATAGGAGCGAGTAGTTGATCGATGAACTTTACTCGAAATTAGATCTAGAATCTCAATGAACATATACCGCAGGTACCGGGTATTAAATTCTCTATCTGAATATTTCTCTAGGAAGTTAAGTCGATCTCTAAAAACTCTTTGACGACGTAAGCTAATTTCAATTTCAAGTTCAAGTATATGCAGCGCTGATGCCATCGTCGTGTGTGAAATTATAGATTAAAAGTACTCAGGAATTATAGGCGGATTGAACAGAATTTCTTTTATACATAAATCTAACTACTGATTTAACTCAAAACGCTTAGTGTACATTTTCAGACATAAACTATGTTTGTGGAGAAGATATTCAAGCAACATTACTAAATTACACAATTATTCTAACTAAGTTAAGTCACCTATAGACATTACTAATTTTTTCTTAATGTAAGATTAAGTTTAAGCAAATTCATAGTTTTTGCTTGAAGTCAAGCAAATTCTTAGTATTTACTTACGTTTTAGTTAGTGAATACCGACTTAAATCTGACTTAAGTATTGCTTAAGTTTTGCTTAAGTTTGAGCAAAGACTAAGAAATTGCTTAAAGTTAAGCAAAAACTAAGAATTTGCTTAATATTAAGCAAATCTTAAGTTAAGCCCTTTAGTGAATACGGCCCCAACTAACTGTACAAAACTCTTCATAAAAACTAAACAGATTAAATATATTTCAACTAAGCCTACACAGTCATGGCCGGTGTCCCTGTCAAGAGAAAACGAGGGAGACCATCGAAGGATTCAAACGCAGTGAGTACTTATAAATGTATTAATAATGACGATGGTGCCAGCCGAGACAATATCTCGGAAAGCTATGAAAACGACACTTCATATTTAATGACATACAAGGTTATTGTGTTTCGTGCAAGAAATGGGTGTGTGAAGGTATATTTGTGAAGGAAAGTGCCAGCCCTGGTACCATTACAACTTTATTGGTCTCAGTGTTGATGATTTCAATAGATTGAACTCTGACAAAAATAACCAGTGGTATTGTGGTCCATGCCAATCACTTTTGTCCCTACCAGAATTTAGTCCTGCCACAGTGATACCTCATGTTACAGAAATCCAGCGCTACATCTAAGAACAGTGGTCATAATAAATATATTAAAGAACGAATGAAGAGGTGAGTGCAAAGGACAATTCTTTGAACTAATCAAAGAATGTGAAGCTATTCAATCACGACTTACTAAAAAAACGAGAAAACCAGAAGTGCAGAAGTGCAGAAGGTATTACAGTGCACCCTCGCTAATCCGAACCCCGCTAATCCGAACAGGAGAAACCAAAATATTCTTCTAATAAATGTGGGAAAAAATCGTAAATTGCAATGGAAGTATAAAAAATAAGTCTCAGGCAAGTATTTAAGGAGTACACTAGATGTTTAGTGCGGATTAACAAGGTTTGTACAAGTTTGGTTCGGATTCGAGATTCTCATTTATAGATGCCCATAGAAAATGAATTACTTCACTAATCCGAACGAATTCACTAATCGGAACAGAAGATTTTTGAATCGGAACACCTCTGTTCGGATTAGCGAGGGTGTACTGTAGTTAGGCTAATGCTCCAAGGTAAAATTGTGCTGTCATCAGATGGATTACTAGTAATATTTCCAAAGCTCTAAACACCACACCCGAGTTAATATGTATGTAGAATGGAAAAACCAGATCGCTGGCCCTATTTCCATTGAGAGAGTGATTTCCGGTGAGAGCCCTAAAGTTCAGCCTGTGATATACGATATCATTGATGGCAATACAATATATAAGGCAGCAAAACTAACAAAAGGTTCAACTGGTCCATACGGGCAAGATTCAGACGCCTGGAGAAGAATTTTGTGCTCGAAATCATTTAACAAAGCTTCTTCGAATGCATATGATTCTTTAGATCGGCTGACTCGTAGGTTATGTACAGAGTTTATCAGTGCTGCCAACCTAAAATATCCCAAAAGTGGGACCTGTGGCGGGAGTTTCATCTAAAAGCGGGAGAAAAAGCGGGAGGTCAGTATTTTAGTTAAATTAGCAAGAATACCTGAATAAAAGGCAGTATAAAAACATTTCTCTACCTATCAATTAGTTTCTACCCTCTAATATTGAATATAAGGTAGCAGTGAGCATTTTATTATTATTATAAAATATATAAATAAATAAAAATTTCCTAAATGATGTGTTGTAAAAATTCCCTAAATGATGTGTCAGAATGGAAAATTGGAAATACAAGATAATATACAGAATTATGGTATTTTAAAAGAGACAAATTTGTTTCTCGGGTTAGAGTAAATTAGTTAAGTGAAGACTACTAAAATATATTGCTTGTAATTATAAAATTAAGATTCTAATATTTACATATAGAATCATCCAAAAAGCGGGAGGTTTGAGAGGGGAGGCGGGAGAGCGGGAGGAAACATCAAAAAGCGGGACCCTCCCGCCGAAAGCGGGAGGGTTGGCAGCACTGAGTTTATAGATCCTCTAGATTTAGCCCCCTTTCTAAACTACCGCCTAATACCGTTATATAATAATACAGAGGTTCGCACTATTGGTATTGGTGAGGTTATAAGGAGGATAATCGGGAAATCTATTATAATGTTAGTAAAACCAGAAATAATAAAATCTGTTGGCTATCTTTAGTGCAGGCAAAGAGGGTGGTTACGAGGCAGCATGTCATGTAATGAGAGAAAATGTCATGTGTTATTAGTTGATGCCTCTAACGCTTTTAAGAGTCTCAATCGCAAAACATCTCTTCTAAACATGAGGTATCTATGTCCAGAGTTTTATATCTACATATATCATTAACACGTATAGACAAACTTGCAAGCTTTTCCTGTTAGATGATACTTATATCCGGCATACGAAGGGACTACACAGGGTGATAATTGTGCGTCGGAATTTTACTGCATAGGAATTACACTTCTCATCAAATTATTATCTGTAATTGCGAACATGAAACAAATATGGTATGCAAATGATGTGGCTGGTTCGATTCAAGCACTTAAGGTGGTTCGATTCAAGCACTTAGACAATGGTGGGACGAACTTGAGAAAATAGGTCCGACACTAGGGTATTTCTCAAACCCTTCGAAACTTTGGATGGTAAATAAATAAATAAAACATTTCCCAAAAGCTAAAGAGCTGTTTAAAGGTACAGGGTCCAATTAGTCAAAAAGAAGGTCAAAGATACCTCAGTTCATTAATAGGTACTCAAAAATTTCAGAGGAAGTATGTTAGTGATAAGATAATAAAGTGGATAGCTGAGTTAGAAGAACTTTCTGAGATAGCTAAGAGACATCCCAGATTGCATATTGTTTGTCATGAGGACCATCAATAACATCTCTGACCTCTTCCAACCTCTTGAGGATGCATTAGAAGTAAGTTTAACTCTGTAATTACTGGTACATACGAATGTAACGACCTAGAGAGAGAGAGCCATTTGTAGTCTTCTTACTAAACATGGTGATTTAGCTATATTTGATCCTGTGAGGTTGCTAGTCTTGAATATCAATACTCTATTAAAGCTTCTAAACCTTTGTGTGACATATAAAACAACAACATCATAGGCGTCGCCCGAAAGGGTTGCTCCTATGCTACTAATACTATACCCGGAGTTTACCCGGACATTACCCGGAATTTCCGGGCGGGCCGAAGGATTGACCTTTGCATTTACGACGCCTATGAACAACATATAGAAATTCATGAGAGCAGTACCTTCAGTTGAACTCCATCATAAAACATCAAAAATATAAATTACTCAAAACAAAGTATCCTACTATAAGGAGAAATTGAAAGTAATTCAAATCAAATTCTCTGAGACAACCGCTAAAAACCTTGATATCCTAGGTGAAAAAGGTTCGTCATCTTGGCTGACGGCACTACGTCTAAAAGAATATGGTTTCCTAACTAAATAAACAAGAATTTATAGATTCTATCTCGCTGAGATATAACCATTCCTTAATAAGGATTTAATTGACTTTAGATTGACTTTAACCATTTAATTGACTTTAGGCAGTAAAATAGTATCCGCACTGTCACCGAAATATATTAATTATGCGTAAGCTAGTCAATAGAAACAGGCAGAAAAGTCCAGAAAAAGGCGTTTTCCCGAACACTGGCTCTTAGTCTGCCTTTCACCCAAGAACAAACAATAAATGGATAAGAAGTATTAAGTTAGAGCATCTCGTAATATCCCGTGAAATCGTGACTCATCTGATTTATCGATCAATTGCATTGAGATAATATGTACCAGAATATTTAACTGATATCTAACAACAACTTAATTAATGGGCTACCAGTAACACCAGAACTCTCCTATCAGGCTTATAATTTATTGGTATAAATAGGATGTAGACTGTATTACTATTACCTCACCTATAGACTAGAGGTGAGCGTCGTGTTCAAATTTTTTAAGACAGGCACGTACACGAAACATGTGACGCGAACACAAAACACGAAACACGAACATCATCACGAAATACCAAGTTGGAAAGATTTAATCAATAAATATTAAATATAATGAATTAAGATCATTACATACGAATATTATACAATAACAAAACCCCCATGAAACTTTAACCAAACACGAAAACGACACGAACACGAACACGAAAATCTTTGCCCAACATGACACGAACACAACACGAGACATGAACTTTGAACACGAACACGAACTTGTGTCGTGTTCGTGTTCGTGTCTTATCGCTCGGCTCTACTACAGACCACCAACAGTCTCAGTTGTCTAACGCTATACTCTCTTTGACAGCCTCCTCATAGAGGAAATTAACAACACCAACTGATAGAGATAATTAAAAATAACAGCACTTCTCTGAATGATACATCATACATCATTAGTAGTATAACTTGGTATAACAGATACAGTGAACTCTCGTTATAACGAAGTGCTTGGGACATGTAAATTCCTTCGTTATATCAAAATATTCGTTATAAGCGGATAAGAAATAATCCATTTAGTGCTCTGGGGGAAAATCTCCATTTCGTTATATCCGACTTCGTTGTCAAAAGGTGATGCTCAAAAAACCCTCTCAATAGGTGAGCCTGTAATAATAACTGACTCCATGTAATTTTAACATGAAACAGATATCATTAACACGTCTATCAAGGGATAACTTAACATGTTTGTCCTGGTCATCTTGTTGCCCGTTTTTGAAAATGATCTCGCTTTGATTGTTCGGTGAACAACTGCAAGGATCGGTTCTTGTTTGTCGCACATGCAGACTGGCAGATCTGATTAAGATAATCGCTGACCGTCAGTTTCTGGTGGATCAACGTGGCACACGGAATATGTCAGTCTAGAGAGGACACCAACTTCAGACGTTCTGCTGTGAAGCTCCTCAAGTGAAAGCTCTCCGAGCAACAACGTAATGCAGCAGCATCAGAGCCTTGCACTCATAGTGAACTTAATTTGACAGACTCAACAGTGAACTAGGGCGAGTGGTCTGCCACTGAAGACTGCCACTGCATAAGAGGATTATAAAAGTGTCGCGACTTCCACAAGGTTCATCATCTGAACCGCTGCCGAAACCTGACTCATTGAGGACCCAGCATTCAACTCAGCGCTGGACAGAGCATAGAAGTCGATTCGCAAGGCGATTATGATCGTTATGCCTGCTCTTGCCGCAGCAGGAGTGGATGTCAACCAGCTTAAATTGTCACGCTCCACCATTATGGATGCTCGCAACGAGTCGCGTGAGTTGATGACAGCGAGCGTTAGGCAAAATTTCCCACCTATGGTCCAATTGGTCATGCAACTATATAACTAAGACATCAGATTGGAATGCAAACAGAATAAGTAAACAATGAATTATTCTGGTTGCGAAATTCGACGGTAAATTGTTGCCCACCAAGATGGAACGAAGAGCGATCGTCTGGCAAATATTGTGTGGGGTCTGGGTGTAGAAAAATTACTAGGCATCCCCATTATACCTGTCGGAACTGGACAGCTGATGGATCAGAACATCTTGGACTATATTCATAAATGTTCAGGAGTCGAGCAGAATCTCGCTGGCCTCTGCTTTGACACAACAGCAAGCATTACGGGAGTTAATACAGGAGCGATTACAATTGTCCAGAGCTTCTTTAGCCGCAGATTGTTGTTCCTTGCATGCCGGCATTACATGCTAGAGCTGTACGGAGTTGTAATTTTCGACGACGTCTTTGCTTCCTCGGGCCAGAGATAGAGCTCTTCGGTGGACTTAAGTCCCATTATCGCTTCATCGATCAGTCAAAATTTGAGCCACTTGGCGCTGATCAGGAGGGTCAGTCGCTGTGAAGACTGCTGAGATAACGTGGCTTGTATCGCGTCGGTCCGAGGTCGTGGAAAGACTCCGTAAACACCTGATGGAAATCCAACCGCGTGATGATTACAGGGAATACGCCCAACTGACGTTGCGCCTCGGGAAGAAATTGAAGTTAAATTCTGCCCATCGGGTGCATATCATCGCGCAATATGGATGGCAAAAGGCATTTATTACCTGAAGATCTTTGGATTCCGCCATCAATTTAATTTGAGCTGCCGGGAGTTGACAGCTTGCGGCGTATTTGTTTGTTCGTCGGCACTATCTACGCGACCTTCTGGTTCGCTGGGATAATGGCACCCGCCGCACCAATCAACGATCTCCATATGCTACAGCTTGTTGAGCAGTTCATGAGTGCCGACAGCAATGTGTCATATGTTATCTATGGTAGAGAAGAGGATGAGGCTCCACCTTGTCACACACATGATGAGCCTATGCACCACCTATCTCCGAACCAGACTGAATCCTTCCAAGATAAGACCATTTCGAACATCATTACTCCTCGCTCAACCAATTTGTTTCACGCTGAGACTACCTCGGGAATTCCCGACAGCAGTTGTTGACACGTGGATGGAGCGCGACGACTTCAAGGAAGCATTCAAAACTATCCGTGCGTTGAGGGTTGTCAATGATGCAGTAGAGCGCAAAATCAAGTTCGCAACATACTTTCATGAAGTTCTGACAAAAAGAACGATGAACAACGCCAACTGCTCTACCAGGTTAGGTAGAGCAGTAGGGGTGGATTATCATCGAAATCAGTTGCCCAAAAATGCATCACAAACACAACTAATGATCAGCACAACTCGTAACAGGGTTGTTTGATTTAAATCATGATTTAAATCAAAAATCTGATTTTTATCAAAAATATCCGATTTTTATGATTTAAATCAGATTTATTGATTTAAATCAGATTTTTTATTCTATTGTTTTTTGCGAAAAGTAAAGAAATACATTGATAATGACTAATTAATGAGTCATTATCAATGTAATTAATCCATTAGCCAAATAATATACGTCAGTGTGATATAGATTGCAAAAAGACAATTAAAATCAAAATTCTGATTTAAATCAAAAAAAATTTTTTTTAAAAAAAAAATCATGATTTTATCAACCCTGAAAATTTACTATTATTGTCAACTGATAAGTTTCTTTTTATTCTGACTAATCCTAATGATTATGATAAATAAATTCAGAGTATGGGATTATGTATGGGCGTGACCTTCGTTATATAAGGCCTTACTACTGAGTAAATTTTGCTGGACCTTCGATTACTTAAAGGCCATTGATTATTAGCTGACATATCTTTATCTCAATAGGTAGTAATGACAGACCTGAGAAATGCATTATAATTATATAGGAAGTTAGGAACATGATATCAAGGCCTACATAACCCCCATTAGAATGTGATATATCACCATTTGATTACGTAATCGCTATTTTTCGTGGGAATTATCGTGTTTTTATAGCCTGCTTTTAACGTAGTTAAACGCGGTATAAATTTTCAAAATTGGAACATGAGGATGTCCATAGCTAGCACTTAATTCTTTATTATGGTTATAATCTCAAAAAATATTGAAGTTAGGCCTATAAAATGTATTATCAATGAATAGGAAGTCACCAATTGCGAATAGATCAGTACTAGCATAGTTTACATAAAATCGATAGTTTTTGAGTTATGGCTCATTTTAGGAAATAACATTTCCCTGTAACCGAGGAATGTGTCAACATTCCATTTATAATTACGATATATTTCATTCAACTAGTTATGGACACCCTCATGTTCCAATTTTGAACATTTATACCGCGTTTAACTACGTTAAAAGCAGGCTATAAAACACGATAATTCCCACGAAAAATAACGATTACGTAATCAAATGGTAATATATCACAATTCTAAAGGGGGCTATGTATGCCATGATATCATGTTCCTAACTTCCTATACAATTGTAATGCATTTCTCAGGTCTGTTATTACTAGCTATCGAGATAAAGAGATGTTAGCTAATAATCAATGGCCTTTAAGTAATCCATGGTTCGGAGTAGTAGTAAGGCCTTATATAACGAAGGTCACGTCTTAGGTAAATCAATGTGATCTACTGAGTCCCTAAATATGAATTCCCATTTCCCAATCGCCAATAATAAATTTTTTATGCATAAAGTTAATTGATCTCGAGATTATAACTACAGTTCCATCCCGTTATAACTTAGAACCAAGTCGGATATAAGGAAGTACCTGCTTATAACGTTGAAATTCAATGGTCCGGAAATCCTTCTATCTTATTGCATTATTAAAACTTGGGTTACAACGAAATGGATATAACGAAATTCCTCTTATAACGAAGTCATTTTAATCCCATTTAGCCTATAAGCTATTGATTTTACTCCGGTTATAATGAATTCTTCTTATAACGAACTCCGGTTATAACGAAATCCGTTTATATGAAATCCCGGTTACAACGAAATGCAACTTGTAATGAACTCTTTTAAGATCGAACTCCGCCTATAACGAACTCCGGTTATAACAAACTCCGCTTATAACGAAATGAAACCACGGTCCCGAACACTTCGTTATAACGGGAGTTGACTGTATTACCTTATATGGAAAGGTGTGAATATCCCATAACTTAAATTCCACAAATATTTTCGATAAACCAATATGACCGTTGGACTCCCAAAATATGACTTCCTACACGACAATAATATATTTCATATGTATAAAGCTAACTAATCGCGAGATTTTAACAATAAAACCATATATGGAAAGGTGTGAACATCGCATAACTTACATTCTACAAATATTTTCGATAAACCAATATGACCGTTGGATCCCCAGAATATGACTTCCTATACGACAATAATACATTTCCTGTGTCTAGCATTAGCGGATTACGGGATATCAATAAGTACATACTATTTTCGGCCTACGAAAATTTTACCGTTAAACGAAGTTTACAGTCCCTATATTAAAGAAGTCCCTAGGCATGGTATGATGGGATGGTGTAACTTGGTGTCGAAAAAGATATCGCAGCGGTTTGGACACTCGGTATACTGCGAGATGGCTGAGTGGTTCATGTAGGAGAGGAGGGACTTTAAAGGGGGCATTGGAAGTATGGTAATTAAGCGAAAAGGGCGAAATGCGTACGGTTGAAGCTGGTTAAGGGTTGGTCGGGTGGAAGAATATGCGAAGTTGAGTGTGTCAATATCGCTCGGTGGTTGTTTTATGGTTTTGGTGGGAATGAAACAAATTAAGGCTATTTCCGTTATTATATCGGCTGCATCTCTTCCCGAGGCTAAGATTTCCCAAAAACCTTGAAAGGCAGGTGTGGAGGGCTATGTTTTGATCTGAACATATGGTGGCGAGCCGATGAACGGTTGAAAGGTATGACTTGTGTACCATTCGGCGATGTGGATGGCAGGAGTTGGGGTGGATCGGTTTAGGGGCACGTATTTTAAATTGGTTGGGGCAAAACTCCCGTAGGGTTTGATGCAGCCGGCGTCTTGAAATGTATTGAACTCCTCGGGTTCGAGGATAAAGGGGTCAAATACTGATAGTATCTGAGTTGGGTCATGACTGGTGTACAACTAAGTTTGGAGAACACTCAAAATCCTAATAATTATGATATAATAATAACAATAATTTGTAATCATATAATGATTACCATTAAGTTGTTAATACAGAGTCCAGATAGGAAGAAGGTTTGAGAATTGGAAAGTTGGTCAATAAATTCCTTATTAGTTTTCTCCTAAACAACAGTGAATTTTATATAAATTGGAATAATTAGTCCCATATTTGCTAATACGGCAATTGATGGAGATATTGAGGATAAGGAGTTGAGTTCTTTAGAAGTGATTTCAGGTAGCCTAAATTATCATGAAGTACGATTCGATTGTAGTAAACAGGTGTGTAAGTAGATCCTGTTCCCTCATCTTTTGTTACCCGAACATTATTTCCTAGGGAATAGGGTTCCCCTGAACTGTATTTCACTTGGATAAGCATGGCATTGTTATTCTAAATCTCCCACTGGCCCCACTGGCCGAAGCTGGGGTCTTAATCAAGGCCAGGAAAAGAAGATTCCTTAGAGGAGTCAACATTTCCTAGGAAATATTGAAACAATTATTTCCTAGGAAATAAAAAGGAGTAATTGGAAATTTCATAAAATGACTAAACATTCAGTTCGTTAGAATGGGCTTCAATTGGAAAAATTGGAACAACAGGTAACGTTAACAAAAGTAATTGTTATATTTTATAATAAATAATTCATTTTTTACTGAATGGGATTCCAAGTTAACGATGATTCACTTTTAGACATACCACTTTAACTAACTGTACATGTCATTCCACTCGTGCTGCGGACTCCCGTATCGAACATATTTCGTACCTGCCTTGAGAATAAAATTACTCGTGTACCAGAAGTTATTACCCCATTTTGGTTAGTAAAAGTGATGAACAGAATGTAGAACTTGTCAATTGCTCAATACAAATAAAATCCCCCATAATATCATATCGAGAACGAAAGAAGAAATATATGGCCAATTATTGACTGAATTTTAAACTATTGCACATATTGCTTCGTTGACAAATGCTGAGAAGTTCATTTGGAACTAAACAAAATCTTCGACAGTTTGATACTATAAAAAGCCAGCATAGATTCACCATAAAAATTTTGTATGGAAAGTCAAACGAACATACAAAATCGTTATTAGGCGAAAAGTTGAGGGCGGACACCTCAAAAGAGATAGAGGTCTTGAATAGGTTATTACTCGAAAAAAAAAACTAATAATTGTAAGAAGCATGGGCGGCGCGACTAAATTTAGGTCTATTACCGAGATTTACATGGAGACATACTACATACCTAGTTAAAAGGTTATTGCATGTATATAGGATAAGATATGCTTCAAATCTCTTTAAAAAAACTTTTTAAGAATGGACCTCCCATGGTGACAAATGACGTAAGAATATTTAAAAGGTTATTACATTAAAAGTATAGTCCCGATTGAGTTGAAATTTTCAGTGCAGCTACTACTTATTGTATACTGTTCAAAAACACGGCCTTAATTTTTCAAAATGATTGCCGGAGGCCCTTTGAATTTGTCGCTATAAAAAAGTTTGCCCAAACTTTCCAGAGCGGCATGGGAGCTTAAATCGCGAGATAAACCCTAAAGTATCAGAATCAGGCATAAAACTTAACTAGCCAGAGGTTGGTCACGGAATCTTAATTTTTGACCCCACTAAAAACGTGATTTAATAAAATTATTCGATTAATAAAATTATTCGAAATTATTCTATTGCGTGAGAAATCCTTTTACAGAGCGAATAGTTTATTTCCGCTTCTAATGATACTAAAATACGCTTTGTATGAATTTTTTCTAGGCATGACCCATTTTGGGATTTCAACGACCAGATTACTTCTCCAAATAATTAAACTTATAAATTCAACTTTACATTGAAAATTGGTGTTATTTATTCCTTACAGTATTTGTCGCTGTTTAAGATTACCCAACATGTATAGGAAAAATGCCAACTCATCACATGTATTGATACTCAGACGATAATAATATCCCTGGAATGCATTGGGTTGGAAGCATAGGCGCAAAGTTTACAAGTCTGAGGTTAAAGTTGGGGGGGCGCGGAGCGAGTGAAGCGAGCGATTCTTTTGGGGGCCTGGAGGGCTTGCCCCCCGGAAAAAAATTGATTGCAACAAATGACATTTTTTTAATGAATTATACGTATATTTACTATCCTAAATTATATTGAACATTTTATTTTTTATCCAGAGGGCACGGTAACACCCGCACCATTAATATTGCCCTCCTTCAAATTTTTTCGGGGGGCGTGCGCCCCCCCCCCTGTTTGCGACACTGGTTGGAAGGAAACTTTCAACACATTAAGGGTCGTTAGCTTCTGAAACAGCTTTGTGGGATTGTTTAAGACCTTTGTAGTGATGATGGCATGATAAAAAATCTAAAATTACAGCTGGGAAGACAGCATTTCTTATGGAGGCCAGGGGTGGGGTTGGTTAACAGTTCTGAGGCTATGGTTTCAATTCTATTTCTCGCCACGGTTAATAATATATACATATTTATATATGTTAACCGCCCATCCTACTCAATACAATTAATCCTATAGAAATTTTTGATTATACTATAGAAAAATTGCAGCTGTGCCGACACATGTTCCTTTGGTGGCAATATATTTTGGTGGTGGTTTATTGATAGTGCCTCCAAAGGAACATGCTGTCGGCACAGCTGCAATTTTGGATTTTTTTCGCCATGTCATGAACGTCACATGGTGTTTACACCCATTTATCAATTTGTTACGGGACAAAGGAACGTTTGATAAATTTCATGCTTCTTTCTATCTTAAGACTTGAAATATACGTGGTATATTGTGGTATAATATTAGTATATTCTAGGTGTAATGTAGTTAAAATTTAATAAATTTCAAGTAAGGTAGTATTCCGAAAAATTTGGTATAATTTATTATACCTCATTAGACGATCGTATACCACGTATCGTGTTAGAAATAGCATTATTCATGATCAGGGAAGGAAACAGCCAAGCTGTTAACAGCCACTGGCTGTTAACAGCAAATGAAAATCGAAGCTGTTAACAGCTAGATGCTGACCAATGCAATAATTGAAATATTATTATGTAATCATTTACTTTAAAATTTCACTGTTTATATGTAAATACGATATACAATTCGAATTTAAACATTTTGAGTATAACTTTCTTTGCTTGTCCCTTTCCTTAATTATTACTGATACAATTGTTGAATTTGAACAGCTTGAATTGGCTGTTAACAGCTCACATTGGCAGTTAAAAGCTTAAGTTTTAATGCTAATTGGGGACGAATTCTGAGCTGTTAACAGCAAATAGTTAGCTGTTAACAGCAAACAGCCAAAATGGCTGTTAACATCAGATTCACCACCCCTGTACATGATACAGTTAAAACCGGGGTTTTCTAACATCGGGTTATTCTAACTAGCCGTTTTTCCTAAACTTATCGGTTTATTCTAACTAATTGTGGTGTAATAAATTCCAACTTAACTAATATTTTTCATCAAAAAAAAAATATCGGTTTATTATAACTCCTACCAGGGACTTCTTTAATATAGGGACTGTAAACTTCGTTTTACGGTAAAATTAGCGTAGGCCTAAAACAGTATTGTTACTTATTGATATCCCGTAATCCGCTAATGCTAGACACAGGAAATGTATTATTGTCGTATAGGAAGTCATATTTTGGGAGTCCAACGGTCATATTGGTTTATCGAAAATATTTGTGGAATGTAAGTTATGCGATTTTCACACCCTTCCATATATGGTAATATTGTTAAAATCTCGAGAATAGTTAGTTTTATACATATGAAATATATTATTGGCGAATGGGAAATGGGAATTCATATTTAGGGACTCAGTAGATCACATTGATTTACCTAAGGCGTTCCCCTTAGCCTATATTATTATTTTGGCACTCTCCACAGGAGGATTGCCCCGACCCTGTTTTGTAGTTTAGCTAATACTTACATATCAGATATCTGTCATTATGTTGTTTATTAGAAACAACGTTGTGCCTATATGTAGTCAATGCAAAATGCATTGCAGAATATACTACTATCACATCTGTAGACATTTTTAGGCATTATTTACTCATAATTAGTAAATTTAAAATCCCTATATAAATGGAATAAATCCCTGTACGCCTGTACAGAATGGCCGAAATGGTTAAAATTATTTACTGTACAGGGATCCCTGTACGATTGGCAGGTATGATAAAGTTTATCAAAAATATGTCAAGATCATCAGTATTGACAGATGAATACCTTTCTCAGCTTATCATATGTGTATTGCTACTTCAGCCAGAGAACCAAATTTTGATAAATAATAAAAACGCAGGATCAACTGCACAATTCCCACTAGTTCTTTATGCTTCCTAATATGTCATTAAATTAGTTTATACTTCCTCAGTATCATAGTTTATTTCCCATTAATGCTACTGCAATTCAAATAAAAAATGTGTTAAATAGGAAATGTTCACTCTCAGGCCCGCAACACTATGACATTATCCATTTTGGCCCGCGGCCTAAAAAGTTTGCCCACCCCTGGTATAGATAGTCTTTGATTCCTTTCCTTTGTAGACTTTGTTTGGAAATGAATATTTCCACTCTCCCATTTCCTGTATTGCTTGTTCTCTCTGAAATCGTCACATTAATAATTTAATTTTTAAAAACTAGGATGTGGAGAAGATAGGCCAGACTGAAACGCATTATGCCATCCCTATATGGAATTGTTTGTGCGAGTAGTTTTGTTTAACACCCTCGAATGCCTACTCCAAAATCTAATTGGAAATGGAGGTATCCTGCGTGTTAGATCTGGAAATCTTCTTCCGATGTATGTCTCCTCAAAAATTCCGCTACTTTCCTAGCAGGTTGTGGAAAGTGGCCCATAAGTATAATGAAACAATCGATGACATCATGTTCCGGTGCGAATGCAATACTTGGAAGCATTCTCATCATAAGAGCGAACTCTTGATTTCCATATAGAGGATAGCCAAGCCAATTGATTGAATTTGCATTTGGTAGTTGGACTAAACTTAATTCACTCATTGTCTCTACCCCGCAAGCATAAATGGATCTAGTGTTTTGATCTGTATCTTGCGGAGCACATTAATTCCTTTTGTTGTAACCCTATAGCATATTAATCTTTGACATATCTGGTCCATGAGTGTAACTCTCCAGTGTTTCAGCTATATCCTTCAGTTTTGTAATTACCAAATCAAAATTCGTTGTTATTATTCGTGCTTTACACGTACCACGCTTTTCACATACCCAATGTTTGAATTGATTATAGGATTTGTTTAGTGTAAATAAATCCATGTACTAAAATCCAAAATTACAGCGTGTGCTGACGCATTTCCCTTTGGATGCACTACATTAGTGGTTGGGTATCTACTATCTAGTAGTGCCTCCAAAGGGCAATACATTCGGCACAGGCTGCAATTTTAGATTTTTTTCGCCATGTTTGCCACAATTACATTGTAAGTATTTCTCTAAATTTCCCACAATACAATTATACGTAGCTGACATTCTAGATTTTTTTTTAAATATCGGTTTCAATTTCTATAATTTCTTTTTGCCATTTAGAATCTATCGGACAGAATTCGCCTAGAGGATAAACCTTGAAATCATTATTGATCACTACAGGCTCATCATCACTGCCATCACTTAAAAGTTCAATGTTTTCGCTAATCTTTTTTGAACATATACGAGAATGCGATTTAGAGATCAATTGATTTGTTGAAGTTTTGGTATTTCTCGGTGTATTTTTAATTGGAGAAAATTTGTCTTTACGTCTTTTTCCAATATTCTTTGTAATTTTGTTTGATATGTTATAGCGATCAAAGTAACTCTTTTTCTTTCTCTTTCGCTTATCCCAAACTTCTTCAATCTGATTAGTATCTGTGAGGTCATTTTTCACTCGTCTTATTATTTTTGAACTTATTGGATAAAACACGAACTCGAATGCTTTTAATCTACCTTGAATCCCTTCGTGAACTTTCCTTATGAAATCTGCTGGTGTCATTTTAATTTCGTTACCTAAAATATTTTTTTCAGAATTCTCATCCAATTTTCGATGATTGCATTTGGATATTTACTCATGAGATTTTGTTCTGATGTTGATAGGCGGCAGAGTATCAAACCTATCTATAGGGGGCAGACAGGCATATAGTGGGTAGATATAAATATTGCTAATTTACGAAGAAAATAACGGGAGTTTTCTTCGAAATCGTGTCTCCCTGAATAAGTTTCCTCCATCTAATCTATGAAGTCCTGACAATTAGTTAATTCTCTTTCGAAATATTTTCCAAAAGGAGATTCACAGTGGTCTAAAATGGCAAATCAGGAGAAATCGCTATAAAAGCCATTATAAACCTTTTTTAGCCATTCTAAACCTATTATTGTTGAATAGTAAATCAACCAAGAGAAATCCAATGATTACCTAAAAAACAGTGTATGACTTCAATTTTTCGAGTTATGACGTAATCACTTTATATATTATTAATATTAATTTCTAAAATTTGGTTGAGTTAATTATTAATGCTGCCAAGTTATAGAGATATACATAGTATTGTATTTATATGCAACTATAAAGATATTAAACTAATTATTCTCTAATTAACCTCAAGAATAGCTCGTCATTCGTTAGATGAGATATTTTTTGTTTATGTTTAAGTTCTATGTTCTTCCTCTGTAAGAATGAAACATAATTACTCTGACAGAGGAGACGCTAGTCTTGAACAGAACATTGTGCCATGAACTTACGAGTCAAGGAACTAAGGTTTTCAGAATCATTCTCTTTCAAAAAGGTGTACACTTTGTCATTGTCCATGAGTCTTGTAATTTATATTCATAATGTAACATTTATAAACAAACCATAAAATTTAATCTTGCCAAATATAAGTGAAATTTTTGGCGATTGGGCTTACTCTTTGCCTATTTTTTAGATTGTTTGCGGGTACCTGCGGGTATAAATATATTTTTAATTACTAGAATAGATATATAACTAATAATTTATGTTGGTATTACGCTTCTCAATTCACTTAAATTTGAGATTTTGCTCTCAGATTACTAGAAAATTAGTTAAATTAATACAACTGATTGGAAAATTTGAACAGCTCATAATAGGTTTAATAAGCAAATAAATCTGCAAGAAATTATACATAAAGAATAAAGGAGAAAATGCATTCTAAATATGTTTACACTTTGCATTCACTATTTATAGAAAGTAACCTGGAGATTGGAATAGTCAATGGTATTTTGATAGACGTCATTTTACACTGTAACTCAATATCATAGTCATGACTTCAGTCGAGTGTTATCGGAATGTAACCACACTCAATTTTCAAAATCAATGCATTTTTCTAGGTTTACAACTATGCAGAATTTTATGAAGCTAAAAATACCCAAAACAAGTATTGTCAAAATTTCGAATTTTTCTCCTGGTTTGACCACTGTGAGATTTCCTTTTGTATGTCAAGCTATCACCTAGATCATTGGGAAGTTCTTCATTTAAATCTTCAAGGTAATCAATAGCAATATATTCTCATTCTTCTTCACCATTTATAGCCTTTTCTAAATCACCAATATATTTTTGAACTTCTGGATATAGCTTTTTAGCAATACAGGAAATTGATAAGGCAACAAACAGGTGTCTAAATTCTTCTAATGTAGTAGAATTAACTAATCTAGCCATTGCAAAAAGTAAATTTTCTTGGTGTTTTTTGTACCCTCATTGTTCGATCAAGCTTGTAACTAAAGCGATGCATTATATGTGCTGTGCAAATATGAATACGGTAACTGTTTTAGGTTGTATTTTTGGTTCCAAGATTTGCAACGAGGTGTTAGTAAATTTTCCAACAAGATTTGAGGTAATTTTCCAAATTTTCGTGATTAAAATTTGACAGGCACTATGCAACATCGCCCAACTAAAGTCCACCTCTATATGTGCTGGAGTAAATTCCCTGGTTATGTACTTTTTTCACAGAATACTGCCATCTATTTAAGAAATGTGTAATCTCAACATTTGTGTGATCACTACTCAACATTTCAGCAAGGGGTATTGGACTTATTTTTGCTTCAGGATGTCGGGTAGTTAAAGCATAATAGAGAAAAAGTTTTTGACCTTTGTATAATTTGCGAACAACTGAGCCAGTCGCGTCTAGGTGTAGAAAAATTCTCTTTGATTGGAATTGTTTCAACAGAAGTATTTGCTATTCACTATAGAGGTGAATTACAATTGGTTCTCTGGATAAGCTTTGGATATAACCATTTAAAATATTTCCTTTTATGGAAATATCATAGGTTTTCTTTGTGCTAACAATATCAGGCCACAAATCGCTATTCAACCGTTGTCTAGATAATTCCTGTGATTTTATCTTTCGTAGAACACTTTGTGATACTACCATGCTTTGCACTAGACAAAATTTCAGAACTTTTGAATTGGTCATAGTGATAATTAATGGGAGAGGATGAGGATATGTTCAGAGTCAGTTCCTTCCTTTTTGCACCAGTAATGTGACGACTATGTGACGTTCTATTATCGAAATGTTGAGAAGATATTGAACCGTTTACTAGGAAGTTTACTTTTCACACTATCCACCCAATTTCTGGTGCTCTATCAATCCAAAATTTTAGTGTAATGCAGTTTGTGAATTTGCAATTTGCTTCAGCAATTAGAAAGTGACATTTTAGACTTTCGTACTTTACGTTAATTCGGTGGTATTTAAATAGCAACACGCAGAGTGGGTAAATTCTTCTATTTTTCGAGTAAAAATATTAGTCCATTCGGGTTGCAACTTTCCATATGCAAATTGTGGCTCTACTTGGCTCCATTCTTGATAGCTTAAATGAAACTTTGAAGCACTGCACTCAATTTCACATGGATTATCTTTAAGGATGCATGTGGTCGATTCATGAAATGTTTTTAATGGAACTATCTGAGAAGAAATATTAGAAAAGGAAGCAGATTTGGAATCTATATTTTCATTCACATCCGAATAACCTGTTTCCTTCAGAGTTGTGGGAATTTTAGAGTTGAGATTGCTGTTTTGTGTGTTTACATTAGTTAATGAAGTTTTGTGTCCCAATACAGCCGTTCTAAATCGATTTTGAACATTGCATCTGTTATTGTACCACGAAAGTCTAATCTTACCTCTGTACTTGTTAATGTTTCTTCGGAAGATTAACCTTGATAACTCACCCCAGATCGAGCTAGGGTTGCGCCAATTATTGAGTTTTAAGTTATCATCAATTTCAGACAAACTGTAATCTAATTTGATCAGAGCTTTTACCATCAAATCTGATATATCCCTATGTCTGTTTTCATTTTCAACTATATAAAGAAAATCGTTAGTCAATATACTATTATCTAGGACATTAGCCCATTGCGAAAAAAAAGATCGCAGATCTCGATCACGATAGTTTTTGAGATTTTTCTTATTACCATTGTGTATATACAAATTGAAATGTTGATTAAATTAGAATTTAATTTCCTTCTAAATGTTATAGAAATTTTAATGACCAACCAGCAACATTCATTATGATAATTCTATATGTTAATAACAGTTATGATCATAATTAGAAATCTTAGGAAAGAGCTGATAATCTAAGCGCTTTATAGATTATCAGATTTTCAAAAGATCGGAATGTAAGGATCGAAATTTAGCGAGGAGAATGATCGAGATCTCCAATTTGATCCTCCTGTAAATATGTTCGCCATCCCCCTACGATCGTTAGAAAAGGATCGCGATAATGATCGTGCGACCTAATGCCCTACTATTATCCATTAAGTGAATCAAAAATCTCAGAAACCAACCTGAAGAAATGGGTCCAGGATTAGCTTCAACATCGCCACAGCACATCATTCGCACTGAAGATGCGATCCAAACAAAACATAAAATAGGAATATTATTAAGTAGATTGCAAAATTGGAAAGACATAAAAACAAACGTCGATTAGAATTGTGTGCATAAAGAAATATTTTTAACAAATTTATTCACTTTCTGGATTATATAGCAAGGAATTACATATACGTATAATAAGAAGCTAGAGAAAAAACATAAACCACAATGTTGATAAAAGTAAGTGTAAATATCTAAATGTAAGTGTTGATTGTCCAAGATTTTAGCTTGAAGAAATCATCTAAGTGCAGAAGAAGAAAAAGTGCCAATTATAGCACTTTAGGAAGAAGAATCTTCTAAACACACATGTGTGGATAATTTATAAGCAATTGGTTGAATAAATAGAAATATATTTAGTATGATACGGTCCAGGAATGGGAACTTAGTATGATAGGTGGTTATACAATTTACCCATTAAAAAAGAAAAAGCCCCAACCTAGATTAAGGTACTCAAGAAATGTCATGTTAATTGAATGAAAATTGACTGATTTATTAAGTGTTAAGCTGTGTTCGAAATCCTCTATGGAGATTTTGTATTAGAAAATTTGCAATGTCATTGTGGCAAATGTAGGTGTGATATGGGTTAGCTTTTGGAAATAGCAAAAGCCCCAACCTAGATTAAGGGGTACAATTTCACTATCTTACCTCACCTAGATATTTTTGTGTTTGGTTAGAGGTTATTTTTTTATTGGATAGAGCTTTGAAAATAATGAGTATTGGTCGAAACAGGGAGAAATCGGATAAAAATTGACTTAGTTAGGCCAAATTTTGTGTTATAAGCCAAAATCTATGGGAAACTTAAAATATAGCAAGATTATTTGGAATATCGAATTTTGTGGTTAAACGCTTACTTTTGATGCCCATATTTCGCTGCTGGAACTCGCTGTAAATCTATACTATTAAAAACACAAACCTGTATATGTGTATGTGTATATATACACAGACGTAGCACGTGGTCCGGCCATGGCCGGACCAGTTTTCATTTATTCTACTATATTATATAGGAGGGTCCGGTTTTGGCCGGACCACTTTAACTGTTTGGCCGGAGAGTTTTCAGAGCCGAGATTCACCGTGATTCAGTGATGGAACTATACTTTTACCTCAGGGGGGGGGGGGGGGGGGTTAATGAAGTCCAATTGAAGTCAGGGGGTCAGAAAAAAATCTCAGGGGGGTCCTTTTTCTCAAAGAATAATTTCAGGGGGGGTATAGATGAAACCCTGCCGTGATTTACTATAAATATCGAATAATTTTATCAAATCACGTTTTACAGGGTGGGTATGTGTATAATTAATTATACTCAGGTAGTTGAGTGGAGTCGAAAGAGGGATCACTCGATTGGGTAAGGACACAATTGGAGAAAGGAATTTTTGACACATTCCTGATACATTCCAGCGTTGCTATGAGAAATTCTTCTAAATATGGTCATGTGATATATCAAATTATCGGAAATTTTATTTGGAAACCGAATTCAACAATAAAAAGACGATATAACTTAACTTGAACAAGTTTTTATGGGAAAACATGTCCGGCGAACACTATCGGACATGGTTACTTTGGCGAGCTGTTATGGCCGATATAGAAACTCTTTCAATTGCCTCAATATCCAAAAATGTTCGCACTACATCAAAGTACATGTGTATAAATTTTGGTGCTTTTATCAAAAAAATGAACAATTATATGGTTGTGCCGCTGCACTATAACAAGTTTCTCATTGATTGAGTCTCTACTCCGCGCGGGCCGAGTAGATTTTGGATCGAATTATCAATTTACTATAATACTACAATTTTACCGATGATGCCTTCTCCAAAGACTTATTTAGTGCACTTTATTGAATTTCTCATTCAATTGCGTATTCTATTGTTAGTATTGTAGTTGCTATATACCTTTACAGGTATTAGCATAGGCGCCAAAATCAATTATGTTGGACAGGTATAATTGTATACATATATAAATCATCCAATGTTATGTAGAAAAACTCCTTATGGAAATATAATTATATATGGGTCTATGTTCTATACGTGTAACATTAAAGAAAATGTCTAATAAGTATACCCACCCTGACCAGGAGGGGTATACCCTCCTGACTGTTTCCTTAGCCAGGGGAGGAGAAACCCACCCTGAAAAAAAACAGGGAGGGTGAGACTCCCCCTGACCCCCCCCCCTCTTTCGGCGCCTATGGGTGTTAGTGTCCAACCTGCTCTCCGAGAATGTCTAAAAGGCATTTTGAGGATGGCTCAAAACAGCCAAGTTTCGCTAACTATTTCCCGTCGGCTAAAAAATATTCAATTTTGAGAGTGATATATTTGTGGGGTTAATTAACCCTACAAATAAATACAGTAGAGCCTCTGAACAACGGACACCTTGGGACCGGAACCGTTGTCCGTTATTTAGAGGTTGTCCACTATTTAGAGGTTGCTTTTCTAATAGACATATGCTAAATAAATAAATCCGTGCCACGAGAGTTGTCCGTTATTTAGAGGTTGTCCGCTATTTGGAGTGTCCGTTATGGGAGGCTCCATTGTACTCCCAAAATTGAATATTTTCAGCAGCTTCAGTATTTTAGCCGACGGGAAATAGTTATCAATACTTGGCTGTTTTGAGCCATCGCCAATATACCTTTTAGACATTCTCGGAGAGCAGGTTGGAGGCTTACACCTGTCAAGGTATAAAGTAACTACAACACTAATAAATAAGGTTTACGCAATTGAATGAGAAATTCAATAAAGTGCACTATGTAAGTTTTTGAGAAGGCATCATCGGTAAGAATAATACTATTATAGTAAATTGATAATTCGATCCAAAATCTACCCGGGCCCGCCCTCCGGTCAGGGCAATATAATACAATCGGAGGGGGACGACATACTGAAAAGGGTTGAGAAACGCTGGTAAAGATCATAGCTATGTATAAATGCTCTCTAATACTAGTTACTGATTTTGGTAATGTATGACCCAAAAGCCATTAGAGATTTCTAAGGTGTGAAGTAATACAAATACAGAAAGGGAGTCCATCACATGCCGTCATCCTTGAAAGTATTCAGTACACTCATGATGACACTTACGTAGTCTATGTCATTCTGTGACAGAGAAACAGTTGATGGATCCATTCTTTTGTTTTATTTTCCTATTATGTAGAGGAAATACTTTTCATATATTCGAGAGGTGTGCAAATGCCATTCAAGTATCTAGTCTTATATTCAGTCGGCTGTTGAACATTTAAGATGATTTTATTTATTGGCGCCTTGTAATTTCTAGACCATTATCCAGCCTTGTAATTCCAATCATAATCTGCCATTACACTTTTAGGATGATTGCCATTTATGAACGAGTTCAGACAGTTGTAGTACGTACGATTCAGCCCCATTGTGTGTTAAACTCTTAGTAAAATACTAATATGTTAACACTTGCTCCAGACTTTCGAAAATTTACTCATGAATGCTCCACACATTTGCAATTCGCTTTCAGTTAATCCAATTAATGGGAGGTGAATTGCTAAGTAAGTCGACGAATCTCAGTGGCGTAGATAAGGCTTTGGGCCACGGTTAAAAGATGTGCCGGGGCCCCTGGCCCCACAAGTTCAAATTGGAGTAGAAATTTTAAGGAGTGCATACATCTGGATAAATTTGGGTTAGGAAATTACATTTCCCGCATTTTGACATCACTGTTAGACAAAATGTATATGATTAATAAAATTGTAATTGTTTCTACCAGGGTTGGGTTCAAGTACATTTGAAAGTACTTAAGTACAAGCAGGGGTGGATCTAGCGAGGGGGTGCGGGGGGGCGCGCACCCCCCCAAAATTTATCCTATTAGAAAATTTCATTCTATTTTGAATTGTAGTCCTATTTTGTTGAACACTTGGCCGAGAATAGTTAATTAAAAAACTCATCCAAAATTTGCACCCCCCCAAACTACACCATCCAAAATTTGCACCCCCCCCCCCCCAAATTTTAGTGGCTAGATCCACCCCTGAGTACAAGTACTACTACTTTTCAGATATTCAAGTACAATACAAGTACAAGTACAGGTACAGGTAAACTTAAAGTACTTAAGCACAAGTACAAGTACAATGAAAAAATTACGAAAATACTTGAGTACAAGTACAAGTACTTCCCAAGCTCTTATGATAAATCTCTCGTACTAATAATAGAAATTGCTAAATACATAGTTTATATAGTATCATCCAAATCTATTTAATTGAAAGTAGCAGTAGTCCGTGACACGAACACAATTCCTAATATACTAAGTATTAAGTAACACTACTTTATTTGAGATGGGATTTGAGGAACATCAATGATGTGTGTTGGAAATATATTGAATGATAAAAAAGTCACGAGTAACAAGTACTCAAGTACAAGTGCAAGTACTTTAGAAAAATGAGGAAAGTAATTAAGTACAAGTACAAGTACAACGGAAAAATGGTGAAAGTACTTAAGTACAAGTACAAGTACTAAAAAAATGTACTTAATTACAGAAGTACTTAAGTAAATTGTACTTGAACCCAACCCTGCTTTCTACTCGTTTTGAATAACCAGAAACATAAACTCTTCATGTTTCACTCAAGTCTCAAAAGAAATGTAGCTATGAAGCAAAATATAATTATAAAAATCCAAAAATATATAAAAATCCTGTTTAAGTTTTAGGTCAAATACCGCGTTCCCCTGGCCCACTAAATAGTAGTCGGCACAGTACAAACAAATCGAAAATTATAGCTGTTCCGCAAACATTTTATTTGGAGGTACTAATAATCTTTGGATTTTTGGTGGATTTATAGTGCCTGCATTTACTTAAATATTTAATTTTGCAACATGTAAAAAGTTATCCGACGTAGAAATGCTAAGTTTAAATAGTATATTGTTAATAAGAAAGTGAATAAAGTTACATGTCTAGAATGCTCAAAATGAGTTCTGCAAGTCTCAGTGCAAATGGAGGAGGTTTCTCCAAGACAGATACAATCTGCAAAAATTGATTAGTGTCTGTCCATTTAGTTGTCACAGCTGTAGCTCCATGCTTAGCAATTTCTAGCATTTCTTGAGCAGAGAATGAAAGAATATCTTTGGTCTGTCCACCACCCTGCCTGTTAAACTTCCTACACCAAACCAGCTCACCGATACACAACACAGTTTGTCTATACTCATCAATGCAAGCAGTAGTACAGATTAGCTGTTTCTCCAAGTCAGAACTTCTCATAGTATCCTCTTCTTCTCCGAACAAATCAGAGAGATGATCGATCTGAGTCTTAGCAGCCTTGAGCAGCTGAATCTTCCTACTACATTCAGTTTGGGACAAATCCAGTTGTTGTGTATGGAATATAAGCGCTTGCTTTGCTTGCTGCAGTTCCTGAATATAAAGCTCTCTCTCCTGAGAAATGCGGGCAACTTGCTCCTTCAGGAGGCTATTCCTGTTGTTAGCACTCGTATTAGCGTCTATGAGTCTCTTTATTTCAGCTGCTTGCTTCCTAACCAACTCTTCGTTGGACTGCAAATTAGCTTTCAACTTGTGTGTCTGCCCTCTCATATCTTCCAGCAGATGCCGCTTCTGTGCTAAGTTCTGCTTTTGCTCGCGCTCCTTCCTGAGGCTGCAGTCGATCAGCGAGTCCAGCTCAGACCGCTTCTCCTGTAGCTCTCTGTTCAGGCGGTACAGGGTCCCGGCCTGCTTGGAGCACTCCTCGCTGGAGGACTTCAGGCGTGCCTCCAGTCTGGAGAAGAGCGCACTCGTCTCAGACTCTCTCTCCACAGTCCCCGTCTGGAGAGACTCCTCTAGTGCGGCGTTTGCCTGTCGCAGTACGAGCGCCTCGGAGCTCAGAGAACAGTTCTCCGCCCTCGACACTTTGAACTTATATAGAGTACCATTCAATAGCGTCTCTATCTCAGACGCCTTATCCTGCTCTTCCTCTAGACACGACTTTAGGTGGTTTCTTGTTTCACTCAGCACCTCCACCTGTCTGCTCAGGGAGGATACTCGCTTCTGTAGACTCTTTACCTCCAAAGAAGACTTGCTCTGCTTAATAGGCGTCTCTGGTGCAGGCATCAGTGCAGTTTGTGTGCAGGCGTGTCTCAATGGAGGGTAATGCTTAAGGAGCAGCTGCTGTGCCGTCTGTGTTGATAGTGAGCGAGTGAATACATTGCTTGGAGATGTACAGGTGTGCTTGTGTTGTGTGGAGTTAGGCGTGTGCTCCTTCAGGAGATTAATCTCATTCTCTCTCTTTCGCAAGATTATGTCCTTCTGTTCGAGCTCTACATTACATTGCTCCATCTCCGTAGCTAGCTGTTGGTACTCACTGATAAGCTTCTGGTGCTCCTTATTCCATTCATTGCGGTCTGTCTCTAAAAGCAACAGACAGTCCTCTAGCTCTTCTATCTTGAGTTCTAGAGAGAACTTTCTCTCCAGTAGACTCCCACTCTCTCCTTTGCTAAATAAGTCTGTGTCACTACCAATTGACCGGAGACTGGATAGTCTCGCTATGATGCTAGCTCTGTCCTGCTCCACAGAGTACATCAACTCGGACACTACGCTCTCTAAATGCACCTTCTCACACCGCAGCTCATCCAGGGTCTCCTCCATAGAGAATATCGTGCCTGTCAACCTCACATTCTCTTCTTGAGATGACTTAAGTTTCTTCAACACCTGAAGGAAATCGGAACTTAAATAAAACTATACTGTACATATAATATTAATTAATTAAACCTCGATTTGTTGTTAGTTTGTTTGTCCGGAATTAACTAAAGTGATAAGGGAATAGAAAACACATTAAAATTTGAGGTAGATACTAATTTCCAAATGTTATAATAGGTAAACAAGTATGCTAAATACGAATTTCGCATCTACAAATTATAATTTGAATATATACGTAAGTATATTGCTGCTGTTTACAAATTAGGGAACAAATTAGGGAACAAATTAAGAAAATGATAAATGAAACTAGAGGTTAGCTTCCAACGGGATAATACGTTAATTAATTAATGGATATTCTCATTTGAAATTGAGCATCCATACATGTATAATATAGCTATTTATTGTTGTTGTTCACAATTGAAATAAGCGAGACCGTGTAGTAATGGAGTGATCCGGCCGAAGTGACCAGTTGATGACTCAAATATTTATATGCACTCAAACCTCCGAGATCCGGAACTCCCTCAACCGGGCACCTTTATTGGTGTAAAGCGAAGCTAAATATGTATACATTTAACCAAAGACAAAAGGACAAAATTATATAGCAAATACATATCTTAAATTATCCACAACCCGTTAAAAAACATCAGTTTTTTAAATTTTTGAATGAATCTAGAAAATATGGATTATAATTTTGGGATTGCACATGTAGTAGTAGCCACTGTATTTCTGAGAACCGGGCAATTCCCAGTTACGGGCACCCTCCGGACGACAGTGCCCGGAGAAGGGAGGTTTAAGTGTACTAAATATGCATTAAAATATTTTATTAAAATTGGAATCTGTAAATATCTATAATTTAAAATTACAAATTACAAATATAATCGAGAAATAATCTATACAAGCTGCTCATCCGCGCTACGCGCGTTCTTATAACTTGCACTCGGGCCTGTGGTCCTCGCTTGTATTCATGGCAAATACCTTTTCAAATGTATGCCAGTTGTATTTAAATACTGTGGAGTGTAACGGAAATTTAACGAAAATTATACATCCCTTTCCTTACGTCAATTTTTTGCCATTTTGGAATAAAAAGTACGATCTGTGACATTCGTAATCTTTCTCCTCCCTCGAAAGCGTTACGTAACGTTCGAAAGCCTCATACGCAGGTTAATTATATTATGGAAAATCTTTAGGAATTATAATAGCTGGCCGCTAGACTATGTACAAATGACCGTTGTATCGAGTAATCTTTAGCAGATTATACTATACAGTATGTAGGTATCAATTTGATTTCAGATTTGCTACTCATAAACCCGAAAAAAGATATATTTGTCAGTTAAGAATAATTTTCGTATAAAATGACTTTTTTAGCAAGAATTAACGTATTAATTTACCGAGAATCATGAGCATATATTATTATGATTTAGTCTAAAAGTTTGAGCTGTTTACTTTCTTTCTGAAGTAACAAATTTGTCTAATCTAATTAAGGAATCAAATTGTTGTAAATAGCAAATCTGAAATCAAATTGATTAATGAATCAAAAGTTTGGAAATGAAGATTTTATAAGGTGGAATGAAAGGTTTGAGTTTAACTTTTACTAAATTGACTATTTATGCGATTAATGGGACTATTAAAGTACTAACTTATAGGGCAAAATTTATTGGTCAAATGTATTGACCCATAATTATTTGTATGTATTTTTTCATCCAATTAAATTGCAGTCTCAGTTAGACTCTCTATAATGCATACTTAACATCTGATAGTTTTGTCACCTTTTGAGAGGGAAGATATGAATATTTTTCTTAGATATTAGAACTTGTTTCTAGATACAGTATTCCCTATCCCCCTGCCAAATTTCAAGCCTGTAGCTCTTACCAGTTCCTCAATCAATTCTGAACAAACAAACAAACAAAAACAAACAAAAATCATTGTGATTTAATATATAAGATAATAAAAGCACGATCGCTGTATGTGTGTTTGTTTGTTTGTTCATAATTAATTGGAAAATCTACGAGTCCCAGAAAGTTGAAAATTTGTATACAGAGATAATTTATACTGCGAGTGCGACAACAATCTATTGGTATTTGAAGAGAAATATTCACATTTAAAGGTGACAAAATATGTTAGCCAATTAATTTCTAGGGTTTGTTAGTATGGATTAGCTATACTTCATTCAATTTGTATAAATTTATTGTGCTTAATAGAAAGCGTTTCTGAGGCTGCAATGATTGAGTTAAAATAAATTCATCTAACCAATCAATCATTTGTCTATATTATTGCATATTTTTCTTTTAATATTATTTGGATTCGAGCTCAGAGACGGAACCGGTCGGGTCGGGTCGGGTCGAGTACCGGTCGGAACCTTGACCGGCCGGTCGAACCCTGACCGGCCGGTCGAGATCTCTATATGATCTATTCGATATCTATGATTGACCGGTCGACCGACCGGTCGGGTCGGGTCAAATTTCCAACTGCACCGGTCGGGTCGGGTCATGATAATCCCGACCGGTTCCATCTCTGTAATCGAGCTATCCCTATCGTGCAAGTGAAATTTATTGAGCTACTAATGGGAGGATTTGAATTTCCCAAACAAATTACATTCAATGTGTAGCATTTTATTAATTAAGGGGACTTTATGAGGAATATATTTAATACACCACTAATATGTATAATTTTAAATGATTAGTTTCAAGGCGTAGTAAGGCCGAGAAGCGGCAGTCAATTGAAGCGTGAAGCGCCGAACAGTCGCAAAGTGACCGAGACCGAAGGGCTCGTATAACTTAAAAATGACATAAATATGTGAATCATTATAAATCAAATTTAATACTAGACTGATATAAAGTGAATTTCATTAATTTAGCATGTATTTTAGTGTAAGATTACAAAGGAAATGATAATAAATGATACAAGGGAGGTTGAATGTTATTTGTTATGCAGTCTGTAGAGACTGTTACTGGTCTGGTGTATCAGAGAAGGCGGGCGAAGAACTGGATCTGATATTATAAATAATTTCTCTACTGTATCGCAGCTCCAGGGCATTCACCTCATCGCTCATCTTTCGGCTGAGAGCGAAGAGAGAGGGGCTCAACAGGGTCTGATGGATTCCGTTCTCAGCAATGGACAGGTTAACCATAACCTGATCTCGAATTACTATAGCCGCGGGAAGCCCGTATGCCTGCGGCATATACCTCTTTAGGAGGGTAGACACCTCGAACGGAACCACTTGTATTTCGTCGCATTTCGGGATACGGACACAGGGAAGAGGCGACCTAACGCTCGGGCTTCGCTCTTCCGGGAGACAGAGGAAGTCTGCTGTGCCCAGTCCCTGGGAGAAAGTCAGTCTGTAGACAGTCTTCTCTCCGGGAATAACCGACTTGTCCAAGGTTTCAGATTTCTTGAAACAGGGCTTGAGACCCATCTGGACCAACTTGAACACAGTCCCTAGTCCGGTCTGCCCCTCGGTATTAACGAGACGGGTCCCCACCAGATACCCGTTTATCTCCGTCTTGCGCTCCTCCATGCTATTAATCTGTGTCTCCTCGAGATCCCCGCTGGCAATTATCAGCATGTTTCGTATCCATGGTATTTGGAGCTGAACTGTAACTTTGTTTAGGACTTCGCGTACGTGCTCTGCTAGAGCGAAGAGGTCGCCGGAGTCTATTCTAACTCCAACAGCTCTGTAGCCAGCCTCAGCCAGAGCGAGGGAAACCGCGAGGAAGTTGGGAAGTCCTGAGTTCTTCACGTTATAAGTGTCAATAACAGGTAGGAACGATAGAGGAAATGAATCAGCGAATGCTATGAAAGAGGAGAGCTCGCTCATGTTGGTTGTGCTATTTTCCTGCAGTCCGCATGCAGACTTAGCCTTATCCAGGTAGAACAAGCACTTGCTAACCAGGTCTATCCCTTGATTAGTCTCCTTGTGTAGCAACACACACTTGCCAATGGAATTCGGTTCTGTTCCCGTGTAAGAACTCACGAAGGAGTGGGACATCGTGCCCCTGGAGGGGATGTCGAACTGCTTCCCAGCTAGCGAGTTGGAGGTAGAATCGAACCCTCCCAGGTACGCGGCCCGCGACGCAGTGAGCGCTCCGTTGGGCCCCGGGGCCCGTCTATAGCCCCCCTCTATCAGCCTCTTGCCCGGACAGCGGAGTCTGATGCGAGCAGCCTTTGTGGTGACCAGTGTGGAGTAGTCTATCGCGTTTATTACTGAGGTTTCCAGAAGCTGGATGAGGCCCAGGGGTCCCCTTATAGTACCTATGGGCACACGGGGGTGTACGAGTGTGCCCTCTGGAACGAAGAACAGATTCAGAGCTGCTGAGTTCAGCGACAAGAGGTACGAGTAAAATTCTTGCTCTATGTAACTAGGTAACACGCGTTGTAAGTAGTCTATGTCATCTGCAGTGAATGAATAGCGAGATATTATGTCTAGACACTCGACTAATCCTGTGAATACTGCAAAGTTTCCGTTGAATGGATATTTGCGAAACGAAATCTCAAAGACCGCTTCCTCTTCATGCCTGTTGTGCTTCCAGTAAGAATAGCACATCGTAATTTCGTAGAAGTCCGTAGAGAGACCGGAAATCAACATGGAATTTGGAGAGGTGATAGGAGCTGCCATCTGCTACTGTGCAAAGAATGAATACTAGTTAAATAACAGTCTGTGCATTATATTAACTAAGGAATATTGTTACGGGAGTATAGTATGCTTAGGCTGTAATGAATTTGATTGAGTTCATGCAGGCAGGCAGAGCAGAAGGAAGTGAGTAGCTCAATATACTCACTGTAATTACGTTCTGGAATGTTAATTTGTTCGTAGGAGATTTTATTCCTACAACAAACTATCATCAGTGAGCGTGAGTCCACCAAGGGAGGTTGAATTTGGTACACTTTATTGGGTGCAAAATGTTAAATATTATAGACCGGTCTACTAGTTGGTAGACACACACCAATTAAATTACAATACTATAGACTCTCGTTAGTATACTAACGAAACAAAAGGGTACGACCGAAAATTATTCGCCTCATCCGAAATTAGTATCAACAGTCAGGGCGTCGATTTGCCTAAATATAGGGGCGAATTATTTTAAGTTTAATTCGGTTAATTTTTGTTCCTCCGAATATCTGAGTTCAACTGTATTTTTATTGTGATCCACTTTTAAGGCATCTTTATTATTATATTTGTCGTATACATTTCTAAAAAGAATAAGGACAATTCGATTGCCTTTTCATTTTAGATATTTTTTTGACAAATTGAACAAAGTTTTAAAATGTATAAGTTTATAAATAAGACCAGTAAGCAGTGGTGTTTTGCCAAAAAAAGAAGTGGGGAGCGCTCCCTTTTCAAATTTAGCATTTTCTTAGAAAACATAGGTGAAAACGGCCCCCAATAATGAATTCTATAGATAACTGATAGGAAGGAGCGCCCCCCCTGGGATATAAGCGCCCCCCCCCTAGCGAAATAAGTGGGGGGGCGCGCCCCCCCCGAGCCCCCCCCCCAAACATCACTGCCAGTAAGTTAAGATGTGATTGAGAGCAAATTATTCCTCTTTATCAGCGTGATGGCTTTAGGGATTTACAAATTGATTAGCAAATTTATTTAGAAATAATCTGCCTAAAGGTAGAGACTTATTTATTCTCCAAATTTTGCTGAATAATCTGTCGATCCCTAAAGCCATTATACAGATAAAGAGAATAATTCATTGGGGAGCAATGCCCACTCGCGAATTAACCATAACCCACAGATCATTTCGTAAATCAGTACATAATAGAACTTTGTTCAATTTGTCAAAAAATTCATAAACTAATTATAATTATTATAATATATAAATTAGGGGCTGAATTTTCGCTGAAACGAATATACCGAATATTCGAAATTCGAATATTCGTTCGAAATGATTGAACGAATATTAGATTCAAAGTTGAAACGGATATTCGTTGACTACTTTTGGACAACAGCATAACTTTTGTTTAGATTGGAGATATCGTAAATATATGTTATGTCGATTTTGTCAAATGTTGATTTTACAAAATCAACATGAATCAACATTCTCTGTCAAGGTGTGGAATGGGGGTAATAACAAGATAAAAGAACCAGGCTTTAAACAAAGTGTCTTGCATGGTTATTTGAAACGTTCGGGCCATTTTAAGTGTGGGTTTACAAATTCAACAAATAAAATATGTCGATTTTATAAAATCAACATATTTTATTAGTTGATTTTGTTAAATAGACATTCTGAAGTGTCGATTTTACTCAATCAACATTTCAGATTATCGATTTTACAAAATCAACTAATAAAATATGTTGATTTTACAAAATCGACATTCGGAAAATAGTTGATTTCACAAAATCAACATATTTTATTAGTTGATTTTGTTAAATAGACATTCTGAAATGTCGATTTTACTCAATCAACATTTCAGATTATCGATTTTATAAAATCAACTAATAAAATATGTTGATTTTACAAAATCGACATTCGGAAAATGGTTGATTTCACAAAATCAACATATTTTATCAGTTGGTTTTGTAAAATCGATTTTGTTAAACGTTGATTTTACAAAATAACTATTTCACAAATTAAAGTTCAGTTTGTATGTTGATTTTTAAAAATCGACATTTTGGATGTAGATTTTCTAAAATCGACATGTTGATTTTGTAAAATCAACATTTGACTAAATCGGCATAACATATACATTCCTACCTAAACTAGCTGAGTAATAACTAACTTGTGTCTAATACACTTTGTAACACTAAGGCCACTGTTAATGACAATATTGTTTCAGCTCCACACGAAGTCTATCAGAGGATGCGGGCGGGCGGCATCTCATTGTCATTATCTGATTATTTGATGACGACATAGTTAATAATTATCTGAGCAAATATTCTAATTTGTGAGTGCTTATTGATAAAATATGCAATCGTTGGGTAATAATGCTTGTTATAGGTTCTGATTTTGTTACTAGCTAATTATGGCTATTTTATAGAGTGTGTCCTACAATAATATTGGCAGCGAACAGTGGCCTTACTTGAAATGTAGGTGTAATAATGGAAATAATGACAATATTCGTGCGGGAGTGAAATCTGACGTGGGCGGTGGAGCTGAAACAAGATTCCAATAAACAGAGGCCTAAACTAATGCAACATTAATTTATAAAAACGATTTTCCACTGTATATTGATTGAGTCGTGAAATTGATTTAGTACTTAGTCATCAAAACGAACGAATATTCGTTGGTTTAGAAAAAGGTTCGTTCGTTACATTTCGAATATTCGTTTCAACCCTATATAAAATGGTATAGGTAAATTGCATCAACATGTAACTAAGGTCAAAGTAGTAATTGAGGCTATAGGAAAAATTTCTGTGCGAAATTATCGATTTGTCAACATCTATTAAATAAAAATAGAATTACAGCTGAAATTCACAACTCACATCTGAGAACTGTTTGGGCATATAATATAATTCGATTTAGTTAGAGCAGTAGAGTAATAATTGTTAATGAGGAACTCCAGTATATAAATAAACTATAACGCAAATATATTTAATTCACGGCCATCATCACAATTTCACTGTAGATAAACCAATGGTGGAAGCAACATATTGACGAAATAATTAGCACACTAAATAATCAATTGTATTCGTAATCATGGAGGAGAATACGGAAGTTGTAGTGTAGATAAACACAGCTGATACTTATACTACAAACTAATCTTATCCCTCAAATGGAGCATTAATATTGTTAGAATAATAAAAACAGATGAGATTATAAATTATCATATGAGAACTCAGAATGTCCTGATATTTAAATCAATTAGTTAGGAATAATGATTAATTATTTCATGTTACATGGTTATGTTAGTGTTCTATATCAAGAGGAATGCTAAATAATTCGAGGTTGAGGAATGTATTTAAAAGAATCGTCAAAAAAGTTGAGGAATTTTTGTTATAAGCAATATTTTCCATCATAGTGTAAATTATAAATCTCGCAATTGCATATTAAAACAATTGGTCACTAAAAAAATATTTCTCAAAATATATATTCTCCTAAAATTTAGATTTTTGGAAAATACTGTATACGTATATGCCCTAACTCGTTACTATTAAGTACAGTAAAACCTCCAATAACAACTCCAAAATATGAACACTTTTCTCGGTCTCAAATTTCTCCCATTGTTTTACACAGTGTTTACCCTCCAACTACTGAACATCTCTGAAAAGTGAAATGTGAACACCTTATCTGGTCCCAATTGTCCTAATTGTATAGGAAATGATCTCTTAAAAGTGCATATATAATTTTTTGGAGGATTTTTAGCCATGTTGGATGGGGGGGGGGGGTGGGGTGTTATTTGATCTGCTTGAGTGGACATGGACTTTCCGGTGGCTAACTGACAGCTATGTTTCCACACATGTTGTGAAAGCACATATAATTCATAATGTGGCTTCATTAGACACTATGTGATAAGTTACTATTGGAGGTAAAATCTGGACAGGACAATATGATAAATCATGAAAAGTGAATACGTACTACCCCTTAAAAATTAACATTTTATTGGTCCTCAGGGTATTCACTTTCTGAAGGTTTTAGTGTAATAAAATTTAATCGTCTGACGTAAGAGTATTTTAATATACTTAAGTAATATTTGGAAATTTAGTATATCAATGCAATGATGCGGGTAATTACATAAATGAACTTTGTTTGATATCTGCTTGGTTGACTCTCTACTAAGAAATAAGATAAAATTAACTATTGAAGTGTATAGAAAGCTTTGTAAAGTATTATCAGATCTGTAAACACGATTAAGGGAGGTCTTAAGAGAATATCAAAAAGAAGTCCGCAAAATAAGAGTGCGTAAAAACTAATAGTGCAGGTGTCTTTGTCATGGCGAGACAAAGGGTAGTTAATTAATTTTTGTCATGTGAGTCAAACAAAAAACCCTGAAGGTACACATTTAATACATAAATAATATTAAAAATTAGTAATAATTTTCTAAATATATAAATCGCTACAGTAAGATTAATTGTGCTACAATACGAAAAATAAAGTAAATGACATTCAAGTCTCAATCAATATTAAGAAAACCATAAGAGCTAGAAACTAGCTCTTTTTTGTAAATGATATCTAATCATTAAACTAAATAAATAACATTTACTAGAACCAATCGAATAATTCTAGAGGCCGGGAAAATTTAGCCTTAATCTCATCTTACAAAACATTTTATAGCTAAATAATTCCGCTATCAGGGCCGGGAATGAAAGGTTCACGAACGGATTGAATAAACTCAATTCAGTTCATCTCAAATTGATGCATGTTCAGTTTGTTCACCTTTACCTCCTAACTTCAATACCTGAGTGGGTGGTGGTTATTAGGTATGGCGAGCAGATGTGAGTAGTGATCTATTTTATTTTACTTTTGTAGTGATGTATTTATATTTTGATGTATCTATATTTTATGTATTTATATTTCAATAAGTTCGTTCATGAACCTTTCATTCCCTGTCCACTATTTATAAGCTAGGTCACGTTACACACGAAAGAGATTTGAAATAAAGGAATTTGGCATTATACAAACCTTGGGTACAGTAAAATTCGAATAAATTTTTTGTTTTTTGATTTTACACTTACTTTAAAACATTATAATAATAGAACAAAGCTAATGGAGTCTTTTGCTACGAATGACCCTGGGGACTCATAATAACAAATGCACAAATACATAATTTGGTCGCTAATGTTTGATCGACTAAAAAGTTATGAGTAACCAGAACATGACAGAAACACTAGTCTGGCCAACAGCTTTAACTATAAATCAATGAATACACTTACTAACTCACCTCTGCATAGTCACAGCTCTGAGCAGCTACTAGTTCTACGGGCATCTCATTCAGGGCTCTCTCCGCCTCCTTCTGGTGCTGGATAGCCGGGACGGCGTCAGGAGCGTAGGTGCTCAGCTGGTCTATCAGCAGCTTGTTTGTAGCCTGTAGCTCCTTGTAGCGCTGGAGACGTCTGTCGTGCGACTTCCTAAGCTGGTCGGTTTCTATGCTCTTGCTCTCCAAAAGCTGAACAACAACCGTGGTCGAGTCGAGGGCCTGTGTCCCTGGGTTTGTCTGAGTGTAAGTTTCGTTGTGTTGCAGCTGGATTCTGTGTATTTTGGAACTCTCCAGTTCTTTCATATGTCCCTTGAGGTGTGATATTTCGCGTGCATCTTCTGATACCTTATTGCTTAGCATCTGGTTTAGAGAGTTAGCACGAGTCAGCTGTTCCTCTGTTTCCTTGAGATCAGACTGCAGACGATTACAAAGAGATCGGGTCTCGTTAGCACTCAGCTTGTGTCTCTCTCCCTCAGCAACGCACTCACTCAGTCTGCTACTTATATCCTCCGTGTCTCTCCGAGCCAACTCCAGGTCCCTCCCCTTCTGCTCCAGCTCTTCTCGCTTTGAGCTCAGCAGCTGATCGAGGCTACGGCTAGCCTCCACTCTATGATCGCATTCATCTCTAACTGCTCTCAGCTGCTGGCCGAACTCATTCAGCTTCTCCTGCACCTCTCTGCCTCTGGTCTCTGCCTGCACCGCGCGAGTCGACAGGCTCCTATTCTCCGCCGCGAGTTGGCGAGTCTTATCTGACATATCTGTCACTTGGCTCTTGAAAGCCAGCTCCTGAGCGCTGAGCTGCTGCTGTAGCACTTCTATCGCAGTCTCCATAGACCTGTGTTCCCTCTCCATCTCTTCGCAGCGAGCAGCCCTCTGGTTAGCAGCGCTCAGGGCACTCTGTAGAGCCGACAGCTCGTCGCACAGCTGCAGATTCTCAGACTGAGACAGTTTAAGTTTTTGACTCTCCTGCTCCAATCTACCGCTTAACTCCTGGGCTTCCTCGGACAGCTTGTTAAAATGAGTTTCTTTCTCCTGTCCATATGCCAGCAGCTGATCCAGTCTCTGCTGATGGCTGCTCTTCTCGCGGGCTACCACCATCTCTATAGCCGCGTTGAGATCAGGATTCGTTTTTTGAAGTTTCTTCCAAAGACCCCAAACAAACTCTTTGTCCGCCCTACACTTATCAAGCTCCTTCGTTATCCTCTGTAGCTCGTCACTTTGTTGTAGAATATGTGCTGCACTTGTTGGCTCCATCCAGCTAGCATAATAATGAACTACTATTGAATTAGTAATTAGAACTGAGTTCATTAATAGAACTTATGAAATGGATCATTGTGTTTTGTGGGTGAACTTTGTAGATTATTAAATTTTGAGTAAACTGTGTATAAATCAATTCTTATTAATTAACCACAAAGTTCTTAAAGGGGTTGGCTAGACTGATCTTAATCCACCAGAATTCCCAATCACGAGAATACTTGCATATGATATGATTTGACTCTCTTAAATTTACCTTTATTTATTCAAAGGATTTCAAAATTTCATTCTAATAATAAGGTGTGTTTCAGTAATTATGCCAACTACAAAGCAATATAACTAAACTTAACATTACAAGTATTTGTATTATATCAACACAGGTGATCAATATACTAAAATATAAGATTTTGCTTGGCCGAAATAAAAAACTAAAAAACTATGAACTAGCTAACTAATTTACTAATAGTTACACTATTGCGGATAGGGACCGCATATTTTAATCAGTAGTGCATTGGTTTATTTGGTTTCTAACTATTTAATTAATGAAGGAATCAGGGTAATGGTATTGACAATCTGATTATTGATCTACGTAATTATTATTATAGCCTGGTTGACCTGTCACGAAATATTCGGTCCGGCCGGACCAAAAACAACACGGACCGAATATTTCGTGACAGACCAATTGAGTATATTTTGAGAATTGTTATTGTGCTTTAACTATACATATTATACTAGTGAATAGAAATTGTATATTCAACTTACAAAAAATATTGGAATATGTTATAGTTCTAAGAAGATGATTTAATCATTTTCAGAAATGGATTGAAACAAAAGTATCTGAATTAAAGCATAAGTAAATTGTTATCGAGAATCTAAATCATATTGTGGAAATAAGTTGTTGAGCAATAAATCAGCAATATTCTTACAAGGTCATGCATAAGAAGAGTACATTATTGTTTAAACATAACTATTTTCTACCACAATACGTAAATTCCTATCTAATCGAAACAGGTGCAATTTATGTTAGCGAACAATAATTCCGCGTAGTAGAGATTGCACTGAAATACTATATTCAGTAGCAATGTATAATACTAGCAGATTCGGTATATAGCCCTACCAAAAGTATTCTTACAAGATGTTTCTCTATTTAATCCAATTTATTGCACGGTAATCGATCTAAAATCATGATAAATATTCCTGTAGCACAAATATTGGGTTAATAATATTATTTCTAAACTAACATACTTTACTAAGAACGTTGCCCACTGATTTACAAGAGCTCTCGCTTCTCAAAAATAGAGTACAGTGAGTTGACAAAATATTATTATTATTTTATTCAGGTTAAAAGTAAGTGTTCTTATCATCGGTATACAGTATAACTCGGTTATAACGTCCTGAATTAGTATGTACTTGGGCTTAGTACGTACTATACTAATGTAATTTAACCAAGTTTATAAAACTGTATGTAATTTATCACGGACTACTATAATACCGGACGCGACAAAGCCAAACCACAGTCAAAAATGCGTAGGCTGAAGAATGCATGACTGAAAATATGGTCAATTCTGATGTTTAGTTACTAAATTTGATATCTAACACTATCTTTGGGCGCTGAATTCAAAAATGACAATTTCAAGGTTCAAAAACATACTCCCCGCCCGTGACCTTCGTTATATAAGGCCTTTACTACTACTCCGAACCATACATTTTCTAGGCCTAACTTCAATAATATTTGAGATAATGAGTGTATTAGCACTTAATTATTTATATGGTAATACACTCATTATTTCAAAGATTTTTGAAGTTAGGCCTAGAAAATGTATTATCAATGAATAGGAAGTTACCAATTGCGGATAGATCAGTACTAGCATAGTTTACATAAAATAGATAGTTTTTGAGTTATGGCTCATTTTAGGAAATATACACTTCCCTGGCAACCGAGGAATGTGTCAACATTCCATTTATAATTTCGATATATTTCATTCAACTAGTTATGGACATCCTCATGTTCCAATTTTGAACAATTACAACGCGTTTAACTATGTTAAAAGCAGGCTATAAAACACGATAATTCCCACGAAAAATAGCGATTACGTAATCAAATGGTGATATATCACAATTCTAAAGGGTGTTATGTATGTCTTGATATCATGTTCCTAACTTCCTATATAATTATAATGCATTTCTGAGGTCTGTCATTACTATCTATTGAGATAAAGATATGTCGGATAATAATCAATGGCCTTTAAGTAATCCATGGTTCGGAGTAGTAGTAAGGCCTTATATAACGAAGGTCACGGGCGGGGAGTGAGTTTTTGAACCTTTAAATTGTCATTTTTGAATTCAGCGCCCAAAGATTCTGTTAGATACCAAATTTAGTGACTAAACATACAGAATTGACCATCATACAATGTTCAGCCTACGCATTTTTGACTGTGGTTTGGCTTTGTCGCGTCCGGTATTATAGTAGTCCGTGATTTTATGTAGGAACAACTCGGTTATTACGTACCTCGGATAGTACGAAGTTATTACTGTGCCGACTATACTATAGTATAGTGGCCCAGTATTGAAATCACTGCCTTGGTTTGTTTGCTTGTTTTTTTTAGTCCGTATCCGCTCTACAGACCAGAGTTAGATTGCTCCGGAGCTCAAAATTTTTAGCATCGGTGTCGCATATGCTACAGATGTGCATCTCGAGCCAAATTTTTGAAAACATTTTTTAATACCACTTTGACACCTTTGAAAATTTGTCTGGTCCATTACTCAAAAAATGTTATACTAAACCCGCATTTTTTATTTTACCATTGGATTCACCATAAAATTCTGCGTCTAATAGGAGAGGAAAATTTCTATATTATAAAGCGTTCAATTCATGCCATAAATGGGGGTTGAAATTTCTTTGTATACTCAACAGTAAAACTGTTAAATATAATTCTATTGTTTCAACTTGAAATAATTATATTGATTTAACTAGTTAAATCTTACTGTATTGTTTCAACTTGTTATAAATATATTGATTTAAATTATAAATTCCAGCTGGTTTCTATTTAATTAAAGTAATACTATACAATAGATAGAATAAAAAATCCAAAATTGCAGCTGTGCCGACGCATTTCCCTTACCGGTTGGGTAATTGATAGTGCCTCCAAGGAAAATACTCTAGGCTCAGCTGCAATTTTGGATTTTTTTTAATTATATACATTGTATAGTAATACTATAATTAAATAGAAGCCAGCTGGAATGTATAAGTTAAATCAATATACATATTTATAGCAAGTTGAAACAATAGAGTAAGATTTAACTAGTTCTTTCCCAAGGGAGTGCGTTAGAACCGATTTCTATTGTAATTTATACCGGATATTGGGTACACACAGATATCCGGACCTCTCAAATACAGGGGAGTACGACAACTCGCATCACGACAATTCGCAACTAATCTGATTGGTCAATTACTGAACTCGTACAATGTTGGAACAACATTAGTATAGGAACAATAGATGTGCATCCCATACACCTCTATTGTTCCCATAAGAAAAATGCCATTTGTTGTCAACAGGAATTCTCGTATATAAATAGATCTTGCTAATTACAACATGTATTATTAACCATACAATTTTTGCATTCTTTACACTATGGCTGAACGATTACAGGTCAACCAAAACGGTCAACCAAAACGGCTACAAACTGAAACAGCTACAGACTAAAACGGCTACAAAACCAAATATTGCCAATCGTTATAAAGAAAGAGTTGGTCGTTCGTTTGGGAAAAGAGATTTAGCAATTAGGAATTATGCAGATATATGTTGGATTATTTAATATACAAGTAAAGGACAATGATAAATAATTAGTAAACTACAAATAACAAAATAAAGAGATGTTTTATTCTGACGTACTAAATTTGCGGTCCATTTAGCCTGGAGCAAGCCCACAACATATGGTTCACTGATGGTTCACTTCTCTGCCATCGTATTAACTTGTTCTGTGATACTAAATGTAATTTAAGTGAAACTAATTTAGCTTCTTGATGTAACAGTTTGATGAGTAGATACAGTTCACTTGTCGTCGTCGTGCCCTAGTGTTGATTCTCATATGCCAACCTTCCACATCGTTATTTGTACGGACGGATTGGTTAGAAACAGACCAGTCACAGTCTCTTGGCTGCCATTGTCCAGTGATACACGTATTCCCTATGTAAGTTGTCAATTCCTCTTCAACATTATTGCTAGAGACTTCTTGGATGTTTCTGAATGCCATTTCTATGTGTTCAGCTGGCAAAAAAGGTAGAGCCATTAACTTTCTATAAAAGTCATGCGTTGAACTATTGTTGATATACTGTTGCAGTAACCCTAAAAGTTGAATTTTCCTCCAGACTGCCTGGGTCCAATGAAATGAGCATCCTTTAAGTTTAAGGTTTACATTTGGGTAAACTTTTGGAATGGCTTTCCATAAACCCGATTCAAAGTCAACAATTGCACGTCTGACAGGTAGCACTGCGGGAAGGGCTTTTAATACCTCAATTAGTACTCGTCTGTAGTCCCTTTAATGTTTCCTGACATTAGAACAAATGTTAATGGTAATTGCTTTACAGTGCTTTCAGATTTCACAAATGCGTAAATAGAAAATAATTGGACAAACGGTTCTTTAACAATTTTGAAGGTTCCATCTAAATACCATGTTTTTGCTGAACAAATCGACGCCACTGCTTATTAATATAAGTTAGTAATATTGATCCAAAAATAATATTGAGGCTCTAATCTATGCCATCAGAGTCAGGTGACCATAAATAGAAATAATGGAATGAGGAATATGGAACTGTGCTTATGAATAAATTATCGAGAGATTAGTTTCAACGGGAAAACAACATAGCTAGTAGCACACTAGCAATAGAGACGTCTGTAACAAGCTAGGAGTAAATATGTGTGGATTTCAATGTATAATAAATGGAAATTATACTTGCACACATATATGCAGAGTACTCCGTCTGGAATTGTATAATGACATTGATACACATAAATAACATAATCAGGGCCGTGCCACTAATGCAAACTGACCAGGTCAAACCTGGGCAGATTTTTTCCAGACCAGGTTCTGACCAGGTTGACCTTGTCATTTAACAGGTCAACCTGTTCATTTAATCAGGGTAACCTGTTCATATAACTAGGTCAACCTGGTCACCCCCTGAAAAAATGGTTCCCCCCCCCGTTCGAAAAACCTGGCGCGTGGCGCCGCGCATGACTATATAATGAGCTAATTAAATATAAAATTTCTGATCATTATGAGGCAATTTTAATTTACAAATTATGGTTTACATTAGAATTCCCCATGGTCGAATTACTCTTGGTAAATAGTTTATAACCATTATGATTATTTTCTACTGAGATACAGTCACATTACTTGTGCCTCAAATGGCACGTGGCAGAGACACTATACCACCTAATGGATATTGGTAAAATGACTTGAAATCACAAGGTTTTTTAATTTATAACTATAGTAAGATATGTATAGTCAGTGTAGTTAAACAGCCATTAATAAGTTACAAGGCGAATATTGTGTCCGATGTATATTTTTGTTGTTCAAATACTTTTGGCTGGTTAGTATGTAACTTTTAACAGCTGTAGTAAATTGCATTTAAACAACTGAGCTAAATACAATGTTCTCGCACATACGAAACAATAACCTTACAACATGTTACATATTTCTCTCAAAATATTACACAATATACTTTTACACGTAATATATTAGGAGAATTTGCCAACCGTAAATGTAGTACAAATGAACAACAAATTAACATTAATAAGCATAAGTCTCAACTGATAGCCAGCTTTTCGAAGTCAATTGAGAATCGCATTGGTAGACAGTAGAACATAGATTCAACTGAGAGAAGAACAAAGGGACAGTTTAACCTGTTGTAAAGTAAGAAAATATTCTGAATATAACTAAGTTAGGCAGGCAAATAATATTACATGTAACACACCGCACAGGAGAGCACGGGTTCAGCTTTGAACTGAGGAAGAAACAAAGTTAAATTGGCACTATCTACCACCAACATTTAAAAATAAGAATTGAATTAAAGATAAGTGAATTCAAACTGTGTAAGTAGTTAATATGAGAGAGATCATATTTCTGCTATTCAGGTGGCCAGCATAACGAGTCTCCACGGAAAGGGAGATTGTTTTAGTTAATGTGATAGGAATGTACTTTTGTGATGCATTTGTATATTTGTATATTATGTACAGTAGGAGGATCTACATTGATTACTATATAGGAATAGCAAAAACAAGAGATGGTCTCATTGGTCTGTAATCACTTATATAGAAATAATCTAATGTAGGCAAACAGAGAGGCTACTATAATAAATCAGTAAAGGTGGGATCAACCTATGGGAACTTATGTATTTTGATCTACAGTCAACTCCGCTTAATTTAACCCGATTAAGAGGACTTTAGCGGAGAATCCGATTAACCGAAACTATTTTGAGGGTATAACAATTTATTATATACTAGTAGTCTACTAGATTATGAATAGATAAATGTGTATACTACAAGGGTGATATAAATACATTTTTACACTTAAATTGGAATAATTGACAGAATATTAACCGAATTTTACCCAATTAAGCTAAATTTAACCAATTTAACCGAAAATATATTTTGTATTAGCTCCTAATGGCATGATTCTGTTCCTTGAAAAAATGACCCCATAAAGCGGAGTTGACTGTATACAAATCGGGAATTCTTGCAACAAATAATTATAACAATTCAACAGTAGAATGAGCCTACGACACTAAAATTTTCTCCTATAGTGTCAGAGAATATAAATATCGAATAAGCTCTTTTGTTACAAATTCCATTCCATTAAGCATCATTATGCCACATTATGTGATAAAATATTAAAAATGCAAAATTCAGCTGAAATAACCAAATATTTGAATATGCAAAACTACTATTAAAATGATTAGGAGTGGGTGGCTGATATTTGCAGTGGCATTCGATATCGGGTGTATTGTTTGAACTTCAAACTGATAGCTAATTAAAGGTAGAAGTCTACAACGGTATTTAACAGAGAATAGTTAGCTCAAATCACATGTGGGACACAAATAACTTTCTATCATCTTAGCTCCATATTAGTTATTATCACCGTAATGTAAAATATTAATGGTTTAGTACATAGTATTACAACATTTGCTTTTAAAATGCTTGTAAATCTAAATAGAATCAGAAGTTTAAATCTATTAAAACAGTTTTTGTGCCAACTACTATATTACTGGTAACCGGAATAAGTGCATAAAAATATTGATACTATTTCCAACAAAAATTATCCATTGCTAGCCTAGTTAAGATCTTGTTTAAGGTTTTAATTAGGAATCTGTTCACTTAATTATAATCTGTAATCACCAAATATTATCTCCACCTGTTTTCATAGGACGTAAGCTGCAATATATTACTATAATAAGGATTGTCTAAAGACGGGAATATAATAAATATATACTATTAAAACACAATTAATCTTTATGTGTATATATGTTACAGTTAAAACGTATAATCAGTTATTATGTATAATAACTGATTATACGTTTTAACTGTAACATATATATATATATATATATATATATATAAAAAGAGGAATTGTTGTGTGTTTGTTTGTGTGTTTGTTTGTGTGTTTGTTTGTCCAGAATTAATTGGAAAGACTACGAGTCCCAGAAAGCTGAAAATTTGTATACAGGGGTAATTTTGTACTGCGACAACGATCTATTGGTTTTTGAAGAGAAATATTCACATTTGAAGGTGACAAAATATGTTAGCCAATTAAATTCGAGGGTTTGTTAGTATGGATTAGCAGATTTCATCAATTAGTATAAATAGATTGTGCATAATAAAAATATTTTCTGAGGCTGCAATTTGATTGATTGAAAATAAATTCATTTAACCAATCAATCATTTGTCTATTCTATTGCCTGTTTTTCTTTTAGTATTATTTTGATTCGAGCTTTCTTATCGTGCAACTGAAATTTATTGAGCTATTAAAACTCATTATTAATGTGATTGCTTTTGGGGAGGGAAAGGCCGCGAAGCGGCCGCTAATTGTATCGCGTAGTGCCTAACACGAATGAACAAAAGTCGCAAAGCGACTTTTGTGAGAGAGTGATCCGTCGCGAAGCGACCGAGACCGAAGGGCTCGTATATAAAAAGAGGAATTGTTGTGTGTTTGTTTGTGTGTGTGTTTGTTTGTTTGTCCAGAATTAATTGGAAAGACTACGAGTCCCAGAATGCTGAAAGTTTTTATACAGGGGTAATTTTATACTGCGACAACGATCTATTGGTTTTTGAAGAGAAATATTCACATTTGAAGGTGACAAAATATGTTAGCCAATTAAATTCGAGGGTTTGTTAGTATGGATTAGCAGATTTCATCAATTAGTATAAATAGATTGTGCATAATAGAAATATTTTCTGAGGCTGCAATTTGATTGATTGAAAATAAATTCATTTAACCAATCAATCATTTGTCTATTCAATTGCCTGTTTTTCGTTTAGTATTATTTTGATTCGAGCTTTCTTATCGTGCAACTGAAATTTATTGAGCTATTAAAACTCATTATTAATGTGATTGCTTTTAGGGAGGGAAAGGCCGCGAAGCGGCCGATAATTGTAACGCGTAGTGCCTAACACGAACAAACAAAAGTCGCGAAGCGACTTTTGTGAGAGAGTGATCCGTCGCGAAGCGACCGAGACCGAAGGGCTCGTATTATTAAATCTCGATTGTTGTGTGTTTGTGTGTTTGTCCGGATTGTATTAAAGTGATGGGGGAATATAAACCGCATTTATATAGGAGATATAGACTAAGTTCCAAATGTTATATTGGGTAAACAAATGTTATAATAGGTAAACAAATGTTATAATCGGTAAACAAGTATGCCGAACACGAATTTCGCGTTTATAAATTTATAATGTGAATATTTGTTGTTGTTGTTTACACAAAATAGGTAAACAAATAAAATAAAATTCAAAATCAACCTAGAAGTTAGCTTCCAACGGGTATTATAGGTAAACAAGTATGCTGAACACGAATTTCGCATTTATAAATTTATAATATGAAGATTTGTTGTTGTTGTTGCACAAAGTAGGTAAACAAATTAATGAAAATTCAAATCAACCTAGAAGTTAGCTTTCAACGGATATATAGGTTAACAAGTATGCTGAACACGAATTTCGCATTTATAAATTTACAATATGAATATTTGTTGTTGTTGTTGTTGTTTACACAAATTAATGAAAAATTCAAAATTATAGCGTCCCTTTTACCATTTTCATGGTAGAAAATTTGAGGAGTAAGGCCGCACAGCGGCCGTTAACTTGAGGTGCGTAGCACCGATCTGTCGCAAAGCGACCGAGACCGAAGGGCTCGTATATATATATTATTAAATCTCGATTGTTGTTTGTTTGTGTGTGTGTTTGTCCGGATTATATTAAAGTGATGGGGGAATAGAAACAGCAATTAATATTGGGATATAAACTAACTTGCAAATGTTATAATAGGTAAACAAATGTTATAATAGGTAAACAAGTATGCTGAATTCGAATTTCGCGTTTATAAATTTATAATATTAACATTTGTTGTTGTTGTTTACACAAAATAGATAAACAAATTAATGAAAATTCAAAATCAACCTAGAAGTGAGCTTTCAACGAATATTATAGGTAAACAAGTTAGCTGAACACGATTTTCGCGGTTAAAATTTCTAATATGAATATTTGTTGTGGTTGTTTACACAAAATAGGTAAACAAATTAATGAAAATTCAAAATCAACCTAGAAGTTAGCTTTCAACGGGTATTGTATGCTGAACACGAATTTCGCGTTATATTTTCTAATATGAATATTTGTTGTTGTTGTTTACTCAAAATAGCCAAACAATTTAATGAAAATTCAAAATCAAAAGAGAAGTTAGCTTTCAATGGGTATTATAAGTAAACAAGTGTGCTGAACACGAATTTCGCATTTATACAATTCTAATATGAGTATTTGTTGTTGTTGTTGTTGTTTACACAAATAGGTAAACAAATTAATCAAAATCAAAATCATAACGTCCCTTTCTACGATTTCCATGGTAGAAAATGTGAGGAGTAAGGCCGCATAGGCATAGCGGCCGTTAACTTGAGGTGCGTAGCACCGATCTGTCGCAAAGCGACCGAGACCGAAGGGCTCGTATATATATATATATATATATTTGCATATATATAATACGAGCCCTTCGGTCTCGGTCGCTTTGCGACAGATCGGTGCTACGCACCTCAAGTTAACGGCCGCTGTGCGGCCTTACTCCTCACATTTTCTACCATAGAAATGGTAGAAAGGGACGTTATGTTTTAGAATTTTCATAAATTTGTTTACCTATTTGTGTAAACAACAACAACAACAAATACTCATATTATAATTTTATAAATGCGAAATTCGTGTTCAGCACACTTGTTTACTTATAATACCCATTGAAAGCTAACTTCTAGGTTGATTTTGAATTTTCATTAATTTGTTTAGCTATTTTGTGTAAACAACAACAACAAATATTCATATTATAAATTTATAAACGCGAAAATCGTGTTCAGCATACTTGTTTACCTATAATACTCGTTGAAAGCTAACTTCTAGGTTGATTCTGAATTTTCATTAATTTGTTTACCTATTTTGTGTAAACAACAACAACAAATATTCATATTATAAATTTTTAACCGCGAAAATCGTGTTCAGCATACTTGTTTACCTATAATACCCGTTGAAAGCTAACTTCTAGGTTGATTTTGAATTTTCATTAATTTGTTTACCTATTTTGTGTAAACAACAACAACAAATATTCATATTATAAATTTTGACCGCGAAAATCGTGTTCAGCATACTTGTTTACCTATAATACTCGTTGAAAGCTAACTTCTAGGTTGATTCTGAATTTTCATTAATTTGTTTACCTATTTTGTGTAAACAACAACAACAAATATTCATATTATAAATTTTTAACCGCGAAAATCGTGTTCAGCATACTTGTTTACCTATAATACCCGTTGAAAGCTAACTTCTAGGTTGATTTTGAATTTTCATTAATTTGTTTACCTATTTTGTGTAAACAACAACAACAAATATTCATATTATAAATTTTTGACCGCGAAAATCGTGTTCAGCATACTTGTTTACTTATAATACCCGTTGAAAGCTAACTTCTAGGTTGATTTTGAATTTTCATTAATTTGTTTACCTATTTTGTGTAAACAACAACAACAAATATTAATATTATAAATTTTTAACCGCGAAAATCGTGTTCAGCATACTTGTTTACCTATAATACCCGTTGGAAGCTAACTTCTAGGTTGATTTTGAATTTTATTTTATTTGTTTACCTATTTTGTGTAAACAACAACAACAACAAATATTAATATGATAAATTTATAAACGCGAAATTCGTGTTCAGCATACTTGTTTACCTATTATAACATTTGGAACTTAGTCTCTATCTCAATAATAAATGCGGTTTCTAGTCCCCCATCACTTTAATACAATCCGGACAAACAAACAAACACACACACACACACACACACACACACACACACACACAAACACACAACAATCGAGATTTAATAATATAGATATATATTTGTTTGTATGTACAGAATTGATTGAAGAAACTACAATACCCACAGGGCTGGTTTTTGGCATGAAGGAGTATTTTGGGTCTGGCGAGGACAAGTTCGAATCTTGAACGAAAATTCACACCTACCATGGAATTATGAAGTCATTGTCACATTTTTGAAAGTGTGAAAAATCGAGATAATTGCTTTAACTCAATCACCATGAGAGAGAAAGACGTGAAAATTTAATACAATATGTACATTAATAGTACCAATATATCCCCCACCAAAATCACAAATATGCTTACTCATTGTCAAAATTTACAAAATATTATTCACTGAAAAAATTAATAGTTTTCTTCTTTGCGAGGCACGAAGTGCGCACACATAACAACCGCGAAGCTGTTGTTGTGTGGGGTGCGACACGTCGCGAAGCGACCGAGCAAGCGTAGCGCGCTAATATGAAATAATATTACAAGCAATATAATAGGAATTGGTATTAATTATTAGTTAAGAATTCGCTTTTTAATACTTACAGCGTGTTAACCAATAAATCAGCTAAACCAATTCTAGTTTATATTAAGTTGTGAACAATTAATAAAACAATACCTAGTTATAATTAAACTGATAACTACTTTGTTACGGTATTGTAACTAGGTGCATTCTTAGTATTCTTACTAAAGCACAATATTAAGACTCAATAATTAGTGTAATAATATAAAGTCAGAAATCTTCAACATCCAGACGCTGAGGAGGATGTAAATACTTCCAAGAGATAATCTTGCTGAAGATAATCCAGCATTTGGTGTGGATAATAAGAGAAGCTCTTAAATACGAGAAGCAGATCAGTTTAATGATCCAATCGATAAGGATTCGAATGAATCACTCAATAGACTCAATAGAGTAGTTCTCAGGTTCAACAGAAGGATTACAGAGACTAAGTCATTTGTTTTAATAGTTGATTGCAAGAAATCTGCGCCTAATACTGTGTACAAGCCGATTAGTAGGAATATTCAATCTAAAGATTTATGACAATAATAAAGCAAAATACTTTGAAATAAATAGTGGCTTCATATCGCCTGCTCAACACTGCTCCATTAATTGCATGCACAAATAAAAGTCAAATTATTAAAAGAGAATACCAGACCGTTTAGTAAATCAGCTGCATTTCGGTAATAGTAATAAGTTAACCGAATTCTATATAAATACAGCTGCTTATATATATACCATTCATTCCGACGAATCTACACGTTTGTGTGAAATATTATACTAATAAAACCAGTTTCTCGATAGATAATATATATAGTATTGTAAATAGAGCGGTAATTCGTACTATGTTAATTCAAATAAAATCGTTTGAAATAAGTTTAGCACTACAGTATGAAATGTTCCAAAATGTATAATGAATATATTACAAGCCGCCGCAAGCGGTCAGGTCAGTCACCCATGTCGTGACCAATTTTTATCAAGTGCTTAGGCCAATAGCCTGACCACTCATACGTCACTAGTTAGGTCAGTCACCCATGGCCTGACCACTTTATAACTGCTTCCGCCGGCCCTGTACTATGCAGGAGTCAATTAGAGATGTTTAAAAATTAATCTTCATATAATGTAAATGATGGACCTGATTACCAGTACAGTTCTGTTATTAACATAAATACAAAGTACCAAATCAACACAAAACAAAGCTCTCTGATAAAGTAATAGATGTAATATTGAATCATTTATCCAATAGCCCTGAATGTGATTTTATAGTCATAATAAACTCCCACTCTGATCCTTCACTCAAAAGGTTCATGTAGCCAGCAAGTCTGTGTGTGCCGCAATTAACATTAATAACATCATAATTAATTAAAAAGTAAGCACACAATGTATTAATATATTGCATGCTGTGTCTAATGTAATATGTAGCAGATTTAAGAGAATATATTGTGAATAGAATAACATACGTAGTTAAATTAATATGTCATGGAATAGCTTGTTTTCTCGAATAGTATTCTTCTGAAAAATCCAGAAATAATATTTAAGTGGATTCTAATGGTTCTCAGCGACAGTAAACAATTAAAAATTTCCTAAATTAGACTTCACTTTTCAAATAAAATTTCAAATTTCTACAAAGTACAAACCACTCCAGAGGGGTAAAGTGTATCCCTGAGAATAACCATAAGATAGAAGTCTAAAATAGTCAACGATATGATTATGTAAACAATAAATACATTCAGCATAGGACAAAATACGTTAATTACTATGCACTGAAACAAGTTCTTTGGCCATGTCAAAAGTGGCACGGTAGAACACCTGGTAACTCAATTAGCTATCCCTAATTAAAATTATTCTGCATGTCCAAATAGTATCAATGTCGGTCAATAAGTCTCCGTGACAGAGGCGGCGCGAGGATGGGGCCAGGTTGGGCCTGTGCTCCACCTAAAATGTAAGTGTGCCCCAGTTTAATAGCCTGTGCTCCGTGATATCCACACGAAAATTTCCTGAATTATCTTAAGTTAAGTAATTAGGACACACAGCATAGATTAAGTATTGGTGTACAACACTCATGTGGAGAAAGAGATGTATCAGTGCTCACACGAATTACCAGTGTATTAAAATAAAATTTATAAGCGAGTCAAAATATCGTTTTGGAGAAACACAGATTAATTAGTTAATTTATTAGTTTATTTCAGGCAATATTAAACTGAGAATATCCTAAATAACTAGGTGAGTTATAGTAAAATACCTTGCAATATTCCAGTTCTAATTAACAAAAAACCATAAATTAACCTAAATTCATAAGTGTCTGCTATTAGTCAGAATGATGTTAACTTAAGTGAAAGAATTGTGAATTTAGTAAACAAAATATTACGTAACTATTGCTACGATTGCGATGCACATTAGCAAGTATAATTGCTAACTTCTAAAAACTGATAATTAATACTGATGGTATAACAGCAATAAATATGATACCAGGATTCTGTGAGAATTATTAATCACAGAGAACATAATTAATTATAGAATTGAACCATGATATATTAATGCAATGAGCTTATGGAAACAATCAATACGGAAACAAAATATTTCCAAATTGTAAAGCACAAATTAATTAAAGTAATAGGAAAAACAGATGGTATGAGATAAGAAATCAAATAGTAAACTCAACTTCAGCTGACTGAGAAGTAATGACATATTACAGAACATAATATAATCGTTAAAGCGCACATGAAATGGGGAATAAAATCGCGGTATTTCACATCGGGCATTATAAGAATCATTGATACAAACGTAATCTGTAATAGACACATAGCCGCGCTAATATATCACTGAATCAATCTAATCAGTAGCCTTAGACTGTTACAACTGATTATGTTGCAATAACATACACACTACACATTCAATAATATAATTTATAAGAATTCATTTGCTAAATAAATATTTCACTTTGTAGTCGAACAAAAAGTAAAATATTGTAAAGATTATTGTTTGAAATTATAGTAGGCCAACGCTAATCCGAACAACCCTGTACCACTGACAAAACTGTTGTTTGGAATAGTGATTATAATTGAGTATATTTAGATTATACACGGTACGGTCAGGTATTGTCAGATTATGAACATTCAAGGGATCAAAAAAATTTGTCCATAAAAGAGACTTAATATAATAAGCGAAATAAACTAAAATATGAACCTTATGCATGTTTCTAAATTGGGATCATAGGCCTTCTTCACAATAAAGTTTCCAAATTAAAAGAAGAAAATTAGTCATCAATACGCAGACCTGACTTTAGTATGTAAAATGCATTGTTGTTAAGTACTACCTATCCAATGAGTACGCACTTATTAGGAACTCTAGTTAATTCAAACATTCGCTAATCCGACCCTAGGTAGGTAGTTGAAGTCAGTATTGATAAAAATGTGATGTCTGGCCGAAATACTGTTCGATTAGTGCGGGTACGAATTAACGAGGTTCAGATTAGCGAGGGTGTACTGTAATTCAAACAATAAGCAAACTCCTTCAAACATAATTACAACTTTGTACTATGCAAAGTAGACAACAGTGATTGTCAATTAAAAAGAAGTATAACGTGAAGTGTTTCTTTCAATTGTTATACTATTCGTATTGGTAGTGCCACTTAAAGCTTTGTTCTTTGTGAATATACTTCTAAGAAAATATGTAATTGATTTAGAATTAAGAAAATGTGAAGTTGCACGAGTTTTATAGTATCAGACGAACACAGCTGGCAATATTTATTTCAGTTAATACATCGTTATAATGAAATACCCGCTTATAACGAAATGGAGATTTAGGGTCTCAAGCACTTCGTTATAACGAGAGTTCACTGTATTGTAATCAAACCATTTCTCCTCTTGACTCAATAATTTCCCTTTAAAATGTGTAAAATACTGACGTCATGTCGATACAGTATTGTTGTAAAGTTGTAACTTTGTTTCCACATAATATTAATTGGTATTTTTAACACTAATTATATCGTGACGAGTCATTAATTAGGTTAGTAAGGTAACTACTACAGGGGCTAACTTGCCAATCCTCCATGCTCCAGGAATCCCTGGACTAGCCAAGGATTCAGTTGAAAATCCAAGGTATTTAGAGCATTATCTATGAATAATGACTTAAAGTTTTGTTTTAATAAATATTCGATACATCGGTGATAAAAAAATCCAAGAAAATAACTCGAGAAATGTGATATGTACACGTATATCCATTCCAGGTACATATTTAACAATTGAAATCCAAGTAAATCTACAAATCCATATAAAAATCCAAATTTCTATGGAAATTTATTATTTTGACAATAATATCTGGGATTTTTTTGAGGTTTGGTAACTTGTAAGTACGAAAATAAAATTGATTAATTTGGACATGAGACGAGGCCATATTTACAGCAAAGTGAGAGAGTGGAGATATTAATAAGGTAACTAAGAGATTGACTCAGGTGCGCGAGGTATTACAAATATTTATTACAAGTCATGTTACATAATCAGAGAGAATAGATAAGAACTATCTTATCTATATTTTAATTAGTAAAGTAATCCACAGCGAATATGGTAACTCAATAAGAATTGCAATTTGAGGAGGACCTAACTATTCTAATTAGTATTACAATGTATGGAATTCTATTTAGATTTCAAATGAATCGAATTGCAATCGCACGTGAGTAACATTATTATACAGCTATTCCATCAGGATATTATTTATCCTCTATCAGTGATTCAGTATACATGTATATTACAATCTAGGTATTAACTCAAAAACAGAGGGTAATTAATAACTCCACCTCTGCTAATAAATATTACCCAATATAGAGTTACACAATTCTACAATTTTTCCAGTGATTACATTATATTCGTCATAACTATTAGATAGACAAAGCAGGGATTGATTGTACCGGAAAAATTGGGGAAATAAAATTAATAGATGCGGGGAAATTAGTTCAAATTACGGCTCCATCTTTCTGAACACACATATCCTACTGCACTATCTATCTACTAAGCCATTAGAGTCGAGGAAACAATCGTCAAAGCATCCGTACAGTAGAATAGGTCCGTGAATAGTTTGGATGCCATACAAATATTAGGAACATTAACAAACTATCTCGTCATATCAGTTCCATAAGATATCAAACTTGTTATGTCATTACAATAGTTGTCTAGAGCTGTAGCATGTAGATTCATGCAAATGGTAATCGTCTAAATCGAATAAATTAACATCATTATTTGTCTGGTAATTTGGTGATAATTAAATAATAATAATATATTATGATTGAATTCTGGAGAGGAGCGATACGATTGCCCTCAGCATTACCGCTATTAACAGGTGTTACAGACAATTGACTGGAGTGTCGTGTAGGCAATTATATTTAATACTTCTATATATATATATAATATTAAGTTATATTATATATATATATATATATAGGAAAGTAAATTGCGGTTAATAAAAAGAGATATTGCCTATGTTACTAAATAAATTCGTGTTAATAGAAATATTAATTAAATATTAAAATGTAATAAATCACCCACAATAATTTTGCAACTAAATTCGAAGGATTAATTGAGTAGAAACCGTATGAGATTATAAATTAATTGTGAGAATCAATTAAGTTGAACTTTGTTCTCCAAGTGATTTGAATCTGAGTGTTCCATTGAGAGACTAATTATACTAATGGGAGATTAACTCAAGTTGCGTAGAGGACAAAACTGAATTGATTTATTCTAAATCTTCAAAGCGAAATGAAAATTAATTAAAATGTAGGTAAAATGAAAATATATTTCCAACTGATAAAAGTATATTAGATAGCTACCTGGACACAAAGTCTATACTAATTTGGCTTCGAATATACTATAGTACTATATTACTATAGCATAGAACTAGCTAACATTATTAACCTATAGAGTGGCATATTAATATAACTCTAGTACACTGGCCTAACTAGTATAAATAGATTCAGAAATGCCAGAAATAATATACTACTCAATTCAGCTTTAGAAATAAAATTATTATTGACAATAATGGGTGCCGGATCCAGCAGCAAATCTAGCAGTGGCAGCAGTGTGCCTGACTACGACTCGTACGAGTCTGGGAATGAATCATCAGCGATGGACGACCTCTGGGACCTGACAACTTGTATTATCCAGTTGGAAAGAAAATTAGAGGATATAGAGTTGGAAGCTTCGTTGAATCATGCAATGTACCCGGAGTGGTGCGGGACAGGAGTAAAAGACGAAAAGAGAGAGTTACATAAAAGATTGGAATTGCTCAAATCAAGAGAACAGAAAGTATTCAAATTGATAGCGAGACCAAAGAAAATCGAGAGAAAACCTTCACCCGTGTTAATAATGCACAAGAAGAAACAAAAGCTTAGGAAGAAGGCTCACTACAGGTCTATGACAATCCATACTGAATGCAGACAACTCACAAGCCTGGAGGAAACATACAAAAAATACTCTCAACAGCCGATACCCAAGTTTCCTATCACGGATTTGTAAACCAACACAAACTGAAAGAATTTAATACGCTTTTATGATTTTTATCATCAACAGATTCACTATTTGAAACAGGAATTCGATTCTATGTATGTATTTGAATATGATAATATTGTACTAAATATGTACTATTTAAATTAAATGCATGCAAAGAACAACTGAATTGTAACAAAGAAGGAAATATTAACCATTTACTCAATGGTAAAATTAATTAATTATAAAATTGGTATAATTGCAGAAAATCAAGATATCACGAATTAATACATAAAATTAGATTCTCGGAAATAAATAAAATTGAATTGAATTATGAAACTGCCATACGAAGATCGTTACTAATAATTGATGGTTTAGCTAAGGCTACATCATAACTAAATAATCGAAAACAATAAACAGTACGATTTAATGTGATATATTTGTGGTAGAAAAAATAATAAGAGTTCGGATTGAGAGGGGAAATTATTAATTCAAGTGAACAACTAAGTTGTTTTCAATATTGTAGTACAGTAACTCTCGTTAGTATAAACACTAGGGGAATGCCGAAATGTGTATTAAACAGGTGTCAATAGTTTTTAAAAGCCTTTGAAACATATATGAAACAGTTTATGTATTAACCGCAATTCGTATTATGAGTCTAGGACCTGTTTGAACAAACGATTCTACTGTATGGTATATTTATAAACCATGGATATAGGGGCTGCAGTAACAATCTACCAAACAATCTTTTTAATTCATAAACAATAGCCCCAGATGTTGTCACATTAGTCACTAAATTAAATGCAATCTCATTAAATATTAAATCACAGCCGACTCTACTTAATTGGGGCACTTTGGTCCGATTAGTTAGCCCAACTTACGAAAATATTTGAAGCTAAACTGTAATTCAATTCCGTAAATTATGTGAAATTAAGCGGGAGCCCAATTAACCAGCGTATACTATATTTAATTGACAAACGTTAGAAGAATAATGCAACTTTTTATTTCCAAAGCACAATGTTAGAATGAAAATTAAATTTGAAATTATGAAACTTTCGAAAGATTTGTACTGATGTATATAACAATGGAATATTCTCTGAACAGTCCATTTGATAATATACTACGCATATGTACTAATTCTTATAGCTTGATCAATTCATAAATGTAGATATTACAAAGTTCAAGAAATAAAGTTACCTTCTCTTAGCTAATAATATATAATTAACTAGAAACATGCAAGTATAAGATCATGAGTTAGTCTCAATTTAAACTTCCAACAATAACAACAACAACAACAACAACAACAACAATAGGTTCCAGTAATATCGTTGAATAAAGATGAATTGTTATTAATTAAAAGTGACTGTCCTATAAACCTTAAATTCTAGGAATAATACACCCGAGGATAATGTTACTCAGTACTGATGTAACAATTAAATAATATACACAGACGATAAGCCAATAAACACATAACATACCCGAAATTAATGAGATGAATACATAGGTTAATAGGTTAATAAAATGTAGGTCAATTACATGTTACGACTTCTGCTCCAACGCCGCGCGATCATTTGAACATAAAATGCCCGAGCACGAATGGTTCGTATCGAATACAATCAAATGGAATTCTGAAAACAAATCGATTGGTCACAAATCAAATAGCTGCGGCTAAGTGTAATTAAAAAGATAAATTAACCAACCTTCTGGATTGAACAAATTGCTATAAACAATAATTACACAAGTAAGCCTTGTGGATAGTCCAACTGTTTCAAACATGGAGATTTCCTTATGGTGATTACATGCATGGACAGATTGACACTATTTGTGGTAGAAATAGCTACTATAATAAATACAATTAGTTTAATTGAAGTATGTACAAAGAAGAGACGAGATGAAAGAGATAAATTTACTTGAAGAAGGGAGGGACACCTGATAATTAGAGTGAGCTGACGCATTAACGGTAGGAAATTACAAAACGCTACATTGCTTTAATAATAGACTATGCCAACAGAGCAGGATATTGCAAAACATAATACGATATATGAAACGTGCCAGAATTATTTTGTGAAATTCGTACCTTATAATAAGTATAAATTGGAACGTAATTAGCTATAATAGATGTATGTAGGTGTGTAGTTTAAATATGACACAATAGTTCATTAGAGTATGGCGTTATACAGTAAACTCAATAAGGAGCATATACAGAGCAATAGTGCGTTAGAACTATAGCTGTATGTGAATAATTAATCATATAATTAGTCTATAGTAACCATTAGGTAGCCGAATTACGAGTTAGAGGAAAAGTTAGAGCTGGCTTACTACATACTATTTGCCACAGTAAATAATTAAATATTTAGAAAAACAACTCCTTCTTCAATGATGTAATCAATGTAAATTATTCAAAATAACATAAGAATGGAATGCAGATAAGATGGAAGGAATTTTCAGCAATTTCATAAAGAAAATAATATGACATAATTATAAATTAATTAAGGTGCAGGAATAAGAATTTTATTAAACCAAAAGCAGATATTAGCTTGCACAAATTAGAATTATTATTATTAGTATAAAGGATAGAATTCAAAATTCAAATAATTTAATATATGTGTGAGATCAATAGAGCCTGCCAAGCAGTGTATTATACAGCCATTTGTAAATACGCTCCTATTCCTGGTCTGATGCAATTTCCATACGCCTAAATCACAAATTAAAGTTACGGTATAGGAGAGGATTCCAAATTTTCGCGCTCCTAATTAAAATGTTCCAAAAATCATACTCCAAAAGGAGCGTCTCGCGCTCCTGGATAATTCCTTGCTGCCAAGTTCGGTACTATACTACATCATATGACCTAAGTACGTTAATAGACGCGTTAAGATGTAAGAAGAATCACTCACTTATTGTATGACAATCTAATAATATAATTATTATTCGACTGTGAGTTCTAAAACTCTTGCTATACCATTCGTAGCTGACACAAAACCACTTAAAAATACCTTAAGTAGTATTTCGTAATTGGAGTCAGCTGAAATGGATAACCATTTATTACATCATAATACATGTTAATTATCATAAGCACGGTAATACACCTAACCTTGTATTGAGACTCAAATGACGCAATTCGAGCCCACCAATTATAGAGTCTCCGAATAGCATACAAGTGTGAATGGATGATTGGCCTCATAAATATTATACTATTTATTGTCACCCAATTAAACTAAAAAACAGGAATATAGCAATTAAAATAAGATACGTAATCCATTAACTCGAGTGTGAAATGATATTAATAAAAGCTGAAGCAAATTCTTTTAATTTAACGTCCCTACGAAAAATACCAAATAACTACGTATATGTGATTAATTAATGGATAAGTCAACTTTACCGTTCATTACCATAAGAAGATAAGTAAAGTAATTGATTAACAGTAATTAATTAATGGAAACAGTTAATATGTTAAAATCCGAACAGACGAACGGGTTATATTATATTTATTAATACGATAAAGCGCGATAATGTTATTTCAATAATTCGAATGGTATTAATAAAATGGGAGATATTACCGAGCTCCAATAATGAATATAAATGAGTAGATTGGAGCAAGATTGCAATAAATGGAAGTCCGACAACTCGCATCACGACAACTGGCAACGGACAACTCGCATCACCGACAACTGGCATCACGACAACTGGCATCACGACAACTGGCATCACGACAACTCGCATCTAATTTGATTGGTCAATTTAATTACATTAACTTTACATTAACTTAATTATCAAAAAGTTATTTAATATAATAAATTTAATTGAATCAAATTAATTGACAGAAATATTAAACTGCAGAGCCCCCTAAGAAATAATTTATAATTCTATTTATAAAAGATTAAATCATTGTTTCTACTGATCAAAGTCCTAAATACTGACAGATGATTTTCTAATTTCGGGAAAGTAATTTTAATTTCAGAAAACAAATACTTACACCTTTATTGTTCCTATATCGTAATCGTCGGAACTTTTATCTTCTTCAACAGGATGCAAGCCACCTGTTCCAACTATTTGCCGTAATTCGTATAAAATAGATCCTGGCCAAATTGTATCAATTTCTTTATTTCTTTAATAAATTTCTATTTTTTTATTTTGAGGTAACTTTTTTTTTATGGCCCAACCTGATCAGCCGTTCCGGCTGATCAGGTCTCAGCGAGGTGCTGAGAAGTTGACAGAGGGGGGGTTTAGTTATGGGAAGCAGAGGAGAGTAGGAGGGATAACGCATTGGCTTTGTGAAAGGAGAGGATTATGTAAAGCGCTCATACATACCCAAGGCACGGAGATTGTGAAGCGGACGAATGAGCATCTCCATGCACCTGACGAGCAGGCTGTGAGTTGCTGTGAAGTGAAGGTAGGGATGAAGAGGAAAGCGAGGGACTCCCAAGATAGCTCGCACCATATAGTGGGCGATTGTCTTCAGACGGTAACCGAGGGCACTGCTGCTAAACTCCCAAAGCTGGACAGCCTCAAGCGCACCATACAGCGCCAGCGAGTGCGACAGCAAGCAGCCCAAGTGCAACCCGCCACTCTGGAGCAGCTAACTCTACCGGAAGAGTACAAGCGGTCTTCCAAAGGCGAGCAGTTCCTCCTGTACGACTCGGGTCCGGAGTCTCAGAGGATCCTCATCTTCGGAACTCAGCGGAACCTGGAGATGCTGCAGCTGTCCAGTGTCTGGTTGGCAGACGGCACTTTCAAGACAGCTCCTTCACTCTTCACGCAGGTCTACGTGATACACGCACTGCGCGGAGGTCCTGACCTGATGCAGGACGGTCACCTGTTGCCAAGTCTATTCGTGCTCCTGCCCAACAAGACCGAGGCTACGTACACGAGAATGTGGGAACAGGTCCAGCTACTGTGTCCGCAAGCAGACCCCGCCAAGATGCTGATGGACTTTGAGTTGGCAGCAATTAACAGCTTTGAGCGAACGTGGCCTAGTGCTGTGGTGAAGGGCTGCTTCTTTCACCTCACCCAGAACCTGTGGCGCAAGGTACAGGCTGCCGGACTGCAGACTGAGTACTGCCAGGACCAGGAGCTCGCTATGCGCATCCGGCTGATACCAGCTCTGGCGTTTGCTGCTCCCCACGAAGTGCCCGCCCTGTTGAATGAAGTGGCAGCGCAGCTTCCCTCGCCCGCAGCAGACAGTCTCATTGAGTACTTCGAGAGGACCTATGTCGGACGGACACTCCCAGGTGGCACGTACCAACAGCCACTGTTCCCTGTAGCGATGTGGAGCCACCACTTCGACACGGTTTTCTGTCTACCTCGTACAACCAACGCAGTAGAAGCTTGGCATCGCAGCTTCAACGCGACAGTAGGGTGTCATCATCCCAACATATGGAAGTTCATCTCTGCACTCAAGCGCGAGCAGGGTCTGGTCGAACTCAGGCAGGCCAAGTACATCGCTGGAGCTCGACCCACCAAGCGCAAGGCTGCGCAAGCTAATGAGCTGGCTTTGAGGGATCTGGTCAGGAGCTATCTGCATCGCCCCCGAATGGAATTCTTAAGAGGTGTCGCACACCGCTTTAGCATCGGCACTGACTGATTACCTCTTATTATGGTGAGTATGTTATTACATTATTAACTAAGCTGTTTACTACAGTCGAACCTCGTTAGTACGAACACCAGAGATGCCAAAATCTGTTCGCCTTGTCTGTAATTAATTATATCTTAATTGTATGGAAACGGCTATCAAGGGAACGAAATAATGTTCGTGTTAACCTGTTCTACTGTACATTAATTCTTGCGTATAACGCATAATTTCATGGCTGATAGGAACCTGTTAACAGTTCATTTTAGACAAAATATTTAAGGATTAGCTTGTGTAGCCAGCCATTGGAGTGAAATTTGTTGCATAGAAATAGAAAAGTGTTCTATTTTAATGCATAATTGCTGCATCGTGTATGGTCGGCTTAAGTTAATCTTTTTGTTATTAACAATATTTTAATCTATATTTGAGTATTTTAACTGACGTCCGTATAGCCCACCATACACGATGCAACTTTGTTGCATCCCACTGTTGCACGCAACGAAGTTGCATGCAACAAGGTAATATATAGGTGCAACACAATTTTCATGCATAAATATTGCGCAACAATCACCATACACGGTGTAACTTTGTTGTATGCAACATTTCAAACATCGTGTATGTTGGGCTTATGGTTATCACATAAAAAACTATATAGTTTGCCTGCTTTTGCTTAGCCTTAGTTGTTGGTAGCTGTAAACAGCAGTTGGTGTTACGAGCTCACACATAAGACTGAAAATATCAAATTAAAGGTTAATTATTTTATCCATGTCGGGGGAAAATATTTAACATTAATATAGTATATGTTAGCTGTTATAATAAATCTATAATTTAAATTATTAATGACACCAATATATTTGTTTGTCCGGACTGTAACAAAGTGTAGGGTTCTATTACAGACTAAATTTTAAATGTTATTTGTAATTAGAATAAAAGTACGTAGTAGGCTAAGTAGGAAGTTATTGTTGAATATTAGCAAATAAGATACCGAAGTACGTATGCTGTTTTTGTTAACTTTAAATAAGTAAGAAAATTGAGTCCTTATAGTAGTCGGGCGATTTATCGAGAAGCTACCTAGAATTAAGTGCTCATAAATCTTCTGTAAGAAAGATTATACTTTTGGTAATACGTGAAGCAGCCTCACGTATTACGTACACAGTTAACACTCTCTATTATATACACCTCAGGGACCAGAGTTATTGTTCATTATGTCGAGGTGTTCATAGCCAGTGTACACTATAAGGGATTCGATTGTAATAAGGTTATTACATTATACATGTATTACGCAACTTAACTTCCTCTATTAATATTGTTGCAATTCTTAAGGTTTCATGACGGGGCGATGTAGAAAAGCCTGGCCAGATTCACCAGAGCCAGCTCATTAGCTTGCGCAGCCTTGCGCTTGGTGGGTCGAGCTCCAGCGATGTACTTGGCCTGCCTGAGTTCGACCAGACCCTGCTCGCGCTTGAGTGCAGAGATGAACTTCCATATGTTGGGATGATGACACCCTACTGTCGCGTTGAAGCTGCGATGCCAAGCTTCTACTGCGTTGGTTGTACGAGGTAGACAGAAAACCGTGTCGAAGTGGTGGCTCCACATCGCTACAGGGAACAGTGGCTGTTGGTACGTGCCACCTGGGAGTGTCCGTCCGACATAGGTCCTCTCGAAGTACTCAATGAGACTGTCTGCTGCGGGCGAGGGAAGCTGCGCTGCCACTTCATTCAACAGGGCGGGCACTTCGTGGGGAGCAGCAAACGCCAGAGCTGGTATCAGCCGGATGCGCATAGCGAGCTCCTGGTCCTGGCAGTACTCAGTCTGCAGTCCGGCAGCCTGTACCTTGCGCCACAGGTTCTGGGTGAGGTGAAAGAAGCAGCCCTTCACCACAGCACTAGGCCACGTTCGCTCAAAGCTGTTAATTGCTGCCAACTCAAAGTCCATCAGCATCTTGGCGGGGTCTGCTTGCGGACACAGTAGCTGGACCTGTTCCCACATTCTCGTGTACGTAGCCTCGGTCTTGTTGGGCAGGAGCACGAATAGACTTGGCAACAGGTGACCGTCCTGCATCAGGTCAGGACCTCCGCGCAGTGCGTGTATCACGTAGACCTGCGTGAAGAGTGAAGGAGCTGTCTTGAAAGTGCCGTCTGCCAACCAGACACTGGACAGCTGCAGCATCTCCAGGTTCCGCTGAGTTCCGAAGATGAGGATCCTCTGAGACTCCGGACCCGAGTCGTACAGGAGGAACTGCTCGCCTTTGGAAGACCGCTTGTACTCTTCCGGTAGAGTTAGCTGCTCCAGAGTGGCGGGTTGCACTTGGGCTGCTTGCTGTCGCACTCGCTGGCGCTGTATGGTGCGCTTGAGGCTGTCCAGCTTTGGGAGTTTAGCAGCAGTGCCCTCGGTTACCGTCTGAAGACAATCGCCCACTATATGGTGCGAGCTATCTTGGGAGTCCCTCGCTTTCCTCTTCATCCCTACCTTCACTTCACAGCAACTCACAGCCTGCTCGTCAGGTGCATGGAGATGCTCATTCGTCCGCTTCACAATCTCCGTGCCTTGGGTATGTATGAGCGCTTTACATAATCCTCTCCTTTCACAAAGCCAATGCGTTATCCCTCCTACTCTCCTCTGCTTCCCATAACTAAACCCCCCCTCTGTCAACTTCTCAGCACCTCGCTGAGACCTGATCAGCCGGAACGGCTGATCAGGTTGGGCCATAAAAAAAAAGTTACCTCAAAATAAAAAAATAGAAATTTATTAAAGAAATAAAGAAATTGATACAATTTGGCCAGGATCTATTTTATACGAATTACGGCAAATAGTTGGAACAGGTGGCTTGCATCCTGTTGAAGAAGATAAAAGTTCCGACGATTACGATATAGGAACAATAAAGGTGTAAGTATTTGTTTTCTGAAATTAAAATTACTTTCCAGAAATTAGAAAATCATCTGTCAGTATTTAGGACTTTGATCAGTAGAAACAATGATTTAATCTTTTATAAATAGAATTATAAATTATTTCTTAGGGGGCTCTGCAGTTTAATATTTCTGTCAATTAATTTGATTCAATTAAATTTATTATATTAAATAACTTTTTGATAATTAAGTTAATGTAAAGTTAATGTAATTAAATTGACCAATCAAATTAGATGCGAGTTGTCGTGATGCGAGTTGTCGTGATGCGAGTTGTCGTGATGCCAGTTGTCGTGATGCCAGTTGTCGGTGATGCGAGTTGTCCGTTGCCAGTTGTCGTGATGCGAGTTGTCGTGATGCCAGTTGTCGGTGATGCGAGTTGTCCGTTGCCAGTTGTCGTGATGCGAGTTGTCGTGATGCGAGTTGTCGGTATCCGGCAATAAATATGTTAGCATTCATAATCCACTGATTTGTATCAAGTATTGAAGTACGTTCAATGGTTGGTAGTATGATACTGCACTATAATGGAATATGCGGGAGCATTACAATTACTCAACATGTGGAATTCCGCTTGGACATGCCATGCCTGTGGACAAGAAGAGATCTAATGATCGATCGGAATAAACTGAGTCAATAATGCACCACTGTATGGCGTGTTGGTGATATAGTACAGTTTACCACACAAAGGGAGACAAATATAATTTCAGACAGCACTCGTATGCGCATAGATCTGTTCAAGTGTAGATTGCTTTCCGAAGAAAATTTGGTTTTAAAACAATTCTACATTTCATCCATATTCTTTAAAATTAGTGTGAAAACCATAACAGCTCTAATTGTCAAATATGCATACTTCTCAACATATCCTAGTTAGGGATTCTAACCCAAGATTTTGGGATTGAACAGGGTTAATATATTTTGAATTTACTAGTATATCATGTAGGAATACTTTATTGTTAGACTAAATATATTTGGATGACAAATCTTTTAATAATGTGTTAGTAGCATATAGCATAGAGCAGTGGCTCCCAAACTTGGGTCCATAAGATGTAATACGGATAATGGTCCACAGAATGTATAATACTTACTATAGGGGGTCTACGGTTGAAAAAGGTTGGGAATCGCTGGCATAGAGAGCAAAACGTGGAAATAAAGAATAATAACATAAAGTATACCATTACAGTAGAAATGTCACGTCTGGGCATAAAACCAGTTTTGACTCCGACTAATTTTGGTGTGACAGAACCTCGTTAGTACGAACACTAAATCAATCCCCTTCAAAGCTTTTTCAATTCAAATGAAAGCGGTTAATACGAATTCAGGATAAGGCGAACGCATATTGACGGCCCTGGCGTTCGTACTAACGAGGTTCTACTATACTATATATTAATAATATTTTTAAATATTATATATAAGGAAACATAGCGTATCAGTAGTTTCATCACAGAAACTGATTCTAAAACTACTGCATAGATACGCTGCTGAGGAGAATATTCTATTGAGTTTGCTGAAATAACACAATGGAGTGTGGTCAAATAATTTGTTGGAGTATACTTAATGAATCCCGTAAATTAATCCCGGCAGCCTCGGCATGCTTGGGCTGGCCATAGTGCCATTCTGCCATGGCACATCGCCCCGATTGATGCGTAATTGTGAGCTGTGCTGTGCCCAATCTATAACTATGGGGGGTATTGCGAATGCCGTTCCCAGAAATTTTAAAACGATACTTAGTCTTCATAGCCAGAGCCATACTTAGTCTTCATGGGATCTGTGCAATTTTGCTTTTGAATCCCGTCTATTTAAAAGTATGGGAGCGCCCCCACAGCATGACATCACCGGTTATTGTGTAATCTATTTTGACACTGCGCCCCTCGAGGGACGCAGTTAACAAATCATATTACACTTAATGTCAGCGCCGCAATCAGAGGCCAGTCCAACACTGACTCCCGGGATTGGAACACTATAGTTAGTAAATTAGTTTGGAATAAGTTAGAAGAAAATCTGTACAATTTTGCGTAGATACTCAACACTATATAAGGCTGTGTAGCTCATTGGAAATCACATAATTTATAAAGTGAAGAAATCCGTCATAAATCGAATGAGTAAATATTTATTTTGGTCTAATTAGTACTATGAATGAATATATACTTATCTTAATAAGAGATAAATCAAACAGAATGTGTTAGTGCAATAAATATAAGATTTGGCAAGCAAGCAGTGATCACTGAGTATTAATTGTCTGGAATTAATAGTTTGTAATATCAGTTGCAGTTCTAATAAGGAGCAGCAAAAGTTATTCACTAACTAGTACAATTTAAGAAATTGATAATTTATTCAAAAAAATGTCCGTTTTTGCAAAAAATAGACAGATTTTTGGACTATAGACTACAATATATTACGTATAAAACTGTACAAATAGACTAATTCCAAATTATAAAATAAGCGTAATTACTTGGAAAAGAAAAGCTGACTTACCCGTAACCGAATATGAATTTTAAATTTCTTGAGAGTGGCAACCTGTTACAATGATTAAATTAATACAAGTACATTCTAATGGCTCAAGATAAGATTAACCGAGAGAGACTGCTTATTAGCCTGGTAGTGGTTGGATAATGTAAAGTTTTCTTTCATGTTATTAACAGCTAAACTAAATAGTTTATATAACTAGATTAGTTAACATAATGTGCAACGTGATTACGTGAAGGAGGATAAAAGAAATAATGTTGATAATATTTCACAACTAAAGGTAAAGACAAATATAATATTAGTTGTCTTGTTGGCGAAATAATATAAAGTATTTTAACTATATATTGCTCTAGCATATGATTCTGCGGCCCTCGCTTGTATTTCAAGCATATTTTTCTTTCAAACTAAATACCGGTTGTATATTAATACAGCATATAGTAACACTATAATTATAGTGCATGGAATGCCAAATTTGGAGCTGTGGACCTCCAGCTTTATATTTATATAGGAACAAAGTAAATAAATTATTAATCCAGTCATCGCCGGTGTTGTTAAATATTTATGATATAGTAGACAATTTCTGGATAATTTTCCATGTATACATAGACTTGTTTGTACAGTATTCCCCACCCCTCACAAAATTAAAGTCTAACTTTTACCAGTGCGATAGAATATACGTATAAGGGTAAGTACTTGTATTTTATAAAATAATGGTGTGATCGCAACCTGACAGACAGACAAGAATTTGTTCTATACTTAAAAGGTAGCAACTAGCAAACAAGGTTGATGTTGGATAACCTTTTGTTGAAATTAACCGAAATATATAGTTTAAGTTAACTAATTACAATTATCTAAAATTCTGACGTATAGATTAGTTACATAAAGTAATACATAATGTTATTTGCAGAACAGAATTAAACATATTGGAACAGGCCACAGAGGTGTCACAGCTGGTGCGAGTTTGTGATAATGGAAATAATTTGTCAATGGTAATAAGACATGAATAAATAAGAAATAATCATGTTATTGGTTATATAAATTATGTGAACATGGCAATGGGATACTCACCTTTACAGATTACAATATTTGCTATCAGCTACGGGCTACCTTGGTATGTGGTTCTGATTCATAAATAATTCTTTAGGATTTATTCTAAATAAAAATAAAGAAAATTGGGCATGCATTAGTAAAATTAAATTGTTAAAATACAATGGATAACAATAAATTAGTTGTTGTGTTTTTTATTAAAAATTCTTCTTTAAATACGGTTTTGTAAATTTTCCCCCATCGGGCACAGTATATGAATGATCTATTCATATTAAAATTGAGAGAACATAGCAGGGAACGACAGGGCTAATGGGATAGGACTTGCAGTAACAGTCAAAAAAGTTTTCGTATTAATAAGCATTTTCTGTGGAGATGAATATGTCTGTAACCAGAACAATCTCTTTAATTTAATCCTTCCAGAATAAAATTATTTATTATAACAATCAGTAAGTAAGTAAATGAAATAATTGCTTCAGTAGCCAATTAGTTCTGAGTCGCACCAGTCAATAACATAATTAATACTGTATCTGTTTAGTTGTACGAATGTAAATGAAACTATCGATCCACCTTTCTGAGGTATGCAATGAAATCCTTAGCTGTGATTTCTATGAAGATAGAGCCGCGACAGACCTGTGCGTGTAAGTACCCAGGAGAGCTCTGGAACGCCCAGAAGAATATCCCACACAACACACATCTCTTCAGCAGCACCTGGTGCTCCTTAACATACTTACGCTTGTAGCGCTCGTGGTAGAACTTTATGACGTAGCATACCACGCTGTAGTTGTCCACCACGATGCCGATGGGCAGCTGGGGCCGGTAGTCCGGGTCGAGCGGGGAGTGCGCGCGTAGGACCTCCTCCCAGAGAGAGCGGTCGAACACCAGCGTGAAGAAGGAGTGGTTTGTGAGCGCCAGGGAGAGCAGGTCGTGCGGACGGAAGAGGAAGTTCCGGACGAGGTACCGGAAGCAGTCGCCGGGGAGCCGACGGAACTTATCGGAGGAGAGTTTGTCCGGCCACGGCGCGGAACTGTCCACCTGCGAAATGAGGCTGCGGCGGAGGCTGGCGATGCGCTCGACGCAGAAAGTGACGTAGCCGCGGGAGCAGTCGGCCGGCAGCAGCGCGCGCAGGTTATCCGAGACGGCCTTTAGCGCGGGCAGCAGCAGCGCGTAGCTGGCGAAAGAGAAGTCCTCTGTTGTCACTCCGGTGGCCAACGCCAGGAGCCGCACAAGCAGCTCGAGGCGGGAGCTCTTGCCGCCCCAGGGGGAGGCGGTGGCCGCGCGGCAGAGCTGCAGCAGCGCCGGCAGCAGAGCGCGGATCTGTATGGCGTGCTCCAGCTTGAGGTCTCGGAAGGAGTCCTCCAGACTCCGGAGGTGCAGGCCCTGCACGCGCCGCAGCACCTCCTGCGGCTCCTCGCGGGGACACCCCGAGGTCATTGCAGACGGGATACGGCTAGCTATCTTGCCATGTATAATAACTTATGCATAAAGTATCTCGCAACTATAACTACGTATAATGGTGTTCTCCTAATAGCAAGATGGCTCTATTAGAAAATTACAATAATACTTAGTCCTATCACGAAATATTTGGTCCGTGTTGTTTTTGGTCTGACCGGACAAAATATTTCAGACATTTTTGGTCCGGCTATACATTTTCAACATTGAGATTTGGCATATTTGTGTGACCGTCGTGCCAATAGCATACCAATTAGTCTCGAGGGAAGACATCCAGTGAAACCACATTTTTAAAAATAGTTGCAATGCGTGTTCCCCAAAGGGATCCAAACAAAATAAGTACACTAATGCAGGTTTTTTTTTAAGGCCGATCTTGGTGTAAAATTTGCACCAAGATTTTTGGGAGTTACACCACGATTCGGGTCGGCAGCGGCCGATGCAGTGTTGAGTTACACCAAGGCCGCGCTGAGTTGCACCAAGGTCTGAACCTTAAAAAAACCCCTGCACTAATGGTTGTTAAATTAACTCTATAATTATCTGTTTAAGAAAATGCATGTTTATTATAAATATTGCTCTCATAATCTAGAATATATGACCTATTGAACAGAATAATATACAATCGGACCAAAACTTATAAATATTTCGGGGGGGGACCAAAATGTCTGAAATATTTGGTCCGGCCGGACCAAAAACAAACAATACGTACCGAATATTTCGTGACAGGCCTGTCATCTAATTAATGTAAATGCTAATTTTGTTCTGCAATAATTGGTCTTTTATAATGCAAGTTCGCATATTAGCAAGCAAATTTCGTGCAAAATGCGACTTGCTATTATGCGAGCATTATACGCAGTATATTGTTGATAACTACAGTAGTCTCAGCCGGCATTATATCCGTGTCTCTCGAATCAAACTATTCCGAGAGTATTGTTACTTACGTTAATTAATCTAGTTCAGAGCTTTATCAAGTAACAACTAAAAACCAGGGATAAGAATGGAAACGAGTACACTAATTAAAACAGACGGTTGACTAAAGCACATGATACAAGATGCAACATTATTATTGCAAATCTGTTTGTTGCATTGTGAAAGTATGGTGGGCTTAAGAGGATGAATTTTTTAAACCCAGAAAATTAACAGAATTTTTTTCCAATTTTACTTCTTTTATAATTCTATACAGAAAACTCCCGTTATAACGAAAAAACAACGAGAACAGTGAATTCTCCTTATAATTATGTAGGATTTGAGAAACTGTTTAATAATAGGGTTAATGTTTCATGTATATTCGATGGTTGTTAGTATTAACACTTACAGTTGGTGTCGCTCTTCCATTAATGACTTAATGTGCAAGTAGCAAATCATGGAGTTCCATAAGTCGATAGATTGGTTCTTTGGAAACTGGAATTGTAAATCTCCAATTATTAAATAAATTCGGGCCTTATTATAAATTGGCTTATTGGGTATATACCGATTATACTCTAATAGTAGCCCCCTCGAATAATCGCCCCCCAAAGTAGCAAATAAAAATCTATTACCGTTGCCAGGAGTAAACATGTTTGTCTAATTTAAGTCTCAAAGAGATTATCTATCAACCTACTATAATAAATACATGTGATATTTTCAAAAATTTAGTCACCTAGGGTACTTACTATTCGAGTAAATACGGTATTTGAAGGAATACCACACATCATAATGTTGAAAAAAAAAACAGTAAAACATTACAATTGGTTCACAACCCATTCATAACTAAGGCAGTTAGTTTAGATTATATTAATATTATAATTATAATTAGTAAATATCAGTAAAAGACAACAATATTAGAAATAGAAATGAGGTAGTTTGTCGATGTAATTAATAATAACTAATTATACTTTAACCACATAATTGAATTGAGACTAAGCTGATTTGAATGACCGCATTAGTTCGTTGGTTTGGTTGATGAGTCTGTTGGCGCTCTCAAACACACGGTCAGCTCGCCCGTCCTTGAAATACGCCTTCAGAGTATCTGAAAAACTCTTGGAGTGTTTTATGAAAATCTTTTTGTTCTGGTCGATATGTCGCTTCGTCCCGTGTATGTTAGTTAGCATGGGGTACTTCCTACAGGTGTCATTAACCGCGTCTAGCACGTCCTTAATGGCGGCTGCGATGTCCTTGATTGTCTGCAGGAACCTGGACCTGTCCTGTATCTGCTCGGGAATGCGACTGAGGGTCGTCCGCAGGGCTTTCGAGCGCTGGTTCAGATAGCGGAACTCGGCTTCTGTGCGCGTGAGTATAAACTCCGGACAGTCAATGGAGGCCAGCTTTAGAAGAATCTCTGAAATGTTATTATTTAGAGATTCGGCTTCCAGGATGCACTCAATGAAGCTCTGAGTGATCCCGGTGTTCTCCTTCTCAGCGCTGCAGAAAGCGGTGCGCAGGGTCTGAATGGCGGAGAGGTTCTTCTCGCCCTGCGACTCCAGCTCCTCGAAGAGAGGCAGCATCACCACGTGCAGCGCCAGCGCCAGCTGCTGCTTCTCCTCCGGCGGGGGGGGCGTGGCTATCTCCATCTGATAGTATGGTTTGTTATTAACTCTATTCATTGTACTCAATTCAAATCAAGCCACAGTAGCTATTAGGTTGCCAATAGCAATTCGAGTTTTCCACAGTTCAACCTCGATTATCAGAACATGATTGACGGTCCCAACAAGTTCGAATAATATAGGTTGCAACGTAAATACCAGTGTGTAACGAAGGAGCCGGGGGCCCCCTCGGCGATCTAAAGGATGGGGGACAGGGTTGCCAACTTTTGTAAGCACAAAGCGTGATATTTTGTCCTTTTTTTTGAAAAAAAGCGTGAGATTTTGACTAAAAAGCGTGGAAAACAATTTTTCACCTCAAAAAGCAGTATATTGAGGGTTTTGTTTAGCGTCCACCCATGGCCTACTTAATACAGATTACTTATATTAAATGGAGCTGAGTTACTGGTAAGTTGTAACTGACTTCAGTTACCAGTAACTGAACTAGCAAATATATGATATGACTTAAATTTCATTTTCTTCCTACTTTCTAATAATTTTATAATAGGAATACTCCATAGAGATATATTTCATACCCCAAAGGCTACTAAATCACAAAATGGCGACATTCTAAAAATTGTTAAAAATTATAAAACAACCACATGCTAAATTACAAGTAGTATCCGAGTTACAACTTACTATTTTCGTCCATAAAATGTATATAATTGCTGTTTATACATATTCATACACATAATATATTCGGAAAATGTAAACTAAGTATATTAGCAAATTATCTTCATTTTCTCGTAGTTCTTTAGACTCGAATTGTAAATTTTGTATATTTGTGGTGTCATCATTAAATGGCACCTAAACAGCTTAACCACAAATCTGAGATTCTCAAAAGTGGTTCCATTGGACTCGCAATGGGTGATTACCCCATACACAACCCAAATAATAACAATAAGGGGGCATAGTTTATCCTATAATGAAATATAAACTGGCCTTCTATTTTTTTGGCCTCCTCGGTGCATACACGGCCGTATATTAAGTAGGCCATGGTCCACCCCTTAATTTTATGATACTTTCTCAGGAGCGGGACGTCCTTTCTAACGTGAGGTTTTGAATGTAAGCGTGAGATCGTGAGATTTAAAAAAAGCGTGAGATTCACGCCTAAAGAGTGCTAGTTGGCAACCCTGTCCTGATGGGGGCAGGGCCGGCGGAAGAGGGGCGGCTGGGGCGGCCTGGGCCGCCCCACTTTTTCTGTCATAATACAAGGCCTAGGCCCGGATTTACCATACGGCAGATGCGGCATATGCCGGAGGCCCCGCGCTTTTGGGGCCCGCGCTTGGGTCCCTCCAGTGGGTAGATTCTTTATTGAGAAAAAATGTTCAAATTCGATGTACGTACCTACTTTATGTGCCATAGTTTGAGTATTACTCAGGGTTGCCAATCCAATCCAATCGAGAATATTTTCGATTGCCGATTGCTGCATTTTTCATCGATTGGATTGTCGATTGGATTGCTTCATTTTTCATCGATTGGATTGTCGATTGGATTGCTGCATTTTTCATCGATTGGATTATCGATTGGATTGCAATCGATGAATTTCATCGATTTTTTGAGATTGTTTGTTTTTTCAATATCTAAATAATGCCAAAATTTAAAATGCTCAATTGCTCGTCAATTAAACCCAATAATATATGTTTTAAGTTTGAATATATGATGAAACATAACTCTTTTTGATATAATACTGAGCAGTAAACGATCGAAAAAAATCGGAGAAACAATCCAAAAGAATCGATGATATTTTGGATTGTCGATTGCGATTGGATTGTCATCCGAATAATCGATTGTCCAAATTTGGATTGCCGATTGTCCAAATTTGGCTCGATTGGATTGGATTGTCGATTGGATTGGATTGGATTGGCAACCCTGGTATTACTATATAGTCTCTTTGTCCCGCGCAATGAATCAATTACCACACCAACGTGACCTAATTATTTGAATTTTCGACTAAATGAACCCGGGTCTTATTTACTAATATCAATCATTAATCCAAATTCTACTAATTGTCCTGAGAATTTAACAAGTATTAAGTTAAAAAAATTCGGGGGGCAAGCCCTCAGATAGCCAAAACAATCACTCGCTACGCTCGCTCTGAAACCCCTTGCAATGCAGGATCCAATCCCGTGCCTCGGATCTGCAATCGTATTGAATTTCAGACTAAATTCAGATGTATATTTCCTTATTCGTGAATAGGTGCCCTTCGGTCTCGGTAGCTTTGCGACTGCTCGGTTCTACACAATCAACTTAAAGGCCGCTACGCTGCCTTACCCCTCCTTAAAACCAATTATTAAATGACTCCATAATTTAAATTTCACCCATTTTTTACATATTTTGTCAACAACAACAATAAATATTAATTTTGAATTTTTTACTTGTGAGAATCGGAATCAGCATACTCACACGTTCACCTATCACACCAACTGGAAGCCAGTCTCCTGGTTCATTTTGAATTTTCAGCAATTTGTTTACTTTATTAATCACAACAACAATAAATATAGATATTTGAAATTTCAAAATGCGAAATTCGGAATCAGCATACTTGTTCACCTATATGACTATTTGGTAGCTAGCCTCTATCTCAATTATAAGTGCGGTTTCTATTCTCCTATCACATTAAATACAAGCCGGACAAACAAACCCACATACTACAATCGAGTTTTAATTTCGTAAACACACATGTGAATTGTTAATGGCATGTGGGACAGAAGGAACTGCGAGTAATCTTAAATATTTTATGAGTAGGCAATATTTTCCCTAGCACTCCATGATCGATCCAACCAAAAATCAGTTTTCCGTGGGCCAAAAGAAGCCAATTTTAATCGTTTGCAATGGGATCAAGGGGCCCCGCGCAGTAAAATATGCCGCGGGCCCCGCGAAACCCTAATCCGGCCCTGACAAGGCCAGAAAGTGGGGCCTAGCCCTGGGCCGCCCCACTTGTTCTGTCATAATACAAGGCCGCCCCACCTCTCACGAGCTTCCGCCGGCCCTGGATGGGGGACCTTAAGAGCGAACCAGAGTGGACCATGGGTCAGATGGGTCACTTAAATTGATGGGTCATGGGTCACCAATGTTGGCCCATGCATGGTTCACTCTGGTGCGAACTGCGAATACAAAGCGTATTTACTAAATCCGCTTTGTATTATTTCCTATTGCGAAGTGACTCTGTGAGTTACTTCGCAATACAATTTGACAATAAGTTATCCTGGGAAGTAAAGTCCCTGCTACAAGAGCAACCAACCAGCTGCAAAATGTATAAGGACATAGTGAGCTTATCCATTAATTATGTTAGCACAAGGGTGGGGTTGGTTAACCGATCTGAGGATACGGTTACAATTCGATTTATAGCCACGGTTAACCGGTTAACCGCCCATCCTACACAATACAATAAATCCTTCATTAAAATTTGATTATACTACACTCAGCTGTATAAAGTATAACCGCATAAGTATATTAAGAGAATACAGTGGTTAATAACAAATATGGTAATTTGAATCGCAAAAATAAAGTGAAGATCAAAAAGCGAGGTATAAAAAAGTCCTGTGCGCATGCGCATTAACCCCAGTGCGCATGCGCATTAGGTTCAACACGCGTCTACTGCACATTCCATTTGGTTTAGCACGTACTAACCGCTATTAGTTATATGAATAGTTTTGAAAACATTTTGAAAACAACATTTTGAACATTTATTCGGACATCAATACAGTAACTTAAGAACTTGCATGCTCACAATATTCTTTTCCTAACTTTTTGGCGAGCAAATTTTTATATGATGTCATAATGGGTGCAAATCCTAAAGGAATATTCTAGAACAACATAGAGATATTAAAGCCAACACCATCGGAAGCTCCTAAAAGTTGGGCTGCAGAGGCCTCCCCTCTCCGATGACCTTGACAGCAATTGAGGGAGCAACTTGTGAGGCCCAAAACTTGCTAAGGCCCCCCAGCTATAGTTTAGTTAGCTTATGCCCTGGTTGTATGACGGTTTACTTAACGTCTTTGCAATGACTCGCACTTTATACTTCCTATTACACACCTACACTCAGGGGCGGCGCCAGACAGCCCCATTGGGGGGGCGAAAGGGGGGCGGACCAATGCACTAGAGGGGCAAACCCAATAGTTGTAAACATTCCAAAGTTAACATTCAAACCAAAATCGATATTTTTAATGACAAACTTAGTTAAATAATATGTCCTATAATAGTGTACGGTGGGGCATCTCAGCAAAACAGCTAATTATGAACTCCCTGTCCAGGGCATTTAGCATTTTCGCATTAACATTAAGTACTCCTATAACAGACAAGCGAGTTCCCGCCCCCCACAGGGGGGGCGGATCTAAATCCCGGGGGGGCGACGCCCCCCCGGGCCCCCCCCTCGCGCCGCCACTGCCTACACTTATAAGGAATCGTTTCTCAAATTCTAAATGGATATGTCATTATGGTCCAAATATCCATGTTAATTAATATGCAAATGATTATGATATGCTGCTGATGCAAAAACAAAATATGATAGTAAACTGTAGTACCCTGAATAAGCGTCGGCCCGCAGGGATTTACACGCCTTAATTTTTTTACTCGCCATAAGCCTTGATTTATTTTAGTTTTAAGAAAAAATAGTATGGCAAGTATGATAAATTATAAAAGCGAAATATAAAAATTAAGGCGAGTAAAATTATTAATGGGTGCCAGAAAAGAAATTAAGGCTAGTAAATAAATTATTAGATGGAAAATAAATTAAGGCGTGTAAAACTTAAGAAAAATAAATTAAGGCGCGTGTAGATATTTGTTGAACAATAGATATTCGAAACAAGTGCTTTTTTTGAAGTCTTAATTAATTTAACCCAATTAGTGGCAAAGGTGTAATATATCAATAAAAATCTCTAATATCGAAAAAGCTAATTATGGTGTTTTAGTTTTACATATAGTAAACAGTGATTGTGCAAAGTATAATTTGAAAAATTGTGGTTAATCAACATTTATTTATACTTAACTGGATTAAAGGTTGTTATATGTCGAGTATACCAATTGGGGTATGACCGAAAGAAAAACTAAGGCGAGTAAACCAATGAGAGCAGGACGAAAAAAAAATATGGCGAGTAGATATGAGTGACAAAATTAAGGCGCCTTAATTTTTAAACTCATTTTTTAGAACCCTGGCGCCGGGTCAATAAAAATGACATCGGTATGAAAAATTTAAACACATTTGTTGATCACTGGAGTGTAATTCCATTGCTTTTGGCAACTTTGGTATTAAGAACCATTACAAGGGACCTAAATATTATTTTTTTGATTTTTCAAAAAAAATTCAGGTCAAAAATTGGTCCACGAAAACAATAAGCACTAGGGCGCTTATTCGAAGCAATACTGTAATTAGATTTGAGTTGTGAATCATTTTAAGTGTAGATGTGCGATAGGAAGTGTTAAGTGTGAAGTCATTACAAAGGCAGAGGGAATATATACAAATAAATATAATTAGAGCTTCCTTATAGGTAGCGGTCAATAATAATAGCACACTTACGGGGGAAATAAATTTGGTAGAATCAGCGAATGTTCGAATTAAAGAGTATTCTAATTAAATGGATGTTGACTATGCATAGACTTAGTACAAGTGACTCCGGTAATACGAATTTCTGGAGAATACGAACAAATTTAGACGGTTGTTTGCATTACGAGAGTCTAGTCTACTGTATTGTATAACTATATTATATCATTAAACCTCTCTGCTGCATAGGGATAAAAGGAATAAATTGAAAAACCCCATTCTCACTTTCAATTTGAATTGAATTAACTTAACTTCCGGTTGACTTTCACATCTATGGGCATTGTTAATAGGAAATATGGCTTATAATGTGTATCCACTATTTACTGGGAGTTAGAGAGTTATAGCCTGTGAATGCTCTCATCTGCGGGAGAGGGACCCTCTGAGTCCGTATCTCCCCTCTCTTCATCAGTGTCCCTACAGTACTCCATATAACCCATTCTGAATGTGTCATATAATGCCCGCTTCTTCTCGGGAGAGAAAGTCTCTGGCTTTATGAAATGTATCAGACGGAAATGAGATATCATTTGCGCCTATTTTTAGAACAAGTCCTTCGCACCTGATGCATTCGAATGTTTTTCGGTGTCGACGCATTTAAGTGAACTGTTTGCTAACACAGAATAATACAGTCAGGGTTTGCTTATTGTGAACAATAATTCGTCTACTTAATATGAGCACATTTTATTTATTTATGAACAAGCCTATGGTCCCAATGTAAAACTTACTGGTGATTGAGTTGAGTTCGCTTATTAGGAAGTCTCTCTATATGAACACAATTATTGGCTAATGTTCATAATAAAAGAACCTGACTGAAATAAAAATTAATTCATATTTGTATAACAACAAGTGAAGTTAAATGGATTCCACTAGATTCCACCATTATGTCAACCTCTAGATTATCTATATCTGCTGCTGTTAATTCGAGTTAAAAAAAATTAAATCACTAGATCAATAAAATAGTATTACGAATGCTAAACCTTATTAAAATACAGTTTACCGTTTGACTATTAGCATAGAGAGACTCTTAGATTACTAAATTAATGAAGGGCTATTTTATATGAGCCCTTCTTTAATACTATCCGGACAAACAAATACACAAATAAACAAACAACGATCGAGTTTTAATAATATAGATATAGGCCTGCTGTATCTACACGAGACCCACTCAGCGCCATTAAAATCTGTGCAATTTTTGTATTATTACATTTCAGATATAATTTCATGTCACCAACCAATTACTCGATACCAGAGATGGAACCGGTCGGGATTTTCATGACCCGACCCGACCGGTGCAGTTGGGAATTTGACCCGACCCGACCGGCCGGTCGACCGGTCAATCATAGCTAGTAATAATTTATAAATAATAGAATTAGAATCTATTGTAGTGTCATGTCATATAATTTAGGAATAAATATTATGGCCATAGACCATTTAAGGAAGCCTCCTTTAAGATTACTAAGCTCTCAAGGGCTATTGGAGCCAGATTTAATCAAAACTAATTATTACATTATGATATCGAATAGATGATATAGAGATCTCGACCGGCCGGTCAAGATTCCGACCGGTACCCGACCCGACCAGACTCGACCCGACCGGTTCAGTCTCTGCTCGATACCTTCCAGTTACCAATTCATGAAAAAAAAGATTATTCCTAATAGTGTAACCCAGTAGAACTACAAGCTGTCAACATTCAGGATCATTTCCAAATATGGTTAGTAATTATTGTGTATTCATTGAATATTTGTTACCCAGTTTTACTTAATAGGATAAGTTTTACAAAGGTAAATACTAAGCAATAATCGCAATAACTACTATCTACCGGGTATCGAGTCAAAAAAGGACAAGCAGAAACATTCTCTAGCTATATTCCAATTTTTTTAATCCGACTTTTCAATCCTTTCAATATTTTCAACAACTTTTCAATCCGAACACTGTATTTGAAATCAACAAGCTACTTTTCAATCTTTTCAACCTGAAGACCATTTCGCAATAAGGTGAGTAATTTACTTTAAATTTATTGTGCAATTCCTAGATATCTATATATATAAAGTAGTAGGTTTGTCTGTCTGCCCTTACATCTCCTCCGAGAGTTCACAACAGATCTGAACCAAAATTTATATGCCATCTAGGAGTTACCCCACCACCCTGAATAGGGAGTTTTTAAGAGATATTTACATTCCTCGCGAAGTTAACTCAAAATAAGTGATTTTTTGGCACCTTCCCATACATTTCAATGGGAATTATCAAAAGTTCACAGTGCTGCTAGAAAAACATTTCAAACGTGCAATCTAGGTTTTAGTGTATGAGAAATCCAAATATGATATTTTAAAGTCAATAGAATGCATAATTTTCAATTTACCAAATGCATATTTTTCACACTTTGCGAGGGTACCGACCTTGATCTATCAGATTGCAGAGTTTTCACATTATTCTGACTCGAGTTTTATTGGTCTATAATTCAATGGGTCAATTGTGTATGAAAGAAAACAACAATTGAATGTCCTGGAGAGGAAAACTGAATTTGAATACCGCGGCGAAGCGCGGGAACCCGGCTAGTAAGATATACGTAGCCGGATAGCCCGAGAATTAGATTTAACTTTGTTGCTAATTCTCATTCAAATTAATCTATGTGTAAGGAACGAGTGTGAAGTTAGCAGCGAGTTCCAGCAGCGAAATATGAGCACAACATAACACTTAATAAATAAGTCAATTGCCATTCAATTCACCTGATATTTCTTGAGGACCTTAATCTAGGTTGGGGCTTTTGCTCTTTCCAAAAGCTAACCCATATCACAACTATATTTGCCACAATGACATTGCAAATTTTATAATACAAAATCTCCATAGAGGATTTCGAACACAGCTTAACACTTACAGAATCAGTCACTTTTCATTCAATTAACATGACATTTCTTGAGGACCTTAATCTAGGTTGGGGCTTTTGCTAATACCAATAACTAACCCATATCACACCTGTATTTACCACAATGACATTGCAAATTTTGTAATACAAAATCTCCATAGAGGATTTTGAGCACAACTTAACACTTAATAAATAAGTCAATGAATTTGTTGAATTGTTGAGATGAATAAGTAATATAATGTTATAGCAATGAACAAGCATGAAAACAATGAAGCTATGAGTATACGCTTCCTGATCAATCCAGGATTATTATATTATGATCATGAAAGTGACTAAGATCCTAAGTAAACTGTCATCACTCTATAGTAGAGTCATCGCTTACGAGTTTTGAATGTGTAGCTGAATCTACTTTAACAACAGGCTGGTAATGATCTTAATGCAATCTACAAAATATTCTTTTATCGGTCAACTTGTGTGAATCATGTCTATCGACGAATCCATGACCTGAGAATTATTCCAACTTTTTTGACATTCTATATAGATGAATATGTCGGTTTGTAGTATCAGAGCTGCTAGAAACAATTCTAGATCTGTACCCCATGAACCACTACTCTCCATTCTACTCTTTGCTAAATAGTCCTCAATAGAATGACATCGGTTTTCTGGAAGTAATTCGTAGTGCGCAAGACAATATTTTGTACATACGTCTCGATACCCGCATTTATATTTTCAACCAAAAAGTCCCTGATATCTTTGTGGAATCTGTCAGTTCCTGTGATCACGAAAGATAGTGAGCTAAACAGACAGTTCCCATCAGGAGAAATCCTTCGTTCTTTAGATGGTACTAGTTGACGAAGGTCTGCTCTTTTCTCGGAAGATTGATTTTCAAAGATTATTCCAGAGACAAATGTTAATTGCAACAATTTACATTTCGATTTCTGCCATGACCCATCAACTGGAATAAACTCTACAAATGGATAAAATGTGATATTATCACTGCTTTTGACACCGTTGTTCTCATCTGGGAATGGAAGACTGGTCCTGTGCACATTATCGTTAGAAGATACATTATTTGCTTTCTTATCACTGTGGTGATCACTTAGCATGGTTTTTAGGTCATTCACTTGCGTGGATCTTACCTGTTTTGATGATTTTGTAACGTTTGTAATAATTTCTAGATCAACACGCTTTATTCTTGACATTGAATATGGTTGAAAGTAACCTTTCTTGGGGTTTTTTCGCCTTTGCCACACTTCAACAACTAGATTTTCATTTTTTTTGGAAGTACAGTCGAAATCGGGTTTTTTTGAGCCCAAATGCACGACAAAGGAGGAAAAAAAAACCCAATAAGCAAAAATACCCGATGGAAAACACATTAAGATATCACATTTATGCACGACAAAAGGAGGCAAAAAAACCCAATAAGCAAAAAAACCCGTGGCAAAAAAACCCGATTTCGACTGTAATTCTTTTATGCTGCTTAAGAATTCTTGAACTAATTGGCTCAAATGCAAATTCAAATGCCTTTTGTCTTCCTTGAATACCTTGATGAACCTTTCTTATGAAGTCTGCCGGTCTTAATTTCACTTCTTTGGATAATATGTTGTTTTTAAGAATTCTCATCCAGTTTTCCACAGTAGCATTTGAGTATCAGGAATATGTTTGAAGTGGTGGTGATAAATGAGTAAGAATGCAACCAGTCCACAGTGGACAAATGGGCATATAGTGAGTAGCGAGGAATTGCGGTAATTCTGGGCAAAAGAAAATGTTATTCTCCTAAAAATGTGGAGTATCTGAATATTTGTTTTCTAGACTGGTCACAAAAATCTTAGAATTGTCGAGTATACTCTTAAAATGTCTTCCATATGGTGACTTTGACTTGTAAGTTATACTATCTCCCAGATTGTTAGGAAGTTCTTCGTCTAGTTCTGCAAGGTAGTCAATATCTAGATCGACATGTTCTTGGTCGCAAGTTATTAATTTGTGGAGTTTTGCAATGTACTCTTGTATTTCAGGGTATATCTTTCTTGCAAAGCAAGAAATGCTTAAAGAGACAAAGATTTGGTGTATTTCTTCGAAAGAGTTTGAATCAATCAGCCGTGCCATCACAAAAAGGAGCTTATTTTTAGTCTTTTTTGATGTTTTCATCATGCGTTCGAGTTTGTAGCTAAATCGATGAATAACATGAGCTGAACATATATGTATTATAGTTCTGTTCTCTGTATTTGCAATATTTTGTGTTGTATCCATTTGCCAACAGTTTGAAAGGTATTTCTCAAGGCTCTCCTTGTTAAAACTATAACAAATACTGAGCAGCATTGCCCAGCTAAAGTAAAAAAAGCCCCAACCTAGATTAAGGTCCTTAAGAAATGTCATGTTAATTGAATGAAAAGTGACTGATTCTTTAAGTGTTAAGTTGTGCTCATATTTCGCTGCTGGAACTCGCTGCTAACTTCACACTCGTGTGTAACGATCTAAAACATATAATATAGAATTCATCTGAAACAATGTAATATAATACGAAAAATACTAATGATGTCCATAAAATGGAAACAATAAATTCAACCAGCAAAGGCCCTATCCCTGCCACCAGCATAGGCCCTAGCCCTACTATCAACACAAGCCCTAACACTGCCACCAATACAAGCCATAACCGTTGCCATCAACACAAGCCCTAACACTGCCACCAATACAAGCCATAACGCTGCCACCAACACAAGCCCTAGCCCTGCCAATACAAGCCCTAACGCTGCCATCAACACAAGCCCTAACGCTGCCATCAACACAAGCCCTAACACTGCCACCAATACAAGCCCTAACACTGCCACCAATACAAGCCATAACGCTGCCATCAACACAAGCCCTAGCCCTGCCAATACAAGCCCTAACGCTGCCATCAACACAAGCCCTAACGCTGCCATCAACACAAGCCCTAACACTGCCACCAATACAAGCCATAACGCTGCCACCAACACAAGCCCTAGCCCTGCCAATACAAGCCCTAACGCTGCCATCAACACAAGCCCTAACGCTGCCATCAACACAAGCCCTAACGCTGCCATCAATACAAGCCCTAACGCTGCCATGCCACCAACCAAGCCCTAACGCTGCCACCAACACAAGCCCTAACGCTGCCATCAATACAAATCCTAACGCTGCCATCAATACAAGCCCTAAGGCTGCCACCAATACAGGCCCTAGCGCTGCCACCAATATAAATAATTAAATCAGTATAATGAAATTTGCATAATTATAAGTTTTAGATTAGAGGGAATAGTAATAGAGCATAATAAATTAAGGCTTCAACAGGTACATAATTTTTGCATATATTACTAACCAACTTTTTATCTTTATTCAAGCCAAATCTCCTAAACAACTAACCTACTGCGTATAAAATTAGCAAATACACATTCAGCAGCACTCTATACTAAGTTCCTATCTACGGGGGATCGAGTCCACTGAAGCACAATAAGCAACAACTTCCATATCCAGTCGAAGGGGGAAGGGCCTGCGCCTGGTAACACGAGTGGCGCGCAGTATACGCTTAGTAATTTTGCTGTGTAAATCCTCCAGGGGATTGGAAGTACAATTGTGTAAACAATTATAGTTTTGATTCAAGTGGTATCCATGTTCTATTATATAATGTTTCAATCATGTACCATCTATTTAATAAATACTCTGATTAATTTACTTTCAGTGGTTATACTGGGATAGCCAAATATGCTAATTACAAAGTGCCTTACAAACTATAAATCTCGGGGTAAATATCGTGTAAGCTAAGCACCATTTATGTTGAGCAAACTCAATCATTTCCGAAGGTCATACAGGTAGAATTCAACCCATATATTTACTAACTAATTAGCGTTCAGTTAGAATTAGAATTTTGTTTTGTAAATTATTAATAAGGTATCAATAGATCCTTGAGTCAATGGATATTATAGTTGGGGAATTCCATGTCAAGTCAACCAGTCATTTCACCACTACCAATCGATTTGTCTGTAAATTGCTGTGTAACAAGCTACTAGCAAGTCTATACTTTCCTCAAAATTTTAGACTAATCGGTAGAGTGGTTTTTGATTTATGACGTCACAGATTTTCATTTTTTTGTTGATTATCCAAACATTTTTCAAAATGTTGAAGCACCATCTCACTTCAAACTCGTACAACTTTTGATATAATTATCCAATTCTTTTAAAAATTGCTATACTTATGTTTTTATATATGGAGAATTCAAATCAGATGGATATATTAAGTTATCAGTTGTTCTTATTAGTGAAAATTAGAACTGAAACCAATACCGGAAGTAGAACCGGAACCATGACGTAGCAAAAATGTATATTTTCGGATCTCTTTCATTTTTTGGTAATTTATTCTATGTAGTCTTAAGTCATTGTGTAGAAAATTTCATTATGGTTTCCATATCTTCCCATTGAGTTATTCACATTTTTGTCCTCTAAACGCTATTTATGTGATGCTACAACTTATTAATGTTCTTTATAAAAATAGAATACTTGGCTAGAACCTTACTCTATTTCTATCATATTGAATAATTATTATCACCAGTGTATTATACAGCCATTTGTAAATCCGCTCCTAATCCTGGTCTGAAGCAATTTCATACGCCTAAATCACAAATTATTGTTACCGTATAGGAAAGGATTCCAAATTTTCGCGCTCCTAAATTCCAATTTCCAAAAATCATACTCCAAAAGGAGCGTCTCGCGCTCCTGGATAATTCCTTGATTATCACTCATTCCAACACCATTATACAATTGATATACGTATGTATCAGAAATTTGTGGTTTGTGGTATGTTTGACCTCCGATACACTACCATGTAAATTATAATGCATTAGTATTGTTGCTATGTTTAATAAGAATGCAATTTATTAAACTATTGAGCTGTGAAGTTAATATTACAGCATAAAAGTTGTGAAACTTTATTATTATCTATTGATTCTATTTATTTGCATCACTTCGAATCTGAATTTTGAAATCAATTTTTTTTGTTACCTCCCACTGAAAATTAACTTGTGATGACATTGGAGGTACAGTAAAAAGAGTTACCGCCCGAGCAAGTTTACAGCGACCAAAAGAAGATAATATATATCACTTATTCAAATGTTTAATATACCGTATTTACTCGAATAGTAGCCTAGGCGATTATTGTTTTTTACCCCATTTTTTGACCAATAATTTTGAGCAATTTTCTAGAATATCACATTTTATTACAATTTATTTATGATAATCGGTTGATAATCGTATTGGGAGTTATATTAGATATAAATGTTTACTCCGGGTAGCAGTAATAAATTTTTATTTGATACTTTAGGGGGGCGATTATTGGAGGTAGGCGATTATTCGAATAGAGGCTACTATTCGAATAAATACGGTACGTAGAGCTCTTAGATTATTTTGTAGTACACTTAATTATGTTTTAGATATGATAACATCAAAACTATACCAGTGACACGTACTTACCATAAATACACTCCAATAAGTGCAAAATTTATGGGAGGAAAGCGAATTAGTGACCAATTAGATTACACAATAACATATGAATTTAAATGAAATCGTGTGACAAACTCTAAATATTCTACACAGCTGCCATACTTAACTATAGGTAATTATGTCGTATGTATGTATGACAAAGATTGGTATATTTGTGTGATTAAAGAAGTCTGTGAGGAAAAAGGTGATATAGAAGTCAGCTTTATGCATCCAAAAGGACCAGGGCGTCCTGAAAATAGTTTCTATTGGCACTCAACAGAAGACGTTTGTTATGTCGCTCAAAATGATGTAATAGGCTATATATCCACTCCAAAAACTTCTTCAAAACGTGCAAGGAAGTTCAAAATCTCATCGATGGACATGAAGCTAATTACTGATTTTCAAATGTAGCAAGAGATTAAATTGTAAATATATAAACGTACGGAATCCATTTGGAAATACAGTATACCCTCGCTAATCCGAACCGTCGCTAGTCCGAACAGGAGATACCAAAATATTTTTCATATAAAAGAGGGTAAATCATAAATATTTGTATATATATAATACATTGAAATTACAAAATACTTATATGGAGCAGAGTTACTGGTAACTGAAGTAGGTTTTTATTTACGTATAAATTTCATTTCTGAGCTTATGGGTTTTTTAGAATTGAAACACCTCCTTATATGGCAGTTCAGTTACCAGTAACTGAGCTCCATATAAGTAATCTGTTGAACTTATACAAAAATAAGTATCAGGTAGTGTACTATATGATTTGTATGGATTAAAAAGAGTGGGTCGGATTATTGGGGTCTCATTTTATAGATGCCTATAGAAAATGTATTACATCCCTACCCAGAACGAATTCACTAATCGGAAGAGATTTTAGTTGAATCGGAACACCTATGTTAGGATTAGCAGGGGGTACTGTATATATGAATATTACATCAAAGACAATTATCAAATCATGAATTATAAGCAATCTTAATTATTTGAATAATAATGTAAATAACAAATACATTGGTATTAATTAGGCCCAAATAACAGTGTGATAACGACCATTAGTTAACGTAAGTAAGTTCACAGTTAATTTGTTCAATCAATTGCATTCCAATTATACATTGCAACAATACTAATGCATTATAATTTACATGGTAGTGTATCGGAGGTCAAACATACCACAAACCACAAATTTCTGATACATACGTATATCAATTGTATAATGGTGTTGGAATGAGTGATAATCAAGGAATTATCCAGGAGCGCGAGACGCTCCTTTTGGAGTATGATTTTTGGAAATTGGAATTTAGGAGCGCGAAAATTTGGAATCCTCTCCTATACGGTAACAATAATTTGTGATTTAGGCGTATGAAATTGCTTCAGACCAGGATTAGGAGCGGATTTACAAATGGCTGTATAATACACTGGTGATAATAATTATTTAAATATGAAATATTTATCAATATGATAGAAATAGAGTAAGGTTCTAGCCAAGTATTCTATTTTTATAAAGAACATTAATAAGTTGTAGCATCACATAAATAGCGTTTAGAGGACAAAAATGTGAATAACTCAATGGGAAGATATGGAAACCATAATGAAATTTTCTACACAATGACTTAAGACTACATACAATAAATTACCAAAAAATGAAAGAGATCCGAAAATATACATTTTTGCTACGTCATGGTTCCGGTTCTACTTCCGGTATTGGTTTCAGTTCTAATTTTCACTAATAAAAACAACTGATAACTTAATATATCCATCTGATTTGAATTCTCCATATATAAAAACATAAGTATAGCAATTTTTAAAAGAATTGGATAATTATATCAAAAGTTGTACGAGTTTGAAGTGAGATGGTGCTTCAACATTTTGAAAAATGTTTGGATAATCAACAAAAAAATGAAAATCTGTGACGTCATAAATCAAAAACCACTCAACCGATTAGTCTAAAATTTTGAGGAAAGTATAGACTTGCTTGTAGCTTGTTACACAGCAATTTACAGACAAATCGATTGATAGTGGTGAAATGACTGGTTGACTTGACATGGAATTCCCCAGTTACTATTTGACAAAATGAGCTACCATGACAGTCTCGATTCTAAAATTCCAAAGTTAATAGTTTATTTACTGTCAAATGAGTTATTTAAACACTAAACACTATTAACCTTAAAAATTTAACGGATCATACAATCATTTTGCATTTAGCCTAAATAATAATAGTAATAAATTTGGGATTCATTTACTCAGGGTGTGTACTTGGTGGGGATCATTATGATATAGTAACAATTGTTTCTCAAATTGGATGTTTGATAAAGAATTGTATGTGAAAATTTTAGGAGGCGTGAGCAGTGGTGTAGAAGATGGGGTGCGCAAGGGGGCAGAGCCCCCCTTGGTAAAATATAATAGACTCCTTTAATAATACATGTTATTGGGAATTAGATGCATAATGAAACTTTATCACGGGCTACAGTTCTTGGCCTCATGAAACAGTTGGTAGGTGTTTATAATAGTGAAATTTGGTTAAGAAATTATCTAAATTGTTAAACACAATTATTTTAGACTCAGATGCTGACAGAGGAAAATTTTCGGTAAGTATATTGTTTGCAAGCAGAGACTTTGGTTTACTTACTGTCTGGTATAGAAACCTAGAACGAAGAGGGTCAATAAGCCCATCCCGGCGGCGGAATAATAATCAATTCCAGTGAGTATATTGTTTCAAGCAGATACTTTGGTTTACTTAATTAATGAATTATTTAGTAACAATAAACGAAGCAGTCTCCTAGAGAGAAAAAGGGAGAAGGAAAGCCCGTGAGTTATTCTTTTGCAAGCTGAGAATTTGGTTTACTTAATGTCTGATATATAAACTTTATAAGCACAGAGCTCCGAATGGGCAAAAGGGAGAAATTCCTATTTTTATTTTATATTCATCTACTAAAATTATATACTCGCCTTAACTGTAGACTGCCTAACTGATACACGTTGTAACAAGGAGAAAACAGGTCGATCAAATAATTCAAATTTCAATAAATTCGGATTTAGACATGGTTTTGTACTCTCTATCGATTTCATTCAAAAAATCAAAAAATTTCAGAAATTGTTATGATGACGTAGCATAAAGGTGAACTGCTCCACTTGCCTGCCACTTACTCTTGTAAATTCTAAATGTTATAATTTCACCGTAGAAATACCCGAAAGAAGACATTAGACTAAATAATATCTATTTAGTATATTTGGATTGACTAATACAGAGTTGTGATAGATATTACTCAAATATTTGTATTTTTTCGTAATCCATGGTTCATCAAAAACAAATTTGTCGATTTTTATAAAATGATGTAACTTTCGTTTAGTGAATCGGATTGGTTCAATTTTTGAGATCTGATAACTAATAAGTTAGTCGTCATTGTTCAAGTTTAGAAACAAAGGATTACTTACAAGTTAACGGCATTATATAAATTTAAAGAGAAAGTATGTGTCATTACTTTTTGTCGAAATCCTCTAGTAAATTTTTTCAAAAATTCTAGCATGTTGATATATTATTGTGCTCTTGTTGGATTTCAAATTAAAGAAAAAGCATATTTAGGTGCGATTGAAAACATTGAGTATTGACTCAGGTATAATATATAATTGACATGTTTCGCGCTAAAAACTAACATAAATTTTTTTTGTCATTTCTTGGCTAGTATGGATTAGAACTATATTAACATTGTCTTAGTTCAATATCAACAGTCTGACATATTGATCAATTGTAGGTATCTTTATATTAAAAGCGCAATTGTTGTGTGTTTGTTTGTGTGTTTGTGTGTTTGTTTGTTTGTCCAGAATTAATAGGAAAGACTACGAGTCCGAGAAAGCTGAAAATTTGTATACAGGGGTAATTTTGTACTGCGACAACGATCTATTGGTTTTTGAAGAGAAATATTTACATTTGAAGGTGACAAAATTTGTTAGCCAATTAAATTCGAGGGTTTGTTAGTATGGATTAGCAGATTCCATCAATTAGTATAAATAGATTGTGCATAATAGAAATATTTTATGAGGCTCCAATTTGATTGATTGAAATAAATTCGTTTAACCAACCAATCATTTGTCTATTCTATTGCCTGTTTTTCTTTTAGTATCATTTTGATTGGAGCTTTCTTATCGTGCAACTGAAATTTATTGAGCTACTAAAACTCATTATTAATGTGATTGCTTTTTGGGGAGGGAAAGGCCGCGAAGCGGCCGTTAATTGTATTGCGTAGTGCCTAACACGAACGAACAAAAGTCGCGAAGCGACTTTTGTGAGGGAGTGATCCGTCGCGAAGCGACCGAGACCGAAGGGCTCGTTTAATTAATTTCTAATTCTGAGAAGCACTGACCTACGGGAAAACGTCATATAAAAATAACAAAATCCTTGAATTGGTAAATTATTACCTGATCCTGACCAAGTTGATATATCTGATTCTAACAGTGTAAATTGTTCACCTTCTGATAGACATACTTTGTCGATGTCAAATGTCATTAAGCTGATATCTTCTTTATCAGATATTTTTCGTTTTTTGGGAACATATTAACCGACTCAGTTGAAGAAGTTAGTTTTTCTGTCACTTCCTCAGATAGATTGATAAAACTACATAATGGTAGGTATATCTCTTTAATTTAGAGCATATATGCGTAAATTAATTAACTACTTGCATTCCAAAGGAACTTATCAAAATGTGGTGAGCAAGCTTCACTAAATTACATTCCAATCAACGTATTGGTTAACTATGTTTAATTATTAGGAAATACACTTAGATATAATATGGCTTATCTCATAGCATTACTATGTAGTAAAAGTATTACTATGTAGCTATAGCATTACTAATAGTATTACAGTGGAAGCCGCTTAATCGGGACGCCTCGGGAGTAGGCATTTAGTCCCGTTTATCCGGTTCTCCCGATTAACCGATATGCATTGTACAATTTGATACGAATTAGTTTCCAAAGCCTCGTCCCGATTAACCGAATTTCCCGATTAACCGTCTCCCGATTAAGCGGCTTCCACTGTACTATGTAGCTATAGCATTACTAATAATATTACTATGTAGCTATAGCATTACTAATAGTATCACTATGTAGCTATAGCATTACTATGTAGTAATTGTATTACTTATACTATTACTATGCTATAGCTACACATAGTAATACTACTACATAGTAATGCTATAGCTACATAGTAATACAGCGCATGTGCGCCACTTGTAATGCAGCGCATGCGCTACTCATTTTTAAATAGCTCGTCATTTAGTTCCATATTCACATAACTGACTGTAACTCGGAATGTATATGAGCTAGAGAGTAAACTTTGTTTTAAATGATAGATAATAAAGAGAGTAAATAGAATACAAGCTAAGGAAGATAATTAGGCTTTTCAATTCCAGAAGAAGTTTAGCCTTAAAAGTAAATCAATATAATTATTACAAGTTGAAAGTTGGAACAATAGAATTAGATTTAACAGTTTTACTAAAATTGAAGTGTGAGTAAACAGATAAATTTCAACCCCCATTTATGGCACAAATTAAACCCATTATTAAAAATTTTCTTTTCCCCATTAGACGCAAAGTTTATGGTGAATCCAATGGTGAAATAAAAATTGGGGGTTTAGTAAAACATTTTTGATTTATGGGCCAGACAAATTTTGAAAGGTATTAAAAATGTGTCCAAAACGTCTTACCGTAAACTGGGGCGACTTTGTCCCATTATTCCACGTTTATCAATGTATTTCTTTAAATAATATCTGGGAATATTTTATTTGTCAATTAATTTTATTGGTAGCACATAACATGTTCAAATAATGAGATAGCTAAACTTTGGGGTACTTCTAACCAATCTATACTATATTAAAACACAAGGGTGTATGTGTGTATGTGTGTACATATATATATATTTGTTTGTATGTTCCGAGTTGATTGAAGAAAGTGGACGGTTTCCAAATGAGATTTTTGGCATATAGGGGTAACTTTTGGCACCCGCCAACAAGTTGAGGTTTCCACTCAAAATTTCTCAAACCTCGACAAGTTATGACGTCATTGTCACATTTTGATAACCCTGAAAATTCACTTAACCGCACATAATTCCCGCCCTCTAAGAGATAAAAATTTGAAAATTTAATAGAACATGGACATTAATGATGCGGACACGTTGCTCACACCAGATTGCCAATATGCTTACTCATTATCGCATGATGACGTAATCACTAAATTTTCACATTGTTAAATTTGACTATTTAGGCCTATTTACGCTGTATCTATATACCGTATTTATTCGAATAGTAGCCCAGGCGATTATTGTTTTTTAGGCCATTTTCTGACCAATAGTTTTTGTGACTTTTCGAGAATATCACATGTTGATACAATTTATTTAGTATAATCGGTTGATAATCGTGTTGCGACTAATATTATATGAAGAAATTTACTCCGGGTACCGGTAGTAAATTTGTATTTGCTAATTTGGGGGGCTATTATTGGAGGTAGGCGATTATTCAAATAGGGGCTACTATTCGAGTATATACGGTATATATAGTTGTTTGTCTGTGTGTGTGTGTATGTCCTCACATCTCCTCTGAGAGCTCTCAACAGATCTGAACCAAATTTTGTATGTCACTTAGGAGTTACCCCACCACCCTGAATAAGGAATTTTTAAGAGATATTTACATTCCTCGCGAAGTTAACTCAAAATATGTGATATTTTGGCACCTTCCCATACATTTCAATAGGAATTATCAAAAGTTCACAGTACTGCTAGAAAAAAATTTCAACGTGCAATCTAGGTTTTAGTGTATGAGGAATCCAAATATGATATTTTAAAGTCAATAGAATGCATAATTTGCAATTTACCACATGCATATTTTCACACTTTTCGATTGTACCGACCTTGACCTATCAGATTGCAGAGTTTTCACATTATTCTGACTCGAGTTTTATTGGTCTATAATTCAATGGGTCAATTGTGTATGAAAGAAAACAACAATTGAATGTCCCATGCTATAGCTGACATGATTTAACCAATAAAATTTCAGCTTGCATTGAGTTGTCAATAGTCTCATTCCTATGTTCCCGTAATATTAATACAACTGTTTACAATATTTTTAACATATTTCACATTTCACATATTTCACATCCGTCATATTTCAAATCATAAAAAATGCCACTCAAGAAACGTTCGCATGTGTCCAACGATTCCAAAACAAGATGCAATACAGCAGGAAAGCGACTAAAACGAGACAACGAATGCGAGGAGCAGAGACACCTGCGCCTCGAAAGAGATAGAACAGCTATTGCAGCTATTCGTAGCAACGAATGCTAACTAACCCACTGGAATTCACTTTCTATATCTGATTCATCAGAGATCGTAATCCATGCCAGGACTAGGACACCATGACATAATACAGAGGCAAACATAACAACATACTAACCAACTGGAATTCACAGCTTACAAATAATCTAACTATACAGGACAGATTAATTTTCCCTGCACAATTCTGGGTACTGTCAGGTCAGGAAGCACGTAAATTTCAAGTTTCATTTTTACAACACTCTAAGCCCCAATACTGACAAATGATACTTCGAATATACAGTTATCTTCTGTACTTCCCAAGTGGTAATACCACTAAAGAAGTCAGATATAACAAGTTCGTTGGAACATAATGATATTTTGCAGGAACCACCAAGAAGCCTTTTTGTGGCGGAGGGCGGCACTTCGGCTATAAGTAATACTATCAATAACATATGTAAATATGATTATTTACTCATTATAAGACATCCCGTGAATTTGAATACCGCGGCGAAGCGCGGGTACTCGGCCAGTAATCAATATTAGGAATTTATAAACCTCAGACGAACCTCGAAGCGGTTGGTGTGTGGTTGTGTTCTGTCGCGAAGCGACCTAGCAAGCGAAGCGCGCTAGTAAACTATAAAGCTCTGGCAAGGGCACCGTCTACGGAGAAATAACAAATTGCAGCCTGTGCCGACGCATGTTCCTTTGGTGGCACTATATTTTGTTGGTGGTTTATTGATAGTGCCTCCAATGGAACATGCTGTCGACACAGGCTGTAATTTTGAGTTTTTTTCGCTTTGTCATCATCACTATGAAGGTGTTAAACCATTTCAGAAAGGTGTTTCGGAAGGTAACAAGCCTTAGTGAGTTAAAAGTTTCGTTGTAGCTTACTTTATTTTAGAGATATTCAAGTTTCAGTAAAACGAGCCCTTCGGTCTCGGTCGCTTTGCAACAGATCGGTGCTACGCACCTCAAGTTAACGGCCGCTGTGCGGCCTTACTCCTCACACTTTCTACCATGGAAATGGTAGAAAGGGACGTTATGATTTTGAATTTTCATTAATTTGTTTACCTATTTGTGTAAACAACAACAACAACAACAAATACTCATATTATAATTTTATAAATGCGAAATTCGTGTTCAGCACACTTTTTTACTTATAATACCCGTTGAAAGCTAACTTCTAGGTTGATTTTGAATTTTCATTAATTTGTTTACCTATTTTGTGTAAACAACAACAACAAATATTAATATGAGAAATTTTTAAACGCGAAATTCGTGTTCAGCACCTTGTTTACCTATAATATCCGTTGAAAGCTTACTTCTAGGTTGATTTTGAATTTTCATTAATTTGTTTACCTATTTTGTGTAAACAACAACAACAAATATTCATATTAGAAAATTTTAAACGCGAAAATCGTGTTCAGCATACTTGTTTACCTATAATACCCGGTGAAAGCTAACTTCTAGGTTGATTTTGAATTTTCATTAATTTGTTTACCGATTTTGTGTAAACAACAACAACAAATATTCATATGAGAAATTTGTAAATTCGAAAATCGTGTTCAGCATACTTGTTTACCTATTATAACAATTGTTTAAATAATATAACATTTGGAAGTTAGTTTCTATCAAAATTATAAATGCGGTTTCTTATCCCCCATCACTTTAATACAATCCGGACAAACAAACAAACACACACACACACACCACACACACACACACACACACAAACAAACAACAATCGAGATTTAATAATATAGATATAATCTGTGATGACTCAGCAATTTTTAAGCGCGTGTTGGGTGTTCACCCAACACCAACCAACCCATTCGGAATATAGAATTCACAAAATTGTAAAACACATTTTTTTGACGATGTCATCATCACCTCAAAGTGTCAAGATCCATTTGTAGAGGTGTTATGGGGTATAAGGATCAATTGATAAATTGGAAGTTTGTTACTATCTTCTATAATATCTGAGATTTATGATATTTAATTAATTAGTATAAATAATTATTAATATTATTTTAATATAACACCAATTTCAATGTCAACTTACAGTTATTAAGTTAAATTATTTTGTCATAAATAATAAATTAATTAATTTGGCTATAAAATTTCAATTCCGCACACTCGATAACCCCTAATAAACAAATTGGAAGCATCTATATAAGTCATATACTGACTGAATTAATTATAATTAATTACGTCAGTATATTAACAGTGCAATAATATTCTCGCAGAAGGAAATATAATCACATAATCTGTCGTTGTTATGAAATATATAATCTTAGTTTTCAATTAGAAAATAGGAGCCTACTCGATCTCACAAGTTGAACCAATATAATAATAACGAGTTGAAACAATGGAATTAGATTTAACACTTTTAATAGAATTGAAGTGTTAATAAACAAAGGAAATTTGCAACTCAATTGTGGCACAAACGAAGCCCAATTTGAAAATTTGTGCACTGTGAAAAGGTGTATAATTTAATTCTCTATCGAATGCAAATAAATTAAATATTCGGGCACCATTCATTGTTCCTTTTCTAACATTAAACAGGTTTAAAAATGTGTCAAAAAAATTTAATAAAAAATCGTGACCCCAGGTGCACATCTGTAACCATAAGATACCTGTCCTGAAAATTCAAGTTCTTAGTAAATATAACTCTGTCTGTGGAGAGGATACGGAAGGTTAATAATAATAATAATAATTACCAACCAAAGCACTAAGACCATTACTGGGCCACTATACTATAGTATAGTCGGCACAGTAATAAAAATAAAGGCAGTGATTTCAATACTGGGCCACTATACTATAGTATAGTCGGCACAGTAAAAGAAAATCCAAAATTGCAGCTGTGCCGACGCATGTTCCTTTGGTGGCACTATATTTTGGTGGTGGTTTATTGATAGTGCCTCCAATGGAACATGCTGTCGGCACAGCTGCAATTTTGGACTTTTTTTCCGCCATGCCATCATCACTATAAAGGTGATAAATTATTTCAGAAAGGTGTTTCATAAGGCAACGACCCTTAGTGAGTTGGAAGTTTCGCTTTAGCTCACTTCATTTCAGAGATATTCAAGTTTCATTCAATGTGATAGGTGATGAGTCAGCATTTTTATGTGTGTGTTGGGTGTTCACCCAACACAAACCAACCCATTCGAAATATCTAATTCACAAAATTGTAAAACACATTTTTTTGACGGGATCATCAATACCTCAAGGTGTCAAGACCCACTTGTATAGATGGTATGTGGCATAAGGATCAATTGATCAATTGAAAGTTTGTTTCTATTTGCTATCATTTCTGAGATTAATGAAATTTAGCTAATTAGTATAAATATTTACTAATTAATTTATTATTTAACACAATTATTATGTACAGCAAAATAAATTAAGTTCAATTATTTACAATAATAATTAATCTAAATTGAATTTCACTAATATATGAATTCAGCGCACTCGATAACCCCAAACATCTAATTGGAACCGTTTCTATAAGTAAAACATAGAGCGAATTAATTAGAATTAAATATGTCAATGTATCCATTGTGCAAGAATATTCTAGTAGAAATAAATATAATCACATAATCTGTTGTTATGGAATGTAAAATCTTAGTTTTCAATTGGAAAATAGAAGCCTATTCGATTTCACAAGTGGAATCAATATAATTATCGCAAGTTTAAACAAAAGTGTAAGATTTAACAAGTCTAATCAATATATTTATTACAAGTTAAAACAATGGAATTTGATTTAACAGTTTCACTGAAAAAGAAGTGTGAATAAACAAAGAAATTTAAACCCCCACTAGTGGCATGAATTAAATCCATTATCAAAATTTGTCTTCTCCCATTAGACGCAGAATTTTATGGTGAATCCAATGATGTAATAAAAATTGGGGGTTTAGTATAACATCTTTTTAAAAGGAGTTAAAAATGTGTCCAAATTGTTAATCAAAAATCATAACCCCAGGTGCAAATTAGACGTTAACACCGCACCTACATGCCAAGTTTCAGGCCATTAACTATAAAGCTCTGGCCAGGGCACCGTCTACGGAGAAAAATAAAATAAAAATAAAATCCAAAATTGCAGTCTGTGCCGACGCATGTTCCTTTGGTTGCACTATATTTTGATTGTGGTTTATTGATAGTGCCTCCAAAGGAACATGCTGTCGGCACAGGCTGCAATCTTGTTTTTTTTGATCGCCAAGTCACCAACGCCTCAGGGTGTCAAGAACCATTTGTTAATTGGTCCGAGTCACAAGGAAATGTAGATAAATTTGAAGTTTGTTTCTATTATAAACCATCTAGAGTTTAATTAATGCCATTCATTCATTGTGTATTGATATTAAATTATATTATTCGTTATTTATTTTAGCAATGTTATCCACGGTTGGTTGAGTTGAGTCAACAAATTCATTATATTGCATTATTTTATTTAATCCATTGTATAGTAATACTACAATTAAATAGAAGCCAGCTGGAATTTATTGTTAAATCAATATAATTATCGCAAGTTGAAACAATAGTGAAATATTTATCCAGTTAAATCAATATAATTATTACAAGTTGAAACAATGGAATTAGATTTCACAGTTTTACAGTAATTGAAGTGTGATTAAACAAAGAAATTTCAACCCCCATTTATGGCAGAAATTAAACCCTTTATTGAAAAATTTCTTCTCCCATCAGACGAAGAATTTTATGGTGAATCCAAATGTGAAATAAAATTTGGGGGTTTTGTAAAACATTTTTTGAGTTTTGGACCAGACAAATTTTAAAGGTGTTAAAAATGTGTCCAAAATTTGTTAATCAGAAATCGTAACCGCAGGTACAAATTAGACGGCAACACCGCACCTATATGTCAAGTTTCAGCCCATTAACTATTAAGCTCTGGCCAGGGCACCGTCTACGGAGAAAAAATATATAATAAAATCCAAAATTGCTGCCTGTGCCGACGCATGTTCCTTTGGTGGTACGTGACCTACTTTATATAAGGCCTATGCACCAACTTTGTGAAACTGGACCATGGATTAAAGGAAGGCTATTGATAAATAGGTTATTTATCGTTATCTAAATAACTAGTAGTGATAGACCTCATAAATGTTCTATAACTATATAGGAACATGATATCAAGGTATACATAGCACCCTTCAGAATTGAGCTATGTCATCATTTGATTACGTAAACGCTATTTTTGGTGGGTATTATGGTGTTTTTATAGCCTGCTAATAAGATAATTAGCACTTAGTTCCTTATGATGTAATACGTACACTCATTATCTCAAAAATTATTGTAGTTATACATACATAATATATTATCAATGAATAAGAAGTTATCTATTGCGGATAGATCAGTACTAGCCTAGTTTACATAAAATCGATAGTTTTTGAGTTATGGCTCATTTTAGGAAATATACATATCAATGGCAACCGAGGAATGTGTCAACATCCCATTTATAATTTCAATATATTTCTTTTAACAAGTCCTGGGCATCATCATGTTCAAATCCAGAACATTTATAACGCGTCTAACTATGTTAAAAGCAGGCTATAAAAACACCATAATACCCACCAAAAATAGCGTTTACGTAATCAAATGATGACATAGCTCAATTCTGAAGGGTGCTATGTATACCTTGATGCCATGTTCCTATATAGTTATAGAACATTTATGAGGTCTGTTGTATGACAGTTTTACTACCATGACAGACTTACTACCTCTATTACTAGTACCATGGATGTTCTCTATCCATGACAGATTTACTACCTTACATGACAGAATTACTACCCTTTGATCATGACTTGACTATTACTATGCACTTTTAATGGCTTCTTTCTTTCTTCTACTTGACTAAATACAAACAGCATGTATTCAATATAGGAAATATTTACTTGTATCTTAAAAAAAATTTATTGTATTTGACTTGCTCAATTATCTATATAATTGACATTTCCACATCCGCCTTCCCCGTATTCATTATTCACTAGGTAAATTATTATGTATAGCATTGTGAACGGTATAGCAAATAGATAATTATCCTAACATCGGAGATAGGAACTATTAATGGATTTAACAATACATAACCTATGGGAAATCTGAGAATATATTAGCTGTCAAAAACCGTATCGCTCTACTCAATAATAATTGCATCACTGAAGCTGTCTGCGTAAAAAGTTGTAGTACGACTATGTATCATGTCAATAACTTCACCACGTTGATAGCCTGAGGCACGCATTTTAAAATTTCGTCTCGCGAATTTTGTTGAGTTCAATAAATCGCTCGGAAAAATAACATGGGAAAGAAAATTCACAAGCTTTGAATATTCAGAGATATTCATTATTGTATGTGATTTCTTGAATCAAGACTATAATTTGTGTACTTTCTTAAATCGATGAGTAGAATAGATAATATAAATGAATTACCATTTCCTAATATTTTGAATACCTGCTGTTCATAGGCGTCGTAAATGCAAGGTCAATCCTTCGGGCCGCCCGGAAATTCCGGGTAAAGTCCGGGTATAGCATTAGTAGCATAGGGGCAACCCTTCCGGGCCGCCCGGACATTTCTGGGCACCCGGGCGGGTTACGACGCCTATGCTGCTGTTTGTATTTAGTCAAGTAGAAGAAAGAAAGAAGCCAATAAAAGTGCATAGTAATAGTCAAGTAGAACTAAGAGTTGCGTGATGAGAACTCAAGTCAAGATCAAAGGGTAGTAATTCTGTCATATAAGGTAGTAAATCTGTCATAGATAGAGAACATCCATGGTACTAGTAATAGAGGTAGTAAGTCTGTCATGGTAGTAAAACTGTCATACAACAGGTCTATCACTACGTAGTAGTTATTTAGATAACGATAAATAACCTATTTATCAATAGCCTTGCTTTAATCCATGGTCCAGTTTCACAAAGTTGGTACATAGGCTTTGTATAACGTAGGTCACGGGTGGCACTATATTTTGGTGGTGGTCTATTGATAGTGCCTCCAATGGAACATGCTGTCGACACAGGCTGAAATTTTGGATTTTTTTCGCCATGTCATGAACGTCTCATGGTGTTTAGACTCATTTAACAAGTTATTACGGGACAAAGGAACGATTGTTGAATTTGAAGATTATTTCTATGTTGAACCATCTTGATTTTATTGCCATTCATTCATTATGTAAAGATACTAAATTATATAAATTATCTGTAATACCCTTTGTCCTCCATGTACAAATAAATTTTAATCAATTTGTAATTTTGTACTAGTTTTTATGAACAACAACAATAATTATTAACATCTATATCCGTATACAATAAATAACTAGTTATCAACATAATTCTTTACTCATTATAACAATCGTAAATAGTAAATAGGTTCATTCTGAAACGAAGCAATTTGTTTACCTATTTGTAAACGTCAACAACATGTAAACATAATAGTTTCGTTAATTGAAAATCAGCATACTTGTTTACTTAGAATGACAAAAGGGATTAAGTTTATATTCCAATTATAAATGCGTTATAAACCCACCCCCCCCTTACACTCTAATACATTTCGGGCACCAAGCACACACATAGATAAATATTTATACAAATAGATATTCCATCTCATTAATCCATTGTTTGAATATCAGAAATCGTTCTGAAATTGAATAACTGTTGAGTGAAATTGAATTTTCGTATAGGAGAAAACTTTAATACAATTATTGTACTAGAAATCGATTTATATAGTAGCAGCTATTGAATCAAATTGAATTATTCATATAAATAGAATACTTTATTGTAACTATGACATCAGAAATTGATTTGTATAGTAATAGCTATTGAATATAAATTAATTATTCATATATACTAGAATTCTTTATTGTAACTATGATATCAGCAATAACTTGAATCGAAATAACACTGAATCTATTGAATTATTCATAACTAGTAGATCTGTTGCATGATATTTTGAGACGCGTGAGATTTTGAGACGCCTATGTGATACACTCTATACACAATGGATGTGCTATTACAAATTATACAGTGATATTTTGAGACGCTATAAAAGGAAATTTTGGCTTATTTTACTTTTTATTATGAATTTCAGAATAATATAATTTTGAGACGCGTGAGATTTTGAGACATTGTATTAGCAAACCATGGATGTGCTATTAGAAATTATACAGTGATATTTTGAGACGCGTGAGATTTTGAGACACTACTATAAAAGTAATTTTCTACTTATTAATATAACTTTTTATTATGAATTTAAGATTCTTACAATTTTGAGACGATAGTATAGTATAGATAAACCAATGAGACATAGATGTGATAGCAGGGGCGGATACAGCCCTTCGACTCAGGGGGGACCCAAATTTGTAGGGGTATGGAGCGAGTGAAACGAGCGACAGTAAGGGAGGTAATGGGGGCCCATGAGAAAAATCTCAGGGGGGGCCGGACCCCCTTGCCCCCCCCTCTAGATCCGCCCCTGTGTGATAGCTATATATTGTTTTGAGACACTTGTATATAACAATTTCTGGCTTTGATTACCTGTTTTGAACGTCTCACTATATTTTGTATTCTATCTGCAATATTTACCCTTTTTAATTAACTTAATTACTGATAATTATAGCAAGTTATCCCAGTAACCCAATTTCCAATCAGGAAATTATCCAGGATCGCGAGACGCTCCTTTTGGAGAAGATTTTAGGACAAATTAATTAGGGCGCGAAAAATTGGAAATTTTCCTATACCGGAAACATTAATTTGTGATTTAAGCGTATGAAAATTGGATCAGACCAAGATTAGGAGCGTATTATTTACAAATGTCTGTATAATACACTGTTTCCAATATATCTAATTTGACTAGTTTTTCCTAATCTAATAATCTCCCAATTCAGCATATGGTTATAATACTAACAATTACAGGGACACAACTTTATTTTAATACAAAAACTACTACGTATTACAAACAAACAGAATAAATATACTAAATTAATTAATAAAACACACTAATAAATACATAAACTAACTAAGAATTTAAATACAAAAAATATTATAAAACCCCAATAGCACCCCCTCCTCCTCCCCAGTAGCATCCTCCTTAATGTCAAAATCTCCCCTTCTCCACTCCACCTCATCTCCTCCTCTCCCCTTCCCACTTCCCAAAATGAAACCAGAGCAAATAAAGTAGTAACATTTAAATTAGTTAAATTTGTTAGCTATTACTTATACAGTAGTTATTATCTTTGTATCACCAACATACGAAATTATAATACACAGTGTCATTTACGCCAATAGCCAACACTACCTTATTTATTACGATTAACAAAATATTTTATACAAAATTTGTTGTTGTGAAATAAAACGATTTAAAAAATGTCTAAACCTTTTAATTTCTCCTGAATTTCAATAATCTAATTAGCCCTTGATTTCTTACGACTTATGGTTACTATCCTACCAATTATATTGGGTATAGAAATAATCACAACGATTAACTTCTTTCTAAATGTACTAGGCGAATGTCTAGAAAGAGATATACATATATTTATAAGATAAGTAAAAGGTAAACTATTTTTTCAATCAGTTTTTATTGTATTAACCAATTATTATTTTGGGGCCTCCTCCTTTTACCCAAACAGCCGCCATACAGTGGAAACCGCACATCTATATCCATTCAATCGCCCCATTTTTGATTAAATTACCCTTCGTTCGTATGTGTGTAACGACATAACAAAATGAGCATCGCATTGATGCGCCCTGATAAAGTGGTTCCCAGTGTACAAAAAAAACTCTCAAAGGAAAATAGGTTAAGTTACACTAAATTACTCAAAACTATGAAATTAAGCAGTATTACAGTGAACTCCAAGTCGGCTATAAATCGGATTATAACGAAGTTCAATGGTCCGGACATCCTTATATTTGACTATACTATAGTCAAAGAAATCGATATAATGAAATTCTCTTTTTGGCGAAGAAATTTATTTTGGAAATAATCTATTTTGGAAATAATCCATAAGTCTTGTAATTCGTGTTCAGCATTGATACGACAGGTAGATAGTGATCGAAGTAGTTTTGGATATAAAGGATGGCTGTAGGGTTATCTGTGGCTCTGTGCAAACTCCAACGCACCTCGCGAATTACTTAGTCTTTCGTTCTGTAGAAGACTAGAAGTTATTGGCAACGTAGACATCGGCATCAAGAATAGCAGAATCAGCATAAATTTCCACATCTGTTCCCCAAACGGAATCACGATTCATAAGTACTTGTGTGGGATAACTGGTAAGGTATTCACACGGTGTAATTTGTTTGGTTTTAAAATACCATCCTAGTTTCCTTGTTCCTTCACTGACGATAATGATAGAACGAAGCTGTAGGTGGCTGTTTTCACTCCCAGTAACTAATTTGGATAGGCATTGAAATAGACAATTACCATCTCCTTCGATATGTTCCGTTTCCCAGGTTCAAAACCGCTAAGTAACTTCCCAACGCTAATATATGGTTGTCAGCAAACTGATTCAAATGATATCCCCAACATATATATCACATTTACTTCGCTGCCAATTTTCAGGTCTCACATTGATCCTTGGGTCCATCCATGGCCTTAGCCACTGGTCAGTTTGGTCAGGTTTCAACCTGACCACCTTTGGTTGATTAAAACCCAATATGGCACCATTCGGTCAGGTTGGTAAGATTAACCTGACCACTCTGTCCTGTTGGCCAGATTAACCTTACAACTTGGTAAGGTTGGTCAGAATAACCTATCCACTTTGTCAGGTTGGTCAAATTAACCTGACCACTTTGATTTTGGTGGCTACGGCCCTGCCATCGGTGTGTCGTATGGATTACGGAGCGGAACTGCGTCGTGAAATGATTCCATTAGCATTGTGTTTAGATACTGCATTCCCTAAAATATTAATTTGTTTACAATTTAATTAATAAAAGAATAATTCTAATGTTATAGCCTGCTTTCGAAGGTACGTATAGACTGAACAAATATATTAATTTAACTGAATTTGAGTTGTATGAGGGTATTGTTAGATTATTTTAACTTACCAGGAAATACAGTACTTTGTGTGTGTATCTAGCACGTTGGGTATCTGTATAGCTGGGATAGAGATCTGTTGTCCATCCGAGTATAATCTCCATAATATCTCTCTTCTACAATAAATGGGTAAAATGATAATCTGTAGTTATCGTATGAATCATTGTTAATTAACAACTTCCTCTTCTTTTCCACCATCCACATACCGAATAACATCGCGTTGGGAGTGTAGTTGTACGCTTTGTATAACAAGTGGTGCAGCTCTTCATAGAGTCATGAAGGTCTGCCCACGATATTCTGCATTAGGATTTCCTACAAATGACAACATTGTAAGAATATTATTACTGGATGTTACAAATATTCGGATTGACGTCAATTGAAGGTGTAAAGCTAAAATAACAATGAGTGTCAATAAAAATAACACTCAATGAATTAGACAGTATAGGTGAAAACGGAACCTTACTTTTAACTTTTAAGTTATTAAGTTGTTGAAATATAGATTCCGTAGAAAATGCGAAAAGATTCTGGTACATCTAAAAAAGGAATATTTACTATTAACACTATTTTATCTTTTAAATAACAACTCAATCACAATGAATTTACCTGTGAGGTGTTGATTCCGATGCTAGCTTTATTCTTAGTATTCTTGGGACTTGAGGATCTTTCGAAGTAGGGTCTTGTGATATGGATTGGAATCTTTTTGTCCTTCTTCGTTCCTAATTCTGTTTTAGAAATTGTAACATGGCTTTCTGTTGCTTTCGACACCGTGTAAGGCCCGAGATGTTTCGTTTGCTTCTTTGTTTTGGGCATGTATTTTAGTTTGGGCATGTTGGTATAGATTATCTTATCATCCTTCTTTAGAGATGCACTAATTACAGAGAGAATAATTATGAAAATAATTATAATCGAAAGAATGATTCGAACTTTAGTAACAAGATAGACTGTGTGTTATGTATGAATTTAATATCGTCATCAGTACAACTAACCGATTAGTGATAACTTATATAACTATCACTAATCGGTTAGTTAATTAATTAACTTTCTTATCATATTGAATCTTCTGCTTGAGTTGTTCAAAATTGATGCAATCCATAGCTGATTGCTGTGTAGAAGTTCGAGATTCATCGATGTTGCTAACTGCTTCGAGGGGATTATCAGGAGGTGGGCAAAATATGTCGTTTATACCTTCGATATCATCTAGTGGATCTGTGAGTTCTGAGAAAATCGATTCTTCCAAATCAAAGTCTTCCTCATCGTTGGTATGCAGGTCGTTAATGGTGGACAAGAGATCTTGATGCCGGGACTCTCTTCCCCACATAACCTTGAATGGACTTTGTCGGAGGGATCTTTTCATACAGGAGTTCATTGCAAGCACAGCCTGTTTCAGCAGTTTGGACCAATGATCCCCTATCTGGCTCTCCATTTTAATCAGTTTTCTATATGGATAATTCATAAATGGGTCTTAAAATTATATTACAAAATACTAACTGTTTCAGAATCTTGTTGTGCGCTTCGACTAAGCCGTTAGCCATCGGGTGGTAAGCACGAGTGCTACGATTGTCGATACCCAATTTCTGGTTGAATTCCTTAAATATCTGTTAAATACAATAAATAAAAATACAATAAATAAATACAAATAATAATACATACTATAATGTTAGTGTGTAAAATTAGATAATTATGATAATTATATAAGTTATTTAATTTTAATTAATTAATTAACACTAATCTAACAAACAGTATTACATTATACTACTCACATTGCTTGTGAACTCTTTGCCCTGGTCGTGCTGGATAATATCAGGTAATCCCATATCGAGGTAGATGCCCTTCAGATTCTGAATAACTTCTTGTGAAGTCTTAGTCTTGAGAGGGCGTACTGCAACATATTTGCTCACGTAGCAGACGTTGACTAGAATGTGTTTATAGCCGTCTTCACTCTCAGGGAGGTCGCATATAAGGTCCATTCCTATATGTCTCCACGTTTTAGAAGGAGGTGGTATTGGTTGGAGTTTCTTTTGCGGTTGAGGTGGCAAGGCCGCTGTCATCTGACATATATGGCAAGTCTTTACCTTTATAATATAAGAAAGCCATTACTATTGTATGATTTAATATGTACTACGTACTATGTTACAAAGCTAAGTGTATAGTTTCTAATCATTATGAATTGGGATTATTTTCCACTGAGATACAGCCACATATGCTTATGTGCCACTTGTCCCATAAGTAGCACGTGACATAGACACAGATGCCACTTCATGGATAATTATTGGATAAACATGACTTAATTAAAATCATGATGTTATGATATTTATAATTATATTACAAGATTAAGTCATTTGAGAGTAGTTTAATCCAGCAGAATTTATTACGCAAACGAGAAGTATATTGTAATTCAGCAATAAAAATTCAGTTCTTCAAATAGTTTTCGTGGGCTATTAGTATACATTTAGTTAGAATGCATCATAACATTTAAAATGATTCAAAATTAAATAGCCCATTTGAATAATAAAAATAATAATGGTTCAAATGAAACGAGATAGGTAGGAAATTTTTATAAAGTATGAACAAATACAGAAGTGGTCCGAACAAAGATGGACTATCCTTTATAATAATGTCACTGTAAATGGCAAGTGGTCCGGCCATGACCGAACCACGTGCTACCTAGGAAAGTATGCCGAATAATTAAACTCACATATTCTTTAACGTCTTGGGAAACGCCTGCCCATGTGTATCTTTGCTGAACTGAATGTAGGGTCGTATTTATTCCGGGATGACCGACTTCGTCATGGAACTTCTCATAGATGCTGTCCAACTCAGACTGCAATGGAACTGCCAAATCTGTCTCTGTGCCTTCCAGTTTTACTCTCTAAAGGGAGAATTCAATTAAACCATGGGATATTTAAAAATGGTCTAGGGGAATAAGGAAGTCAATATTACCTAGAAAAGTCTGTTGGTATCTCCAATAAAATAGGAAGACAATCTTCTTTTGTAGTTCCATTTTGTCTGACGTGAAGCTTGAGATGATTCAGGATATTTTTCTTCACGAATAAAGTGAATGATTTCGTCATATTCATTTGGATTTATTTGAAAATAATAAAGGATTTGATTGTTTGTTTGTTGTAAATGAATAAGACAATTAATGTAGATATTTAGTTTCTTATATAGTTAATTAATTTGATAATAGTATAGAGTTTATGTATATTATGATGTCAAAATCATAGTATATTCTTAAATTCATAATAAAAAGTAAAAATAAGCCAAAAATTACTTTTATAGTAGTGTCTCAAAATATCACTGTATAAATTCTAATAGCACATCCATGGTTTGCTAATACAATGTCTCAAAATCTCACGCGTCTCATTCTTGAATTAAATTCATAATAAAAAGTAAAAATAAGCCAAAAATTCCTTTTAGTATCTCAAAATATCACTGTATAATTTCTCATAGCACATCCATGGTTTGCTAATACAATGTCTCAGAATCTCACGCGTCTCAAAATATCATGCAACAGATCTTTATCGAAACCACGAAATAATTGCATAACTGAATATTAATGAATTTACGATTTTAGAAAGTTAAGGGTGAATTGTGGCAACTTTGAGCCTAATTATCAGGAAAATGAGGACGGATTAAAAATATCGTGAAGAGCTATCAGTTGCAAAATACTTTTCTGATACTAATGATTTAAAAAAATTTCTTGTTATTGCATTTATTCTCTTATGGGAGAAAAAAAGCCAAAAGTCCCGTTAAAAAATTTCCCAAGTCGAAATTAATAAATCGTGACCACACGTGCACATCTGTAACCCATGAGACACCTATCCTGAAAATTTCAGTTCTTAGTTAATAAAACTCTGTTCTGTGGAGGATCTACGGACATAATAAAAAAATCCAAAATTGCAGCCTGTGCCGACGCATGTTCCTTTGGTGGCACTATATTTTGATGGTGGTTTATTGATAGTGCCTCCAAAGTAACATGCTGTCGGCACAGGCTGCAATTTGGGATTTTTTTCGCCAAGTCATCAACGCCTCAATGTGTCAAGAACCATTTGTTAATTGGTCCGAGTCACAAGGAACGGTAGATAAATTTGAAGTTTGTTTCTATCATAAACCATCTTGAGTTTACTGCCATTCATTCATTATGTATTGATAATAAATTAAATTATTAGGTATTTATTTTAGCAATGTTATCCACGGTGAGTTGAGTAAAGTCAACAAATTCCTTATATTATATTATTTAATTTTATCCATTGTATAGTAATACTACAATTAAATAGAAGCCAGCTGGAATTTATAAGTTAAATCAATTTAATTATCGCAAGTTGAAACAATAGAGTAGGATTTAACAAGTTAAATCAATATAATTATTACAAGTTGAAACAATGGAAATTGATTTAACAGTTTACTGAATCTGGAGTGCGAAGAAATAGAGGAGATTGGCACCCCAATTATGGCACAAACCTAGGCTAAATTGAATATTTGTGATTTGCCAAAAGGTGTAGAATTTAACTCTCTATCCAAATTTGTAAATCTTATCAAGTTCACTATTAAATATTTCATGTTAAGAGCCATAATTTGTTTAAATAGGTGTTAAGAAAATTTGAACGAAAATCGTAACCCCAGGTGCAAATTAGACGGTCACTCCGCACTTACATGCCAAGTTTCAGCCCTCAATGTATAAAGGTGTGCCCAGGGCACCGTCAACGGAGAAAAATACAAAAATAAAGGCAGTGAGATTAGAACTGGGCCACTATACTATAGTATAGTCTGAAGGGGTTCGTTTGGGGGGCCCCCCCCCCAGATTCGAGGGGGCCCCCCCCAAATTGAAAATCTTGTTATTATATTTAGGGGGGCCCTTCAAACTTGGGGGGGTCTCCCCCAAATTTGAATAGTGTAATCTATTTCGTAGGGCCCCCCAAATTTATGGGGGCCTCCCCATTTGAATTGTACACTAGTTCAAATTTTGAGGAGGCCCCCTCCAAACTTGTTATCCTGCTGGAAAACTTTGTATCAAATCTACTCGTCCTTATTCCATAGATGCATTATACGATTATACGTTATACGTTCGGGGAGCGTATAATGGGCCATATATACGTTAAAATCCGTTATACGTTATACGTCGTATGATGATTTTACGTTATACGATTATACGTTATACGTTCACCTATCGTATAATTGTACCATATATACGTTATACGTTACGTATAATGCAACTATGCCTTATTCAACAATTTTAGGTTTAAAAATATTCACATTTCAAGATTGTAAAGGTGCAAGTGGTCATTTTCAGGCCTTGAAGTAGGGATATTTGGTATTTTTAGGGTGTGAATGTGATTTTCTTTAGCGAGGATACATAAAAATAATAGTTGAATATAGCAACAATTATATGAAATATGATACACTTACAGAGATTGTGTTAAGTCTGGGATAATTAATGTAGACTGTTGAAAAGGCTTTTGTGTACCTTAGTTCGGATGATCGGCCTTAAATTTTTCGCTGTTCTATCGTTTATTGGAAATTAGGATGATTTAGAAGTTGCTGTTTGGGGCGTGCTGTGGCATTAAGAAATTTTCAGATAAACTAATGATTTCTTGGGCACTACTAGCAATTAAATTTATAAATTTGATGGCATACTAGTAGTAAGCAGTATTTATTAAGGATTCCATAATTAAGAGTGATATACGTGTATTAATTGCAAATGAATTTGTTAATTTTATATAATGTTGTATGCGATTTGTCAAATATATATTGACTCCTCATTTATATTTATGCCTAACGCTATTTGCATGCTCTTATATACTGTATAATATATTTATAATGATAAAACGTATTCAAATTGTATCGAAATATCCCAATTTTAATATGGATGAAAGTGAACCGGAGACAGCATCGGCCGATTTACAAGGTTTTGATGAAGATACGACCATTAACGATGAATTTTTGAAGAAACTAATTCAAATATTACCTAATTTCTCTGAAATCTCAGCCGACATGTTCTCTTCTGTGGATTTAAGAGGTTCAACTGGACAAGAAAGCAAGATCATCAGCAATAGAATGTACCGTATTGCCTTGAATAGTACTTTATAGTAGCCGGGGCGATTATTGATTTCAAGCCCCATTTAGGCCCAAGAAAATGTTATGATTTTCGCAGTGATGTTTTGGGAGGGGGGCTCGGGGTGGCGCGCCCCCCCACTTATTTCGCTAGGGGGGGCGCTTATATCCCAGGGGGGGCGCTCCTTCCTATCAGTTATCTATAAATTCATTATTGGGGGCCGTTTTCACCTATGTTTTCTAAGAAAATGCAAAAATTTGAAAAGGGAGCGCCCCCCCGATTCTTTTTTTGGCAAAACACCACTGGATTTTCGAGAATGGCGAATATTTGTGGAATATAATCATTTGAGAGAGTCAATAATTGTAGGGAGGCGATTATTTGATATCAACGGTTATTCTAGGCGGTGTCAAAAAATAATTAGGACCTATTTTTGGGGGGCGATTATTCAAGGGGGGCGATTATTCGAGGGGGGGCTACTATTCAAGGAAATACGGTATACATTACATATTTCTTATCTCAATTGGAAGCAATGCCGTAGGGGAAATGAAAAAATTCCCGATCTGATCCGACATTCGATTGAGAATATTAAACCTAGTACCAAGGAAAATTCAAAGCTATTCAGAAAATTCATTCAGAATCGACTTTCCGAATATCTTCTTAAGGTTAGTTCATTATTTAAATTATGTTTAGTCATTTAAAAATATTATATTCTGCTAATGCTCAATCGTGATGTAATTTCTAAATATCTGATCTAGCTTCAACCTTTCTTTGCAATTTCTCCGTTTGAAATCTCCTTATATTATTTTTAGTGAAAATACTCAACTTTGACTTCACTGGTAAGTCTGGTTGAATATGTCACAGTCATTGAACATTTTTTAAAAATTAAGTACGTATATAATGAATTAACCAGATATGGGACATCGATACGATTAGGAACGTAGGCGCTGTAATAGCTAGTGAGAGTTATAGAATTACACTGATTCGATGCAATGGATTTAAACAAAATCCGAATTTATGACTGAGCTATGCGCAGAATACCTCGTTTTTAATTTAAATATCTAGTTTCATTTAAATCTTTGCTAGGATACACATCATGGATTTTTACTGAAAAAAGGAGACAAAATAGTATTGTCAGATGGAATGTTACCAATTGCTATAGAATGGTTCCATGATAAACTCCAACATACAAAATATACAGAGCTTATTAGATCCCTAAAATATAATTTCCACATTTGGGGCGTTGCTAATGACAGTATTAAGAATTCTTATACTGAATTGAATTGTGAAATATGCCTATCTAATCTCGTTCTCCCAAAGAAAGGACACCACAAACATATAAAAACATTTGCAGTCTTTGAACGAGTGCAAATAGATCTCACACAGATTGCATTCGATAGTCAAGATATTCTTTCTAAAAAGGTTTTAAATGGATTTTGACAATAATTGACTGTTTTTCAAAATATGCATGTGCCTTTCCATTGCAATCAAAGGAAACAAACCCAATCTGTAGGATACTCTGTGATTTGTTTTACAAAGAAGGTGTTCCAACGATTTTACAAAGCGACAATGGAGGGGAGTTTATATCGAACATAATCAAGTTTGTAATGCCTAAACTTGGAATCAAATTGATAAATGGTTCGCCATACTCTCCTACATCTCAAGGGCAAATCGAAAGATTTAATAAAACACTAAAGAATTTACTTAAGAAAGAAATTCAAATTGAAATGTCCAAGTCTAATAAATTAAGAGTGGAAAATTGGCCATGGGATTTATTACCTAAAGTAATGGATATATATATTCATAACAAACATAGATCTTTATCTAGAACGCCATGGGAAATATATTATGCAAGATCTTCACCTCACCAATTAAAATATATCACACAGCTGGAATCTTTTACGCCAAATTTTGTTGAATCATGCTCGAAACCAAATCCTGAAATAATGTATAATATAGAGAGGTACAATCTAACTAATGAAATGAGAGTTCATGCGGATATGGGAGAAAGACTGAAAGTACATACTTTAACTCAAACACGGAAAATCCAAATCGAAAACTATCGCAAGATAACGCGAAAACAAATTTCGAAGACAAAATTAAAAGTAGGAATGATTGCATACATGCGAAATCCGAATAATTCAGGTAGAAAGAAGAAATGTCTTCAGCAAACCTTAAATGTTAAAACCAAAATATTGAAAATTTATTCAACATCAAATCAATGCTATGTTGAATATAACACTATTCAAAAAGGTATTAAGCACATGTGGATGAATCAAAGTGATCTTTTCACTATTATGAATCCAGAAATCACAGAGACTGACTTTACAGATACATGTAAAAACATAACTAATTTTTCTTTGGAATTCAATCGAAACGAATACAATAGGTTATTATGCGAATTCGAACAGAAAACCGCAGAAAAATGGTGTAATACTCGGAAAATGGTGCGATCATTAATACAAGATATTTGTGAAAAAGACAAATGCCTTTTCAGTATAATAGACGATAAATCTTCTAAAACTATCGACAATTGCGAAAGCGAATTCATTTTCTACATTGAATTACTCACTGAAGTTTTGGATGAGCTATTTTCTAAGTTTTGTGCAAATACATATCATATTGAGATAGAAACTTCCCAATCATCTGTTCATCAACTTAAATATTTGGCTCATCGAGAATTTAAAGAATTCATTGGTGTATTGCAAATCTGGTACCGTGATAGAATTAAAGACGAGTTAGGAAATAATTTCTTCAAAATATTACAAACTTTGGATCCTTTAACAATTCACAATGCAAGGAATGCATATTTTCAGATCACTGTACACATGACTGCTGTTTCCAGTTGATAAAATATCACTATAATAGAAAAATTTCACAAAGAGACGTTTCGAGTGCAGTTGTTGAACCTAATAGTAGTATTGTTCAAATAGATAAGAATATAGTATGCCTGGGTAAACGTCAAAGAGATAAAACTGGTAGCATTAATGAGATCAATAATTCTGAATGTGATCTGTTTGATAGCGAAAAAAATAAACGTACAAAATATTCAGAATTTGATGAGGATTATTGTGTTTCAATTCCTTTGAAACTAATACATGATCCAAAGAATTTGTGTGGATTGAGCAAGTCATTGAGATCTGCGTCATTGGATGATTTATATGCTGATTTAATAAGGCCATTTGATCATCGTCTATTAAAACTGAAAAACGAGACTACCAAAACTGGAACAAAGAAATCAAAGTCCTATTTTATCCCTGTAACTGAAAAGTGGAGAAAAATCAAATGCCAAGAAATTTTGGATTGTCCGGGGATATATATAACTTTGATCAACTATTCTTCTAGACCAGTGGTTCTTAACCGGGGGGAAATTTCCCTGGGGGGAAATTTCGGGAATATAAGGGGGAAATCAATTTCGACAAAAATTAATAATAATATTAAAACTTAAATAAAATAATACAAACCATATATTTTATCTACATAGGTCATAACAAAAGTACTGATCACCAATCATATTGATGTTGTGCACTATTGTTTGCTAAATTTTCAACCAGCAGAAAGCTAATAAATTGTATGTTTGAGGCTACTTTTTTCCTTATACAAATGATGGGGGAAATCGGGTAGAGTGAACAGGCCAAAAGGGGAAATGGAATTAAAAAGGTTAAGAACCCCTGTTCTAGACCTAACTTCTGCTTAGAAAAATCCATCGTAAAAGATAAGATTTCTATTATTCCAGATGGAAACTGCCTTTTCAGGTCATTCAGTTGGTGGCTGTCTGGAGACGAAAATTATCATGAAGAAGTTAGGAAAACATTAGTAGGTTTATGAGTACATCCTCTGAATGTGAAAAATATGTCATTTCAAAACATGGCCAAAATATGGAAGAATACGTTTCTAACAAGAGAATAATGATGCTAAAAGTATGGGGTAGCGATGTAGAATTATTTTCTGCAGCAATATGGTTACAAGTTGATATTTATGTGCTAAAAGATGAAGAATGGCTGAAGTTTTCATATTTGGGCTTTAATCCAAAGAAAGGGAAAAACCAATCAAGTTCGTTTAATATCTACCTGGAAAATAAATTTGATCACTACGAACCTATAGTTTCCGTTATTTCCAAATTTTGATATTAGATCATTCACATATTTTACCATTTAGATTTAGATGAACATTTAGACTTTAGTAAACAATTCCTTTTATTTCTATCAAAAACATATTAGTGAGCATTTTTCTTATACTTATCACTTTTCCAGGCAATTAAACATAGAACCTTATTAACTACGTACTATTATTAAAATACAGAATCATAGTTTTCCAGCAGGATAACAAGTTTGGAGGGGGCCTCCTCAAAATTTGAACTAGTGTACAATTCAAATGGGGAGGCCCCATAAATTTGGGGGGGCCCTACGAAATAGATTACACTATTCAAATTTGGGGGAGACCCCTCCAAATTTGAAGGGGCCCCCTGAATATAATAACAAGATTTTCAATTTGGGGGGGGGCCCCTCGAATCTGGGGGGGCCCCTCGAATCTGGGGGGGCCCAGCCAAACGAACCCCTACATAGTCGGCACAGTAAAAACATTGTGATTAAATATATAAGATCATAGCCTACTATACATAAGGCCTCACAGTAACAATTTAAATTTGGACCAGGGATGGGGTCGCCGATCGATCATGAAATTGACGATTTATTCTTCCGATTGTCAAATTTGGTCAATCATGGTCTACCAAACATAAGACTTCACTTTTTTAAGAGAAATTTGGACCAAGGATGCGGTTGCAGCCGTAATTTATAAATGAACCATTATGTTAAATAGTTAGTGTTTAGTAATTATTAATTTACCAAAACGATAGAAAATTCATTTGAATATATAATTTGATTGTATAATGTTTTTAGTAAGTCATGTAATCAGTGGCTATTCAGTCTCTGTTCTTCTGGTGTATACACTTTGTTTTAACCGTACCTAATTTTGTTTACTTGTTCTACCTTAGCTTTTACTATTGTTTAATTCTCAAAAATGCCTAATTGCTCCTCGGCTCCTGGCTGCAAAAGCAACTACAAATCTTCTTCAGAAATTGTACCACTTTTCAAATTACCACAAAACCTGAACTCAGACACTCATGGTTTAGCGCTCTTCGGAGGGATGATTTAGATGAATTGAAGGCTGTTTATGTTTGCGTGAAACATTTCCGCGAAGAAGATATAGAATACAGCCACAAAGTTCCAAATGGAGATGGAACTTTCCGTGAAATCCCTCGAGTCAGCCCAAAGCTGAAAGATGGCGCTGTACCAGTTTATCTACCCGGTTGTCCATCATACTATCAATCTAGTGCTAAGCGCAGGCGTCCCCTCGACTTAAGAGAATATGAACTATTCAACCAAACTTTAACACTTAGCTTGAATTCAGAAGCTGAAGAGGTAGAAAGTTCAAGATTAACAGTTTACATGATATTCCTGCCAAGTTATATTTGCTTCCCTTGCCAAAAACATGGTTATTATGGTATCCTGACGAAAACAGTTAATTTTTATGCGCCCTAGTCTAATAAATATCGATATCCTAGTAAATAAGTACTTGATAGTACATTTTGATCTATCTGTTAGAGCCAATTGTAATGGAGAACCTTGTTCGCCCTCGCTAAACTCAATAAGTGATATACCACAACTTGAAACGATTCTTGGTGAAATTTCTAAATCAACACATCCCTGTGAATATTTTGTTTCTGAGACGACTGGTTCACATATCTCTTTAGCGAAAGACCATATCCAACAAGCCATCAATACTTTGCAAACTAATGAATCCGATTTAGAATCAACTGATTATCCAGAACTTTCAAGACTGCAGTTCATACAATGCCAATTAGAAAACAGCCTCGTCCCTCAAAACAGGCGTAGATATAATGTACTAACACAAGTTTTGGCTCTTAAAAGACATTTAATTTCTCCAGCCTGTTATAAATATCTCCAGCAGATACTTTGTCTAACTCTTCCTCATGTCCAATACTCTACTCAAGTTATATTCTTCACCTGGCCTGTAAAGTGACTATTTTCCCTTCCTCAAACAAGCGACTCATTCTTTCTCTGATCCTGAAAAACATGTAATTGTCCAAATGGACGAAATTCATGTCAAATCGGATATTTCATATATTGGTGGTAAGATATATGGTGCTAGTTTAAGACCAGAAGATCCGGTCAAAACTGTATTCGCTATCATGGTCTCTAGTCTTCAGAAAAAATGGTCCTGTATTGTTCGTTTGTTACCCTGTGCTTCTCTTTCAGCGGAAACGATATTCGCCATAGTGGTATTATGTATTCAAGATATAGAGCTTTGTGGTTTAGTTGTAGATATTATCTCTACCGACAACTATCCTCTCAATGTAAAATTATTCAAACTCTTCTCTAAAAATGGTAAGCTGGAAACTCAAGTACCGCATACTTCTGATCCAAATCGGATCCTATTTCTCACCTTTGATTTTGTGCACATATTGAAGACAATACGAAATAACTGGTTGAATCTAAAGTCATGAGAGTAAGAGTTTTATTTACCCTAATTTAGAATATATACAAACCAATTATTGTTCCTATCCTTTGAGCTGTGCACAGCTTCTTTCCGCGATGTCCGTACCTTATATCTTTCTGAGAAAGAAAACTTGGCAAAACTAGCTCCAAGGTTAACATTTAAAGCATGTTTTCCTTCTTGTTTAGAACGTCAGAATGTGAAATTAGTTTTAAAGGTCATACATAAATCCACAATATCTGCTTTAACCATTCAAAATGATCAACGTTGTCTGCATATAAATCTAGTACTTCAGATTTTCTTGACATTATCTTATCTTTATGGAAAATGTTCAATGTAAATGCTCCATACAAGCATGTTCGTTTAAACGATCCGCCCTCTCAACCATTCACCTTTAATGACGACCGCTTTGCCTTTTTAGATCGTATAGTTTGTTGGTTAGTCGCTTGGGATTCACTACCTGGGAAAGATGGGAAATTAAGCAAACAAACTTTCACAAGCTTAAGACATGCCTGCCTTGTTTTACCACAAATAACTAACTATCTGGCGGGCACATGTGGATATTCATACCTTTTAACCTCTTTCTTACAGACGGACCCTTCGGAACATCGATTCGGACTTTATCGTATGATGTCAGGTGCCAATTACCACATTTATTATCTGCAAATATTAGAAGCTGAGCGACGTCTGAAAATTTCAAATATTTTAAATCTATTTTCCTATCAGTCTGAATCTTGTAGTTATTCTTTACAAGAATTTATCCAATCCTTTTCTTCTGAAGAGAAGGCATTTTCTGATACTGATATTGATCTTGACCCTTTCCTTAATGGAATTTCAGATCTATCCAACATTGAGTGTGATGCCTGTAGGGTTTTATTTGGGGGGCCTCCCCAAATCAAAAATCCTGTTATTCTATTTGGAGGGCCCCTTCCATTTTGGGGGGTCATCTCCAAATCCTCTCTTATCTTTATGTGGGGTTAAAAGCTATCAAATATAAAACAATCAAATTATACGTATTGCTATAGTTTCATATTTCATTGGAAATATATGATTGCTAAATCCGATCATCAGAAGTTGAAATGTAGCAAATTTTACAAATTTTCCATTAAAATTCAATCAACATTGTATAATAATGTTCTTACACTACAAATAAGAACGCTACCACTAGTGTAAAAAGAGAACATTAATGAGAAGTCTGACTAGTTACGTCGGTGGGATATTTAGGGCTAAATACCTTACCCTTTGACCACTCTTGAGGCTACAAGTCTATTTTAAAATATATACTCTCAAAACACTTTCCTGTAATTCGATGCTTAAACCCGGCCTATACTAATTTCTGTTGCACCAAAGACTGTCTATTAGTTGTCATTTAATATTGAAAATAGGAATCAATTGATCATAGGTTAGCTATTTAGAATGTGTAGAAGTACAGATTAGTTATTACTTGTACTGAATTTAGGATACAATTATGGCATCTCTTATTTATCTATTAATTAATTAAAACGCAAAGATAAAAATAATGTATGAAAATGTTGTTTGTAACAACATTTTACTATCACTAAGATACCAATTCTTTTCAACATAAAATCTCTTTTGATTTTGCCGCCCTTGTAATTTTTAGGAGGACCTCCCCAAATTTGGGGGGACCCCCCCTAAATAAAATAATGGGATTTTTGATTTGGGGAGGACCTCCCTAAATTTGGGGGGGGGCCCCCCAAATAAAATAACGCGATTTTTGATTTGGGGAGGACCTCCCCAAATTTGGGGGGGGCCCCCCAAATAAAATAACGCGATTTTTGATTTGGGGAGGACCTCCACAAATTTTGGAAGCCCCCAGATAAAATAACAGGATTTTTTGATTTGGGGAGGACCTCTCCAAATTTGGGGGGGCCCTTCCCAAATAAATAACGGGATTTTTCATTTGGGGAGGACCTCCCTAAATTTGGGGGGGCCCCCCCAAATTAAACCCTACAATGCCCAAATACTTCAATCATTAGCTTTTATAGCCGGATATGCCGCACACCAATACCTTAAACGTAGTCCACCATGCCACATATGTCAAGATATATTAATCATTGATAAAAATTTCCTACTTGATGAATCAGCCGGATCTCAGTATAGGTTATTGGAACTTACTGATCGTGGAGGTCTGAAATATGGGGGCGCTGCAGTTGTCAGAATTTTGGAGTTGGCATTTGTCAGAATTATCATGACCTTCACTTGTCCGAATCAATATTTGATCGACTGTCACTTGTCCGAATCAATATTTGATCGACTGTCACTTGTCCGAATCAATATTTGTTCGACTGTCACTTGTCCGAATCAATATTTGTTCGACTGTCACTTGTCCGAATCAATATTTAGATCGACTGTCACTTGTCCGAATCAATATTTGTTCGACTGTCACTTGTCCGAATCAATATTTGTTCGACTGTCACTTGTCCGAATCAATATTTAGATCGACTGTCACTTGTCCGAATCAATATTTGTTCGACTGTCACTTGTCTGAATCAATATTTGTTCGACTGTCACTTGTCCGAATCAATATTTGATCGGCTGTCACTTGTCCGAATCAATATTTGATCGACTGTCACTTGTCCGTATCAATATTTGTTCAACTGTCACTTGTCCGAGTACATATTTAGATCTGAATCAATAATTAGTTTGAATATGAAGCCAAAGGTATACTTAGTATTTTGAGTTCACACCATCATTTTTCAATTGATGTAACGGTGTTTATCCAAAATACTTCGGCTTCTTATTTATTCCAGGCACCAATCTATTCTCTTATAGAATGCATAAAAACTACGAAATAATTTTGTTGTCCAAAATACAATGGAATATACTATTGAAGAATATAAACGCAGCTTTGGAAAAGACTTTACAAGTTGTGCTGGAAATAAATACATTCAGTCAAAACCTACGGACAAATATATTTTCCTTAAATGTGCTATCTTTCGTACTGGCTGCAAGGGGACTAGCAGGATTAATCGTGAAACTAATTTAATTACCCCTTTGCGAGATCACAACCATACTGTGAATGATTATATGTCGGAAATTTTTAAACTTAAATCCAAATGCAAATCCACTGCTAAATCATCACAATCAAACCTCAGGAAAATGTTCGATGATACGACTAGAACTGATCCTCATTCTTGCGATATTTCCTTTCCGGAATGTGAGTCATCCATGTACCGGGCTAGAAGGAAGATTCAACCAAAGATTCCCCTGACAGCTGATGAATTTTGTAAGATGTTGCCAACAACACCTTATGGCCAATATTTCAAAATTCAGGTGACTTGTGGTGAGCAGACTGGAGTGATTTTCTTTTCTGAACAAATGGCCAAATTGCTAAGTGTATTTACAAATATTCAATTTGATGGAACGTTTTATACAGTTCCTATCCAATTCGCTCAATTGTGCACTATTTTTGTTTCGGTAGGACGTCATACTTTACCAGCAATTCACTGCTTAATGGCGGCAAAGAGTAAGGAGTTATATAAAGCGGCGTTGGAAAATATTACCGTCTATGTCCCTCAATTCCAGCCTTCAGCCTCCATGTCAGATTGGGAACCTGCAGCTAGAAATGCACTAAAAGAAGTTTACCCACAGGTGAAGTTATATGGCTGCTGGTTCCACTATACACAACGTTTATGGGCAAAAACACAGAAACTAGGACTGGCTCATGCATTCAGGAACAATGCAGACACAAGATCTTTCATCAAACAATTGATGGCTATCCCTTTTTGCCAGGACCTCTGATTACTCCCACTGCAAACTTAATTCAAATGCCTAGTATCGAACATTCTGAGATGCAAAAATTGGAAAATTAAAACAATATTTTTAAAAGAGATGGCTAACCCGAATAATTATCACCCGAAGAACTATCAATTCATGAACTGAATATTTCTACTAACAACGCGGCCGAAAGCTACCATTCAAAGTTAAAGTCGATAGTAAAAACTTGCCACCCACGAATATGGACGTTTATGTCGATACTAAATGAGGTAATTGCAGATACGGACAATGATATTGGACGCTTACGCCAGGGGCGAGAAATATCCAGACCTAGAAAGAAGAAAGACCTTAAAAATGATGATTATAGGTTGGCATGCAAACAAAAACTCCAAGATGGAATTTACAATCCGTGGCAATTTTTGAAATCAATAAGCAATTCAATCGGAAACATAGCGAATGATAACACCTCTTCAAGCGATTCCGAAGATGAGATTGATGAAAATTATGCATCAGGAAATCAATGTGTTGTTTGTCTTGGACCCCGTACTGAGACATGGGTATTTATGCCATGTCGGCATGCAAACTGCTGCAATCTATGTGCCCAAAGAATCGCTGACCTTGGGCAACCCTGTCCCATGTGTCGTTCCTTTATAGAGTCTAGGTTTCAGATTTTCACAGATTAATTATATTATTATTTTCACATTCTATTAAAGTAATTTAATAAATAACTCCTATTTATGATCCTTGTGCTCAAGCAAGTAACAGTTGATAATTTTACAGGTCTGATAAGTAACTTCATATTCAAACTAATTATTGATTCGGACAAGTGACAGTCGATCTAAATATTGATTCGAACAATTGTGTAAGTGACAGTCGATCAAATATTGATTCGGACAAGTGACAGTCGATCAAATATTGATTCGGACAAGTGACAGTCGAACAAATATTGATTCGGACAAGTGACAGTCGAACAAATATTGATTCAGACAAGTGACAGTCGATCAAATATTGATTCGGACAAGTGACAGTCGATCAAATATTGATTCGGACAAGTGACAGTCGATCAAATATTGATTCGGACAAGTGAAGGTCATGATAATTCTGACAAATGCCAACTCCAAAATTCTGACAAATGCATGCACCTCTGAAATATCCCTCTGACTACTCTTGGATTCCATAATAGCTGTTTGGAAGATATTAACTATTATCGAGGGAAATATAGAATTGATGCGCATATTTATGGAAGGACCATCTAGGCAGATTCTACTGGATCTTGTTTGTTCAGTTGTTGATGGAAGTTGGAGAGAACAATCAACAATGTCCCTCTTGTAAATTAAATATGTCGTTGATTCTTCGCAAAGTTGTATTCATTGAAGTAAATTGTTTAATAGCTAATAAAGTGAAAAATTACAATTCTAAGGTATAACTTCTAAAGGATTAGAGAACGAAAATTGAAAAAGTTTAATTCTTAGTTCTTTCATTGGCAGCACAAATCCTACATTTCTACGTTTTTCTTACTTAAGTTCACGTTAAAGGAAGATTAAGCATTTTGTTACTATTTGTAATAATTAGATTACGTAGTTGATTTTGTAAAATCGACATTTCTAATTAGTTGATTTTGTAAAATCGACATTCTGAAATGTCGAGGCCATGAAGCAAGTTACAATTTGGTTACAAATTCGTTATACCTTAGTGCAATTGGTTATAACTAGTTATATATTTATGCAAACTTGTCTCTCTCAAAATGTGATTTTATAAACTCGGCTGTGGGGAAATATTACCTACACACCCCATACATTCATACTTAGCATGCTACATTTTAAACGTGCAGTGAACAAACTACGGCGGCTTAATTAACAGTATTAATTTCATAAAACACTAGTGATTTCAGAGAAAAAAATGTGAAGATCAAATATGCAATAAATTTTAATTCTTTAATATAGAATCTTAATAGTTAGATAGCTAATAGTACTAGAGTGAAAACATTTCGTGTTTCTCATTAAGAGAGATCTGTTCGGCTTTACAAGTGTCTCCAAAAAGTTTGTTGTGGCTTTTTAGATGACAAAGTTGAATAAATTCTTTCGTACAGTACTTACAACTATAGAATCTTCTTTCAGCAAATTTCTCCTTGCAACTGCCTTTAAACTTCCCAGTGTGATCCTGGAAAGCGAAATAGGAATACCCTAATCCTCTCTTGCAATAAGGACAATAGTAAGGAGTATTGTCCTGTTCAGTATTTCTCGTAGACACAGGAATTGTGTTCTTAAAGCTTTGCACTCGATGGGGTATGTGTGCACCTGAAAAATAGTCATTTCTGAAATTATAATCAATTTGAGTGAAGTCAGTGGTTTATCCGCAGTGTTTTTCGAATTCTAGAAGGCTTAATAGCAAAGGTGAATTTTTGATGTTAAAAATTACCCTATCAGTGTCTGAAAATAACATTAAATAAGGTGTTGGCCGATATATAAGTAATTCCAAAAGGACACATACACTCAAACCACCCTTATACGGGCACTGTCGTCCGGAGGATACCCGTAACTTGGAATTTGCCCGGACCTCAGAAATGCAATGGTTAAACATGTCCAAATCCAGTGTATAGTCTCTAGTCCATATTTCCTAGATTCTTTCAAAAATCAAAAACTGATGTTTTAACGAATTATGGATAAATTTTAGATATGCATTCATTGCATTGTCATATAATTTTTCATTAATTAAACTACACTATAGGTTAAAATTTCAGTGGTTCCCACCTGGGAGGAATTCCTCACTGGGGAGGAATTTGGCCATCCTCGGGGAGGAATTCCACATAAGTATACTTAGATATATTAATGAAATTTTCTGGATGACTTTGTCCCAATGAATGATTTGATCACTAAGTAATTAAAAATACTTTGCATTGATTATCAGTTATTTCCATTCCAAAATTGAACATTGTAATCCTGGGGGGAATTTAGCAAAAATATAGCTTAGGGGGTAATATCCTGACTTTCTTTGGAAAAGGTTGGGAAGCACTGGGTTAAATTAATACACATTTAGCTTCGCGTTACACCAATAAAGGTTGAGAGGTTCGGATCTCGAGGTTTGAGTGTAATTCAAACAAAACACAACTAAAAGGTAATATCTTACAGAAGTTATATGTTGCTTTATTAATTGAGATCTGCTTTGCCTTACAAGAATTGCCAAAGTCTTTGTAGTGTTTTTCAAGACTACAGATTTGAAGAAATTCTTGTTTGCAAATCTTACAGCTGTACAAAGGTCTGCCAGCATCATTCCTGCAATTTCCCTTATATAACCCAATATGATGTTTGAGATTCTTAATAGAGTAGCCTAATCCTCTGCCGCAGTCAGGACAATAATATGGATCTTTATCTTTCAATAAACAATATTGTGAGACCAGTGAGACCAATGACTGATTATTTGTTGTTGAGGCTTTAGTCGAGTTTATTATAGATTCTGATATATTCCCATCTAAAATGCAAAATAAAACTATAGTAAACTTTTGCTATATAAATTTCAAGTTCAAGGGGCCTCGTATTAATTTCGAATTAAGCAGGCGTCGCAAATAGTAGCGCTGAGAACTGACAGAAATTCCAACAGAAATAGTTCATACAGTGGTGTTCGCGTAATAGCAAGTCGCATTCTCCACGAAATTTCCTTGCTAATAGGCGAAATTGCTATAGAGGAACAAAATTAAGTTTAATTTCTCGCTTGGAGACTAAAAATAACTTACTAATAGAGAAACATTGCTATTATGGCAATTGCTATTAGGCGAGCACCACTGTATTGTCTTTAGACTGTGATTATAATTGTACCTGAATTTAAACCAATTATATTGTAGTTCGTAGCGCATATTAGTAGACATAGTTAGTGCGGTTATCGAAGCTTATATTTAGCATGTATACATGCAACAGAAATAAATTAGTGGTCAACTTGATTAGAAAAAAATCAAAAATGCAGCCAGTGCCGACGCATTTCCCTTTGGAGGCACTACATTTTGTAGTTGGGTAACTAGTGCCTCCAAAGGAAAATGTTGTCTGCACAGCTGCAATTTGGGATTTTTCGCCAAGTCATCATCACTATGAAGGTGTTAAACCATTTCAGAAATGTGTTTCGGAATTTAACGAGCCTTATTGAGTTTAAAGTTTCTTTTAGCTCACTTCATTTCAGAGATGTTCAAGTTTCAGTAGAATATAATAGGCGATGAGTCAGCATTTTAATGTGCGTGTTGGGAGTTCACCCAACACCAACCAACCCATTCAAAATCTATAATTATCAAAATTGTAAAACACATTTTTTGACGATGTCATCACCTCAAGGTGTCAAGACCCATTTTTAGAGGTGTTACGTGACATAAGGATCAATTGATCAATTGGAAGTACTATGTTTATATTTTGTATCATCTCTGAGATTAATGTTATTTATCAAATTAGTATAAATACTTATTAAATTATTAATAATTTAACACCAATTTCAATGTCAACATTACTTTTATAATAAGTTTAATTATTGGTCATAAAGAGTAAATAAAATAAATTTGGATACCAAATTTCAATTCCGCACACTCATGGCCTACTATTATTATACGGCTAGATAAGTAAAGTATTTGCTCATTTCATTTCCAGGCCAGTGTTACTTTCTAATTGCTCGTAAATGAATTACCTATTGTCATGGAATAAACTAAACTTAGGTTTTCAAATACGCTAGAAACATCTAAAATACTTTTGAGAATGATTTCACATCGGATTTAACCACAATGACGTAATCAGATATACATACCCATATATGGAAATTATGACTCTATACTATTAAAAAATCAAAAAATTAGAAAATGAGTACTTTGTTAAGGAATGTAAATCTTAGTTTTCAAATAGAAAATAGAAGCCTACTCGATCTCACAAGTTGAATCAATATAATTATTACAAGCAGTGGTGTTTTGCCAAAAAAAGAAGTGGGGGCGCGCTCCCTTTTCAAATTTAGCATTTTCTTAGAAAACATAGGTGAAAACGGCCTCCAATAATGAATTCTATAGATAACTGATATGAAGGACCGCCCACCCTGGGATATCAGCGCCGCCCCCCCCGAGCACCCCCCCCAAAACATCACTGATTACAAGTTGAAACAATAAAATAATAATAATTAACAATTTCAATTGAACTGAAGTGTTAGTAAACAAAGGAAATTTGCAACTCAATTGTGGCACAAACTAAGCCCAATTTTAAAATTAATGCACTGTGAAAAGGTGTAGAATTCAATTCTCTATCGAATGCATATAAATTGAAATTCGGGAACTGTTATTGTCCCAGTTGTGACATTGAAAAGGTGTAAAATGTATCCAAAAGAAATTGTCAAAATCGTGATCCCAGGTGCACATCTGTAACCCATGAGACAACTATCCTGATAATTGGGGGTCTTAGTTAATAAAACTCTGTTCTGTGGAGAGGATACGGACCAAAATACCAAGGCAGTAAGATTAGAAATGGCCCACTAAACTATACTATAGTCGGCACAGTTAAAAAGTTTAACTCATAGCATATAAACTTATGAGTTAGTGAGCTATTATCAGAGTAACTGGTAATAGTATAATCTGTAGGAGATAACTTTATAACTATACTCCAATTATTTTGCATCCGAATACCAGAAATTTCATCCCCAATAGTATCTGAATATATTTATGTAATCAGGTCAGTAGACAAATCTACTCCAGGAAAGTACCTGCATCAGCGGAATTGGATTCCACAGAGAGATCTGGTATCTCTTCTAACGCATCAAAGTACTCAGAAGAATCATCCCTGTACAGCTGACAATCTCCCTCCAGCTCCTGTGTCCCACACACTCGTACTCCAAAGCAACTCTCGTGAACCTCTCTACACTTAGTGGACAGTTGTTCAGGACAGATAGCATGTTTCTCTGTGAAATGTGATTGTATAAACTCGGCAGTTGGAAATATTCCCTATACACCTCCTTCATACTAGCATGCTGCATTTATAAACGTGCAGCGAACCAACTACGGCGGCTTAATTAACAATATTTATTTGATAAAACACTAGTGATTTCAGAGAAAACAAAGTGAAGATCAAAAAGCAACAAATTTCATTCGCTAAATAGAATGTTAAAATCCAAAATTGCAGCCTGTGCCGACGCATGTTCCTTTGGTGGCATTATATTTTGTTGGTGGTTTATTTATAGTGTTTCCAAAGGAGCATGCTGTCGGCACAGGCTGCAATTTTTGATTTTTTTTCGCCATGTCATCATCATTATGAGGTGTTAAATTATTTCAGAAAGGTGTTTCAAAAGGCAACAACCTTTAGTGAGTTGGAATTTTCGTTTTAGCTCACTTCATTTCAAAGATATTCAAGTTTCAGTAGAATATAATAAGTGATGAGTCAGCATTTTTTATGTGCGTGTTGGGTGTTCACCCAACACCAACCAATCCATTCGAAATATAGAATTCACAAAATTGTAAAAACACATTTTTTTGACAATGTCATCATCACCTCAAGGTGTCAATACCCATTTGTAGAGGTGTTACGTGGCATAAGGATCAATTGATAAATTGGAAGTTTGTTTCTATCTTGTATCATCTCTGAGATTTATGATATTTAATTAATTAGTATAAATAATTATTAATATTATTATAATATAACACCAATTTAAATGTCAACTTAAATTTATTAAGATTAGTTATTTGTCATAAATAGTAATTATTGTTAATTTGGCTATCAAATTTCAATTCCGCACACCCGATAACCCCTAATAAACAAATTGGAAGCATCTATATAAGTCAAAATACGGACTGAATTAATATAGAATTAAACACGTCAGTCTATTAATAGTGCAAGAGTATTCTTGCAGGTGGAAATATAATCACATAATCTGTCGTTGTTATGAAATATATAATCTTAGTTTTCAATTGGAAAATAGAAGCCTACTCGATCTCACAAGTTGAATCAATATAATAATCACGAGTCGAAACGGAAGGATAATTACTAACCAAAGCACTAAGACCAATACTGGGCCACTATACTATAGTATAGTCGGCACAGTAATAATAACCAAGGCAGTAAGATTAGAACTGGGCCACTATACTATAGTATAGTCGGCACAGTAATAATTTAGATAGCTATTAAATAGCACTAGAGCAAAAACGTACCGTGTTCCTCATTGAGAGAAATCTGTTCGGCTTTACAAGTGTGTCCGAAAAGTTTATTGTGGCTTCTGAGATTCGGAAGATCAATAAATTCTTTCGTACAATACTTACAACTATAGAATCTTCTTCCAGCAAACGTCTCCTTGCAACGCCCTTTAAACTTCACAGTGTGATCCTGGAAAGCGAAATAGGAATACCCTAATCCTCTCTTGCAATAAGGACAATAGTAAGGAGTACTGTCCTGTTCAGTATTTCCCGTAGACACAGGAATTGTATCATTAAAGCTTTGGACTCGATGGGGTATGTGTGCACCTGAAAATATATTAGGTTATTTCTGAAATTATAATCCATTTGATTGATGACAGAGTTACCTACAGGATTATTAACTGTATTCATTATCGAGTTTATGATTAAACCTTCTACTCGAACTTGTTCAGAACATTTCAGATATGTACAAAAACATTTATGCCACCCTGAAACTTTAACTTGTCTAAGGAGTTTCCTCTCAAATAAATGACAAAAAATGAAGGAAATAAAATGCAAAATGCAAAATGCAAACAGAATGTCCTTAGATTACTAAACTAATGAAGGGCTATTATATATGAGTCCTTCTTTAACACTATCCGGCATTTAACATTGTGATATAAACTAACTTTCAAATGTTATAATAAGTAAACAAGTATGCTGAAAACGAATTTCGGATTTACAAATTTCCAATATGTAGTATATTAAATTATTAATATATTATTTTGGTTTAGTAAAATAGATAACAAATTTATTACAATCCAAAATGAAGCTAGGGGCTAGCTTCCAACGGGTATTATAGATTAACAAGTAGGTATGCTGATTTCGAATCATTTTTGTTCAAATGTTTTTAGGTAAATATATATTGTATATTGATAATTTTGAGACCGAGTAGGGGTTGAGTTATTCGTCGCGAAGTGACGAAGATCGAAGGGCTCGTATATAATAATTGTGCTATATAAGTTCGCACTAGTGGGAAGTCTGTTATAACAACTTTAGTGCGATCTAACATTATAGTAAATAATAATGCACAAAGATTTGGACCGGATCTATTTTGGTCAGTAGGGCCATTCTTGGACAGGCAAAATTGGTCCCGAAACATTTTTGACCCGGACCAAATTTATCGTAACTTATGCATATATAAATCTTCCACTATTGTTTATAAAAAGTTTTGTGAGTCTAAATTCGACCCAGTACCGGGCATATCTATACTTTAAAACACAAGCCTGGGTGTGTGCATATGTGTGTGTATATGTGTATATATTTGTTTGTATGTTCCGAGTTGATTGAAGAAACTGGACGGTTTCCAAATGAGATTTTTGGCATATAGGGGTAACTATTGGCACCCGCCAACAAGTTGAGGTTTCCACTCAAAATTTCTCACACCTCGACAAGTTATGACGTCATTGTCACATTTCGAGAACCCTGAAAATTCACTTAATCGCACATAATTCGCGCCCTTCAAGAGATAAAAAATCTTAAAAATTTAATATACCATGTACATTAATGATCAGCACACGTTGGTCACACCTATGCTAACTCATTATCGCATGATGACGTAATAATTAAAATTTCAAATTGTTAAATTTGACTATTCAGGCCTATTTACTCTTTATAATCAATATAAGGACTATATAAACCACACACCAACCGCGAAGCGGTTGGTGTGTGGTAGTGTTCTGCCGCGAAGCGACCTAGCAAGCGAAGCGCGCTAGTATATATATATATGTTATGTCGATTTTGTCAAATGTCGATTTTACAAAATCAACATGAATCAACATTCTAGGTGTGGAATGAGTGTAAAGCCAGGCTTAACTAAGTAAGCATGTAGCACATAGCAAGATAAAATAACCAGGCTTTACACAAAGTGTCTTGTATGGTTATTTGAAACGCTCGGGCCATTTTAAGTGTGAGTTTACAAATTCAACAATAAAAATATGTCGATTTTATCAAATCAACATATAATATTAATTGATTTTGTCAAATCGACATTCTGAAATGTCGATTTTACAAAATCACATTTCAGATTGTCGATAGTACAAAATCAATTATTAAAAATATGTTTATTTTACAAAATCGACATTCTGAAAATAGTTGATTGTAAAAATATATTTATTTACAAATTAAAGTTCAGTTTGATGTTGATTTTACAAAATCGACATCTTGGATGTCGATTTTGTAAAATCGACATAAGTTGTCACATAACATATACAGTACTTACAAGTACGAAGCTCTATATGGTAACAGTATTTTAGCGCTTAAGGTCAAAAGACATGATTCGAATATAGTAGCTAATCACACTAATCTTCAAAACGTACAAATTAATATTATTAATAAATTGTATCACTATACCTGTTTGGGTAAGGGGTTTTACATTGTTCAAAGATATCTGCCAGGTTTTACAGGTATCACCAAACTCTGTGTTATGTCTCTTGAGAGATTTGAGACTAAGATAATCAGTTTGACAATAAGGACAGGTATAGAATGTTCTCCCAGAAATATTTCGTTTACAAAGACCTTTACTCTTGCCAATATGAAGCCGTAAAGTATTTAATGAATATCCTTTCCCTTGACCACAATCTGGGCAATAATAAGGACCACTGTGTTCTTTCTCTATTGATTCTTCCTGTGACGATAATGTTTTACTATTTGTTGATAATTCTTCTCCAGAGTCAATGCCTGTCATATCCATAGACTCTCTAGGTTCTGTTATGTGGGTCAGTAAACAATCGGAGCAACTGGTGGCATTATCTGCAGGGGGAAACTCCTTCATTGTATCATCAGTTCCTCCTTCCCCTATTGTAAAACTAGAAACTTCTGTAATAAATGGATATCGTTCTTTAATCAGGTCTAAAGTAATAACCTGTGATGCATCTGGTACGTTTACTACATCGGCTGAATTGCACTCCACACTGATATTCGATCCTACATCTAACTCATATACGTATTCTGTATCAAGAATATCAGCCTCAGTCAAATGACTATTTCCAGCCTGCTTCTGTAGATAACTTTCTTGTACAGATTCAATGTAACTATTAGAAATCTTTTTATGATTAACAGAAAGTAGTTCTGCATTGATATTGTGTTTCTCTTTGAATTCTATCAGTTGAGTTGTCTCGAAATATTTCTTACACTCCATTGAGACACTAGCTACTCAATCAGTGACATTTGAATATATTGAAAGTTATTACGCCCAGAATGCTACTAATGAATGCGTCAATCCTTAATATATCGATGAATTCATTAGTAGCAGGGGGGGGCCTGAAATTATTACCATCCAAATAAACTCCGCTGAACATACATATGGTTTTCCTACTAATCAAGTGGTAAAGTAAATATAAACAAGAACAGGTGAATAAACGAATAGAGAAGTTGTATTTTGTTAATTAAAATTTTGCGTAATGTTAAATAAGAAAATTTGTTATATTTTAAAAAGTTGCTCGTGGTTGTAATCTTCAGGAAAGGATCCAGAAAAATTTCCAATTACACAGCAGCGTAATTTATCCAGAAGGGAGATCTCCCGTGACAAAGCCTATGGAAATTTAATATGATGAACAGCGAACGAGCGAGCGAAAATTTGGAGGCGTTCTATCCCTCTAGAAATGTTGTTTATCCGAAATTAGATTAACCGATCATGCCCACTGGTTCCCGTTCCTAACCCATTACATAGTGGTCTATGTATCGAGATACCTAGGTTATCCGGGAAAAGATTCTGCAAGCCTAGATTTAGCAGAGATCGCTCGCAGACGCCTAAAATACTCAATTTGTATTACATCTATGGAAGCATCTCGTCACATACGCCTGATTGAAACCCTGGTTATCAGAACCTTTTGGACTTGTCCTAACGGTTCAGGTTAATCGAGTTTGCATTTAATTGAAACGAAAAAAATCTCGAGGAAATATGAGAGAACACTATTGAATGTTTCTGGAGTCACCCTTACAGCAGGTACTAACTATTCAAGCGCAGCCCGCAAGGCTGAAATACCCACTCTATGTTCGGGAATCGGACCTAGCCCCGACTTCCCCCCCCTGGATATGCCACTGCCTACACCACCGTAATTTCGCCTTTGCTTGTTTTTCTCTGAAATGTGATTTTATCAACTCGGCTGTTGGGAAATATTCCCTACATACCTCATACATTCATACCAGCATGCTGCATGTATAAACGTGCAGCGAACCAACTACAACAGCGGCTTAATTAACAGTATTAATTTGATAAAACACTAGTGATTTCAGAGAAAACGATTTGAAGATCAAATAAGCAACAAATTTTCATTTGCTAAATAGAATCTTAATAATTAGATAGATAATTGCACTAGAGCGAAAACATTCCGTGCTTCTCATTAAAAGAAATCTGTCTGGCTTTACAAGTGTCCCCGAAAAGTTTGTTGTGGCTTTTGAGAAGTGGAAAATTGAATAAATTCTTTGGTACAGTACTTACAAGTATAGAATCGTTTTCCAGTGAACATCTTGCAACGCCCTTTATACTTCCCTTTATGAAACGGCAAAGTGTGAAGGGAATACCCTAATCCTCTCTTGCAATAAGGACAATAGTAAGGAGTACTGTCCTGTTCAGTATTTCTCGTAGACACAGGAATTGTATCCTTAAAGCTTTGGACTCGATGTGGTATGTGTGCACCTGAAAATATATTAGGTTATTTCTGAAATTATAATCCATTTGATTGATGTCAGTGTATATCTACAGTGTTTTGTCATATTCTACAAGGATTATTAACTGTATTCATTATCGAGTGTATGATTAAACTTTCTACTCGACTCTTGTTGAGAACATTTCAGATATGTACATAACATTATGCCACCCTGAAACTTTAACTTGTCTAAGAAGTTTCCTCTCAAATAAATGACAAAAATGAACAAAATAAAATGCAATTGCCTTAGATTACTAAACTAATTAATGGCTATATATATGAGCCCTTCTTTAATACTATCCGGACAAACAAAGACAAAATATAGATATATGCCAACAAATTTGAATTTAAATCCGGCTTCACAAAGGTGAATCTTTGCGTTTAAATGATTTAATGTATTTCAGTGTCTGAAAGTACATTAAATAAGGTGTTAGCCCATATCAGTGCTGCCAACCTAAAATATCCCAAAAGTGGGACCTGTGGAGGGAGATTCATCTAAAATCGGGAGGTTGATACAATGATACTCTAAAAGCGGGAGAAAAAGCGGGAGGTCAGTATTTTAGTTAAATTAGCAAGAATACCTGAATAAAAGGCATTATAGGCATTATAAAAGGCGTTTCTACCCTCTCATATTGAAATATTTGTAGCAGATGGCATTTTGTTACATACCTCCCAAGTTTGAGATGGTCCGATGCGGGTCACCCCCCCCCCTTTCCCTCCTCACTACATAGACTCGAAGGCTCGTTTTGGAGATTGATTAGCACTCTTATATACTTAAAATTAGATTGTTAAAGTCATTTTGACATATTTCTATAGGAAAAAGACAAGTTTACTAACATATACAATCATCCAAAAAGCGGGAGGTTTGAGAGGGGAGGCGGGAGAGCGGGAGGAAACATGAAAAAGCGGGACCCTCCCGCCGAAATCGGGAGGGTTGGCAGCACTGCCATATATAAGTAATCCGTAAAGGATATAATTCAAACAAACACAACTAAAAGGTAATAACTTACTGAAGTTATATCTATCTCTATCAATTGAGATTTGCTTTGCCTTACAAGAATTGCCAAAGTCTTTGCAGTGTTTTTCAAGCATACAGATTTGAAGAAATTCTTATTTACAAATCTTACAGCCGTACAAAGTTCTGCCAGCATCATTCCTGCAATTTCCCTTATATAACCCAATATGATGTTTTAGATTCTTAATTGAGTAGCCTAATCCTCTGCCACAGTCAGGACAATTGTATGGATCTTTTTCTCTCAATAAACAATATTGTGGGACAGGGAAACCATTGACTGATTAATTGTCGGTGAGCCGTTAGTCGAGTTTATTATAGATTCTGATATATTTCCATCTAAAATGTAAATAAAAAAACTAAATTACAGCTGTGCCGCAACATGTTCCTTGGAGGGACTATATTTGGGTGGTTGTTTGTTTGATAGTGCCTCCAAGAGGAAATGCGGTAATAAATGCGTCAATCAAGGTGTTAAACCATATAGGAAGGTAACGACCCTAATTGCGTTGAAGTTTCATTCTAGCTAACTTCATTTCATAGTTACTAGCGCGCTTCGCTTGCTAGGTCGCTTCGCGGCAGAACACAACCACACACACCTACCTCGCGGTTAGTGTGTGGTTTATATACTTCTAGCATTGATTAGAAAGCGAAAATATGCCTATAATAGTCAATTTTTATATTTTCAGAATTCCATCTCTTAGAGGGAGGGAATTATGTGCGATTATGTTAATTTTCATGCTTCTCTAAATATGTCAATGACGTCATAACTTGGCGAAGTGTGAGAAATTTCGAGTGGAAACCAAAACTTGTTGTCGGGTGCCAAAAGTTGTCAGTGTATGCCAAAAATCAGATTTGGAAACCGTCCACTTTCTTCAATCAACTCGGAACATCTCTGAGCTAAAAAGAAACTTCCACCACTGCAAGGGTTGTTGCCTTTCGAACACCTTTCTGAATTGGTTTAACAGCTTCATAGTGTCGATGGCGTGACCTGTGTCAACAGCATGTTCTTCTGGAGGCACTTCCAATCCACCAACCACCAAAATATAGTGCCTCCAAGGAATATGATGCCGCACAGGTGTAATTTTAGATTTTGTTATTGCCTGGCGCATATTAATAAATACGAAAGCGACCGAGACGAAGGGTTCGTACTATATATAACGGTTTGTGTTTTAATAGTATACAAGCTGTTCGTCCGGGCTACGCGCGTTCTCACAACTTGCACTCGGGCCTACGGCCCTCGCTTGTATTCAAACACATGCCTTTTCAAATTAAATGCCGTTGTAGTTAAATACATTCTCCAATAGACGTAATGCAAATTGATTAATGTATGTGCATGATTGAGCTCAAACTGAATCTAGTAGCCTATAAAAAAATGTAGGTTATGTAAAGAAAATTTTAAAAATTATATACCCCCTCCCTATATCTCGCTTTTGCCATTTCTTTATAAAAAAGGACGGGCTGTAATACTCGATTATACTACGGGGAATCATATGGGTAATATTTAGGTGACCGCTAGTGACCCACAAAACAGTAATGCTATTGTTTCAGAGTAGGGCTGTGCCCCCCTAAGCTATCTATATATCCGTGGGTCCTAGCCATAGGTATACACGTATAAGGACAGAAAAAATAAATTGGGAAATACTAATCAGCGCCTGTACTGTTGAATATTTATGCTAATTAGAACTGACAATTTATAGATATTAACGCTTGTCTGTGTATAATAATATACCATCTCCAAATATAAAATTAAATATCACTAAGGAACTGTACAACTCTGTGGACCCCTGACTTTGGGATGTGGAGAAGTTATTGAATTGATTAGTAAAAATCAAATGGACACAATGGAATGTTAGAAATGTATGGGTAGGCAGAGGGAACACAATAACTGATAGGATGAATGAACTTCCTCTAGACCAATTAAATCACAATCTCAGATAAGCATTCTATAACGCACACTTAACAATTGATAGAGGCACTAAAATCCTTTTATACGAATTGAATGCTAGATGCTAATCCATACTGGAAAACCCTCGAAATTTAATAGGCTAAAAGTTTGTCACCTTTAGGGAGGGAAGATGGGAATATTTTTCTTAGATATTAGAACTTGTTCCTAGTAACATTATTTCCCACCCCCCTGCCAAATTTCAAGCCTGTAGCTCTTACCAGTTCCTCAATCAATTCTGAACAAACAAACAAACAAACAAACAAAAACTCATTGTGATTTAATTAATACGAGCCCTTCGGTCTCGGTCGCTTTGCGACAGATCGGTGCTACACACCTCAAGTTAACGGCCGCTATGCGGCCTTACTCTTCACCCTTTCTGCCATGGAAAATTGTAGAAAGGGACGTTATATAGATCCTTATATGATTTCCATTTTTTTAACTTGCTTTTCATATTATAAATTTATAAACGCGAAATTCGTGATCAGCATACTTGTTTACCTATAATACCCGGTGAAAGCTAACTTCTAGGTTGATTTTTAATTTCATCAATTTGTTTTCCTATTTTTGTAAACAACAACAACAAATATTCATATTATAAATTTATAAATGCGAAATTCGTGTTCAGCATTATTAACGCTATTGCACTCGATTTTGATGGAAAGCGTGAATTATAGAGCCAAGATTAATACAGCGATTATGCTGTATTTCCCTAAATAATTCTGACAATACATGACAAGCATATGAGCAATTTCAAATTTCTTTCAACGATACTTTTTAGTAGGTATTTTTTTGAAATTCTAAAATTATCCTCTAATTCAATCTTGTACACGAAAACAATTTTTCTAGGTGTCATAACGATCTTAGATTATACCGAATTGCACTATGGAACACCCTAAATGATCTACTTGAGAATCAGAGTGTTCATATTTAGCTCTCAGATTTTAAAAAACAGTTTTATGGCAGTATAATACGGAAAACGACGAGAATTCAGTGTTTTTTTGCTCTTTGAGGTGACAAAAGCGTCCTAAAATTCTCAAAAAACAGTGAATCAAAAATTTATCCACATTAGAGTTAGTTTTACTTGTTCTCAACACGCTATTAAATTTTCTAACAAATTAATTTGCTAGTTTTTGAAGGAAAATTTTTATCCCTGAGCCACTTTTCGCAAACTCCACTATTATTTTGTGTCGAAGTGGATAAGTCCATAATTTGAAAGTGCGACTTAAAGGAGTTCCATATCTGCATAAAATAGATAATGTAATTTGAAATAGAATTAGATCATTTTAGTAATTTAGAGCTAAGCTCTATCTCATTTGGATCAGAAGTTGGATTTTTGTCACATAATCAATTATTGCCACTCTGCCACCACCATATATGGGCATTTGAAATCTGAACACATCGTTCGAATCAACATATATTCCCAAAAGGTTATCCAATGAGGAAGAAATAGTATCATGATGTGATAGGAATTTTTGAGCTAATCTCTGCTGTCCATAGATCAAGAGTTAGAAAAATTGCTTCGTCATCATAATTGGTCACATAAAATTACCATATATGGTCATTTGAAAATTTTTAGACACCTAGGGTCCCAAAATGTATTATAAACGTATAGAAAGTCAGGTATTTACAGTATTTTCTGATGGCTATAATCTTTTTATCTCAAAGGGTTTCTGAAATATCAACAGGTGTGAAATGTGAGATTTTTTGCCCCCTTCTGATGTTCAAAAGTCCATAACCTATCGAATAATGATTGGATCGTGTCCTAAAACGTCTCATTCTGTTCAAAAATGCTATTTCCATCTTTTTATCAACAAATCGGAAGTTATATAATACATTATTGTATATTTGAGGGCCTTGAGGTGTGAAAATATGACAAAAAAGACAAAACCTTAGTCTTAAATTGGTCATAACTCATGATATATTAGTGGAAAAGTGTTGAAACCAAATGCTACATATAGATAAGAAGCTTATACATTAATATCAAGAATAACAGAGTTATTCTTCCGGCCAATGTAACACAGTAATATAAGATCACCGGGTACTGCCATAGCCCCTTCTTCTTTTAAGCCCCTAATTTCCTAATTTTCGACATATTCCTAATTTTTTTGATGTAAACCTAAATATTTTGACCTGTAGAGTCCGAATTTCTCGGTTTTGGGACGCAATATATGACAGTGAAGATTTTTATCACCTCATTTAATCCTGAAATTCGGAGAAATCCGTAGGCCGCAGCCTTAGAATGCTTATAACACCAATAATATGTATCAGAAAGTGACAAAAATTTCTCAGGGGTTACATATGATCCATCCTCAGACCCTTGATTAATATTTGAAAAAATTTGATTTAAAATTGATATTCCGACTCAGAAAAAAAAATTCGAGTGCAATAGCGTTAGTGAATATCTCATATATTAATGCGGTTTCTATCCCCCCGTCACTTTAATACAATCCGGACAAACAAACACACACACACACACAACAATCGAGATTTAATAATATAATATATCTATACATAGCCTACTGCCTACTCTATATATGGCCTGACAGTAACCTATAAAAGAAGGACCAAGGATAAAGGAGAAGATTGTAATATTTATCCAACCACAATATTTATTTTCAAAAATAATAATAATAATCAACCACATTAATTAGAAATATTCTTGAAATATATACAACTATTGATCAGATTTTATACGGGCATGCCTAATTTCCGGGACGGGACGGGACGGAACCGTCCCGGAAAACCCAGGTACCTAAAGTACGGGACGGGACAAGTAGTAGTAAATTATTAATTACGATTACATGGGCTAAAACAGTAGTTCTTAACTGGTGGGGAATGGATCCTTTGTACAAAATATAATTTCTGAGAAATATTTTATATAAATTCTACGTGCTATAGTATTATTGTCGAGCCTCCTCACGATTATGATCAAAGCTAAGTTCGAAACAAATTAGAGGAAAACACTTTCACTGGTCCTCACATAGCCAAGCTTGCCCAGCAAACAAGTGCAACTATTTCATTAATAATTTTAGAAATTTGATTGGCCGGTATCTATCGAGAAATGTCAAGATTAAGCGATGTTGATGTTGAATCAGATAGATGGGTTGCTCATTTTTTAAATTATTAAGTTCTTCAACAGAATACTATTACTATATACTTAGTATAAGACGTAGCCACTGGTCAGGTTTCACCTGACCATTTTTATTTTGGTAGCTACGGCCCTGTAAGAGATACCGTATATACATTCATTTTTATGTTGTGAATTAAGTTTATATTTAGGTGGGGAGTAGAGTATCTGGGTCACCCAATATAGGAAATTGCACAGAAAAGGTTAAAAACCACACCAAAATAACCTCACCCAAGTTTTAATATTTTCTGGTTCTATTTTATTCACGATACGTGTACGTATTTGTTTAAATATACAAACGTAATTACACTATAATAAATAATTTGAATAAATAAGAAATTGAGAAAAGAACATTGTACTTATGTTTGGTTTATTCTAGGTTTTGGTACATCTATTGCACTTCCATCTGAAGCACTTGTCATCCATTTGTCCTTTCGTTACTGCCACACAAGGCCCTAAATGAAACCATTCTTGGCAAGAGTAACATTCAATCATCGGATTCTTAGCTGGAATTCGGCAGTTGCAGTAGACGTTTATCTTAATTTGAGAATTGACCTTGTTCTCCATATGTCTCCTATCCTTCGAGATAGGAAACATTAAGAGTTTTCCCTCTTCTAGGCATTTATGCATATGTTCTCGCATTGATATTTGCTGGAATAAATTGTTTACTCGGGCTAACTCCAAAGCACATAGATGTGGCGTAAGCAATCGCAAACACCCACAGTCATTTGTCCCAGATTGTTTCACAACATCGACGAAATTGAGTGTAATTGACCTGTTTTGTGTGCAAATTAAACTGGAAATTTGTGTTCTAATACTTTCATTAACAGTTGTAGGTAGGCTGTCATAAACGAACACTTCTGGATGTTTGGCTTTGATAGTTGATATTGTTAGCCAGTGGTTTGAGCCATTGTGGAGAATTTGTATGAACTCTCCTGCTTGAACATTGAAGTTCCCACATAATCCCTTTGCAACTGATTGGAACCCAGCTTCACCAAATTTATGTTTTAATTGTTGGAAAAGGACATTCTGACAAGCATCAATCAAATCGCTATTCAACCAGCTAGTACTTCTTAATATTTGTTTGTGTTTTTGTGTATGCTCCAAACTTTTAATCCAATAATCTTTCTTTAAATCTTGCGCTTGCTGCTGCACTGTAGGGTATTCTTCCAGATTAATTGCATCAGACATTGTATTTTTAATTGAATTATTCGCTTTTTTCACCTTATGATAAAACAGGAGCTTCCTCGCAGCTTCATTTGGATGACTTGAATGAGGCTTTTTAGCTGAAACAATACAGCTGTTAGAAGTTATGGTTTGATCAGTCATCCATATATCCGGTGACACTGTTGTGACTAGATCCAAATGACTTGATTATCAACAAAGCATCCATGATCCATCAACCGTCCCAACATTACACTTATTGTGGAAGAGCTGCAACATGATAAGAATATTGGGCATGCCATGCAGTTTGCAAAGAGAGCGGCCCAAATAGCTGATAAATCTTCCGTTATCATATACACAGATTTCATCGCTGATATTGGGCCAATCGTATGTAATCTTCATGATATTGGAATTGAAGCTGTGGGTTATCATGGAGAGATGGATACGACCTCGAGATGTGAATCGTATCGAAAATGGAATTCAGGGGAAATTCCGATGATTTGTGGCTACAAAAGCCCTTGGAATGGGAATAAACAAACCAGACATTCCGAATGTTATTCGAAATGGCGTTCCTGAAAATATGTTAGCATGGGTACAAGAGTTAGGTAGAGCAGGTAGAGATGAGAAACAAGCGTATGCCACTTTTTGTAAAGAAGAACAGATATTTCTCATACAAATGCTTGGATTCTCAATAACCTACATAACAAGGAACGTTGTAACTACATTATTATGGGATATTCCGACTCTTGGAGATATGTACAGGCACAACTTGCTGGTGTATGCCGAAGACGATTATTACTCGACCTATTTGATGAGAAAGATACTCAAACTTACTCATGTGGGACCTGTTGTGATGTATGTAGTTTACAACAGAGTGCAAATATTCCATTTGAAGATATGCGCCGAGAGTTGGCAGTATTAATCGATACATTAAATCAAGTAGGATGTAAAGGAGAAGTCAAAGTTGAGGAGTGGATAAGAGGTTCCAAAATTTCATGGACGGATGAACATAATAAGAAAGTTATGTCTTCTGGAATCATTGTGGGAGAGATATGCATTTTTTGAGATTATTCATAAGGCAGTGCAGTGTGAAGCAGCTAGTGAGAATTCACCTTCGATCACTGATCAATGCCAAGAATGGTCTCCTTCTGGCTTTGAAAGCACTGCAGATTAACTGGACAAACAAGATGAAAAACTCAGAGGGGATTTAGGAACAATTTCAAACATTTATAATCGCTATGGTAGACTATATTTGATGGCTGCTGGAGTTGAAGATGGTATAAAGTTTACATTTACAATGTCTCCATTGATATCAAGGGTTGCAGCAGGAGCTGAATTTATGCAATGTGACATTACTTATGATGAGTTTAGGGAATACTCCTATATTTTCAATGCGGTTGTATTCAATGATGTCATCATGGAGTGGATGGTGATAGGGCGTGTAAAATTGGACAAGCAAGATAAAAATGCATAATATTGCATATAGCTTGGCTTTCAGGAAAATATTTCAAAAGTGCCAAGAAATTAATCCTAAATACTTAGAATTTCTACTTGGTTTGGTTGTAGACTGTGATGCACAAATCAAGGGACTCCAACAGGTTGTATGCCCATATTTTCTCAACGTCTTGTGGATTGCATGGTAACATACAACTATAACTTAAAGTGGGATAAAGCAATTAGATCTGTAGGAAATCCGGATGAAGATCAAAACTCAATCGAAGAATTCAATAGTGAAGGGGATTCAAACGAGCATGATGAAGAAAGAATAGAACTACATAATTGGTTAACTGATTCTGAATACTCGGATGAAAGTGATACTGATTGATTAAGAAATCAATAACATGCTAATTACTCAATTATTATAACTGTCTCATACTATTTATACAATGAATGCAGAGTAATAAATAATGGATATTGAAATTACAGAATATTTTTCGCACGAAATCTAAGATTATCACATTTGATTCCTATCTAAACTTATTTAAGAATAACTATTATTGTACTAATTATGTGTTTCTATTAAAATATTAAGTTTTAAATAAGTAGAGTTTTAAATATAGTGTGATAATAGCCCAGATAATTAGCTAATAAAGATACTTTTGTGTCTCAGAGAAATAGAGGTTAATAGTTGACAAATCCTAAACTTGGCAAGGGAATTTAGAAAATACATAAATATATACCATATATGATAGTTATTAATAATTCTTGAAGAAATATGTAGATATAATATATATTTAATGAAAAATAAATAAAAATATTTTCCCCCAAAAAAATAATGACGTCACATAATAAAATCAAAATATATAAAAAAATTGACGTCACCAGAGTGAGATAAACTTGGATTCCTATTCTATGGACATCAAGGAACGTGGTTTATAAGGTGGTTTGCGTTGGTAATTTTTCTTAATATTTCGTAAATATATTACACCCGTGAAATTGTACTTGTTGCTGTAGATGCATTTCATCAAGAAGAATTACGACATCATTTCCAAAAAAACCATCTTCACGAAATTTAGATAAAGCGTTTATACTATCAATGGAGTCGGATTTTAAACAACGTAATAATCTCTGGCTAGGTAGCGGCATGTATTGACGTAATAGATTATAAGCTGCATTTGAAGTATAGCGCAATTGAAGGGCAAATCGAAGAGTACTGGTAGAGTATTTACACTTTCCTTTAGGGCAATAGTATACGAGTCGCAACAGATCTTTAAGAGGTTCAATATCATAATTGTGAGTGATGTTTCGACAATAGATGGGTAAATTTGTTAACATATCCAAGTTACGAATTTTAGAACCTTTAGAATTCGATATATAATCTGGAAGAGGAATAGGGAATCCTTCAAAACTAAGCTTCACATGTAAATCAGAACTGATATTTATACACTCCATAACTGTAGCTACACCTGATTGTATTTCAACCCGATAAATAGTAAGATCTGTTTCAGTAGAAGAATGAAAAAAGTCTCGATACTCGATCGCTGATTTTATGTGGCTTAATTAAGATATCTTGTAAACTTTCGCATTTTGATCGAGATTGAAAAATGGGTAATTCATCTTTCTGAAAAATCCGTACAATAGTTTTTTTTCGAATAGGTGGAGAGATAATAGCCTGCTGGCTTTTAGGGATAGAAGAAGGGTATATTGTTGGGATAGGGTTGAGTTTCAAATTTAGCCTCGTCTTTAATGGATGGGGAATTATATATTTTTCTTCAAAATGTTGGATGCATATTCGTGAAGACTGAGTAATTGTGAAAGCTTCTCGATTCAAAAACTTCACCCATTTCTGTCGAAGCTCATCTTGCTTTGGAAAGGCAAACATAACTTTACTAGGTCCATTGGAATATCCCGAATGACAATGTACGACAGAGCATTTGAATGGCATAAGATAATGAGATCTAAGGATTGATTTAGGAAAAGTTTTATACAGTAAGTCAGAAATACACATATTCCTATAGTACGGATATTATATACATGTATTTAAACCGTCGAAATTGAGATTTCTTATATTCGAAATCTCAACTTCGTGATCCTCAATTTCGACGGTAACATATACGTATTAACAACCTATGGAAGATAAAGTAGTCGAGGTTTTGAACAAGGGGCGGAGTTTAATAAAATAAATGCACAATTAAACTTAATATAAATGTTGACTAGTTTGTTCCTTGTATATTATATATTTTCTAAGCATATGGTCGTGTTAAAAATAATCTTATAGTTTTTCCGGTAGAAGCCAATTTGCTATTTGAATATCTTATATTACTATATATATATTATATTGCATATTATTTGTTGAACATTCATAAGTGCAAAATAAATAAATAATACGATTGGTGTACAAGTACATTTTAATACATTTAGATACATACATGTCAATTTAATATAAAATTAGTTGTCGCTGACGTCATCATTAAATGGCGCCTAAACCGCAGTTCTGAGAATCTTATAAATACTACTAATGGATTTACCATGCTCTATTACCCTAAATTAAGTCAAATTCACAAGTTCTATAAGCATAGATTGTATTAGAGTGAAAATCATAAACTGGCCTCTCTTTTTTATTCGTTGGTCGGCTGCTTTCCCATCTGTATTATATAGTAGTCTATGATATACCTTATGATTGAAGATTTTCAGATAAATCACGTCTAGAGGGTCGTTATGTGTATAATTATACAAGTGGAGTTGAATTCCAGCGTTGCTAAGGAAATTTTATCCAAATATGGTGATGTGATATACAGTAGAGACTCCCAAAACGGACACTCCGAGAAGCGGACAACCCCTCTATAACGGACAACCCTCTTGGAACGGAATTAAATTACCATACATGTAATACTTAAGCAGTCCCCGAGAAGCGGACAACTCCGAATTCCGAACAACGGACAGGGAACTGGTCCCGAATGTGTGTCTTGATACAGAATTTATTCCAAACAACGGACAATCAGAAACTACACACAAAAGTTTACATGGATATCACTAATTTAACATGACAGGATGGCACCTATACAGTTCCAGTGCCTTTCTTAGTCTTTCAAGAATTCTTTCATCTTGTCAATATAAACTTTAGGTCCATGTAGGCCAGTGTTTCTCAAAGTGGGCCGTAGAGCCCCCTGGGGGCGCTGAAAGGTTGTTGGGGGGCGGCCATGCAGCAAGGTGGCGCTGGGGGGTGCGCTAAGGGGTTTTAGAATGCGAAACAGAAATTTAACCTCATGTCAAAACAGCGATAACATATTCCTAAATATTAATTAGCAATAAGTCTAACAAATACTTCAAGGATCAACTATTTACAGTGGCAATTACTATTGTATTGGTGATTATTAACAAAAGCCAGTCCTTTAAAAATGAATGATCAATACAATTTTTACCTTTTCACAGGCTTTCCTAATCAAATAAAGCAGAATCTTGTTCTTTCAAACAGTCATTAATTAACCTTATAACAGTCAGTGATCTCTTTAATTTAATTATAAAACGATTCTAAACCGAAAGAATTGATGAACTCGATCGAATAAATGAATAGTAAAAGTAAATGTAGACTGATAGTGCTGATTCATTAAATTAAATACGGATTTGTTAAACAATTAAAAATGTAATATTGAGATTTTGTGGAGGGGGGCGGTATCAATGGAAAATTGTTGACAAGGGGCGCTGTCCGAAAAAAGTTTGAGAAACACTGATGTATGCGGTACACACATGGGATTTCTAGTCCATAACCTGCTCCTCTATTTACTTTCTCTCCCGTAACCTCAGCAAATGCTTTGTTTACTTCTCTTCTCAAATATTGAGAAAACCGTGGTGCTAAATTATATGGTACGTGTCCAGAGACTGATTAACGGACCCTGGGGCCCCGGGCACTAAGTAAACTATGGGCCCTTTAACATACAATACTTTAAAATATCCACGAAAGTGCATATCCCAAGGTGAAAGTAAGTATTATGCGCCTAGGGCGGCCATTTTGAAATTCTTAGATTGCTTTAGCACCTCATTAGTTTAGACTTTGGAATCATCAAGTATGCTAGTTATTACTGTGCCGACTATACTATAGTATAGTGGCCCAGTATTGGTCTTAGTGCTTTGGTATATTATTACTGTGCCGACTATACTATAGTATAGTGGCCCAGTATTGGTCTTAGTGCTTTGGTATATTATTATTACTGTGCCGACTATACTATAGTATAGTGGCCCAGTATTGGTCTTAGTGCCTTGGTTATTATTATTACTGTGCCGACTATACTATAGTATAGTGGCCCAGTATTGGTCTTAGTGCCTTGGTTATTACTGTGCCGACTATACTATAGTATAGTGGCCCAGTTCTAATCTTAGTGCTTTGGTTAGTTATTACTGTGCCGACTATACTATAGTATAGTGGCCCAGTATTGGAATCACTGCCTTGGTATATTTTTTATCCGTATCCTCTCCACAGAACAGAGTTTTATTTACTAAGAGGCCAAATTTTCAGGATATGTGTCTCATGGGTTACAGATGTGCACCTGGGGTCACGATTTTTTATTACATATTTTTGGACACATTTTTACACCTGTTTAATGTTGGGAAAATAACAATAAATGGTGCCCCAATATTCTATTTATATGCATTCGATAGAGAACTAAATTCTACACATTTTCACAGTGCACGAATTTTAAAATTGTACTTAGTTTGTGCCACAATTGAGTTGCAAGTTTCCTTTGTTTACTAACACTTCAGTTCAATTGAAAGTGTTAAATCTAATTCTATTGTTTCAACTCGTATTATAATATTGATTCAACTTGTGAGATCGAGTAGGCTTCTATTTTCCAATTGAAAAAAAAGATTATATATTTCACAACAACGACAGATTATGTGATTATATTTACTTCTGCGAGAATATTATTGGACTGTTAATATACTGACGTAATTAATAATAATTAATTAAGTCAGTATATGACTTATATAGATGCTCCCAATTTGTTTATTAGGGGTTATCGAGTATGCTGAATTGAAATTTGATAGCCAAATTAATTAATTAATTATTTATGACAAAATAATTAAACTTAATAAATATAAGTTGACATTGAAATTTGTGTTAAATAATAAATATTATTAATAATTATTTATACTAATTAATTAAATATCATAAATCTCAGAGATCATAGAAGATAGAAACAAACTTTCAATTTATCAATTGGTCCTTATGGCACGTGCCACCTATACAAGTGGGTCTTGACACCTTGAGGTGATGATGACATCGTTAAAAAAATGTGTTTTTACAATTTTGCTAATTCGATATTTAAAATAGGTTAGTTGATGTTGGGTGATGACCCAACACTCACATAAAATATGCTGAGTCATTAGCTATTATATTCTACTCAAACTTGAATATCTCTAAAATGAAGTGAACTAAATGGAAAATTCCACCACTCTAAGGGTCGTAGGATTCTGAAACACCTTTCTGAAATAATTTAACACCTTTATAGTGATGATGAATTGGCGCAAAAAAAAAAATCCAAAATTGCAGCCTGTGCCGACAGCATGTTCCATAGGAGGCACTATCAATAAACCACACCAAAATATAGTTCCACCAAAGGAACATGCGTCGGCACAGGCTGCAATTTTGGATTTTTATTATTATCCTTCCGTATCCTCTCCACAGAACAGAGTTTTATTAACTAAGAACTGAAAATTTCAGGATAGGTGTCTCATGGGGTTACAGATGTGCACCTGGGGTCACGATTTATTAATTTCGACTTGGGGAAAATTTTTAACGGGACTTTTAGCTTTTTTTGTCCCACAAGAAAATAAATGCAATAACAAGAATACTTTTAGAATCATTAGTATCAGAAAAGAATTTTGAAACTGATAGCTCTTCACGATTTTATTAATCCGTCCTCATTTTCCTGATAATTAGGCTCAAAGTTGCCACAATTCACCCTTAACTTTCTAAAATCGTAAATTCATTAATATTCAGTTATGCATTATTTCGTGGATTCGATGAAGATCTACTATTTATGAATAATTCAATTAGATTCAGTGTTATTTCGATTCAAGTTATTGTTGATATTATAATCACAATAAAGAATTCTAGTATATATGAATAATTAATTTACATTCAATAGCTATTACTATACAAATCGATTTCTGATATCATAGTTACAATAAAGTAGTATTCTATTTATATGAATAATTCAATTTGATTCAATAGCTGCTACTATATAAATCGATTTCTAATACATAGTAGTATTAAAGTTTTCTCGTATATGAAAATTCAATTTCACTCAACAGTTATTCAATTTCAGAACTATTTCTGATATTTAAACAATGGATTAATTAATGAGATGGAATATCTATTTGTAGAAATATTTGTCTATGTGTGTGCTTGGTGCCTGAAATGTATTAGAGTGTAAGGGGGGTTTATAACGCATTATGATGGAAATTTAAACTTAATCCCATATGTCATTCTAAGGTAACAATTATGCTGATTTCAATTTCAAAACGATAACTGATATATAAACAATGGATTATTGAGATGGAATTTCTAGTTTATGACTATTCGTTTGAGTGCTTATTTGGTCTCCGAATTGTATTAGAGTGATAGGGTGGGGTCTAAAACGCATTTATAATGGAAATATAAACTTAATCCCTTTTGTCATTCTAAGTAAACAAGTACAGTAGAACCTCGTTAATATGAACACCAACAGAAGTTAGAAATGTGTTCGCTTTATCCGGAGTTCGTATTAACCGGAGTAATGCTAATTGAATAGCCATTGTAGGGACCAGATTTTGTGGAACAGTTTATTCGCATTAACCGTGTTCGTACTAACGAGGTTCTACTGTATGCTGATTTCCATTTTTTAACAGTATATTAAAATTCATTGGATTAAAGCAAATTAAATTAAATTGGGAATTTGTTTACTTAATTAACTCAACTCACAGTGGATATAAACATTGCTAAAATAATAAACTATTTATATCATTTATTATATATACATAATGAATGAATGGCATTAAACTCAAGATGGTTCAAGATAGAAATAATTTAAAATGAACAATCGTTCCTTTGTCGCATACAACTTGTTAAATGAGTCTAAACACTATGAGCGTTCATGACATGGCGAAAAAAATCCAAAATTGCAGCTTGTCCGACAGCATGTTCCTTTGGAGGCTATGTGTCTCATGGGTTACAGATGTGCACCTGGGGTCACGATTTTTGATTAAATTTTTTTGGACACATCTTTAACACCTTTCAAAATTTGTCTGGTCCATAACTCAAAATATGTTTTACTAAACCCCCAAATTTTATTTCATATTTGGATTCATCTTAAAATTCTGCGTCTGATGGGAGAAGAAATTTAAATGTTTTTGATTTCTGCCATAAATGGGGGTTGAAATTTCTTTGTTTACTCACACTTCAATTTCAATAAAACTGTTAAATCTAATTCTATTGTTTCAACTTGTAATAATTATATTGATTTAACTTCTTAAATCTTACTCTATTGATTCAACTTGCGATAATTAAATTGATTCAACTTATAAATTCCAGCTGGCTTCTATTTAATTGTAGCATTACTATACAATGGATTAAATTAAATTAATTTATATAAGGAATTTGTTGACTTTACTCAACCACCGTGGATAACATTGCTGAAATATTTAACTAATAATAAAATTTATTATCAATACATAATGAATGAATGGCTATTACTATATAAATCAATTTCTGATATTATAGTTACAATAAAGTATTCTATTTATATGAATAATTCAATTTGATTCAATAGCTGCTACTATATAAATCGATTTCTAATACAATAATTCTATTAAAGTTTTCTCCTATATGAAAATTCAATTTCACTCAACAGTTATTCAATTTCAGAACGATTTCTGATATTCAAACTATGGATTACAGAGATGGAATATCTATTTGTATAAATATTTGTCTTGTGTGTGCTTGGTGCCCGAAATGGCACCAAGCACACACAAGGCATGTTCCATTGGAGGCACTATCAATAGACCACCACCAAAAATAGTGCCACCAAAGGAACATGCGTCGGCACAGCTGCAATTTTGGATTTTTTTTTAGTGTGCTTCTTCTAGTAAAAAACTTTATAGTAGGGTCCTACTATAGTTTTATACTATAAGTGCACACTATTTAATTTACCTCTGTCGGACTTCCGGCCGGCCGGCCGTACGCGATGGCCTGACTAGACCATTGGGAATGGAGATTTCAAATTTTGATAGAAGATAGAGAATTTCCAGGAGATGTGCCCTCTATATACGAATACTTAATTTCGCTTTCGTTCGTCAGTTAAATCGAAATTTGTGTTCTGGTCCATTGACTCTTTAATAATTCGAATTATCAATTGAAATTATAGAGGTTGTATTCTCCTAAGGATGTTCTTTCTATTTATCAATTAAAATGAATAGGTCGCTGACCAACTCTAGGTTTTATTAACGATTGTTTACATAAATCAGCCATCTTCTCCATATTGTAATTACAGTTCAAACCGGGTTTTTCTAACCATTTCTTTTCAGATAAAAATAGTAAGAAAAAACCGATAGTTAGAAAAAACCGATGAAAAATACAGTATAGTTGGAATTTCTTACAAAATATTGCATTACTAATAGTTAGAATAAACTGATAAGTTAGAATAACCCGAGTTAGAATAAACCGGTTTCGACTATATCTTGCTATGTTATTGTTTGGTTTGTAAGTGAATATGTGTTTCATACAAGTGCAATGAAAACATTTGGAAGTTGGAATATTTTACAAGTTGATGATGATGTCAAATTCTATTATTCAAAATTAGTAACGTAAATACTAGCACGTATTCCTAATTTCTATTTGTAATAATTAATCTTTAATTAGGCCACTGTTTGTTGGAAACTTGTTTCAGCTCCACCGCCCGCATCAGATTTCACTCCCGCACGAATATTGTCATTATTGTCATTATTTCCATTATTACACCTACATTTCAAGTAAGACACACTCTAAAATAGCCATAATTAGCTAGTAACAAAATCAGAACCTATAACAAGCATTACTACCAGGGTTGCCGTGGGAAGGAAATTTTCATTCCCATTCCCATCCCATTCCAACAGGATTTCTGTGGGAATTCCCATAGGATTCCCACAGGATTTCCCATAGGATTCCCACAGGATTTCCCACATGTGGGATTTCTATAGGATTTCCCATAGGATTCCCATAGGATTTCCCACATGTGGGAATTCCCACAGGATTCCCACATGTGGGAAATCCCATAGCATTTACAATTTTACACAGGATTCCTACGTATGGGAATTCGCCTATATAGTGTTCATGAATCATTATGGTTTGTCTACAACCATAATGACACTATGCTTTATTGGTAATATGATCTATATGAATGTGTGGAAATTCTATTGATAATCCTATGGGAATTCCCATAGGATTCCCACAGAATTCCCACATGTGGGAATTCCCATAGGCTAAAAAGATTTCCCATTCCTATCCCATATGGGAATTCTGTGGGAATTCCCACAGGATTCCCATACCCACGGCAACCCTGATTACTACCCAACGATTACATATTTTATCAATAACCACTCACAAATTAGAATATTGCTCAGATAATTGTTATGAGATGAGGCCACGGCTCAGTATGAAGACTAGCCGCTATCTCGGCCGACCTCATCCCATAGGGAAGTTATGTGTGTGGTTTCGTCCCATTGCAGGGACTCATCAGGAGGGTATCCCTCGACCTACTTATTGCACCTAGCACCAGGTACCTTTACGCATACCAGTTACCAGTCCGTACTGCCGGCCTGTGAATACATCACTAACTCACACTGCGTGAGTCTGCCCGTACTGCCAACCTACCCAGGGCTCCTCAACCCCAAGTACTCCCGAGGACTCCAGGTAATGTCTAACAATAATTATTAACTATGTCGTCATCAAATAATGAGATAATGACAATGAGATGCCGCCCGCCCGCATCCTCTGATAGACTTCGTGTGGAGCTGAAACAATATTGTCATTAACAGTGGCCTTAATTTAAACATTAATTAAATTATATTACACTAAGTTGAAATGTAATTTTAATATTGAAATTCTAGTTAATTAAATTTAACATTGAGGAAGTGCAATCAGAAGGAGCACACTCCCATCTCGTCTGTGAGGGTTTTTTTATTATTTGAAACATGACGGATGTGTAATGTGTAATATGATGGATGTGAAATGTAAAATATGTGAAATGTGAAAAGTGAAATATGTTCAAAATAGTGTAAAGAGTTGTATTAATATTAGACAAATATTAGTACCAGAATATTTTAGATTATTGTGGATTGATGGCGCGCGGGCCGTACTCCCTGAATTCTTTTTAGAAAAGCCGGGTGCGACTCCACGGGTTCGGCCCCCTAGATACACATTCTTTTTGGTTTCAAAATTATTATTGATCAGCTGTTTACTAATGTAGGTGTAGGTAGGCATAGCCTACTCATATATGGCCTGACAGTAGATGTACTACTGTATGCCACGCAGGGCTTTACATAAATCATTGATTTTGATTTTAAATCAAAATCATTCAAAAATTCGTGATGTAAAATCAATCAAAATCAAATCATTCAAAATGTGAGATTGAAAAAATCAATCATCAAATCATTTTTGATTCACCACAAAATCATCAAAAATCAAAATCAAATCATTTCCAATTACGATGATATAATTTTTTTGTTACTCCCGACCGAATACTAATTTACACAGAATAACACATTTTTTATAGGTGATCTAAGAATCTTAATCAATATAATAGCTATAATAAAAATACATGTAACTATAAATTAGTAATCCTTTTCAGATGTACCTATTAAAAGGTCAAAATAACTAATTCCGAGGAGACTAATAAGCGGAGTCGATAGTAATAGTGTAAACGTTAGTATATTTCACCCATTAAACCGGAGCAATCTAAGTATAAGGGTATTGGGTTGTTTCTGGTCAAACTTTGGATTCGATTTAGCTGAGTGATTGTAGTTTCAAACGGGGATGAAGTGGAACGATAAAATATACATAGACCCGCAATTGTATTTAACGTATTCATACTACTATAACCTGCTGAAGTGGAAGAACATATAACATAAATATGGGTTAGTATTACTTAGTAAAATTATTAACAGAGCAGAAAAATGATTTGATTTAAATAAAAATCAAATCATTAACTTTTCACAAATCAATCAAAATCAAATCATTCTAAAAATGAAATGGAAAAAATCAATCATCAAATCATTGAATGTACCCAAAGATCAATCATAAATCATTGATTTGATTTGAAAAAAAAATCATCAAATGATTTATGTAAAGCCCTGATTTGCCACGTCATAGCATTCTAATATACTAAGGCAATGGCACTCATGTTTTTTTTTGGACCATGGACTGGTTAAACGAGTCATTTTCATATGCATTTGATTTGCAAATTTTTAGGCCCCGATAGATCCCCTCTATATTGTATATTGTTTAGCATGATTATGTCATACCATACTGATGTCAGGCCTCACAATCGAATGACATTTTTGAACCCGAATTCAGTGGAATTGGAACTTATTAAACAACCACAAGTTATTTTTATGTTTAATTTCATGTACAGTGCACCCATTATGTTTGTATGTGGTCACGATACGATTAGTTTATTGTAGAAACGAAGTAGAATTTTTATCTAAATTCTGTTTTTACGAATCATTACACTCTTGTTTGTCATAATTGTATTGATTTCTTATGGTTATGCTAGCTACTAAGTGAATATGCCACTACGTAGTTGTTCGGCTCCAAATTGTAAGGGTAACTACAAATCAAATGATCGGTTCGCGCATTTCAAGATCCACCAGAAAGCAGATCACTCAGCAAGCTTTATTCGGGCAATTTGCAGAGAAGAGACACACCGGTTCCCAATGGAGGCGATACATTTCGCAATATTGCACGTGTGAATCTAAAGCTGAAAGATATTATTCACAAGTTTATCTACCAGGATTTCCCTCCTACTATTCTTAATTTGTCACATGCACAGTAGTCTCGAATCAGAGGAAGATGAATAGTTTTCTCAGCTCTATCACTTATCCTGAGTCATACAAAGAAGTAAAGGATTTCCATGAAATGCAAGGTAATTTCTCATTTCTTTCCCTCCCTGAAAATTGGTCATAATCAGGGTTTCATACAGGGGGTTGTAGGGGGGCATATGCCCCCCCTTCGCCAAGAAGTGCCCCCTCTAGAAAAACCACTTACACTACGAAGTTTAATTTATGCCCCCCCTAAAGAGCATACATATCCCAGAGTGCCTCCCTTGCATGCAAATCCTGTATGAAACACTGACAATGGTATCCCGATGAATATAGCTTGATACATCCTCGTATAGAATACTATAGCATCATGGTAGTGGCTACTTGTTAGTAAATTTGATCTCTGTTCAAGCCAGTGTAGGTGTATTCTCCACTTTCGATAAATTCTCTAAGTGGGTTGTAGGATAAACTCTGCCTGCATCGACGTAGCACTCGGTTTTTATTGCCACTTGTGTCACAAGTGGCACATTGACAGGAACACAAATGCCAATACATTGATATGAGTTAGTTAAAATATTATACTTACTAGCGTTATAAACTTGAAAACCTAGTGTTTTCAGGTCTTGTTATGTCGATATTTGAAGAGGTATATGTATCCCTGTCATCAGTGATCAGCCACTTGTGGCACAAATTTCGGATTTTTAAAATACTTTTTCCCAGACAGGGGACCATCATATGCGATCGTTCGCCTTATCCGGTGTAAGCGCGTTATGGGGACCCCAGCGTTTTTGGCCCCCTGGGCTTTAAAACATTAGCGATATGGGGACGGGGTTCCTAAGACGTTAGGGATTTAGGGACCTAAAACGCTGGGGTCCCCGAAGCGCGCTTACACCGGGATTCGTATTAACCAATATGATTGTGTTGAAAAGGCTTTGAAGGGACTTTATTAACCGTGTTATTACTAACGAGCTTCTACTGTATTATACGTACGTATATTAAGTTTGAAAGTTCAATATAGGGGGGGAGGGGGCCCTGGCGCAAATATTTTCAAGTTATTTATTTATTAGTATATTTCTAAATTAGTTAAGATCGAGATTCTGTGATTCCATTAGGTATTGCGCCTGCCCCATGCGAAATTTGTGCCCCTGAGATTTTTCTAAACTTTGTGATGATATATCTAAACTTTGGATTAACATTTGGAATATTTTGAGACTCAGCCCTCCTACAAGTCTCATAGCCCCACTCACTATCCCTTTATGGCTACAGGCCCGTATCAATTCTTGTAAAATCAAACTAATTTAACGAGTTTTAGTTAATTATTATTTCTAATTTATAGATACAGACTATCACAGCGAACCCCACCTTTTTCAACCGTAGACCCCTTTTAGCAAATACCAAACGTTCTATGGACCCCCTTCCATTGCCCCTAATACAAATTTGAGATCTTGTCGATCCCCTTCTTCCATCCGTGGACCCAATTTCAGAACCTCTGCCCTATCAGATGTTTGTTAGTGAAGAGTTCCTCTGACGAATTCTACTGCAAATACAAGTTTCACTCTTAATCCCATTACTTCACAGAGATACTCTATATTGTTGTTTAATGTTACACTTAGCTCATTGTGTCTTGTATATTTATTTCATGAATTAATTAGCTATGTAGTCTTAGTTCAAATCTTCACTAATTAGTAGGGATTTAATTAATTAAAGAAGGGGAACAAGATATAAGAAAAACCTAAGAAATATGCATCAACAATGTAACTTGACTGTAAACAATGAAATTTTTATTATACATAATGTATTAGGTATATTATTGAATACTATATACTAACTCGTTTAACCAATCCATGGTCCAAAAAAACCATGAGTGCCATTGCCTTAGTATATTAGAATGCTATGGCCACGTGATAGATCACGTCGAGACATGAAGATTGAGCTAAAGATCACTAAAATCGGTCAAGAAACAAAAAAGTTAAATTTTTTCTACCTGTAGCTCATAAGCCAAACCCTATGGGGAAAATTGAAATCATCACTGATGCCAAATATACTATAAAATAGTATTGTAGTAGCATAGTTATGTGCATACAATCCAATTTACATGTCTAACACTTCGATTCGTTATTAGGGTGCACCGGTGCAGATTCATTTTATTAGATTCCTATTCTAAATTTCAAATCTCCAGTTTCAAATTATTCTACAAAATGCTAAGCGACAATATTCATTATTTCAACTGGTAATAGATTCTTATTCAATTATTCGTCTGTATCAGTGGTTCTCAAACTTTTTACAGCGCGGACCACTTCAGCAAATATTAGTGTCTCCGCGTACCACCATAATGACCGATATTTATATCAGGGTGGGGTTCAATTATACGCTATCCTTAGAATTTCAACTACAATTCCAATTACAATTATAGGGATTGTTGTTTTCCGATTCCAATTACAATTATAGGGATTGTTGTTTTCCGATTCCAATTACAATTATAGGGATTTGTGTATTTCAATTATAATTACAATTATTTCAAAAACGTAATTAATTGTAATTGAATTAATTACAATTATAATTGAACTCAACCCTGATTTATATACTCCCCTGAAAACGACGTACAGTATAACGTGCTATAAAGTACAATTGCATTGTGTCTAATAACATTTCAATTTTGATATATTAAGTAAAATGAGATACCTCCGCGTACCACTAGAAGGAGCTACGCGTACCACAGTTTTAGAACCACTGGTCTGTATATAATTGAAAACCGATAACTTGAGACGCGTACCGCCATACTGTAGCTAGCTACGACGATGCGTTTAATTTAGGCATACCAAGTTTAAATTGCTTCATCTGCCCCTCATTATTGTACCTGATCAATTGAAAAGTACTACTATTTGGTCAACCGAATATATCTGGTTGCCAACCAAATACCAAATACTGATATTCTGCATCAACCCGAATATTGAACTAATAGGTTTCAACATTGCCTATTACTAGTTATTAGCAACTTTTCTCATTATCAACTAATTTTCAGACACTGATCTATTCAGTGGCGGCGCCAGGATTCCAGCTCCTGGGGGGCACAGGGGGGCTGAAAAATATTAGGAAGGACACAAATTTAATTAAATCTCCGCCAAACATTGATCTATATTTTTTATGTGCCCCCCTCAGAGGGGGGCACATAAAATTCAAGGGGGGGGCTCACCCTGGCACCCCAATCCCGATCCGCCGCTGTCAATCTCCATACGAACTCAACTCGTCTCCTATTCAGCTCAACACTACATATTCTATATGTAGTGACGGGATGATTCTCCCTCGCATGAGGAGTCCCAATTTCCCATTGTACACTCGCCCATAATAACAAAAAGGAAAACTCCGGCGAAGAAGAAGAAGCCAAAGTTACCTAGAGTTAAGATATATCATGCGAAGACTGCTGATAAGAGAAAGACCGCGAAGAGAGCTGTAGCCGCGGTTAATAGCGCAGCACCTGAAGATGCATCAGCAGAGGAGGTGTGTGCGAGGCTCCTCTCCCCAAGAGGAGACTCATCCAAGAGAGTGCCAGCCAGAGGGGAGGGGGAGACTCGGAAGTGCGGACTCGTGAATTTGGCATATGAGTAAATTCGGCCTGAAGAAATTGGTGACCCGTGTTGGTAAAACCGGCGCTTTAAATTGAGTAGTATGGTGTCAAGTGTGCTCCAAAGACACAGTAACTAAGCGATTAATAGAATACTACTATAATTTTTCTGACAATTAAAATAACTGGAAATCTGTTTGAAAATACCGTAGGCCGAATTCACCGGTGGCCCGAATCGCCCGGTTACCATTCAGTTAGTTGCATTGGCGTAGCAACATGGTTTTGCGATGGAGGGGCGATAGCGAGCGAGGAAAAAATTAGGGGGTCTACCGTCTACGGTCTACCCCTAGGAAAATTTAGGTAGTCATTCAGCTGCCTGCGTAGAATCAAAACGTATTTGAGAACCACAATGTCACAAGAGCGCCTAGACCACGTAGCCGGAATCCACATACACAAACAGGAGATGGACAAAATCAATAGACAAGAGTTATTCGATTAGTTTGTGTCACGAAATTAGTTTAGAAAAAATGTTTTATAGTTTATACCAATATTTAATTTGTGGAATATATCACCTTCTCTAATGAATACACTATTTCGTTGAATATATAGGGGGCGCTTGAGCGCCCCTAACGCCCCCTAGTGTGCGCCACTGTTGATTACCTATTATAACATCTAAAAGTTAGTTTATATCTCTATCTCAATTATAAATGCGGTTTCTATCCCCCGTCACTCTAATACAATCCGGACAAACACACAACAATCGAGATTTAATAATACAGTGGAGCCTCCCATAACGGACACTCCAAATAGCGGACAACCTCTAAATAACGGACAACCCTCGTGGCACGGATATATTTATTTAGCATATGTCTAATAGAAAAGCAACCTCTAAATAGCGGACAACCTCTAAATAAAGGACAACGGTTCCGGTCCCAAGGTGTCCGTTGTTCAGAGGCTCTACTGTATAGATAAGCCTATTACACTGCAAAATTGGGCCCGGAAAATTTTTAAAATTCCATGGAATTTTTCCCATGTTGGGACAAAAAAATTCTTGCTAGGTCCATTTCTCCATGGAACATTGTTCCCCGAACCAAAATCTTTCTATCTTATTACATTATTAAAACTTCGTTTACAACGAAATGGATATAACGAAATTCCGCTTATAACGAGTCATTTATTATAATCTATTGATTTACTCCGGTTATAACGAACTCCGGTTACAATAAACTCCGCTTATTACGAAATGAAACTACGGGCCCCAAGCACTTCGCTATATTTCGGGAGCTGACTGTAGTATCAATGCTGTAATGTTAGCAAACTATCAAACAACATGTCTATGAACGTTCTAATTTGGAGGCAATTTAATTTATAGGGGGAAAAACGTTCGGCACAGCTTTAATTTCAGATTTTTTACATTTTATAATCAATTATATAGAACTACTACCTTATTATAGGAAAATAACGCGTGGAATTTCTCCAAATCGCGTTAATTTCCTTCGCGTTAATTTCATGGAGCGTTAATTTGCATGACCTTAATTTCCTGCTATTTAGCAAAATTATACAATGGATGGACAAACTTCCGAGCTACATATTTTCAGATGTGCAACTAGTTTGAAAGGATATACCATGTCTATCAAGTAGATAGGAAGCCTATTTGGGCACAATAATAGTATTCAATCTGGAGATTAATAATACTGAATTTTTTTCTAAAATTTATTCGCGTTAATTTCATGTATTTGAAAATGTTCAGCTCCAATTCGCGTTAATTTCATGGAGCGTTAATTTCCTATAATAAGGTAGTACATTTAGAATACTGTATATCCATGGTCATAATCTATTATAATTCTTAGTGACCTTCCTTCGGTCTCGATTCCCCTCACAATCGGGGGATTGACCAATCACCTGTCAGAGCTATCCCCGTTCGGAAATCTAAATATAGAACTTTCTGGAACTAACACCTACGCTGGGTTCCTATTGGGTAACACCTCTCCTTGACTACACGGGGGCTCTGAGGAATTTGAGTGTAAATGGACAGTTAGTGTCCGTCTCAAGAGCTACTTCTCTCAGACGTCAGATAGTTTTTGTCAACTTAGGAATATATATACAGTAGAACCTCGTTTGTACGAATTTCCGGATAAAGACAAATATCTCCATTATAAATGCGGTTTCTATTCCCCCATCACTTTAATACAATCCGGAAAAACAAAGAAACACACACACAACAATCGAGCTTTAATAAAATCAATTTGTGCTTTTGAATTTAAGTAATGCTCAAGGGGGTAAGTGTTACAACCCGTCCTTTTTATTACAAAAATGACAAAAAGCGTGATGTAGGGAGGGGTTAATAATTATATAATTTTTTCGTAAATTTTTCGCTCCATAATTGAAAGACTTTTATAGGAGCCTAGATTCAGTTTAAGTCTATTGGAGTATGTAAATGTGTTTTGAACACAAGCGAGGGCCGCAGGTCCGAGTGTAAGTTGTAAGAACGCGTAGCGCGGACGAGCAGCTTGTAGTTATAATACTTTACTGTATGTAGATAAGATGGTCTCTACTAACACCCAATAAACGCCATGCCCTATACCACAGTGCTTATTACAATCCTAGACATTAACGACAATTCTCCTATATTCCCCTCTACAGGGGAACTATGTTATTTCTGAAGTTAACACCTATAGGTAGTTAGGTTCACAGGCGGAACTAACTAGTGCTACTGGCAGGGACAATGGGTATAATGGTTAAAATTCCCTGAAAACCGCTATGTCGGAAGGAATGCAGATATTACAAATACCGTTTGTGTTGAATGTAACTGTGTTGCCTGCTGTGTTTATAGAAGTATCTGCTAAATTATGAAGCGAAGCAGGTTTATCAGGTCTGTTGTTGTTGTTGTTGTTATGGGAAATACAAATGTCACGCAACGCACAATTTGACACCCCCTCCCTACCTCCCTATGTCACGCTTTGGGCCAATTTGTAATAGAAAAATCTTAAATTAGAGCTGTGCCGACTGCATTATCCTTTGGTTGATCAATGACTAATCGTGCCTCCACCAGAGTATGCTGTATGCACAGCTGTTATTTTAGATTTCCCGACTCTGGTGGAATAAATATAATACTCTCAATACCGGGCCACTATACTATAGTAAAGTCGGCACAGTAATAAGGATGCTCTGTCACACATTGGTTAACCCCCTTGGAAGCGTTACTTAACGTTTGAACAATTGTTGTTGTTGTTGTTTACCAGTTGTTTGTTTAGCTGGTGTTGATGTCTTCAGACGGTGGATCACCCCCAGAAGAGAGGAGCATTCTGTGATTGTGCAGATTCTAGTCTCCAATCATCAAATACCCATATATATATATACCTTAGCAATAACTACAGTTACAGCATTCCTGAGGGAAACTGCCATAGGATCGTTGCTATGGAGAGTACAAGCAATCGACTCAGTTACAGGTACCAATCTATAGTATATACCTCGGGAACCATTCAGTTTTCGACAAATTAGGTGGTGGTTTTGTTGTTAACGCCACTATACATCTTATTTAAGCCCCCCTAATTTTGCCTTTGGTGTCCATTTACCCTATGGGGAATACAGTCTAAATTGGTTTATTCTAACTATTAGTGATACAATCTTTTGAAGGAAATTTACAAATTTTTCATCTTTTTCATTTCGTTTCAATTTCAATTTTTCATTTCGTCGTTTTTTTCTAACTGTTTTTATCTGAAAAGAAATGGTTAGAAAAACCCCCGGTTTGAACTGTAAGTTTGTAACTGAAATATGTTGTAGGTTCTGGAGGTACAGTGGTGTCTTCATTGGTTGGAAATAACATTCCATTCTCCGTTGCTTGGGACGGGTTTATCATAGTGAGTGGCAAGATAGATTTTGAATACACCATGACGGGGCACTTCATTGGGTGTGCTCCAGTGTTGATATTGAAGGGAATGTCAGTCTTTATGACTCAATGATGACAAGCAGAACAAGTGAAGAGTTGGATATACAGTTATCTCTCCTCTATGGGAGCAGTTCTGGAGAACTAAAAGGTACTTTTGTACCTATTCAACAACAAAGAGGAGGTGCAGACTGTGGATTGTTTGCAGCTGCAGTCTGTCTGGCGATTGCAAACGGAGATGATCCACCGCTTGTTCGCTGGAAACAAAATAGAATGAGGTCGCACCTAAGTGATTGCTTCAATAACGAAGTATTAACACCCTTCCCGACCACAGAAAGCAAGATACTTCGATCTAAAATGTGCACCCTTTTAAGATCAGAATTTAAGATTAAGTTATGGTGCTCTGTAACCTACCATCTTATGCATTTGCTAACATGGTAGAGTGCCCTAAATGCCTTAATTGGTATCATAAACATGACTGTAAAGTTGGCTTAGTATTCGACCAGGCTCACTTCAGTCAGATATTTGACTCACTTCTAGTTATCAGATTTGAATAAATTTAGTGTCGTTCGAAAGAGGAGATACGGAGGTTTCCCGTGATATTATTTATTATTTAATTTTTCTCAAAATTTGTCTACAATTCTGAAAATTTGTTATCATACTTTGGAGAGTTGGAGGTTTATGTGATTTAATTCTTATTTAAAATTTTCCCAAAATTTTTGGAGTTATAAACATTCAAACTTTGAAGTTGGGGAAAAGAGTGGAAGTAGAATTTTGAAAAGTCCATTGAATAGGGTTAGTACAAAGTGTCAATTCCTATCCAATATCAACCTGAATCTAATTTATTTTGAAACGAATATTCGAAATGTAACGAACGAACCTTTTTCTAAACGAACGAATATTCGAATATTCGTTCGTTTGGATGACTAAGCATTAAATCAATTTCAAGAGACAAAATACATTGGAAAATAGGTTTTTGATAATGTTAGAATGGTATAATAATAGTCACAAAGTGTATTATACACAAGTTGACTAATAATCAGCTAGTTTAAGTGGGAATATATATTTACGATATCTCTAAGCTATACAAAAGTCTTGTTTTGCCCAAAATTAGTTAACGAATATTCGTTTCAATCTAATATTCGTCCAAACGAATATTCGTTTCGTAACGAATATTCGTTTCGTAACGAATATTCGTTTGCAAACGAACGAATATTCGTTCAATCATTTCGAACGAATATTCGGTATATTCGTTTCAGCCCTAAATTATTCTGTAATAATAATGGTAGTGATAATTATATAATTATTAACAAATGCAAGAAGAATGGCATCCACAATGTGTGCTTGTATCAATTCCCACTACTTTTTGGATTGATCTTACTTATCCAATTCCGAGAAGAGAGAATGGCATCCAGGTATCTCATTAAAATAATGTGTGTTTACTGTGGAGTCTCCGAATAACGGACACGTTGGGGACATGGCCTTTGTTTGTTCTTTGGACTCTGGAGATGTCCACTTCTCGGAGACGGCTGAAGTATTAATTACATGCATGGTAAATTCATTCCGTTCCAGGAGGTTTGTCCGTTTTAAATGTGTTGTCCGCTTCTCGGAGTGTCCGTTTTGGGAGACTACTGTATATCAATTCCGACTGCTTTGGGATAGATCAATTCCTTTTTGTATTTGCCTTCTTTTAAAGAACTATAGGATAAATCTTTACACAAAATATTTATAAATCATCCACATGTACATTTAAGAATATAACTTACCACTTTATAACTGTTGTCATGAGAAGCTTTGGGACCTTTCTGTATCAAGCTGCCACCATTGACAGCTCAAGTGGTCCAAGTGGTGTCGCCACCACTCTAGGGTTTCGGCCCTCCATAGGCCTCATCAAGAGGACGGTCCAGTCCTCTACCCACGGTACGCTCACTAAGACCGCTGTGTCCGACCTCGTCCAGATGGTACTTCTTCCATCGTCGCGACACACCTAGGCCTGCTCTCTCTCGCTGTCTACACAGCTCCAGCAGCACCTAGTCCTCTTGGGAGTGACTGACCATAAGCTCTCGTGGATCACACACCGCTATGTCACACTGTCCAACATAAATGTTGTTGAAAATCTTCACTATTTAAGTAGAGAAGGTGGCTGTAGACATGAGAATCGCAATTTTTTGCGCTATAAGAGCCCGAAGTAATTTTATTCTTCTTTGCTTCTATCTATGTAATTAATAGGATCACTTCTAAACCTGGATAACATTCCGCATAAGACAATTAATCATTGACTAATAAAGGGAATCCTTTGGTTTTCTAATTATATAGTTTTAATTAATTAATATCTACGACTACGAGGTAATCAGTGAATTCATTGATTGCCCATAGATATTAAATCCACCCGTAATATTGGTTCATAATGTACTCCATTATCACTGGCAGGGTTGTATCAACTCATTTTGAGTTGGCAGAATCAACTCATTTTCTTGAATGAGTTGAATGAGTTGGTAACAGCAAAATTAATGAGTTGAATGAGTTGGTGAAGGAAATTTGAATGAGTTGGTAGACAAAAAATGAGTTGTTTTGCCAACTCAAAATGAGTTGATACAACCCTGCGGCATTATGATTAATATAGATAGAGCCTGCATTATTTCCTGGAGGAGACTCCAAAGTATCAATTAGTTTAGCCCCTCTACCTGAGAATACCATCCACTTATTACCCATGTCTGAACTAAATACCCAAATATCCGTATACAATAATAAGGCTATTGCAAATAACTCCACATCAGTACCCCACGTAGAATTCCTCTTCATATTAGATTTACTACATAGTAGTCTGCCACATTACGATAGTTGATTACACTCCTAGGAAATTTATTGGCAATAAACTTATTGCATGCATCCTTCAGCTTACCAACCATATTCTCTACAACTTTCAAACCGTACTAAATTAAAACCATCAATATTTCCTGTCAACCAGTACGACAATGATGCAAATAAACAATTTCCATCTCCAGGAATTCGCAAACACTTCGAAGGAACATATTCTTTTAAATTAGAATTGCCTGGGATATTATCTCTAATGGAATTTGTAGAATCCGACAACTGTAAATGTAAATCTTCACACAACTTCTTCTGTCCCCGATATGTAAGTGGTTGGAATGCCGGTAACTTATATTCCATGGTAGCCATTTCTACTAAATCTAAATCACCAATTATTTCAACTACACTTGCACGCACTATATCATTAATAACTGTAGCAACATCTACTGGATTTTCTTCACAAATAGTAGCTTCCTCTCTGTCTGTTGAACGTTTACTTATACTTTCTACATTAAAACTTTTACTTTTACTACTTAAACTTTTAGACTTGAAATTTTTAAAGATCGTACTAACTTTATCAACAGTTGGTTTAGTATAACTAAATTTACTCTTCTTGCTTCTAGACCACTCCTCTTTGCACTCCTCCTCATTCTCAACGCGTAATCTCTTCTTAACTTTAAACACTTTATGAGCCAGTGGGGTAAAAGCAAATTTAAACGCCGCGATCCTATCGTCTATGTTATTATAAACTGTTCTGATGAAATCAGCAGCTCGTATCCCGGTCTCTGAATTAAATATGCTGTGTTTAACAATTCTGAACCAATTCTCAACAATCGCATTACTGTCTGTTGCATTCTCTGACGAATTAACTGTACATAAAATTATCCCACTCCACAACGGTAACAATGGCATATAATACCTTAGAAGAAATTCAACTATATGGGGGTTATAAGATACACTAGGATCAAGTTGCGAATTATTGTCGAATTCGCTTATTAAAACTAAGGTATTACGATAAATCATTTCAAAATGCTGCCAAAAGGGGATTTATCTCTGTAAGTTACAGCATTACTTTTAACTTCAGTCTCATCCTCGAATTCATCGGGAACATCATAACTGACATTAATCTCTGCCTTAATACATTCTTCTAGTTTGTTTAATTTAGTGCAATAAACACTAGTTTGCTTCTTACTACACAAAATATAACAAATTAACCCGAAAAGTTGATTACTTTCATCCATTTGTTTACAATTAACCATACGACCAAATACATGCAATAAAAATGACTAGCGATCCCTGTTTTTTATTCTGGGGATAGAATAATAATATATCAGAGAAAGTACCTGTAAAGTTTGAATCGATTCTGATTCAATTTTATCTCGGAAAATTGAGCTCAAAGTTTGAAAAGATAAAACATAAAAACAGAGATTTACGCCATTTTTAAAGGAGTTATTTATCTGTTATAAAGGGAATATTCGAGAATCTAATGGCATTGAGGTAAACCTCCGTGTCTCTTCTAACGAATGATACCAAAATAAATTAGATTCAGGTTGATATTAGATAGGAATTGACACTTTGTACTAACCCTACTCAATGGACTTATCAAAATTCTAATTTCACTCTTTTTCCCAACTTCAAGTTTGAATGTTTATAACTCCAAAATTTTTGGGAAATTTTAAATAAGAATTAAATCACATAAACCTCCAACTCTCCAAAGTAAGATAACAAATTTTCAGAATTGTAAACAAATTTTGAGAATGTGATTTTTGATGAGATACCAGTGCGGCTTTGTATGATAAAAATAACCAACTGAAAGTTAAAAAGATAAAAAATATCACGGGAAACCTCCGTATCTCCTCTTTCGAACGACACTAAATTTATTCAAATCTGATAACTAGAAGTGAGTCAAATATCTGACTGAAGTGAGCCTGGTCGAATACTAAGCCAACTTCACAGTCATATCATAAACCATGTGTGGGATTCGTAGACGTAAGCGAGGATGTAGAGTTTTTTTCTTGCTCCCCTGTAGCCCTCGTAATGTAACTTCATTGACTGAATAACTGTTACCACATTACATTTTTACACACTATTAATATTTATTGTAATCAAATATAAATTTATATTTATTAAACTTTTGGTTTACTAGAATTAAAACAAAATTGCAGCCTGTGCCGACGCATGTTCCTTTGGTGGCACTATATTTTGTTGTTGGTTTATTGATAGTGCCTCCAAAGGAACATGGTGTCGGCACAGGCTGCAATTTTGGATTTTTTTTTCTTCCCATGTCATCATCGCTATGAAGGTGTTAAATTATTTCAAAAAGGTGTTTCAGAAGGCATCGACCCCTAGAGTGGTGGAAGTTTTCATTTAGTTCACTTCATTTTAGAGATATTCAAGTTTGAGTAGAATTTAACAGCTGATGACTCAGCATTTTCGATAACCCCAATAATCTATTTGGAACCATTTCTATACGTTAAACACAGAGCGAATTAATTAGAATTAAATATGTCATGTATCCATTGTGCAAGAATATTCTAAGCAGAAATAAATATAATCGCATAATCTGTCGTTGTTATGGAATGTAGAATCTTAGTTTTCAATTGGAAAATAGAAGCCTACTCGATCTCACAAGTTGAATCAATATAATAATAACGAGTTGAAACAATAGAATTAGATTTAACACTTTCAATTGAACTGAAGTGTTAGTAAACAAAGGAAACTTGCAACTCAATTGTGGCACAAACAAAGTACAATTTGAAATTCGTGCACTGTGAAAAGGTGTAAAATTTAATTCTCTATCGAATGCATATAAATTTTATTTTCGGGTACTATTTATTGCTCCTGTTTCAATATTAAACAGGTGCAAAAATGTGTCCAAAAAAATGTAATAAAAAATCGTGACCCCAGGTGCACATCTGTAACCCATGAGACACATATCCTGAAAATTTGGGCTCTTAGTTAATAAAACTCTGTTCTGTGGAGAGGATACGGAAGGAAAATAACAACTAACCAAAGCACTAAGATTAGAACTGGGCCACTATACTATAGTATAGTCGGCACAGTAATAACCAAAGCACTAAGACCAATACTGGGCCACTATACTATAGTATAGTCGGCACAGTAATAATATAAATAAAGGCAGTGATTCCAATACTGGGCCACTATACTATAGTATAGTCGGCACAGTAATAATAATAATAAAAATAAAAATAAAGGCAGTGATTCCAATACTGGGCCACTATACTATAGTATAGTCGGCACAGTAATAATAATAATAAAAATAAAGGCAGTGATTCCAATACTGGGCCACTATACTATAGTATAGTCGGCACAGTAAAAATAATAAAAATAATAACGGCAGTGATTCCAATACTGGGCCACTATACTATAGTATAGTCGGCACAGTAAAATAAAAATAAAGGCAGTGATTCCAATACTGGGCCACTATACTATAGTATAGTCGGCACAGTAAAAATAATAAAAATAATAACGGCAGTGATTCCAATACTGGGCCACTATACTATAGTATAGTCGGCACAGTAAAATAAAAATAAAGGCAGTGATTTCAATACTGGGCCACTATACTATAGTCAGTAATAATAAAGGCAGTGATTTCAATACTGGGCCACTATACTATAGTATAGTCGGCACAGTAAAAAGTACATACAACATGTAATATAAGTACATACAACATGTAATATAAGTACATACAACATGTAATATAAGTACATACACATGTAATATAAGTACAGTAGTGTTCGCCTAATAGCAATTGCTCTAATAGCAATATTGCTCTATTAGCAAGTTACTTTTTGTCCCCAAGCGAGCATTTAATGTTAAATTTGTTCCTCTAATAGCAAGTTCGCCTATTAGCAAGGAAATTTCGTGCAAAATGCGACTTGCTATTAGGCGAACACCATTGTACATACAACATGTAATATAAGTACATACAACATGTAATATAAAAGTACGTACAACATGTAATATCAAAGTGCATACAACATGTAATATAAGTACATACAACATGTAATATAAGTACATACAACATGTAATATAAGTACATACAACATGTAATACTGGTTTTTTTTAAGGTTGATACCTTGGTGTAACTCAGCGGGACCTTGGTGTAACTAAAAACTGCAGCGGCAACAGGCCGACCCGAATTGTGGTGTAACTCCAAAAATATATCGAGCTGTACACTAAATGATAAATTATATGTAATATGAAATAACGAGAATTTTCTTCATAATTGGAGCAAAGAGTTTCATCAAGATTCATTGGTATTTGATTAGACGTTACCACAGTGTATTCAATCCGTCGTTGATTTTTCATCGATAGGTCATGTCCAGTCATAGCGAGGATATTTGATAGCTTAGGTTGTTTACATTTACCAATACAAGAATTGCAGAACCAATTACCACTTCTTGAAGTATAGTTATGAAGAGTATCAAGTGCTGAGATAAATATATTCGTAGGATTGACTAGAAAATAGACTATTTCATCAAGTTTGTTGGCCTCACAAACTTTCAAGCACTTCATCTGTGAACATTGGACAAAAGCTTGATAGTGAAGACTATCATTTTTGTCACAGCAAGAGCAAAATTGAAGTTCTGTATCAATAACAAGGCTTTTTCTTTTGAAAACCAGTTTTCCTATAAGTTATTGCATTACCCATAGATACAAATAACTTTTGTATCTATGGGTAATGCAGACTAACTAGACCAATAGTATAATATGTAGTTTTAAGGAGCAATATATTTACTGATCAATATTTTTCACATGTGATTACAGGTAAACCTCCCAAAGAGGCACCAAGCGGGAGAATGATTTTGTGCCGCTTCTCGGAGGTTGCCGCTACTCGGAGGTGCCGCTTTGGGAGGTTTACCTGTAGTTTGTAACGAAAAACGTTTACCTTGGCAATTTGGTGCACTTTCTTTGTAATTTTCACTTTAATATCTAATTCAGGTTGAGCAGGGTGAATATGATAATTAGGACCGGGACTCCGGGAGTAAAGACTTCACCAATCTGAATAACGGTGGCAGAACATGTTATCGTTTTCCTTCGGAGAGTGCAACGCCACACAACACGACCAGATCTACTGTATTTGTGTGATTTCATAGATATGAATAACCATTACTATCAACTAAAAGCTTATTGGACCTTTGTGTACCGTTTTCAATAATTTCGAACGAAAGATTGTCTTGATAATGAATAAGAGGCTGATCTGTTAATTCGGGAAACCAACTGAGGATGTTCTGGCTCAGGGTCTGACAAAGGATCTTGAAAAGATTCGGATATGTTGAACGAAGGTAAGGCAGTATGTGTTAACTCCTCGCTTGCATTGCTCTCGTGTATCCACTCGGTTGACAAACGGGTGCTTTCAGCAATAGGTTGTGGTAAATTGTGAACATTGCTATTCTCCATTATGAAAATTATAATATGATTCAAGTTTTACAAATACAGGTATTTATGGGAAGCATGCATTCTACCAACAAAATTCATTCAAATTACCAACAAATTTGTGACTGTCAGTATACCAACAAGTGTTGTCATTTTACCAACAACTGTTGTCAATTTACCAACAATAGAAAATCTATTGTATTCTATTGTTAGTTAACTACCGATGTCAATTTACCAACCATGTTGTCAATTTACCAACAATAGAAAAACTATTGTAGAAAATGTATTCTATCTACTCCCAGGCCCCTTAATCGTCTTACAAATGCCCCCAGTAACGAACTAAAAACGCGAACTTTTAATTGATTTTATTGCATATCGGTGAAAACCCCAGTCGTCCGAACAATGTCTCGTGGAAAACCAAACCTTTTAATTGACTATTATTGAGTATAAGTTAAAAGCCCAGTCGTCTGAACAGTCTCCCATTTATGCGATTGTAATTTATATAAAAATTGCACATGTTATTCATTTGACGGGTAGGCGGAAAACATAAAACTAAATGGGGAAAACATGTTAGTAAATTGAATACACTTGTTGGTATAATGACAACACTTGTTGGTATAATGACAACAGTTGTTGGTAAATTGACAACTGTCATTTTACCAACAATAGAGCACAATAGATGTTCTATTGTTGGTAAATTGACAACATGTGTTGGTATAATGACAGTCACAAATTTGTTGGTAATTTGCCTGAATTTTGTTGGTAAAATGCAGCATTCCCGTATTTATATATAACTCATTGTATTGTTGCTATTGTTTTGAATTTCCACATTGAAGTGTCTATCAATTACATGTATTCAATTTATTTATATGATATATATCTCTTTGATAACTTAAATAGAAAATTAGTGGAGTATTATTTGACCGAGTTCTCCAATGGGCCGAAGTCGTATTAGGGCGAGTTCTGTTAAGGGACGAGTGATCTTATGGGACGAGTACTCTTATGGGGCGAGTTCTCTTATAGACCGAATTCGTTTTGGGCCGAGTTCACTAGTATTCGTTTCCAATTAGAGTATGGAATTTGTTTTCTAGAATCAATAATCATCTAGCACGAACAAACAACAGTGTTGAGGGATGGCATAACGCATTCGCCTCAATGGTAGTCTGCTCACATCCTAGTTTTTCCAAATTATCAACATTTCTCCAGAGGGAGCAATCAATTCAGGAGGCTATATTTGCAAAGTGGGAGGCAGGAGAACGAAAAAAGCAGTATAAAGCAAGTTTATTACGTGATACTCGCATCTTATCACTTGTAGCTGATTATCAATTTAGTGATAAAAAGACACTTTTGAAAGGAATAGCATATAACTTTTAATTAAAATCATTTTCATCATCTTTCATATGTATTCAATTTTCTTAAAATAATTTTGCATTTATGTTTCCAATAGTACAATGATTAAAATTACATACACGTCATTATATTAAGTATTAAAAATACCATCAAATTGATCAGTTTTGAGTTACTGTGGTCATTTACTAAAAAGCGACTATTTCCCCGCGACAAATTTTCCGCCATTCGGTTTTATCATATATAAATTCCGCTCTCGAACCGGGGCAAAGCTCGCAAACCGGGGCACTCTTTTTCATTGATTTGTTACTTTGTTTTCATATTTGTATATTTAGCTTTGTAGATAAGCTCGCAAACCGGGACACTCTCCCAAAGTGGGGCATATTTCAGAAACGCCAGAGCAAATATTTAATTTGTGAGTGCTTATTGATAAAATATGCAATCGTTGGGTAATAATGCTTGTTAGAGGTTATGATTTTGTTACTATCTATATATGGCTATTTTACAGTGTGTCCTACAATAAAATTGGCAACGAAGTGTCCTTACTTTGAAATGTAGGTGTAATAATGGAAATAATGACAATATTCGTGCGGGAGTGAAATCTGACGCGGGCGGTGGAGCTGAAACAAGATTCCAACAAACAGTGGCCTAATAACGTGGGTAAATAACAAAATAAATAAGATTAATAAGGATAAATAAGAACTAAATAAAAAATAAAATAAACTTAATAAGAGTTGTGGGAGAAAGCTAGTTTATGTATTTGGGAATAGTTGTCAGTATTAGTCAATCGCCAGTAGTCTCCACAAATTCGGACTGTGCAAATCTTTCGACAAATTTCTGGTCGTGGGTAATCAAAATCATTTGAAAGTTGGACTTTCCTTGAGCATTAGCTTCCAATAAATCGATCAAATTCTCAGCCAGAGAAGCCACATTCCTCTGATCGAGGTTAGTCGTTGGCTCGTCAAGTGCGATAATCCCGCATTTCCCACTGAACGTCTCTGCTAGCGCCAGTCGAATAAGGATGCACGCCAGGACCTTCTGACCCTCGGTCCTGCTCTTGTCCTGTGCGATCTCTCGCAGACAGGCCTCGTACTCCGTATGGCTAATGTCAGAGGAGGCAGAGTCTATCCCATCCTGCTTCTCACCGATCTTCGAGATCAGAGACTTGAACAGTTCTATCTTCCTTCTCTTCTCCACTAGCGCAGTCTGCTTCTGCTCCAGCTGGGCGGACTTCAGCTCCTCTCGGACACTCACCAGTCGCTGCTCGGTCTCGCGCTGCTCCTCCTCGCGGATTTCGCAGGTCTGCTCCTGCTTGGCCTGCTCCCTAGGCAGGTCCTCCTTCCGCGAGACCAGCGCCCGCTCCTGCTCCTCCACCTCTGACGTCACGCTCCGCAGCTCCGACTCCAGCAGCCGCAGGTGCGACTTTCCGCGCGAGAGCGAGTCTCTCCCGAGGGACCCCGAGGAGGAGAGGAGCGGGGAGCTGGAGGAGGACATCCCGGCGTTCAGCTCGCCCAACATTTCGCTTACTATCATGTTCTTGTATTCAAGAAACTTTCTGTTCTCGTCCAGTTTGCCGAGGCGCTGTTGCTGCTGCCTCAGCTGTTTCTCGGCCTCCCCGCGGTCCCCCTCCGCCTCCCTCAGCTCTCTGTCTCGCCACTTCTGACACCTCTCTTCCGTGCGCATCCGCTCCGCGTGCTCCTCCCTCTCCTGTCGCAGAACCGCCACCTCCCGGCTAGGATCGATGTGAAGGAACTTCCTTCAAAGCTCGAGATATTCTGCTCCAGGTGTCTGCGGGTGTTCAGCTTGCTCCTGTGCTCTCCCTCCCGCCGCTGCGCCGCCTCCAGCAGCTCGCTGCCCGCGAAAGCTCCCGTTCCTCCTCCCCGACGCAGGCCTCCAGATCGGAGGACTCGCCCTCGGTTGTCATGGCCTCCTCGAAGGAACTCAGCTCGAACTTAAACTTGCCCACCTGGTTCTTCTTGTCGCCCATGTGCTTGAGGTCGTTCTCTAGCAGCTTCCATTGGCTCTGGTATTCGCTCTTGAGTTTCATCAGATTCTCAAGTGCTTTCGTGAACTTCGTAATCTCGAAAATGTTATCGAATCTCCTCTTCAGCTCCTTGCCCTCCTCCAGCGGCCAGTGCGACTCCTCCTGGTGGCAGAATATAACGGAGGAGAGCACGGACCTGGACAAGCCCAGCAGTCGCACCATCTCAACGTCGAAGTCTGTGCACATTGAGGAGATGGAGGTCTTCACCTCGCCCCCCCTGCTCAGACTGGACTCCAGTGACTTGGTGGTGATCTGTCCGTTCGCTTTCAGAGTGGACTTCAGCAGTCTCGTGGCGCAGAAGTCCTCTCCCATGTGGTTCTTGAAGTCGAGCATAACCTTGCCTCTCACCTCGCTCCTGTCCAGGAGCTTGGGGTCTGTCACGAACACGTTTCCCGGCGCGTTGGGGGGGGGGGGGTAACAGCCGGTTGTCATAAACCTCAGACACTCTATAATAGTGGTCTTGCCGGCCCCGTTCTGCCCGGTTATTATAGTGAGTGGGGACTCGAACTTTATGTTGCTCTCCTGCATCGGGTGGAAGCTGCGGATGCCCATTATCTGCAACTTGTCGAGAGTAGTCATTGCTATTGCTAGCCCAACCAACAGTAATAGTTAGTAAGTTATATAGTATACCAGCGATTCCCAAACTTTTTAAAGCGTGGACCCTTTATAGTAATTATGTGGAGTCCCTCCCATTGACCGTAATACATCTTGTGGACCCCAGGTTGGGAACCACTGCAGTAGACGCTAGTTAATAGGAATTAGGGGACCGCGAAACTTGTTCGTATTAACCGGAGTCGTTTGTATAGGGTTAAATTTTATATTCTATCTGGTACGCTGAGAGAGCAGACGAGAGGTTTATCGAATAGTGTAAGACTAAGTACAGTTTTAATTTTAAGATAATCAAGGTATTATCCAGAGGCTCATACAATAGACAGTTCCCAGATATAGTTAAACCTTGGTACCATTGGCAAATATACAGTAGAACCTCGTTAATACGAACACCAACGGACAGTAAAAATCTGTTCGCTTTAACCGGAGTAATATCCATTGAATAGCCATTGTAGGCACCTGATTTTGTGGAACAGTTTGCTCGACATATCCGGAAATACGTATTAACCATGTTCGTACAAACGAGGTTCTACTGTACTACTAACCAAAGTGAGTTTGCAAACTAAATAAAGGGGCGGTTCAGTTAAATCCCTAGATTGAGACAAGTTGGTAGTTAAACAGAATAGGTATATCTATAGCTCCAATACAATACTACATAACAGTATAACCAGCTGACAAGCTATCCTCACATTGGAGGGAACCCTCCCCCCATGCTGCCCCCCTGGAACTGCTTCATCAGGTTCTGCAGTCCCCCCCATGCCCCCCATCTTCTGAAGGACCTTAGGGTTCATCATCTTAGCCATCTCGTTATTCATCTTCATCATCTCCATCGGGATAAGCTGTCGGTTGGGGTCAAGGAGTTATCCAGGAGCGTTAGACGCTCCTTTTGGAGCATGATTTTTGGAAAATTAGAATTTAGGAGCGTGAAAATTTGGAATCCTCTCCTATATCGTAACATTAATTTGCGATTTAGGCGTTGGAAAATTGGATCAGACCAGGATTAGGTGCGAATTTACAAATAGCTGTATAATACACTGGTTGGGTCCCCCTTGAACAGTCCCCCCATGCCCCCCATCTTGACCATCTGCGAGAACTTGCTGTGGTACGTGAGCAGCTCGGTAACCTCCCGCACCGAGGTGCCAGACTCCCGGGACACCCGCGTCACGCCCCGGCTGTTTCGAGAATAGCTTCCCGCTGTTCGGATCGTCAAGCTCCTGGTCGTTCATGCTATCCATGATGGTCATGTAGGACTTGAGTCGCATGACGCTCTCCTCCTCTGAGATGGGCATGAAGTCCTGTCAGTCGTCACCATAGGCCAGATCCCCACCATAGACACCAATGTTGTGGTTCTTGGGCGGGTACACCTCCAGTACCCCCCTGGAATCCTTAAGAACCTCCCGCTCTCTAGGTGGGTTCTGAGGAGGCTCAGATGGAGTCTGGGTGTACCGTATATAATTTAGTGCAGCCCAGTAGCGGCGCTTGCTGCCGCTACTGGTAAGGCACAATTGCGTCACTGAGAATACAATAGAGTTAACTTAACTAAGTTTGAATCGATTTAACGAAATTAGAATCGATTTAACGAAATAAAATACAGTACTGTAAACTAAATTATAATCGAGTTAATGAAATTATCAAAAAATGGAATAATTAGCCCTATTGGGGGTCTACAATGCCACACACTGGGTTTACGCCCATTTAAAAAATATAGTTCCGTTGACTTGCATTTTATGAATATACACTAACCAGCCAAAAGTATTTCAACAAATGCAATTATATTGTAGGGCACAATATTCGTCTGGTACAGTCGAAACCGGTTTATTCTAACTTATCGGTTTATTCTAACTATTAGTAATGCAATCTTTTGTAAGAAATTCCAACTATACTGTATTTTTCATCGGTTTTTTCTAACTATCGGTTTTTTCTTACTATTTTTATCTGAAAAGAAATGGTTAGAAAAAACCGGTTTGAACTGTAACTTGTTAACGGCTGTTTAAACAACTCTATAATGACCATAAACATCTCAAGTCCTTTTAGCCAATATTCATGAAGTGGCATAATAAGTTCGCTGCCACGTGCCATTTGGCACAAGTGGCAGAAATGGGAATGTGGCTGTATCTCAGTAGAAAATAATTGTAATGATTTGAAATTATGCACTTAGAGTAATTCGATCATGTGGTATTAAAATCTGCAATCAGAACTTGGGTATTCTCATTGGATTTCAATTATCATAAATCATATATTTAATTAGCTAATTGTATACCAAAATTATGAGCGTTGGACCAATTTTAATCAAAAAAACATATTACACCCAGATAAAAGTACATGAATAACGAAAATAAACTAAACTAAACAAAACTAGTATACCAGAACGAATGAGCTAATAAACGGAATTATTAAATATAAAAGAAAGTTTACCGTATGGGAGATCTGTAAGTACGGAAACAGTGAAACCAAGTGTTGTAAGTAAATTGAGTAGTAATGTTGGCAATATCAGAGTGCGAACCATAAAGATCCTCTGGTGAGGAAAAAGGGAAGTTAACATTGTTAATAATAACACAGAGGTCATAAGCGGGGTTTCGCATTGGATTACAAAGAGAATCTATAGGGTTGTAGTCTGAATAAAGGTTGAAATGGAACAACAGAATAAGAAGCCATAATGAATAGGTGAAGGAATAAAGGAAAGTGAGTACAGTTGAGTGGAAATAGTTTAGGCAAACAGAAATATAACGTGGAATAGTAAAGCGAGAAAATATCGAGTCGTAATAACTACAAAACAGGGTTAGTTGAGCAAATAATTTGCGTAAAAGAATAAAGGAAAGAGAGTAATGCTGTTGGCTTGAAGAATTAGAAAGCTAATTAGCATAAGAAATAAATGTATATATTAATATAGACATCATGTGTACATTACATCCATTGTTGGATATGGTCAGCAGTTAATCAAATTTCGTGAATCTAATAGAGTTCAGTAAAAGCAGTGTAAGTAACTACGGGAATTCGAATTATATTAGTTAGGTAAATACAGTTGGAGCAAATTCTATATAGAGATATGTGTATATTTACAAATTTATCTTCTATTTTTAACACTAAACAATATGCAAGTATAAATTTGTTTCTAGGTTGCGAGTTACTTAACAAACTGGACGGTTTTCAAATACAAATTATATATAAATAAATTCGAAACTCGTGCATCGTAAAAAAGAAACATATACTAAATATTTTCGCACGAAAATACTTTCACACTTTCATAAATGTGACATTACATGAGAAGTTAACGAAATTTTCGATTGAAAGTACTAACCGGCCAAAAGTATTTGAACAGCAAAAAATAGTCTTCAGACATTTAAGGTTATACCAGGAAAATAACATTAGTAGAAACTGCAAAATGGCTATTTACATGAAACGATATGTAAAGTATAATAAAACAGCAAAATTTTCGAATTTACATTTTTATGGAGGCGTTAAACTCATTAAATATATAATTAGCTAATTAAATAATTAACTTGGGATCATTAAGATCCAATGTTAATATATTAATTATGATAGAAGATTTGAATTCCACATGGTTAAATTACTCTAAGTGCATAATTTCAAATCAATCCGAATATTTTCTACTGTGATACAGCCACATTTCAATTTGTGCCACTTATGCCACAAGTGGCACGTGGCAGAAACACTTATGCCACTTCGTCGAAATTTTCTAAATTGAATTGAAATCACAATATTTTGTAATGTATATCTATGATAAGATATTTATAGTCATTTCAGAGTAGTTTAGATAGCCGTTGATAAGTAACCAGACGAGTATTGTGTGTCCAATATTAAATTCCCTATGTTCAAATACTTTTGGCTGGTTAGTGTATATTAGCAACGATTTAACTATGCATATCAGAGAACTTAAAACAGTTGATAGAATAAATATTTGAGAATCCATAAATAGTAAACCTATCAAGTAACAAATATATTACCTTCGCAAACATTCAAAAGTATTTTCAAGAAAAAAACTAATTCAAATATAATAATATTTGTTTCAAGAAAAAAATACGATGTTAAAATTAAGGCAAGTAACTAATTGAGTGAAAAAACTAAAGCAGCAAGGTGCTTCAGTTTTATAATCTCTTCTTATAAGTATCCCCAGAACCACACACTAATAATCATAGTCTAGTATACTAGTAATTAATCTACATATAATAATGTTTAATTTGTCTTATTCCTCTATTAAATTACAACATGTCGGAACATATCCAACTGTATAGGAAAATTTGACAGTGTACGTACTACGTAGTAAAACTCTAGACTTTATAAACAAAATTTTAAGTGGAAGTTCAACGGAAGTTACGGTTATCACTAAATAAAGTGAAAAAAAAAACCCTCACAGACGGGATGGGAGTGTGCTCCTTCTGATTGCACTTCCCCAATGTTTAATTTAAGTAGAATTTCAATATTCAAATTACATTTCATCTTAGTGTAATATAATTTAATTATATTGTGGGAAATCATATAGGAATTATTATGACCACCCGCTAGCCTAAGTACAAGTGACCGTTGCATAGAGTGACATTTAACACTGTATAACATATAGGTAGCAGAGCAGGGAATCCCAACCTCTTTAGGTTGGTAACATAGTCTATGAGCTTATAATCTATCTATCTATCTATCTACCTCTATATTAAAAGCAATTGTTGTTTGTTTGTGTGTGTGTGTTTGTCCAGAATTGATTGAAAAGACTACGAGTCCCAGAAAGCTGAAAATTATATCCTAGGGTAATTTTGAACTGCGACAACGATCTATTAGTTTTTGAAACAAAATAACGGGAGGAGACAAAATAAAGGCACTTATTTGGGAATAACTCTTTCAGTTCTTATCCGATTCACCCACAATTTTAGATGGCAAGATAACATGAAATGAGACACACGTAATCCGATTTATGGGTATATGACGTCACGTGGGAATTTATTATTACTGTATTATTATTATTATTGCTTTAAATTCATTGCACATATTCACATATTAAATTCACTGCACATATTGAGGTATGGTTATTACTCTGTCTCGACTCCACCTGCATGTATACAGTTTAGTTAGTTCTATTAGTGATTTATTAATAGCATACAGAAATGCATAAGTTTAGATATTTAGATATGAATAAGTGTTTATATAAATTCCTATTTGAACTAGATAAATCTTTTCTCTATTCTGTTTTTACCTCACGGTGGGTAAGGCCGCAAAGCGGCCGTTATTTGTATTACATAGTGTCTACCACGAACGAACAAAGGTCGCGAAGCGGCCTTTGTGAGAGAGTGATCCGTCGCGAAGCGACCGAGACCGAAGGGCTAGTTGAATTAAATTTACAATATTATAGTGACTAAATTATAAGTTAGTTAATTCATTAAGAAATTATTTATATAGAGCTCAGCACTAGTAGAGTTCAGTTTTTCAGTAAGTGTATTCAGGCAACTGAGAAAGGTCAGTTTTTCCCAAGCTTTGAAGTTGACCTTTAGAAAGTAAGCCTGGGCTTTTAGTATGGGAAAAAAATCGAAACTCTATTAGAGCTCAGCTCTATATAAGCATTCTCATTAATTAATTAATACTTTCATTTTCACTTTTAATTAAATTGAAATTCAATCAAGTTTCACTTTGACTTGGTAACTAAGTGTTTTGACTTTAATTAACTAAATCGATTGTAAATACAGTAAATCAATTCTAAGTTAATTTTAACTCGATTTATTATAAACGAGCCCTTCGGTCTCGGTAGCTTTGCGACGGATCGGTGCTACGCATCTAAGTTTACGGCCGCTATGCAGCCTTGCTCCTCACTAAACAATTGATTATAAAGTTAGTAAAATTTGTCATTATTTTGGCATCCCTCTCCACCATTTTCCATACTTTTAACTTGTTTACCAATAAAAACCCGTTGAAAGGTAACTTTTAGGTTGATTTTGAATTTTTATTAATTTGTTTACCTATTTGTGTAAACAACAACAACAACAAATATTCATATTAGAAATGCGAAATTCGTAATCAGCATATTGTTTACCTATTAAATAATACAATTGGAAGTTAGTGCAGGGGCGTAGACTCGGGATGGGGATTGGTAGGGCCATTGGGCCTAGACTCAGGATTGGTAGGGCCATTTATGCTAACTTTCATAATACTTTTAATAGAAGATGATGGCTCTTGACAAGTTATTGGTAGGGCCATGGCCTCACCAACCCTACCGGAGCCTACGCCTATGTAGTGTCTATCTCAATTTTCAAATGCGGTTTCTATTCCCCCATCACATTAATACAAATTATACAATCCGGACAAACAAACACCAATCGAGTTTATTAAAATAGATTAACAAGTAATAATGCGAATAAACTAAAACAAATCTTTTGTGAACCAGATGCAGGGAGTCCAGAAGGAAAATACAATTTGTGATCTAGGTATACATTATGCAGTTTTGTCCTAAATGCATTTACGTATATAGTTTTTAGTTACAAAATAGTACATATATGCGCATATTTCAATCGAACACCCATGAAACTTCAAATATTTCAAGCGAACACCCATAAAGCTTTAACACAACAACAGGAAAGGAAGAAAAAATGTTCCTAATTCATACTATGCAAAAATAATAATACATACACGTAGTATATAGTTATCGTTAATATATAATTCTTCTGTTACAACTCAATATTGTGAAACACATTAATTTGTTTTCAGTATTGAACGAGCCCTCGTTCGCATGGAGACGAATCATTAATTAATTAAGAATATGTCCTATCACGGAGGGAGACATATGTGTGAGACTTTTGTATACATAAATACGACGTTTGTTACACATAATTTTCATAAATTATCTTAAATTAAAAATAGTACACTCATAACTCTGTCATAAGTATATTTCGTTCGTTGTCAATAATAGAATATGTGGTCTACATATATCATGGAACTTATTTTGAAAATATTCTCCGAATTTCGAAATGGAAAAACAATGGTTATCTAATCACGCTAATTAAAACTGCAAGTATAATTTTTCGAGCAGAGGAGGATCCATCCAGGGGGGCCTGGGCACCCCCCTTCGTAACTGTAATTGACAAAATTGAGGCTGAAATTGTAGGATTGCCGTGGGTATGGGAATTGTAATTTTTTTAGTCTATGGGAATTCCCACATGTGGGAATCATGTGGGAATTCCCATAGGATTATCAATAGAAATTCCACAAATTCATATAGATCATTATCTATAATAAAGTTGTTTGTGCGTGTGTATGTTTGTCCTCACATCTCCTCTGAGAGTTCTCAACAGATAGATCTGAACCAAATTTTGTATGTCACTTAGAGGCTACCCAACCACCCTGAATAAGGAATTTTTAAGAGATACCTACATTCTCGCGGAGTTAACTCAAAATATGTGATTTTTTGGCACCTTCCCATACATTTCAATGGGAATTATCAGAAGTTCACAGAATCACAGTGCTGCTAGAAAAACATTTCAAACGTGCACTCTAGGTTTTAGCGTATGAGGAATCCAAATATGATATTTTAAAGTCAATATAATGCATAATTTGCAATTTACCACATGCATATTTTTCACACTTTGCGAGGGTACCGTTTTCACATTATTCTGACTCGAGTTTTATTGGTAGCAGATTTATAATTACATGCGAAACTTGTATTAGCGGTATGGGTGGTTTTTAACTCTTTGAAGTTATTCAAGTGTAATTCTCCAATCACCTCTGTAATTGCATAACTAAGCTTAAAATGTTTACAGCATTACTAAGTTCACTCTATTTTTGGAATGCAATTAAATTATTTAGGATAAGGCTTCCCATAGGTGTATTACTGATTTTTTAGTTTTCGCAAAATTAAATCTAATAAAGTATAGTCGGTATAGAGCTCCAATAATTTCAGTGATTAATCAGTATATTTATAACTACATTTGCTGACCACTTCAGATCCCTAACCCAAGTTTAACCAAAGATTAACTTCCCAATCCTGAAATTCGTCAAAGAAAGTGCCAAAAAGTGATATTTTTGACCTTGATTTGGCTCCACTCACACACTAATTGTTAGTTTACTTCAATGAGGTCGCAAAATGATATTTATACTATTAAGAAATACGAGCCCTTCGGTCTCGGTCGCTTCGCGACGGATCACTCTCTCACAAAAGTCGCTTCGCGACTTTTGTTCGTTCGTGTTAGGCACTACGCGATACAATTAACGGCCGCTTCGCGGCCTTTCCCTTCCCAAAAAGCTATATATAATATTACTAATGAGTTCACCTGTGGCTAGTGAAATACACACTGTGACTTAATAACGCGTGCCTAAAATTAAATTTTGGGTTGTGATTACTGTAATTTGTTTGGGGAATTATGTTGAGTAAGTTATTCTCATTGCTCAATAGTTATTAATTAATAGTTAATTAATAGCTCAATAATTCTTAAGGGTAGCTCGTTCAGCTATATTAAAGGTTAGCTTGTTAGCTCAATTAAAATTTACATGTACGGATAGAGAATTAAATTCCACACCTTTTCACAGTGCACGAATTTTCAAATTGGGTTTCGTTAGTGCCACAATAGAGTTGCAAGTTTCCTTTGTTTGCTAACACTTCAGTTCCATTGAAAGTGTTAAATCTAATTCTATTGTTTCAACTTGTAATAATTATATTGATTTGACTTGTTAAATCTTATTCTATTGTTTCAACTTGCGATAAATATATTGATTTAACTTATAAATTCCAGTTGGCTTCTATTAAATTGTAGTATTACTATACAATGGATTAAATTAAATAATATAATATAAGGAATTTGTTGACTCAACTCTACCAACCGTGGATAACATTGCTAAAATAAATTACTAATAATATATTTAATTATCAATACATAATGAATGAATGGCATTAAACTCTTGATGGTTTATGATAGAAGCTAACTTCAAATTTATCTACCATTCCTTGTGACTCGGACCAATTAACAAATGGTTCTTGACACCTTGAGGCGTTGATGACTTGGCAAAAAAATCCAAAATTGCAGCTGTGCCGACAGCATGTTCCTTTGGAGGCACTATCAATAAACCACCAACAAAATATAGTGCCACCAAAGGAACATGCGTCGGCACAGCTGCAATTTTGGATTTTGTTATTGCCTGGCGCAGATTAAGTGCGAGAATTATAAAAATTTCTAGAGACATGCAATACATTCTGTTTTATAATGTGACAAAATTATTTGTCGATTGAACCAAAAATGTAAGAGCTGAATCCAAATTAGTTCCTAGGTGACGTCACATTCCCATAAATTGGTATACGTGTGTCTCATTGCATGTTGTGTTATTATCGAAAATTGTGGGCGAATCGAATAAAAACTGAATGAGTTATCCCCAAATATGTGCGTTTATGACGTCATAATCCCGTTATTTCGCTTAGAAAACCAATAGATCGTTGTCAGCGTGTAAAATTACCCCTGTATGCCAATTTTCAGCTTTCTAGGACTCGTAGTCTTTCCTATTAATTCTGGACAAACACACACACAAACACACACTTGCACTTTGCTATACCTGTGTTGGTACGATACACTATTTATGGTTGATTAGTGCAGGGACTAATTAATTAACTGTGTCACAATCAGAAGTAAAATGGGAATTCGTGAACTGCTATCAGGTGTAGAAATTTAGTGTACGTCTAATGATTTGAATTTTCTACAGATCGGAGCAAAATTGGGAAGCTAGTACAAAATATCTGTTTTTTGCAACCGTGACGTCATAATCCCGTTATTTCGCTTAGAAAACCAATAGATCGTTGTCGCAGTACAAAGTTACCCCTGCATGCCAATTTTCAGCTTTCTAGGACTCGTAGTCTTTCCTATTAATTCTGGACAAACACACACACACACAAACAAACAAACAAACAAACACACAACAATTCCGCTTTTAATATACAGATATCTGAAATTTTGAAAGCAATCCCTTATAGTAGGGCAGCTTAAGCCCATATTTTGGAAGGATGTGGACATCCCGGACCAAAGCACCAAATTTTTTCTACGTACAGACCATTGCTTGGGCACTCGATTTTTGGTAGGATCCTCTTCCGCCGGATGCATTATGACCTCCATCAAGCATTTTCAAAAATGACCACTTTAATATTATTCGGACAAAAGCCCGCATTCACGAACTCATGTCAAATGACTTCGTTATGTCCAAAATAATCAAAAATATTGTCACTACAGGGATTCGAACCCATAACCTCAAGCATACATTCTCCATATGCTTTCTACCGTGCCGTTGATACATATTAGTAATATATAATCTGATATTAGTATCAATATGCACTATAAATAACCATCAAGGTACATAAATGTGAGGAATTTTCACATAATCACCGATGTCATCAAAAATGACGTCACTAATAATGTATTTTTGACCTAAAACTGTATAGATTTTGAAAAATTTGCACTTCCAACATAATTCCAGGTTATTGTTGCATGTTATTTCATTATAATCTCCACATTAATTTTTAAAGTTAAATACCGCAAAATTTGGCGGCAAGCATCCATAAGGTAATTTATGAATATATAAATACTATTTATCACATTCATTTAATTAATAAGCTATATACAGCAGATCTTGTATATAACGGTCACCAAAAAAAAAAAGATGGCCGCTTTGCAGAGGTAGATTTCTATTGAAAATCGGGCCAGGGAACTTTATTTAATGGCCGTATGTGCAGGTGGTCGTTAAAGATCAGTGTCGAATGATTATTATTTGTATTGTTTCGTTCATACTTGAATGACCCATAATCGAATTTGCGGAAATAAACAAAAACAATTGATGATTAATAATAAAGATGTGAACAACTACATACTTTGTTGTCTGAGTCTATTAGCTTGTACGCATGTCTCGTGAAATCATTCGAGCGTCCTTTACTTGTATCAATGGAATAGTAGTACTTTCGCACCAATGGTTTATCTCGAGGGAGTTTTGTGACTCCATTGTGAAACCATCGATACTGATCACATCCCCAATCATCTATAGAAATGCACATGCAAGAATAATTGTCTAATATCGAAGCAAGAATATATAATATTAATTGAGACCTCTATACCTTTAATCTCTGATTTCCCATTAATGCAGTATAAGTAAACGTCCCCTCCTTTCGGCTTGATCGGAGGTGTATTGATGATCTTTGTGCTTCATCAGATATTTCTACAAGAAATTTGGCAGCTTCTTGTGGCGTGTATGCTTGATAGCGAATACAATATGGTTTTGGGTAGTACATTAATTTTAATGATAGTTACGCGAATTATACAAGGTAGATATGTAAAATATATTAAGAATGGTCTCCCTGGCAGTTTAGGAATTTGTAAGGATATATAGGATTTATAGAAGCCTATACACGTTAGGTGATCTATATGGGAGGTTTCGCACTGTCCCGTCCCGTACTTTAGGTACCTGGATTTTCCGGGACGGTTCCGTCCCGTCCCGTCCCGGAAATTAGGCATGCCCTTTTATTCCAAACTCTTCTATTGACGTACACTCTCCTCCTTTTAAGGTTCCGTATACCATCGAATTTCCGAAAAAAATCGATAAAATATCAATCCTAATCAATTTTGATTTTATTGCATTTCCGACCTCTATGGTTACTTTTAATCACTCTCACGAATTTTCTAGGTGAAATACAAATTAAATTTCAAGTTATGGACTCTTATGTGACGATCACTTTATGTTACAGTACACGAGCGAACACTGAAAAAATTCGAAAATATCAACCCTAATCAATGTTGCTTATATTGCATTTTCCGAATCTATGTTTACCGTCTGTGCACTCTCACGAAATTACTAGGTAAAATACAGATTGAATTTCAAGTTATAGACCCTTATGTCACCATCACTCAGGTTGCTTGTACACGATTGAACACTGAAATAATACGATAAAATATCGAAACAAAATCAATTTAGATTATATTGCATTTTCGGAATCTATGTTTACCTCTGAGAACTCTAACGAAATTGCTAGGAAAATACAAATTATATTCCATAATACAGACACTTTTGTCACAACTCTTCACGTTGCAGTGTACGATCGATCACTAAAAATTCGATATAATATGAACCCTAATGAATTTGATAATATTGCATTTTTGGCTTCAATAATAACCTCTGAGCCTCTCTTGAAATTACTAGGAAAAATCAAGTTATATTTCAAGTTATATACACTTGTCAAACCCGCTTCAGAACTAAATCCTTTTGGTCTAAAGATAATATGCATATTACAACTGGTCAATTATGAGGTATATCATATTATTTCACTCACATATTTCGTGTCTCCCCCTTCTTATTGCCTCATCCTCCATTATTTCCTCCAACCTCCACAACAGTTATCCTCCTCAACGTATGAGGAGGAATGTTAGAATGGGGAGGGCTATGGCCCCTAGAAACTTCAAATATTCCATTCTTCTTTCTAGGACCATAGCCCTCTCCTTAGTCTGTGCCAGGTCCTCGGTGAGGACCTGGGCCGCCTGGCGGAGATCTGCCTCCCGGTTCTCGGAGGCCATGGCTCGGGCCTCCATTTTCTGGGACTGGTCCCACCAGTACAATGTAGTTCCTAAATTTATACAATTGTAAGATTTCAGTAAAGTACATTATAATGTGTGAACTTACTCTTGGATAGCATCAAAGAACTGTGGAGCCGAGTCATTGATCGGCTCCAACTTATACCGTCATATGCCGGAGGCGGAGGACGTGTCATGTCTAATTTTGAAAACAGTATACAAACAATATGGTTCCACTAACCTATAGATAATTTGAAAAAATATCATTTATCAACAATTTATGTTTTATTGCATTTTTGAATAGGTTTTCCTTTTGTGAGCACTCATAGTAGAAATTGAAACTAAGTTGACTATTTGGTAACTTATAACTTATTTTCTGACCTTTACTTCAGAAAAATTCATTGGAGCATTCAAGTCATTTTTATTACATGTTCTAATTATGGTATCTCACTTAATAATAAATAGCAACCCTAATTGTGTTTCCTAAGATACTATAATACATCAACAAACTAATTCTCGACTAATTGTCCACTATACGTTATGTCCACTATACGAAATGTCCATTATACAAAAGGTCCATTATACAAAATGTCCGATAGACGAAATGTCTTAGACGAAATGTCCGTATACGAAATGTCCGCCATTCTGTTTAACATTAGGGATCCACTCTCAAAAGTCCTAAATTTAACAATCATTGGCACTAGAAGTGTAGAATCTCTTTAGAATATCTGTCTCTTGAATATAGAAGCTGACCATAAATGGGCCTACAGTGTTGCCATTTATGGTCATAAGTGTATTTTTCCAAATTTACTGCCCTTTTCCGGGGTGGAAAAACCCGTTTTTACCAGGGGTTTTTCCGTTTTTTCTTTTCTGGCAAATACTGTTAATAAATTCCGTACCCAACTAGTTGGAGATATTACCACAACAAACAACAGGTAACAATAATTACTTATTATTCGATTGTTATATTGTACTATTGTATAGTATTTACTTTAAAATGTAAATACTATGTCTAGCTGTAGGTTAGGTTCGGTCAGGTGACAAATCTCTTTCAAAATATCTGAACAACTTCAACAATTGCGAAAACCATCTATCAGAGGACGCGAAGGTTGTGAGACAAGTGTTCAAGTTGTTTCCATTTAGCTCAGTGGTTCCCAACCTTTTTTAACTCGTGAACCCCCTGAAGCCTGAAAATTTGGTGGTGCACCCCCAGGACATACCTAAGCCTGAAGGATGGTATTGACAAGGGCATCGATTATAAAAACAGGATGGGAGTGAACATCATATGGTGTCATTAGGATGAAAAGCGTCAGTATGAAAAATATCACAAGGTTAATCTAAGAATACATGGATTTATAGACGATCGAGCGCAGCGAGCGAGAAAAACTTTCTGGGGGTCAAGAGGATTTTCGAATATCATTGAGTATTACTAACATTTTATGACAATAATATTTTGCTGATTTATGGAGTCTAAAATTATGAGGTGCACCAATATTGGGGGGGGGGATGAATGCCCAAAGGTAGGTTGTGGTAAATTGACCAGTACGTACCAAGCCCTCTTAGAAAAAGAGTCGGGTAACTTACGGAACACAATAGTAATAAATCAATATAGTCGAGAAATCAGAATTTAACTTGTAGATTATAACTAAATTTTAAAAACTAAATTTTAATATGGTCATTATTCACTCCACTCCTTGTCCCGTGCACCCCCGAGACATGTCCCGTGCACCCCCAAGGGGTTCATGCACCCCAGGTTGGGAACCACTGATTTAGCTGAATATATTTTCCCAAGGAATCGACCAATAATCCATATTATACGTATAGGAAAATTGATTGAATGTTTATTATTAATTAATTAATTAAATTTGGATACTAATGTTAAATTAATTAATTATTAATTAATTATATTAATTATTTACTTAACTAGCGCGCTTCGCTTGCTAGGTCGCTTCGCACAGAACACAACTACACAAAAACCGCTTCGCGGTTGTTGTATGGTAGTATATATACTTCTAACGTTGATTATAAACCGCAAAATCTAAAATTACAGCTGTGCCAACACATGTTCCTTTGGAGGCACTATATTTTGGTGGTTGGTTAATTGATAGTGCCTCCAGAGGAACATGTTGTAAGCACAGCTGCAATTTTAGATTTTTTTCTTCGCATATGCGGAATGTACATTACGTGTACTATATATGTATTTCGCTTGCAATAACACCTGAATTCATTATTAAGCAATAATTTACATAAATTAAGATGTATTACTTGAATTCATTATCCACAATTACCCCCATATATATATTATTAAATTTCGATTGTTGTTTGTTTGTTTGTGTGTGTTTTTGTGTGTTTGTCCGGATTGTATTAAAGTGGTGGGGGACAAGAAACCGCATCTATAATTCAGATAGAGACTAAGTTCCAAATGTTATAATATGTAAACAATTGATATAATATGTATAATAGCTAAACAAGTATGCTGAACACGAATTTCGCGTTTAAAATTTATAATATGAATATTTGTTGTTGTTGTTTACACAAAATAGGTAAACAAATAATTAAAATTCAAAATCAACCTAGAAGTTTGCTTTCAACGGGTATTAAAGGTAAGTATGCTGAACACGAATTTCGCGTTTATAAATTTATAATATGAATATTTGTTGTTGTTGTTGACACAAATAAGTAAACAAATCAATGAAAATTCAAAATCGACCTAGAAGATAGCTTCTGACGGGTATTATAGGGAAAAAAGTATGCTGAACACGAATTTCGCGTTTAAAAATGTAAAATATGAATATTTATTGTTGTTGTTTACACAAAATAAGTTAAGAGCGATAAAACTTTCCATTGTCTGTGTGAAGTTAAACCATTGATGTCTGTTTTCTATACGCTGCAATCTCAAAACAGTACATCTACTCACGGAAAAGGTTCTAGAAATATCATCCCGTTCACAAGATTCAGGTAAATTTCATCAAGAAAATAGTATCGGTATTGTCTTGATCGCCCAATCAATAGGTATATATTGATTTTAATCCTGGGAACATCCAAAGTAGTTGGTTTCAGGCAGTATAAATTGAATCATAGATAACAAATAACAACAAATACAACAAAAGGACACGAACTATCGGTAATCAATAGAACGGACCTATACGTCCGCTCAAAGGGAACAATTCTGAACAATTGAACCCGTATCCAAAAAAATGTTAACAAATGCAACATACAAAAAAGTAAGTTTGTTAATCAAACACTTAGCTAAATCATCTTCCTTCACTCCTTCTTGAGCAAGTTCCATTCTAATGTTTGCAAGATAGTTATGATCTGGGTACCCATGACCAGAAAGGTTCGATTGCTCCACTGTTTTATGATGGATATTATTTCAAACAACACAATTAGGACGTCCTGAAGTTAAGCTAGTTAAAAGTTTTGAAGATCAAACGCCTAGTCCAGGCTATCCGCAATAATTCCAGAACAGTTTTTCCCTCTGAAGAATCCGGTATAAAGCATACACGGTGAAAATCGTCTGCAGTGTAACAAATTCCATTTTCATTAATTCCATCTGAAAAGTTGTATGTTATGACGATAGTGCCATAGCACTCATGACCAGTAAGTGAAGACTTGTTATGACTTATAACTGATATCCATTATTCCAGAATTAGACTGATCACCAGTTTTACACCATTAATCGTTACAAAGGGTACAATAAATTGAAGTTACACAGAATTGGGTATTCTACCAGGCTGCTATACAAACCACATTAAACATATGGGAACATTTATTTAAGCCACAAATAGTTTCCGCCGTTATACTTGGAGCTGTCAATGTTAATATAATATCAAATTCTGTAGGCTTGCATTGAGGCACCAAACATATTGAACATTTATCTTCAGAGATGGAACTCTTCGAAATAAATTCGCAATGTTGATTGAAAAAAGATTCATAAACTTCATTAATTTGTGGGCTTACTACTCTTTTGATCTCTCGTTGTATGCAAGAGGAAGTCTTAATTTGCATCATACGAACGAAATCAACAATATAGGTGTTTAGGCTATAGTAATATTAATAAATCTAGTTCCCATAAAATGTGCATCTTCGAGCATGGAAGTAGAGAACACATCAAAAATGAACCAATTGCCAGAATTTGACATGAAATACCACTGAGTAGGGGTTCTTGGGGTAGCCATAGTAAATTAACACCCAATCTGATCAAACTAAAGGGTTGAAAAGGGAAGGAAACAGTAAAGTAAAGTTGAGGACTAAACCGGCATAATTGTGGCCAGTGTTCCCCCTAAGCGTTTTGACCGGCCGGTTGGCCGGTAAAAACGACAATTTGACCAGCCAGCGGCAGGTCAAATCGACTCTGCAGCAGCTCAAAATGACTCCATAAATATATTGTGCACCCCTCAAAATCGAAAGCAAGACCATTTCACTGGGATGGGGGAATAGTGTCCCATTTTCAATTTAAAATTCCAGCTTTCTTCATTCATAGTTTTTTTATTCACTTATTTTTATCAATAAATATTTTTTTATCTAACTATACCATTTGTTTATTAATTAACAAATGCCTTCAGTAAACTATGGGAAAAGGAATTCTCTAGGTAACTTCAATTACAGTCTGTAGTGGGAATTCAGCACATTCAGGAATACCGTGGTATAATATGTTCAGAACGGGGGCTTCCAATGGCGTGTACGCAATGGCGAATATGTAATGGAAACTCCAAAAAGGAACGCTTCAGAGAGCACTACGCGTACAAGCATTCTATCCAGCCTTCTCTGTCGTCTGTTGTCAAGAAAAGTAATGAACAGGTTCTGAAAGCAAAAGAGAGCAAGTCTGAGTCAATCCGCTGGCAGGTTATTCCATTGTTAGAAGTGGTTTCACTCTGCGCTACACAAGAATTGGCAATGATTAAAGTTTACCCTATTGCACGGCTTCTAGAGGAACACAATGTGGATATTACGCCTTACTGGAGGAGCAAAAACTATCCGTTCGTGTTTCTTCGAGCTGCAGCGGCATTGCAGTTTAATAGTTTACAGGATTTCGGGTCTGGCATGCCGTTTGGAATAACGGTTGATGGAAAAGCAGCTCATTGTCTATGTCAAAGTGGGTGGAGAATCACGTTTCATGGGGCTCGTCAACGTGCGTAGTAGAGCCAGTGAGGATCTATTGCATGCGATCACGAAACTCGTAATGATATGGGATTCGATATTCGTAAGTTCGTAACGTTGCATGTTTCAGCAGTGATGGAGCTTCCACCATGGTTGGTTCAAAGACTGGTTTAAAGGTGCGACTCGACCGGCACATTAGACAAGCATTGGGCATGGAGGATGGTTGTTGTTTATTCTTCAACGTTTATTGGGTGTGCCATAGGGTAAACCTTCCTGTTGATGACGTGTTAAAGAAAGAGGGGTGAAGAAAAATGTATGTGACGTTGCCGACAAGATCGAAATAGTCATCAAATATTGTTATACTAATTTTTCGAGGAGTCCATAACGACGGAAAGAATATAAATCGCTCGTAAACACATTTTCACGAATTACCCTTCCTAGAGCCTGGTGCGATACGGGATGGCTTAGCTGTTTTTCGGCTGTGAATTCTGTCACCGAAAATGCCAAAGTTATTGTCCAATGGGCAACGAACTCCCACATAAAAATACGCATGAGGCACAGTTTGTGATTGCATCATTAACCGACAATACCTTTCTGGCTGATTTGAATACAACAAGACGAGCACTTCGAGCAATAATTTATATAGGCTATCTATTCGTTTGCAGTATAATACACAGAGCCCATGGAACGCCTATCTCGTTGTTGAAAGTGCAATTACCCAGTTAGAAGAGGTATATGAAGATGCGGACAATTCTGATGAGGAAATATATGAAAGCGCCGGAAAGCCTTGACAAAGGAACTTATGCTCAGTGTTCAACGCAGGTTTCCAATGAATGAAGGAAAGCTTGTAGCTATTTACGATCTTCGAGTGCTTCGAATTTCCGATAATTTAGGAGCAGAAAACTACTTCCCTAAAAGAATAGTCGAAGGAAGTATCAAATGGCACTTAGGAACATTTTTCCGTTTCTACGCAGCAATGGGAACGACTCCATGGATCGCTCTGTAAGGCGGCGCACCAAAGGAACATATACGACATATTTAAGGCAGAAAAAACACTATCATTAGATCAGCCTGACCAGTCAATCCTAAAGGTCTTTATAAATATTCTCGGATCGTTTGGCAGAAAGGAAGTTCAGTACCCTGAATAGAGTCGAACCAAAACGAGGAATCGTCTGAGAGGATCTAATCTGGTGGCCGCGATGAGTATTAGCTTAAGGTTAAATTATCCCAGGTGAATAAAAGTTCTTGTATTAAGGTTCAGGTATACTCTACAAAATCCCAAATTTCGATAAAATCCCAAACTATTGTAAATCTCGTTTTTATTGCATTTTCGGATTGTGTGGATACCCATGTGGAGTCTCAGGAAATTTCTAAGAAAGATTCCAATTATTTCTCCAGTTTGACTATCCTCGAGTTTTGAAAAAAGTATAGGGGTTCTGGTGTTGGTTGCCGGTTGCAGTATACCCTAGAAACTTGATAATTTCTTGACTTTGCCACAAATAGGTTTTATCTTATATTTGGATAGAAAAGCATATATCGCATCTTAATTTCAAATATTATGGAAAAATATTGAAAATTTTCAATGATACAGACTTTTTAGTGTCCTCCACCTAAGCCACTTCCATAGGGGACACTTTTTTTCAAACCCCGCTATCTCCAAACACAATCATTGCCATTGCGGAAGTCATTTTATGACTCATATACAACCTAGAAACAAAATCTCAACGGTTTTGGACAGCTCTCAAAGTCTCAATTACTTCTAAAATATGAGTGCAGCGATTTCATTTGTAACGTTTCTTAGTATTAATTATTTAATTTATTGATGATAAAAAAAGTGATGTCCACAGTTATTGATGAAAAATTGGACTCATAAGTAATTAAAAGAATTCTTACACTCATATCAAAGATTAGAAGTTTCTCCATGTAATGCAACAACAATCTACTCTTAATCATTAACAGGAAAAAATTATCCGTTCCGCAAAATACGATTTTATAGAAAAGAAAATTTCAATGATTTACCTAAATCGAATATTATTGCCTTTTTGCCATCTAGAAGATGAAGTAAATCAGCTGCAAAATTAATTCGGGTAAATACTTTTGGTAGAAAGTGCCCTAGATTATACCTGAACCTTAAATATTGCACAAGCATAACTCTGTCAAAAGTATTTTCCCTCTCATCCAACGTTTCAACATTAGAATATTTGTCTACAAATTTATGGAACTTAATTTTGGACAAAAAATGTCTTCTACTTCATAGAATTGTTCTCGCAAAATATTTACATACAGTTTTAACGTGGTGATATAGCTGTTGTATAAACTGATTTAATAATGATGTTGGCTCCTAGTATACCTTGATTGATCAGGTGGATGGAGGCTCCCTGAAGTATTCTTCTTATCATGTGGTAATATCTCTTTTTATATTGTATGAAACTTTTGAAAAGATTGATAATTGCGATAGCTTGAAAAAAGAATTCTATTCTGGACCATCCCGAAACTTGCTGGTAAACATATGTATGAACATTATTGCAGAGAGGAATAATAACTTATGGAAAGATTGGTGCATATGTAATGTTTGGAACTGGGATATTCTCAAAAAGCTTTGTGTAACTTGGGCAAACATAATCTTGTTAAAGTGGGTTCTTAATTACAATGTCGCCGTTTTATAACGAGTGATAATACCAAACTTAAAAAATATAACTAATACTTAATTAATTATTTGTTTCCCCTAGATAGACGTACTACAATAAGTTTGTCTGTGTTTAGAAGATGGTGTACAAGAAGTAGATGATCCCTGGCTGCTACGGATTGAATTTACTATGTTTTCTACTTATTTGTATATTAATATGTGTATTAAAATTGGTATTTGTTGTTAAGAGTTTCCAATTAAAATTTACATGTTTCCAACTATATTAATTGTAAATATTGAGCTAGATATTACTATAAGTTGAACGTGGAAGAAAGAGCTATAATTCAGAAGTATTTAGTTGTATTAATAGATTAAGTTCGGTTGTGCATCCTTTGAAGATGTACGTCAATTATATAATTCAGAAAGAACAAGTTATGCCAAGTTAGCTCCTCATTTGACTATGGAGTCATGTTTTCCGTCTAGCAATGAGCGTCAAAATGTCAAACTGGTTTTGAAAGTCGTTAACGAATTAACAATATCTGCTCTAACTATCCAGAATATAGAAATAAATTTTAGGGCTGAAACGAATATACCGAATATTCGAATATTCGTTCGAAATGATTGAACGAATATTCGTTCGTTTGCAAACGAATATTCGTTACGAAACGAATATTCGTTTGGACGAATATTAGATTGAAACGGATATTCGTTAACAAATTTTGGGCAACAACAAGACTTTTGTATAGCTGAGGAATATTGTAAATATATATTCCCACTTAAACTAGCTGATTATTAGTCAACTTGTGTATAATACACTTTGTGACTATTATTATACCATTCTAACATTATCAAAAACCTATTTTCCAATGTATTTTGTCTCTTGAAATTGATTTAATGCTTAGTCATCCAAACGAACGAATATTCGAATATTCGTTCGTTTAGAAAAAGGTTCGTTCGTTACATTTCGAATATTCGTTTCAGCCCTAGAAATAATACTCCGGAGTTTGTTGATACCCTTCTTACTGTTTGGAAATTATTCAACGTTAACACACCATTTAAAGCAGTGGTCGGCAACTTGGTTTCTCGGTGGCCCACTTTACAAGAACAAAATGTCATGTGGTCCAGGTTTAAATGATCATGGCTAGTTGAACATAATATTGTATACAATATAAACATGTCAGAAGTTTCATAAGGCCCATACAAAATATCCTCGCGGCCCACTGGTTGCCGATCACTGATTTAAACATAGATGCATTATACGATTATACGTTATACGTTCGGGGAGCGTATAATGGACCATATATACGTTAAAATCGTTATACGTTATACGTTATACGTTGTATGGTGATTATCTAAGTTGTTTAATACGAGTATTGCGTATAATACGTATAATACGTATTATACGTGATACGCTATCCACCAGTACGTATTATACACGTTAAATCTATGATCAACCAGGGATATCTTTGAAGTAAATTCAATAGAATATTTCTAATTCTTGTTGTAAAAACAACATCTAACAAATAATCATATTTGTACTATACAAACTATACTACGAGTCGATTAACAATAAAAGAATAACGATTAAACCAAAAGTTATTCAAATCAAATTCCATGAGCTCGATATTATAAGTAAGGTATACGTATAATACGTATTACATTATACGTATTATACGTAATACGTAGACAATAAAATACGTATTAAACAACTTAGGTGATTATACGTTAACGTATGATGGCATTATACGTTCACCTATCGTATAATGGTACCATATATACGTTATACGTTACGTATAATGCAACTATGGATTTAAAGGAATACGTTTGAACGATAATTTCTCTAGACCTTTGACTTTTAATGACGAGCAATTTCTATTTTTGAACTGAGCATCGACTTGAACTTTCTAGCATAATCAAACATATTTACTGACCAACAAGACACTTCCTTTCAATCTATTCAGTCATTTGTCAAGTCATTTTCTTGTCCGTATTCCACTACTGATGGTGAATTCAATTTGGAGCCATTTCTTGATGAGATTCATGTACTATCAACAATTGATTGTGGTTCACAGTTGCTTCAACCATTAGCCTTTATTGCAGGCTATACTGTCCATCAGTACCTGAAACAACAAAACCGTGTCATGTCTCTACATATGCTAACAGTTGATATAGAATTTCTCCTTTATTTAGACCTGGACTCTCAGTATAAACTTCTGCAGCTAACGGACCGTGGCGGACTTAAATATCCATCTGAGCCAGTTTTGAAATCCATTCTTGTTTTATGGAAGACCTTTAGTGCCATCGAAAACAATAAAGAGCTGTTGGCGAAACTTGTAAGTGGACCTTCTAGAAATATATTTGTTGAACTTTCGTTGATGTATTTGGAAGTCTACTTGTATTTCCGGTGTGTTTAGTTGGAACATCTTATCGAAGCTAGTCTACCGCAGCGAATTGCTTTCTTGCAAACAAAGTTAAGAATTATAACTCGCTGGTTCCTTTCAAAAAGTATAGAAAAGCGGAAATTAAAGAAATTCTCTTAATTATGTGTCTACTTATTTGTATTTACCATGATTTGTATTACTCTGTTATTCTTATTTCTATTATGTAGTTAAGTGTGTCGTGTGTCACTGCTAGAGCCAGAGAGAGAAAGAGGAGAGAGGAAAGAAAGCAAATAATTGTGTATTATTTACTGTATATTAATATTATAAATTGTACTGTTTGTGTTTATTATTACTATTAAATTATGAAAATCCAATCACCGTTGTCATTACAACTAATACTAATCACGGGCTAGCAGGGCTGAGTTATGTTTACGACCTAGAGACGTATAAAGAACTTAGTAGTTCAATATAGAAAACATTAAAAAATTAAAATTTCCCATCTTCTTGTGCATCCCTGGTACATCTACTGTCAGGCCATATATAGAGTGGGCTATGGTTAAATCAATTTAATTATCGAAAGTTGAAACAATAGACTAGGATTTAACAAGTAAATCAATATAGTAATTACAGGTTGAAACAATAGAATTAGTTCAATATAAGTATTACAAGTTGAAACAATGGAAATTGATTTAACAGTTTTACTGAATCTGAAGTGTGAGGAAACACAGGGGATTGGCACCCCAATAATGGCACAAACCTAGGTTAAATTGAATATTTGTGATATGCCAAAAGGAGTAGAATTTATTTCTCTATCCGTACATGCAGTGGTGTTTTGCCAAAAAAATAAGTGGGGGGGCGCTCCCTTTTCAAATTTAGCATTTTCCTAGAAAACATAGGTGAATACTGCCCCCAATAATTAAGTGGGGAGTCGCCGTATCCCACTCGCGCGCTCCCTCCATAATACCACTGATTTTTTATATATAAAATGGTGTGTTTATATTTGTATCAGATAAAAAAACAACTGCATGGTTGTACTAATTAACATGTTTAATATGTAAGGTTTCAATAATTCACGATACATTGTAAATGCCTAAATGCCTAAGTGCCATGTATATTATTCAAATATACTTCCAAACTGGGTTTTCTTCAACTGTCTGACTATTTCTACCCCTTATTTGAGTATCTGATGCCCTCCGGTGATTTCTTAGCCAACATCTAGCATAATCACTTGGATCCCATATAGAAAGTGGAGGGCCATTAAGTTTAATGAATAGAAGAGCAGATATGTGTGATACAAGCAGCCGAGAACGCCGATCCTCCAATATGGTATTCATATGGCTGAACCCACGTTCACATTCTGCAGTACTACATGGGACTAGTTGGATACAATTAAACAATGGTTTTATTGATGGTGGCAAGAATATACCTGAATTTTCATAATAGTCACAGAAAGCATTAACATATAATGCTTCGTTAAGGCCGAATCGTTGACAAAGACTTTTAATTTCAGATTCACCATACCCAGGTTGATGTTCAATAGGCCAGCTATCCTTGTTCAAAATATTGAACTCACTCATAAGAGTATTGTAAATATTTTGATCAGTTGGCGACCTGGAGAATGTAGTAACAAATAATCTATCCTTCATCCTGTTAACAAGACATTCCAGAAATCTCTGCTTATTAATTGTTACAATATTCTGATTATGAAGGGTAACACTGTGAAATGACAGAGAATGAAGTGCAGTTTGAACTTCAAGAGATTTAGAACCCAATGTAAATTGCATTGCCTCTAAACGTATAATAGTTCTACGTATCAATTTATCCGCACTGATAATGGTCATCTCTCGATTTTGGAGCATCTGTGAAAGGTTTGATAATTCATGTAGGGTGTCAAACATTAAAGCAAGATCTGTTAAAAACTCCGGAGAACGCATGCGCCTTAAAAGTCCTGTGAACGAGGCTCTATCCTTTGAATTCCTTTCCGGATCATTAGATGCTTTTTCGAAATGAGAACACAATGGATGAAAATTATTCCAAACAGCCGAAACAGTACGAAATGAACTTGCAACCAATCTAGTGTCCAAAATTCGCCCAATCTTTTTAACTTCCATTTCCAAAGTCTGGCAGCATTCTCTTAGTTCCCTTTGATTTTTTGGTGAACGACTGTAAAGTGAATACAATTTGTCAAAGAAATGTTGAAAATGATTAATTGCTGTCACTTCATTAATTGCATCATGGATAGAAAGTTCTAGTCGATGGTTTAAACAATGCCACACAATGATTTTAGGATACTTTGCAATTAACCTAGAAGATACGCTAGAATTTTTACCAAGCATGACACTCGCACCATCACTGGCAAAACTTACAAAATTTCTTCCTAAGAAATCATCATCAAATCCATGAATATTTAGGCAGTTCAATAAAGCTGTAGTTATTATCAACGAAGATTGTCCTGATAGTTCCAAGAGCTCCAAAAACAAAAAATGTGGATAATCTAGCTTCGATGTTTCGCATTTTAAGTAGACAATTAGTGTTGTTTTATTCGAGATAGTAGTAGATTCGTCAATCAGAATCGAGATTTTACCATTTATCTCGAGAATTCTGTTGCAAATCTTTCTGCACATTTCACTAGCAATCATGTCAATCATAACAGTGACTGTGGACCGTGAGTGCAAACACATACCGAGATTTGCCCCATTCAATGTCTGTAGTTCAATCAGATCTGGGTGATCTGAATACGGTTTGTCTTTTTTCGCAATGTAATACGCTGTACGAATCACATTTTGTGTAAGTTCAATATGAGATGCATTCATTACATCAACTCTCTTTTCTAATCTTTCCATACTTGCTTCTTCCAAAATTTGTTTAGCCGAACTATGTGCATTTGATAACAAATGTCTTGATATCTTTTTTCTAATACTTTTTAACATTGCAGGGTTTGAATTTCCTGAGTAAGACACTGTGCATTTGGACCAATTTTCAGAAATTGAACTTCCTTGACTTTTATTAATGCCCAATAATGACACTTTCTTACATAGGGAACAACCTAATTTACTTTTGTGACAAATCAACCAAGGGTATTTTGTAGTTTTTTCAAACCATTGATCAGCTGAATAAATATTGGGGAAATCAATTTGTTTAGTACTTTCTTTGGGAATTAAGATGTCAAGAGTTGATTGGTTTATACTGTGAGAAATATTCGTGGGTAATTCTGTTATGCTAGATTCTGCACTATTATCTGAGCAGGGCTCTTCCCCTATTGAAGATAAAACGATTCCCGCTTCCGAAGCTGTTGATGTAAAAAGTGGAGTTTGCCTGAAATCTGAATTAGAAACTTCGTATACAACTGATCGTTGATTTGAGCAGACAGAGATCATTCCCAAATCTTCTGTATCTTGATGAGTTTTAGTTTTCTTGGGAAAATAATCATCAATAAAACTGTGCTTATTTTTCACTATAATTGGAAATCTTAGAAAGAATAAAATATGTAGAGGTAAATAAAATAGACGAGATATTTCGTCGTGAAACGTAGTGCCAAATAGCTAATAAAGCAAATAATATCATAGTAAGTCAGTAAATACAGATTACTTAATTCCATTAACTTATAAACTCGGGAGCTAGTCAGAGGCTCATGATCTGCCAGATTATGTGCCCACAAAGTACATGACACACACTCGATAAGTTTCAGGCCATGTTCATGGCACAAACCAGAAAGGTTTACGCCATGTACATGCAAAGGTTTCATGCCAAAGCCAAAATCTAGGAACTTTGTTCATGATCTGTCAGCTCAAATTTCACATATAAACTATTATAGGATGATAGTAAATTTAGAAATTTAGAAAAAATCATCGTAATCTGTTATTATAGATACATAGAGAAGTAGAATGATATTAAATGAGGGTTAGTTAAAATGGCGACAAAATTATTTGACTTGATGTTAGATTCTATAGATAACAGATAGGAAGGAGCGCCCCCCCTGGGATATAAGCGCCCCCCCTAGCGAAATAAGTGGGGGGGCGCGCCCCCCCGCGCCCCCCCCCAAAAACATCACTGCGTACATGTAAATTTTATCAAGCTCAATATTAATTATTTCATGTTATGAGCTATAATTAGTTTAAATAGGTGTTTAAATCATTTGATAAAAAATCGTAACCCCAGGTGCAAATTAGACGGTCACTCCGCAACTACATGCCAAGTTTCAGCCCTCAATGTAAACATGTGTGGCCAGGGCACCTGCTACGGAGAAATAAAAATAATAAAAATCCAAAATTGCAGCCTGTGCCGACGCATGTTCCTTTGGTGGCACTATATTTTTGTGGTTGTTTATTGATAGTGCCTCCAAAAGAACATGCTGTCGGCACAGGCTGCAATTTTGGATTTTTTTTCGCCATGTCATCATCACTATGAAGGTGTTAAATTATTTCAGAAATGTGTTTCAAAAGGCAACGACCCTTAGTGAGTTGGAAGTCTCCATTTAGCTCACTTTATTTGAGAGATATTCAAGTTTCAGTAGAATATAATCTGTGATGACTCAGCATTTTTTAAGAAGGTTTTGGGTGTTCACCCAACTCCAACCAAAACATGCGAATTATTTAATTCACAAAATTGTAAAAATACATTTTTTTGACGATGTCATCATCACCTTAAGGTGTCAAGATCCACTTGCATAGGTGGTACGTGCCATAAGGACCAATTGATAAATTGAAAGTTTGTTTCTATCTTATATCATTTATGAGATTAGTGAAATTTAGATAATTAGTATAAATATTTAATTAATCTATTAATAATTTAACACTGTTGCAGTCCAAATGCGTTTCAACGCCAAACGCGTTTGGCGCATTTTAATTCAGCCAAACGCGTTTGGCGTGTTTATATACGCCATTCGCGTTTCTAACATTATTTCTTTTTATTTGTTGTTATTTAATTAATGCTAGTTAGATTATTCACAAACAGAGTATGTATCTAATTAATATTCAAATATCTGTTCTACAATATTTACTGTTAATTTTAATCTCTGTACTAAAATAATACCATTGCGACTTATACTAAATATTTAAAACCATTGTGAATTCAAAACAATTCACGTTCAAAACTAAGTAATTGAACAATATGTACCTCGCCTTAGAGGGAAATATAATTCCGAATAATTCAAAATTATCTGTATTGTTGAACAAAATTTGAACTAAATAACACCAAATATAAAGAAATAATGTTAGAACGCGAATGGCGTATATAAACACGCCAAACGCGTTTGGCTGAATTAAAATGCGCCAAACGCGTTTGGCGTTGAAACGCATTTGGACTGCAACATATCCATAGTGCAAGAATATTCTAAGCAGAAATAAATATAATGACATAATCTGTTGTTGTTATGGAATGTAGAATCTTAGTTTTCAATTGGAAAATAGAAGCCTACTCGATCTCACAAGTTGAATCAATATAATAATAACGAGTTGAAACAATAGAATTAGATTTAACACTTTCAATTGAACTGAAGTGTTAGTAAACAAAGAAATTTCAACCCTCATTTATGGCATGAATTACCAATTTTAAAATTTGAATTTTTTCCCATCAGACGCAGAATTTTATCGTGAATCCAATAGTGAAAAAATTGTGGCTTTAATATAACATTTTTTGAGTTAAGAACCAGACAAATTTTGAAAGGTGTTAAAAATTTGTAAAAAATTTGTTAATAAAAAATCATAACCCCAGGTGCACATCTGTAACCCATGAGACACCCATCCTAAAAATTTGGGCTTCTAGTTAACTAAACTCTATTGTGTGTAGAGGATACGAACTAATGATAATAATTATAATAATAATAATCCAAAATTGCAGCCTGTGCCGACGCATGTTCCTTTGGTGGCACTATATTTTTATTGTGGCTTATTGATAGTGCCTCCAAAGGAACATGCTATCGGCAATGGCTGCAATTTTGGATTTTTTTTAGCATTGTCATCATCACTATGAACGTGTTAAATTATTTCAAAAAGGTGTTACAGAAGGCATCTACCCTTAGAGTGGTGGAAGTTTCCATTTAGTTCACTTCATTTTAGAGATATTCAAGTATGAGTAGAATCTAATAGCTGATGACTCAGCATTTTTTATGTGAGTGTTGGGTCATCACCCAACTTCAACTAACCCATTTTAAATATCGAATTAACAAAATTGTAAAAACACATTTTTTTTACGATGTCATCATCACCTCAAGGTGTCAAGACCCATTTGTAGAGGTGTTACGTGGCATAAGGATCAATTGATAAATTGGAAGTTTGTTTCTATCTTGTATCATCTCTGAGATTTATGATATTTAATTAATTAGTGTGAATAATTATTAATATTATTTATAATATAACACCAATTTCAATGTCAACTTACAATTATTAAGTAAATTATTTTGTCATAGATAATTAATTAATTAATTTGTCTATAAAATTTCAATTCCGCACACTCGATAAACCCTAATAAACAAATTGGGAGCATCTATATAAGTCATATACTGACTGAATTAATTATAATTAATTACGTCAGTATATTAACAGTGCAATAATATTCTCGCAGAAGTAAATATAATCACATAATCTGTCGTTGTTATGGAATGTAGAATCTTAGTTTTCAATTGGAAAATAGAAGCCTACTCGATCTCACAAGTTGAATCAATATAATAATAACGAGTTGAAACAATAGAATTAGATTTAACACTTTCAATTGAACTGAAGTGTTAGTAAACAAAGGGATTTTGCAACTCAATTGTGGCACAAACGAAGCGCAATTTGAAAATTCGTGCACTGTGAAAAGGTGTAGAATTTAATTATCTATCGAATGCATATAAATTGAATATTCTCGCACTATTTATTGTGCTTTTTCTATGATTAAACAGGTGTAAAAATGTGTCCCAAAAATTATAATCAAAAATCGTGACCCCAGGGCACATCTGTAACCCATGAGACACATATCCTGAAAATTTGGGATTTTATAGAGTTCTGCACTTGTCAGAATGCATTTTCTAGAGTTCTGCACTTGTCAGAATGGGGTTTCTAGAGTTCTGCACTTGTCAGAATGGATTTCAGAATCCTTCTACTGACTGTTTACTATTGTCAGAAACGTCTCATTTCATTTTTGAAACTATGAATAAATGGTTTTGTGGTTGTTTTTCTTCCGTCGCTTATTGGTAAACACTCTGACCTAATATGTGTGCATATCACATTGACTCTATAAATGGTACCGTTCTTACCAAATTAGTTAATTCAAGAACTAATGGATTATACTTTAGAAGAGTACAAACGTTTTAAGGGAAAGGTCTTCACAACTGTAGACGGTCATAAATACGTCAGGTCCAAAGTTAACGAAGAATATATCTACCTTAAGTGCGTTTTATTTAGGGGAAGTTGTAAAGGAACTGGAAGACTTAATAGACAAACCAATGCAATAACTCCTTTACACAATCATAATCATCCACTAGCAGACTACAAAGCAGATATTTACCGCCTGAAAACAAAGTGCAAAACACTTGCAAAGCAGTCTCAAAATAATCTCAGGAAAGTTTTCGATGATGCAACAAGAACCGACCCCAGTGCACGCGAAATTTCGTTTACTGAATGCGAATCAGCGATGTATCGCTCGAGAAGAACGTTACAGCCTAAAATCCCACTGACTGCTTCAGAATTTTGCGGAATGTTGCCAACCACAACTTTGGGAGAATTCCACCAATGTTCAGTAACATCTGGTACTGATACTGGTGTCGTATTCTATTCCAAAGAGATGAGTACTTTGTTAGCTGAGGTGACTAACATACAATTTGATGGCACATTTTACACAGTGTCCACTCAATTCGGACAGTTATGGACCATATTTACAGCTTTAGGAAGACACACGTTACCAGGGCCGTAGCCACCAAAATCAAAGTGGTCAGGTTAATTTGACCAACCTGACAGAGTGGTTAGGTTAATCTGCAGTGATGTTTTGGGGGGGGGCTCGGGGGGGCGCGCCCCTCCACTTATTTCGCTAGGGGGGGCGCTTGTATCCCAGGGGGGGCGCTCCTTCCTATCAGTTATCTATAGAATTCATTATTGGGGCCGTTTTCACCATGTTTTCTAAGAAAATGCTAAATTTGAAAAGGGAGCGCCCCCCCACTTCTTTTTTTGGCAAAACACCACTGTTAATCTGACCAACCTTACCGAGTTGTAAGGTTAATCTGACCAACCTTACCAAGTTGTAAGGTTAATCTGGCCAACAGGACAGAGTGGTCAGGTTAATCTGACCAACCTGACCGAGTGGTGCCATATTGGGAAATTAATCAACCAAAAGTGGTCAGGTTGAAACCTGACCAACCTGACCAGTGGCTACGGCCCTGGTTACCGGCAATACATTGCCTCATGACTGCGAAGAGTCAAGATCTATATAAAGCGATATTAGAAAGTATCTGTGCAAAAATCCCTTAGTTTAAGCCTGTAGCTTCAATGTCGGATTGGGAGCTTGCAGCTAGAAATGCAATAAAGGAAGTGTATCCTCTTATAACCATCTATGGTTGTTGGTTTCACTACACGCAATGTATTTGGAGGAAAACACAGAAGCTCGGACTCAGCAATGCATTCAAGAATAACCTTCAAATTCAGACTTTCGTGAGACAACTGATGGCCATCCCTTTTCTTCCAGCTTCTCTAATTGTCCCCACTCAATAGTTTTCTTGAAATACCTAGAGTAAGCGATACAGAAAAGATTCAGCTAGAAAAGTTGCAAAAGTATATCACAAAGCATTGGATTAGACAAATAACTCCCGATGAACTCTCCATTAATGAGATTAATATCACTACGAACAATGCAGCAGAGAGTTACCATTCCAAACTAAAATCTATTATAAGGACTAGTCATCCCAGAATGTGGACATTCATGGCGACTCTCAACGCTATTATACGGGATACGGACAACGATATCGGTCGATTGCGCCTAGGTAGAGAGATAAGTAGGCTAAGAAAGAAAGTCGACATCAAAAATGAACTACAACGGAATACGTGTAAGGAAAAGTTGCGTGATGGAGTCATGGAGCTTAAGTTGCGTGATGGAGTCATGGGAATTTATTCAAGCCATCAGCCATACGATTGGTCACATCGATGCTGACATTAGTGACGATACTTCCAGTGATTCTGAAGAGAGTGAGGAAATTGTCCTGCCAGGGAACACTTGTGTCGTCTGCCTTACCGTACGTACAGGTACCTCGATTTTTATGCCATGTAGGCATGCCAACTGTTGCACAGAATGTAGTGAAATAATTTCTGAGTTAGGACAGCCGTACCCTGTGTGCTGTTCGGAAATAGAAAATATATTTCAGATTTTTACTAGTTAACTTTCATTTTTATTTATTATAATTCCAGTTCATTCCTTCTTCCTAATCACTAATAAAGTTCAACAATAATATTAAAGCATTTTAAGCGAATTATATTGACTAGGGAATTTCATTTACTATGGGGCATAGATGGGACGCACGTGAAAACAGACCCCCGCGGCTTTTTGCAGTATCTCTTCTGACAAGTGCAGAACTCTAGAAAACCCATCCTGACAAGTGCAGAACTCTAGAAAACCCATCCTGACAAGTGCAGAACTCTAGAAAACCCATCCTGACAAGTGCAGAACTCTAGAAAATCCATTCTGACAAGTGCAGAACTCTAGAAAACCCATTCTGACAAGTGCAGAACTCTAGAAAATCCATTCTGACAAGTGCAGAACTCTAGAAAACCCATTCTGACAAGTGCAGAACTCTAGAAAATCCATTCTGACTAGTGCAGAACTCTAGAAAATCCATCCTGACAAGTGCAGAACTCTAGAAAATCCATTCTGACAAGTGCAGAACTAAATATTCTGACAAAATCAGAACAATAAATTCTGACATGTGCGTGTCCCCCCTCTAGAGGACAAGGATGACGAACTTCTCTATCAAGCAGTTAAACTAAGTCTAGAGTCAGATGTCGAAGAGAATGAAAAGTTCAAGATCCACAGTTTCCATGATTTACTAGCGAAAGTTACCCTTACTCTCAATTGCTAGTATATGGTCTACGTGGTATCCCGACGAATATACATTAATTTTTATGCGTCCTCGTATAGATAGTTGTAAGATTGAAGTTAATACGTAATTATCGGTAAATTTTGACTTCTCCGTCAAAGTTTTTCATAATGGTGTAAATCTTCCAATTTCTACCGTACGCTATGTGATGTTCGACAAATTGATTCGCTTCTAATTGAAATTTCTATTCCGCCATCTGCACCCAAAATCTCTGAGAATATTTCCACTAATTTTGATAACACATCTCATATCGCATCTGCGGAAAGTCATATCCAACAAGTTATTGATAACATGTACGACGGTAAATCTGATGATGACTTGGTTCCTTGTCCTGAAGTTTCAAGGCTCCAGTTTGTTCTTTGTCAGCTTCGAAATAGTCTTGTTCCAAAAAAGAGGCGGAGGTATAACGTATTGACGCAGATCTGCTCTTAAAACACATCTCATTTCTCCTGCTTCTTATCACTATCTACAGAGCATGTCTTGCATTTCTCTTCCTCATTCCAATACCTTACAAAAATTGTATTCATCCTTTGGACTTGAAAATGAATTATTTATGTTTCTTAAGGAATCCACACATTTCTTTTCTCAGGAACAGAGGCATGTCATTATTCAAATGGATGAAATTCACGTGAAATCTGATATTTCTTATAAAGGAGGGAGATTGTTTGCTTCAAACCTCGATCCAGATAATCTTACCAAGACAGTTTTCGCTATCATAGTGTCGAGTCTGTATAAGAAATGGTCTTGTATTGTTCGTCTACTCCCATGTGCTTCTGTAACAGCTGAAAAGTTATTCGACACTATCAAATCTTGTATTCATGATGTTGAAGATTGTGGCTTGTTCGTTGAAATCATCTCCACTGCCAACTATCCCCTTAATGTGAAACTTTTAAAATTGCTTTCCCCTAATAGAGAGCTGGAGACTCGAGTACCACACCCTTGTGATATATGCAGAGGTCTTTTCCTACATTTGACTTCGTACATATTCTGAAAACTATTCGCAATAATTGGTTGAATCAACAAACTGATAATAAGCTCTTTTCTTATCCTGATTTGAACTGTTTTTCTATTGACCGATGCGCTTATCCATTGAAAATCTGTCAGCTTCTTTCCGTGAGGGTCTGACTGAAAGGTGGAAAATGGTGGAAAACATCCGAGAGTGGTGGAAAATGGTGGAAAACTACTTGACTGAATGGTGGAAACTAGTAGAAAATGGTGGAAAATCTGAATTTTCGTCGAAATGACTGAATGGTGGAAAGTGGTGGAATTTCTAAAAATCGACTGAAAGGTGGAAAATGACTGAATGGTGGAAAATGGTGGAAAATGACTGAATGGTGGAAAATGGTGGAAAACGACTGAATGGTGGAAATGACTGAATGGTGGAAAATGGTGGAAAACGACTGAATGGTGGAATCATCTATATCAGGGACCGGCAACCTTTTGAATGATGTGTGCCAGTTTACCTATAATGTCAACATATTTATGACCTTGCGTGCCAAACATAATTTATTTTTAGAGAAAACATAATATGGTCACCACGGAAAATGTTTGGTGAATCACTTGGCGTGCCATGGAAAACACTTCGCGTGCCATAAGTGGCACGCGTGCCTAGGGTTGCCGACCCCTGATCTATATAATAGTTTTTATTAGTGCTTCTAACTCTGCTCAACATCAGAGACTTATATTAAGCACTTATTTTAAATACTATGCATACTACGCAGGTGCAAATCTCCATCCCAAAATGTACCTATATACCTGCAGTGGTCCTTGCACCAATTAAATTATATCGGCCTACTATATTTGCAGATTTGGTGGATAGACGGATTTACGGACGTCGCACATCATCCATACCAATAACAATAAGGCATCCCTATACGAGCGGCAATCAAAATACTAAGATATATAGAATGATGGCAATATAATATAGAGTAAATAATAGAATAAATATAATATAAAATTTGACGACAATACTAAGGATGTTACTAAACTGAGTAAATAAGAATGAAAGAGATCTTCTAAATTAATCCGATTTCTTTTTTTTTTGCAGCTGAGCCATCTATTTTTTGCGTTTTTGCTTTGACTGAGGTTTTTTCCCCGCCCAAGGATTTTTCTTCATAATTAATAGGCCGTCGGATGAACAAACTTTTGTATCGTCTTGCTGAACCTTGAATTTGAGGAATTTGATCAAATATGACCTCCTTTCTGAAGTAGTTTTTGTTAAATAAGTAGTACGTATAATTAATTCGAAAATTATCAAACTGTGAATTTAGACAGTAGTTACCCCTTTTATATAAAGATTTCTCTAGATCTTCGTACTGTGTTTTGACATGAGTTATCAGTGTTTTACGAGAATATGAACTGGCTCCGCTATATAATTTATTAAATGTTTAATAACATGGTTAAGAGATTCACAATTGTTATTTGTTAAGTGTGGTGATACTCCAGTAGTTAAGCTGACATTGAGGTTCTGTTGTAGCTCAGGAACGACTATCGTTGAATAATATTCAGCAAAATTAGGACAGTTATCTGCAATGTAGTCAGAAATATCATTGAATCGTTGATGGAAAATCTCAAGTGTTCAGCCCCAGACAGACCTTTAGGTCCAAATAATTTCTCATTTAATAAATATTTTCTGTCTTCCTCACATAATTTGGTTATTTTACTAATTTGATTTTGAAAGTTTTGACGAAAATGTCTGCTACATAGGAAATGGTTAGCAGTATGAAAATTAAACTCGATTGCTTTTACCAATGCTCGCTCATTATCACTAGATATAATCAATTTATTGGTATTTATATCCCTCAGTTTTGAAGCCAGGCATGAGAAAAATGGGTGGAAATCTGAAAATGTTGATTTCGTATGTAAATACATTGGCCCCATAAATATTGGTACTTCTCCTGTTTCACTACTTTTACGGGAAAATTCTTATAAGCACTCCCAGTTAAGAAAATATTACCTAGGTTATACGTTTTATCAAATCCTAAAGGAGTCATCCCGGAACAACAGAATCTCTCGATATCTAATAACTGATAGTCGTTGAACACTATTACACCATTATTTGGTTCCAAATTAACTCCTTTTATCATTGGTTCGAGAATCGCTAGTTGATTAATATATTGGAATTGGTCGGCTAAATTTGATACATGTGTAGGTTCTGATTCCTTTCGTGCTAGATAATATTTCTTGTTCCGAATCTGTTTCAGGTTGTTAATGGAATTATCATTATTGCTGGAAGAAAATGTGTTGTAGACCGTTCTTGGAGTGTTATTTTTACTCAATTCACCGATGTTATCCATAATAGAAGAGGGGGTTCGTAAATATATCGAATCGGTCATTGTTGTGAGTCCATGTGATCTATGTCCAGGAAACTCACCTTTATATTCTACAACAGCATATTGTATATTAGAGATCAAACCTGGTGGTGCAGCTAGAATTCGTGTTATTCTCCTTTCATAACCATTGTTAGCTTTCAGCTTAAGATAGTATCGTTTAATTATCAATATTTCGTTTGGATCAGGTTGAGGATTTAATTGTTGACCTTTATAAGTATAGTATAGTACTTCAGCCTTATTGAACTTTATTAACGAACATATTCTCCTTTCACACGGTAATAGGAAGTTGGTGTGCCTTTACCATTACGATTCCATGCACCACAGTCATCGTAATATTCAGAAGCTTTCCCATAAGTTCCTCTCTCAATATTTTTCTTTTCATCCAGTATAAAATAAACGTTATTCTTTAAACCATTAGGAATAGATTCGTGTACTTCTTTTGGAGATTTCAATATTCCAAGAATTTCGGTGATATCTAAATACTTTGATTTGAAAAGAGGAGTTCCAAAACAAGATGTAGATGCTAGACATTTTCCTTTTGTTATTAGAGATTCTTTAGTATCTGATAGCATAGGCGTAGCACGCGGTCCGGCTGGTCCGGCCATGGCCGGACCATTTTTCATTTATTCTACTATATTATATCGGACGGTCCGGTTTTGGCCGGACCACTTTAACTGTTTGGCCGGAGATTTTTCAGAGCCGTGCGACGCCCGTGGATAGGACCCCATCATGATAATCGTATTTTGGAAGAATACATTCTTCATAATCAGAATCGATTATCACCTCAGAAACAATTCGCGGGATAGAAACAGTGAGCGATTTGTCTCTATGCTGTTAACCGCACACTGAGTTTCTTCCTCTTCAGGGATAGTTATTGAAGGATCCTTGGTGCGCTTAAAAGTGGTACAAAATGATTGGGAGTATATGATTCTTTTTTATTAAAGCAAAGTTTAGACCACATAATGCGAGCACCAGGGGCTTTAGGTCCAACATCCCGGCCATAGACTATTCTATTAAAACACTGAATGCCTCTAAAGTGATGTGAGCTTGGGGGATAATAAGATTCAATAGGTTGTTTCAAAACTGTACTCAGTGCATAAATATGGATAAGACCAGTAAATCCTCCAGGTGTAGAAACTTGTTCGAGGATATTATGGTAAGTGCTAGTACACTCAGCATTGAAGTATTTGATATAATCATGAAAATCCAGGGTTTGGGGATCGTATAGTTTACGATGTTTCAGTATTTCTAAGGTTGAAAATAATCTTAGTCGAAAATGTTCTTCAGATGCCCATAAATTGCTTTCGATACAGCTCGAAACAGACAGTTTCCGTCACCAAGAACAGAACAGGGCACAATACTATTCAGTATTACTGGGTGGAAACAATTAAGAACTGTAACTGCTATAAGATCTGGGTCAAAAGAAGTTTCAAAAGCTTTAATGGTAGGTGATTCAGGAATAAAGTCTTGGTATAATCCAAGAATAATTTCCAGATTTTGCGCAACAAGTAGTAATTTGTCAGGTAGAGTTTTCATTAAGTATGCCAAAAATTCAAAGAATAGGCCGTAAACTTCGTTAGCATTGGTATAAGATTTTAAGATACATAGCTTACAAAGAAAATAAAAGTTTGTTTCATCCCATATGTTCAAGTGTAATCTAGTTGAAAGTACGCATGTTTTATGGTAGCAACATTTGCAATTATTACAAATCAATAAATTCACTTCATTATCTCCTAAGCAAGATTGACAGGACACTTTGTTTTCTTTGGAGGCATAAATACTTTAACTTGACCTTAACTTACTGATTTCGAGGAAAGATAACAAGATAAATGAAATAAAATTATACAGAAAAACTAGAATACAGAGTAATTTAAATGAATATATACTATATATGTCTATGTAAGAAGCCTAATAAATGTTTGGTAAAACAGCAATGTGCATACCAACACCATTTATGTATTACTTTCTACTATTCAGTCGTTTCCCACCATTTTCCACCATTGAGTCGTTTTCCACCATTTTCCACCATTCAGTCATTTTCCACCATTTTCCACCATTCAGGCGTTTTCCACCATTTTCCACCTTTCAGTCGATTTTTAGAAATTCCACCACTTTCCACCATTCAGTCATTTCGACGAAAATTCAGAAATTCCACCATTTTCCACCATTTTCCACTAGTTTCCACCATTCAGTCAAGTAGTTTTCCACCATTTTCCACCACTCTCGGATGTTTTCCACCATTTTCCACCATTCAGTCAGACCCTTTCCGTGATATCCGTATACTAATAATTCTGAGGAGATACCTTGTAAACTTCCCTCGTTTGACTTCTAAGGCTTGTTATCCATCCAATTTAGAACGTCATAATGTTAAGTTGGTCCTAAAAGTAGTACACGAATGACGAATCTACAATTGCTGCTCTAGCTATCCAGGATGAGCAGCGTTCTCCTGCATTCAAATGCACACAATGATTTCGTTGAGATCTCCTATCTCTCTGGAAAATTTTCAATATCAATATGCCATATAAACATATCAGGTTGAACGACCCATTGTCTAATCCAATAAGATTTAACGATGAGCGTTTTTCTTACTGACTAGGATTGTCTATTGGCTAGAAGCTTGGGAGTCACTGTCTGGGAAAGGTGGCAAATTAAGCAAGCAGATGTTTACCAGCTTCAAACAAGCATGCCTCGTGTTGCCACAGATAGCAAATTTTCTAACTCAGGACTGTGGGTTTTTATACCTCTTGACATCTTTCTTGCAGACTGATCCATTGGAACATCATTTTGGACTATATCGTATGATGTCAGGAGCTAATTATCATGTTTCCTATCTTCAGATCTTAGAATCAGAACCGTCTTAAAGTATCCAATATACTACGTCTATTTTCCAATCAGAATGATTCTAGTACTTCTTTGCAAGAGTTCATTCAATCATTTTCACCATCGGATAGCGCAGATTCTACCAGTGAAGTTGACCTTGATCCTTTCTTGAGCGCTATATCAGACCTCTCAGCCATTGACTACATTTCAGGTACTTCAGTCATTAGCCTTTATTGCTGGCTACTCAGTACATCAATACTTGAAACGTAGTCAACCATGTCATACGTATATGCCGTGGTTCTTTGACTATTTAAAGAGATTTACTCGTCGATGAATCTGATACTATATCTAAGTTCAAACTATTAGAACTCTCTGATCGAGGAGGTTTGAAATATCCATCGGAGGTAGTCCTAGAATCTATTGTCACTGTTGGAAGATCTTTATTTGCATAGAAAATGATAGCGAACTAATGGAGATATTTGTGAAAGGTCATTGTAGAAAAATTCTTGTTGACTTATCTATGAATGTATTATTAGATGCTGATGGTTGTAAATTATGGAGAGAGAAGTGTTCATCTTGTAGTGTGAATGGTTCCCATGTCCTTCAGAAGCTTGTATTCGTAGCTGGGAATTGTTTCTTAGCGAATAAGGTCAAAAATTACAATTCTATGGTGATTTTCAAGAATACTGAGAAGCGAAAGTTAAAAAAATTCCATTAAAGCATACGTATTCATGTGTGTATTCTTAGTTGATTTGATTTTGTGTATTGTTAATTGGAACCACAAATATATTTTATCATTTTACACTAGGTAACAGAAAGATTTAGTGATGTTCCCATCAGAATAATAAATAGTAATGAGAAGTTCGATGCTGTTGCGAGATGTTTGATGAAACTAATGAGTGATGAATGTACCGTGTTGCTAAATTTGCTATTGCCTGTATTTTATCGTTTATATCGGCTAACACATCCCTGGTCCAAAATCCACATTTTGATGTTAGGCCTTATGTATAGTAGGCTATGGTTAAATCAATATAACTATTACAAGTTGATACAATACACGGGCGTCGCACGGCTCTGAAAAATCTTCGGCCGAACAGTTAAAGTGGTCCGGCCAAACCGGACCGTCCGATATAATATAATAGAATATATAAAACTGGTCCGGCCATGGCCGGACCAGCAGGACCACGTGCTACGCCTATGCAATAGAATTAGATTTAACACTTTTACTGAAATTGAAGTGTGACTAAACAAAGAAATTTCAACCCCCATTTGTGGCATGAATTAAAACAATTGTAAAAATTTGTCTTTTTGCCATTAGACGCAAAATTTTATGGTGAATCCAATGGTAAATAAAAATTGAGGGCTTAGTATAACAATTTTTGAGTTATGGCCCAGACAAATTTTGAAAGGACTATATTTTGTTGGTGATTTATTGATAGTGCCTCCAAAAGGAACATGCTGTTTGCACAGCTGCAATTTTGGATTTTTTTCGCCATGTCATCATCACCTCAAGGTGTCAAGACCAGTGGCGGCGCTAGCCAGCCGCCACTGGTGGGGCACAATTACGTCACTGGTGGGACACTTACATTAATGAGGTGGGGCACAGGCCCCACCTGGCCCCACCCTCGCGCCGCCTCTGGTCAAGACCCACTTGTATAGGTGGTACTTGGCATAAGGACCAATTGATAAATTGAAAGTTTGTTTCTATCTTGTATTATCTCTGAAATTAATGAAATTTTGCTAATTAGTATAAATATTTAATTAATTTATTTATTATTTAACACATTATTGTGAACAGCAAAATAAATTAAGTTCAATTATAAGTTCAATTAATAACTATTAATCTAAATTGAATTTGACTATCATATTTGAATTCAGCGCACTCGATAACCCCAATAATCTAATCGGAACCGTCTCTATAAGTAAACACAGAGCGAATTAATTATGCAAGAATATACACGCAGAAGTAAATATAATCACATAATCTGTTGTTGTTATGGAATGTAAAATCTTAGTTTTCAATTAGAATATAGAATTTCACAAGTGGAATCAATCAATATAATTATCGCTAGTTTAAACAATAGTGTAAATTTAACAAGTTTAATCAATATATTTATTAAAAGTTGAAACAATGGAATTAGATTTAACAGTTTTACTCAATCTGAAGTGTGAGGAAACACAGGAGATTGGCACCCCAATTATGGCATAAACTACACACGATTGAATATTTGTAATTTTCCAAAAGGTGTAGAATTAAATTATCTATCCAAACATGAAAATTTTATCAAGTTCACAAGGTATTTAATTATTTCATGCTATGAGCCATAATTAACTTTAATAGATGTTAAATTATTTGATCAAGAATCGTAACCCCAGGTGCAAATTAGACGGTCACTCCGCACCAGGCTTGCCGTGGAGATGAAAAATCGCATCCATATCCATATCCAGACCATTTTTTTGTGAATATCCATGGATATCCATTGATTATTGATATATTTCTAATACCTAATATCAACAAAATATCCAGAAGATTTAGGTCCTATAATTTATGTATACTGTATTTATTATTTATAAACTAAATGTTGTACTAATATAAAATCAAAGTTTGTCAATATCGCTATCATCCTCAAAACATCTCTTTCTGGGTCATTATTGATGGCTTCTGCTAGATTATTGGGTTCGATACAAATCCTAGCTTTTTGAAGAATCCATGGCGACAAATTATTTGGAATTTCATTGTCTATTCTATGGATAATCAATGAGCTAAAAGTATAGCAAGTAGGATAAACGAAAAGCCAAATAAAAATCATGGCAAGTAAATATTCAGGAGTGACGTGAAAAAATTAAGGAGATAGACAAGTCAATTTCAGGAAATATAACAAAGTCCACATTTCTTGTATTAGCATTCCCAAATATACTTTGACATGCAAGGTTTCCAAATTGGAAAGAAAAATTCGATTCGGTTACTATTTTGAACTTTTTGACGTCACTAAAGGTCAAAATCACCTTATTTTAGAATAATAAGGCTAGTAAATAATTTTATTAGATGAAATAAATTAGGTGTATTAAAAAAAACTAAGGCTACTTAATTTTCACACTCATTTTTTAGAACCCTGGTTTGAAATATTTTTTAAGTCAAATTTGAAATGGATATCCACAATATCCATGGATATGACAAAAACTCGATATCCATCCATGGAAATCTCCATGGATATCCATATCCACGGCAAGCCTGCTCCTCACCTACATGCCAAGTTTCAGCCCTCTATGTGTAAAGCTCTGGCCAGGGCACCGTCTACGGAGAAAACAAAAATAAAGGCAGTGATTTCAATACTGGGCCACTATACTATAGTATAGTCGGCACAGTAAAAAAGCGATACCGAAGGGCTCGTATCATATGGAGAGGGAGCAAATAGAATATAGAATATTATATATCTCAAATAGAATCCAAGTAAAGTTCTGATGGTATCAAAATGTTCTAGTCTTCAAGAAAGGGGATACGGACAGTTCGTACGTGGACTATTCGGTACGGACATTTAGGTACGGACATTTCGGTACGGGACAGTTCGGTACGTGGACATTTCGGTACGTTATTTAGATGTACAGTAGAAACTCGTAAATATATTTAATGTTACTGCTGGATTAATGATTTATTGAGAAATATTGAAACAAAAATAATAAGTAATGATAAGAGTGAGCCTAGTATTATGTCTCGTTAAGGCCAATTCTATGTGCCACTCCACGAATATACTCCATGGGTAGTCTGTGCAAGTATCCGGAGATCAGACTTTTAAGCCCTTCCTCAGCAGCTTTGTTTTTTTGTCGTTTTGCAGGCTTTTCTCCAGCAATAAATTTCGCCTGTTTTACTTCGACAAGTCCTTGCTCTCGCTTCAATGCATTGATGAAACGCCAAATGTTGGGATGGTAACACCCGACGGTAGCATTGAATGAACGATGCCAAGCTTCTACTGCGTTAGTAGTCCTGGGAATTCCCTGAGGAACTTCGTGGTGATGATTCCACATCTCTATTGGGAAATGGGCTCCTGCTGGGTACCACCAGGCAGTATACGTCCTATGTAGGTATGTTCAAAATATAATACCAATCCTTGTGCAGCGGACATTGGCAATTCCTCAGACACAGCTTCGAAATACTAGCGCACGTCGAAGGGTGAAACAAAGCTAGAGCTGGTAGATATCTAATTCTCAAAGCAAATTCTTCATCTGTGTTATAGTCCGCTTGCAAACCTTCTGCTTGTACTTTACGCCAGATATTCTGGGTAAGGTGAAAAAAGCAACCTTTTACATTGCTGTTGGGCCAGAAATGTTGGAAACTATTTATGGCCGCCTTCTCAAAATCTATGATCATATGAGTGGGGTGAGCATTCGGGCAAATAATTTGGATCTGCTCCCACATTCTCATATAGATCTGTTCCGTCTTGTTTGGGAGTAAGACAAATAGGCTTGGAAGCAGAGTGGACCATGGGTCAACATTGGTGACCCATGACCCATCTGACCCATCCCATTTCTGACCCGTGACCCATTGACCCATTGACCCATGACCCATCGAGTGACCCATTGACCCATCACACAATTTTAAATATCTAAATACTATAGTGTAACATTAACAGAATAACAGAATAACCGTTTAAATTACCTCAACAAACCTACTTGTTGCAATGTTGAATACGTTTAGTATTTCAATGGACATCAATGTTATAATAATATTGATGATGATGAGTGAAACGTATTTTAACTGAATATTACATTGAAATTCACATGGGTCATGGGTCATGGGTCACGGAGCCGTGACCCATGACCCATCTGACCCATCGATTTAGGTGACCCATCTGACCCATGACCCATGACCCATCGACCCATGGTCCACTCTGCTTGGAAGCAGGTGACCATCTTCCAAGGGATTTGGTCCACCACGAAGAGAATGGATTGGATAAATCTGGGTGAAGAGTGTGGGTGCTGTCTTAAATGTACCATCAGCCAGCCAAAACTGAGACGCCTCTAACATTCCAGTATTCTGATGAGTCCCGAAAATTAATATACGCTGTAGTTCTGGTCCTGAGTCAAAGAGAAGAAATAGATCTCCTTTATTTGTTCGTTTGTACTCTTCAGGGATTTCAAGATCTTCGAGACTTGCAGGTTGAGGGTGCACATTGCTCGTTAATTGTCTCTGACGGCGTATGGTACGCTTGAGACTTTCTAACTTTGGTAGCTTAACTGATACACCTTCACTAATCATCATGACCGTTTCTCCAATAATGTGATGGGTGCTGTCTTGTGTATCTCGTGCCTTTCTCTTAACGCCAATCTTTGTTTCCAGGCAATTAACTAATTGCATATCTGGTGCATGGAGGTGTTCATTAGTTCTCTTCACTATTGTCAACCCCTTAGTGTGTAATCTTGCTTTACACTGACCTTTTCTCTCACATTGCAAATGAGTTGTATCACCATAAATCTTCTGTTTGTCAAAAAGGTATCCTCCTTCGGATAGCTTGTGCCCCCCTCTGCTCGACTCGATGAGTTTAAATTGATGCGGAGGATCGTTTTCGATTAGTTTGTAAAAAGTTGATTTTGTAATCTGATCTTGAAACAGCTATAAATCTTAAATCATTGTATAGTTATTTATACTTCACCAATGTTTGATGTTATTATTTGTCATGAGTGATGAATACGGTGTTTAAAAGAAGAAGACATGTGTGAAGAATAAAGAAATATTGCAATTGCGTTGCGTAATTCCTGAATGGTTTTATATGTTAATTATTTGTGATCCATTTACAATCGCAATCCAACTTAATTTTTAACGTACCGTAATGTCCACGTACCGAAAAGTCCCGTACCGAAATGTTCACGTACCGAACTGTCCCGTACCGAATTGTCCGTACCTAAATGTCCGTACCGAATAGTCCACGTACCGAACTGTCCGTATCCCTCAAGAAAGATACAACCCAGCTAAGATATAAGTTTATGGGACCACTTAACACCTTTTCAGTATTAAAAACCTGGTTTTTGAAAAGTTAATTTGGATTTTAAAAACTGTCCTTGTCAGTGTCTGAAATTACAATAGAAAAGATGCTTACCACCGATATATAAGTAATTCCTAAATTCTCGGTTTATTTTTTAGATTTGAAATTCGTCAAAATGATAAATATAATCTCGACAATAGAAAAGCTTAAATGCAGTTAATAGAGAGGATAAGTTGCTAGTTATATTTGATATTAAGTATTCGCATTAGTTTTGTAGAACTTGGAGAGATGCACTACAGCCTGTCCGAACTGACTACAAACCTGCACGTGAGACCTGATCCAGGCGGGCAGCTTGCGCAGCACCTGCTCCCTGGCGTACCTTCTGTCCAGCAGCAGAACACACGAGTAGTCTCCCGCGTGTCTTATGGAACGGCCGATCGATTGGTTGACTGCCTTCATGCACAGATTTTCATAGTACTCCTGGCTTGCTTTGTTCGCACAGGTGTGGACACCTGCGGTCTGACTGTCGATGTAACACATTTTCTCTTTCAGTTCAGGCGACTCAATATTCGGGTATGGCATGCCGATCATAACAACAGCTCTAGCCAGGTCATCCGAGAAGTTCATTCCCTCGCTTAGCTTGCCCCCGACAACACCGAATATGACCGCGCCCGCGCTCAGTGCCACACTGCGCGTGTAGGCCGATAGAACCGCCTCCACGCCAGAGCCTCGCGGTTCCTCAAACACAGCTTTCTTACAAACAATCTGATCCAATGTCCCGTTATCTCTCCAAGCGGCCAGACAGGTAGATAGGAATGCATAGCTTGGAAAGAATACAACGATTCCTTTCGGAATTATATTGACAATATTAACGAATGTTCTGGACAGTTCTTCCAACATTTTAGGAGTTCTACTTTGATAACTGAAATCGAACTCAATATTAGTCGGACCGGTCGTAATAACGAGAGGAGAGATCTGCTCCTTACTAACTACATGTCCACACGAGAAATGCACTAACCTGTCTCTATCAATTCTGCCAGAACTGTTCTCGCCCAACAGCAAGCGGTGGAACTCTTCTATCGGCTCTAGGGTCCCCCCCACGATAACAAGAGCTCTCACCTCTGAAACTGCCTCACTGAATTTCCTACCCGAATTCAATAGCAGGAACTTAATGCTAGGTTCTTGCAGTCGGTCTACTATAATCCTTCCGTCTTCCTCGAAGTTACAGAGCGATTCAAGGAAGGATTCGATCGAGAGCAAAGGAGAGGAGAGAGACACATCTCGGTCAATGAATCCCATTAGTTTATGTGATAGCTTATTCTTCCTACAGAAAGTGATCAGTTTGAACATGTTCAGATGGTCAATGCCAGCTTTGAAACAAAACTCCGTCTGACTTATAACTTCCTGGTTGGGACTACTCTGCTGAAGAAATGTTACGAGAGCTTGTAGTACAAAAAGTAATTGTTTCACGTTCAGCAGATTCCTAGGATTCAGTCGAGATTGGTAACGGTCTTTGTATTGTTGAAGCGACGAAAGAGCATTCCGCAGTTGAGAAATGGTAACCATGGATGAGTACACGTTACTGATTGCCTCGGGCAAGTTGTGAGCTTCATCCAGTACAACTATCTGTCCACTGAGATTGAGCCCGATTGAATTTCTAGTTCTCTCATGCAGCAGGAGCTGGTACGGCATTACAATTAACTGCGCATACTTGAGTGCTTGCCTAGAAGCGTAGTAGGCACAGGTGTTAACACTCCTGCCCTTCTGAACAAGAGACTCTATGTCCAGCGGCTGGGCCAGAGCCTGGTCTCTCAACTGGGATACGCGCTGTGCTGCAGAGAAGGGACAACCCTTCGGAGTAGACTCTTTCCTTCGTTTGACACGTGGCTGGTCTGAAGATTTAGTTCTTGTCCTAAGTTCAAGACACCTGTCGTTAATTTCCTGTACGGACTTCAGCTTAGACACGATTGGATGCACACAGAGACCCTGTCTGGAGCCGAGGCTTATGGTCTGCACGGACGCCCCGTAGCAGGTCTTGTCGAGCTCGCGCACGAACTGGGACAGCTGGGAGTGAGTGCGACTGCAGTAGATAATCTTAACGCCATGCTCCGCTTCGAGACGACACGCCTCCGCGTCTGAGTTCTCTTCGGAGCTGGGTCCGCTCTCCGGACAGGAGTCCTCACTCAGTGAATCATTCTCCTCATTCTTGTTCTTCGGCCTAGTTATCAGATGCTCTATCTGGAATGGAGGAACTGACTTACCATCGATAGGGTTCTTTCTCAGTTTCGTATACACCTCCCTCCTCAGCTCTCTCCCGACAACTAGCCTCTTCACTTCGTGCTGTCTGCTCTGCTCGTGCGTCCTCTCCACAGCAGACCTGACCCAGTCTGTGCCGCTAGCAGCTGATGTTCCTTCGATACACTTAGCTTTTGTTGCTTCTATTGTTTGCGCTTTCAATTTAGCATCGAAATCCTGAAGCCATCGCAGCGCTCCGCAAATCAGACTAAGAGACTTCCCCGTGCCAGTGGGACTCTCGAATATGCCAATCTTTCCTTCTTCCAACACTCTGTACAAACTGTTCATAAACTCATTCTGAATCCCATAAGGCTCGTATGGGAAGTTAAAGTCAATGTCACTATTAGCCGGATCCGCCATAAACCATAAACTAACGAACAAAATATAAATTATAGTAGTCCATTACGGGCAATTATTCTCAGAAATACAATAACGGTATTCTTGTTAATTAATTAAATACAGTAGAATCTCGTTAGTTAGAACACCAAGAGACCCTCAAAATGTAGTCGTCTTATCCGGAATTCGTGCTAACCGATGTCATTTATATTGAAAAGGATTTGAAGGGGACTGAAATAGCGTTCGCATTTTAACCGGAATTTCCTATAACTCTGTTCGTACTAATGATGTTACAGTATAGCACTGTGTATAGGTTATCTCATAGCATTCTATACATAAGGCAATGGCAGTCACTATTTTTTTTGGACCAGGGATTGGTTAGTATATTCAAATTTATATTTTCCTTTATCACGTTATATAGGTTAATTAAGCAATATATATATATATATATTATTAATTAAGACTTAATTAATCTTCGTAATTATTTTTATTCCGGAATAAAACAACTATGACACAATGTAAATATATACGTATATAGCTCATACAGGTATAAACACAAAATATACATTGGAGCATAGCATTCTATACACTAAGGCAATGGTGGTCACTAAAAATTTTGGACCAGGGATTGGTTAAGTACTTCAAAACAACATTTTCTAAAATGGTAATTTGTTCAATTTTCCCATTAATTTTAGCTACCCTCATCATCCTGACAACATATTATTGTCAATTAAAACGATTGGAAAATATAAGGAGTTTAATATATAATACAGTATACTCATACAAACACAGAAATTGATATAAATGTTATTATGATACTAAGGAGCTTAAGACAGCAATACGTAATAGAGATATACTTCTAAGAGGGAGTAGTCACACTTAATACATCTACAGGAACAGCAACAGGTTGACTGAATAAAACTAAAAGAAATAAAGAAAAATTAATTCTTGAATTTAGTAAGCTTACTATTATCACGCTTCAATACTAGTACATTATAATTCTTAACTCTATTAGATAATAAACAGTTGGAAACAGTGAGAAAAAGTTTTCGTAGAATGTCCCACCGCGATACATTGCATTCACATACGAATCTCCAAAGTGTGCTATGCTCTAGTTCCATAGTGGCCCATGCCAGTTGAACAAGTTTTGTACGGGAAGAGCCTGAGTAAAAGTTGTCAAATTGTTCCCTATGACTGTCAATTTTGCTAAATATATCAAAAATGACCTTAATGCATTCAAGAACATGGCTCGATGGATATTTGAGAGAACCCCTATCTAGCAATTCTATGAGTATAGACTGACTGCCCATGTCATCATTCACATGTAAGGATTTTTCAGTACACAGAAATTTCCTGCACAATATACAATTACTAGATTTTTTGAGATAAGAAAATACAGCATAGCCAGCGACAAACGCGAGGCACTCAACTTGAGATGCTGCCATTTCCGGAAGGCTGATTTCATTTAAGGTTGACAAATAGGAATCTACATCAAAACTAGCAGCATGTTCATCGTCATTTGAGTGAAAAAATGTACCTAAATACTCTAAGAGACTAGTAGGTCTCTCAATAGTATCAGATTCTCTTTTGATCTGAAACAATTTTAGAATATTAGAAAGCTGAAGCCGGCGCTCAGACTCCAGGATTTGACAATATGAAATGTGATACTGTGAACCTGACATTTGCCGGTACAAACCAAAATGGTGTTCTAAAGCATCGTTTTGTATCCTTGATGTCAGAAGGTATTTGAAACCATATTTTGTACAAATCAATTCGAGTAGTAAAGGTAATGCCTTGCAGGTATGTATAAAGCTTTTAAAAGTTTGAGGAGATAATTTTCCTTTCGCTGTAGGAAGAGCTCTCCAGCACTCTAACCAAGACACAAAGTTTTTGAGAAACAATAATCGCGAGTCGTTCAAACACAAGGGTGCAGACATTTCGTCATTAAAACGAATATTCTTCCCTACCCAGTTCACATTAAACATTTTCCAAACATCATTGATTAATTTCAAAAATTCAACAGTTTGAGTTTTGTCTACAATGTTCTTTTCCAAGTTATATGCTAACAGTCCCGCTGATGTTGATTCGTGAAAAACCCTAAGTGCTAAATTGACATTTTGTCTTTCCAGGCTAGATGGCCAACAGGCTTTTGATGTTAATCTGGGAGCACGCTTGAATAAATTGCACTTATCCGAATTGAATACAGTTCTTATGTCCTGAAAGGCTGAATAGCATATGGTAGGGTACATAGAATTAGAAAATGAACTGGTATCAATACCAAGTTCTGAGGTATTGATGGAAACTCTGAGGTTATTAGGAGGCTTATTTTCGGTATGTGTGTAGTCATGAGGTTTGCAATCAGTAAATTTTGGGAAGATAAAGACCTTTTCGTAGTCTTTTAAATTGAGCCAATTGTTCCTAACAGACTTAATAATATGCACAACGTCAAAGAATAAAATTAGATCTCTGAATGGATCACATGGATGTTTTACTATGGGCATCAGAGATTTTTGGTCAGCTGAAAAAAGTTTAAATAAACTGACATTTAGTGGGTAGTTATCAGTGCATATTGCGTCAACATATATATTACATCTTTCGATATCAGAGATAGTTTTTGTAACAATGGGAAAAAGAGCCGTAGCAGAGCTAGAACCGAGAGGGACTAGACGTACAATTGTGGAAAATTTTGTCATAAAACTAGATACCATCATAGAAAACACAGTTGTAGGTGGATCTTCCGGATGGTCAATAGAGCCTATTATTTTACCACCTTTATAGCTGGCATCACTACGTATGTGTACTTCGTCCATTTGAAGTATGACGTGTCGCTCGCTGTCATTAAATGAGGATGAAAACTCTTTAAGAACATTTAGATAATCGCTATCTAAACCGATATAATTTTTTATTTTGAGGAGATTACGCTCATGTGGTAGAGTTAAACAATTCGAAGATTGAATAAGACGGTAACAAGCTGGTGAAATACCATGAACCTTAAGGGAAAAAACCTGTGTTAAAACACTATATCGGCGCCCAAATTTGGAAACTTTCAAAGATTTCAATTGGTCAAGTAAAAAATGAAACCCTATTTTTGATGAATTAAAGAGGTTATCATTTATAGCTTCGTCGGCAGCGAAATCTAAATCATCATGATCTAGTAATTTAATAACGTGTTCCAAATTACTAATGGCATTTTCTAGGCAGGTTGTAACAGTGGGTTGTGGTGTTTCTGAACTTTGATTAATCTTAGGCCTAGGTAAACAATCTATTTCTAATAACAGGGTCTCAATTTGACGGATGTCACTAACTTGGTTCATGGAGAGATCTATTTGATATTTTTGTTGATGAAAGGCCGTGATATATAAATCAGAATTTATCGCAAGCGATGCTTCAATATGAGGTTGACTATCCTTAACTAGGATCTTAAGGAAAATAATAGAATTTAAATCCGGTATATGACTAGTCCAACCATTGGAGAGGTCAATGTATGACAATTTATCAATAATATCAGCAATTAACGAAATTGAAAACTTAGCTGTTGTGGTTGCACTCTCTTCTCTGCTTAGCTTCATTGCTGTTTCAGTCAGGGTTACTTCTTTCTGTTCTCTTGAGAATCTCCTCGGTCTTTCATTGGTGTCAGAGAGGTAGCTGGGACAGCTTGGGAAAATGCATGGTATCGCAGACTTAGATACGGCATATTTTTGGCGAGGTACATCAACATATTTACTTCCATCAAAATATCTTATTGATTTTTCGATATCTTCCTCTTTAAAGTGGAGTATGCATATCTAGATGTATACAAAAATACAGTTGAAGTGGCACCTTGTTAATCAATTATTACCTATACGGTTAAATAAGGTGTATTTGAGGTCAAACTAAGGAAAATTTCAATAACGAGGTTCAGATTGCATAATCAACACTTGTACTTTTAATTAATTAAATTATTATAGTAACTGAATCAGAGTTTCGTTGAAAAATCATAATTTTAATGTAAGAATTACTAACCCTTGGAATCTTGTTGTTTTGGTAGTCTTCTCTGGGTCTGGGAATAGCCTTGAACCATTTTTCCCGAAGATCCTCATCTTTTGGGAAATTAAAAATTTTCGTGAAATCTTCTCCTCTGTAATTGGAGGTACAGCCAGGCACAACACAAGACATCGTATTCAGTCAGATAGATATTATACTGGTTGAGGTATGTATTTTGAATAAGTGCGAGTGGATTGGAATAGAATAGAAGGGGCAAGTAAAATTTTTTAGAATCCCATTAATATCCATCAATGTAAATTTTTACATTATGGGTGGATAAAAAAAGGTGGATAAAAATAAGATGTTTAAGTGACACGCAATATCAGTTCCTTTGAACATCAGTTCAAATACAAGTATACTCATATAGATTACTAATGAGTCAGGCCTGCTTATTATGAACAAAATATAGTTAATTAATTGTTAATTTCTATTTTATATTAAAAGCCTTATTAGTTATTTTCCCAATTAACAATTTAAATTTATAATGTATTCGAGTTCGTATATTATTAAATTTGTGTATAATGAACACAATCCATAATACACGAGGCTGATTGTAACTATTAAATAAGGATTTTATTAAACTGATGTACAAAATAACGAAAAAGCATTTTGTCTAGTTGAAGTATTTAACCAATCCCTAGTCCAAATTTTTTAGTGACCACCATTGCCTTAGTGTATAGAATGCTATGATTGGAGTTAAAGAACATATCGGGACAGACTTGTACTTCATCGACAGACTTGTGCTTCATAGACAGACTTGTACTTCATAGACAGACTTGTACTTCATAGACAGACTTGTACTTCATCGACAGACTTTTACTTCATCGACAGACTTGTACTTCATAGACAGACTTGTACATCATAGACAGACTTTTACTTCATAGACAGACTTGTACATCATAGACAGACTTGTACTTCATAGACAGCCTTTTACTTCATAGACAGACTTGTGCTTCATAGACAGACTTTTAATTCATAGACAGACTTGTACTCATAGACAGACTTGTACATCATAGACAGACTTGTACTTCATCGACAGACCTGTGCTTCATAGACAGACTTGTACATCATAGACAGACTTTTACTTCATAGACAGACTTGTGCTTCATAGACAGACTTGTACTTCATAGATAGACTTGTACTTCATAGACAGACTTTTAATTCATAGACAGACTTGTACTAATAGACAGACTTTTACTTCATAGACAGACTTGTACTTCATCGACAGACTTGTACATCATAGACAGACTTTTACTTCATAGACAGACTTGTGCTTCATAGACAGACTTGTACTTCATAGACAGACTTGTACATCATAGACAGACTTTTACTTCATAGACAGACTTGTACTTCATAGACAGACTTGTACTTCATCGACAGACTTGTACATCATAGACAGACTTTTAATTCATAGACAGACTTGTACATCATAGACAGACTTTTAATTCATAGACAGACTTGTACATCATAGACAGACTTTTAATTCATAGACAGACTTGTACTCATAGACAGACTTTTACTTCATAGACAGACTTGTACTCATAGACAGACTTTTACTTCATAGACAGACTTGTACATCATAGACAGACTTGTGCTTCATAGACAGACTTGTACTTCATAGACAGACTTGTACATCATAGACAGACTTTTACTTCATAGACAGACTTGTGCTTCATAGACAGACTTGTACTTCATAGACAGACTTGTACATCATAGACAGACTTTTACTTCATCGACAGACTTGTGCTTCATAGACAGACTTGTACTTCATCGACAGACTTGTACATCATAGACAGACTTTTAATTCATAGACAGACTTGTACATCATAGACAGACTTTTAATTCATAGACAGACTTGTACTCATAGACAGACTTTTACTTCATAGACAGACTTGTACTCATAGACAGACTTTTACTTCATAGACAGACTTGTACATCATAGACAGACTTGTGCTTCATAGACAGACTTGTACTTCATAGACAGACTTGTACTTCATAGACAGACTTGTGCTTCATAGACAGACTTGTACATCATAGACAGACTTTTACTTCATAGACAGACTTGTGCTTCATAGACAGACTTGTGCTTCATAGACAGACTTGTACTTCATCGACAGACTTGTGCTTCATAGACAGACTTGTACATCATAGACAGACTTTTACTTCATAGACAGACTTGTGCTTCATAGACAGACTTGTACTTCATAGACAGACTTTTACTTCATCGACAGACTTGTGCTTCATTGACAGACTTGTACATCATAGACAGACTTTTACTTCATCGACAGACTTGTACTCATGTGGCGGTCACTGGCGGAGTTGTGCTAATGAGACGGACTTTACTTCGAAACATATTAAGAGTGATGGAGGCAAGCTTTGAACTAAAAGAAATAAAAACAGAATTAGTTCTTGAATTTTTTAAGTTTAGAATTGTCGTGACCTAGAACCATCGCATTATATGTCTTGACTTTATTGGAAAGTAAACAATTAGAAAGAGTCACAAATAATTTCTGCAATATATCCCAACGTGACACGCTACAATCACACCAAACCATCCACATATTACCATACTTTGTTTCTGTCCTTATACAAGCTAACTGAACAAGTTTTGTACGAGACGAACCAGAAAAAAAGTTCTCAAACAGCTGTTTTCGACAGTCGATTTTACTAAATATGTCGTATATAATTTTTGCAATATCGATCAAACTAGATACCATTATAGAAAATACAGTGGTGGGTGGGTCTTCCGGATGGTCAATAGAGCCAATAATTATACCACCTTTATAACTAGCATCGCTACGTATATGAACTTCGTAATGTAGATGAAAATTCCTTAAGTACACTTAAATATTCACTCTCTAGACCAATTGAATTTTTAATTTTGAGTAGATTACGTTCATGAGGGAGATTCAAACAATTTGAGGATTGGATTAGCCGAAAACAAGCGGGAGAAATGCAGTGTACCTTGAGGGAAAAAACCTGCGTTGTCACGCTATAACGGCGCCCATATTTTGAAATTATTAAATATCTCAATTGATCAAGTAGAAACATAATCCCAATTTTGGTAAGATAGGTAAGTTCTCGATTTGGGGTCTCTGAAATTCTATATCTTGATCACTCTGCTCTATTAGTTCAATGGCACTTTGCAACTCAATAATAGCATTTTTAACATGCGTTTTAACGGAGGGTTGACTTTGGTTTGGTTTGCATTTAGGACTAATAACTGGGAATGTTTCAATTTCTACTAACAATGTCTCAATCTGGCGGATGTCATTAATTTTGTTGAGAGATAAATATATTTGGCGCTTGTGTTGATCAAAACCATTAATCAATAAACATTGGTCTATTACAAGTGAACATTTAATCGAAGGTTGGTTATCTAAAGTGGTGATTTTTAGAAAAAACAAGGTGTCAGTGTCGGGTTTGTGGACGACCCAACTATTAGTAAGATCGATGCAACTCAGCTTATCAACAACATCACTAAGAATACTGATTGAGAACTTATCTATGGTAGATGTATTGTCCACTATGCTCAGATTGATCGCAGTTTGAACAATTGTCAGCTCTCTATCGTCTCTCGAAATTCTTTTTGTCTTCTCTGTAGTATTTGTCAAGTAGCTGGGGCAGTTCGGGAATATAGTTGGTACAGCAGTCTTAGTCAGGGACAATCGGTCTCGTGGTGCCACAACCATCTTCTGTCCATCAAAATATTCGAATGTCCTTTCAATGAATTCCTCTTTGAAGTGGAGTATACAAACCTAAGAAATGATTCAATAATTTCGAATGTGAACTGATTAGTTTAAAATAAGTGTATAAGAGTATTTACCTTTATATTTATATTGTTCTGGTAATCTTCTACAGGTCTTGGAATGGCTCTAAACCATTTTTCACGAAGTTGTTCATCCTTGGGAAAACTAAATACTTTTGTGAAATGTTCTTCTCCCCGATAATTCGAGGTACATCCGGGTACGATACAACTCATCTCGTTGATATTGAAGTTAGAATAAGTGTGTATAGTAGATAATAATAATTTCAATATCGCTTATTTATGTTGAATAGTTAATTTAATCATTATGGGTTATAAAAAAATAAATCTCGAAAACACCTAATTTGTAAATGTTTTATATGTTACAGGTTAGTTTTGCATCTCCTAGACTATTTTTATATCAGAACAGCTTATGGATGTTATATAACGTAATAAAGGAAAAATTTTTTTTGAATATACTAACCAATCCCTGGTCCAAAAAAATAGTGACTGCCCATTGCCTTATGTATAGAATGCTATGCTTGGGTGGGTTGCGAGTCAAAACGTCTACAAACCAAAACGTCTACAACAAAAACGTCTACAAACCAAAACGTCTACAAACCAAAACGTCTACAAACCGAAACGTCTACAAACCGAAACGTCTACAAACCGAAACGTCTACAAACCAAAACGTCTACAAGCCAAAATGGCCAATTTGATCGCTAAGATACAATTTATAGAGTTTTTAATATCTATATTTTATATAAAATAGTTTCATATACTACTATGTTTATTTGCAGAGTAATTATTTGAGACTCCTTGTGCAGAAGTTCTATTAATAGATAAAGCTGTAATTGACCTCGTCTGGCTCTAGTATTTAGCCTCAAATGCCATCCTTCGACATCAATGGTTGTTTGTTTTCAAACCAAAACCGTGATATTGATGATTATTTGTTGTCACTCATAGGCGTAGGCTCCGGTAGGGTTGGTGAGGCCATGGCCCTACCAATAATTTGTCAAGAGCCATCATCTTCTATTAAGTATGATGCAAGTTAGCATAAATGGCCCTACCAATCCGGGCAATCCCCATCCCGAGTATACGCCCCTGTCACTCATACTAAAGTTATACAATTGATGATCAATTTTAGTAAGTTATTTACAACACTCCGAAACAATAATATTGTTGTACAAAGCAATAAGTATACTATAGTCTATATATAGCCAAAGGAACAAAATATCAATAATTATTTTAAAGATTTATGATGTCAGACGATACACTTAACGGAGCTTCTAATAATGGAACTGTTGTTGATCCATGTCTCGAATGTGGCCAAACTGTAAAGCCAAGGCAAGAAGCAATTAAATGTGAAAACAACACTTTGGCAACATCGCACATGCAATACAAACATCACGCGTGATAATTATCGGAAAGCGGTAAGAGGAGAAGAAGAATTGCAATGTCAATGAATGTGTATCTTGTTCAGATATGATGAATTTTCAATTATATTCTGAAGAGTTGCCTCTTTTGGAAAGTACACGCCTGTCATCCCTTTCTAGTGTGCAAAATGATTCTCCCATCGTAAACGAAGAAGTCAACATATTAAGTTTATCTGTTGGACATCCGAATATCTCTTTCGTGCATTCCCCATAGCATTTCATCATGATCAAAGTAATGACCATTATTCATCAACATTCAATGGGTTACTCGATGATACAGAAGAATCGGATGTATCTAATTTAGATAATGGTGGCATATATCCTGACTTTTCCATTCCAGAAAATATGCAAGAATCATCACTAGATCTATCCATTTTCGAATCATTGAATCAAAATGTCGATACACTCCAATGTTTCAGGTTATAACCAAGTCTTCACAGAAGGGAAAGGATGTTTGATTGAAAAGGTTGACTACGCTTATAAATGTATTAAATCTTCAGAGGAATATGGTAAATTATTGGCGCTGTAGTGTGCGTAACAAGTCTGTCATCTGCCCAGCATGAGTTACTCAACGTGGGAACATTTTACTCGTGGCTCCAATGATCATAACCACCAAGCTAATCCAGGAAAAATCGTTAAGACAAAGCTAAGCGTAACTGCTCGAAATAGAGCAAAAAGTGAATTATTTGTCCCTGCAGCAGAGATAGTAGAAACTGCACTTGTGCCTTACGCTACCCGTCCAGACCTTCCAAGCATTGCTAACCTAGCAAGAGAGGATCCTGTGGATTTGGACTTCGAAATTAACACTGATTACATTCCTGAAAATTTTTTACGTGGAGACGTCAAAGTTGATGAACGGAGACACCTAATATTCTCTACAAACCACATGTTAAATGTTCTATGCAGAGCTAAGATATGGTATTTGGATGGAGTATTTAAAATAGTAAAATAACCATTTACCCAGCTATTCTCAATCCACGCTTTCGTGAAATCTGACTCAGGAATTAAGCAGTTACCGTTGGTGTTTGTCCTCATGTCAGGAAAACGTAAGAAGGATTACAGAAAAGTATTAAAGGCCATCTTAGAAGCTCTTCCTAGTCCTCCTGTTGTCCAAAACGCAGTTATGGACTTTGAATTAAGCTTATGGAAAGCTTTTCCTATAGTCCAGCAATATGGTGCAGGAAATGGCCGAATTGTGCATTTTCGAGATAAAAGTACCAAATTTTGCACAATTGTAGTATTATAGGTTCTGATCAACATCAGCTATGGCACATAGCAGAATTTTTGGAAGAACTAATTTTTCAGGGGGTCAAAAATTGGTGCCCAATCGAATCGCCGGAAGTATAAATACAGGATAGCTCATTCAAATGCAATCTTAACGACTTTATATTGTCAGATTCGTGCTCAGCACTTAATTTCCAGCATTTTGATAGGTATATTGACTATATTCGGTGAGAATATTTTTTGGTTTTCCATAGCAACGGTAAGAATGTGATAAACATTCCGATCTCCCAATTTGGAGTAATCATATCGAGTGACCCCTTGTTTTTCTCGGGTATGCGTACTGAGTGCGAATATACTATTAGAAACACTCTAAATATTAATTGTCAAGCCAAAAGTATGCATTTATCATATTCCAGCTCAAAGCCAAGATTTATCTAAGATCAAAAGTAGTACAATGTACATAGTTGCTTGAAGGAGCACTTCTGTACTTTGATCACAGAAAAAGCCGCAAGAACATGTCTTTGTACAGTCTTGTACTACTTCTAGACAGGCTTGGACCGGCCATAGTTCCATAGTGCAATGCAGATGCTCCCCCATTTATTCGTCCTTGTGTCAGGCCAGTAGCTAGGGAGAGGCTCGCCGGCTAGGTTAACTTTTGTGATATATCTGACATTTGGATTTGTTGTTGAATTGTTTATTATTGGAGTTTCAATTTCCTCATGCTCACATTTTGTATTAATACCCTCGAATATTTAGTATCGCACTTGTACGTAGGTATTGAAATTTGGGTGAAATAGTATCTAATAGTATATTCTAATAGTATATTCGCACTCAGTACGCATACCCGAGAAAAACAAGGGGTCACTCGATATGATTACTCCAAATTGGGAGATCGGAATGTTTATCACATTCTTACCGTTGCTATGGAAAACCAAAAAATATTCTCACCGAATATAGTCAATATACCTATCAAAATGCTGGAAATTAAGTGCTGAGCACGAATCTGACAATATAAAGTCGTTAAGAATGCATCTGAATGAGCTATCCTGTGTTTATACTTCCGGCGATTCGATTGGGCACCAATTTTTGACCCCCTGAAAATTTGTTCTTCCAAAAATTCTGCTATGTGCCATAGCTGAAGTTGATCAGAATCAATAATACTACAATTGTGCAAATTTTGGTACTTTTATCTCGAAAATGCACAATTCGGCCATTTCCTGCACCATATTGCTGGACTATAAGTGAATATGTGTTTCATACAAGTGCAATGAAAACACTTGGAAGTTGGAACATTTTACAAGTTGATGATGATGATGTCAATTCTATTATTCAAAATAGTAACGTAAATACTTTACAGTTTACACGCAGAGGCGTAGCTAGGCCTGCGTGAAGGTGCGGCACTGGTAGATTATGGTTGCGGCATTTCCGCACTATAGTATTATACTAATGGGCATTTTTGTGGGCACAAATTTTACTTTTCATTGTATAGTATATACTACAATTGAATAGAAGCCAGCTGGAATTTATAAGTTAAATCAATATATTTATCGCAAGTTGAAACAATAGTGAAAAAATTAACAGGTTAATTCAATCTAATTATCGCAAGTTGAAACAGTTTCACTGAAACTGAAGTGTGAGTAAACAAAGAAATTTCAAATCCCATTTGTGGCATGAATTAAAGCCGCTATAAAAATCCAAAATTGCTGCTGTGCCAACGCATGTTCGTTTGGTGGCACTATATTTTGTTGGTGGTTTATTGATAGTGCCTCCAAAAGAACATGCTGTCGGCACAGCTGCAATTTTGGATTTTTTCGCCGTGTCATCATCACCATGGTGTTAAATTATTTCAGAAATGTGTTTCAGAAGGCATCGACCCTTAGAGTGGTGGAAGTTTCCATTTAGCTCACTTAATTTTAGAGATATTCAAGTTGCAGTTGAATATGATAGTTGATGACTCAACATTTTTATGTACGTGTTGGATCACCCAACACCAACCAACCCATTCGAATTAAATAATTCACAAAATTGTAAAAAACATTTTTTAACGATGTCATCATCACCTCAAGGTGTCAGGACCCATTTGTAGAGGTGTGTGTGGTATAAAGAATAATTGATAAATTGGAAGTTTGTTTCTATCTTGTATCATCTCTTGAGATTAATGCCATTTAGCAAATTAGTATAAATAATTATTCAAATTATTAATAATTTAACACCATTATTATGTACAGCAAAATAAATTAAGTTCAATTATGTGCAATAATTATTAATTTAAATTGAATTTCACTATTAACACCTTCATAGTGATGATGACATGGCGAAAAAATCCAAAATTGCAGCTGTGCCGACAGCATTTTCTTTGGAGGTACTATCAATTACCCAACCAGTAGCCACCAAAAGATAGTGCCACCAAAGGGAAATGAAATGTAATTTGAATTCTATTTTAATCCTTCCTTGTATCTACAATGCAATACTATTCAAGGTTTGAAACTCAACCAGAAGAAGCACACTCCCATCCCGTCTGTGAGGGGTTTTTTAATGTACAGTCGACTCCGCTTAATAGAGCCACCTCGGGACCAGGTTGTTTTGACCCGATTAACGCTACCTACGACTACTATTTTCCCATTTTTCCAGAAAAAAAAATCTTTTGTTCTAAAGTTAACTTTTTGTTTATAGACACCTCTGCCAATTCCTAAGAAACTGGCAAAATCAGATTTATCATATTTGAATTTTTTGGCCACATAACTAGTCATAAACTCCAACCAGTTTATTAGTAAATTTATTGAAAAAAAAAATTATTTCTATTGATTTGTCGTTTCAAAATACGATGTCAAATACGTTCAAATAATACATTACAAATAGATTTATTACGTCAATTTAAAATATTGCAATGTCAGATTACCTAAGTTTATTTTTTGGTTTTCTGGAATGTTTCTAATCTATTATTAGATGAGTATTGCTTTACAGTATTACATCAGCAGAAATTCTAAATTTGTTTTTTATATTATATTTATTGCTTTAGTCATATTACATATGATATCTTTTTGCCGATTTAATTACAATCTTATTGCTTATGTCATATTACAGCTGCCGTTTTATGTCTAAATTAGTCTATTTTTGAATCTTTTTATAGATTCCAGTCGCTAATTTTGGAACTTTGTAAAATATTATTACATATAAATACGAGCAAAAAAGAGAATTTATTTATACCAACCTTACTACAATCAAAAGATGTCTTCTTCCGAACCGGAACAAATATCTCGCTTTAGCAGCCGCGATCTGCCTCTACACGCAATACTTTCAGACCTCGAATCTACCACCGATACTGGTACGCCTCCCCCTCAGTCTCCCTCTTCATCCTTCACTTTTGCAACTCCTATTTCTCCGCCTCCAGCAACGCCTACAGGTTTGGGAGAGTGTTTCTCAGAATTTGGAATCTCCTCTCAAGCCTCTACGGATTCAGAAACTCCCAAACCTAAGGGACACACCAGGAGGAAGCGTGTACACTCTGGACGATTTCAGAAGGGCGCTGACGTGAAGAGGAAATTATCGTTCAGTCCATCTCCTAAGAAGCGGGTACTTTTTCAACTAACAAAGCCCAAGTCTAGGCTTTTTGACGACGTCGCATTTCCTCGTAAACCTGAGAGGTTTTCTATTCAGTGCCGAAAAGAAGACGACGTCCAGTATCGTGACCTATATCTTGCTCAAGGTTCTCAAGTGATGGACATGTCTATACTCGGCAAAGTCTTCAATCTACTGAAATGTACAACAAACGACTGTCCAGGAAACTTGGCTCTTTATGAATATAGCTATCGCGAAGGGATGCAGTCATACTTCTTACTCAAATGCCTACGTTGTCACCTGATTATTGCGGAGTTTCCAAACTCAATCCCCATTGGCTCAACACCAGCCCAGGCTTTGAACGATCCACATATGTTGACACATAAGAAGTCAGAGGTGAACTATAGAGCGATCTTGGCAGTTCATACCTCTTCTTCAAGCTGGACGGACTTTGTTCAAACGTGTCACATTCTTGGAATCCAAAACAGCTGGAGAGATCTACCTCGAAATTATCTCCGAAATTTTGTTGCGGCGACAGCTGATATCTGCGAGCGGTCCATGTCATTGGCAGCTCAGAAGGTGCGATCTTTCTCTCCAATTTCTAATATTCCTGATTGTGGAAATTGCTCTGTCAGCTTTGATGGCTCCTGGCACACACGTGGGCATTATTCAAACCAAGGCTTTTGTGCGGCTATTGAGATTGATACAGGCTTGGTGTTGGACTATCAGCTGTACGAGCGCGTCTGCAATAAATGTATCAGATGGACTGAGGAGAAAAAGGGTGAGCAACCAGAGGATTATGAGGCATTCTGGGAGACGCATCAATCCGAATGTCCAGCTAACTTCAAAGGAAGCAGCCAATCAATGGAATCTGCAGGTGCATTGCACATCTGGGCAAGATCCGTTTCCAAGAATCAGCTGGCCTACACAACATACATTGGTGATGGGGACTCTTCTTCTTACAAACGACTATCGGAGAGCAATCCCTACGATTCTCTAGAGCTAGTTCGCAAGGAAGAGTGCTTAGGCCATACACAAAAGCGCCTAAAGGGACAACTGAAGAAGCCTAGCACCAAACAACTAGTATCGAAACCTATTGGACCTACTAAGCTTGAGCGAGTCGCGCATCTCTATGGGCTGGTTATTGTACAGAACAGGGGAAAGAGTCCTGAAGAAATACAGAAAGCTCTCTACGTCCTTGCCGATCACCTTGTTGAGAACCATGATAACTGTCCTCATACCAGAGATTCGTGGTGCTATATGGGGAAGAATATTGCTGAAGTAAAGGATGACGACACAATTTCACCGGTGAATCTCCGGGCCCCATACCTCACGGCACCAGAACTGGCTCGCCTCTTGGATGTCTTTCAGAAGTTCGCGAGCATTGCTTTATGTTCCGCCGTAACCCTTGGCAAGACGCAGAACGCGAATGAATCTCTGCACTCCGTCCTATGGCATAACGCGCCGAAAATCAAGCGTGTCGGCCAGAAGTCCCTCCAAGCCTCTGCAGCGCTGGCGGTCACCACTTTCAACGAGGGCTCTATGTCTCTGGCTAGCGTGCTTACCAACTTAGGAGTAGCCTGTTCACATAAGACCTTGCTCTATTTCGCGAGAAAGGACAAAGAACGCAACCGGTGTCGTATCAAAGCTGTCTCTGAAACCCAGAAGAGGAGACGAAGGTTACTCCAGTCCCAGTTTCTGACCGCAGAATCTTCCAGACGCAGGCGGGAAAAGGCTGGGGCAAAGTATAAGTCCAAAGCCTTTGGTAGTGAAGCTTCATCGAGTACCCCTGCGAAGAAAGCCGTTGCAAAAGCGTCCACTGGTGACGGATCAGACACCGTTTGCGAAGAGTGCCAGTTGCGAAATTGTCCGATCGGAAGAAAGCGGAAGACCGATGACTGGGTGTTTTGCGAATTCTGCGACCAGTGGTATCACGCTAGGTGCATGAAAGTGACCCTGAAGGAAGTAGGAGATGAACCATTCCAGTGTTTCGACTGTGAAGAGCAAGATCCTTAGATATATTTGTGTTAGTAACCTTAGATTGCATGTATTTGTCTTGAATTTGTCTTTCTTCCTCATTATCTCCAAATAAATTTATTGCAATACTGAATATGAGAGAATCTAGTGAACTCCGAAAGTATTTATAATAGAAACTATAAATTTGGGGGTTATGTAGTATACATATATATGTAAAACAATAGCAGAGCGTTTTCTAACTTTTTTGTTAATTCAAATTGTTATAAGGCCAAGAATCCCAAAAAAGTACAAATTCCATACGTAATTGGACCTAATATATTAATATTCTAATTAACTAAATTAATTTTGACAAAATTGGAGATTTTGGCGGGTACCCGTATCGAACGCATATTGATTTGACGCGTTGCGAGTTAAAAGCAAAGTAATTCATGCTCTCGTCATTTTCTACTAGGAAAATCTCTTGCTTAGTTACTATAGCAACGGAAAGTATGTATTTACATATTTGTGTCAAAACTATTTTGAAAATCTATGATTTTTTTTATAAAATAATTACTATATAGTATGTTATAGGAACTGAAGTACTAATTGAATTGAGTCCGTCAAGTCCTTTTTTTTAACCCATCACAAGCATTCTCGAGTAGTCGTAGGTAGCGTTAAGCGGAGAAACCGATTAACCGAAAATATTGTAAGCCAAACTGTAATTCTGTACTATAAATCCTGTGAAATTTTGACCCGATAAGCGGAAAAACCGATTAACCGGTGGCTCTACTAAGCGGAGTTGACTGTATTAAGTTACTATTAACCATAATAAATAGTTGAGCTTATTGAAGAAATTATTATTTTCTTCTATAGATGTCGATACTCGATATGCTAACTGAGAATATTCATTATAAGAAAACAGATTGGATTTCAATACGTACTAAATAGGATGATTTTATAGCATATGAACTTTAAATATATTAATTTTATATTTCAGAAAACTATCTCTATATTCCCTAAGAGTTACGAATGGCTACTGTTAATACATTGAGTGAAGCTAATTACGAGTTAGAATTAAATCGAATGGGAGAGAATATTAGAAATAAATTTATTGAATTAATTGATGTCTTGAAAGCTAGAGAAAGTGAGATGTTGAGAGAGTTGGATAATATTCTAGCTTCTTATCTCTCTTATAGAAGCGAATTGGAGAATGTTAATGAAAAGAAACGAGATCTTGAAACTATGAAAACGTTTCATCAAAATCAACTTTCAACTTCTGCAAATAAGTCTGTTCTTGAAAACATTATTTCCCAACTAAATACCGAAATTTATTCTATTGAGACACCGAAAGAACCCAAAATGTTCAGTTTTGAGTGTAACAGCAACAAAATGATAGCTGAATTGAATAGATTGGGAACATTGGTAGAGAAAGGTGTAAGTGAAATTGGCTATAAAAGTAAGAAAATACCTTTGCTAAGTGTTTGTGAGAAAGGAAATGGGATGGAACAACTTGCATGGCCACGCGATGTAGCTGTTGAAAATATAACTGGAAATATTTTCATTACAGATCAACACAATAACTGTGTGAAAATATTTGATAGTACTGGTAATTATTTGTTCAAATTTGGTGACAATGAAGTAGAAGGAAAGATGTACTTACCATTAAGCGTAGCTATTTGTGGAGACAGGATTCTCATTTCACAAGGTAACCATTGTATTTTGAATTATCAACTCAATGGAAAGTTTATTTCTAAAATAGGTAAACTGGGAAAAGGAAAATTGGAATTTAACTGGCCTAGTGGTCTAACTATTGATAGATTTAATGGAAACATTTATGTTAGTGATTGTCATAATTATCGTGTTCAAGTTCTTTCTCAGAAATTTCGTTTCTACTCGCAGTTTGGCAAATATATATTCAAACACCCTCGTGATGTTAAACTCTCCAAACAATATATTTATGTACTTGATGAATCTAATCCTTGTCTCCATATTTTCAACTATAACCACATTCTACAGAAGAGTGTTATATCTCGAGGCCAAGGAATGGAAGTTTTTAATCCTTATTACTTCTTCGTTGACCAAACTGATGTGATTCTTATTTCAGATTCTAATTCTAATTGTATTAATATCTTCGACACTGAATTCCAATTGTTTCATAAGATTTCCGTGTCTTTCTATCCTATGGGAATTACAGTTGACAACAGAGGACGAATTATAGTCGTGTGTCAAACTGAGAAGAACTGTCTGCAAATATATTGAATTTATAAAAAGAAATTTCTTTACGTATCGAATTTTCGTTTCCTGTGTTTGCTCTTTCTTATATTTCATTTCTAATTTCCCTTGCTTGCTATTATTTTTTGGTTTATTCTATTATTATATTTGTATTACTTGATGAAATGTCTATGAATTATTATTTATGTTGTTGAATATATCCTGTATTTCAGTGTTCCACAACTTCCACTTTTGATTTTCCTAATATTTCAGCTCTTGACTAATTAAATGCAGAATAGGGCCTACTCATATTTTGGCCATCACCTTTTACTATAATGACACTATATAGTGATTAGGTTTTATTTGTTTCACTACCTAAAAAATCTAAAATTATCATTGTGTCGACAATATTTTCTTTTGGAGGCACATTATTTGGTGGCTTCTATAATAAATGATTTGGCACAGCTGTAATTTTAGACTTTTAGGTTTTTAAAACCTAAATTTTCAGGAGCCTCGATTTGCCAAAAAAAACTAATTGGGTTTAATTGGACGAGCAATATTATATGTGATGGAGTGAATAATTGATAGAGATGCACCGGATCCACTTTTTTTGAATACTAACTGAGTCCAGCTGACAGTTTTTAAGTACGTACCAACGGAAATAAACTAAATATATTTTACTAGAGAATAAAAATCGGTAGGTCTTATCCGAGGAACTTCTTATCCGATTAGTTATTAACCGAATTATTTATAATGCATTTGATAGGGGGAAAATCGATAATAGAGAATAGTGCGTATTATCCGAGAGTATGTCTTAAGCCGAGTAGTAACTAAGCGAGTTCCACTGTAAGTAATTGTCTATTCAAAATAATACATTTTTTAAGCAATCGAGATCAAACTTGAGTTCGAAGTTTCTTATCCATATTTTCCTCAATCTGTCAATCAAAGACATTTAAATAGTTTATGTCTCCTATATTTCATAAAATTAAAATTAATTTGAATTGGCGTATAGAGTATGTCACTATTGAATAGTTTTTGTATGTAATTAGAGGTTACTTATTGATTAATAGAATCAATTAAATAGTTGATACGCATACAGATTCGGATTCGGTGGATCCGGTAACCTCATCTCGGATCCGGCCGGATCCCGGTGTCATAGTGCCAGCGAACCTCCCAAATAATGTGCTTCCGGACCTATTCCACTAGGCCCAGCTGTCCCCCCGAACCTGTGGCCCTAGTGTCAGCTGTCCCCCCTCAGGGCAGATGTCCCGCCCTCGGACTCCTCACCCTAGGGTCAGATGTCCCCCTTAGGGTCAGATGTCTTCCCTCAGAAACCTCACACTAGGGTCCTAGAACAATAAATTTCACAATGCACATCACTATAGTTTCATATTCTACATTTAAAGTAGTCCGATTGGGGGACATCTAACCCTGAGGGGGACATCTGACCCTAGGGCCACTGGTCCGGGGGGGGGGCATCTGACCCTAAGGGGGACATCTGATCCTAGGGATACATGTCCGGGGGGACATCTGAGCCTAGGGCCACAAGTCCGGGGGGACATCTGACACGGGGGGACCGCTGGCACTCCGACACCGGATCCACCACAAATGGGGAAATCCGGCCGGATCCGGTGCACCTCTATTCAAAGACTCAGAACCGGAGTTGATTCGCTGATAGAAATTTCATAAGTGTCAAGTGTCAAAAAATAGGTGCATTGTCGTTAAAATCTGTGATTGTTATTGAAATTGTTAAATTGGTTTTTAAGGAAGGAATACCATTATCGAATGCTTCTATTTTAAGCGTATAATGATCAACTGTTTCCCTATCTATATTTGCAATGGCTATTGTTAATTCAGCCGTTTGTTCATTCATTGCAAATGTTGTTAATCCAGTGATTGGTTTACTGTCTACTATCCTATAAGTAGTTCCATATTGGGATTAATATTCGCATCGGTGGCAGGGGTATTGCAGGGTTGCCGTGGGTATGGGAATGGGAATTTTATTTAGCCTATGGGAATCCTATGGGAATTCCCACATGTGGGAATCCTGTGGGAATTCCCATAGGATTATCAATAGAATTTCCACACATTCATATAGATCATATTACCAATAAAGCATAGTGTACATTATGGTTGTAGACAAACCATAATGATTCATGAACACTATATAGGCGAATTCCATACGTACGAATCCTGTGTAAAATTGTAAATGCTATGGGATTTCCCACATGTGGGAATCCTGTGGGAATCCTATGGGAATTCCCACAGAAATCCTGTGGGAATGGGATGGGAATGGGAATGAAAATTCCCTTCCCACGGCAACCCTGGGGTATTGACTATTACCTAAGCGACAATTGTGTCCTCACGAATGAAAAGTGTCGTTTGAATAGAGTCATCAAAAATAGGTGATTATCGTTAGCATCAGTTATGTAAATATTTAAGTTTATTTGATTGGAAAGCTAAGGGGATCCATCATCATTTATTATTATTGTTATTTGGACGAAATCTAAATTCAATTAGTGTAAATAGATTTAGTGTCTCTTTCAATTGTTAAGTGTGCATCAGTGTTGTAAATCAAATCAAATATTTCAAATATTTGAATTGATTTGATTTGATTTAAGAGAATTTGAATTCTCAAATGATTTGATTTGAATTGATTTGAAATTATTTGAATCCTCAAATGATTTGATTTGATTTGATTTGAAAATATTTGAATTCTCAAATGATTTGATTTGATTTGATTTGAAATTATTTCAAATCATTTTCAAATCATTTTCAAATCATTTTCGAATCATTTTTCAAATCATTTTCAGATCATTTTCAAATAATATTCGGTAAATCATTTTCAAATCGTTTCCAAATCGCTTTAGTATAATTTCACGTCATTTTCAATTCAATTTCAAATATATAAGATCATTTTCAAAATTTCTATACGTTTTGACAGTGATTCAGAAATGATTTGAAAGTTTCAAATATTTCAAATATTTGATTTGATTTGATTTGAAATGATTTGAAATTTCAAATATTTGATTTGATTTGATTTGAAATGATTTGAAATCTCAAATGATTTGATTTGATTTGATTTGAAATAATTTTAAATCTAAAATGATTTGATTTGATTTGATTTGAGAAAAAAAATATGATTTATTTACAACCCTGGTGTGCATTATAGAATACCTAACTGAGACCTAACTGCCTAACTGAGAGTAATTTTATTGGTCGAGAATATAGTAATGCATCCAATCAGTTATTTGTGTTCCGTCTGTCCAGCCATACATTTATAACATTCCATTTTGTCTATTTGGTATCCAATTAGTATCAAACAATACAATGACTGTTTCCCAACTGGTTCCAAGAGTTGTACAGTTCCTTAATGTTCGTAATTTACAATATTTGGATTCTGTATTATACACACGGACAAGCTTATCTATAAAATTGTCTGTTTAAATTCAATATTCCGGCGGGTACTGGGTTAGTATTTTTTAATAGCTTGCTTTGTCCTGTTGTATGCCAGAATGACTCGCATGCTAGAATGACACAAACCATGGATATTCACTATCTATGCTAGAATGACACGCTCTACTAATCATCTAATGACTGTTAGAACTTCACAGGTTTCTCAGTTCATTCAGACAATTACATTTCACTTTTTGCTATGGCTTCTTTATCTTTAGATTATAAAATACAGTAGTATGCCCGAATGACTCGCATGCTAGAATGACACAAACCATGGATATTCACTATCTATGCTATAATTTTGATAGAATTGAATTATAACAATATAACTATGGTTATTGAAAGGAATCTTACTGTATGTATGCCTTAATCTAGTAAATCTACAAGTACAGGGATATTAATTAGAACAGTATTCTACCAAACAATTTAAATACCGAATAATCGGTGTTAATACCTATCTTAATGTCTTAATTTTAAACATACTTTTGTTTTTTCTATCAGCGAATATTGGTTTAAAAAAAATCCAAAATTGCACCCTGTGCCGACGCATGTCCTTAGGTGGCACTATATTTTGGTGGTGGTTTATTGATAGTGCCTCCAAAGGAACATGCTGTCGGCACAAGCTGCAATTTTGGATTTTTTTTCGCCTAGTCATCATCACTATGAAGGTGTTAAATTATTACAGAAAGGTGTTTCAGTAGGCAACGACCCTTAGAGTGGTGGAAGTTTCCATTTAGCTCACTTCATTTGAGAGATATTCAAGTTTCAGTAGAATATAATCTGTGATGACTCAGCATTTATAAAGTGCGTGTTGGGTATTCACCCAACTCCAACCAACCCATGCGAATTATTTAATTCACAAAATTGTATAAATACATTTTTTTGACGATGTCATCATCACCTCATGGTGTCAAGACCCACTTGTATAGGTGGTACGTGGCATAAGGACCAATTGATAAATTGAAAGTTTGTTTCTATCTTGTATCATCTCTGAGATTAATGAAATTTAGCTAATTAGTATAAATATTTAATTAATAAATTAATAATTTAACACCATTATTATGTACAGCAAAATAAATAAAGTTCAATTATTTGCACTTATTATTAATTTAAATCGAATTTCACTATCATATTTGAATTCAGCGCACTCGATAACCCCAATAATCCATTTGGAACCGTATATAAGTTACGTGTAAATACAAAAGGAATTAATTATAATTACGTAATTACGTCAGTACATTCATTGTGCAAGAATATTCTCGCCGAAATAAATATTATCACTTAATCTGTCGTTGTTGTGGAATGTAATTAACGGTTCTATCATAAACCATCTTTAGTTTAATGTCATTCATTCATTATGTATTTATAATAAATTATATTATTAGTTATTTATTTTAGCAATGTTATCCACGGTGATTTGAGTTTAGTCACAAATTCCTTATTTAATTTAAATTGTTTTAATTCATTGTATAGTAATACTACAATTAAATAGAAGCCAGCTGGAATTTATAAGTTAAATCAATATAATTATAGCAAGTTGAATCAATTGAGTAGGATTTAACAAGTTAAATCAATATAATTATTACAAGTTGAAACAATGGAATTAGATTTCACAGTTTTACTGAAATTGAAGTGTGACTAAACAAAGAAATTTCAACCCCCATTTATGGCAGAAATTTAACCCTTTATTGAAAGTTTTCTTCTCCCATCAGACGCAGAATTTTATGGTGAATCCAAATATGAAATAAAAATTGGGGGTTTAGTAAAACATTTTTTTAGTTATGGACCAGACAAATTTTGAAAGGTGTTAAAAATGTGTCCAAAATTTGCTAATAAAAAATCGTAACCCCAGGTGCAAATTAGAAGGGCACTTCGCATCTACATGGCAAGTTTCAGCCCTCAATGTATAAAGGTGTGGGAGGGTACCGTCTACGGAGAAAAAATAATAATAATAAAATCCAAAATTGCAGCTGTGCCGACGCATGTTCCTTTGGTGGCACTATATTTTGGTGGTGGTTTATTGATAGTGCCTCCAATGGGACATGCTGTCAGCACAGCTGCAATTTTGGATTTTTTTTCGCCATGTCATCAACGCCCAAGGTGTGAAGAAGCATTTGTTAATTGGTCCGAGTCACAAGGAACGGTAGATGAATTTGAACTTTGTTTCTATCTTAAACCATCTTGAGTTTGATGCCATTCATTCATTATGTATTGATAATAAATTATATTATTAGTTATTTATATTAGCATTGTTATCCACGGTTGAGTTGAATTAAGTCAACAAATTCCTTATATTATATTATTTAATTTAATCCATTGTATGGTAAATTAAATAGAAGCCAGCTGCAATTTATAAGTTAAATCAATTTAATTATCGCAAGTTGAATCAATAGAGTAAGATTTAACAAGATAAATCAATATAATTTTTACAAGTTGAAACAATGGAATTTGATTTAACAGTTATACTGAAACTGAAGTGTGAGTAAACAAAGAAATTTCAACCCCCATTTATGGCAGAAATAAAACTCTTTATTGAAAGTTTTCTTCTCCCATCAGACGCAGAATTTTATGGTGAATCCAAATGTGAAATAAAATTTGGGGGTTTAGTAAAACATATTTTGTGTTATGGACCAGACAAATTTTGAAAGGTGTAAAAGATGTGTCAAAAATTTATTAATCAAAAATCGTAACCCCAGGTGCAAATTAGACGATCCCATCGCACCTACATGCCAAGTTTCAGCCCATCAACTATAAAGCTCAGGCCAGGGCACCGTCTACGGAGAAAAAAAAAAAATCCAAAATTGCAGCCTGTGCCGACGCATGTTCCTTTGGTGGCACTATATTTTGTTGGTTGTTTATTTATAGTGCCTCCAAAAGAACATGCTGTCGGCGCAGGCTGCAATTTTGGATTTTTTTTTCGCCATGTCATCATCACTATGAAGGTGTTAAATTATTTCAAAAAGGTGTTACAGAAGGCATCGACCCTTAGAGTGGTGGAAGTTTCCATTTAGTTCATATAATTTTAGAGATATTCAAGTTTGAGTAGAATATAATAGCTAATGACTCAGCATATTTTATGTGAGTGTTGGGTCATCACCCAACATCAACTAACCTATTTTAAATATTAAATTAGCAAAATTGTAAAAACACATTTTTTTAACGATGTCATCATCACCTCAAGGTGTCAAGACCCACTTGTATAGGTGGCACGTGCCATAAGGACCAATTGATAATTTGAAAGTTTGTTTCTATCTTCTATGATCTCTGAGATTTATGATATTTAATTAATTAGTATAAATAATTATTAATAATATTTATAATTTAACACCAATTTCAATGTCAACTTATATTTATTAAGTTTAATTATTTTGTCATAAATAATTAATTAATTAATTTGGCTATCAAATTTCAATTCCGCACACTCGATAACCCCTAATAAACAAATTGGGAGCATCTATATAAGTCATATACTGACTTAATTAATTATTATTAATTACGTCAGTATATTAACAGTGCAAGAGTATTCTTGCAGAAGGAAATATAATCACATAATCTGTCGTTGTTATGGAATGTAGAATCTTAGTTTTCAATTGGAAAATAGAAGCCTACTCGATCTCACAAGTTGAATCAATATAATAATAACGAGTTGAAACAATAGAATTAGATTTAACACTTTCAATTGAACTGAAGTGTTAGTAAACAAAGGAAACTTGCAACTCAATTGTGGCACAAACTAAGTACAATTTGAAAATTCGTGCACTGTGAAAAGTTGTAGAATTTAATTCTCTATCGAATGCATATAAATAGAATATTCGCGCACTATTTATTGTTCTTTTTCTAATATTAAACAGGTGCAAAAATGTGTCCAAAAAAATGTGATAATAAAACGTGACCCCAGGTGCACATCTGTAACCCATGAGACACATATCCTGAAAATTTGGGCTCTTAGTTAGTAAAACTCTGTTCAGTAGAGAGGCTACGGACTAATAACTAACCAAAGCACTAAGATTAGAACTGGGCCACTATACTATTGTATAGTCGGCACAGTAAAAATCCAAAATTGCAGCCTGTGCCGACGCATGTTCCTTTTGTAGCACTATATTTTGGTAGTGGTCATTTATAGTGCCTCCAAAGGAACATGCTGTCGGCGCAGGCTGCAATTTTGGATTTTTTTCGCCAAGTCATCAACGCCCAAGGTGTGAAGAACCATTCCTTAATTGGTCGGAGTCACAAGGAACGGTAGATAAATTTGAAGTTTGTTTCTATCATAAACCATCTTGAGTTTAATGCCATTCATTCATTATGTATTACTGTGCCGACTATACTATAGTATAGTGGCCCAGTATTGGAATCACTGCCTTTAATATTACTGTGCCGACTATACTATAGTATAGTGGCCCAGTTCTAATCTTACTGCCTTGGTTAGTTATTATTACTGTGCCGACTATACTACAGTATAGTGGCCCAGTTCTAATCTTACTGCCTTGGTTAGTTATTATTACTGTGCCGACTATACTATAGTATAGTGGCCCAGTATTGGTCTTAGTGCTTTGGTTAGTTATTACTGTGCCGACTATACTATAGTATAGTGGCCCAGTATTAGAATCACTGCCTTTATTATTTTTATTATTACTGTGCCGACTATACTATAGTATAGTGGCCCAGTATTGGAATCACTGCCTTTATTTTTATTATTTTTATTTTTTCTCCGTAGACGGTACCCTGGCCAGAGCTTAATTGTTGATGGGCTGAAACTTGGCATGTAGGTGCGATGGGACCGTCTAATTTGCACCTGGGGTTACGATTTTTGATTAACAAATTTTGGCCACATCTTTAACACCTTTCAAAATTTGTCTGGTCCATAACTCAAAATATGTTTTACTAAACCCCCAAATTTTATTTCATATTTGGATTCATCTTAAAATTCTGCGTCTGTTGGGAGAAATATTTTTTTACTGTGCCGACTATACTATAGTATAGTGGCCCAGTATTGGAATCACTGCCATTATTTTTATTATTTTTTCTCCGTAGACGGTGCCCTGGCCAGAGCTTTATAGTTGATGGGCTTAAACTTTGCATGTAGGTGCGATGGGACCGTCTAATTTGCACCTGGGGTAACGATTTTTGATTAAGAAATTTTTGACACATCTTTACCACCTTTCAAAATTTGTCTGGTCCATAACTCAAAAAATGTTTTACTAAACCCCCAAATATTATTTCACATTTGGATTCACCATAAAATTCCGCGTCTGATGGGAGAAGAAAACTTTCAATAAAGAGTTTTATTTCTGCCATAAATGGGGGTTGAAATTTATTTGTTTACTCACACTTCAGTTTCAGTATAACTGTTAAATCAAATTCCATTTTTCAACTTGTAAAAAATATATTGATTTATCTTGTTAAATCTTACTCTATTGATTCAACTTGCGATAATTAAATTGATTTAACTTATAAATTGCAGCTGGCTTCTATTTAATTTACCATACAATGGATTAAATAAAATAATATAATATAAGGAATTTGTTGACTTAATTCAACTCAACCGTGGATAACAATGCTAAGATAAATAACTAATAATAAAATTTATTATCAATACATAATGAATGAATGGCATCAAACTCAAGATGGTTTAAGATAGAAACAAACTTCAAATTTATCTACCGTTCCTTGTGACTCGGACCAATTAACAAATGCTTCTTCACACCTTGGGCGTTGATGACTTGGCAAAAAAAAATCCAAAATTGCAGCCTGCGCCGACAGCATGTTCCCTTGGAGGCACTATCAATAAACAACCAACAAAATATAGTGCCACCAAAGGAACATGCGTCGGCACAGGGTGCAATTTTGGACTTTTTTAATGGGTTTAATTTTTGCCATAAATGGGGGTTGAAATTTACTTGTTTACTCACACTTCAATTTCAGTAAAGTGTTAAATCTAATTCTATTGTTTCGACTTGTAATAATTATATTTTTTTAACTTGTTAAATCCTACTCTAGTGATTCAACCTGCGATAATTATATTGATTTAACTTATAAATTCCAGCTGGCTTCTATTTAATTCTAGTATTACTATACAATTGATTAAATAAAACAATATAATATAAGGAATTTGTGGACTCAACTCAACCAACCATGGATAACATTGCTAAAATAAAAAATCCAAAATTGCAGCCTGTGCCGACGCATGTTCCTTGGGGGCACTATATTTTGGTTGTGGTTTATTGATAGTGCCTCCAAAGGAACATGCTGTCACACAAACTGCAATTTTGGATTTTTTTTCGCCATGTCATCATCACTATGAAGGTGTTAAATTATTTCAAAAAGGTGTTACAGAAGGCAACGACCCTTATTGAGTTGGCAGTTTCGTTTTTGATCACTTCATTTCAAAGATATTCAAGTTTCAGTAGAATATAATAGCTGATGACTCAGCATTTTTTATGTGAGTGTTGGGTCATCACCCAACATCAACTAACCCATTTTAAATATCGAATTAACTAAATTGTAAGAACTCATTTTTTTGACGATGTCATAATCACCTCAAGGTGTCAGGACCCACTTGTATAGGTGGCACGTGCCATAAGGACCAATTGATAAATTGAAAGTTTGTTTCTATCTTGAATCATCTCTGAAATTAATGAAATTTAGCTAATTAGTATAAATATTTAATTAATTTATAGTTATTTAACACCATTATTATATACAGCAAAATAAATTAAGTTCAATTATTTGCAATTATTATTAATTTAAATTGAATTTCACTATAATATTTGAACCATCTTGAGTTTAATGCCATTCATTCATTATGTAGTGATAATAAGTTATATTATTTGTTAATTATTTTAGCAATGTTATCCATGGTTGGTTGAGTTGAGTCAACAAATTCCTTATATTATATTATTTAATTTAATCCATTGTATAGTAATACTACAATTAAATAGAAGCCAGCTGGAATTTATAAGTTAAATCAATATAATTATCGCAAGTTGAATCACTAGAGTAGGATTTAACAAGTTAAATCAATATAATTATCACAAGTTGAAACAATAGAATTAGATTTAACACTTTTAAAGAAATTGAAGTGTGAGTAAACAAAGAAATTTCAATCCCCATTTATGGCAGAAATTGACCCCTTTATTGAAAGATTTCTTCTCCCATCAGACGCAGAATTTTATGGTGATCCAAATATGAAATAAAATTTGGGGGTTTATTAAAGCATATTTTGAGTCATGGACCAGACAAATTTTGAAAGGTGTTAAAGATGTGTGCAAAATTTCGTAATCAAAAATCTTAACCCCAGGTGCAAATTAGAAGGGCACTTCGCATCTACATGGCAAGTTTCAGCCCTCAATGTATAAAGGTGTGGCCAGGGTACCGTCTACGGAGAAAAAATAAAAAATCCAAAATTGCAGCCTGTGCCGACGCATGTTCCTTTGGTGGCACTATATTTTGTTGGTGGTTTATTGATAGTGCCTCCAATGGAACATGCTGTCGGCACAGACTGCAATTTTGGACTTTTTTTTCGCAAAGTCTTCATCACTATAAAGGTGTTAAATTATTTTTGAAAGGTGTTTCAGAAGGCCACGACCCTTAGAGTGGTGGAAGTTTCCATTTTGCTCACTTCGTTCCAAATATATTCAAGTTTCAGTAGAATATAATAAGTGATGAGTCAACATTTTTTATGTGCATGTTGGGTGATCACCCAACTCCAACCAACCCATGCGAATTATTTAATTCACAAAATTGTAAAAATACATTTTTTTGACGATGTCATCATCAACTCAAGGTGTCAAGATTTACTTGTATAGGTGGTACGTGCCATAAGGACCAATTGATATATTTAAAGTTTGTTTCTATCTTATATCATTTCTGAGATTAATGAAATTTAGATAATTAGTATAAATATTTAATTAATCTATTTATAATTTAACACCAATATTATGTACATCAAAATAAATTAAGTTCAATTATTTGCAATAATTATTAATCTAAATTGAATTTCACTATCATATTTGAATTCAGCGCACTCGATAACCCCAATAATCTATTTGGAACCATCTCTATACGTTAAACACAGAGCGAATTAATTAGAATTAAATATGTCATGTATCCATTGTTCAAGAATATTCTAAGCAGAAATAAATATAATCACATAATCTGTCGTTGTTATGGAATGTAGAATCTTAGTTTTCAATTGGAAAATAGAAGCCTACTCGATCTCACAAGTTGAATCAATATAATAATAACGATTGAAACAATAGAATTAGATTTAACACTTTCAATTGAACTGAAGTGTTAGTAAACAAAGGAAACTTGCAACTCAATTGTGGCACAAATGGAACCCAATTTAAAAATTCGTGCACTGTGAAAAGATGTAGAATTAGATTCTCTATCGAATGCATATAAATTTAATATTCTCGCACTATTTATTGTGCTTTTTCTAACATTAAACAGGTGTAAAAATGTGTCCAAAAAAGTGTTATAAAAAATCTTGACCCCAGGTGCACATCTGTAACCCATGAGACACATATCCTGAAAATTTGGGCTCTTAGTTAGTAAAACTCTGTTCTGTGGAGTGGCTACGGATAAATAATAAAAATCCAAAATTGCAGCCTGTGCCGACGCATGTTCCTTTGGTGGCACTATATTTTGGTGTGGTTTATTGATAGTGCCTCCTATGGAACATGCTGTCGGCACAGGCTGCAATTTTGGATTTTTTTTGCCATGTCATGAACGTCACATGGTGGTTACACCCATTTATCAATTTGTTACGGGACAAAGGAATGTTTGATAAATTTCATGCTTCTTTCTATCTTAAACCATCTTGAGTTTAAGTTTATATTTCCATTTTAAATGCGTTTTAGACCCCCTATCACTCTAATACAATTCGGGCACCAAACAAGCACACAAACGAATAACATAAACTAGAAATTCCATCTCAATAATCCATTGTTTATATATCAGTTATCGTTTTGAAATTGAAATCAGCATACTTTGTTTACTTAGAATGACATATGGGATTAAGTTTATATTTCCATTATAAATGCGCTATAAACCCCCCTTACACTCTAATACATTTCGGGCACCAAGCACACACATAGAAAAATATTTATACAAATAGATATTCCATCTCATTAATCCATTGTTTGAATATCAGAAATCGTTCTGAAATTGAATAACTGTTGAGTGAAATTGAATTTTCATATAGGAGAAAACTTTAATACAATTATTGTATTAGAAATTGATTTATATAGTAGCAGCTATTGAATCAAATTGAATTATTCATTTACAATATAATACTTTATTGTAAGTAACTATGATATCAGAAATTGATTTGTATAGTAATAGCTATTGAATGTAAATTAGTTATTCATATATACTAGAATTCTTTATTGTAATTATGATATCAACAATAACTTGAATCGAAATAACACTGAATCTATTGAATCATTCATAAATAGTAGATCTTCATTGAAACCACGAAATAATTGCATAATTGAATATTAATGAATTTATGATTTTAGAAAGTTAAGGGTGAATTGTGGCAACTTTGAGCCTAATTATTGGGAAAATGAGGACAGATTAAAAAAATCGTGAAGAGCTATCAGTTGCAAAATACTTTTCTGATACTAATGATTCTAAATTTTTTCTTGTTATTGCATTTATTTTCTTATGGGACAAAAAAAGCTAAAAGTCCCGTTAAAAATTTTCCCAAGTCGAAATTAATAAATCGTGACCCCAGGTGCACATCTGTAACCCATGAGACACATATTGTGAAAATTTTGGCTCTTAGTTAATAAAACTCTGGTCAGTAGAGAGGCTACGGACCAATAACAATAATAATATTAATAACCAAAGCACTAAGACCAATACTGGGCCACTATACTATAGTATAGTCGGCACAGTAATAATAACATACAATAAAGGCAGTAAGATTAGAACTGGGCCACTATACTATAGTATAGTCGGCACAGTAATAATGAAATCAAATACAAAATCTTAGAACTCATTAAAACAAGGAGTACCTGTAATGCTATTTTAAAATCTAAAGATAAAGAAGCCATAGCAAAAAGTGAAATGTAATTGTCTGAATGACTGAGAAACCTGTGAAGTTCTAACAGTCATTAGATGATTAGTAGAGCGTGTCATTCTAGCATAGATAGTGAATATCCATGGTTTGTGTCATTCTAGCATGCGAGTCATTCTGGCATACAACAGTCCTTATAACAACCTAAAGCTGGGGTCCTCGGATCTAAATATACTGATTAAGGGGCCACAATTGAAAGAGGTTGGGATTCCCTGCTCTGCTACAATTATGCTGTACAGTAGAATTTGCTAAATGTCACTCTATACAACGGTCATTTGTACATAGGCTAGCGGCCAGTTAAAGAATTCCTAATGATTTCCCGTAATATGATCAACCTGTGTATTAGGCCTTCGAAAGTTACGTAACTCTTCCAAGGGGAGAAGGATTACAGAACACTTTCATGTATTTCTTTTAGCTATTAATATAACCATAAGCTATTCTTATGGTGCAGCTGAAATGAATAAAGCTATTAATATGAGAATTTGAATTTCCCAAACAAATTAGATCGTGTAACATTCTTATTAATAGAGAATTTCGAGATTTATAAATATAAATGATTAGTTTCAAGGTGTATTAAGGCCGTCAATTGAGGTGTGAAGGGCCGAACCATCGCAAAGCGACCGAGACCGAAGGGCTCGTTTGATTAAATCACAGATAATAATTTGATTTCTAAATAGTATTTAATATGTAGGAGCTTTTTGATCAAATTTGCAATCGTTGGGTATTATGCTTGTCACAATTTCTATGTGTTTTATAAATCACTAATTCAAATTATGGCTATTTTTCCCCCGTTATAAATTAATCTAATACAAATAAGGAGTAAATACAGAATATCGCTGAGGTATACAGATATAATGATTATACAAATACTAAAGCTATTACAATACATACTATATAAAATTGCCAAAGATAGATTGTTTCTTGGGGTATTAGAAAAGCATGAAATTAGGACAATATTTACATTTATAACACAAACAAGTATAACTAAGAAACACAGAATATTAGTCCTCTATTGGGGCTGTTTCATGTAACCACACCTAAATACGGTGGATGCAGTAGAGTAGCGAAACTTGGATAAATAGCGTAACTAAGAACACAGCTATGCAGAATAAAATAGGCCACACCGGATTGTAGTAGCAAACTATGGTAAACTGACAAAAATTACTAGCATAATTATTTGGTTCAAAAATGATTGCATCCAAATCAGCTAAGTTTGCATGAGTGAAATGGGAAAATGGAACTTCGTTTTTTATCAGGTCGATACTTCTAGTTACGTTCAGGACACAGAAATTAGTAACATTTGATAATGCAAAAATAAAATACATGCCAGTAGTTTTTATGTCATAAGTACCTTGTGAATAATTTAGTACTTCATTTGAGGATTCACAAAAGGAAAGATAATTTGAAGTTTCAGAAGGAAATATCAGTTCTACGCCCAATTCATTTTCAACAGCAGTTCCATTGAGAGAAGAGTAGCAGTATTTAGAGACAGTAGAATTTTTAGGAATCCAGGTAATTGTATAATGATGAATACTATATTGTGTTGTGAGGGATTGCTTGAGTGGTTTATGAAACATTAAACCTTTTAAGTCTGGTGAACACTCTCGATAGTTAACAAACGCACAATCATTTAGAATGACATTATCGAGCATGTAGTAATCACCAGGTAGAAGATTGACATCCTGCTTCGAATATTGAATCATAAGTGGAGTCAGAAATACCGAAAAGCAAACGCTAGCGGTTATAATTAGTATCACATAGGATGCCCGGTGTATTTTGTTTTTGTTCTTATAATAGATTTGGTGCAGATGGTCCTGATTAGAGAAAACAGGTTTATCGGGCAATAACTGCTCTCTGGTGACGTCACTAGTTCGGAACCCGGAGTATTTAACCTTAGTTCTGTCTCGGAATACCAACCAAGCAGTGACTAGGAATATCGAGTATAGGATGCTGGGAAGAATTGATATGATCGAGATGAATACGAGAATAGCAAGTGTAGCATACATAATAGGATTAAATGAAGCAAAGGTGACCTGTCCGGCGATAAAACAAATTATAACACCAGACAAACTACCGGTAGCATTTAGAAGAGTCAACAAGTAAGTTCCCCAGGCAGCTACCTTCATCAGCTTATAGGCTCGTATCTTATCTGCGTATCTCTCCCATTCTAGAAAACTGGTATGCAAATGTGTTATAAACTCAATTATGCGTTGGTGTACGATAATTATACACATTCTCATAAATGCACATACCGTAAATACCCGAGTGAATAGATCGATTCCGTGGACATTAGTAACAATGAAATAGGCGTTGTATCTTGTAATATAACCATACAGGAATGGGAATGTCTGAACCTGGATGATATATTGGCAAAACTCCAAACAGAGTACATACCCCATTCTTGCTATTATTAATATTACTAGGATATTGAGCTGCACTTTCTTACCTTTAAAGTAATTAGCTATCTGTAGCAATAGAGTCACTCCGAATAATACTATTCCTTCCTGACATGACTGAGCGATAGCGCCTGCGAGATAACCCATTAATTTCTCATTTCTCCATTCGTGACTAATGACATAGACAGACGTGTAGACGAGGGAAATAGTATTGAAGACACAGAAACCAAACATGCACAGGATGATTCCCACGAAAATTTGGAAATGTTGGTAGTAGGCAGTAATGACTCTGTTTTCATCATGCTCACACCCCCTTATACAGTTATTAACGATATATCTGTACTTAAACACCTGGCCTATCAACTGACCTGCTAGTCGGATAGTGACTGGTATAAGCAGTAAGCATAGCAGGGAGCTTATCACTGCGCAAATTATAAATATCGGAGTGTATATCTTGGGAACACATCCAGCAGATACAAATACTAGAATTTGTTGGACAAGGTTATAAATCATTTCACAATATTCACAAGCAATTATTTGAATAACAATCATTAGAATTATGCAGCTTTACTATAAGAAGATTCTATAAGCATACTATCTAAGTTGAAAGTTGATACTAGTAGGCAACTTTAGTAGCCACTTTACACTCACATAATTCTTTTTCCACTAGTTAATGCAATTTAATTCTTACTAGCGCGCTTCGCTTGCTAGGTCGCTTCGCGGCAGACACAACCACACACCAACCGCTTTGCGGTTGGTGTGTGGTTTATATACTCCTAATATTGATTATAAAGCGTAAATAGGCCTTAAGCGAAAATATTGTAAGCCAAACTGTAATTCTGTCCTGTAAATCCTGTGAAATTTTGCCCGATTAAGCGGAGAAACCGATTAACCTGTGGCTCTATTAAGCGGAGTTGACTGTAATTAGAAATGTCGATTTTACAAAATCAACTAATAAAAAATGTTGATTTTATAAAATCGACATATTTTATTCGTTGATTTTGCAAAATCACCCTGGAATATTTTTTCATTCAAGTAAAAAAATTCTTCATAAAAGTCGGTATATACTTGGATGAAGCGAATTCTGAACAAAATGCAATACAACCCAGGCTTATCCGAGTAATATAGCCAAAGTCGAACACTTGTTTTAGTTCCGTTGATTCATGTTGATTTTGTAAAATCAACATTTAACAAAATCGACATAACATATACACATATATAGGTTTGTGTTTTAATAGTACGAGCCCTTCGGTGTCGGTCGCTTCGCGACTTTTGTTCGTTCGTGTTAGACACTACGTGATACAATTAACGGCCGCTTCGCGGCCTTTCCCTCCCCAAAAGCAATCACATTAATAATGAGTTTTAATAGCTCAATAAATTTCAGTTGCACGATAAGAAAGCTCTAATCAAAATGATACTAAAAGAAAAACAGGCAATAGAATAGACAAATTATTGATTGGTTAAACGAATTTATTTTCAATCAATCAGATTGCAGCCTCATAAAATATTTCTATTATGCACAATCTATTTATACTAATTGATGAAATCTGCTAATCCATACTAACAAACCCTCGAATTTAATTGGCTAACAAATTTTGTCACCTTCAAATGTGAATATTTCTCTTCAAAAACCAATAGATCGTTGTCGCAGTACAAAATCACCCCTGTATACAAATTTTCAGCATTCTGGGACTCGTAGTCTTTCCAATCAATTCTGGACAAACACACAAACAAACAAACACACAACAATTCCTCTTTTAATATACGAGCCCTTCGGTCTCGATCGCTTCGCGACGGATCACTCTCTCACAAAGGTCGCTTCGCGACCTTTGTTCGTTCGTATTAGACACTTCGCAAAACAATTAACGGCCGCTTCGCGGCCTTACTCTCCTCAAATATAACTCATATTAAATAAGTTAAGCCTGTGACTGGTAAATTACACGTACTCAATTCAGTATGCTGCTATTTGGGACCCCAGTATGTCAAGTAATTAATTAATTAATTCATGTTATTTACTAACCCAGGATTTTAACAGCATAGTAGTAAATTGTTTGTAAATAGTTGAATTACTTTGATAGTAATATTATGCTTATGTGATTGACGTAAGCTAAATACATCATAGAAATAAACTGATGGAAGCCAAACTGGATTAATCAAGTATGCAATTTCGGAAATAATGTAGGTGAGATTAAATCATCAAACCTCAATATGTGCAATGACGCATCAATTGTAGGTTACATTTTTGTTATTGCCTGGTTCAGATTAAATGCGAAAATTATAAAAATTTCTAGAGACATGCAACACATTCTGTTTTATAACGTGCCCAAAATTGTTTGACGATTGAATCAAAAATGTAAGAGCTAAATCCAAATTAGTTCGTACGTGACGTTACAATCCCATAAACCGGTATACGTGTGTCTCATTGTATGTTGTGTCATCATCTAAAATTGTGGGCGAATCGAATAAAAACTGAAAGAGTTATCCCAAATATGTGCCTTTATGACGTCATAATCCCGTTATTTCGCTTAGAAAACCAATAGATCGTTGTCGCAGTACAAAATTACCCATGTATGCCAATTTTCAGCTTTATAGGACTCGTAGTCTTTCCTATTAATTCTGGACAAACACACACACAAACACATAACAATTCCTCTTTTAATATACAGATAGATAATATAGCATATACCTTATTATAGGAAATTAACGCGCCATGATATTAACGCGAAGGAAATTAACGCTCCATGAAATTAACGCGAATTGGAGCTGAACATTTTCAAATACATGAAATTAACGCGAATAAATTTTATAAAAAAATTTCAGGATTATTAATCTCCTTATTGAATACTATTATTGTGCCCAAATAGGCTTCCAATCTGCTTGATAGACATTGTATATCCTTTCAAACAAGTTGCACATCTGAAAATATGTAGCTCGGAAGTTTGTCCATCCATTGTATAATTTTGCTAAATAGCAGGAAATTAAGGTCATGAAAATTAACACTCCATGAAATTAACGCGATTTAGAAATGTTAATTTCCTATAATAAGGTTGCTTAGAGCATTGGTTCCCAACCTGGGGTCCACAGGATGTATTACGGACAATGGGAGGGGGTCCACAGAATGTCTAATATTTACTATAGAAGGCCACGATTGAAAAAAATCCAAAATTGCAGCCTGTGCCGACGCATGTTCCTTGGGAGCACTATATTTTGGCTGTGGTTTATTGATAGTGCCTCCAAAGGAACATGCTGTCGGCACAAGCTGCAATTTTGGATTTTCTTTCGCCATGTCATCATCACTATGAAGGTGTTAACTTATTTCAAAAAGGTGTTACAGAAGGCAACGACCCTTATTGAGTTGTAAGTTTCGTTTTTGATCACTTCATTCTAGAGATATTCAAGTTTGAGTAGAATATAATAGCTGATGACTCAGCATTTTTTATGTAAGTGTTGGGTCATCACCCAACATCAACTAACCCATTTTAAATATCGAATTAACAAAATTGTAAAAACACATTTTTTTGACGATGTCATAATCACCTCAAGGTGTCAGGACCCACTTGTATAGGTGGCACGTGCCATAAGGACCAATTGATAAATTGAAAGTTTGTTTCTATCTTGAATCATCTCTGAAATTAATGAAATTTAGCTAATTAGTATAAATATTTAAGTAATTTATAATTATTTAACACCATTATTATTAGGGCTGAAACGAATATTCGAAATGTAACGAACGAACATTTTTCTAAGCGAAAAAATATTCGAATATTCGTTCGTTTGGATGACTAAGCATTAAATCAATTTTATGAGAGAAAATACATTGGAAAATAGGTTTTGACAATGTGACAATGGTATATTAATAGTTACAAAATGTATTATACACAAGTTAACTCGTAATCAGCTAATTTAAGTAGGGATTTATATTTATATATCTCTAAGGCAGGGGTCGGCAACCTTTTGAACCTACGGGCCAGATTGATTAATTTACCGCATTAGTCGGGCCAAGCGATTTACCATCCTTTAGTCTTACTCCGAATTGTTCCATTGTAGAATTGTTGATAATGAGAAAATTTGAATTGACATATAACAATAATGTTACCACACTATAATTTATAAAAATATTGTTCACCCTCCCTCTTCCGAACCTCGCTAGTCCGAACAGCAGATCCAAAATTATAATTCGTAAAATTTGGAATTTTTTTGAACATTACATTGGAATTGTGAAAAAATGTCTTAGAGAAGTATTTGGGTAGTACATTAAATGTCGAATATAAGCACACCGGTTATAAGAACATATCGGATCTAAGAACACTATTTGGAAAACGGTTGACATTTACCCTATATAATTTATGTCAGTTATAAGAACATGCCAGTTATAAGCACATTAAGTGCAGTTCCCGATGATGTGCTTATACCCGGCATCCAACCTACCATGTTAACTGTTTAGTTAGGATTTAAAAGCTCTGGACTGTATGGTTTGGATTATCAAGAATTCAGGATCTCATTTATAGAAGCTTATATAATCATATTAGTTGACTATTCCATACAAATTCACAAATAGGAACAGATTTTTTTAAATCGGAACACCTCTCTTCCGGATAGCTAGGGACTAGGGTGTACTGTATTTGGATTTATTTGAATGAACAAATCGGAGGTCATGATGAGCATATTTATAGAGAGCAGCGGGCCGGAACATTTCGCCTCGCGGGCCAGATCTGGCCCGCGGGCCGGGGGTTGCCGACCCCTGCTCTAAGGTATACAAAAGTATAGTTGTTGTAGTCAAAGTAGTCAAGGAATAACTGTTTTTAATCTAATATTCATCCAAACGAATATTCGTTTCGAAACGAATATTCGTTTGCAAACGAACGAATATTCGTTCAATCATTTCGAACGAATATTCGAATATTCGGTATATTCGTTTCAGCCCTAATTATTATATACAGCAAAATAAATTAAGTTCAATTATTTGCAATTATTATTAATTTAAATTGAATTTCACTATAATATTTGAATTCCACGTACTCGATAACCCCAATAATCCAATTGGAACCGTCTATAAGTTAAATACAAAAGGAATTAATTATAATTAATTACGTCAGTACATTAATTGTGCAAGAATATTCTCGCCGAAATATATATAATCACTTAATCTGTCGTTGTTGTGGAATGTAAAATCTTAACTGTTCTATCATAAACCATCTTGAGTTTAATGCCACGAGCCCTTCGGTCTCGGTCGCTTCGCGACGGATTACTCTCTCACAAAAGTCGCTTCGCGACTTTTGTTCGTTCGTCTTAGGCACTACGCAATACAATTAACGGCCGCTTCGCGGCCTTTCCCTCCCCAAAAGCAATAATATTAATGATGAGTTCACCTGTGCCGTGCCTAAAATTCATTTTTGGTTTTGATTAGTTACTGTAATTTGTTTTGGGAAATTATGTTTGTAAGTTATTCTCATTGCTCATTAGTTAATAATTATTAGTTAATTAATAGCTCAATAATTCTTAAGGGTAGCTCGTTCAGCTATATTAAAACGTTAGCTTGTTAGCTCAAATAAATTGAGACATGTGTTGGTAAATTATACGCAATTAGTTAATTTCAGTAAATTGCAAAGTAATTTACCAACTCTGGATTTAATCTCTGCATAATAATGGTTTAAAGATGAGAATAAGACCGCTTCGCGGTCTTATTCTCACCATTAAACCATTATTATGCAGAGGTACATTCAGGGTTGCAAACTATTTGATTTAATAGTAATAAACATTTATACATCCCTCCATAACTATATATATTTTGTAGGAGCTGGGTTAGTGAATTATTTAATTTAATTGATAGGAATAATTAACATAATAAATCTCATCGTTAAGCAGAACCAAAATCTTAGATTACTTAATTAACTTAATTCATTTCTAGTAGAAATCCATTGATAGTCTTATTATACGTAGAAGCCAATATAGGTGTAATAAATAAACAATGCATTAGAGACTCTAAGCGCGCATTCTTGTTAACAAAACAAATCAGATTGATAGTAATATTAAGCATACTTATGTCATTGACGTAATCTAAATGCATCACGAATAGAAACAAACTGATGGAAGCCAAACTGGATTAATCAAGTATGCAATTTCGGAAATATTGTAGGTGAAGATTAAATCATAAACCTCAATATATGCAATGATGCAGCAATTGGAGGTTACATTTTTGTTATTGCCTGGCTCAGAGTAAAAGCGAAAATTATAAAAATTTCTAGAGACATGCAATACATTCTGTTTTATAATGTGACAAAATTATTTGTCGATTGAAACAAAAGTGTAAGAGCTGTATCCAAATTAGTTCCTACGTGACGTCACATTCCCATAAATTGGTATACGTGTGTCTCATTGCATGTTGTGTTATTATCGAAAATTGTGGGCGAATCGAATAAAAACTGAATGAATTATTCTAAGTATTGGAATCACTGCCTTTATTATTTTTATTATTTTTACTGTGCCGACTATACTATAGTATAGTGGCCCAGTTCTAATCTTACTGCCTTGGATTTTTTTTTTTTTTTCTCCGTGTCGCCTCTACAGGCTAAACCATAAGTCATAGAGCTCTGAGATTTTCAGGATAGGTGTCTGGTTGTTGATTAATGTGCATCTCGTGGACCGATTTTATAATTTCGACTTGGGAAAAACTTTAACGGGATTTTTATCTTTTTTTTGTCCCATAAGAAAATAAATGCAATAACAAGAAAAATTTTAGAATCATTAGTATCAGAAAAGTATTTTGCAACTCATAGCTCTTCACGATCTTTTTAATCCGTCCTCATTTTCCTGAGAATTAGGCTCAAAGTTGCCACAATTCACCCTTAACTTTCTAAAATAGAAATTTAATTAATATTCAATTATGCAAGTATTTCGTGGTTTCGATGAATAACTACTATTTATGAATAATTCAATTAGATTCAGTGTTATTTCGATTCAAGTTATTGTTGATATTATAATCACAATAAAGAATTCTAGTATATATGAATAATTAATTTACATTCAATAGCTATTAGTATACAAATCAATTTCTGATATCATAGTTACAATAAAGTATTCTATTTATATGAATAATTCAATTTGATTCAATAGCTGCTACTATATAAATCGATTTCTAATACATAGTTGTATTAAAGTTTTCTCCTGTATGAAAATTCAATTTCACTCAAGAGTTATTCAATTTCAGAACGATTTCTGATATGCAAACAATGGATTAATGAGATGGAATATCTATTTGTATAAATATTTGTCTATGTGTGTGCTTGGTGCCCGAAATGTATTAGAGTGTAAGGGGGGGGGGGTTTTATAAGGCATTATTAATGGAAATATAAATTTAATCCCATATGTCATTCTAAGTAAACAAGTATGCTGATTTCAATTTATAACTATGACAGATATACAAACAATGGATTAATGAAATGGAATATCTATTAATTAAATGACTATTCGTCTGTGTGCGTGTTTGGTGTCCGAATTGTATTAGAGTGATAGGGGGGGGGATAAATATAACGCATTTATAATGGGAATATAAACTTAATCCTTTTGTCATTCTAAGTAAACAAGTATGCTGATTTCCAATTTTTAACAGTATATTAATATTTAATGGATCAAGTAAATTAAATTAAATTGGGAATTTGTTTACTTAACTCAACTCACAGTGGATAACATTGCTAAAATAATTAACTATTTATATAATTTATTATCTATACATAATGAATGAATGGCATTAAACTCAAGATGGTTCAAGATAGAAATAATTTAAAATCAACAATCGTTCCTTTGTACCATACAACTTGTTAAATGAGTCTAAACACTATGAGGCGTTCATGACATCGCGAAAAAATCCAAAATTGCAGCTGTGACGACAACATGTTCCTTTGGAGGCACTATAAATAACCACCACCAAAATATAGTGCCACAAAAGGAACATGCGTCGGCACAGGCTGCAATTTTGGATTTTTTTTAGTATTTTTATTTTTTCTCCGTATACGGTGCCCAGGCCTGAGCTTTATAGTTGATGGGCTGAAACTTGGCATGTAGGTGCGTATGGACCGTCTAATTTGCACCTGGGGTTACGATTTTTGATTAACGAATTTTTGACACATCTTTAACACCTTTCAAAATTTGTCTGGTCCATAACTCAAAATATGTTTACTAAACTCCCAAATTTTATTTCACATTTGGATTCACCATAAAATTCTGCGTCTGATGGGAGAAGAAATCTTTCAATAAAGAGTTTTATTTCTGCCATAAATGGCGGTTAAAATTTACTTGTTTACTCACACTTCAATTCAAGTAAAGTGTTAAATCTAATTCTATTGTTTCAACTTGTAATAATTATATTGATTTAACTTGTTAAATCTTACTCTATTGTTTCAACTTGAGATAAATATATTGATTCAACTTATAAATTCCAGCTGGCTTCTATTTAATTGTAGTATTTCTATACAATGGATTAATTAAGATATAATGATATAAGGTATTTGTTGACTAAACTCAAATCACCGTGGATAACAATGCTAAAATAAATAACTAATAAATTAATTTATTATCAATAAGTAATGAATGAATGGCATTAAACTAAAGATGGTTTATGATAGAACCGTTAAGATTTTACATACCACAACAACGACAGATTATGTGATTATATTTACTTCTGCGTTAATATTATTGCACTGTTAATATACTGACGTAATTAATTATAATTAATTCAGTCAGTATATGACTTATATAGATGCTTCCAATTTGTTATTAGGGGTTATCGAGTGTGCGGAATTAAATTTGATGGACAAATTAATTTATTTATTATTTATGACAAAATAATTAAACTTAATAAATATAAGTTGACATTGAAATTGGTGTTAAATTATAAATAATATAAATAATTATATATACTAATTAAATAAATATCATAAATCTCAGAGATCATAGAAGATAGAAACAAACTTTCAATTTATCAATTGGTCCTTATGGCACGTGCCACCTATACAAGTGGGTCTTGACACCTTGAGGTGATGATGACATCGTTAAAAAATGTGTTTTTACAATTTTGTTAATTCGATAATAAAAATGGGTTAGTTCATGTTGGGTGATGACCCAACACTCACATAAAAAATGCTGAGTCATCAGTTGTTATATTCTACTCAAACTTGAATATCGCTAAAAGGAAGTGAACTAAAACGAAACTTCCACCACTCTAAGGGTCGATGCCTTCTGTAAGACCTTTTTGAAATGATTTAACACCTTTATAGTGATGATGACTTGGCGAAAAAAAAATTCAAAATTGCATCCTGTGCCGACAGCATGTTCCATTGGAGGCACTATCAATAAACCACCAACAAAATATAGTGCCACCCAAGGAACATGCGTCGGCACAGGATGCAATTTTGGATTTATTATATTTAATCCATTGTATAGTAATACTAGAATTAAAAAGAAGCCAGCTGGAATTTATAAGTTGAATCAATTTAATTATCGCAAGTTGAAACAATAGTGAAAGATTTAACAAGTTAAATCAATATAATTATTACAAGTTGAAACAATGGAATTAGATTTCACAGTTTTACTGAAATTGAAGTGTGAGTAAACAAAGAAATTTCAACCCCCATTGATGGCAGAAATAAATCAATTTTAACAAATTTTCTTCTCCCATCAGACGCAGAATTTTATGGTGAATCCAAATGTGAAATAAAATTTTGGGGTTTAGTAAAACATTTTTTGAGTTATGGACCAGACAAATTTTGAAAGGTGTTAAAGATGTGTCAAAAATTTGTTAATACAAAATCGTAACCCCAGGTGCAAATTAGACGTCGACTCCGAATCTACATGCCAAGTTTCAGCCCTCTATGTATATAGATGTGCCCAGGGCACCGTCTACGGAGAAAGAATAATAATAATAAAAAATCCAAAATTGCAGCTGTGCCGACGCATGTTCCTTTGGTGGCACTATATTTTGGTGGTGGTTTATTGATAGTGCCTCAAATGGGACATGCTGTCAGCACAGCTGCAATTTTGGATTTTTTTTTCGCCATGTCATCATCACTATGAAGGTGTTAAAATATATCAAAAGGTGTTACAGAAGGCATCGACCCTTAGAGTGGCGGAAGTTTCCATTTAGTTCACTTCATTTTAGAGATAATCAAGTTTGAGTAGAATATAATAGCTGATGACTCAGCATTTTTTATGTGAGTGTTGGGTCATCACCCAACTTCAAATAACCCATTTTAAATATCGAATTAACAAAATTGTAAAAACACATTTTTTTTTACGATGTCATCATCAACTCAAGGTGTCAATACCCATTTGTAGAGGTGTTACGTGACATTGGGATCAATTGATAAATTGGAAGTTTGTTTCTATCTTTTTTGAATTCTGAGATTTATGATATTTAATTAATTAGTGTAAATAAATATTAATATTATTTATAATATAACACCAATTTCAATGTCAACTTACAATTATTAAGTTAAATTATTTTGTCATAAATAAATAATTAATTAATTTGGTAATCAAATTTCAATTCCGCACACTCGATAACCCCTAATACACAAATTGGAAGTATCTATATAAGTCATATACTGACTGAATTCATTATAATAAATTACGTCAGTCTATTAACAGTGCAAGAATATTCTCGCAGAAATAAATATAATCACTTAATCTGTCGTTGTTGTGGAATGTAAAATCTTAGGTTTCAATTAGAAAATAGAAGCCTACTCGATCTCACAAGTTGAATCAATATAATTATTACAAGTTGAAACAATGGAATTAGATTTCACAGTTTTACTGAAATTGAAGTGTGAGTAAACAAAGAAATTTCAACCCCCATTAATGGCAGAAATAAAACTCTTTATTAAAAGTTTTCTTCTCCCATCAGACGCAGAATTCTATGGTGAATCCAAATGTGGAATAAAATTTGGGGGTTTAGTAAAATATTTTTTGAGTTATGGACCAGACAAATTTTGAAAGGTGTTAAAGATGTGTCAAAAATTTGTTAATCAAAAATCGTAACCCCAGGTGCAAATTAGACGGTCCCATCGCACCTACATGCCAAGTTTCAGCCCATCAACTATAAAGCTCAGGCCAGGGCACCGTCTACGGAGAAAAAAAAAAAAAAAAAAAAAAAAAATCCAAAATTGCAGCCTGTGCCGACGCATGTTCCTTTGGTGGCACTATATTTTGTTGGTTGTTTATTTATAGTGCCTCCAAAAGAACATGCTGTCGGCGCAGGCTGCAATTTTGGATTTTTTTTTGCCAAGTCATCAACGCCCAAGGTGTGAAGAAGCATTTGTTAATTGGTCCGAGTCACAAGGAACGGTAGATAAATTTGAAGTTAGTTTCTATCTTAAACCATCTTGATTTTGATGCCATTCATTCATTATGTATTGATAATAAATTATATTATTAGTTATTTATCTTAGCATTATTATCCACGGTTGAGTTGAATTAAGTCAACAAATTCCTTATATTATAATATTTTATTTAATCCATTGTATAGTAATACTACAATTAAATGGAAGCCAGCTGCAATTTCTAAGTTAAATCAATATAATTATCGCGAGTTGAATCAATATAGTAAGATTTAACAAGTTAAATCAATATAATTATTACAAGTTGAAACAATAGAATTAGATTCAATATAATTATTACAAGTTGAAACAATAGAATTAGATTTAACAGTTTTACTGAATCTGAAGTGTGAGGAAACACAGGAGAATGGTACCCCAATTATGGCACAAACCTAGTCCAAATTGAACATTTGTGATTTGCCAAAAGGTGTAGAATTTAATTCTCTATCCGTACATGTAAAATTTATCAAGCTCAATATTAATTATTTAAAGTTATGAGCCATAATTAGTTTAAATAGTTGTTAAAATTATTTGATCAAAAATCGTAACCCCAGGTGCAAATTAGACGGTCAATCCGCACCTACATGCCAAGTTTCAGCACTCAATGTATAAAGGTGTGCCCAGGGCACCGTCTACGGAGAAAGAATAATAATAAAATCCAAAATTGCACCCTGTGCCGACGCATGTTCCTTTGGTGGCCCTATATTTTATTGGTTGGTTATTGATAGTGCCTCCAAAGGAGCATGCTGTCAGCACAGGGTGCAATTTTGGATTTTTTTTCGCCCAGTCATCAACGCCCAAGGTGTGAAGAACCATTTATTAATTGGTCGGAGTTACAAGGAACGGTAGATAATTTTGAAGTTAGTTTCTATCATAAACCATCAAGAGTTTAATGCCATTCATTCATTATGTATTGATAATAAAATATATTATCAGGAATTTATTTTAGCAATGTTATCCACGGTTGGTCGAGTTGAGTCAACAAATTCCTTATATTATTATAATTTATTTAATCCATTGTATAGTAATACTATAATTAAATAGAAGCCAGCTGGAATTTATTAGTTGAATCAATTTAATTATCGCAAGTTGAAACAATAGTGAAAGATTTAACAAGTTAAATCAATATAATTATTACAAGTTTAAACAATGGAATTAGATTTCACAGTTTTACTGAAATTGAAGTGTAAGTAAACAAAGAAATTTCAACCCCAATTTATGGCAGAAATTGACCCCTTTATTGAAAAATTTCTTCTCCCATCAGACGCAGAATTTTATGGCGAATCCAAATGTGAAATAAAATTTTGGGGTTTAGTAAAACATTTTTTGAGTTATGGACCAGACAAATTTTGAAAGGTGTTAAAGATGTGTCAAAAATTTGTTAATACAAAATCGTAACCCCAGGTGCAAATTAGACGTCGACTCCGAATCTACATGCCAAGTTTCAGCCCTCTATGTATACAGGTGTGGCCAGGGCACCTGCTACGGAGAAATAATAATATAAATAAAGGCAGTGATTCTAATACTGGGCCACTATACTATAGTATAGTCGGCACAGTAATAAAAATCCAAAATTGCAGCCTGTGCCGACGCATGTTCCTTTGGTGGCACTATATTTTTTTGGTTGTTTATTGATAGTGCCTCCAAAAGAACATGCTGTCGGCGCAGGCTGCAATTTGGATTTTTTTCGCTAAGTCATCAACGACCAAGGTTTGAAGAACCATTTGTTAATTGGTCGGAGTCACAAGGAACGTTAGATAAATTTGAAATTAGTTTCTATCATAAACCATCGTGAGTATAATGCCATTCATTCATTATGTATTGATAATAAGTTATATTATTAGTTATTTATTTTAGCAATGTTATCCATGGTCGGTTGAGTTGAGTCAACAAATTCCCTATATTATATTAATTAATTTAATCCATTGTATAGTAACACTAGAATTAAATAGAAGCCAGCTGGAATTTATAAGTTAAATCAATATACCTAATTATCGCAAGTTGAATCACTAGAGTAGGATTTAACAAGTTAAATCAATATAATTATTACAAGTTGAAACAATAGAATTAGATTTAACACTTTACTGAAATTGAAGTGTGAGTAAACAAAGAAATTTCAATCCCCATTTATGGCAGAAATTGAGCCCTTTATTGAAAAGTTTCTTCTCCCATCAGACGCAGAATTTTATGGCGAATCCAAATGTGAAATAAAATTTGGGGGTTTAGTAAAACAATTTTTGAGTTATGGACCAGACAAATTTTGAAAGGTGTTAAAGATGTGTCAAAAATTTCTTAATCAAAAATCGTAACCCCAGGTGCAAATTAGACGGTCCCATCGCACCTCCATGCCAAGTTTAAGCCCATCAACTATAAAGCTCTGGCCAGGGCACCGTCTACGGAGAAAATAGAAAAAATAAAAATCCAAATTGCAGCCTGTGCCGACGCATGTTCCTTTGGTAGCACTATATTTTGTTGGTTGTTTATTGATAGTGCCTCCAAAGGAACATGCTGTCGGCCAGGCTGCAATTTGGATTTTTTTTTCGCCAAGTCATCAACGCCCAAGGTGTGAAGAACCATTTGTTATTTGGTCGGAGTCACAAGGAACAATTGTTGAATTTGAAGTTTGTTTCTATCATAAACCATCTAGAGTTTAATGCCATTCATTCATTATGTATTGATAATAAATTATATTATTAGTTATATATTTTAGCAATGTTATCCACGCTTGAGTTGAATTAAGTCAACAAATTCCTTATTTAATTTAATTTGTTTTAATTCATTAAATAGTAATACTAGAATAAAATAGAAGCCAGCTGCAATTTATAAGTTAAATTAATATAATTATAGCAAGTTGAATCAATAGAGTAAGATTTAACAAGTTAAATCAATTTAATTATTACAAGTTGAAACAATGGAATTAGATTCAATATAATTATTACAAGTTGAAACAATGGAAATTGATTTAACAGTTTTACTGAAACTGAAGTGATGGGGAAATACAGGAGATTGGCACCCCAATTATGGCACAAACCTAGGCTAAGTTGAACATTTGTGAATTGCCAAAAGGTGTAGAATTTAATTCTCTATCCGTACATGTAAATTTTATCAAGCTCAATATTAATTATTTCATGTTATGAGCCATAATTAGTTTAAATAGGTGCTAAAATTATTTGATCAAAAATCGTAACCCCAGGTGCAAATTAGACGGTCACTCCGCAACTACATGCCAAGTTTCAGCCCTCAATGTATCAAGGTGTGGTCAGGGCACCGTCTACGGAGAAAAAATATAAATAAAGGCAGTAAGATTAGAACTGGGCCACTATACTATAGTATAGTCGGCACAGTAATAATAATATTAAAGGCAGTAAGATTAGAACTGGGCCACTATACTATAGTATAGTCGGCACAGTAATAAAAAATTGCATCCTGTGCCGACGCATGTTCCTTGGGTGGCACTATATTTTGTTGGTGGTTTATTGATAGTGCCTCCAATGGAACATGCTGTCGGCACAGGATGCAATTTTGGATTTTTTTTTCGCCAAGTCATCATCACTATAAAGGTGTTAAATCATTTCAAAAAGGTGTTACAGAAGGCATCGACCCTTAGAGTGGTGGAAGTTTCCATTTTGCTCACTTCATTTTAGAGATATTCAAGTTTGAGTAGAATATAATAGCTGATGACTCAGCATTTTTTATGTGAGTGTTGGGTCATCACCCAACATAAACTAACCCATTTTTAATATCGAATTAACAAAATTGTAAAAACACATTTTTTTAACGATGTCATCATCACCTCAAGGTGTCAAGACCCACTTGTATAGGTGGCACGTGCCATAAGGACCAATTGATAAATTTAAAGTTTGTTTCTATCTTCTATGATCTCTGAGATTTATGATATTTAATTAATTAGTATATATAATTATTAATATTATTTATAATTTAACACCAATTTCAATGTCAACTTATATTTATTAAGTTTAATTATTTTGTCATAAATAATAAATAAATTAATTTGTCCATCAAATTTCAATTCCGCACACTCGATAACCCCTAATAAACAAATTGGAAGCATCTATATAAGTCATATACTACTGAATTAATTATAATTAATTACGTCAGTATATTAACAGTGCAATAATATTAACGCAGAAGTAAATATAATCACATAATCTGTCGTTGTTGTGGTATGTAAAATCTTAACGGTTCTATCATAAACCATCTTTAGTTTAATGCCATTCATTCATTACTTATTGATAATAAATTAAATTATTAGTTATTTATTTTAGCAATGTTATCCACGGTGATTTGAGTTTAGTCAACAAATTCCTTATATCATTACATTATATTTAATCCATTGTATAGTAATACTACAATTAAATAGAAGCCAGCTGGAATTTATAAGTTGAATCAATATATTTATCTCAAGTTGAAACAATAGAGTAAGATTTAACAAGTTAAATCAATATAATTATTACAAGTTGAAACAATAGAATTAGATTTAACACTTTTACTGAAATTGAAGTGTGAGTAAACAAAGAAATTTCAAACCCCATTTATGGCAGAAATTAAACATATTTTTGAAAATATTCCTCTCCCATCAGACGCAGAATTTTATGGCGAATCCAAATGTGAAATAAAATTTGGGGGTTTAGTAAAACATTTTTTGAGTTATGGACCAGACAAATCTTTAAAGGTGTTAAAGATGTGTCAAAAATTTGTTAACGAAAAATCGTAACCCCAGGTGCAAATTAGACGGTCCCATCGCACCTACATGCCAAGTTTCAGCCCATCAACAATTAAGCTCTGGCCAGGGCACCGTCTACGGAGAAAAAAAAAAAAAATCCAAAATTGCAGCCTGTGCCGACGCATGTTCCTTTGGTGGCACTACATTTTGTTGGTTGTTTATTTATAGTGCCTCCAAAAGAACATTCTGTCGGCGCAGGCTGCAATTTTGGATTTTTTTTTTCGCCATGTCATCATCACTATGAAGGTGTTAAATTATTTCAAAAAGGTGTTACAGAAGGCATCGACCCTTAGAGTGGTGGAAGTTTCCATTTAGTTCATATAATTTTAGAGATATTCAAGTTTGAGTAGAATATAATAGCTGATGACTCAGCATTTTTTATGTGTGTGTTGGGTCATCACCCAACATCAACTAACCCATTTTAAATATCGAATTAAAAAAATTGTAAAAATACATTTTTTTGACGATGTCATAATCACCTCAAGGTGTCAAGACCCACTTGTATAGGTGGTACCTGGCATAAGGACCAATTGATAAATTGAAAGTTTGTTTCTATCTTGTATCATCTCTGAGATTAATGAAATTTATCTAGTTAGTATAAATATTTAATTTATTTATTTATTATTTAACACCATTATTATATACAGCAAAATAAATTAAGTTCAATTATTTGCAATTATTATTAATTTAAATTGAATTTCACTATAATATTTGAATTCCACGCACTCGATAACCCCAATAATCTATTTGGAACCGTCTATAAGTTAAATACAAAATGAATTAATTATAATTAATTAAGTCAGTCATTAATTGTGCAAGAATATTCTCGCCGAAATAAATATAATCACTTAATCTGTCGTTGTTGTGGAATGTAAAATCTTAACGGTTCTATCATAAACCATCTTTAGTTTAATGCCATTCATTCATTATGTATTGATAATAAATAATATTATTAGTTATTTATTTTAGCAATGTTATCCATGGTTGGTTGAGTTGAGTCAACAAATTCCTTATATTATATTATTAAATTTAATCAATTGTATAGTAATACTAAAATTAAATAGAAGCCAGCTGGAATTTATAAGTTAAATCAATATAATTATCGCAAGTTGAATCACTAGAGTAGGATTTAACAAGTTAAATCAATATAATTATTACAAGTTGAAACAATGGAATTAGATTTCACAGTTTTACTGAAATTGAAGTGTGAGTAAACAAAGAAATTTCAACCCCCATTTATGGCAGAAATAAAACTCTTTATTAAAAGTTTTCTTCTCCCATCAGACGCAGAATTTTATGGCGAATCCAAATGTGAAATAAAATTTTGGGGTTTAGTAAAACATTTTTTGAGTTATGGACCAGACAAATTTTGAAAGGTGTTAAAGATGTGTCAAAAATTTGTTAATACAAAATCGTAACCCCAGGTGCAAATTAGACGTCGACTCCGAATCTACATGCCAAGTTTCAGCCCTCTATGTATACAGGTGTGGCCAGGGCACCTGCTACGGAGAAATAATAAAAATCCAAAATTGCAGCTGTGCCGACGCATGTTCCTTTGGTGGCACTATATTTTGGTGGTGGTTTATTGATAGTGCCTCCAAAGGAACATGCTGTCAGCACTAGCTGCAATTTTGGATTTTTTTTCGCCTAGTCATCATCACTATGAAGGTGTTAAATTATTTCAGAAAGGTGTTTCAGTAGGCAACGACCCTTAGAGTGGTGGAAGTTTCCATTTAGCTCAATTCATTTGAGAGATATTCAAGTTTCAGTAGAATATAATCTGTGATGACTCAGCATTTTTTAAGTGCGTGTTGGGTATTCACCCAACTCCAACCAACCCATGCGAATTATTTAATTCACAAAATTGTAAAATACATTTTTTTAACGATGTCATCATCACCTCAAGGTGTCAAGACCCACTTGTATAGGTGGTACCTGGCATAAGGACCAATTGATAAATTGAAAGTTTGTTTCTATCTTGTATCATCTCTGAGATTAATGAAATTTACCTAATTAGTATAAATATTTAATTAATAAATTAATAATTTAACACCATTATTATGTACAGCAAAATAAATACAGTTCAATTATTTGCACTTATTATTAATTTAAATCGAATTTCACTATCATATTTGGATTCAGCGCACTCGATAACCCCAATAATCCAATTGGAAAATTCTATAAGTTAAATACAAAAGGAATTAATTATAATAAATTACGTCAGTACATTAATTGTGCAAAAAGAATATTCTCGCCGAAATAAATATAATCACTTAATCTGTCGTTGTTGTGGAATGTAAAATCTTAACGGTTCTATCATAAACCATCTTTAGTTTAATGCCATTCATTCATTACTTAATGATAATAAATTAAATTATTAGTTATTTATTTTAGCAATGTTATCCACGGTTAGTTGAGTAAAGTCAACAAATTCCTTATATAAATTAATTTAATTTAATCCATTGTATAGTAATGCTACAATTAAATAGAAGCCAGCTGGAATTTATAAGTTGAATCAATATAATTATCGCAAGTTGAATCAATAGAGTAGGATTTAACAAGTTAAATCAATATAATTATTACAAGTTGAAACAATGGAATTAGATTTCACAGTTTTACTGAAATTGAAGTGTGAGTAAACAAAGAAATTTCAACGCCCATTTATGGCAGAAATTGACCCCTTTATGCGAAACTTTCTTGTCCCATCAGACGCAGAATTCTATGGCGAGTCCAAATGTGAAATAAAATTTGGGGGTTTAGTAAAACAACTTTTGAGTTATGGACCAGACAAAATTTGAAAGGTGTTAAAGATGTGTCAAAAATTTGTTAATAAAAAATCGTAACCTCAGGTGCAAATTAGACGTCGACTCCGAACCTACATGCCAAGTTTCAGCCCATCAACCATAAAGCTCTGGCCAGGGCACCGTCTACGGAGAAAAAATAATAATATAAATAATAATAAAATCCAAAATTGCAGCCTGTGCCGACGCATGTTCCTTTGGTGGCACTATATTTTGTTGGTTGTTTATTGATAGTGCCTCCAAAGAACATGCTGTCGCCACAGGCTGCAATTTTGGATTTTTTCGCCATGTCATCATCACTATGAAGGTGTTAAATTATTTCCGAAAGGTGTTTCAGAAGGCAGCGACCCTTAGAGTGGTGGAAGTTTCCATTTTGCTCACTTCGTTTCAAAGATATTCAAGTTTCAGTACAAAATAATAAGTAATGAGTCAGCATTTTTTATGTGCTTGTTGGGTGATCACCCAAAACCAACCGACCCATTTGAATTTTATAATTCACAAAATTGTGAAAACACATTTATTTTACGATGTCATAAACACCTCAAGGTGTCAAGACCCATTTGTAGAGGTGGTACGTGGCATAAGGATCAATTGATAAATTGGAAGTTTGTCTCCATCTTGTATAATCTCTGAGATTTATCAAATTTGGCCAATTTGTCTAAATATTTAATTTATTTATTAATAATTTAACACCAATATTATGTACATCAAAATTAATTAAGTTCAATTATTTGCAATAATTATTAATCTAAATTGAATTTCACTATCATATTTGAATTCAGAGCACTCGATAACCCCAATAATCTATTTGGAACCATCTCTATACGTTAAACACAGAGCGAATTAATTAGAATTAAATATGTCATGTATCCATTGTTCAAGAATATTCTAAGCAGAAATAAATATAATCAAATAATCTGTCTTTGTTATGGATTGTAGAATCTTAGTTTTCAATTGGAAAATAGAAGCCTACTCGATCTCACAAGTTGAATCAATATAATAATCACAAGTTGAAACAATAGAATTAGATTTAACACTTTCAATTGATCTGAAGTGTTAGTAAACAAAGAAATTTCAACCCCCATTTATGGCATGAATTACTAATTCTAAAAATTTGCATTTTTTTCCATCAGACGCAGAATTTTATCGTGAATCCAATAGTGAAAAAAATTGTGGCTTTAAATATAACATTTTTTGAGTTAAGAACCAGACAAATTTTGAAAGGTGTTAAAAATTTGTAAAAAATTTGTTAATAAAAAATCTTAACCCCAGGTGCACATCTGTAACCCATGAGACACCCATCCTAAAAATTTGGGCTTCTAGTTAACTAAACTCTGTTGTGTGTAGAGGATACGGACTAATAATAATAATAATAAAATCCAAAATTGCAGCTGTGCCGACGCATGTTCCTTTGGTGGCACTATATTTTGGTGGTGGTTTATTGATAGTGCCTCCAATGGGACATGCTGTCAGCACAGCTGCAATTTTGGATTTTTTTTTTGCCATGTCATCATCACTATGAAGGTATTAAAATATTTCAAAAGGTGTTACAGAAGACATCGACCCTTAGAGTGGCGGAAGTTTCCATTTAGTTCACTTCATTTTAGAGATATTCAAGTTTGAGTAGAATATAATAGCTGATGACTCAGCATTTTTTATGTGAGTGTTGGGTCATCACCCAACTTCAACTAGCCCATTTTAAATATAGAATTAACAAAATTGTAAAAACACATTTTTTTACGATGTCATCATCACCTCAAGGTGTCAAAACCCATTTGTAGAGGTGTTACGTGGCATAAGGATCAATTGATAAATTGGAAGTTTGTTTCTATCTAATTTGATTTCTGAGATTTATGATATTTAATTAATTAGTATAAATAATAATTAATATTATTTATAATTTAACACCAATTTCAATGTCAACTTACAATTATTAAGTTAAATTATTTTGTCATGAATAATTAATTAATTAATTTGGTTATCAAATTTCAATTCCGCACTCTCGATGACCCCTAATAAACAAATTATAAGCTCTATATAAGTAATATACTGCCTGAATTAATTATAATTAATTACGTCAGTATATTAACAGTGCAAGAGTATTCTCGCAGAAGTAAATATAATCACATAATCTGTCGTTGTTATGGAATGTAAAATCTCGGTTTTCAATTGGAAAATAGAAGCCTACTCGATCTCACAAGTTGAATCAATATAATTATTACAACTTGAAACAATGGAATTAGATTTAACACTTTCAAAAGTTTCTATTGAATTGAAGTGTTAGTAAACAAAGGGAATTTGTAACTCAATTGTGGCACTAGCGAAATCCAATTTTAAAATTCGTGCACTGTGACAAGGTGTAGAATTTAATTCTCTATCGAATGCATATAAATTGAATATTCGGGTACTATTTATTGTACGTGTTTAAATATTAAACAGGTGCAAAAATGTGTCCAAAATATTTTAATCAAAAATCGTGACCCCAGGTGCACATCTGTAACCCATGAGACACCTGTCCTGAAAATTCCAGTTCTTAGTAAATATAACTCTGCTCTGTGGAGAGGATACGGAAGGATAAAATCCAAAATTGCAGCCTGTGCCGACAGCATGTTCCTTTGGTGGCACTATATTTTGGTGGTGGTTTATTGATAGTGCCTCCAAAGGAACATGCTGTCGGCACAGGCTGCAATTTTGGATTTTTTTTCCGCCAAGTCATCATCACTTTGAAGTTGTTATATTATTTCAGAAAGGTGTTTTAGAAGGCAACGACCCTTAGAGTGGTGGAAGTTTCCATTTTGCTCACTTCATTTGAGAGATATTCAAGTTTCAGTAGAATATAATCTGTAATGACTCAGCATTTTTAAAGTGGGTGTTGGGTTTACACCCAACTCCAACTAACCCATGCGAATTATTTTATTCAAAAAATTGTAAAAATACATTTTTTTGACGATTTCATCATCACTTTAAGGTGTCAAGACCCATTTGTAGAGGTGTTACGTGGCATAAGGATCAATTGATAAATTTGAAATCTGTTACTATCTACTATAATCTCTGAGATTTATGATATTTAATTGATTAATATATATTATTATTAATATTATTTATAATATAACACCAATTTCAATGTCAACTTACAATTATTAAGTTAAATTATTTTGTCATAAATAATAAATTAATTAACTTGGCTATCAAATTTCAATTCCGCACACTCGATGACCCTTAATAAACAAATTGGAAGCATCTATTTAAATCAAATACAGACTGAATTAATTATAATTAATTACGTCAGTATATTAACAGTGCAATAATATTCTCGCAGATGTAAATATAATCACATAATCTGTCGTTGTTATGAAATATATAATCTTAGTTTTCAATTGGAAAATAGAAGCCTTCTCGATCTCACAAGTTGAATCAATATAATAATCACGAGTCGAAACAATAGAATTTGATTTAACACTTTCAATTGAGCTGAAGTGTTAGTAAACAAAGGAAATTTGCAACTCTATTGTGGCACAAACTAAGTACAATTTGAAAATTCGTGCACTGTGAAAAGGTGTAGAAATTAATTCTCTATCGAATGCATATGAATTTAATTTTCGAGTACTATTTATTGTTCCTGTTTCAATATTAAACAGGTGCAAAAATGTGTCCAAAAAAATGTGATAAAAAATCGTGACCCCAGGTGCACATCTGTAACCCATGAGACACATATCCTGAAATTTTGGGCTCTTAGTTAATAATACTCTGTACTGGTGGAGAGGATACGGAAGGATAATAATAATAATAATAATAATAATAATATACCAAAGCACTAAGACCAATACTGGGCCACTATACTATAGTATAGTCGGCACAGTAATAATAATAAAGGCAGTGATTCCAATACTGGGCCACTATACTATAGTATAGTCGGCACAGTAATAATATAAATAAAGGCAGTGATTCTAATACTGGGCCACTATACTATAGTATAGTCGGCACAGTAAAAATTAATAAAAATAATAATAAAGGCAGTGATTCCAATACTGGGCCACTATACTATAGTATAGTCGGCACAGTAATAATATACAATAAAGGCAGTAAGATTAGAACTGGGCCACTATACTATAGTATAGTCGGCACAGTAATAATATACAATAAAGGCAGTAAGATTAGAACTGGGCCACTATACTATAGTATAGTCGGCACAGTAAAAAGGCATAGTTGGATTATACGTAACGTTTAACTTATATATGGTACTGTCGGGAATTAACCTTTACGATCACGATAGTTGGGACGGTAAATTGTAATATGTAAGAAATATAATTGTAGTTCAAAATATATACACTAAAGCGAGTACTAATACATATTCTACATTAACTAATCTAGCTAAGGTTGACTAACAACTAAATCTTCGTCACATTATCTCCCTCCCCAAATATGAGGTGTTGATGCTAGTGTATGGGGTTGCCGAACCTATTCGGTTCCTTCTGAATCCTGGATGAACGCCTCAACATGTGCTGCTCCGAGCATTCCATCCCGACTTGTTCTCTAGGTAGATTCTCGACTACCACAGTATCTCGGTCTTGAGACTGTTCATCCGTATCGAACCCCACTTCTCCCGAGCTGTCTTGTCCTGCCTCTGACCCTTCATGCTCGTGTTCCAACTCCAACGACTCATCCGTGGCAGACATTGGGATAACCTTGCAATCATTGAGGTGGATCCATGAAAATCGGTTATTTCCCTTTTTGATTTTAACGTTTGGATACTTTACATCGACCACCGAGTACGGTCCAGTGTACATCTTCTCTAGACCATCGCTCCGAGTAAAGTTCTTATACATTATGGTTTGCCCAGTACACACTATCGTAGGTGCGCCAACTGTTCTTCTATCGTAGTACTCTTTACTATGCGCCTTGCTGCGGATCATGTGTTCTTCCGCTTCGTGCCATTCTTCTTTCTTTTCGGTGGTCGGGTACTTGCTAGTTCCTATCGTCTGGTCCAGCGCCGACCTAATTTTCGCTCCAAACATCAGTTCTTGTGGGGTGTAAAGTTGGTGCTGCTACTCTTCAGTGAATTCACGTTGAAGGCCACTTCCTGCAGGATATTCGGCCAAACAGACTTGTCCAGTTTTCGCACTGACAGCAAACATCGTAGAGCTTGTTTAACGATCTCTACTGTCCGCTCTACTTGGCCATCCCCTTGGGGGTGATAAGGTGAAGAATGCCTCTTCTCAATCCCGAAATAAGTGCACATCTGACGTATCACTTCCCCATCGACATTTCGCCCCTGGTCCGACAGTAATACATCTGGTACCCCATATCTATACACCCATCCTGTTTCTATGGCGTTCCGTACAGATTCAGCAGTCTGGTCTTGCATAGCGACTACCTCTACAAATTTCGAAAACAAGTCCACAATAATAAGAATATATCGGTATCCGTCGGCTGACCACGGCAAGACTGCAATGTCGGTGGCTATCATTCTTCTTGGCTCTGCTACATCAAATTCGATGGGCTTCAGAGGTTCCCTCTTCGGCTCTTCTTAGTAGCTCTCTTGTTCTCTAGACATATGACGCATGCCCTACAGCATTGTTCTACGTCTTTTCGCATTCCCACCCAGTAGAATCGATCTCGGAGGTAGGCATACGTCTTTTCTATCCCTGGGTGTGATATCCGATGTGCTATTTCGGTCATCTTTAACCTTAAACGGTTGGGTATTACCAAAGCTCTCTTGAGAAACAGCTTTCCCTCTACGTCTATCCTCATGCCTTCTTGCTTCTTATATGGTCCAACCCATATATTCCCGTGCTCCATTAGTTGTTGACAGGCGTTCACAATGCTCTGGTCTCTGAGCTGTCCATCCCGGAGTTCGTAACGAAGTGCACCAACTTCTTGATCTAGTATGTACACGTTTCGCTCGAAACTCTCCTCATCATTCATGACCCTGTCCACACTCACAGGTGTTCGACTTAAATAATCGGCGCAGCCATTGGACTTTCCCCTGCGAAACTGTATTTCATAGTTTATTGGCTCAAACTCCAGGATCCACCTGGCATATTTATCGCGAGGGTCCTTTTGCCGTCTTAGCCACTGCAACGGATGATGATCTGTAATTATTACAACCTCCCTTGCTGCCTGTAAGTAGACCTTCCATTTCCTTAGAGCAGCAATTACCGCGTATGCTTCCAGCTCTCCTGCGGAGTATTTCCTTTGCGCATCATTCAAACTACTCGAACAGAACTCAAAAAGTTTTCGGTTTCCATCCCCATCATCTAGGGACAATACAGCTCCGACAGCAGTTTTAGACGCATCTGTTTCCACAAAGAATGGCCAATCCCAATTCGGGAAGGCCAACTTCCGAGGCTCATTAACCAGTTGATCCTTCAACTTTTGATAACTCATCTCACACTCCTTAGTCCACATCCACGGAACCCCGCTTTTCGTGAGTTCATTAAGTGGTTCCGCGGTAATGGAAACACTGGGGATATACTCCCGATACCAGTTTATCAGTCCAATGAACTGCCGCACCTCTTTTTTCGAGATAGGCCGTGGAAACTGTGCGATCCTCCATAAAGTGGTAGCTAAGGGGCGCTTTCCATCCTTAGATACCAAATGTCCTAGGAATTCCACTTCCTCATACCCGAAAGAACACTTCTCCACTCTTAGTTGAATTCCAGCCTCATTGAACCTCTCCAGTACGCCCTCCAGGTGGCTCAGATGCGCTTCGAAATCAGGTGAATGAATACATGTGTCATCCACGAACGCCTGCACATTCGGGCATCCTCGGAGAGCCTGATCCACAGCTCTTTGGTAGGTCGCTTGTGAGTTCGAAAGACCAAATGGCATACGGTTAAACTCGAATTGTCCCCGCGTTGATACAAACGAAGTGAGCTCCTTATATTCTTCCTTCACTGGTACACTCCAGTAAGCAGAAGCTCCATCCAATTTAGAGAAAATCGTGCTCCCCCCTATTCGGTCAAAAATATCCCGTGCGTCTGGCATGGGGTAAGCATCCTTTTTCGTAACATCATTTAAGTCACGATAATCCACAGGGAAACGGTGCGATCCGTTCTTTTTTTTAACTAATATGACTCGGCTTGCCCATGGAGAGGTCGAGGGACGTATGATATTGTTTTGGAGCATCTCGTTTATTTGTCTCGTTACCTCTGCTTCAATTTCAGGAGATACTCGGAGGGGACGATGTCGGACCGGGCGCTCGTCCAATAGCGTGATTACATGTTCTGTGGTCTTGACCTCTCTAGGCTTCTTTGGATTATCCGCGAAAACCTCGCCCCATCTTTCCAATACTCGGTGTATCGCCGTAATTTCGCGCGGGGAGAGACTGGGATTTACGTTATATTTCGTAACCCTTGCACCCTTGACCTCTTTCACCTCCATTTGTACGACCTCGGCTCTCGTGACGGCCTGGCCACCCTGTACCATGGCTAAGGAGCTTATCCAATGAGTCCCTAGCTTAACTTGCATCCTTTCCCAATCGAAAACCGTTTGTCGGAATAACGATAAGAATCGTCGGCCTAAAATCGCTGTCCTTGCGTTTGTATCCAAAACCTCTACTAAGTGATGTACCGGTTGACCATCTCCCACATCTATCGATACACGAGCCGTACCGCATACCGCTAGCGAGGCCCTACCCAGCCCATAGACTCGATCTTCTTTCGCCGTGTATGATATCCCCATCCTTTCGACAGTATTTCTGTCTACCACTGAAGGATCTGCCCCTGTGTCAATTAATACATCTATCGCTTTGTTGTCCCATTTGACGGGTATCATCACTGCTGCATCTCTTACTACAGCATGTTTTGTAGTAGCGCTAAGCACTTTCCTTCCAGTTCCTGTGTGGTGACAGTCCCATACTGGGTGACCCTTCTCGTCACACTTTGGGCAGTGTCGCTCAGGGCATCGCGCCATGAAGTGTCTATCAGAGTTGCATATATAGCAGCGAGAATTCTTTGTGTTTCGAAGTTGATTCCCTGAATATGACCTTCCTGCTCTGCCTCTACCCCTTCCATAACCACGATAGCTCGTCGCACCCCTGTACTCTTCCTTAGACGTTACATATACCGTGTCCTGGTCATTCGTGACCTCATTCTGGTATTTCGATTCCGGTTTGATCGGATCAACTGATCCGTTTTTCCTGTTCCAATAGAGCGATCAGACCCAATTCCCTGTAACCAAAATCCATCGGAATCTCCTTTTGCACCAAAGCCGATTTTACCTTGATCAACAACTCGCATGCTTCTTTAGTACCAACCTCCCCTTGTGCATCTAGCCATTGCCATTCGCGCAAAGGGGGCTGTACACTAATCGGGAGCTGAGAAACGAAAATGTTGTATGCTAACGTATTTGGTGCTTTGGCTTCCTGGACCAAATCCTTCATCCTATAAAATAAATCGTCTATGCTCTCTCCTGCTTGCCAATCAGTCTTGCGGAGTTCACGTAGGGCTCTAAGGGGATCCTTGGGGGGTCGATTTTTTCATTAACGTTTCAAACGCCGCTCCCAAATCATCTGCTTCTCGATTCTCTTCTATTACCTCAATCACCAGCTTGCGTTCCGCGTAAGTCCGGTTGACAAAGTTCGCCAACATCTGCAACGCCTTTAGGACTCCACCTTCGGTAGCACGCAGTCTAGCTGTGGCAGCTTCGAATAGGGGTTTCCAATCCTGGATACGTTCGCCGGGTTTTAGAGTAGGAGCGGAAATTCCTACAGCCATTTGAACAATTATATTTGTGTCGGGAATTAACCTTTACGATCACGATAGTTGGGACGGTAAACTGTAATCCGTAAGAAATATAATTGTAGTTCAAAAGTATATACGTACACTAAAGCGAGTACTAATACATATTCTACATTAACTAATCTAGCTAACAACTAAATCTTCGTCACAGTACCATTATACGATAGGTGAATGTATAATGCCATCGTACGTTAGAGGATCATATGGGAAAAACGTATAATCATCATACGACGTATAACGTATAACGATTTTATACGATTTTCATCACACGTTATCATACGTTACCATACGTTATCATACGTTCATTATACGTTACCATACGTTCATCAAACGTTACCATATGTTCATCATACGCTACCATATGTTCAACATGCGTTACCATACGTTCATCATACGTTGCCATAAGTTCATCATGCGTTCATCGGGGAGGGTTTATCTGTTCATGTGGTGTCGGCGTTTTGGAGTATCGGTGGAATTGCAGCGGGGTATTGCTTATGAAATGATTTATCATTTATGACTATGCCAGTTACATTTGTTGGATTCATGATAGTGTTATGTAGCGAAGAAACCTGTCGTCATTAGCATCACTAATTGGATGGGCTTTAACGTACAATACAATAGCATCTTAGTTTACTGTCAGTATATAGGATTAGTTACTAGCCTTATACTTAGTTTTTACTGTGCGGACTATACTACAGTATAGTGGCCCAGTTCTAATCTTAGTGCTTTGGTATATTATAATAATACTGTGCCGACTATACTATAGTATAGTGGCCCAGTATTGGTCTTAGTGCTTTGGTTATTATTATTACTGTGCCGACTATACTATAGTATAGTGCCCAGTATTGGTCTTAGTGCTTTGGTTATTACTGTGCCGACTATACTATAGTATAGTGACCCAGTATTGTTACTGTGCCGACTATACTATAGTATAGTGGCCCAGTATTGGAATCACTGCCTTTATTTTTATTTTTTACTGTGCCGACTATAGTATAGTATAGTGGCCCAGTATTGAAATCACTGCCTTTATTATTTTTATTATTATTACTGTGCCGACTATACTATAGTATAGTGGCCCAGTTCTAATCTTACTGCCTTTAATATTATTATTACTGTGCCGATTATACTATAGTATAGTGGCCCCGTATTGGAATCACTGCCTTTATTACTGTGCCGACTATACTATAGTATAGTGGCCCAGTATTGGTCTTAGTGCTTTGGTATATTATTACTGTGCCGACTATACTATAGTATAGTGGCCCAGTATTGGAATCACTGCCTTGGTATATTTTTTATCCGTAGCCTCTCCACAGAACAGAGTTTTATTTACTAAGAGGCCAAATTTTCAGGATATGTGTCTCATGGGTTACAGATGTGCACCTGGGGTCATGATTTTTTATTACATTTTTTTGACACATTTTTGCACCTGTTTAATTTTGAAACAGCAACAATAAATAGTACCCGAAATTAAATTTATATGCATTCGTTAGAGAATTAAATTCTACACCTTTTCACAGTGCACGAATTTTCAAAATGGGCTTCATTAGTGCCACAATTGACTTGCAAGTTTCCTTTGTTTACTAACACTTCAGTTCAATTGAAAGTGTTAAATCTAATTCTATTGTTTCAACTCGTTACTATTATATTGATTCAACTTGTGAGATCGAGTAGGCTTCTATTTTCCAATTGAAAACTAAGATTCTACATTCCATAACAACGACAGATTATGTGATTATATTTCCTTCTGCAAGAATACTCTTGCACTGTTAATATACTGACGTAATTAATTATAATTAATTAAGTCAGTATATGACTTATTGAGATGCTCCCAATTTGTTTATTAGGGGTTATCGAGTGTGCGGAATTGAAATTTGATAGCCAAATTAATAGATATTAATTATGACAAAATAATTAAACTTAATAAATATAAGTTGACATTGAAATTGGTGTTAAATTAGGAATAATTATTTAAACTAATTAATTAAATATCATAAATCTCAGAGATCATAGAAGATAGAAACAAACTTTCAATTTATCAATTGGTCCTTAGGGCACGTGTCACCTATACAAGTGGGTCTTGACACCTTGAGGTGATGATGACATCGTTAAAAAAATGTGTTTTTACAATTTTGATAATTCGATATTTAAAATGGGTTAGTTGATGTTGGGTGATGACCCAACACTCACATAAAAAATGCTGAGTCATCAGCTATTATATTCTACTCAAACTTGAATATCTCTAAAATGAAGTGAGCAAAATGGAAACTTCCACCACTCTAAGGGTCGATGCCTTCTGTAACACCTTTTTGAAATAATTTAACACCTTCATAGTGATGATGACATGGCGAAAAAAAAAATCCAAAATTGCATCCTGTGCCGACAGCCTGTTCCTTTGGAGGCACTATCAATAAACCACCACCAAAATATAGTGCCACCAAAGGAACATGCGTCGGCACAGGCTGCAATTTTGGATTTTATTTTTTTATTATTGGTCCGTAGCCTCTCTACTGAACAGAGTTTAATTAACTAAGAACCCAAAATTTCAGGACAGGTGTCTCATGGGTTACAGATGTGCACCTGGGGTCACGATTTTTACTACATTTTTTTGGACACATTTTTGCACCTGTTTAATATTAGAAAAAGAACAATAAATAGTGTTCAAATATTTAATTTATATGCATTCGATAGAGAATTAAAATCTACACCTTTTCACAGTGCACGAATTTTTAAATTGAGTTTCGTTTGTGCCACAATTGAGTTGCAAGTTTCCTTTGTTTACTAACACTTCAGTTCAATTGAAGTGTTAAATCGAATTCTATTGTTTCAACTTGTGATAATTCTATTGATTCAACTTGTGAGATCGAGTAGGCTTCTATTTTCTAATTGAAAACTAAGATTTTACATTCCATAACAACAACAGATTATGTGATTATATTTATTTCTGCTAGGAATATTCTTGAACAATGGATACATGAGATATTTAATTCTAATTAATTCGCTCTGTGTTTAACTTAGAGAAACGGTTCCAATTAGATTATTAGGGTATCGAGTGCGCTGAATTCAAATATGATAATGAAATTAAATTTAAATAAATTATTATAGCAAATAATTGAACTTAATTTATTTTGATGTAAATAATATTGGTGCTAAATTATCTTAGATTAATTAAATATTTATACTAATTATCTAAATTTCATTAATCTCAGAAATGATACAAGATAGAAACAAACTTTAAATTTATCAATTGGTCCTTATGGCACGTACCACCTATACAAGTGGATCTTGACACCTTGAGGTGATGATGGCATCGTCAAAAAAATGTATTTTTACAATTTTGTGAATTAAATAATCCGCATGGGTTGGGTGGAGTTGGGTGAATACCCAACACGCACCTAAAAAATGCTGACTCAGCAACATATTATATTCTACTGAAACTTGAATATCTCTCAAATGAAGTGAGCTAAATGGAAACTTCCACCACTCTAAGGGTCGATGCCTTCTGTAACACCTTTTTGAAATACTTTAACACCTTCATAGTGATGATAACATGGCGAAAAAAAAATCCAAAATTGCAGCCTGTGCCGACAGCATGTTCCTTTGGAGGCACTATCAATAAACCACCACCAAAATATAGTGCCACCAAAGGAATATGCGTCGGCACAGGCTTCAATTTTGGATTTTTATTATTTCTCCGTATACGGTACCTGCCCTCACCTTTATACATTAAGGGATAAAAGTAGGCATGTAGGTGCGGAGTGACCGTCTAATTTGCACCTGGGTTTACGATTTCCGTTCAAAATTTCTTAACACCTATTTAATCTAATTAAACCTCATAACATTAAATAATAAATAGTGAGCTTGATAAAATTTGCATATTTGGATAGATAATTAAATTCTACACCTTTTCACAGTGTACGAATTTTCAAATTGGGCTTAGTTTGTGCCACAATTGAGTTGAAAATTTCTTTTGTTTACTCACACTTCAATTTCAGTAAACTGTTAAATCTTACTCTATTGATTCAACTCGCGATAATTAAACTGATTCAACTTATATATTCCAGCTGGCTTCTGTTTAATTGTAGTATTACTATACAATGGATCAAATAAAATCTAATAATATAAGGAATTTATTGACTTTACTCAAATCACCGTGGATAACATTGCTAAAATAAATAACTAATAATATAATTTATTATCAATACATAATGAATGAATGGCAGTAAACTCAAGATGGTTTATGATGGAAACAAACTTCAAATTTATCTACCGTTCCTTTTGACTCGGACTAATTAACAAATGGTTCTTGTCACCTTAAAGCGTTGATGACTTGGCGAAAAAAATACAAAATTGAAGCCTGTGCCGACAGCATGTTCCTTTGGAGGCACTATAAATAAACAACCAACAAAATATAGTGCCACCAAAGGACATGCGTCGGCACAGGCTGCAATTTTGGATTTTATTATTATTTTTTCTCCGTAGACGGTGCCCTGGCCAGAGCTTAATTGTTGATAGGCTGAAACTTGGCATGTAGGTGCGATGGGACCGTCTAATTTGCACCTGGGGTTACGATTTTTGAATAACAAATTTTTGACACATCTTTAACACCTTTCAAAATTTGTCTGGTCCATAACTCAAAAAATGTTTTACTAAACCCCCAATTTGTATTTTACCATTGGATTCATCATAAAATTCTGCGTCTGATGGGATAAGAGAATTTTCAATAAAGGGTTTAATTTCTGCCATAATTGGGGGTTGAAATCTCTTTGTTACTCACACTTCAATTTCAGTAAACTGTTAAATCTAGTTCTATTGTTTCAACTTGTAATAATTATATTGATTCATCTTATAAATTCCAGCTGGCTCCTATTTAATTGTAGTATTACTATACAATGGATTAAATAAAATAATATAATATAAGGAATTTGTTGACTCAACACAACTCACCGTGGATAACATTGCTAATATAATTAACTATTAATATAATTTATTATTAATACATAATGAATGAATGGCATTAAACTCAAGATGGTCTATGATAGAAACAAACTTCAAATTTATCTACCGTTCCTTGTGACTCGGACCAATTAACAAATGGTTCTTGACACCTTGAGGAGTTGATGACTTTGCGAAAAAAAATCCAAAATTGCAGCATGGGCCGACAGCATGCTCCTTTGGAGGCACTATCAATAAACAACCAACAAAATATAGTGCCACCAAAGGAACATGCGTCGGCACAGGCTGCAATTTTGGATTTTTTTATTTTTTATTTCTCCGTAGACGGTGCCCTGCCCAGAGTTTTATAGTTGATGGGCTGAAACTTGGCGTATAGGTTCGATGGGACCGTTTAATTTGCACCTCGGGTTAAGATTTTTCAACAAAAAATTTTGGACACATTTTTAACACCTTTTTAAGAATCTTTGGTCCATAACTCTAAAAATGATATACTAAACCCTCAATTTTTATTTTACCATTGGATTCACCATAAAATTCTGCGTCGGATGGGAGACGACAGAATTTAATAATGGGTTTAATTCATGCCATAAATGGAGGTTTAAATTCCCTTTGTTGACTAACACTTCAATTCAATTGAAAGTGTTAAATCAAATTCTATTGTTTCAACTCGTTATTATTATATTAACTCAACTTGTGAGATCGAGTAGGCTTCTAATTTCAATTGAAAAAAAATATTTTATATTTCCATAGCCTACTCTATATAAGGCCTACCATGGCCTTCTATATTATACGGCTAGATAAGTCAAGTATTTGCCATTTTATTTCCAGGCCAGTGTTTACTTTCTAATTGCTCGTAAAATAAATCACCTATTGTCATGGAATAAACTAAACTTAGGTTTTCAAATACGCTGGAAACATCTAAAATACTTTTGTGAATGATTTCTCATCAGATTTAACCACAATGACGTAATCAAATATACATACCCATATATGGTAATTAATACTAATTATTAAGTAGAGATTTGAATTAGAGATTTTGTGAACATTAGCTAAATAAGTCCCAAGAACGGTCATTAAACTGACTGGGCAACATGTACGTCGTCAAACAGCACTTTTAAGCCTTAGATTAAAATCTAATTATACATTTCAAAAAAATACAAAACATATGGTTTGATAACAATAGCATAATTATTTACTTACATTGACGTTGAAAAGTATTTGAGTGAAGGAATGACATAATTTGTTACTGTAGTTAGTTTTTTTACAAGAAAAATGCATTAGGATAAAACGGCAAAGTTAGATTCCCAAATTATCTAAAAAATTAACATTTATTTAACATGATTGCCATATATGGGTATGTATATTTGATTACGTCATTGTGGTTAAATACGATGAGAAATCATTCTCAAAAGTATTTTAGATGTTTCCGGCATATTTGAAAACCTAAGTTTAGTTTATTCCATGACAATAGGTGATTTATTTTACGAGCAATTAGAAAGTAAACACTGGCCTGGAAATAAAATTGCAAATACTTGACTTATCTAGCCGTATTATATAGTAGGCCATGGGCCTACCATCAAAGCTGATATTTTGCACCAAGGATGAAGTAGTGTACGATATTATTATTGACCCATAGATATTTACATTTATCTCTGTACAGTTAGAAATATTTTAAAAATAGTTGGATCAACTTGTTACTGATTTTTGTTAATTTTTGTAATTAATTAATACAATTCTCCTTCCACCGATATTTTAAGCACTTCCTAGTACTATATTTGACTTTGTTGCTTTTTAATAGTTAGATATTTAATTTTTCTCAATGCCGAACTGTTCTGCCCCTGGTTGTAGGGGTAATTATACCCCAGAAGAGCGCGTCCCAATTTTTAAACTTCCAAATGGTCCACCTGAGTTACGACATGCCTGGATACGTGCTCTCCATCGTGAGGATATTTCTGACCTCAAAATGGTGTATGTGTGTGCTAAGCATTTCCGAAGGAAGATATTCAATATTTTCACACGGTACCCAGAGGAGATGGCACATCCTATGAGCAGGGGCGTCAGAAGGGGGGGCACAGGGGGGCACGTGCCCCCCCTCATCTGTGCATCCCCTCGCCTGTGCCCCCTTCCCCTGTCCAAATAGATGAAATAACAACACCAATGATACACATGAGTTCAAATGTCATGATGCCACTGCTCTTATCCGAAGTGAAACTATCAAAAAAACATAAAATCACGTTGGGTTTTATACTACATGAATTAGCTTTTTGTCTGTGCCCCCTCTAAATTCTGATTGCCCCCTCCCCAATTTCACGCTTCCGACGCCCCTGCCTATGAGGTCCCGCGAGGAAGACCCAAATTAAATCCTGGCGCTGCCCCCTCTCTCCTTCCTGGTTGTCCGTCTTATTATTCCTCTTCCCCTTCAATTAGAATCAAACGAACTCGATTCTCTTGCGACTCCAAAGAGGAAGATTTATTGAACCAAGCAACTAATCTCAGCTTGAGATCAGAGAATACAGAAATGGAGAAGTTTCGTGTTGGTTGTATACAAGAAATATGAGATAGGTTAGCTTTGATAACAATCCCAACTGACTGGTTAGTTTGGATTCAAACAGATAATTGTGTGAGATTTTTTTACTAAGATGGAAAATCATAATATTTGTGCAGATGTTTATCTTGAAATAAATTCTTTTTTATCTGTGAACGGATATATATATGGGGAATCCATTTCTCTCCCACTTATCTCTATCACTGATATCCGACAAATTGAAACGATGTTTACAGAGATTACTCTGAAACTTAGCTCTTCCCCTCAGAAGAAACATCCTCACCATATCTCTAAAGCAAAATAACATATTGAGGAGGCCATCTGATAATAAAAGAAAACTCTATGTAACTTTTGACTTTGTGCACATTTTGAAAAGTATTCGAAACAACTGGTTGAATCAGAAAGATATTCGGAAAACCTTTCACTTTCCCAACTTTCAGAACATTAAACTGGATTACTGTGTGTATCCTGTTCAAGTTTACTCTGCATCTTTTAGTGTTGTGCGTCTCAGCTATAATTTAGAGAAATAATCCTTAGCTAAGTTAGCTCCTAGCTTGACTATCAAAGCTTGTTATCCTTCTGCTATTGAGCGCCAAAATGTGAAACTTGTTTTGAAAGTATTCAACGAATTAACTGCTGCAGCTCTGAAGTTACAGAATGAACTCCGTAACCAAGAAGACCGAAACAATACACACGACTTTGTTAAAATGCTTCTTCAAATTTGGAAACTTTTCAAAATAAATTCCCCACTTAAAGGTAAACGTTTGAATGATGATATCTCAAGACCTATAACATACCAGGACGAACGATTTTCATTCTTAGCTTGTGTTGTTATTTGGTTAGAGACTTTGCCAGGAAATGTAGGAAAGTTAAGTAAACAAACGTTTACCAGTTTTAAACATGCTTGTACTGTATTACCTCAGTCAACTAAGCATTTAACTGGATTTTGTGGATTTAACTATCTTTTGACATCCTTTTACAGACAGATCCATTGAAACATCACTTTGGCCTATATATTCAATTCAGACATTTATTGATTCATACTCATCCCTTGATACGAATAATGGCGATGAAATTGATGTCCAACTAGTCTGGGATGAAATTGATGATCTAACTTCCATTGAATGTAGTTTACAGACTCTTCAGTCATTAGCTTTTATTGCTGGTTATGCAGTACATAAATATATTTTAAAAACTCAGCCATGTCATGTTTGCATTGATCTTTTGACCATTGACAAAGACTTTATCTTTGATGAAGATTCACAACCCGAGTTCAGGCTTTTACAATTAACTGACCGTGGTGGCCTAAAGTATCCATCTGAGTTTATCCTCGAATCTATAGTAACTTTATGGAAGATGTTAATTGCAATTGAAAGCAAAGACAACTTGTTGGCGATATTGATGCAAGGTCATCCAGAAAAATTACTGTGGAAGTAACCTTGATATTCTTAGAAGAGACTGATGCGATTGCTAAATCGAGTTGCATTTCTTGTGGTGTCTCTATTTTACTATCCTAAAAAATCTTATTTTCACTTGGGCAACTGTTTACTAGCTAACAAGGTTAATAATTATAACTCCGCTGTTGCATCTAAAGGAATAGAAAAGCGAAAACTGAAGAAGTTCTCACATTAATGAAATACACCAGAAGGCTACTCTTCTATTATTATTATTGTTATTAGTATTGTTATTTGAACCCACATTATTATTTATGTATTCTTATCATTGTTGTTAAGTAAGCAATAAAGAAGACTCAATAGAGAAAATCTATTAATTTACTAGAATTATTTAGTACTATAACAAATTAATTTCTAAATGAAGTTGAAAACATTGAACTGTGTTTATCACTTTCTCATCGTACACTACTTCATCCATGGTACATTTGATGGTAGGCCTTATATAGAGGAGGCTATGATATTTCATAACAACGACAGATTATGTGATTATATTTCCTTCTGCAAGAATACTCTTGCACTGTTAATATACTGACGTAATTAATTATAATTAATTTAGTTAGTATACGACTTATATAGATGCTTCCAATTTGTTTATTAGGGGTTATCGAGTGTGCGGAATTGAAATTTGATAGCCAAATTAATTAATTAATTATTTATGACAAATAATTTAACTTAATAATTGTAAGTTGACATTGAAATTGGTGTTATATTATAAATAATATTAATAATTATTTATACTAATTAATTAAATATCATAAATATCAGAGATTATAGAAGATAGAAACAAATTTCAAATATATCAATTAATCCTTATGCCACGTAACACCTCTACAAATGTGTCTTGACACCTTGAGGTTGTTGATGACATCGTAAATAATGTGTTTTCACAATTTTGTGTAGTATATAATTCAAATGGTTTGGTTGGTGTTGGGTGATGACCAGGGGTTTATCTAGGTGCCTGGCCGGCACTTTAAAGTGCCGGCCAGGCATCAGTTGTGGTAAAAAAAGTGCGTGATTTTCGAATCGATTTAGGTGCCGGGTGTATTGCCAGATTTCCTGGTCCAGAAATGATTGGATAAACAACTGTTTGTGCACCGTAGCAGTTTTACCTCCTTAAAATAATGCCGCATCATTGAATTATACTGATTATGTATTATGACTTATACCCATAGACTACTTTAATAGAAGGACTAGTATCTGACAATCTGGGATTGCGGAACTTGGATCCCAAGTTCAATTTGGGTCCCATCATATCTTGGGTTGTACACATGCTAGAACCTTCATCTTGGTGTCAAACATGGGATTTTGAGGGATGAGAAATTAATTAATTACGCTTTTGACATTTTACCACGTCACCTAAAGGTCATTTTAACACAAATAGTCTTTGTAAATATGTATATATTTCTATGTTCAGAGTTGATTGAATAAACAAGAAGACCCACGGGGCTGATTTTTGGCATGCAGGGGTATTTTGGGTCTGGCTCGGACAAGTTCGAGTCTTGAACCAAAATTCACACCTACCATGGAATTATGACGTCATTGTCACCTTTTCCAAAATGTGAAAATCCACCTATTAGCTTATAACTCACGCTCCATGAGAGATAGAAACGTGAAAATTTAATACAATATGTATATTAATAGCACCTACATATCTCCCACCAAAATCACAAATATGCTTCCTCATTTTCCAATTTATTGCATTATCATGATGACGTAATAATTAGAAAATACTTGTTGACATCGTCAAAAAATGTATTTACAATTTTGTGAATTAAATAATTCGCATGGGTTGGTTGGAGTTGGGTGAATACCCAACACGCACCTAAAAAATGCTGACTCAGCACATATTATATTCTACTGAAACTTGAATATCTCTCTAATGAAGTGAGCTAAATGGAAACTTCCAACTCACTAAGGGTCGTTGCCTTCTGAAACACCTTTCTGAAATAATTTAACACCTTCATAGTGATGATGAATTGGCGAAAAAAATCCAAAATTGCAGCCTGTGCCGACAGCATGTTCAATTGGAGGCACTATCAATAAACCACCAACAAAATATAGTGCCACCAAAGGAACATGCGTCGGCACAGGCTGCAATTTTGGATTTTTTGTAACCTATAATTAAACGTGTGTTGTCAAATTGATACTTTCGACTTTCCAATTAACAATACTCGAATAGCCGAAATTTTAGAATATTATCTTTTTATATGAATTATGAGTACTTAAGCTTTTAATTCACAGCGTTGTATACACTGTATATATTATGTTCACCATTGGACAAAATATGGGATGGTCGTAAATTACTTATGGTTTGGGGTCGATTCGTCAGAATACATTTTCATTAGTAGACACTTTATGATGAAGACTAAACTTAATTAATTAAATATTGGGTTTAAACTCACCCTGACGTGATGGTGACATGGCGAAAAAATCCAAAATTGCAGCTGTACCAACAGCATTTTCCTTGGAGGCAATATCAATAACCCAACCAGTCTTCACCAAAAGATAGTGCCACCAACGAAAATGCTGTCGACACAGCTGCAATTTTGGATTTTTTTTTCTTTGATCTGACAAACACAGTAAAGTAATTACAAACTAGAAGGCATATACAGTATTTATTACGAAAATAACTATTATTCGGAGAATAAGTGAAGTTGGACATTCTTGTTAGTTATAAAATGAATTGGAAACCGATTTTAGACATAAAATCGGGAGCAACACCCCAAATATTTTTTAATAGAAAAGAACACTGCTAATTGGAATACAGATATAGAATAAATAAATTACAGGCAGTCTACTCGAGAAGCGGTTTAGAAAGTTATCAACGGCATAGACTGAACGAATAAATTAACTATCCTACTAACATAACACTATCTATAATTAGATACACAATTAAGTCAGTCATTGTGCACCCAATCGTATAGCTTCATTTCAAGATAGAATTCTCCGTTAGTGGAGCCTGCGGGAAGAAAGCACAGCAAGAGAGGAGTTTCTGCTCCTTGGTCGGGCGTTAAGGGTCCCCTATGACTGCTCATGTCTGTGTCCACGTAACCCGGACAGCAAGAGTTAACTAGGATACCCCGGGGGTCTGTCGCCAGCTTTCTACCCATGGCACGAGTGACAGCTGTCAGCCCAACTTTAGACATTGAATAGGCGGAGTCTTTTGGCCACAGCGAGTAGTCGTTATTATCCACCGCCAGCAAATACTCCCTCATCAGCGCGGCGACGCTCTCCTCGGTCTGTGCGGGGTCCACCAGTCTCTGTCGCAGCGGGTGCTGCTTGTCCGGAGACAGTCTCTTCAGTTTGCTGGACATAGAGGACACCATGCAGATACGACCGCCATTATTCATTAGTGGCAGGAGCGCATTAGTGACATTCAATGTGGCAAAGAAATTGGTGGCTAACGTGACGTGAGCTTTCTCAATGATTGGATCAGTTGAAGCATTCTTGTAAGCAATTCCGGCGTTGTTAACTAGAACATCGATTCCTCCGTGTGTCTTCTCGACGCGAGTCTTGAATGCAGCTATCGACGCCTCTGAGAGGATGTCCAACTGTTCGAACAAAGGGACTAGGCCTTCGTCCCTCAGGAGAGAAACAGCTGATTTCCCGTTCTCCTCGCTCCTGGCCGTTAGGATGACACGCCCCTTGAACTGCTTACAGAGACCCCGGACTATCGCCAGCCCAATGCCCTTGTTGCCTCCTGTCACCACTGCTACTCCCTCCAAGCTAGCCGCCATACAACTAAATATACTCATTAGTGTGTATTACATTGCTTTAAACAATGTTATGTACGGAAATTTTGGTCCCCTTGGAAAATTGGTTCGGGGGACGAAGATTTTCATGAAAATTTGGTCATTCTGTGGAAAATTGGTCCCTCTGAGGTTTATGTTTATTTAGTTAATCAATAATTAATTAGAATAAACTTGATGAAAGATTAGATTTTGGAGACTCACGATCTCATACGAGATGTGTACCAGTTCCTGAAAAGTGGATTTTACCCTCAAATTCTCCAAGATGTCAATTGAAAGAGTTTAAGAGAACATTCCTAAAAAAGCATTACGCTTTGTTTTGAAGGACGGGAGCTGTACTACAAGCAGAAGAGGAACAGAGTAGGAGAAACTAGATGTGTTGTATCACAAATAATTATGTATAATATCTTTTATGAAGAAGGAACTGCTACCACGGGTCATCGTAAATGCTGAAGAGAAGCACAATATATTAGATGCCTGTCACGTGCACGCGACTGCTGCCCACTTGGGAAAGTCGAGAACGGTCTATAGAATATCGGTACGGTTTATGTGGCATGGAATTGTTAAGGATGTAAGGACTATGGAGAGAACTTCAAATATTATTTCACATATTCTGATATTTAGCCTAGTACAGGCCGAGGAAGCAGCTAAAGTCTTATGCACAAGTATCATATAATATTTTCTGTATTTTCCGAATACCTGAGTACGGCAGGATGGTCCAATGCGATCAGTGCATGGAGTGGTTCCATGATCAGTGCGTCAGCATCCCCTGCACATATGGAGTGATGCTGCGAATCCCAATGGTGCTGCAGTGAATGTACAATCGACATAGAATAGATGTAGGATCAGGTTGAGCTAATCTGGCATTTTAGGCATGGGCGTAGGGAGAGGGGGTCAGGGGGGGCAGTTGCCCCCCCCTAGCTCAGCCATTTTCAAAAAATTTCTGGGGGTTTCACCCCCAGATCCCCTTAAGTCGATCGCTAAGCTCGCTGGTTGAATATTTGCCCCCTCCCTAGATTTTGGCCTGGCTACGCCCTTGATTTTAGGTATTATTATAAGATTATAAGCTTTTTAGACTAGTTTCTTTCTACATGCATTTTAGACTAATGAACCAATATTATTTTCCTTTCTTATTTATAACTCGTTATAAATATTTGGTTCATGGGACCAATATTTTGTGGAAAAGTCTTAGGACCAAAATTCCATGGAATATTGATCCCATGTGGGACCAGAAATTTCAGGCTAGGACCAATTTCCATGGAAATTTGGGCCCCCGGAACAATTTTCAAGTGACAGTTCTATATGTCTGCTATCATACAAAATGAATCAGGACCAAATGTTGATTAATTTTTGTATATGATAGCCTAAAAATGTCGTTTTATAAGAGAGAAGCTAAATATACTCCTAAATAGTAGAATTGAATTGAAATACTCCAATTAGTGCAGCGGCACAAGCCGCACAACCATATAATTGTTCATTTTTTTGATAAAAGCACCAAAATTTGTACATATGTACTTTGATGTAGTGCGAACATTTTTGGATATTGAGGCAATTGAAAGAGTGTCTATATCGGCCATGACAGCTCGCCAAAGTAACCACGTCCGATAGTGTTCGCCGGACGTGTTTCCCATAAAAACTTGTTCAAATTAAGTTGTATCGTCTTTTTATTGTTGAATTCGGTTTCGAAGTAAAATTACCGATAATTTGATATATCACATGACCATATTTGGAAGAATTTTTTCCATAGCAACGCTGGAATGTATCAGGAATGTGTCAAAAATTCCTTTCTCCAATTTGTGTCCTTACCCAATCGAGTGACCCCTCTTTCGACTCCGCTCAACTACCTGAGTATACTTATGCACACACCGACCCTGTAAAACGTGATTTGATAAAATTATTCAATATTCACCGTGATTTACCATAAATATCGAATAATTTTATCAAATCACGTTTTACAGGGTAGTATGTGCATAAGTATACTCAGTCTCGGTGAATAGACCTAAATTTACCACTTTGACTATACAAAAATTAAAAAATCCAGTCAATTGACGTCAAAATTGTGATAATTATATATATAAAGTGGGCGAATAAAACGATTAAGGGTCAATTTTCTTCGCTTCGTCAACCCCATGTGAGATCTCCAGAAGAGTCAAAGTGGTAAATTTAGGTCTATTACCGAGATTTACATGGAGACATACTACATAGCGAGTTAAAAGGTTATTGCATGTATATAGGATGAGATATGCTTCAAATCCCTTAAAAAAACAGTTTAAAGAAGGGACCTCCCATGGTGACAAATGACGTAAGAATCTTCAAAAGGTTATTACATTAAAAGTATAGTCCCGATTGAGTTGAAATTTTCAGTGCAGCTACTACTTATTGCATACTGTTCAAAAATACTCTAATCTCAATTTATGAAATGTTCAGAGAGGGGCCTTAATTTTTCAAAATGATTGCCGGAGGCCCTTTGAATTTGTCGCTATAAAAAAAGTTTGCCCAAACTTTCCAGAGCGGCATGGGAGCTTAAATCGCGAGTTATATCCTGAAGTATCAGAATCAGGCATAAAACTTAACTAGCCAGAGGTTGGTCCCGCAACCTTAATTTTTGACCCCACTACTAGTCGTTGAATTTCTTAGTGACGCTGGAAACTAACATAGTTGGGAGTCCTACAAATTCCCATCTGGAAATTACCTCACCAGAAACTCGTTTAGCAATAAAGCAAGAAGTTGAATTTCCAGGCATAATGCGTCTTTGGTAATGGTAACAATTGACTACATTACACTGCCACCCGTGTAAAAAAATTACCAAAAACGGATTTTGGATATGTTATTCTAAAAAAATTCAGCTTCTAATGATACTAAAATACGCTTTGTATGAATTTTTTCTAGGTTCAACCTTCCAACGACCATACTACTAACGATGTTCAACTGTATAGGTTATATTTTTCTTTGATCTGACAAATACAAGTAAAGTAATTAAATACTAGTAAGCATATATACCTTATTATAGGAAATTAACGCGAATTGCAGCAATTCGCGTTAATTTCCTATAATAAGGTATACCCCCGAGTCAGGGGTTTATCTAGGTGCCTGACCGGCACTTTTAGGTGCCGGCTAGGCAGCAGTTGTGGTCAAAAAGTGCGTGATTTTCGATTTGATTTAGGTGCCGGTTGGCACTTAATTAGGGGCCGGGTGTATGGCCAGATTTTCTGGTCCAGAAATGATTGGATAAACAACTGTTAGTGCACCGTAGCAGTTTACCTCCTTAAAATAGTGCCGCATCATTGTATTATATTGATTTTGTATTATGGCTAATACCTCTAGGGTGCCGGAAAATTTCTTCCTCCATAATAAGATGCCAGCCACGAAAATCCTAGATAAACCCCTGCCCCGAGTATATAATGTCCTAGTCTAATTATACTCCTGGGTATATCATCTCCTAGCCTAATTATAGTGGGGGAAAATCTAAGATACCGTGACCAACCTCTGGCAAGGTAAGTTTTATGCCTGATTCTGATACTTTAGGGAAGTGGTTCTCAAACTTTTCACAGCGCGTACCACTTCATCAAATATCAGGGTCTCCGCGGACCACCATAATGAGAGATATTTAAATACATCCCTAAACGACGTACACCATATCGTACTAAAGTACATTTCCATTGTATTTAATACATTTCAATTTTGATGTATTTTAAAGTATAATGATGTCCACCCTCTCAAGGGCGAATCCAGGATTAAGTCTCTGCGCGGTCAAAGGTACAAGCAGCGAGCGTAGCTAGCGACCTAGAGGGGGTTGGGGAGTATATCCCATGGATTTTTTTGCAGAATATTGTTAACTACTAATCTACCTGCGGAATCAAATTTGCTAACAAAAACAAAATACAATAGATTTAGAATGTGTACTCTAGCAACATTAGAGAATTGAAGGTATTGACGATGTTGAATAATATCAACAATAAACTCCCAACAATTCAAATGCCTCAATTAGGGGAGGAGCAAGTGCCCCCCCCTTCTTCCCCTGACTCCTACTCCCTCCGCCAATAGCTCCGCGTACCACTAGAAGGAGCTCGCGTACCACCAGTGGTACGCGTACCACAGTTTGAGAACCACTGCTTTAGGGTATATCTCGAGATTTAAGCTCCCATGCCGGTCTCGAAAATTTGGGCAAACTTTTTTATAGCGACAAATTCAAAGGGCCTCCGGCAATCATTCTGAAAAATTAAGGGCCCCCTCTTAACATTTCATAAATTGAGATTAGAGTGTTTTTGAACAGTCATGGCCTACTTAGTATACGGCTATATATGTCGCCGAGAAGGCCATAAAACAAAGAGGCCAGTTTCTAATTTTCTTTCTAGGATAATCTATGCATCCTATTGTTATTATTTGGGTTGTATATGGGGTAATCAACCATTGCGAGTCCATTAGAACCACTTTTGAGAATCTCAGATATGTGGTTAAGCTATTTAGGCGCCATTTAATGGTGACGGTAACAATTATGGTAAAATGAAAATTTTCAAATATCATAAATTTCAGTTTCTTCCTACTTCTAATAAATTAATAACAGGATTACTAAATAGGGATATATTTCATACCCCAAAGGCTACTAAATCACAAAATGGCGACATTCTAAAAAAATTATAAAAACAACCACATGCTAAAATACAAGTAGTATCCGAAAAAAACTTATATAATTGCTGGTTTATATATATTCATTCTCATTATATATTCGGAAAATGTATTCTAAATATATTAGCAAATTATTTTCATTTTCTCGCATTTCTTTAGACTCGAATTGCATATTTTTGTATATTTGTGGTGTCATCATTAAATGGCGCCTAAAAGCTTAACCACAAATCTGAGATTCTCAAAAGTGGTTCCATTGGACTTACAATGGTTGATTACCCCATATACAACCCAAATAACAACATTAGGAGGCATAGTTTATCCTAGAATGAAAATTAGAAACTGGCCTCTTTGTTTTATGGCCTTCTCGGCGACATATATAGCCGTATATTAAGTAGGCCATGGAACAGATACGATAAGTGCTAGCTGCACTGAAAATTTCAACGCAATCGGGACTATACTTTTAATGCAATAACCTTTTGAAGATTCCTACGTCATTTGTCACCATGGGAGGTCCATTCTTAGTGTTTTTTAAGGGACTTGAAGCATATCTTGCCCTATATACATGCAATAACCTTTTAACTGGCTATGTAGTATGTCTCCATGTAAATCTCGGTAATAGACCTAAATTTTGCACTTTGACTATACAAAAATTACAAAATCCAGTCAATTGACGTCAAAATTGTGATAATTATATATATAAAGTGGGCGAATAAAACGATTATGGGTCAATTTTCTTTGCTTCGTCACCCCCATGTGAGATCCCCAGAAGAGTCAAAGTGCTAAATTTAGGTCTATTACCGAGATTTACAATGGAGACATACTACATAGGGAGCGAGTTAAAAGGTTATTGCATGTATATAGGGTAAGATATGCTTCAATCCCTTAAAATACACTTTTAAGAATGGACCTCCCATGGTGACAAATGACGTAGGAATCTTCAAAAGGCTATTACATCAAAAGTATAGTCCCGATTGCGTTGAAATTTTCAGTGCAGCTAGTACTTATGCATACTGTTTAAAAACACTCTAATCTCAATTATGAAATGTTCAGAGAGGGGCCATAATTTTTTAAAATTATTGCCGGAGTCCCTTTTGAATTTGTCGCTATAAAAAAGTTTGGCAAATTTTCGAGACCTGCATGGGAGTTTAAATCGCGAGATATACCCTAAAGTATCAGAATCAGGCATAAAACTTAACTTGCCAGAGGTTGGTCACGGAATCTTAGATTTTGCCCCCACTATTATACTTCCGGATATATTCTGCCCTAGTCTAATGCATATAATGACCTTATAGGAAATTAACGCGCCATGAAATTAATACGACGGAAATTAACGCGAATTGGAGCAATTCGCGTTAATTTCCTATAATAAGGTACCGTATATTACGAAAATAACTATTATTCGGAGAATACGCGAAGTTGGCCATTCTTGTTAGTTATAAATGAATTGGAAACCGATTTTAAACATAAAAATCGGGAGCAACACCCCAAATATTAAAAAAAAGGCAGTCTACTCGAGTGAAGTAGAAGGCAGTCAGGCAGTCTACTCGAGTGAAGCGGATTAGAAAGCTATCAACAACATAGACCGAACGTTATTAAGATTCAAACGAATAAATAAACTATCCTAATAACATAACACTATCTATAATTAGATACACAATAAGTCAGTCATTGTGCACCCAATCGTATAGCTTCATTTCAAGATAGAATTCTCCGTTAGTGGAGCCTGCGGGAAGAAAGCAGAGCAAGAGAGGAGTTTCTGCTCCTTGGTCGGGCGTTAAGCCGCCCCTATGACTGCTCATGTCTGTGTCCACGTAACCCGGACAGCAAGAGTTAACTAGGATACCCCGGGGGTCTGTCGCCAGCTTTCTACCCATGGCACGCGTGACAGCTGTCAGCCCAACTTTAGACATTGAATAGGCGGAGTCTTTTGGCCACAGCGAGTAGTCGTTATTATCCACCGCCAGCAAATACTCCCTCATCAGCGCGGCGACGCTCTCCTCGGTCTGTGCGGGGTCCACCAGTCTCTGTCGCAGCGGGTGCTGCTTGTCTGGAGACAGTCTCTCCAGCTTGCTGTACATAGAGGACACCATGCAGATACGACCGCCATTATTCATTAGTGGCAGGAGCGCATTAGTGACATTCAATGTGGCAAAGAAATTGGTGGCTAACGTGACGTGAGCTTGCTCAATGATTGGAACAGTTGAAGCATTCTTGTAAGCAATTCCGGCGTTGTTGACGAGAACATCGATTCCTCCGTGTGTCTTCTCGACGCGAGTCTTGAATGCAGCTATCGACGCCTCTGAGAGGATGTCCAACTGTTCGAACAAAGGGACTAGGCCTTCGTCCCTCAGAAGAGAAACAGCTGATTTTCCGTTCTCCTCGTTTCTGGCCGTTAGGATGACACGCCCCTTGAACTGCTTACAGAGACCCCGGACTATCGCCAGCCCGATGCCCTTGTTGCCTCCTGTCACCACTGCTACTCCCTCCAAGCTAGCCGCCATACAACTAAATATACTCATTAGTGTGTATTATATTACTATCACTCAATGTTTTGTGCGGAAATTTTGGTCCCCTTGGAAAATTGGTCTGGGGGACCAAGATTTTCATGGAAATTTGGTCATTCTGTGGGAAATTGGTCCCTCTGAGGTTTATGTTTAATTAGTTACTCAACAATTAATTAGAATAAACTTGATGAAAGATTAGATTTGGGAGACTCAAAATCTGACACAATATGTGTACCAGTATACCTAAAATGTGGATTTTACCCCCAAGATGTCAAGCGAAAGAGAACCATCCGTAAGAAAGCATTACGCTTTGTTTTGAATGACGGGAGCTGTACTACAAACAGAAGAGATATAGGGTAAGGAGAAACTAGATGTCTTGTATCACAAATAATTATGTATAATATTTTTTATGAAGAAGGAAGTGCTACTACAATCGTCAATGCTGAAGAGAAGCACAATATATTAGATGCTTGTACGTGCACGCGACTGCTGGCCACTTGGGAAAGTCGAGAACGATCTATAGAATAAAGGAACGGTTGATGTGGCATGGGATTGTCAAAGATGTAACGACTATGGTGGGTATTTCAAATATTTTTTCACTGATATTGAGTTAGGACAAGGCCGAGGAAGGTGCTGAAGTCTAATGCACAAATATCACATGATGTTTCTGTATTTGCCGACTACCTGAGGACGGCAGGATGGTCAAATGCGACCAGTGCATGAGTGGTTCCATGATCAGTGCGTCACCATCCCTCTGCACATTTGGAGTGATGCTGCGCATCCCAATCGTGCGGCAGTGAATGTTCAATCAATGAATCGACATAGAATAGATGTAGGATCCGGTTGAACTAATTTGGCATTTTAGACATTTTTACACTAGTTTCTTCTACATGCATTTTAGACTTATGCACCCAATATTATGGTTCGTTCTACATGCATTTTCCTTTCTTATTTAGAACTCGTTATAAATATTTGATTCATGGGGCCAATATTATGTGGAAATTCATGGGACCAATATTCTGTGGCCTAGGAACAAAATTCCATTGAATATTAGAACTGTCAATTTAAAATTGCTGCGGGGGACCAAATTTCCATGGAAAATGGTTCTAGGACTATTTTCCATGGAATTTTGGTCGCGACCAATTTCTTTCGGGGGAAATTTTCCTGGTACCAATATTCCAAGAATACCAAAAATTTCAGGGTAGGACCATTTTTCCATGGAATATTGGTACCCGGACCAATTTCCCCGAAAAATTGGTCCGGAGATCCAATATTCCATGGAAAATAGTCCTAGAAGCATTTTTCCATTGCAATTTGGACCCCCGGAGCAATTTTCAAGTGACAGTTCTATATGTCTGCTATCATACAAAATGAATCAGGACCAAATGTGATTAATTTTTGTATATGATAGCCCAAGAATGTCGTTTTATAAGAGAGAAGCTAAATATTCTCCTAAAATAGTAGAATTGAATTAAAATACTACTTCAATGTACGTTGTAAGTAACAAAAGCAGAAATATGACAAGCATCCTTACCGGGTATACCTAATTTCCGAACGGAACAGTACCATTCCGGAAATCAAAGTACCTGATTTACGAGTTATTAAAAACTACTATTCGCATGCGAATAAGCTATTATTCGCATGAGAATAAGTTACTAAATATTCGCATGAGAATAAGTTACTATTTGCATGCGAATAATAGCTTATTATTCGCATGCGACTAGTAATTTTTAATAAGTTATCTCCAACAGGACCTTACTCTCCTCAAATAATAATTCATTATTAATGCGATAGACCCAGAGACGGCGCCAGGATTTCAGGTAGGGGAGCTCTGGGGGGCCAGGGAGGATTTTAGGGGGGCCACACTGTACAACATTGTTATTCTAGGGGGGGCCCAGCCTAAAAAAGGGGGGTCATGGCCCCCCCTGGCGCCGCCACTGGATAGACCTGTGGCTAAATATGTTTAATTCAATTAATTCAGTTGTATAGAAGCGAATATAGGTGTAATAAATATACAAGCTTCGTCAGAGAATTGTCTTTTAGATAATTTTTGTGGTATTGTCACGGAAATTTTGGTCCCCTTGGAAAATTGGTCCGGGGGACCAAAATTTTCATTGAAATTTGGTCGCTATGAGGTTTGTGTTTATTTATTTACCGTATTTATAGAATAGTAGCTTAGGCGATTTTTCGCCATATTGGGACCAAATGTTTTATGAATAAGCCTGTCACTGGAAAATTGGAGCTCCGAAAAATTGATCCGGGACCAAAATTTCATGGAAAACTGGTCCCCGGGAGGCCGGAACTGGCAATTGTTTGGTAGTACCCATCGCAATCCTATCTAAGACAACTATTGAAGGCCGATCTTTACAAATAGGACAAGTAAAACTTAATTCACGAACAAACGTTTGTTCGCGAGGGTCGAAAATTCAACACGAAGAGTTTATAGAAAATATTTCTTACGTATAAACTATATTTTCCTCAAAGCTCTATTTCCCACCGGTTAAGAAGACTGGTATATACATTTAATACCTTAAGAAGCTATTAAGAGGATTTCTTGAAACAGTCATTAGTTCACTATACTCAAATAGGAGACCATAGTGAACCAAATATTTATTATTCATATTCATCAGGAGACTACTGTGGCCTTTGATAATCAATTCTACATTGACAGCAACCGTTGCAAGTTGAACTGTATACTACAAGATTAGATTCATTAACAGTATAAAATGAACACTGTAATTTAATAATATATGCAAATAACTATACCACTGTGTAGCTTGTACTCCCGAACTTCGTTTTCTAGATACACAATTATCCCTGTTTGTTCTAATTTCACTGTTTGTTCTAAGGACACCTTTGGAGAAGATCTTCGGGGTATAAATTGTTAGGAAGATATAAACCGGATAATATTTGTTCTTTATAAATCTTTAAAGAGATGGTGGCAGAGTAAACGGGATCAGAGTACTCGAAATAGATTTTGATTCAGTTTTCGGATTAAAGTTATTTCTTACCGGGGGAGAAATATGTTCATGGAGGCTATTTATTATTGATTTAACTTTGCAAACTTTCTCACAAGTTTCACAGTACCATTTATTCTCTGGAAGCAGTAGACATGACTTCCTGTGCCAATATTGTCAATCAATATTATATGAGCAGTGTCTACCATATAGCATGCTATAGTTTTTGTGAAATAAGCATCTATAGTTTCTAATGTTATCAGACATTTACACTGTTCATAGGCTATGCCGTGAATCAATCAGGTGATTGACATGTTTTGCAAAAAAATTCTCTAAATCCAGTATTATGAATCTTTTGGACAGTAAAAGTTTCCCTATTTGGACAATCCAAAAGTAAAATATACATAGTAAATGGTTTATTAATGTTAAATTTTATCTGAAACTAACCTTGATTCCATTTATAATCTTCAAAGATGACCGCGTTTGATTGAGATAGATCATGGCCTACTATATTATACGGCTAGATAAGTCAAGTATTTGCCATTTTATTTCCAGGCCAGTGTTTACTTTCTAATTGCTCGTAAAATAAATCACCTATTGTCATGGAATAAACTAAACTTAGGTTTTCAAATACGCTGGAAACATCTAAAATACTTTTGTGAATGATTTCTCATCAGATTTAACCACAATGACGTAATCAAATATACATACCCATATATGGTAATTAATACTAATTATGAAGTAGAGATTGAAGTAGAGATTGAAGTAGAGATTTTGTGAATATTAGCTAAATAAGTCCCAAGAACGGTCATTAAACTGACTGGGCAACATGTACGTCGTCAAACAGCACTTTTAAGACTTAGATTAAAATCTAATTATACATTTCAAAAAAATACAAAACATATGGTTTGATAACAATAGCATAATTATTTACTTACATTGACGTTGAAAAGAATTTGAGTGAAAGGAATGAGATAATTTGTTAATGTAGTTAGTTTTTTTACAAGAAAAATGCATTAGGATAAAAACGGCAAAGTTAGATTCCCAAATTATCTAAAAAATTAACATTTATTTAACATGATTGCCATATATGGGTATGTATATTTGATTACGTCAAAGTGGTTAAATACGATGAGAAATCATTCTCAAAAGTATTTTAGATGTTTCCGGCATATTTGAAAACCTAAGTTTAGTTTATTCCATGACAATAGGTGATTTATTTTACGAGCAATTAGAAAGTAAACACTGGCCTGGAAATAAAATGGCAAATACTTGACTTATCTAGCCGTATAATATAGTAGGCCATGGATAGATATAAAAATAAGGAATCCTTTAAGAGGAGGTTTTTATATTGATCAAAGATTGATATTTCAACGCTAGCTAAACCATGTTCATCTTGGCAGTAATCTTCAAAGGTCGTCTAATAATTATATTCTTACTAATTCTGTAGAAATGTCAGTTGAAGTCGGATAGTACAGTGGATGCCGGTTATAAGCACATCGTCGGGTACTGCACTTAATGTGCTTATAACCGACATGTTCTTATAACCGACATAAATTATACAGGGTATATGGCAACCGTTTTCCAACATAGTGTGCTTATATCCGATATGTTCTTAAAACCGGTGTGCTTATATCCGACATCTACTGTATAACGAATTTAATTTGGTCAAAGATTTTTTGGCCTTGCGAAGAATTTGGAGTTGGTAAATGTGATAGCTGCATCGAACCAACCTCAATTGATTGTAATTGGGAAATGTTTTCCTCTTCAACGAGTTTACGTTTCTTATGGGTTGATGTACTGTTGAGAATTGTTGAGACATTTCTTGAAAGATATTTACGAAACTAATATTGCAAGATTATAATTTAATAAGGAAATAAATAGCAACGCTAATTAGCATGCGAATAGTTGTTTATTCGCATGCGAATACGTAGTAACTTATTAGCATGCGAATAGTAGTTTTTAATTAATATATGGAATTACGGAATTGGGCGGAACGGTTCTGGAAAGATGAATACCTATTTCTAGAATATAATTATTCCGGAAATTTAAATACCTAGTATCCGGAATTTACTTTTCCGGAAATCAAAATAACTAATTTCATGAACAAAACTATTCCGGAATTTTAAGGAGATACAATGGTACATTTATACAAATATAACTAAATACCATATTTCCTCTATTAGCATTTCCAAATATACTCGGACATGCTAGGTTTCCGATTCTGAAAGAAAAATTGGAAATTTGTCATTATTTTGACCTTTTTGACGTCGGGGGATTGTGCAAATAAACGCCTAATATCCGGAATATATTATAATTATTCCGGAAATTTTGATCCCTATTTCCAGAACAAAGATTTTATAGTTCAGCGATTCCCAGCCTATTTCAACCCCTATATAGCTAATCCAAACATTCCGTAGACCCCTCCAATCTAGGAATTATCCAGGAGGGCGAGACGCTCCTTTTGGAGGATGATTTTGGGAAAAATGAATTTAGGAGCGTGAAAATTTGGAATATTCTCCTATACCGTAACATTAATTTGTCATTTAGGCGTATGAAAATGGATCAGACCAGGATTAGGAGCGTAATTACAAATGGCTGTATAATACACTGCCTCCAATTGACCGTAATACAAATTTTGAAATCTTGTGGACCCATACTGCCGTCCGTGGATCCCTACTACTCCCTAAAACTTGGGAATAACTGCCATAGTGATCTTTCAGCTAACCCTTGATCGAAAGATATGTGTAGTTACATGGATACCCTACAGACAGCCCCAGACAACAAAAGTAGTGATTTCGACCAGGGGCGTAGGGCCCCAAGCCAATGTTGGGGCTCCACAACTTAAGCTCCGACTAGTTTATATTAATCCAACCTAAATTCTATTGGCGTCGTAAATACGAGGGATGGACCTTCGGCCCGCCCGGACAATGAAATATAAGGCCGTCCCCATTGGCGACATAAATGAAGGTTGGCTCTTCGGGCCTCCAGGAAAATAAAATCCTGTAGAGGTAAGTTTATTATCATTAAAAATTGCCGACTGTACAGGAATTTAGCTCTTTTTGCTGTTCTATACAGGCGTGCAGGAATTTAGTACATTTGTATAGGGTTTTTATTTTGGACAAAATTATTGATTGTGAGTCATTTGCAAAGAGATTGGGACGCCCGTATATTTCCGGGTCCCCGGGTGGTTTACGACGCCTATGAACCTAACTAATGATTACTAAATAACCTAATCATTAATAAAAAATGACAGAAAATATCTATCAAACAAAAATAAAAATTACCACAAATTTAGACTATTTATCAAAAAGATCAAATTGATCATTCTAACTTTTCCCACCCTTTCTAACTTTCCCCCTTAACTTAACTATTATTTTCCTTCCTTCTTTCCTACTCTATTTCCTCCGACGAGATCCAGTGGAGCACCGACTGGGGGCTCCATGGAGCCCCCGTCAAATACGCCCCTGATTTCGACCTAGCCTTCCCGTCTTAAATTTCATGGATGCTATCCAGGAAATGAAAGGTTCACGAACGAATGGATAGCGTATTACATATAATACGTATTATACGCAATACGCGTATTAATCAACTTATGACAGTCTAAATCCCTAGTTTATATTCTAATTATTGCGAATTAACACTAAACATAAACATGAAATTTATTATTGTTCCGTATTTCAAAACAATGAATGATTGTGAGTCATTGACAGTGAGTAACGATAGTTATAAATGTACAATCAATTAGTTCTCAATTAATAAGTTCATATATGTAGTTTGGCGGTGCCCCTATGACACCTCTTTCTTGAGTAGATCAGGATAGAAGTAGCGCACGGGCGAGAATGAGAGGAGCACCATGTGTCTCTTATAAGCCTGCGAAGCGCGAAACTTGGTATCTGTCCCGTGTAAATGGTCCAACACTCCCATTGAGCCATAATTCTCATTGAAATTGACATGGTGGTAGTCATGAGCTTCTGCGGAAGGCATCAGTGGGAGATGGTATCCGCTGTGCGTGTTAAGACTGTTGAACATAGCCAGAGACATCCAGACCCAGAGGACGGCCGCGTGAGAGCCTAGCACGATGGGACCGGCTAGCAGAGGCACTATATTGACAAACACCTGCTCCACTGGGGAGCAGTAAATACTGGTGAATGCAATAGGAGTAGTGAATTCGTGGTGCCTTTTGTGTATGAGTTTGTATAGTGTTGGGGTGTGTATAAGACGATGGATGTAGTAAAAGGTTAGCTCGTGTATCAACATGAACCCACAGCTCTCAGCTACGACCCGGAGTAGCGAGGGAAGCTCCAGACCCGTGTCCATCCCTCTAAACTTATACAGTGGGTAGAAGGCGACAAATGTCAACACCCCTATAACACTGTTGAGTAAGATTACAGGTAGTATCTTCTTGTATTCCTGTAGGGTAGGAGGAGGCTTGTTCGGTTGGATGCGATATTGCATGAATAGTGGTACTCTATACAAGTCAATCAGCATAAACACAGAACCAATACACCAGAAGGTTAGTGCAAGAAAAAAGTAAGTCCCCACAGACAGTATAAGGAAGTCATTCCCCATACAAGCCCAGTGTGACAACTTCCACAGGTTACTCCAGAAGTCGTGTGAGGCACCCCACACCTGTTCTATCGCATTCGTAATGGAGTTGCGGATGGCGACGAGAGTGATCAGTAGCGTCCCAGTAATGAAAATTGCTTTCTTAAAGCTTGTGTAGACTGGACCAAATTGCATGTTTCTCTGTATATGAACAGCTAATTGGTTAGTGATATTGGATAAAGTAGCATACACAAAGGGTGTTATGAAAAGTTGTAACAGATGGTCTTATTATTACTTCTTATATACTACAGTAAAACCTTTAGAAAGTGAACACCCTGGGGACCAGTCAAAACGTTCACTTTTGAGAGGTGTTCAATTTTCATGATTTATCACAATGTGTGTCTAAAGCAATGGGGAAAGAATTTGGGAACGAGAAAAAGTGTTCATAATTTGGAGGTGTTCACTTTTGGAGGTTTTACTGTATTACTAAATCAAACTGACCTTCATTGGACCCCTTAATTTCATATATTACAATATAAATATCGTTACCAGTTGAATTCGATGAGGAATCTGATCATACTTGTGAGAATAAAGTATTGACAATGTATAAGGTCATATATTAGTTGCAGTGATACACTGGATACAGTTTTAATAGATACGAGCCCTTCGGTCTCGGTCGCTTTGCGACAGATCGGTGCTACGTACCTCAAGTTAACGGCCGCTGTGCGGCCTTACTCCTCACCTTTTCTACCATGAAAATGGTAGAAAGGGACGTTATGATTTTGATTTTCATTAATTTGTTTACCTATTTGTGTAAACCACAACAACAACAAATAGTCATATTAGAATTTTATAAATGCGAAATTCGTGTTCAGCACACTTGTTTACTTATAATACCCATTGAAAGCTAACTTCTAGGTTGATTTTGAATTTCATTAATTTGTTTACCTATTTTGTGTAAACAACAACAACAACAAATATTAATATGAGAAATTTATAAACGCGAAATTCGTCTTCAGCATACTTGTTTACCGATTATAACATTTGTTTACCTTAATAACATTTGTTACCAATTATAACATTTGACAGTTAGTTTATATCTCATATATTAATGCGGTTTCTATCCCCCCGTCACTTTAATACAATCCGGATAAACACACAAACAAACACACAAACAACAATCGAGATTTAATAATATAGATAGTGATAGATTGGATATAGTGATAATTTGGAGAAAAATCCCATGTCCTCACCATTATCACTATATCCATTATGTACTGTACCACTTTTACTTCAAATTCAATTAGCCATTGGCAACGGGGGAGAATTTACTTAATGGTACACTACTTAGATGTAGTGTCCGGGGCGGATACTCTACTTCGAAGGAATTTGCCCCCCGCACTATACTTTTGGGGACAGGTAACTTCGTGACCGTTAATGATATTTCACTTATAGTTGGTGATTCTTATTATTAATATTATGCAATCATCACTGTTCATTGAACAAACATAAATACATATCCATAAATAGAGAAATAAATACAAAAATGTCTAGCTATTGTGGGGAATTATACCCCTAGGCTCTATCCTGTCTGGTTCAGTGCTTGTGCATTGATGTAAATAAATAAACGACTATGGCGAGAATATATATTAGATACTATATATTATTTCGAAGAGTTGTTGAATGAACAATAGTGTAGATAGAGTTTGAATAATCTGTAAGCTAAGCGAGATCAAGGGGCTCGAATTAAGAGAATATCATTTAAAAGTTTTCTTTTCCAGTAACGTTTCGAGATAATACAGATATTTTAGGTTTTGAGCGATTACTTGATTCTTTGTGAAACAAATTTGAGTATAATATGTACAATACTTTGCCAATACCTGTAACAGATGAATATCGACGAGTTTTTGTCTTTAGTTAAAAGAATTATCAAACTTGTTAAAGTTAAAGCTACTGATAATATGCATCTGAATAATTTGCTTGGAATCCTAGAATGGATTGTCAAAACATAACCGAAGAAATAATTTCCTAACAACTTTGAAAAAATGGTCATACTCAGGACATAGTATATCAAAACTTAATGCATGTTATATCCGACTTGGTAGCAGTGGCTGTGTACGTGTCACATCTTCAGAAGATGGTAAGTATAAAGAGGAGAAAGAGTTTCCATTATAACGTTAATCAGAGTGGGACATAAACTGAAAGATTTTCCAAAGAGCCAACGCAAACTAGCGAAACAGATGTTAGGATACAGTCTATCAAATGTATTTATAGAACTCACAATACTGAAACAGAAACCAACAGAAAGAAACATGAAGCTGCTAGAGATAGCTTAGCTGATGAAAATAGTTAATATAGTACAACTAACTCCTATTATTTAATGTTAAGAGGAATTAATTAATTAAACGCATACAAATAAAACGAAGCAGAAATATGGTGTCTAATAGGCAACCCAGGGTGTAGTAAAACATTCCTCGCAAAGAGAACAGCTCTGAGGTTCAGTAGCAAGGAAATAATAAATATTCAATATTCAATTTTCATCCCATATCGCTGATGGAGGCCACACGCATGAAGATAATAAGAAAGTGGAATATGGCTTAATTCAAAAGTGGCTGTGTCTAGAATTGCCTATTGGATCCAATTAGTCTAAATATCTAGCAAAACTCCTGAACCAAACAGTTTGTCCTGTTAATAACAGACGGGGTAGACGAATTCACAAAAAAAGTCCCATTTAAGAGCTTTCTGTTGTTGTTATTAACGCGCGATTCTTTTACTAAATCAACAATAATACTCACGAGTCGACCCAGGGCTTGGACAGTCATCTCTTCATCCCACGAACAAAAGATAGAACAATTCTATCAGGTCTCGCATCTCACCAGAGAACAGAAATCTTTACTTCAAAAAAAGAAAACAAATAACAAATGAATTCAAATTAAAGCCGTGGGACATAACAAGTTGAAACAGCTATCCTTGATCCCAGTTAACGCGTCACTATTTGCGGCTCTCTTGAAAGAAGATTATACCTCCGTCGAATTACTACTAAATTATATGAGTCGAATTGATTTTCTAATCAGAAGAGAACTGTTGTATGGTACGGTTTACTTATCTCTATTACTATAACCATTATTAACCATGGATACTTTCTATCCATGACGGTTTACTTACCGTCTTTGCAATGGCTTCACACTTTATACTTCCTATTACACATCTACACTTATAAGGATTCACATCTCGAATTCTAATTCTACTTTCATATGACATTGCATCAACATTGCATTTTAATTAATAATTTCCATATTAGCATTAGATATTTGGGCCGTAATGACATTTTCCAATTAGAATTTGAGATGTGAATCCTCATAAGTGCTGGATATGTAATAGAAGCTTAAAGTGTGAAGCCATAGCAAAGACGGTAAATAAACCGTCATGGATAGAAAGTATCCATGGTTAATAATGGTCATAGTAATAGAGATAAGTAAACCGTCATACAAAAGAACTTTACAGAATGGGTCTACAAGAATTCTCTCGAGTCTCACGAATCAAACTTTGTTGATGTCATACCAGATTGCTTGTATAGGTTAGGATTCATAGCATTTCTCGCTGTTGTAAATAGAGACTTCAGAAGAGAATGTTCCACTGATGATGGGACAAGAAGAATACACATGTCAGTGCTTTGGTATAGCACACGAGCACTATCGAAAGTAATCCATCGGCCTTGTGAAGAAAGTATGGACATTAGCTCACCTGATCAGGATTCGTATCTGCTCTCTCCTTAGAGCACACTACCTGGTGCTGAGCAGTGGTACAGTGGTTCATATATTTCTGACATCAAGACTAACTTCTCCTTATTCAGAATGGTACTCAGGCTCCTCTGTGGACTGCCTGTGTGATAAGGCAGCTGCTCTCCTTTATATCTTTTACAAATACTAACTCCTCAACAAATTCGGCTGATTGATATGCCTATGAGTTATCAGCTAAAATACACTCTAATATATCATCAAAAATGGGATTAATTTGAACTAGTACTATAATACGTATATTAAACTAATTCAAATTCACTTGGTTTCCCACTTAAAATATTCTTTTCTGACCAAATGTAGTTCAAAAGAACAAATTGCGTCTCCAAATTAGTGGGTTTATTTTATACAGTCTCTCAAACATGCTAAATTCCAACTCGTTTATATTTATACCAGACACAAAGCAACTCAATTCAACTCTTTATTATAGGAAATTAAAATCTGTTCAATTAATCTATTAGCGTTGTACAAGACTTCTATAATCAAGATTATATACACTTGTCCTATCTTCATATAATTAAGGATACAGGAATTACGTTAGATACTAAAATTAGTATCGTGCTATCCTTCTGTTATCTCAGAGATTATAAATCTCTCTTACAACAACCAATCAAATTATCCCCTTTCAGTAGGGAGGAATTAACAGCCTATCTGCTCCCAAACTGAACGATGTGCTACTCCTCTCAAGAGCTCTAACCCAGTACGATCAGAATAGCTGGCGACTAGATTAACCAGCCCTGCTCTTTAGCTGTACACTCCTCGCTTGGTGGTGCCACTGCCGCTCCTGCGGTGAACATACTCGGCAGCAGGATACCATCCCTTGTAGTACGAGGCCCTCCACGGAGTGTATCAGAGTCTAAAGGTGCCGTCTTAACTACATTGAATAAATACATTAAATACAATCTAGGATACAATATTTAGTGCAATTTAGGATGTGTTTGGACTAGAGAATATCTGGGTGGGCAACAAAAATTGGCAGGAGTTCCAAAAATATGATGTCCGACAGATGAAATACAATTTTTTTTTCTTGTTTTAAATGTATAGAATCAATTTTTTCTGAACAGCTATGTTATATAACGAATCCATTTATTAATATAAAAGACTAATTTGCTTACTCACCCTTAATCTAAAAGACTAATTTGCATACTCACCCCTAAAGGTACAGTAAGCCAGCCAGTACTCGGATAGTCGCAGCATCTCCAGGTAGCGCTGTGTCCCGAAAATGAGGATCCTCTGCGTCTCCGGTCCCGAGTCGTAGAGGAGGAACTGCTCCCCTTTGGCTGTCTGCTGGTACTCTGCCGGTAGCACCAGCTCCTTCCGACCGGCAGGCGCCTACGCTGTATTGTACGCTTCAGACTGTCCAGTTTGGCTCAGATACTGTCCAATTGTTGCGGATGGTTTTGATTATAGGCACAAAATCAAACCTGAGATTAAATGTTCGGGTTGGATCGGATGGATGAGGAACGCTAGGTTCTAATATGCCTGAGGGAGAAAATATTTTAAGAGGTTGACATTCAGAGGAAAATTATCTGTGCATAATACCCGAACTATTAGATCGCAGCTTTAAATATCTGTTAGAATTTTGCTTAGTAACAGGAAATAGTGAGGACTTGAGGTGCAGACGTCTTTGAACATGGTAATAAATGAACAATGGTAGACCATTTTCTACAGAGGCTAGAAACCATAAACGCTAACACTGTAGTTGCAGGAGTGCTAATTAGGAGTGATCGGAGAACCAATAATCCTACCACCTGTGTAAGAAAAATTGGATTTAACATGAATCTGTGTAGAGTAACGTTTCGCTCTAGCTATTAAACTCTTGTGTAGAGACCCTTAAATCAATCTTCCATTGTTAGGTAACTAAACGAGATTAGCAACGAATAATGCTACTGTTCATCAGCATTCAAACCCAGCTTATATGAGATTATGCATAGTCAGAAATTAGTCGTTTATATCTAAGTCTTACAACTAATTTACTAGTACGTAGCTACGTATATCTAATCCAGCGATTCCCAACCTTTTTCAACCGTGGACCCCCTATAGGACCCCTCCCATTGACCGTAATACATCTTGTGGTCGTGGACCCCCTACAGCCATCCATGGACCCCAGGTTGGGAACCACTGCTCTAATCGTTATTATTCATAATTGTTCGTGTACATATAGTCAATTCCCGTTATAACGAAGTGCTCGGGACCGTGGTTTCATTTCGTTGTAACCGGAGTTTCATATAAACGGATTTCGTTATAATTGGATTCGTTATAAGCAGGGCTTTTCACGAGTCACTTGATTGACTCGATGACTCGCGAGTCACCACGAGTCATCGAGTCAGACTCGGTGACTCGAGTCACCTAATTTTGTCACGAGTCAACTGACTCGGTGACTCGAGTCATCGAATTTTATCACGAGTCAATTGACTCGGTGACTCGAGTCACTGAATTATGTCACGAGTCAACTGACTCGGTGACTCGAGTCATCGAATTTTATCACGAGTCAATTGACTCGGTGACTCGAGTCACTGAATTATGTCACGAGTCAACTGACTCGGTGACTCGAGTCATCCAATTTTATCACGAGTCAATTGACTCGGTGACTCGAGTCACTGAATTATGTCACGAGTCAACTGACTCGGTGACTCGAGTCATCGAATTTTATCACGAGTCAATTGACTCGGTGACTCGAGTCAGGACTCGCGAGTTATCCAGTTAGGATTCGCGAGCCATCGAGTTCAGGAATCGCGAATTATTGATGTCTACATATGGTAAGATTAAGCAATTGGAAATTGAGTATTATCCGAATAATCTTTTACTAATCTGATTATATTCAGAATTTGACAAACCCATGAATCTCAAAAGATATTATTTGATTGACTTGATGACTCGCGAGTCACCACGAGTCATCGAGTCAGACTCGGTGACTCGAGTCACTGAATTATGTCACGAGTCAATTGACTCGGTGACTCGAGTCACTGAATTATGTCACGAGTCAATTGACTCGGTGACTCGAGTCACTGAATTATGTCACGAGTCAATTGACTCGGTGACTCGAGTCACTGAATTATGTCACGAGTCTATTGACTCGGTGACTCGAGTCACATGACTCGGTGACTCATGAAAAGCCCTGGTTATAAGCAGAATTCGTTATAACCGGAGTTCGTTATAACCGGAGTTCGTTATAACTGGAGTAAAATCAATAGTTTGTTTAGAGGCTACATGGGATTTAAATGATTTCGTTATACGTATCCATTTCGTTTTAACCGAAGTTTATATAATGTAATAAGATAGAAGGATTTCCGGACCATTGAATGACTTCGTTATAAGCAGGTATACTTCGTTATATCCGACTTGGTTATAACGAGAGTTGACTGTATATACTTATCAAACATATAACTTGAGCACAACTGAACACCATCATTTATAGACCAAATAACCATCCTCCCATTGACAATATTACACTTTTGAACCTTGTGGACTCAGTTTGGGAACTGCTGATATACAATATACATACACGTATAAGGTGAGGGTACGACGGTACGTACATGGCCTACTTAATATACGGGTGTATGTCACCGAGAAGGCCAAAAAAATAGGAGGCCAGTTTATAAATTTCATTCTAGGATAAATTATGCCTCCTATTGTTATTATTTGGGTTGTATGTGGGGTAATCAACCATTGCGAGTCCATTAGAACCACTTTTGATTATCTCAATTTGTGGTTAAGCTGTTTAAGCGCCATTTCATGATGACACCACAAATATACTATATATATAATACAATTCGAGTCTAAAAGAACTACGACAAAATGAAGATATTTTGCTAATATACTTAGTAATTTAGTATACATTTTCAGAATATAGAATGAGAATGAATATATATAAACCAGCAATTATATACGTTTTATGGAAGAAAATAATAAGTTGTAACTTGGAAGCTACTTGTATTTTAGCATATGGTAACATTGTGGTAGCTATATAATTTTTTAGAATTTTGAAAATGTCGCCATTTTGTAATTTAGTAGCCTTTGGAGTGTGAAATACATCCCTTTTTTAGTATTCCTGTTATAAAATCATTAGAAAGTAGGAAGAAAATGAAATTTATGATATTTGAATTTTTTTCATTTTACCATAAATTGTTAGTCACCCTGAAATGGTGCCTAAACAGCTTAGCCACAAATCTGAGATTCTCAAAAGTGGTTCCATTGGACTCGCAATGGTTGATTACCCCATATACAACCCAAATAATAACAGTAGGATGCATAGTTTATCCTAGAATGAAATTTATAAACTGGGCCTTCTATTTTTTGCCTTCTCGGTGACATACACGGCCGTATATTAAGTAGGCCATGATTAGTCTCTAGACTCTCTACTTGTTGTGATGAAAAGGTAACACTTAGTAAACTCGAACCAATCAAATTTTCAATGAAGTTATTAATATTGTGGGTATAGCATATTATTAGTCAACCACAGAATTCGATTACAACATTAGTTTATATTCCACTACTAGAAGTATTTATGCTATGTAGAGAACCTACTTCTATTTCTATTCATTTAATTTAATTTCTTTTTAAACCTTTATAAGATCCGAGTCATGCGCATCACAATATAGTAGAGCTGATGCGATATGGTATCAAGAATTAGGTGGCGACATATATGGGAATAAGACTGGCAGCTCTATCGGACAACATACCACATAGGAACCTCACCACCATCTTGTACATGGCAAACACCTCACTACTCACGATGAATCGAATCATCACACATTGCCTAACCCATCTCTTGTTGCTGAGGTCACTGCTGTCATGTACTCTTGCAGGGTCAAGTGAGCAAAGGTCTACACATTCACTCTCTGGCCTATTTTCAAAATCTTCACTTGTACCTACATCAGGCCTAGCCGCTCAGTCTTGTAATCACGCGAGTCCACACGAATGGAAATATCATCCTCTCTACAGCTCAGTTCTCGGTGGTATATTCCTCCCCTATACAGCGGATGCATTCCAGGACGGACGGATGGAATTGTTCCATGCGTTCTACCGCTTTAACGTCTTGAGTGTCATTCGCGACAACTGACGCCTTATTATATAGACAATCTATGTTGAGTACAGGTGAGTCAGTGTCTGTGATAGAATTATTAGTCGCGTTGAATAGCGATGTGAAGAGACTCGCGTTAACTGGTACCAATGACAGCTGGTTTATCTCGTCGTGACGGAAGAAAAGTTCCTTTGTATCGTTCAGCTTAGCTTCCGTAATAATTCGCTTTTTGAAGTAGCTGTCTCTGTCGGAAGGGGAAATCCTGGCACCTGGTAGTTGGCGTTACTTTCAACTCTTGATCATGTTCTTCTCGATGTTCATTCCAGGCACCGGGTCTGCTGGTTAGAAGGATGGTTGATCGGTTCAAAATGAGTTTTTACAATAAGAAATACAGCAGTGTTGTTTTAAATGGAACTTAGCCTGCAATTCGTCTGCACCGTCAATAATTAATAGAAGCCCATCCCCTCCTGTTTTCGTTAGGTATTTCCCCAGTGATTTTGACCACCTTATACTCATGGGTATCGCTAGTAACAGCCATTTTTGCACAAATTCCTCTTCGATTTCGATTTCGAATTCATTTCCTGCCTCGCCTTTTGCCATTCTTCCTTTCGACTTTTCGACAGGGCACTGACACTGCATAAGTAAAGTTATTCAGTTCATATTTGCCATAAAGGAGTGCTATATACTTCACAGAAAGTTTTACCACTACGCGAATTTAGAAGTCACGGTTTCTAGTTTCTTAATATTGTCGCTCCTTGGTTTAAGAAATGCAATCTAGTTAAGAGTTGTGTCTTCTCCTACTTTCATTTGAACCACGTAATTCCTCCTTCACTACCGTTAGAAGAGTGTATACAGATTCTGACAGAACGATCTCTTCATCGTCAAACATAATGCTAACCTTCTTGTTAATTGTTTTGCTGTATGATCTCTCAATTTACTAAACCATTTAATAAAAAATCCAAAATTGCAGCCTGTGCCGACGCATTTCCCTTTGGAGGCACTACATTTGGTGGTTGGGTAACTAGTAGTGCCTCGAAAGGGAAATACTTTGGGCACAGGCTGCAATTTTGGATTTTTTCGCCATGTCATGAACGCCTCATGGTCTTTAGACTCATTTAACAAGTTGTCACGGGACAAAGGAACGATTGATGAATTTGAAGTATATTCTATCTTAAACAACGTTTAAAGCCATTCATTAATTATGTATTGATAATAAATTATATAAAAAGTTAATTATTTTAGCAATGTTATTCACGGTGAGTGGAGTTAAGTCAACAAATTCCTTTTATTATTTTATTATATTTTATCCATTGTATAGTAATACTACAATTAAATAGAAGCCAGCTGTAATTCAAAGTTAAATCAATATATTTATCGCAAGTTGAAACAATAGTGAAAGATTTAACAAGTTAAATCAATATAATTATCGCAAGTTGAAACAATAGAATTAGATTTAGCAGTTTTACCGAAATTGAAGTGTTGAGTAAACAAAGAAATTTCAACCCCCAATTATGGCATTAATTATACCCTTTATTTAAAAATTGCTTCTCTCATCAGACGTAGAATTTTATGATGAATCCAATGGTGAAATAAAAATTGGGGGTTTAGTGAAACTTTTTTTGAGTTATGGACCAGACAAATTTTGGAAGGTGTTAAAAATGTGTCCAAAACGTGTTAATAAAAAATCGTAACCCCAGGTGCAAATTAGACGGACATACGCACCTGCATGCCAAGTTTCAGCCCTCAATGTATACCTAAGTTGATTAATACGCGTATTGCGTATAATACGTATTATACGTAATACGCTATCCACCAGTCGTATTATACGTTAAATCTATGATCAACCAGGGATGTTTTCGAAGTAAATTCAATATAATATTTCTAATTCTTGTTGTAAATACAACATCTAGCAAATAATCATATTTGTACTATACTACGAGTCGATTAACAATAAAAGATTAATGATTAAACCGAAAGTTGTTCAAATCAAATTCCATCAGCTCGGTAATTTAAGTAAGGTATACGTATAATACGTTTACATTATACGTATTATACGTAATACGTAGCCAATAAAAGACGTATTAAACAACTTAAATGTATACAGTTGTGGCCAGGGCACCTGCTAAGGAGAAATAATAAATCCAAAATTGCAGCTGTGCCGACCCATTTCCCTTTGTAGGCACTATCTTATGGTGGCTACTCAGTACTGGCTGGTAAATGGATAGTGCCTCCAAAGGAAAATGCTGTCAGTACTGCTGAAATTTTGGATTTTTTCGCTATGTCATCAGCACTATGAAGGTGTTAAACCATTTCAGAATGGTGTTTCGGTAGGTATATACCCTTAGAGTGGTGGATGTTTTCTTTTATCTGACTTCATTTTCGAGATATTCAAGTTTCAGTAGAATATAATACGTGATGAGTCAGTATTTTTAATGTGCGGGTTGGGTGTTTACCCAACACCCATAGGCGCAAAGTATGGTGGTGCAGGTGGTGCAAGTGTACCACCGGCACTCAGCGATAGAAGTGCTGGTGGTGCTAGGCATAGGCGCCGAAACTCTCCAGCTTCAGGGGGGGAGTGGTTAAATGTGAAAGGTCAAAAAAACGATGCCTATGGTGCATGGGCATAAAGTTTTACAAGTATGAGGTTAAAGTTGGGTGGGGGTGGAGCGAGAGTGGCGAGCGACCTTTTGGGGGTCTTGGGGGCAAGCCACCCAGAAAAAAAATGGACTGCGAGATACCCAGATATCGATTTGTTTTGAATGAATTATATGTATATTTACTATCCTAATTATATTGAAAAGTGTATTTTTTAGCAGAGGGCACGGTAACTCCCGCACCAATAATGCTGCCCCCTTCAAATTTTACGGGGGGGGGGGGCGCTCCCCCCGAGCGCACACCCCTGTTTACGCCACTGCTATGGTGGCTAAAAATCATTATGTTGGACGGGCATAATTCCATATCATCCAATGTTATTTAGAAAAACTCGTTATGAAAATAATATAATTTTACAATGAGTCTGTTCTATACGTGTAACCAGTGGCGGCGCTAGACAGCCGCCACTGGTGGGGCACAATTACGTCACAGGCTATTAAACTGGGGTACACTTGCATTAATGAGGTGGGGCACAGGCCCCACCTCGCGCCGCCTCAGCGTGTAACATTAAAGAATGTCTAATATACCCTCCCTGAACCAGGAGGGGTATACCCTCCCTGACTGTTTCCTCAGCCAGTGGGGTAAAACCCTCCCTGACAATAACCAGGGAGGGCGAAACCCTCCTGACCCCCCCACTTTCGGCGCCTATGGTGCTAGGTCCACCTGTACTTTGTATTGAGGTGCACCACTGGCACTTTTGGCTACAGGTCACAATTTTTCGCCTATACCAACACCAACCAACTCAATCGAAATATTTAATTCACAAAATTGTAGAATCACATTTTTTTCTGACGATGTCATCATCACCAGGGTTGCCAACTCTCCCGCTTTTATGCCTTTTTTTCTCCCATCCTCCAGACTTCCCACCAAACTTTTCAAACTCCCGCTTTTTTGGAAATTGTTTCTATACTTATATTTTATGATAAAATAACTGGAAATAACTGGATTTTTTTTGCTAAAATTAGTCAAGATACGAGTACCAAGTTTTGTTTCTACTCATATACTTGTAAGTTAGTTCAGATTCTTTAGCCCCTTATTAATACACTACTATTATATTTTAATTCGAATTTGGAAGAAATTCTTTAAAATATCCCGGGTGGGCTTGCGTTACATCCTCCAAAAAGTTATTATACTTGATACGATGCTGAATTTTTTTCTCGTTTAGTTTATATGTCGATCTATGCAACCAGGGGTGGATTAAATATTACAACACATTTTAATCGCATGAAATTCATATAAATCTCAAGAAAAATATTCATAAATTACGAGAACTTTTGAAGATATTTTAATCTGCTATATCTACGTGTATCTAATAATAAAATTCATTATTCTAGCTGCATTTCGTTTTTGTTGTATCATTAGATACATTGGGTGAATACGAGATACGCGGGAAGAAATTTGATAGATAGAACTATAAAAATAAGCGTTTCCTAATTGTAGATATCCAAACATACAAATTAATCATATTACATCATTCTATTCATGATAGATTCAAAGAAATAGCCTATACAGAGGCGGATCCAGGGGGGGCCCAGGGGGCCTGGGCCCCCCCCTTCGAAACTGAAATTTACTGAAATTTAGGCTGAAATTGACAAAATATTTAAGAAACTTCAGCTTCAAGTTTGAACTATGGCTCCTTATAAAGAAATTAGCGTTTAAAACGACTTCTGAGTGTATATAACTAAAAAGAAAATCTGGAGGTTATCCCCCAGACCCCCTTAGAAGTTGCTCGCTACGCTCGCATTTTTCTTGGGCCCCCCCCCTTTTCAACATGTCTGGATCCGCCACTGCTATATTTTGAGTCTCCCGCTTTTTCATCTTCGACCTCCCGATAATTTGGTAAACTCCCGCCAAAATGGCAAAACCTCCTGCTTTTTGGTTTCCAGAGGTTGGCACCCCTGTCATCACCTCAAAGTGTCAAGACACAATTGCTATAGGCCTATTTCAGCTATAATTAACGTTAGAAGTATTAATTAATTAAACCACACACCAACCGCGAAGCGACCTAGCAAGCGGAGCGCGTTAGTTTATTTTAAATATAAGTAAGAAATTCCTATTTTGTTGTATTTAAATAATTCAATCAGTTCATTCTAACCATCTGATTTTTCTTGCTTTATTTACATGCAAATAAGTTAGAAAAAATCTAAATTACAGCTGTGCCGACAGCATGTCCTTTGGAGGTACTATATTTTCTTCGTTGGTTATCAATAGTACCTCCAAAAGAAACATGCTATAAAAATAACTCATTTAATAACTGATTGGTTGCATTAATAATATACTATCGACCAATTAAATTACAGTCTCTGTTAGGCATTCTATAATTATTGCTCACTTAACAATTGATAGAAAATCCTTTTATAATAATTGAATGCTACTCGATAATCCATAAAGTGACAGCCCTCGAATTTAATTGGTTACAAGTTTTGTCACCTATAGGGATGCAATGTGAATTATAAAAAATCGTAACCCCAAGTGTATATCTGTAATCCATGAGACATCTATCCTGAAATTTTCAGTTCTTAGTTAATAAAACTTTGTTCTGTGGAGTGTGGATACGGATAAATAATATACCAAGGCAGTAAGATCAGAACTGGGCCACTAAACTATAGTATAGTCGGCATAATGAAAACTGGTTTCGACTGTACATTAATATGCAAGCCTTAGAATGTAAGTCAGGGGCGGATATACCCAAAATATTGTGGGGAGGTTGGTAGAGAAATGCTACTTATGACTCCCTGATTAAAATAGTTTTGGAGTTGAATGAATATTTTATAGTTGAATATCAATTCTAAGGTACTTGTCACCTGTACAAGTAGTATAAATTAGTTTAATAATGAACAAGAATACGTATATGTAGTGGGGAGTGCGAAATAACTATAACACATTACCTAGGATCTACTCGATAACTACTGTATAAACAGGACATTAGTAGTATACCGTATTTCCCAGGGTCAATAAAAATGTCATTGGTATGATAACAATTAAACACAAAATAATTGTGATTATAATATATAAGATATTCCTACCTCTGATAGTAACAATAAAGAATGACCCAGGATATACATAGTATATAGCAGAGATGGAACCAGTCGGGATTTTCATGACCCGACCCGACCGGTGCAGTTGGAAATTTGACCCGACCCGACCGGCCGGTCGACCGGTCAATCATAACTAGCAATAATTTATAAATAATAGAAAACAAATTATGATACTATGATATCGAATAGATCATATAGAGATCTCGACCGGCCGGTCAAGGTTCCAACCGGTACCGTCTCTGGTATATAGTGTATAGTGTATAGTGCCTCTAAATGAATATGCAGTTTGCACAGCTGTAATTTTAGATTTTTTGTTCCTCATTCTCGTCAAAATCTAAATCCTCAAATAATTTTGTTTGGAACTCAATTTATCCATCCCAAAAATACAAATGCGTGGTTTAAATTTTATTGACTAAATCATGTCGATCTACGCTTTCATATTATTACACATATCCTTTATTCCCGGGTCAATTAAGCCAGGAACAGACTGTTTGAAAGCCGTGTGAAATTCTATTTCAGCTGATGCATCTTTCGATAGTCAAGCGCTAATTATGATTTCCATTGATTACTATCCACTTCTGTTCTTAGCAAACTCACGAACGAGTCAATGGAAGGCAAGTTTTCCGTTTTTGATGCTCTTACACCGCCGCTAACATTTAGCCAACCCACTTTGTATGCTATTGGAATTAAGTCGTATCGATTTAGATTATAGTGCGTCATGGAATAATATTGGATCGAATGCAGTGAATTTGAATTTAAAAGAACTTAGGAAATTAAATGGATTGGTTGCTGTTTGTTCATTTATTGCCGGTGGAATTCCCAGGATATTTTGCAAAACTTCTCCTCACCCAGGGGGGGGTCAATGTTAAGAATACTAACCCATAGGTGACTTCATGTAAAAATATATTTTTTGGGCATACCCACCCACCCGGGGCCACCCCCCCTCACGAAGTACCAAGTACTTAACGAATTTATTGCTTTTGGACCCCTACACCCATTCAGTATTTGCCAAAAGTGACACTCTGGAGTTGTCACCTGTGTCAGATTAGCATGGATTGATACAAAGTTAATTACATCTGGTCCCCGAAGTCCTCCTATGAGCATTTTTACCCAAAACAGTGTAAATTCTTGATAATTTGCTGCAAAATTTCGCAATAATATTGATTCGTACGCTCCATGAAGTACCAGGTACTTCATGGATGTACCTTTCAAAATGGGACCCACCACCTGGCTATGGGTCAAGTATCTGCCGATTGACCCCCCCTGCCTCACCCTGTGTTAACAGTTCGAGTTCGTTGAAAAAATTTGCTTGCTTGAATATTGGATTTTGACATTTGACCTGGGGCCTTATTCACTAAACTACTTACCTTAAACTTAACTTAAACTAAGTAAAAACTAAGTAATCGCCAGAAAACTAAGTAAAACTAAGTATTTTCTTACTACTTAGCAAAAACTAAGTAGGTATTTTCAAAGCAAAACTAAGTAAATACTTAGTCTAAACTTAGTTTTGAGCAAATTACTTAGTTTTTCTTAGTTTTACTTAGTTTTCTGGCAATTACTTAGTTTTTACTTAGTTTTCATACAATTTTCTAAGTATAGTTAAGAGGTACCTTAAGTTGATAAATGAATAGAATTTTTGAAGTTTATAATCCAAATTCAAAAATAATTCCTAAATACTGATACTGATTGATGGGTTAGACTCTGAGTTGTTTCAGCTTCAATTAATAAAAGAAATAGTGCCACTCAAAAATAATAGTTAAGTTGGAATTGATCGAAATAAAAGTTTTTATAAATAAATATTGTATTTTAACACTATTAAAATCTTAAATACTGTCGATGTTGATTCTGCATAATGAATTTTAAATAAATGACAATTTAGTGTAAGTTACTATAAACTAAGTATTTACTTATAGTCCAGCAATATGGTGCTGGAAATGGTCGAATTGTGCATTTTCGAGATAAAAGTACCAAATTTTGCACAATTGTAGTATTATAGGTTCTGATCAACTTCAGCTATGGCACATAGCAGAATTTTTGGAAGAACATATTTTTCAGGGGGTCAATAATTGGTGCCCAATCGAATCGCCGGACGTATAAATACAGGATAGCTCATTCAAATGCATTATTTACTACTTTATATTGTCAGATTCGTGCTCAGCACTTAATTTCCAGCATTTTGAAAGGTATAATGACTATATTTGGTGAGAATATTTTTTGGTTTTCCATAGCAACGGTAAGAATGTGTTAAACATTCCGATCTCCCAATTTGGAGTAATCATATCGAGTGACCCCTTGTTTTTCTCGGGTATGCGTACTGAGTGCGAATATACTATTAGATACTATTTCAGCCAAATTTCAATACCTACGTACAAGTGCGATACTAGAATATTCGAGGGTATTAATACAAAATGTGAGCATGAAGAAATTGAAACTCCAATAATATACAATTCAACAACAAATCCAAATGTCAGATATATCACAAAAGTTAACCTAGCCGGCGAGCCTCCCCCTAGCTACTGGCCTGACACAAGGACGAATAAATGGGGGAGCATGTGCATTGTACTATGGAACTATGGCCGGTCCAAGCCTGCGAAGTAGTACAAGTACAAAGACATGTTCTTAACGACTTTATATTGTCAGATTCGTGCTCAGCACTTAATAATAATGCATTTGAATGAGCTATCCTGTATTTATACGTCCGGCGATTCGATTGGGCACCAATTTTTGACTCCCTGAAAAATTTGTTCTTCCAAAAATTCTGCTATGTGCCATAGCTGAAGTTGATCAGATCCTATAATACTACAATTGTGCAAAATTTGGTACTTTTATCTCGAAAATGCACAATCTTTCACCATATTGCTGGACTATTAGTTTATAGTAACTTACACTAAATTGTCATTTATTCTATTCATTTATCAACTTAAGGACCTCTTAACTATACTGAGAAAATTGTATGAAAACTAAGTAAAACTAAGTAATTGCCAGAAAACTAAGTAAAGACTAAGTAATATGCTCAAAACTAAGTTTAAACTAAGTATTTCCTTAGTTTTGCTTAGTGAACACCTACTTATAGTGGGCAGCATAGCAATAAAATTGTTTCAATTTTTGATACAAGCATGAAAATTGGCACAGACATAGATAAATATATTATGAAAAGATATGGATATGGAGGCATCTCGAAATTTTAATATTTTAAGATGGCGGCCAAAAATTGTCGGAAAGTGTCGGACAAAAGCCCGCTCTCGCGATTACTTGTTAAATGACATCGTAGAGTGTTTATATGCGCATAGTTATTCTCAAATGACTGTGCGAGGAAGAAAGAGGGGTCACTCGATAGGATAGAAACAATATTTGAGAAATGAATGTGTTACATTCCAGCGTTGTCAAGGAATGTCCTCCCTCCCAAACATGGTCATGTGACCCCTATAATGACTGGAAATCTTATGCTGATTACGAATATCAGCATTAAACATTGATTAAACTTCAATTGACAAAGTTAATTTGCTTTTGTATACATATATGTACTACAGTATACCTCGGTTAGTACGTACTTCGGCTTAGTAAGTACTAATTTATTTAACCAATTAGTATTTTATATGTATCTCAATATAATGTAAAGTCAGTTAGTACTGTATAAATCAAATAATCACTTTTCGTGTCTTCTATTTTCGGCTATTTTACAAATTGGTATCAACCGGTGTTTATTTAGTCCAGGTTGCATTAAAGTGATGGGGGAATAGAAACTGCATTTATATACGAGATAAAAACTAATTAACTAATTTTAGAATAGGTAAACAAGTACGTATGCTGATTTCTAATTTCGCGTATTTTTAATTTTAATATGAATATTATTGTTGTTTACAAAAAAGGTAACAGATTAATGAAAATTCAAAATCACCCTAGAAGTTTGCTTTCACGGGTATTATAGCTAAACAAGTTAAAAGTATGGAAATGGTAGGAAGGGATGTTTTACTAACTCTATCATCAATTGTTTAGTAGGAGTAAGGCCGCATAGCGGCAGTTAACTTGAGGTGCGTAGCACCGATCCGTCGCAAATGCGACCGAGACCGAAGGCTCCTATTTAATAAACAACGACTTAGAAGAGTTTATAACATCAACTATTAATAATCGATGATCACTGGGTAACTCGAATGGCAGGGGCGTATCGAGCCATTCACCTGGAGGATGTACTCCTCAATCGGCGCAGACTTTTACAATATTTTTCGTGTAGTATAAGATCCACTATTTTCAGGAAATAGAATACACTAGGGTTTTTTAAGGCCGATCTTGGTGTAAATTTTGCACCAAAATGTTTTGGAGTTACACCACGATGAGGTCGGCCGCAACCGCTGCAGTGTTGAGTTACACCAATCTCAACTTAAAAAAAAAACCTGGTATACACAGTTTTGATTTATATTAAAACATGGATAATATCTTTACATGCATGTCTATATACAGTAGAATCTCGTTAATACGAGCACCAACGGACGATATAATTTAGTTAGCTTTATCCAGAGTTCATATTAACCGGAGTAAACCCCATTGTAGGTTGTAGGGACCTGATTCTGTGGAACTGTTTGTCGTCTTATCCGCGAAATGGTATTAACCGTGTTCGTACTAACGAGATTCTACTGTAATATGGAAATATCCGTTGAATATAAGATAGGTACAGGGACGTCGCCACGGGGGGGGGCATAGGGGGGCAATGCCCCCCCTGGTAGAAATCCTCGCCCCGGGGCAATGCCCCCCCTGGTAAAATATATTGAACTATTTAATTCTCTGATTCATTGATGCTATTGAATTCAATTTAATGAGTTCACATTTTCCAATTTATTTGAGTCATATACGTGTATGAGGCTCCAATTTTCCCCTGTACATTGGTCAAGATCCCTAGACACCTCAAATTTTTTTCTCGCTCGCTTCGCTCGCTCGTCTAAAATGTAAATCTACACATATATTGAAACGAATTACACAAACCAAAACATTTTAAAACTTTGCAGGACATTAAACTAGAAAGCTTCATCTTTATCGCATAGTTTTTGGTAACGTCAACTGCTAGATTTAACACCAATGTAATGTTTGCCCCCCCTGGCAATTTCTGTGCCCCCCCTAGGTGAAAAATCCTGGCAACGTCCCTGGATAGGTATTGGTGTCGAATCTGTCGATTAAACGTAGTCGACTCGCTTTATAGAGCCACCAGTTAATAGATTTATCCGCTTAATCGAGTAAAAGTTTCACAAGATTTTTAAGACGGAATGACATTTTGACTCAAAATAGAACTCGGTTAGTATGTAACCCCTCGGGAGAGAAAATTTGTGCATATTATCCAAGTGTACGTACTAACTGACTTTACATTATATTGAGATACATATAAATTACTAATTGGTTAAATAAATTAGTACTTACTAAGCCGAAGTACGTACTAACCGAGGTATACTGTAGTACATAGAAGTATACAAAAGCAAATTAACTTTGTCAATTGAAGTTTAATCAATGTTTAATGCTGATATTTGTAATCAGCATAAAATTTCCAGTCATTATAGGGGTCACATGACCATGTTTGGGAGGGAGGACATTCCTTGACAACGCTGGAATGTAACACATTCATTTCTCAAATATTGTTTCTATCCTATCGAGTGACCCCTCTTTCTTCCTCGCACAGTCATTTGAGAATAACTATGCGCATATAAACACTCTACGATGTCATTTAACAAGTAATCGCGAGAGCGGGCTTTTGTCCGACACTTTCCGACAATTTTTGGCCGCCATCTTGAAAATATTAAAATTTCGAGATGCCTCCATATCCATATCTTTTCATAATATATTTATCTATGTCTGTGCCAATTTTCATGCTTGTATCAAAAATTGAACAATTCACTCCAATATGGCTGTTATGCTGCCCCACTATTAGTTTTTGCTAAGTAGTAAGAAAAATACTTAGTTTCTGGCAATTACTTAGTTTTACTTAGTTTAAGTTAAGTTTAAGTTTAAGTAGTTTAGTGAATAAGGCCCCAGGGGTGTAAACAGTTGGCTGATCACAGCAATCAGCACTTATTGCTGTTACAACAGATATATGCTGTTAACAGCAAATTAGAACAGTTAACGAATGTTAACTTACTCCTAACAACAAAAACGTTTTGTTACTAGTTAATAACTGCTTGTAAAACAACACGGTAGGATTTAAATTTGTAAGGATGTAAACTGAATATTTTGGGGGAGGAAAGGTTAAATGTTTACAGCTAACAGCAAAATTGGCTGTTAGCAGCATTTAATATTAGAGTATTTTACTTTCACAATTTGTGCAATATCGGTTAGCTCTTTATGTTTCCACATTAACTGGGATATTGAAAATTTATGTGCTTGTATACTTTGGTGTAACCAGAAATCATAAAAGCTGATTGAAATTGTACAAAAGTCTAAAAGTGAACTACACCAATAATACGTATAATCATATACTACCTACAATAGAACCTCCTTGTACACCTGGGAATCGTCAAATTGTGTTCGCCTTATCCGGAATTCGTAATTTCGTATTAACAACTTACATCATTTGTATTGAAAAGGCTTTGAAGAGGACTGATATAGTGTTCGTATTAACGAGGTTATAATGTATCTATTTATTATATCCCCGTTTTTCTTCTATAAAATACATGTAAGTCAATATGATTTAAGGAAAACTACAATAATTTTGAATTGCAATGATGTTTACTAATACTCAAGTTGATTAAAAACTAATCTAGTTTTTAAATTATACCTCGATCTTTAGAACTACAGTACATCCTCGCTAACCGATCTTAACATAACGAAGTTCTACTGTATTTGAGTGAAATATGAAGTCTGGTATGTAGAATCAATAGCCGAATCTCTAGCATTAATATTTCTATAGTTACATTTATGAAGCTGTCACCATAAATTGAGGATAAATTCCTTATAACAGTTCGTGTCGTATGTTACCTTAATTTTCTCAAACGATAAACGACGTAAAGATATTTGGGAATGGTCTTTGGATGGTTTAACCTATAAAAAATCCATACAAATCCTTTTGAGTTTCACTAGAAGCGCAATTTTTTGTAGTATAACATATCCAAGATCCGCTAAAATCCATTTTGGGGAAAGTTTTTTTTATACGGGTGGCGGTGTCGGTCTTTTCATAATAAATCGACGACATTTCCGTAAATAACTTTCTCAAATCAAATATAAAAATCAACTTATAATCACCATATTTGTACTCAGCGTAAATTTTCAGAAATTTGATATATCACAGCACCATATTTGGATGAATTTCCTTAGCAACGCTGGAATGCATCAGGAATGTGCCAACATTCCATCTAAAATTGTGTGTCTATCCATCGAGTGACCCCTCGTAAAACTCCACTTGTATAATTCTACACATAACGAGTCTAGAGCTCTGCGCGGGTCATATGCGGGACCCGCACCCGCCCGCATCTATTAGTGATTGACCCGCCCCGCCCCAACCCGCAACTAACTCACATTAATTAACCCGCGCCAACCCGCACCAACACTCAATGACCAGTATTATCGCTAGGATTATATAATAGGGTGTAAACACTCGGCGCATAATGCGGGCACAAAAATATTTACATCCTTAAGGAATATAAGAAGACGGCAATATGTTTTTGGGCGGAAATATGAAGAATTACGAGTTTATTATTCGGAATTAAGAAATAGTTAACCGTATAATTCGTTCCATTGCAAGACTTCTGCCATCTTAAGATTATATTGATCATTAATTTTGTTTAGGAACTATAGAGGGGTACATTGTTACAATTAGTGGACACTGCGCCCCCAAATAATCCTTAGCGAGAACTCTTGCGCAAACCCGCGTTGACCCGCACCAACCCGCAGTAATAATCTCTGACCCACACCCGACCCGCCCCGCAAACATTCTGATCCTTTGACCCGCAACCCGAATTTATTAACCCCCCCGCGCAGGGCCGGATTATGGCATAAGCTAATTAAGCTATAGCTTAGGGCCTCACAAGTTTAGGGGGCCTTATTGAATTGGGGGGGGGCCTCAGAAGTCAATATAGCTTAGGGCCTCACCATGGCTTAGTCTGTCCCTGCCCCAGAGTTGCACGCGGGGCGGGCTGGCCCGCAAGCCCGCGGGCCAGCCCACGGGCCTTGCGGGCCGATAATCTTTGTTGCGGGCCGTTGGCCCGCAACACCCCGCACAATACGTTATACTGAACAATGGTCAGGACAGTCAAGTAGTTCAATGACCAATTAACTCAACATCTTGTTAAACTTTAGCAATTTACCCCAATTTACTGTAATTACTATTTTCAGCTCATAATCCTTGTTATGTGTTTGTTGTTTGTTCGTCTAAACTTTAGAATGAAATCATTATTATATTAAACCAGGATCATGCCTTTGATTGCATGCATTGGAGTATATTGCGCTTTCCGAGCATTTATGTACAATGTACTTCATTATGTAAATTTAAGGGAATACATAAGGTACTTGATTATTTTCGGGCCGGTTGTGGGTTGCGGGGCGGGCCGCGGGCCTATTTTTTCATTTTGAGTTGTCCTGACAAAATATACCATATGATATTCCAGAGTAAATTCTGAACGACTAATTATGAACTTCCAGTCATGAGATAATTAAAATTGGAGCTTTTTGAAGAACTTTGTAGGGACATCCCATACAAACGTGCTAAACATAAGGTTAAATTCGGCTAGCCCTCCTGAACCTGGAATTATAGAGAATATAATTTAGGGGGAAAATAACCCGATGAAAACACATTTAGATTGTACATTTTTGCATGATAAAGGTAGCAAAAAAACAGATAAACAAAAAACCCCGATTTCGACTGTATTGTAGGTACAATGGATGATATGTAAATATAATTTAAATATTCAAATTTCATTTCATCTTAATAACATTCTAGCGCGCTTCGCTTGCTAAGTCGCTTCGCGGCAGAACATTAGAAACTTCAAACATTGATTTTAAAGCGTAAATAGGCCTAAAATAGTCAAATTTAACAATGTAAATATTAATGATTACGTCATCATGTAGTAATGAGTAAACATATTGGCAACCTGGTATGACCACCATGTCCGCATCATTAATGTACACGTACATGTTTTAGTAAATTTCTCTTAGAGGGTGCGAATTATGTGCGATTAAGTGACTTTTCACGCTTCTCAAAATGTGAGAATGAAGTCATAACTTGGCGAAGTGTGATAAATTTCGAAAAGAAACCTAAACTTCTTGTTGGGTGCCAAAGGTTACCTCTTTCTAAATTACTTTATTTTTCAGTTATTCTATGCTTAATACATACGTATAATACGTTATTACATGTTATACTTATTATATACGAGGGAGAATTCATATATATGTATTATTCTACTTTTCCATTAACTATGGCCTAAAATCAACTTCCACCTGTTGAATATATAAAATGCTATTACAAGAATTGTTTGCACTAAATTCCTAAAATTATATTGCATAATACATCAGTAAACAGATGACGAAACCTTTTTGATTGTGTACCATTAGTTCCGTTTAATTTCTATACATTGTAGTATAATAGCCACTATGAAGCTAACTATATTCCATAGCATTTGTATAGTTGCAACTATCGAATTCCTATGGATACCTTTTGTCTCAGTGACTACAAATTGGAGGAATACTCCTCCAGTAATTGTTGTTGTTATTGTTGTTGTTGTTGGTATTCAAAAGTTAATTTAGTTAATGTTATGGCATCTACTTGCACGTTTTTTATTCATTATGTAAATTCGTATGATCTACAAGATGGAAAAATCCCAACCGTTCTTATACTTAACTTAATTGTATGGGTTTTCCTCATTTCTATCTTCCTTATTTTGAGGTTTTATATTTGGGAATATGCGAAATCCGCGATTATTTATTCACTAAAAGATGATTCGAAAGAAGGAACTTCCAGCATGACCGAAAGCAATTTGTATTCGCCACACAGTTTTAAAAAGAGACATGATATGTTAAGAGAGCGACATGCGTTTGAATGGATATTCAACTTTCTACGGTTAAGTTTTAGAGATATTAAAGCTAGCTGTGGACTTGATGCGTATTTATATTTGAAATTCGAAGTGTATGTTATTATACTAATGACAATATACACTTTCATTTCCTGTTGCTTAATCCTACCAGTTAATTACATCGAGGGAAAGGGTATTACTCGAATATTCGAAAGAACAACTATAACAAGTTTAACACAAACCGACAGTGGGCATGAGAAGTTATGGATACATTCCTTTGTGACACATATGTATGTGTTTTTAGCCTTCATGCTAATGTTCTCATATTCGCGGCTTTTATCAAGATATCGACAGTTTGGGAAAAAATCTTCTCACGCTATTATGATCCAACATACTTCACGCACTGCGAGAAAATTAGACATTAAGAAACACTTTATAGAAACAGACTGCGACTCTGTTATAGAAGATGTAACATTAGCCTATAACACTTCTAAATTACACAAGTGCATTGAGACATGTGGTGATGCTGGTACCAAACTGAGACTATACCAAGATATCCTATTGGAGACTAATGAGAGAGAATGGATATTAATTAGTTGGAAGAAGTACGCTTGTATTTGTTCGGAAGGTGTGGATGCGATTAATTACTACACCTCAAGGTGTTCATATTTATCAAACCGTGTTGATTTATCACGACAACAAGCTATTCTAAAACCACTTGGAATAACTTTTGTCACATTTTCTCGCCTATCGCCAATGGAAGAAATACTCAGTCAATATCAAAGGGTGTTTTGCCACCGCCCAGTTTCAAGTGTTTCTAGCGATATTAATGTTAATCAATGGAAGGTTACATTGGCACCTCACCCTACTGATATACAGTGGGAAAACCTTGGTTTTAATCATATTATTTGGTGGTTACGATGGTTAATACTAAATTTAGTTGTGCTTGCTATAACTATATTCTTTACAACCCCAGTAGCTGGTATTTCAATCGTGAATACTTTGTTAACAGTAAACAACCATCCCTATAGTCTTAATGAAGCAATAACTGATATGTTTAATTTAATGAATAGTACGGCAACAGAGCCATTTCGCGAACTTTCGACAACTTACACCACTCCACTACTCCAAATATTATTCGCACAATTTATTCCACTTCTTGTGTCAAAATCATGTAATTTAGAATTACATTGGACTAAATCTGGTAACCAGAAAAGTGCTATTATAAAAACATTTATTTTCCTTCAAATAATGTTGCTAATATTCCCGTCCCTTTCACTAACAAGTTTCGATATTCTTATAAAATCAATTTATTCTTCAGTCAACAATTCAACAAACACAACCATAACAGATATACAAATTAGCAGTTTGCTAAAATGTGCATTTTTACCAGAAGGTGGTGTATTTTTTGTTAACTACATTATAACAAGCGCGTTTTTCACAGCTTTCCAACTACTACAAATTCCTAATTTCGCAAAGTATTTATACAGAAAAATGTCAGCTCGAACTATTTACGAAGTCAAAACTGCGAAAGAAAAGTTTTTGACACCTTTCGATTTCGGTATTCAGTACGCGTGGGTTTTAGTTAAGATCAGTATAGTAATAGCGTATTCCACTATATGCCCTCTAATAACAGTAGCAGGGCTCCTCTACATTATAATGAAGTTTTTTGTGGATAAATACAATCTTTATTATGTACACGGACACGCTGGTTATGTAGGAGGTGTAGATTTACATAAAAGAGCTGTTAAATTCCTAATTTGGTCCCATATACTATTACAAATGTATATACTAATCCTTTCAATAGTACAAGTAAGTGGTGATCCGACTAATGGTTATAGATCTCTGATATTATTTAATGGATTAGTTATGTCACTAACTATTTGTGTTTGTATTGTTTGTTTAGCGAGTAATTGTGTACAAAAATATCTGTTAGATTGTTGGTGTATGCGCGTATCTCCTGATAATTCCTTTGCGGATATTTCGTTGCTAGCGACACCAGATCGAACAAAGAACAAATATTTCTGTCGAGAAATGGTCCCATAAACTTAATTCGATTTGTATTGCAATCTCATAGAAATTATTCGTGTTAATTCGTGTATTTCAATCAATATTTATCTCAAATATGTATACTTGTACCGTTGGGGACTTTAGTGATAACTTATTTACAACAGACCAGTTTAATTAGTCCAGAGCACAACAACAACACCAACAATTTATATTAGAAAATTAGAAAATCAAAATTCGAATCAGCATACTCATACAGTTAGCCTTTTACTCATATTTAAAAAAATCTTTTTCTTTTTTAAGTTTGGGTTCCATATTAGCGACACCAACTGGAGGTGGTTTCATGCTACTAACATTGACAAATCAGTGATTTAATGACACAGCTTAGATATTTCTAAATATTGTATTTAGAACCGGCTCTATTAAGCGGAGTATACTGTATATTAGCATTTAATTCTCGATCAATTTCCCCCTTAGGGATAGGGGCAATAATTCGGGTTATGCGATTATTCGAAATGGGCTAATAGTCGAGTAAATACGGTATTTAATGTTACATGATATGCCACCAGTTATTAGATTTCTTCGCTTAATGAGGTAAAAAATTCACAGGATTTATAGGCCGGAATTACAGTTTTACCCAAAATATTTTCGGTATATTAATAGATTTCTCCGTTTAATTAACCCTTAAATTGGAATAGTAATGATAAATTATAATAATATAGTATACGGGATTCAACTAAAGTTTCATTTGACTCTTATTCAGTCCGCAACATTTAATAGAACCAATAAAATAAACAAATAATGAAAACAAACAAATTAGGATCATTTTCATGACCTTAATTTCCAGCAGTTATATTTAGTACTGTTATAAATCCAGCACAGTTATACAATAGATATGCAAAATTGCAAAAAAAATCCAAAATATATACGAGAAATACTTTTGGATCTCCAGGTAGGACTAGCGAGTGTTCGGATTAACGAGGTTCGGATTAGCGAGGGACATATACTTTGGGGGTTAAGTAGGTGGATTTAGCCTAAATAAATAAATACAATTGCAAATTGAACAAATCATACGCAAGCAATAAATATTAATTAATAATTAGTTTCAAAATACAATAATAATTACTTAATACGTGAACTAACATAAACTAGAACCTTAGCCTACGTAACGCTATCAAGTAGGCAATGTAATAACCTTAAATATCTATATAAAAATGATACTTCTATACCAGTATCAGAAATAGGGAAGTATCTAGTTTAACTAACCAAATATTCGCAGTTATCAAGAAATACAAAATGGCAATAGAAATCCTCAATGAAAAGTGTCCCATAGAGAATATTATAACCAAACCCATGCTGGAGACAGCTGAAAACAATTTTATACTACTTCCTTTCTGTCAATCACTCAATGATAAACCAAACAATATCAAAAGAGAGGAATTAACAAATATTCCAAACAGTCACTGTTTCACTCTCAACAACCTGTTGACACCTGAGGAATGTAATTTTTACATAAAAGAATGTGAAAAGGTAGGATTTTCATGTCTAGCAGATCAGTTTCCATCCTATTACAGAATCAATGACGGAGTTCTAACGTTGTCACACGAAATGGCTGATGCCATATTCAATAGAATAGAACCGCTGTTGACGCGAAATGATGTGATACGTGTTCGTCCGATCAGATTCGGCAACGAAGGCACTTGGAGACCGATTAGACTCAATGAGTGCATTAAAATAATGAAATACACGAGTGGGGGTCACTTCACACCTCATTTTGATGGTCCATGGGTACCTCGAGAGGACGAGTCTTCAGTGTACACTGTTCTGATATATCTGAACACTGAGTACACGGGTGGTGAAACGAAATTCATAGACGAGGAAGACACCACGCATGTGTACCATCAGGTGACACCAAGTGTAGGCATGGGGCTAGTGTTCAATCATGACTGTTTCCATGAGGGGACACCAGTTCTCTCGGGTGTGAAGTATCTTCTGAGGACAGAAGTTATGTTCCGCCGTGTGGATACACAGATGATACCAAATCCGACGAAATACGAAGAGTCCGAGTCCTACAACAGAGCCCTCACTCTCTACCGTAAGTCCTGGCAGTTGGAGCAGAACGGAGACCAGAAGGGGTTTACAGACACCTATTTACAGGCTATTCGCTTGCAGATGGAAGCACAACGCACTGTGTCTGCAGACTACCATGGTGAGTTGAGTAGGTTAGCAATCCCATTCGAACTATACATTCGAATATTCAGCTACTTGCCTGCTAAGGACGTTACCCGGTGTATGCAGGTTTGTAAGCTTTGGTATGACCTGGCTATGAGCTTTGAGCTCTATAAGAGATGGCCCTATGGACACAAAGTCGACCTCTATATGAGTGAATCTCCATCAGGCCTTCATCTAGCCCTAAGAGATCCGCGCACCCAAAGTGATGTTCATTTTACAATCGCGCACCCAAATTTACCAAAAATAGGACATTTATCAAAAAAAAGACCAAAATTAGTATTAAAATACTCTGGGTGCGCACTTCGCACCCAAAATAATTCCAATTTCACGCACCCTTCCAGCAATTTTTCTTGAAATCACGCACCCAGATGAAGGCCTGATCTCCATATAATCCACTCATCATGGATTGGTACGGCAATTTCAGAGAGAAACTTAGGAGGGATCATAGATGCCCTGTTATCGACTTGGGAAGTTATCAAGTCAGGTGTGCTCATATTCTAAACACCAGTTCACAACTATATACAAGTAAAATTCGCTCTGTTGTGGCTCGTGTGCCTGGTATATATGATCTGCATATGAGGAGATTTAATCATATCCGTTGGTTTTGTGGAGAAAATGCCTTAGCCGTGTATTTTGACAGATGCACACAAGTAGTTGAGCGAGGGAAGATCTCTGACGAGACTTTGTTACCAGAAATACTTTTCAGTTTGTACGCGGACTGCAAGGTATCTCCCTTACTGACTTCCGTGCTATGTCTTGTTAGTCCCTTGTACTGTTCTGATGCTGATATAGCACCGATCATTGCTATATTAAGACGGGTGTATTTACATGAATATATACGTTGTATCCCACAGAGTGTTGCTGTATGTGTTGGTAATGGAGAGCCCAATGGTATTGTTGTTAACCTCGGATACGAGTCTGGATGGGTGTCCTTAGTTATAAGCGGGAATTCTGTTGTGGGTAAGGCGTTTGAACTGACTTTGAAGGCAGACCATCTGTTTTCTTTGATAGAACTTATTATTGTGAAATCTGACCTTAATAGAGTATGCAATGCAGTGCTCGACAAATTAGGTGGTTTGGTGGCGTTAGCCACCAAAAATCTTATTTAAGCCACCAAATATTGCCTTTGGTGGCTTAACTAATCTACCATGAATTGTGGATTATTTGACGTGGTGTAGATTATATTTATCGTTGCATTATTTGTTATTAATATGAGTGTTGTTTTCACGGCATTAGATCTTTGTTAAGTCATCAGTGGTTTGTTAAATCGGCCGTTGTTTATTCTTTAGCCACCAGAAAAAGTGAGGTGGTGGCTTAATTAACCACCATCAAAATTTCATTTTGTCGAGCACTGAATTGCAATGCATTGTTTTTTGTTGGTGGAAATCTGAATGGTAACTTGATCGATTAACTTAACGCTACCTACGACTAGTCAGGACTGTGACGTAATGGGTAAAATCAAAACTATTAACGATGTCAATTCAATTAGTATATCAGTTCCTTTACCTTACTATAGAGTATTTGAAAAATAACTAACATCATTGATTTCATTCTTAAACTTTCCTATATTCAATGAAAACATATATAGCGTTGCTATGTAATATAAGCCATAGATATTTCTAGTAGAAAATCACGATAACTTGAAACACTTTGTTTTTACTTCATTACTAGTCAAATCAATATGCATTCAAATTGGGTATATATACGTTAATTAAAATCCCCAATATTATCGAAATTTATAAATTTATAAGGAATTCAAAAATTTAGGTCAATTTTTCGATGGAATTTCCCTATATTTGAGAAATGTGGCCATACAACTTTGCGAAAATAGAAAAAGTATGGAAACGCTCTGAACGATATTTATATATATATATAAACTACATCTCCCAGAAATTTCAAGTTGATATGATAAATAATCACGGAGTTCTCTAGCTTTTTCCACAGCGGGTATTAGAAAATATTTATGTGTAGAAGAGGGTTTAGATTCTTTAGAAGGACACAATAGTGGCACAAACCTTCAATACTTCTGACAGAAAATGGTTTGAAGATAATTGAAGCAGTTCATATTCCTCGAAAACGATTACTGATAGTGTTAGCAAGTTAGAGCTAAGCTATTGCACACTCTGATTTTCATGATCGATGGTTTGTGATGGTCACATGACACCTCCATATATGGGCATGGGCTTCTTAGCATGGTAACTATTTTGAAAATAGTCCAATTTGTTATTCCAATGATATATGCATGATATATTGATGTGAATAATCGATTAGAGCTAAGCTCTGCTTTCTCTAGTTTATGAGATACAAAATTGCTGAATCATCAAAATGTGGCACATATCCATGCCCATATATTGTCATTTGAAAAAACAGGGCGTCAGAGGGTCACAAAATGTATTAGGGACGCATAGGAAGTCGTAGATTGCGAGCCTTTTTCACTAGTGCATTTTAATTCTAGGTGCACGGGTGTCTGAGAAATGTATTCAGGGGGGTGTGTTATAAATAGGACCCCAAGGATAGATAATGTGCCCTAACTTTTCGAATTTTCTCTTTCTATATGATTTTTTTATCAATTTTCGTGTTTTTACCACAGACTATCAAATGGGCCAGGTATATTCAAGGAAAATCACCAGATATCATGTAAGTTACAGCAAACAATCCATCTGAAAGTGCTGAACCACTGAAAAAGTGCACTCAGCACCCCAAATATCGACTTATAGAGGTCAAACAGAGATGCAGCGGTCCGGAAATTTCATGGACCGGACCGGACCGTCATGATTTTTTGCTGGACGGTCCGGACCGGTCCAGACCGTATGATAAAAATATTGGATCGGTCTGGACCGGTCCAGACCGATCAATGGTCCAAACCGTTATATCTCTTATTTGGACAGTTACAGACCACATAGTAGAGTGGCTAATTATATCCACTTGTATTTATAAGATACTTATTACTTATGTGCTTGTAAACAATAGGAAATAACGGATTGGAGCCTGATCGTTTGTCCAATCTAGGATGAGTCCAGACCTATGAACCGTTCCAGACCGATGAACGGTCCAGACCGTTATATCGTTAATTTGGACCGGTCCAGACCGCACTTGAAAATAAGCGGACCGGACCGACCTGAAACCGGTCGGTCCGGTCCGGTCCCGGTCTGGACCGCAGTCCGGTCCAGACCGCTGCATCTCTGAGGTCAAATTAATCGAGATATTGTACGTTTGACCTTTGCATTTCCTTGGGAGCTTAATCAAGCGTCTATAGACGAATTTTAATTTTTTTGTGATTTGGTAGCCATTTGCAAAATAGTACTCGTAGGTAGCGTTAACATAAAAGAGAGGTGCTATGTAGTCTTCTTTGTGTAGTGACTTACTGCTATGTAATGTACTATACCATGATAATCATCTTCTATAGTCAAGCTTTCAACAAAGATTCATTATTTGTCATTAAATTATTTCTTTCGTCAAAATATCCTCTGATTTAACTAAAACATCATGGACCATGATAATTTACCAACTAAATAAATATACCACTGCGTTTGTAGCATCCTAGAGATGGGGGATGGATCCTTTAACCTGTCCCTATTTAAAATGCTTAAAAGGATATTTTTAGAATATTTGCATTTCTTTCGTTTTGAGAAGTTTCAACGTTTATGTTCATTTTGATTCGACACGGAATTTTATCGAATAGGATTCCCATCTCAAATAATCGCCCGGGATATTCGAGGAAATACGGTAATGCAATTTTCCCAGTAAAGTAATGTGATAAATCGAGCATGATATACAACAATAATTATATACAAAGGAAAGAAATTATAACAAATTCTCATTTTTCGTGACGTTAGTATATTCCAAATTATACAATGTAAGAATTCCAAAGCTAAATTAAAAGCTAGCCAGTGCACCAAGATTATATAAATCAATAATAAATAACAAAATAATAGGAAATCCAAATTTGTAAACAATGTGCTCTCGCAAAGAGTAATGGCCATGCTGGGGAGCGCTTAAAATCAGCTAAGTACGAGTAGCACAGCAGCGGCATTTGCTACTAAGTTAAAAGAATAAAAGGCAAGGAGATCAAGAAATGCCATTCTTGAGAAGGATGAAAAGTGTAAAAACTTGAAAAAGTATCTGTATAAAAATTAAAGATATAAAAATATAGCGAAAACCGGTAGAAGCAAAGCAGTTCAAGACTAGCTTTGATGTGAAAGAGCGCTGCTTAGGTTTCGGATAGGAATTCTCAATTCCATCAATTCTCTTTTGGAGACTTTCTGTTATTCTGTTCAGCTCCTGTACTGCCCCCACAGTCTCTACATACAAGTAGTCCTTGTTGATAGCGAGGTACGGAGTCTGGCTCTCGGGTTCGTTAATATTGTGTATCGCAGTGGGCAGCACCTCCCTGACCTCCTGGGCTATGAACCCTCTCTCTTCCGCCCCCGCCTCCAGGCCGTGTGTCTCTGCGTACTGCTTCGTGAATCTGTAGTCGTAGATTCTGAGCTTGCTCACGCTCTCCAGCTGTTTGTTGCTATCAACTGGACGGAACCCTTCCTTGTAGCGGCGGTCTGAAGGTTTAAGGAGCTGTCCGCTTAGTTTCAAATTTCCGTACACCACCAGCGATTCATCCGGATGGTCTGTGTTAACGCCGACGCGGCCCGAGTGGTAAATAGCCTCCGGACTGCTGCAGCGAGTCCACATGTAGTCGATATCGTTCTCGAACTGACTGGGGTTGGACGCACGGACGATAATCTTATCTGACTTGTGAATTATAACTGTGTACTGGTTGTGGTTCTCAGTGAACACTTTCATGGCCACGAGCAGACAGAAGAAGCGCTGGTCGGGGTTAGGCTTGCCTTTCTTTCTCATGTTGTTAGCCGTCGTCTCACTGAAATGCAACTTGCCGATAGTTATCTTCCTGGCCTTCTGGAAGGGCGGGTCTACCTCAACAGGTTCGAAGGGAATCTTGCTCCTGTCGGGCTGCGACTTGTCCAGGGTGACCTGAGTGCTCATGCTCTCGAGACGCATGCCGTAGAGATAGAGGGAGAACTTGCTGATCCTCTCCAGGGCCCGTCCCTCCGGCGCCTGGATAAACCGGGGCTTCTTATCGAACAACATGGTGACAGAAATCTGGAAGTGGTTCTTCTTCTGACAGATGAAGGCTTCGTCCGGAAATGAGAAGTGGAATCCTTTGTCTGCCACTACTTTGAAATCGGTTATTTGTACGAGGTCTGTCTCGCTCTCCCCGTACAGAGTGGAGAAAGACTCCTGTGCATAGGGCAACCACTTCAGAGCCTACAAACAAGCGTTATCCCACAGTACATTGAGTTCTGTAATCATATAACTGTTTAGGTTAATTAAACCAGATTAAACTATTTCAAAATATATGGCATAAATTTAGTAACTTGTATTTATTAACAGTTATTTCGCATTAACCGTGTTCGTATTAACGAGAGTACAGTATATAAGTTTGGTTATCATGCGTATCCTGTATGATGTACTCACAGTAGACTCTCGTTACTTCCAAAACATGGGGACCATCATACTACATGCCTCTCTAATAAAAATAAAAAGGCTTTGAAGGGTACAGAAACAGTGGGCGCACTAAGCGGAATTTCGTACTATGCATTAACTAAAGAGTCAACTGAATCTTAAATGCAACAATAATATTAACAGGTAAAGTAATAGAATCGGGTTATAGCAATAGTAATACGTATTTTCAATAGAAGATCAGGCTTCACACACAACTACTACCTGATAATCGTAGTTGGGCTCCCTCGTGAGCGTGGCGGAGCCCGAGTTGCTGACGTCACTGAGGGCCGCCTCCAGCTCCATCTGCGGGCCGAGGCCCTGCTCGAGCTCGTCCGGGTCCGGCTTGAGGTCGGGTATCCCCGGCAGCTGGTAGCCGGACATCAGGTAGCCGGGGTCGTAGCCGGGGAGCCCGGCGGCGGCTATCGTGGCGGGGTGGCTCGGGGTCCGGTTGTAGCCCTTCAGGGTAGAGTCGTTGCCAGCTCCGGCGTTACCGACCTCAGAACAGGAGCTGGAGGGTTAACTTATTAATTAATCGTACGTGTGAGATGCAGTGTTGTGTTCAAGGAATTATCCAGGAGCGAGACGCCCCTTTTGGAGCATGATTATTGGAAAATTTGAATTTAGGAGCGCGAAAATTGGGATCTTCTCCTATACAGTAACTTTAATTTGTATTTAGGCGTATGGAAATTGGATCAGACCAGGATTAGGAGCGTATTGACAAATGGCTGTATAATACATTGGTTATGTGCTGCCTACTTTCTATATACAGTAAACTCTCGTTATAAAGAAGTGCTTGGGACCTGTAAATTCCTTCGTTATATCCGACTTGGGTATAACGGGAGTCACTGCATGGGCTTTCTCTATTATCAGTAGAATGCAGATAATAGATAAGTTTTATTGGATTATTGATCTAGTATGTATTCCAGCCAAAATTTATTTGATAGCAAATATAGACTTTCTAAAACTTGAGAGATCTATGAATTTATTGAAAAGTTGAGTATATTTGGAAAAAAATTCCCCTAAATTTTACTTCCCAGCGAAGTACTCGGCGTAGTAAAAGCACCCCAGTACTACTGCATATAGCTACATAGTATACGTAGATTAGCTGTATGCTAATTGCTAAGCTATGAACTGACTTGTTGCTGGAGGAAGACATCCCGCTGAGGCTTGCGGAGGCCCCGTAGCTGTTGTTGAGAGGAATCCCCATAGAGGCGATGGTGGGGGAATCTGGATAGGCCATGTAGGCAGGCGTGTAGGCGTACATTTCGGTTATAGCGTCCACAGGCCGGGATTCGTCCTGAGACTCAATCTTGCTTTTCTCGAAGAAAGACTTCTTCTTAGAATTCCCGGAGTTGCAGGCGCCCGTCTGCGAGCTCTTCTTGTCTCCCTTCTCGCCCCGCTTCCCGAGGTTGGGAGTGGACTTGGACATGGAGGAGCTGAAGAAGGGGCCGTGCTTCCTCTTCTTCTGGGGCCGCTCTCCCGACTTGAGGGAACTGTGGGACTCCAAATTGTTGCAAGACTGCTGTTGCGCTGTGTACAGCTAGGAGAGAGAACAGCTGTTAATCAGACCCAGCTATACAGCATCTTAAATATAATCTGTTTGTTCACAACCGCAACCTGATAACTGGCGTTAAGTTGAGTTCTGAGTCAAAGTGGAAATATTTAATGTACTCATAAAAATACATTTCATTGGCAGTTGACAGAGTAAGTCACTGCTGTAAGTGTAACTTAAAAATGGTTCATATGACACACTAAGGATTTAAGCATACATTTAAGCATGCCGCATTTTTACACGAAAATTGCTTGCTAATATCGAACTTGCTATTATAGGAACAGAATTAACATTACATCAGGGTTGGGTCTTGTCAAATCCAAAACCAGTTTTGGACGGACATGGACAAATACCGGTTAAAACAGGTTAAAACCGGTTAGATAATTAGATAAGCCACGTACATAATCCTCATAGCTTTATTATAAGTTAAAACAATATAGGACATGAATACCTGTTGTGGGTCTTCTTCCACTTCTGCTAGCAGCGTGACGGGCGGGGCCTTCCTGAGTCCGTACATGTTCCTGTCCTCAATGGTTAGCGAGGTCATCCTGTGGTCCAGGAGCTGTCCGTTAGGCTGCGGGTAGCCTATGTGCAGGGGCGTGCTGTAGGGAGTGAGCGACTCCTTAACCAGAGCGTTGGAGAAGGAGCGCCGGTGGGGGAGAGGGGTGGAGTCGTTGTACACATCTGAGGGGCTGTTGGTGTGTCCGGGGCTCCCCTGGAGCACCCCTATGGGCGGACCCACGTCGTTCTCCTCCTCTGCTGCAGGGGAATAGATAATGTATGCATTTATTGAAATGTTATAAATATTGGTATGTTCTGCGAAAACTAAATAGTTTGAGGTTGATGCAATTTAAATTAAGACTAAGAACTTAATGTTGTGTATTAGTTGCAACAGCTGCAGCAGGTGTGGGGTAAATGCAGAAATATAATGTGGGTAATTACATAAGTAAAGTAGTTGATAAAGTAACTGATTCAAAGAATAAATTAGCTAAATTAATCAATCTACATTTATTGAGGTTGAAGAACTACCCATTAAACATGTTAGCACCTCATTGTATCAAATTATAACGTAGAAAGTGTTCAATTAATTGTGTGGCCTGAGTGGATCAATAAACATTGACAAACTATTGTCGAATTAATTCATTAGAAATAAAATAAATTATTCCTTGTGTGCGTCTGACTACAAAGATCTTTGAACTCTATTATTGTATTACAAGAAGAAATTAATAAAATTAAACAAATAAGCCGTTGCGCAATAGTAACTGTCGGTTTAATTAATATTCAATTGAACTATAACTATCGCACTAAACAACATAATATAAATTGTACAATAAACATATAATATATTGCTCAACAAATCTGTTACGTTGGTTATTAGATTTCTATTACAGTCAGTTATAATTGTCCTCTAATAGTCCACCTGAATTTGGTTATACAAATTACAATCATATCCAGAATAATCAAGTTATACTCATTTCCTTAGCATCGATATTATTAAGGTTATATACAAGGGGATCCTCTAACTACAGTTGCAGTTGGACAGGTAGAAAGGCTATATTTCCGTATTACCAACGCATAGTTCATACTCCTAATAGTCTGCTATATGCTATATAACCTTCAATTATATTGTTTGTACTAATACTTTAAAATTTATACTATGTTAGTATACTTTGTATAAATTACCTTTGATGGTACTAAAGGCTAAATTCTTTAAAAGTGCATATTCTCTAATAGTCCACCTAGGTCTATTTGCCCAATGGTGGACTAGTATTAGAGAGAACATACTGTACATGTATATTTTGTTGTTGTTGGTGTTGTTGTGATAACTCATGAATAATTCAAATAATATAGTTATTCTTTATTTTCGCTATTATTAGAGTTAATGTAAGATTTCAGTTCTATTTAATACCAAAAGTAGCAGTCACAGCGTTTGAATTGGAAATGATATTACATCCTTATATTAAATTCCTCAAAGAGTAGACAATATTATAAACAATAATTATAGTATCGATTTGTATGCAACCTGCCATTCTACTGCTACATTATTACGTAATTATTGTGAATAAATAAACAAAGAAGCTTGTATATTGAACTAGACTAGACGCACTAGGGTACCAACTACTAACCGATGTCGTATCTCTTAGCGTGCATGCTGGACAGGGGCAGGCCCGGGGTGTAGGAGGCCAGCGAGGCTCGGTCGAGTCCCGGCAGGGAGCTGCTCTTGTGCGGAGAGCTGGTGCTGCACGAGTCCGCCTCCATCATGGCCGGGGCGTTAAGCGCTGACGTGTACGCAGGCGTGTTCTGCGTGCTGATGTTTCCCATCGGGAGGTTGAACATCTGATTGGAACTGTCGAAGGAGCAGATCGACTGTAAGCTCGGGTTAGAGAAGACCGAGTAGTCTGAGCAGCTGGAGCCGGGGGACCGTCTGTTCTGAAACGCGCTTTCAGAGCTCACAGATCTACAGAGACGCACTGATACAACAGAACAGCATAATCAGTGTACTTACCTTCCAGTGTTCTCGAGTGGTCTCCCGCTGTAGTCGCTACCCGGCCGTACTACCATGTTGGGCTGACCCAGATACGGCTGGAACTGAGTGGCATTGGCACTGATCCCGTTACCCCAAATGTTATCAACACTGACGCTAGAAGACATCGGGTTGTGCTGTATAGGTCCCTGGTGGAAACCTGAGGGGTGCACTAAGTGTTCTTGGCTGGCATAGGAGACGAGATTGTGAGAGGACCCGTCATGAGGGCTCTGGTAAGAAAGTGAAGACATGTTGGAGAAAGCTAATCCTAATTTCTATCAACAAAGTAATACAATTAGTGAGGAGTCACGAGTTGAAAATATAAGTTATGTTGTGCAAATTTTAAGTTGGTATTAAAAATGTTTCAGAATCTGGGAGGCTTGCGGCAATTTAATAATAAATGCAGTAACTTACAACAACTAACCGAAATCTGGAATAGGCTGAATGATTGGTTTATCAGTGAAGATCAAAATTTGCTCAACAAATGGTTGAGGTTGAGTATAACTGAATATATAGTGCACGAGAGCCTATACTAGTAAATAATAATCCGAATATTTAGATCGGGATTATTTGGAACATTTGATAGCATAAATCGCTAAAAATAATTGTCCAATGTGTTGGAATAAAAGGAGCTAATTTAAGTGACGTAATTCAGAAGCTAGAGTCATGTTGGTGTGGTAGCCAGTAATGTAAACATTATTTATCAAAAATAATTTGAAAATATGTAGGAGAAAAGTTACATAGATAATTCATTGTTTCTTTTTAATGTAATAAAGTAAATCAAAACAATCATTCTCAAATAAAAACTTCCAATTTGTTCACAACGCCAAGTAATGTTTAAAATATCCAGTTCCATAATACTGGCACAATAATTAGAAATTAGAACTATCGCCGAACCGTTAGTTACGATTTTAACTTCCTTTCAACCTAGTAATCGTAATCACGCCAGAGAAGAATAGTACAGTTCGCTGTTGCGGCTGGGATGAGATAATTTCCAAGTTGATTGAATTAGTTGGGTTAGTTAGTATAAATACAAGTTTTAACTAACACAACCCAAATGAATATTTTCGAAAACAAGTTAGTTATACTCAAATAAATTATAAGTAATGATTTCATTAATCACCCGTCTGGTGTATGAACAAATATTAATATTAAAAAATATTGAAATAATCCAGTATTGATCAAACGACAGTGGATACCGACAGTTTGCACCATGACAATCCCATTATTTATTCAAAAATAATATTTACAGAGCAGTATCGATACTGTACTTACAAACTTAGAATAATTTGACCTCTAATTAAATAAAGCTGTAGCTTTGAAGTTAGAGTGTTAGGGCCTCATTTGACACTCATTCTATTAACTATAATTAGATATATGGAATTGAATCCATATTTCGATTCTTTAATTGGATACTAATTAATTGAGGAATGTAGAAACCAAACTCAATATAAGGATACATTTTATCTGTTGAACTATGCAAAATTAATGTGTAAATGTTGCACGTGCATACGCGTTTTGAAGCAATCGCGATTAGTTACACTAGTATGTTGGTGTAATCGCGATTTATGTTTATAGTTGAGCTTGTGGTTAGTTTAGATCAGTGGTTCCCAACTGGTTTAAGGTAGTTCGTGCTATACTAATACCTGTCTGTTGATTTTTCGTGAGAAGAATATTAATTATTTGGTAAGGTAGGAAAGTAATAATTTATAATAATCACATATCAGATAGCAGGCAAATTTAGCTACGTACACTTATAAGGAAAATGTCAAAATATCTATGCTAACATGGAAAATATTAAATGCTATGTTGATGTAGTAACAAAATATGATACAGTCGAAACCGGGTTTTTCTAACCAATTCTTTGCAAGAAAATAAAGTAAGAACTATGCATCCTATTGGCAAAATTTCAATTGTTTATGGGATAATCAACCATTGCGAGTCCAATGGAACCAGTTTTGAGAATCTGAGATCTGTGGTTAAGCTGTTTAGGCGCCATTTTATGATGACGATAACAATTTATGGTAAATGATTTTTTTAAATATCATAAATTTCATTTTTCCCTACTTTCTAATAATTTTATAACAGGAATACTAAAATTGGGGGAATACCGACATTTCGATACCGACATGTCGATACCGACATTTCGATACACGACACTTCGATACACGTTGTACAATGAATCGTTGTTAATCTTTCGCAATTTAAATATTTGATCTGATTTCCATTTTCTGATTGAAAATGACAAACATCTAACAGGATGTTTGTAAAACAGGGGACGTAAAGTTATACTTAGGATTATTATCTTATGCCAAAAAATCGAAATAAATAATACAGTGTACAACATAGCCTGCACATGCACTTAGAATAATAATCAACTCGTAAGCAATCTTGTGCGGATAACCTATCCAGGATATTGGTGCTACCATCTTTACATAGTATAGTGGTATAAATCAAAGCGAGAATTGAGTGATGAGAATTAAAACATACAAAATAAGATTCTACAAACTAGAGAACTGTTATAAGAGAGAATAAATGGATATTAAAGCTAGTTCATGATAGAAGTGTTGGAGCCTAGCAAACAGCAGTGAGCTTATTCTAACTATAAACTAACCTACGTTAATCAATTGGTTGATTCTCTATCTCTGGGTCGGTATCTTCAGTACTACCATTATTATTAGATTCCTTGTGTGTCAAGTCGTTGTTAGACTTAGCCTCCATGAGTGTGTCATGGAACACGTCTGTAGCTTCATTGGCATTCCCCATAGACTCGTCTCTCATCTTCGCTTTGAAGCTGCCTACCAACTCCGTGATAAACCCTTCCAGCTTCTTGATAGACTCCTCTCCCATCTGCAGGACTGCGCTGTGCGTCACCTCTTCCTCAGCTTGGGAGTCAGGGTGCAGGCACATGTTGGTGATGAGAGAGAAGCCCACGGTCCTAATGCCGCAGTGCCTTGCCACGATAACCTCGGGCGCTGTGCTCATGCCCACCGCGTCGGCCCCGATCAAACTCAGGAATCTATCGACAGCAGAGGGTAAACAGTTCTGTTGTAACATCGTATGATAATGATCTATGAACAGTAAACTCCCGTTATAACCAAGTCGGATATAACGAAGTTACCGCTTATAACGAAATGGAGATTTCCCCCTAGAGCACTAAATGCATTTATTATTATCTGCTTATAACGAATGGATTTGCAGGTCCCAAGCACTTAGTTATAACGAGAATTCCTGTATATGTAAACAAGTTTATACATCAACAAAGCAATGACCGCTAATTAAATAATATATACAGTAGATTCTCGATAATAAGAACTCCAGGGGTCTGTCGAAATATGTTCGTATTACCCGGAAATCGTATTAAGAGCTTAAGAGGAGCCACTTGCATTCATTGATAAGCTAGCGGAATAAACATTATACTCCTTAACGTTTATTTCGGTGATCCGTATTCGTACTATACTAACGAGAGTCAACTGTATTGTTCTGGACATATTGTCATGTACGGTAAATTAAGCTCTGCTTTACGTTGGTTCAGGCAGCTTCAAATGTAATAATATACACAACGCATAGTTCGGTTATATAATGAAATATTAAATAATCAATTAAAATAGATTTGCGGGTTTAACCATACTACGCTCCAAGTAATAAAGCGAACCGTATCAGGAGTTCGCAAATAGGAAAAATCAATAATGGAATTTAACTCAAAACTTTTTTACCAAAAGAAAGTTTCAGATAAATTGAATCGATATAATAAAATTGTATGGAGCAAGTAGTCAATAAATAATCATACAATATTTGTGGATAATTCGTATCGCGTTGTTTCTAAGCCAGATGTGAGTTTCAGTCTACTACAAATAGGAACTAATCGGTTTAGAAATATTTGATCAAGTTGCAGATTTCATCTGATATACCGTTGAATATTAATAATGAATAGGACATTGGCTAACGGGAATGAAAGGTTCACGGATGGACTGAATAAACTCAATTCAGTTCATCTCAAATTGACGCACGTTCAGTTCGTTCACGTTTACCTCCTAACTTCAACACCTATAGTTCGTTCAGTTCAGATGAGTGAGTGGTGAGGGTTATGTATAGCGAGCAGATATAAGCAGTGATCTATTTATATTTTACTTTTCTAGTGATATATTTATATACTACGTATGGATTAATTAATCTATATTAATAATTTATCAATATTCAGTTTAGTTCGTTCAACGTGAATCACTTAAAAGTCCTGTGTTCAGTTCGTTCAGTTAAATTCAATAAGTTCGTTCGTGAACCTTCCATTCCCTGTTGGCTACTTTGGCATGAGCTAGATTTGAGAAAATGAGAAACATCTCTAACAGATCTAATACAAGACCATAATCATAGGTGTGGAAAATCTAGCAACTAAGGATTTTGGTGAATTAGATTATTTCACTATAGTCGAATAATCACCTGCAAGTTAAACAAACCAGCGTAATAACGGCATAGGAGTACCTATGTAACTACTTGTGAGAGCAAGGAAATAACTATTGTATTGCTTAAGGCTTAATTTATTAAAGATTACACTCTTGCCCCAACAGTTATAGTAGCAATTAATGAATCAGAAATTGGAAACTACAGTCAGGTCTGCTTATTATGAAGATTTTTTATTATGAACAAACCCTACGGTCCCAATTTTACAACTTACATAGGGTTTGTATTAAGTTGAGTTCGCTTATTATGAAGTCTCTCTATTATGAACACAATTTTTGGTCCCTTGAATGTTCATAATAAAAGAACCTGACTGTAATTCAATATGCTATGAACATGACTAAACAGCAGCTGTTGTTAACAGCCGTTACAAGCTAACACCACGCTCGGTGTTAACAACAATTTAAAAAAATTTTTTTTTCTTAGAAACAAAATATTCCCCCAATCCTAAATGAGTACATGCAGTAAATTTAGTAAAACCAGATCTGTAAAGGTATAGTGGTGGCTGACTGGCTGACTGGCTGTTACCAGTAAACAACCAACACTGAAGTTAATAGCATTCTACAGGCCTGGTTAGTGGTTACTAACTATATTAAATGTTCGGTTGAGCCAGACAAATAGCAACAGTACTATAACCAGTGACTGTAGATATAGCTAACCTTATCTCAGCGGGGGTCTCGAAAGAGGGTCCCCCTATAAAGGCATAGACTCCCTGCTGTAAGGGGACCCCGTGCTTGGAAGCCAGCGACACGGCCGTCTCTCTCATTTCCTTGTCGTAGCAGTTGGCCATCTGCGGAAACCGCTCTCCGGCCCCGAAGGAGTCCAGGTTGGGGCCAATCAGAGGGTTTATTCCCGCCAGACCCAGGAAGTTGATGTGATCCTTTATAAGCATTACATCTCCTGAGGAGTATATTATTAGATAGATACAAGTAGCAACACATGGAATGTAATATAAACATCTTACAATTATGTAGCTAGCTGAATAAATATAAAGTATTATTCCTAATAGCTAACCGGGTGTCAGCCTCTTAGATTGGGAATAGTATTGTTGCGTGATATGATATTCGTGTTTACAAGTTAGTACAAAAAGATTGGTGAAAATAAATGAACCAAAGTAGAAACTTCAGTATGAGCTACGTTATAACGTATAATACATACTATAATATAACATAGGGCACGCTTCAATGAATTTAGTAAATCGTGAATAAAACGAGACCGCTCATTATTTTATATTGATTCGTCTTGAAGATACCAAGACCGAAGAATTAATTGTAAATAATTATTTAGGAATAATAGTTTAGAAATAATATTGGGCTACTCCTGTATAGTCTGGTCGTTGGATGGTTGAAAATTCATACAAGCGTTTTTTGGTATCACTAGAAGCGCAATTTTACTTCTAAAACGTGATTTGATGAGATTTATCTGAAAATCTTCAATTTAAGGTATACTATCTCGAATAATCTCGTCAAATCAGTTTTAGAGGGTCGTTATGTGTATAATTATACAAGTGGAGTATAATTACATAATTATATATGTTGAACGAGGGATCACTCGATTGCATAGGCACACAATTTGAGAATGGAATGTTGGCACATGCCTAACACATTCCTAATGCAGCCACCGTTGCTAAGGAAAAATTCATCCAAATATGGTGATGTGATATATCAATTTTCTGGAAATTTTACGCTGAGTACAAATATAGTAATTATAAATTGATTACATTTAATTTGAGAAAGTTTTACGGAAATGTCGGCGATTTACTATGAAAAGGCCGACACTACCACCCGTTAAAATTTTTTTTCCCTAAACGGATTTTTTCGGATTTTTGGATATGTTATTCTAGACGAAAAATTGCGCTTCCAGTGATACTACTAAAAATGCTTTGTATGAATTTTTTCTAGGTATGACCCATTTTGGGATTCAACGACCAGATTAGTGTGAATATTCAGAAATAGCAGGATTTTCATGAGTCATCTGATTGAGTCATTGAGTAATTAATATTCGTGACTAGTCATCGAATTAAATCACGATTCAGATATAACGAGTAGTAAAGATCGTGACTCAGGAAATACCTTGAAAATAAGGATTAAAATATTACCTAGCAATCAAATATGTATACTCAGGTTGCAAAACATTTCAAAGGATCAGAATATCGGTGATGCAACTATTAATATTTTAATTAATTAATTAATTAATTAACTAAACACTAATTAGTATTTAGTAATCAAAAGAATTGGTTAATAAATTATACTACTAAAATAGGTAATGAATAGATAGTGCATATATGTATCTATGTATCTTCTGAGATTTATCAACCAAAAAGTTTCAAACAGTAAAAACTGTACTTATACGCATTCAGACATAGTAACCATAATAATCATTAAATATATTGTACTTCCTCGAATTGTAACCAATATTTAGCTTAGTAATTAATGAATTTAATGAATAAGTAATTTATTATTAAATGAGATTTCATAATCAGATGCAGCTGGCTTAATAAACGAGACGGGAGGATTGTCACAATGAGTATTGCGAAATCAAGAACAAAGTTCATAGGTCAATGAACTCTTCATGAACATTCAGTTTTTGGCAGAATTATCCATTAACTTATATTAGTTTTAATAATCATTTCATGAACTTTTAAACTTGGCATGAACATTGCATGAACATCGTGTGCACATCAATACTATATTCATATAAGCTATAATATAAGTGACGAATGTCTCACCTGCGCTGTAGCTCTTGTTGATGCCTCCAGCTGCGTTGGTTATGACCAGGAACTTAACTCCCAGCAGACTCATCAGTCGGATGGGCGCTGTCAGTTGCTGCGAGTGGTACCCCTCGTAGTGGTGCACGCGTCCCTTCATGCAGATCACATTCCTGTCTCCCAGGCGACCGATAACGAACATTCCATCGTGTCCGGGAACTGTGCTAATGGGCATGTGAGGCACTTCATCGTAAGGGATAACCTACAATGGATAGAAGTAAATAGTGGGCTATTTATTCAGATTATAACTAAACTGTATACAGTCGAAACCGGGTTTTTCTAACTTTACTCTAAATGTGTAAGAAATCCAATTTTGTTGTATTTCCAATCGATTTATTCTAACTATCGGATTTTTCTTACTTTATTTCCATGCAAAGAATTGGTTAGAAAAAACCGGTTTCGATTGTTAAAGAATCTTATATTCCTATAATTGATATTTAGGCCACTGTTTGTGGGAATCTTGTTTCAGCTCCACCGCCCGCGTCAGATTTCACTCACGCACTAATATTGTAATTATTGTCATTATTTCCATTATTAACCTACATTTCAAGTAAGGCCACTGTTCGTTGCCCAATTTTATTGGAGGACACTCTAAAAATAGCCATAATTAGCTAGTAACAAAATCATAACCTATAACAAGCATTATAACTCAACGATTGCATATTTTATCAATCAGCACTCACAAAATTAGAATATTTGCTCAGATATTATTAACTATTTCGTCATCAAATAATGAGATGCCGCCCGCCCGCATCCACTGATAGACTTCGTGTGGAGCTGAAACAATATTATCATTAACAGAGGCCTTATATATAAATGGATTTTCTTGCAACGTGAGTTGATAGCTCTTATAGCGGTTTTATTCAAAATAATTATGTCGGTTAGAAAACATTTCTTCTATCCACTACTATATTTATGACCAATATCAAAATTATCAAATATCAACTAAATCCACAAAAGTTGCTATTTCTACTATGTAGTACACGTAGACATTCCACAAAATAATCTATCAAGAACGAAAATATAATACAGTCAGGTCTGCTTTTTGTGAAAAACTTTTATTACTAACAGGCCCTATGGTCCCAATTTAATAAATAACCAACATAGGGTTTGCATTTAGTTGAGTTCGCTTATTATAAAGTCTCTCTATTATGAACACAATTTTGGTCCCTTGAATTTTAACAATAAAATAACCTAACTCATATGCCTAACTGTATTAAGACAGTAAGATTTGTACCAATCTAGTCCTACTTTTTACAATATTTTCAAATTTGACATCAATTAACATTCGTTTGGAAGATTTTCTGAAACGAACGTATATACAAAACTTTCGATGCCAAAGTTTTCAATTGACATGTGTAAAACAGCAATTCCCAGTCTCTTCCAACTGTGGATCCCCTAAAGCAAATATTCTACATTCTGTGGACTCCCTCCCATTGAGCGTAATACAAATTATGAGATCTTGTGGACCCAGGTTGAGACCCCAGCGTTCCCCCTAAGCCATTTGACCGGCCGGCCGATCAAATGGACTCTGCAGCCTCTTAAAATGAATTCCAAAATGTTTTTTGATGGGGGAATGGTTTCCCATCATATTTGAAGGTTGAGTGTAGTAAGTAAGCTTAGTATAGGCACGCATTTTAGAGATTTTTGCATGATACCGAAGTTATATTGTATTTACCGTATTTCCCCGAATAAGCGCCCCGGCGCTTATTGTTTTCGTAGGCCAAAATTATCCTGAAATTTTCGTGAAAAATCCAGAATATAATATTTAGGTCGGTTCTAATGGTTTCTACCAACAGTATACTTTCAGAAGTTGCCAAAATCAATGGAATTATATTACAGTGATCAACTAATCTGTGTAAATTTTATCATGCCAATGTCATTTTTATTGACCCGGCGCTTATTCAAGCCCCCGGCGCTTATTCGGGGAAATACGGTATGTGTTAAAAAAGTGTCGTATTCTCCAGCCGACGTGTGGCCGCTTTCTGAAATTTATCGGTCGATGAAGCCGGCACAGGTCGGCCTAACGTGGCCCATACTTGGCTTAGGGGAACACTGCTAACCCTTGTACACTCCTGTGTCGCTACGACAGCAAACTCACAGCGGGGTCCTGCACCAGGTCGGAGAGCCCGCCCAGTCCGGAGCCGCAGACCACGCCCACCTCCGGAGAGAGGCCGGCCTTGTCTCGCACGTACTCAGCCATCTGCTGGAGGTGCTCCTGGGAGAGGAGGTTGGTGGGGAGAGCCGCGGTCTTGTTGCGCTTCGTGTAGTACCCAGTGCTAGAGAGCCTGCTGCTCCGGCGGCGCTTCACACCTTGGGACATTAGTAACCTAGACGGGAGCTACTTACGTACATGCTGTTAGTGTAAGTAATGCTAATGTACTTATCATAACGAATTCGGTTCTCCGTTAAAACTTAAAACAATGGGGTTATAATGCCCTATAGACTGATATAATATATTAGTGTAGATTAGATCAATCATTATGCAACCCATGTGTATTTGTGGAAGCATAGTAAGTTATTGAATTTATACTCTATACTAATGACTAAGAATTTAAGAAACAATTCAAATCTGGCTTATTTTGAAATAAATATCGGATTCAAAAATCCATAAATCTTAAGAAACAAGGTAATTTTTGGAAACAGTAGAAATAATACTGGTAAGAGAGTAAATGTAACTTTTAGCTCAGTATTCCCATGTGATGAATAGAAGTCCTAATTAATTAATTAGTAATAAAGTTTATGTTTTGTTGTATACAAAACCTGGGACTATATATCTACACCGAATACAATGCTATAAAAGCCAACACTGCTATAACAATAGAGTCACATGTTTGTTAGAGCCATATACCTTCTGAAAGACAAAAATATTCTCATTCATGCAGTTTGTATTATAAATTTGTAATTTATAAATACAGTCGCACTTATTTAAGACCGGAACTAAACTCCTGGATTAAATTAAACTTTTCCCTAAATAATCGAGGAAATAAGTAGGATTATCCGTTGTTAGTACGTATTAATTAATTAACTATAACTATTTCAATTTTGATTTTGCTTATATCAGGGTTCCGCAAACTTTCATTTATATCAGGCCACATAATCTTAACAAAATTTTCCTCAGGCCGCAAACAATATCGAGAAATCTTTCGAAATTTATAACAAAACGATTGTGTTGATGACTTGTTGTAATACTTTTTCTAAGCAAAAAGTGCATTAAGGACTCAAGGTAATAATCAGTGTGTGTATGTGTACAGGCCAGATGAAAATTAGAAATGTCTCTCAGGCCACACATGATACAAATTTTCATTGGGCTATCAGGCACACATAGGGTTGTTTCAGGCGCATCCTAGTTTGCGGAACCCTAGCTTATTTTAATATCCTCATGTTCAGATACATTTTGGTAGAGAGCTGTAAATAGAAACGTACAGTGGACACTCGTCAGTAGAACACGGTTAGTACGATCACTATTTCAGTCCCCTTCAAAGCCTTTTCAATATGAACTATTTTAGTTAATCAAATTCCGGATAAGGCGACCGCATTTTGATGGTCCCCTGGAGTTCGTACTAACGAGATTCTTCTGTATACTAACCGGGAGTACAGTCGAAACCGATTTTTTCTAACTACGTAACTATTTAATCTAAATGTGAAGAAATTCCAATTTGTTTTATTTTCAATCAGTTTATTCTAACTGTCGGATTTTGCTTACTTTATAGCTTTATTTCCATGCAAATAATTGGTTAGAAAAAGCGATTTCGACTACTTTTTATCTGTTCTATGCCGAGAGTCTTGTTGCACTATGGATAAGCTGCTCATTGAATAAAAAGTTATTAATAATAACACATTGATATCTACTATAAAAAGCAACATTAGTTGCTGGTATTGACAGCCTTCGGCCTAGAATAAGCATATAATATACAGCAATTATTATTAATTAAAAAAAATCTATTTTAATTTAGCTTTAACTCTAGTGACAAAAGTTAACCTGAGTTCGATTAGGAACAGAACCAGACTAACGGCATAAGCGGAGTAGCACAGCAGACAGTGTGTCCGCATGACCCAGTTGAGTATGTAGAAGAGATAGAGAGACATCAGCAGACCAGCGGCGGCTGCAGGCAACAGTAAATATGCACAGTAGCCTGACACGGCAACTGAAATGTACAAAAGGAAGAACACAATGGCGAGAATAAAGTTAGGCACTTTGAGAAAACTGTCAGAATCTAAAACACCGTCCAACAGTCCGAAGGCTTTAGCGTATCTCGACGTGATGACGTCAGAGCAGGAGACAGACTCGCTGACGTCGCAGAGCGCCTGGTAGGCGGGGTCCTGCTGCTTCTGTCGGTAGATGTGGGCGGTGTACAGGCCGACCAGCAGCCCGGCCAGAACCGCTATGAACCGTAGCAAGTGCAGGGCGTCCATGCTAGCACAAACTATAATGCAATAAATATAATACGTACAATACCGAATTAAATATAAATCAAACTGTTTTAATTGTCATTACCAAGCATATAACCAGCATAAATTATTATACGCGGTAGGAATTAAAAAAGCCAAAATAAATCTATAGTTGACACTGAGGTTGACTAAGTGTCTCTATAAGAAAACGCTGTCTGCACAGCTGTAATTTTAGATTTCTTGAGCGTATCTAATTGAATTGATATAATTGGGATATCTGGGGCGCCGGCGACCCGCCGGAGCAACGGGTGCACAAGTAGAAATGATAAACCAAAACACAGGTGGGGGGGGGGGGGGCAAAGCCCCTGAACCCCCCTTCAAAATTGACCGGAGCAACGGGTGCACCCGTGCCGCCGGCGCCCTAAGATATTTCTAACCAGGGACGAGACTTGATTACCTATTAATTAAGCAAATACTTTACACAATTATATTCCGGTACAAAGGTATAGAAAAGCAATTAGAGTGAGATCTTATAAATTTACATTTACACTGGACCATAGCATTCTATACATAAGGCAATGGTGCTGATTGATGGACTTGGACCAGGGATTTGTTAGGTCAGTCAAATTAAATTTTGCGTAAAGCTTATTTACTGCTGGCATTTAGCATTGTACACCGTTAACTAACCATTATAATTCATTCTACATCAATTTGCACCAAAAATGGTACATAGGAAGGAATGTCGAAAACTTGTGATTATCTAATTTTTAACCAACCATAATATTTATATATTATTTTACTACTTAGTTAAAAAAGTTTTTAAAAACACTGTTAAATTCATTTCACGACACTTATCTCATCAGAAACGTTCCCCAACAATACAATTCATTTGAAACCTCTACTAGCATGTCTTGTGTTGTCCCAGGCTGCAAATCTAATTATAAAAGCCAAGATGAGTCTATCTCCGCTTTTCATTTCCCAAGAGACCCGAAGTTACTTGAAGAATGGTTCAGGGCAATTCCACGGACACGGAAGGACTATGAAACCAACAAGCAGATGAGGGTAAGTATCTATAATTTCCATTTATTGATTGCCATATTTACATTAGTTTCTTTAGGTATGCATTCGTCATTTCAAAGAAGATGACATTGAAAGGACCATATCCTACAATGACGGGATTCATACTGTTACAGTTTCCAGAGAGAGAATAGCTCTGAAGAAGACAGCAGTACCCAGCATTTTTCCCAACTGTCCTTCCTATCTTTCTGAATTCAATTCCAAGCCAAAGAAACTATGCCTAGATGATAAAGAACGACTGCTGATGGAATCTGCATACTCCAAGAGCATAACTGACAACGAAGAAACGGTGGATAAGTTCCTAGTTAATTCATATTCTGATCTTCTTTCTAAGCTAAATTTTATCGACCTACCAAACGGCTGGATAACTAATGTGTCTAATAACACCCCTTTATTTTTTATAAAAATCGTTATTTTAGAAACCGGACCTTTCATCGACCGATCTGTATTAGTTAACGATGATTTATACATCAAAGCATTTGATAATAAAAACGTCACCATTCCGATCTCGCGAATTTTTATTAATGACACTCGCCAAGTTGAGACCATCCTCGATGAAGTAGATACATTTTCATTCTTACTTGAAACTATTAACTCTCAAACTGAATGTTCTATTAACAACCATATAAAACTTGCTATCCATGAACTCGAAAGTGCAATTAAGCTTGTTGATGGTGACTCGATAGACCTAGACATAGATGATTTACATTGCAGTAGCGAATCTCTGAGTATTTCATTCCACTTTTTAGTTGGACAACTGAGAAATTTGATAAATGCTAAAAGTCGTCGACGGTATAATATTTTAACTCAAGTATTTTCACTAAAAATTCATGGAATATCACCTGCATGTTACCGACTTATTCAATCATCCAATTGCTTAATCTTGCCTCACGAGAGAAATTTGATTGGTATAAAAAACACTCTGGGTATTGAAGGTGATTATTTTCAAATTCTAAAGGAAATAACTTCAAAATTTAGCCATAGGGAACGCCATGTGATACTTCAAATGGACGAAGTTCACATCCGTAGTGATGCTTCATATAAAGGAGGTAAAGTTTTGGGCGCCATTGACAACCCTAGCGACCCCCCCACAACTGTGTTTTCAATGATGATTTCCAGTCTTATGAAAAAGTTTTCCACCATTGTTCGTCTGATTCCGTTAGGGTCTTCCTCCGCGGCTGATTTATATCCAATTATTACAAAAACAATTTGTGATATAGAGAGTTGTGATCTATTTGTTGAGGCAATATGTACCGATAATTATCCTTTAAATGTCAGTGTATTTAAATTATTTTCATATGACGCGAAAATATTGCAACCGCGAGTTGTACATCCATGTAATCCAACGCGCAACCTTATTTTATTCTTTGACATAGTCCACATTATGAAATCAATTCGTAATAACTGGTTAAATTTAAAAGACTTTGAGAAAACTTTTATTTATCCTGATTTTGAGACTTGCACCGATGATATTCCACTAGCAGTAACCATACCATCTACTCAGCTTAAAGTTTCTATACCGGTTGCTAACATTATTTTGGATCCGAGGGAATTGACTAAGTCAAAATACCCTCCAATATGCTTTGCAGCATTTGACTACCTCAGAACCTTATTTAAAGCTGACAAATTTTCCATAATTAAGAGAGCCCCCAAACTAACATCAAAAGCATGTTGGCCATCTCATTTAGAGCGACAAAATGTAAACTTAGCTCTTAAGATCTTTCATGAATCAACAGCAGCGGGGCTCTCTAGTTTCTATAATGAGAATACAACAAATGAAAATCGCCATATCGTCAAATTCATACATTTGATAAATAAAATCTGGAACATTTTCAATGTTAATTGGGTCGGAAAAGATATTCGCTTCAACAATCCAAATTTTGCTCCGCTTCGCTTGAACGATCCGAGATTATCCTTTTTGGACCATGTAGTTAAATGGCTGGATTGTTGGAAATTACTTCCCACGTCTAGAGGGAAGCTTACACCACAAACATTCACTAGTTTTAGACATACTTGTATTGCCCTCCCTCTCTTAGTACAGAGATTGACCCTTGAATGCGGTTTTGAATATTTGCTGACTTCTCGAATACAAAATGACCCATTAGAACATCATTTCGGTCTATATCGTCAAATGTCTGGTTCAAACTATAATATATCCTACTGTCAAATTTTGGAGAGTGAACGTCGACTTCAATTATCTAATCTCCTCAAATTTTTTAACATAAATCAACAGTCTGATAAAATATCTCTTAAAGAATATTTGAAAAGATTTACACAGGAGGACGATGAAGAAATGCACCCAGAGTTTGATTTTGAGTATGTTACAAGTGAAATACTTAACATTCCTAACCCTCTATTTGATAATTCGCAAATTGAATGCCTAAATTACGTTGCTGGGTATGCAATCTTTTCGTACCTTAAAAATTCTAAAGAATGTCGAGACTGCAAAGATTTTTTAACATCTCCCAAAGATATTCAAGTTATTAACGACACCGGATTTTCAATGATTGAATTCCTTGATAGAGGCTCACTTAAGTATCCATCTGAAATTGTCTACCAATCTCTCATCATAATGTATGAAATATTTTTGAAAATCGATAACCATTCACATTTAAGTAAACTATTTTACGAGGGATCCTGCCGTCGAAATTTGGTTCAGTTGTCACTTATTATTGTTGAAGAAAAGTATAGTGAAATATGGAGGCAATGGTGTGTTTGTATGATTCCAAAATGGGAAATTCTTAAAAAAATTTATACTACTGTAGCTAATTGTATTTTATCGAAGAAAGTTAGAAACTTTAATTCGATAGTTATTGGTCGAGATAATAGCAAACTTAAAAAATTCAGTACATAATTCTTCTAATCTTCTAGATAGCTTCCTGACATGCCGATATACCAGTGCGCATCTACTATACTACCATCATTTGACTGTATTCTCTACATTACTATCATTTAGACGAGGAGCTCCACTAACACCAACAATTCATCCGCTCATTCAGGACACCGACACATCGTAACCACACTCCCTCCCCCTGTCGTCATAGATGTACTACTGCTTAACTGCTCTTATAGTAGAACTCAGATCACTATTCTATTAATTTACCTACATACTATGTATTATCTTTGATTGTTGCTTTTATACTTATTTTATGTTATAATTAGTATATTTATATATATAAATTACATTCAATAAAAAATATATCCCTACAATTCGTAATTTTCTTAGAAGGGTGGTGGATTATCAATTATTTCCCTTCACATTGATAGTCTACATTAATTTAGAGCTGTATTGGGATTTAGATCTAAAACCAAAGTAACTGACCTAACAAATCCCTGGTCCAAGTCCATCAATCAGCACCATTGCCTTATAGAATGCTATGACTGGACTTACTCTAAGTTTAATTCTCTGATTTTTGACATTATTAGAATTACTATAAAATTGTAAGAGTATTTAGCTCAGACGGGGTCATATTACACATCTCAAGCAGACGAATTATAAAAGCTAATTAGTAGTAAGATAAGGTTGAGATAATCGGTTCAATAAATGCAACGTATCTGAGAAATAATTTAAAGATAATTCAATGAAATTACTAAGCGAGTTTATCGCTACTTAAAACTCAAAAGAATAATTAAGGTACCAAGCACCGAACTAATGCTAGACTCTATTGTAACGTTTCTATGTCGAATTACTTCTCTCTGGCTGAGACAACTGAAGGATTTTAACATCGACACTAGAATTAATATATGACGTCATATCGAGAGGTGTGAAGAATATGAACTGTCTATCGCGGAATTGCGCAGCTGTGCTCATCATGAGGTCTATGCTGATGGTCCGATTCACCATGTCCATGAAAACATCGAACTCATCGAGACACCTGAACGGGGACTCCATTGCCTCCCATAGCGACATTATGAAGCAGACGGTGGTGTAGGACCTCTCTCCGCCCGAGAGGGTGCAGGTGTTCTGAGTGCCCTGTCGGTTCTGCTTCTGAGTCGCCACCTCCAGTGTCAGCGTCTCGGTGCTCGGGTCGAACCTTATCCGTCCGGAGTAGTTCCGCTTGCTGAGGTACTGCTGGAAGAAATGGTTGCCGCGAATAATCATCATGTCTTGTAGCTCCTTGTGCTTCTTGATTCGGATCAGCAGCGCAACGGTCAGCTTGTTGTGCAGTCGGGACATGGCCTTCATAGTGTCTTTGTGCACCTTGTACTCATCCAGGCGCTTAGTCAGCTTCTGCGTGCACTCCTCGCGACTCATTTTCTGCGCTTTTTGCTGCTGCGCAATAGCTTTCTGAGTCTCCTTGATTTCGCTCTCGAGACTCTTCGAGCCGGAACAGCTGTCCGTCCGCGAGCCGCAGTTCTTCAGCGCCTCGGACGCCAGCTGTTCCGACTCGTCGCGGCACCGCTCGAACTTGTCAGTTTCCGCGCGCACGAGGGTCTCCACCTTCCCCCGCTTCTCCTGGTAGTGCTGCACCTTGCCCTGCTCCTCGTCGCGCTGCTCCTTCAGCTCCGTCAGCTCCCGCTTGCTCGCCTCCAGCTGTTCCCTCAGCTGCTCGCACCGCTCCTCCAGCTCTCGCTTGGCGCCTCTCTCCCTCTCCAGCGTCTGTCCGGCCGTCTGCAGCAGTCGCGCCTTCTCCGCGGCCTGCGTCTGCTGCTGCTGCTCGCGCTGCCGCGACTCCTGCAGCGCGTTCTCGAACGGCTCCACTTCTTCCTGCTGCTTCTGCTCCTCCGCGGTCTTGGCGACCAGGTCTTCTATCTTTCTCTCCAAGCCCTTCCTGAGCGCCCCCAGCCGCTTGCCCTCCCCTCTCAGCTTGTCCTGCGCACTCTCCACGTGCTTAATCTCAGACCGACAGGCGTCCAGCGACTGAGCGTTCTGCTGCTTCTCTTGCTGCTGGGAGCGGAGATTGGACTCGTACGAACTTATGCTCTGAGACACGTCCTCTTCCAGGTACTTCACTTGTTTGCTCCGATTCGAGAACGCAGACCCCCTGCCTTGGATCTCGTCTCCGTGTATCGTATACGCGATTCTGCAGTTGCCGGGAGTATTCTTCCACATGACGTCACGCGCCATCTTGTGGTCCTCTATTAAAATGACAGATTCGATCTGGGCTGTGTCTATCAGGTAGTTCATCACATCTACGTCCCTGCAGGTTATCTGGTCCAGCACGGTGGGGTACGGGCTTTTAGCTCTGAAGCGATGCACGTCGTACGGCCTCCCCGTGAACTGGGTGACCACGATAGGAGGGATGTTGGTCCTGAAGTCTCTGCTAGCATCCTTCATGTACTTGTGTAGCAGTTGTCTGTCGTTCATGCTCTGGACCAGGAATGTCTTCAGGTGCCCTCCGATGCACGCCTCCACTCCCAACGCCCACTTCTTATCCGCCACGCTCAGGTAGGACCCGATGGGACCCTTCGGGAAGGAGGAGAACGACCTCGCGTTAGCTCTGATTATGTCGATCAGGTTGGGCATGTAGTCCCCGTAGAGAGAGACCTTGTTCGACTGACTCTGTTGCAGACGCTGGATTCGATGCTTTGTGTCGGAGATGGAACTCTCGTTATTGGACACTTTATTCCTCAGATTATCTATTTTACTTTTCATGTTTGCGAATATAATTTCGCTCTGCTCCGACTCCTGCTCCATCTTAACCAGCTTGCGCTCCGCGCCTCGCTTCTCCTCGGTCAGCTGTTCCTCCTCGCGGCGGCGCTCCTCCCACAGAGGCGTCAGGTCTCGCTTGGCGCTCTCCTTCAGCTCGCGGATTTTCTTGTCGAAGAAGCAGCACTCCTTCCTGCAGGAACTGATGCTCTTCTCCAGGCCCCTCGCCTCCGCCTCCAGCTCCAGCTTGGCTTGCTTAGCTTTCGCAATCAGGGCGCTAGCGCTGCTGCGCTCCGAGTGCAGGGCCTTAGCTTGGCTGCCTATGGCTTCGTACTTGTCCTTGGTTTGGTTGAAAGAGTCTATGAACTGGTTCATCCTGAGACTCGAGGTGTCGATCTCCTTGTCGAACTTCTCCAGAGCTTTCTCGCACTTCTTAATCTTGTGTTCTATCGGGATCATCAAGTTCTCTTTCTCCTTCACAAGAGCCCAAGCCTGTTCCCTGTACTTCTGAGTCAGGGTTGCCTGTAAACTGATGATGCGCTCCATGCCTACAAAGCAGCATCAAGTAACACACAACATTCAAATGGACCACGGGTAAACCAACCTTAATGTATAAATTGATACTTTTGCTAAAGTCACTTTAGGTTACAAGAGAACGTAGTGTGTGACGTTAATTTAGATAGTTCACCTGATATTTGATAAGTATTGTTAACTAAAGATTTATAAAATCCATAGATTCGCTATGGAAAAGTTCGAAATTCCTATAAATCTCGACATTTGATTCACGTCGTATTACCAAAATCTAATTATCCCCAAACAATCTTATCTGTTCTCATAGGCGCAAATATGTGTGCTTATAGACTTCCCTCCGCCCAACGTGAAATCAGTTGACATTCGGAATATACCTCATTAATAAAGTTACTTGCATGCTTAGTGAGTTGTGATACTACTTGTAGTAGAATTTGTAGATTTTAGACAAAACATAGTATAATAGTACATATATGAAATATTGATAATAGTATTATCAGGGTCGTGCGAGCCTATTGATACCCCAGGTCAAACCTAACTGAGTAAGCATCATTGCACCCATTGTCAAAAAATTATTCTATCATTAACTTCTTAAACTCTTAATATCATGGTTTCCTTTATTTGAGTTTTCGCTAGAAAATTATACTAGTTTTAAACTTTAAATATTATCTTATTATTTGTTTTGAAACTCAGCAAGTTAGTGACAACCTGGTCATATGACCAGGTTGACCTGGTCAAAACCTGGTCTGGAAAAATTCCGCCCAGGTTTGACCTGGTCAGTTTGTATTAGTGGCACGGCCCTGATTATCCCATCATGTCTTTGTTGAAGGGAAACGCAGTTTACCTATACCATTACCATACACTTAATATGAAGCGACAACAACCAACACAGTGCCGTTTATGCTGCACTCTCGACTTCTCGACTTTCAAAGTTAAATTTCAAAGCCATTTATTTAATGCCTGAAAACGAATATTGGATTTTTGGATTTTGGCAGAATTTCAATTTCAAATCCAAGCATTGTAGAAGTGGCATTATATGAACGGTATAGAAATATGATTACCTTTGTAGATATTCTCTAGATTTTTGATTTCCTGCTCCATCTCACTATTGAGAGAGGACTTGGTCGCTATAACGTACTTGAGCTTCGCCAGAGCTTTGTCGATGTGTTCGTAGTCCTGACACATCTGCTCCAGGTGTGTGGCCTTCATGAACAGCTTGTACATGTTCCCCGGGTTGTTGGAGGCCAGGAAGCTGCGACTCGTGTCCTGGTTAAGCATCGAGATGGGATTCTCTATCTGGATGGAGAACTGCTCCAGGATGTTGTTCAGCTCGTCTTTGGTTGTTCCTTCCGTTTTGTTGTTGTTGTTCCGGATCTTGTAGGAGCTGGACCCGTCAGAAGAGATTCTCCGGACTATGTGGATTCGGTTTCCGAACTTTTCCGGCTGATACGCGTCGTCCCCCACATTCCTCAGCGTGACTTCCACCTGCGCGTAGCTCTGTCCCTTCTGAATGAAAGTCTTTATGGAGGAGCCTCGGTTGGTGGACATGGCCCGGCCGCCTAGCCCCACGTATATGGCGCTCATAATGGCGGACTTCCCACTCCCGTTCCTGCCCAGGATGAGATTCACGTTCTGTCCCAGGGTGACCTCCAGCTTCTTGTGGCACATAAAGTTAGTCATGCAGACCTTCTCTATGATGCCGCACTCGCCGCCGCGCTCGCAGCAGGAGGCCGCCAGGATTGATTTTACTCTCTTCGGGAGACTCTTCGCCTCGTCGGAGGCGCGCTTCCCTCTGAGGGAGGGCCTGGCCCGCGGCACGGATGTCTCAGACTCCGAGTCGCTGTCTTCCTGCGAGAGCTTCAAGCGCTTGGAGTGTGAGTCTCTGGAGGAACTCATTCGCGAGTTTTCTACTATTTATAAATAAAGTATATACAGTGAGGTCATAAGAACATCCTCGGGAAATGCACATAATGTTCTCATAACTGGTATAAATTATATAGCCTAGGCCCTAGGGTATATGGCTACCGTTTTTCAAATTAATGTTCTTATATCTGCACCGACTGTATTAGAGATGTACTATATTGAATGGATAGACAAGTGGTAATTATAGTCATGCGCGGCGCCAGGATTTTCGAACTGGGCGGGGGGGGCAACCAATTTTTCAGGGGGGCAGCTTTTCCATCTGTCAGAATCAGGGGTGGTGAATCTGCAAACAGCCATTTTGGCTGTTTGCTGTTAACAGCTAAGAATTCGTCCCCAATTGGCATTAAACCTTAACGCATTTAAGTCGCCTTTAACTCCATTTTAAGCTGTTAACAGCCAATTTAAGCTTTTAACAGCCAATTCTAGCTGTTAACAGCCAATTCAAGCTGTTCAAATTCAATAATTGTACATACTGTCAAAATTGACTTTTACTGTCATTATAGCTAGTAGTTAAGCTGTAGTATTTGCTGGGATTGCAAAATTCTTGTTAATGTATTGATTTTTGTAGGCTACTTTTAATACTTTGTAGGACATTAAACTAGAAAGCTTCATCTTTATCGCCTAGTTTTTGGTAACGTCAAATGCTAGATGTAACACCAATATAATGTTTGCCCCCCCCTGGAAATTTCTATGCCCCCCCCCCCCCCAGGCTGGATTCTGTTAACACTTAGAGATTTTATTAACCAGTTAGCCGGTCTGTTGAATATCATCAGAGTTTTTGGGTAATTAATGTATAGAGTATTAAGATTTTTTGAATTTTATCAGAAAATGTTAATCCTAAATCCATTTCTCATCACCACTTAATAAATTCTTTTAGAGAACATTGATTTAAATTTACCTAAAGCACGAAATGTATCAGTTAAAATATACTTATGCGGTTATACTTTATACAGCTGAGTCTTGGTCTGTAGTATAATCAAAATTTCATAAAGGATTTATTGTATCGAGTAGGATGGGCGGTTAACCGGTTAACCGTGGCGAGAAATCGAATTGTAACCGTAGCCTCAGATCGGTTAACCAACCCCACCCTTGGCCCCCCTTAGGTGAAAAATCCTGGCAACGTCCCTGGTAGACGCGTGTGATGCGTGTTGAACCTAATGCGCATGTGCACTGGAGTTTATGCGCATGCGCACTGGACTTTTTAATACCTCCATAATTGTACAATTTCTACACATGCGTTCTATGTAGCTTTTAGGCCTCGACATCTTAGACATGAACAGATTATAAATTATAATAGCAATCACAGATAGTTATCTTATCTTGATAGAATAAAAAGAATCAGATTTCATTCCAATGGAATCCATTATCCTCCGGGCTCATGCCACTACAACCCTCCTATTATGAAAATTTTTCACAAAGGTTGAGAAACTCATCAAGGTGTATAAATTGGACATAGGCTCTATGCCTCTATGTATTGGAGTACGCTCTACAACAACAATGTTATATTTATTAGGAAATTTTTTGGACAAAAGATTATATTAAGTCAACTCTCGTTGTACTGTCTCCATTTCGATATAAGCGGGCCGGTATTTCGTTATATCCGACACTTCGTTATAACGTGAGTTTACTGTAGATGTAACGTAAGTGACGAGGCAGAAAAGTGGAGGGCCGCCCCCAAAAATTGGCTAAGTTTACACCTCTGAATGGTAACTTGGCAATTTTCTTTAAAAGTTCTCACAGATCTCTATGGGACACTGCTCATTGAGGATTTCTATAACTGCCATTTCTAATACTGAGTACACCGACTCTTGTTAATTAAGTTAATGACGATTGCCCAGAAATGTGAGAATCAAAGTTGTTTTTCAATTTATACCTTGGACCCAAGGGCATCCGAGGGTTTTAATTAATACAGTTGAAACCGGTTTTTCTAACCATTTCTTTGCAGGTAAGAATAGTTAGAATAAACCGATAGTTAGAATAAACCAATGGAAAATACTAGTCAAGCTGGATTTATTACACCACAAATAGTTAGAATAAACCGTTAAGTTAGAATAACCCGAGTTAGAAAAAACCGATAGAAATTAAGTATAATAACGAATTAAATAATAAGTACACTAAAATTGGTTAGAAAAAACCGATAGTTAGAATAATCCGGTTTCAACTGTACAAATACTAGTGAACTTTTAAAATTTTGTTCGTGTTGTACATAAATTTGTATTAACTGAAGTCACTTGCATGCATTTGCAAAATATTTCGCCTTATCTGTGTTCAAATTATCGAGAGCAACTGTAGCTACTAGATAAGCAAGAAATACTTCGTCATAATTTCAAAATATTACATACAGCGATATGAATAGATTCGCTTTAACTGCTGAGTGCTGAGTACAGCTAGTCCTCACAGATTCTGTCTCCACGATGGAGTAGCTAGTCGCTGTGTGCCCAGTTTCATGACTGGAGCAGCGACAGAACCGTCTCGAGAGGGACACACGCTTGTCCTACTTTCCTTATTCGCCTTTTCTCTGGACTTCCATCCTTCTGTCTTACCTGTTGCCCTATCCGCGTCCCTGGTTCCCTCAACTCTAACTTTTTTCCTCAGATTCTCCAGTTGTTCTTTCCGTTCTAACTCCTGTTGAAACAGAGCCTCTGCTTTCTGTTTATGTGCGTCCGCTACCCTCCTGTCTCGCGCTAGGAACTGTGTGACTTCTCTGTTCGCTAGTTTCCCACTCTCTCTCTGCTCTGCTAGCTCAGCAAGTCTCAGCTGTTCAACCTGCTCCGAGGCCTCCTTCCTACCGCTGATATACTCCGCTACTTGCAGACGCACCACGTCCTTCCAGGCCCTCTCATTCTCCTCTTCGTCTATCCTCCTATCCTCCAGCTCTCTCTCCTCGGCGCGCATCCTAGCTGCCTCTCTCTCCTTCCCGAGGCGCCACTCGGCCAGCTGTGCCACCGTGTCCCTCCTCCCCTCTGTCTGCTCCAGCTCTCTCCGCTCCAGCCGGTCCTTCTCCCTCTCGCTGCGCGCCTCGCTAACCCCAGCAGCAGCCGACTTAAGCTCAGCCTTCAGCTTAGCCTGGGCGTCCCGCCACGACTTGATGGCCTCTCTGTTCCTATTGGAGAGCTCGCAGTACTCAACGTACCACTGCTCGTGCTGCTGTATCGCAGAGGGGGGATGAACGGGAATGAATGGTGACAGAGCTTCTCCTAATTCTGGAGAATTCTTGTGCTTCACCCTGAGTTTTATAAAAGTGGCGTGATCCACTTCATCCCACCCGCCCGTGTGTCCCCCTTGCTGTGACAGAAACTCTTTGAATCTCTTTATATCAACATGCGTTCCGTCGTCCTCTTCCCTTTCGTCTCGATCAGCTGTTACTCTCGCCAGCTTCTGATCCGAGTTAGACTGTGTCTGCAGGTTGAACTTCTTCTTCTCCCACACCTCGAATCTCCTCTGATGAGACAGTATTTCCTGCCAGAACCTCTGCTCTTCCAGCTGCAACTCGTCGAAATCGTTTCTCTGGGTCCCCCTCAGAGTCTCCACGCAGGTCTCTATCTCCAGCATCAGAGCCTTTATTCGGGACACCGACTCGCCGGTCGGTTGGAGGGTCCTGGCTCGGTGCTGTAGCAGAGAAATACGATTCTTCAGTTTATCAATGTTTGTTGTGAAATGCCCGCCTTCCCTACTGTAAGATTTTGCAATTGCATTATTGAAGGAATGCAACTGCAGACAGAGATTCTTGGACTCGGTGACGTCACTACGGAGTCGGAATACATTCCAGATTTCTTTCTCTAAAAGAGAAAATTGGTTCGACAGCTGAGACCGCTTCTCATTGAAAGTTTGGAATTCACGAACTCTCTTGGGAGGCACCGCGTGACCAACACCTGTGTCTAGAGAAGTCATCTATGGCTGAGTAAGTAAAGTTTATCTCAATTTGTATTAACTAAAAAGCAATTCATTACATATATATGACAGTTGAAACATCAAAAAACCCCTCCCAGACGGGATGGGAGTGTGCTTCTTCTGGTTGCACTTCCCGAATGTTTAATTTACTACTAGAATTTCAATACAGTAGAAGTCGGATATAAGCACACCGGTTATAACTTATAAGAACATATCGGATATAAGCACACTATGTTGGAAAACGGTGTTGGCATATACTCTGTATAATTTATGTCGGTTATAAGCACATAAAGTGCAGTTCCCGACGATGTGTTTATAACCGGCAACCACTGTATTGTTTAATATTCATTGTTTATACTGCAACATGGATTCTAATGGTTCTCAGCGAATGTAAATTGCATAAATTTGTCCAGAGCTTATTTGGGGAAATAATGTATGCTGTTCCCCCGAACAATATTTCCTAGGAAATCCTGTTCCCCACACCATATTTCCTAGGGAATAATGTACCCCCCGAGTGTTTCCCCCTGGTTAATTTTGTTCCCCCGAACAGTATTCACTAGTAAATATTATTCCCCCGAACAGTGCAGATTAACTAAAAAATTATCTTCCCCTCAATACAAAATGGAACTAAGGTTACTAGAATATGTAGACTAAGTTGTGAATTACCAATTATTACATACTTCTCACTCTTTGAACACCCTGCTGTATACTTTCCTCCCGGAAGATATAGGCGAATATGAAGGTATTGAAAAGTACACAACATGTACCTTAAGGCACATGTGTTGTGTACTTTTCAATATATGGAATATGGTCGAATTTCTCCATTGTGATATGGATAAATGCAGAATAATACGTAATACTGTTTAGTTTCTATCAGGGGCGTAGACTTCGAGGTTGGTCATGGGGGCAGGGCCGGCGGAAGCTCGTGATAGGTGGGGCGGCCTTGTATTATGACAGAAGAAGTGGGGCGGGCCAGGCCTAGGCTCCACTTTTTGGCCTTGTATTATGACAGAAATAGTGGGGCGGCCCAGGCCGCCGACCCTGCATGGGGGTGCCAACATGGCACAAACCCACTTACACCAAATAAAGACATTTGGTAGTGGATAGAACTATTACAGTGTATTACAGCGTTAATTTAGATGACATTAACTTGAATATTAAAAAAATTTATTCGCGTTAATAATTTCATGTATTTAAAAATGTTCTTCCCTCAATCGCGTTAATTTCATGTATTTGAAAATGTTTGCGTTAATTTCCTTTGGGTTAATCTTCTATAATAAGGTATTCTACATCTTAGCACAAGCGGCACTACCAACAATTTCGTCTTGGCAAGGCAACAGAAAATCATGGGGGTGCCATGCACCACCGGCACCCCCAAAGTTTACGCCACTGGTTTCTATAATTGTTTGATATTACTAATGTACTAAAAGGGGAAACAATATTCCCTAGTGAATACTGTTAGGGGGAACAATATTTTCTATTAGGCAGAGGGGAACAAGATTCCCTAGAGAGAACAATATTTCCTAGGAAAATTAGTTCGGGAAACAATATTTCCTAGGAAATATTGTTCGGGGGAACAATTTTCACGGGGGAACAGGATCTCCTCTGACACCGGCGCCATTAACATGACCATAAACTCCACCGAGGCCACTCTCATCCAGCTGAGTATAAAGTACGCATAATGTCAGACTTATTTATGCAATTGTGTATTATAAATCCGTTTTTAATAATCCATTAATATGATATCGCATTCAATACACTTGGGACACAGCAGTCAATACTCCTACTCTACCGTGAGATCCTCAATACCGGCCTCTGGAGGCTCTCGTGCCTGTTTGTCACCTCTATGTCTCAGGCAGTGGGCGGCTTGATATAGGACAGGAAGTAGAACCAGGTCATTATCCTGTCTCCGATGGGGATAACCCGTCTCTTCTTCCTTGGCTAAGGAGAGGGGCAGCGACTCCCGATGTGTTCAATTACGGGGAGGAGCCGCTGCTTCCCGGAGAACTACAGGCAAGGAATTATCCAGGAGCGCGAGACGCTCCTTTTGGAGCATAATTTGGGGGAAAATTTAAATTTAGGAGCTCGAAAATCCTCTCATATACCGTAACATTAATTTGTGATTTAGGCGTGTGAAAGTGGATCAGACCAGGATTAGGAGCGTATTTACAAATGGCTGTATAATACACTGCCTAGTAGGGTTTATCTAAGTGTCTGGCAAGCACCTCTAGGTGCCAGCCAGGAATCGGTTGAGGAGTATAATACACTGCCCAGGTAGTACCGGGAGACCTACACACTTCGTGACAGGAGCTCGCACTGGCGGCAGGTACCCTTTGCCGCACAGCTCATGGCGAGCGAGCAGCTCAGCATGCTAAGCCTAGTGAACAGGGAATAAGATTGGTACACTCAAGTATTTAGCGCGTATCTCGTAGCAGAGACAGATAGCCATACAGCACGTCGTAATAATAGGTTTGCTATAAACTGGATATAAAATACACCTTGGCCCAATTCAAAACAAAGATAGATGCATCTTGCCGTATGAGGTCACTGCAAGCATCGTCTTGTTTCTGAGTAACTTTACACCTCTGGGTCTCTCCAGCTGTTCCAGCTTATGAGAGGCGAGCAGCTTCCCCTCCGGGGACCGCAATTCTACAACGCCCACTCCATTTATACTGAATACCAAAACGTAGTTTCCATAGCTGTCCAGGTCGAAGTACCAAGGTTTGTTCGATGTGTTATTGCCCAGTACTACCCTACTCAGCACAGCCCCTTCGGTTGAGAGGGCAAACACCGCGGGGCAGGGGTCCCAGCTCAGCACCAGGATATCCTCTCCGCGTAACTGGACGTCTTTCGGATTTCCTATCAGACCTCTCCCGAACGTTCTGTGGACAGGGAGTGCGCAGTTGAACACTTGCAACTCTTCCTTGTAACAAATATATAAGTTTTTGTCTCCGTCTGCCGCCAGCCCTCTCGGCCAATCCTTGCCGTAGCCGCAGTGGATAGTCTGCAGGTAGCTGACCAGCTCCCCCTCCAGCGTGAACAGGTACACTCTGTAGTATCTGAGATCCGTGATGTAAACCAAGTTGTTCCTGATGCACACTCCTCTGGGCTTGAATTGGGGCAGTGTCTCGATAGAATACTCGAATAGCGCGCGTCCGTCATACGAGAAGACAACCACTTTGCTACCCAAAGTGTGCAGGACATGCACCCGCCCGGTAAGCTCGTCCTCACCTATTGACCTGGGAAAGAACCGGCTCGTGGCGTCCACTTCCACAGCTACAGCCGGGTTTGGCAGTGCGGCAAAGTCTATGCAGGTGGGGAGGGATATGGCTCTGCGTTCTATCGAGCACTGCATGCACTCCGCTAAGAGCTTGGCATAATAAGTCATGCGCACACAAGAGATGAACAAAGGTATTCTCATATGTGGTGATAATAGCCTCTCATACAGAAATCTCACGCACCCCTTTTGTATTTATACATTATGTTGGTTTTTGCTAAGCGCAATTAGCGCATACAAGAACTGTGTTCACAGGCCTCACTAATCATAGAGCTACCGACCAGGCTGGGATTATAGTCAACAAGGGGAAATCGCAAATAATTCCAGTGTTGTATTGGGGGGAACGCCATCCCCCCCCCCCCCCACCCCACTTTCATTCGGTGAACCCACGCTTCCTAATTCAATGAAGTATTTGAAAAGAACATTCTGTCCGGATTAGAAAATTTAGTTGTTAACCGTAGACTGCCCATATTCCACACTGTGGAGTCATGGGGTCGAGGGTCACCCTCCTGATGAGTTCTTGTAATGGAACGAAACCCCACTAGTACCAGTACGGCTGGCTAGTCTACAGTTACCAAGAGTTGGTAGTCTCTCATTACTACATTGGTGCATTGGCCGGGAACTGTAGCGATACTGTGGGAGGCCTTGCTCCCATCCCTTCCGGGGATAATATATACGAGCCCTTCGGTATCGGTCGCTTTGCGACAGATCGGTGCTACGCACCTCAAGTTAACGGCCGCTATGCGGCCTTACTCCTCACTTTTTCTACCATGAAAATGGTAGAAAGGGAAGTTATAATTTTGAATTTTTCATTAATTTGTGTAAACAACAACAACAAATATTCATATTATAAATTTATAAATGCGAAATTCGTGTTCAGCATACTTGTTAACCTATATATCCGTTGAAAGCTAACTTCTAGGTTGATTTGAATTTTCATTAATTTGTTTACCTACTTTGTGCAACAACAACAACAAATCTTCATATTATAAATTTATAAATGCGAAATTCGTGTTCAGCATACTTGTTTACCTATAATACCCGTTGGAAGCTAACTTCTAGGTTGATTTTGAATTTTCATTAATTTGTTTACCTATTTTGTGTAAACAACAACAACAAATATTAATATGAGAAATTTATAAACGCGAAATTCGTGTTCAGCATACTTGTTTACCTATTATAACATTTGAAAGTTAGTTTATATCCCAATATTAATTGCGGTTTCTTAATACAATCCGGACAAACAAACACACACACACACACACACACACACACGCAGGTAAATGTCCTCATATCCGGTTTTTGTCCTCATATCCAAATTTTTGTCCTCATATCCAAGTTTTTGTCCTCACATCTATAGATACGAGGACAAGTTTTTGCGATATGAGGACATCCTCCTGCACACACACAAACAAACACACACACACACACACACAAACAAACAAACAAACAACAATCGAGATTTAATAATAGAGATATATATATGATATATATGATCCCTTTGGCGACGGCGGGGGCACTCCTCACAGTGCAGTATCGCTACAGTTCCCGGCCAATGCACCAATGTAGTAATGAGAGACTACCAACTCTGGGCAACTGTAAACTAGTCGGCCTTACCGTTAGGAGGAACTCATCAGGAGGTGACCCTCGACGGCTCGACCCCATGACTCCCATCACTTCTGTGCCATCTGTGGGTGGTCATGTCACGCCAAAATTGGTCCGGGTCAAAAGTGGTCCGGCCGGACCACTTTTGACTGCCAAAACTGGTCCGGGACCAATTTTGGCCGGCCATAAATGGTCCGGTCGGACTAGCTTTGGTCGCCAAAGGCGATCCCCATTGACCAAAGGTGGTCCCCGCCGGACCAGTTTTGGCAGCCATTCCAAGACAATAATCATAGAGCTTTTTATCATTCATCAACACAAGAATACATAGAGCTGCAAATGTTTTCACAATAGTCAATAATACATAATTACAAAGTTGATTCTTTACACCGTAAATCCATATATCACAATTACAAAACCGATTCTTTTCACTGTTATTCATGCATACTTACAACTCCTTTTTCCCCTGAACCATAGTAGACAATTAGAAAAAGATACATTTTCAATGTAATAATTGATTGTCCTATACAATTTCGCACTAGTGGGAGGTCTGTTATAGCAACTTTAGTGCGATCTAACAAAAAGTTTAGGCCGGACCTATTTTAGCAAGCTAGGACCATTTATGGCAGGCCAAAATTGGTCCCGGACCAGTTTTGGCCCGGACCAAATTTTTCGTGACAGTCACGCTTCCTTATTGCCACAATCTACGACTGTGCCTCCTGCCGGGATGTCTCCGTCAACGACATGCCCAGTCGCCCCGATACTACACTACTACAGTACATAATAGTCGGCACAGTAATGTAGTATAGTATAATTACAATATATATACTGGCTACTGCATTGTTAATATTAATTTCATTCCATATAGTACTGCACTGAATCCATATTACAAGTATTATTAACAAACAAACATGAATGTAAGAAGGCTAAGACTGCCTCCTGAACCAATAATTTTCCTGTATTTCTGCTCTCTCTCCTTTCAGAGGTTCATCCTAACAGAGTACATTTACTATGTCAGCTGCATACACCTTCAGGGCGGAAACTGCTCTAATATTCTCAACCAGAACCAGACTGTGCCCTGTTCAAATGCCACATATCCTATCAACAACATACAGGCCTACTCTTCCTACTTATCCCTTGTGGCTCAGTTGTTATTCACAGTCCCCTCAATAATCACAATTCTGATTGTCGGCTCTCTCTCCGACGTGAGAGGTAGGAAGCTATTCCTAATCATAGCACTGATAGCTTCACTCATTTCGTCTCTCCTGTTCCTGCTGATCCACCTGCTACGCTTGCATCCGTACTACATACTAATACCGGAGCTGGTAGACGGACTGGGCGGGAACCACCAGTCAGTTACGATTGCAGTCTCGTCCATGGTGGCAGACCTATCCACCGAGAAGAGACGCACCTTCAGACTGTCCATAATGGAGGCGTGTATACTCACGGGTACATTCCTATTCCAGATGGCCAGCGGCTACCTGCTGAACTGGGTGGGATTCCAATGGAGCTTTATCATTGTCATAATGATGTACTTGGTTACGCTCATTTACATTCTCCTTGTTCCGGAGTCTTTGCGAAAGTCAGCCGGCAGTCCCTCCCCCATCGGCATTTTGAAGAGAACTAAACTAACTCTCCAGCAAGCAGCTAGACCCCTACTTCTGTTCGTGCAGAACAAGAACAGACTAAAGTTCGCGATCTACCTAACAGTGTTTGGCTTCATGATAGGAGATGTCGTGACTACGCTGAGTATCTTCCCGCTCTACGCCCTGGCGCCGCCCTTGTGCTGGGGCCCCAGCAAACAGGGCTGGTATCTGGGGCTGACCTATCTCGCCCGCTGTCTCGGCCTCTACATATTTCTACCGTTCCTATTCAAATGCGGTTGTCCGGACAACCTGCTCATCTTAATAGGCACGGTGGACTCTGCGCTAGTATACGGACTGACAGGGGCGCTTCACACGGACTGGGGACTTCTGGGGGTGGTCCCGTTGGTCGCACTCCTCGCCTCGCTAGGGGTCCCGTCTATACGGTCCTCTCTCTCCAAGCTAGTGCTGCCCGGAGAGCAGGGGAGTCTGTTCAGCATTATATCCCTGCTGAACGCAGTCAGCAGCATCCTGAGTATTCTCGTGTTCAACAGTCTCTACCCCACACTCAGACTGATAGACCCCAGCTGGATATTCTACCTGGTGGGCGCTGCCACGCTGCTGCCAGCCCTGGCCGTGCTCGCTCTGATGCTTAGAGATCTAATAGCGAGAATGCATAGGGTAAAGGAAGGGTCCCTTGTGCCTGCGGGCGGAGATGAGGCAGGTCAGCTAGTGGGGGACACAGACAGCTCTGATGAAGAAGTGGAGTCTTAAAGCCACGGTGTGTTTGAGTCCTATATAGACTATGGTTTGGGTATTTAGTTTATATGCTATGTAAATACATAGGCGCCTATGTTGGGGGAATGGGAGGGATATTATTTAGCTCAACTGTGGTAAACAGTACTTTTTAGACCCGCCAACAAAGGATTGGGAGTCAAGTTTTTTGTTATTAGAACATGGTTATACCTAGTTGATTGAATGCAGTCGACTCTGCTTAAGGCTCGACCCACACCTTCAGAGAAATTTAACCACTTCCAATTAATTAGGTTTTATTGCTTATTTCGATAGGTCTATATGTTGTGTATATTCCCTGAAAATTTAATCCAGAAATATTAAATACTTTAGGAGATATGGAACTGAAACCAAAAGATCGCAATATTAATGTCCGAATTTTCGAAATGTTTTCGAGAATCAAAACCTCTCCAACATGTACACGCCTGCAGAAAAAATCTAATAAGTTATTGATGATCTGAGAAAAATGCATTATTTAGATAGTATTGTTACTCAACCTTCACCTAAAAACAAGGCTTCAAATACTTCAATAGAAGTGTTATAAGAATTTGAATCAAAAAAAATCCCAAATTGCAGCCTGTGCCGACGCATGTTCCTTTTGTGGCACTATATTTTGGTGGTGGTCTATTGATAGTGCCTCCAATGGAACATGCTGTCGACACAGGCTGCAATTTTGGATTTTTTTCGCCATGTCTTGAACATCACCAGTGGCAGATCCAGTCTTGTTGAAAAAGGGGGGCTCAAGAAATAATGCGAGCGTAGTGAGCAACTTATAAGGGGGTATGGTAGGTAACCCCCCAGATTTTCTTTGGGTTATATACACTCAGAAGTCATTTTAAACGCTAATTTCTTTATAATGAGCCATAATTCAAACTTGAGGTTGAAGTTTCTTAATTATTTTGTCAATTTCAGCTAAATTTCAGTCAATTTCATTTTTGAAGGGTGGCCCCAGGCCCCCTGGATCCGTCCCTGGTCACATGGTGTTTACACCCATTTATCAATTTGTTACGGGACAAAGGAACGTTTGATAAATTTCATGCTTCTTTCTATCTTGAACCATCTTGAGTTTCCATTATAAATGCGTTTTAGACCCCCCCCCCTATCACTCTCATACAATTCGGACACCAAACAAGCACACAAACGAATAGTCATAAACTAGAAATTCCATCTCAATTATCCATTGTTTATATATGTTATCATTTTGAAATAGAAATCAGCATACTTGTTTACTTAGAATGACATATGGGATTAAGTTGATATTTCCATTATTTATGCGTTATAAACCCCCCTTACACTAATACATTTCGGGCACCAAGCACACTCATAGACAAATATTTATACAAATAGATATTCCATCTCATTAATCCATTGTTTGAATATCAGAATTCGTTCTGAAATTGAATAACTGTTGAGTGAAATTGAATTTTCATATAGGAGAAAACTTATTGTAACTATGATATCAGAAATTGATTTGTATAGTAATAGCTATTGAATGTAAATTAATTATTCATATATACTAGAATTCTTTATTGTGATTATAATATCAACAATAACTTGAATCGAAATAACACTGAATCAATTGAATTATTCATAAATAGTAGATCTTCATCGAAACCACGAAATAATTGCATAATTGAATATTAATGAATTTACGATTTTAGAAAGTTATGGGTGAATTGTGGCAACTTTGAGCCTAATTATCAGGAAAATGAGGACGGATTAAAAAATTCGTGAAGAGCTATCAGTTGCAAAATACTTTTCTGATACTAATGATTCAAAAAAATTTCTTGTTATTTATCTATCGAATGCATATAAATTTAATTTTCGTGTTCTATTTATTGTTCCTGTTTTAATGTTAAACAGGTGCAAAAATGTGTCCAAAAAATGAATCAAAAATCGTGACCCCAGGTGCACATCTGTAACCAATGAGACACATATCCTGAAAATTTGGGCTCTTAGATAATTAAACTCTGTTCTGTGGAGAGGATACGGAAGGAAAATACAAAATTCAAAATTGCAGCCTGTGCCGACGCATGTTCCTTTGGTAGCACTATATTTTGGTGGTGGTTTATTGATAGTGCCTCCAAAGGAACATGCTGTCGGCACAGGCTGCAATTTTGGATTTTTTTCGCCATGTCATCATCAATATGAAGGTGTTAAATTATTTCAAAAAGGTGTTACAGAAGGCATCGACCCCTAGAGTGGTGGAAGTTTCGTTTTAGCTCACTTCATTTCAGAGTTATTCAAGTTTTCAGTCAATGTAATAGGTGATGTTTTAGCATTTTTTATGTGCGTGTTGGGTGTTCACCCAAAACCAACCGACCCATTTGAATTATATAATTCACAAAATTGTGAAAACACATTTTTTTTACGATGTCATCAACACCTAAAAGTGTCAAGACCCATTTGTAGAGGTGCTACGTGGCATAACTGCAGGGTTGCCAATCCAATCCAATCGAGAAGATTTTCGATTGCCGATTGCTGCATTTTTCATCGATTGGATTATCGGTTGGATTGCTGCATTTTTCATCGATTGGATTGTCGATTGGATTGGTTCGATTTATATCGATTGGATTCCAATCGATGAATTTTCATCGATTTTTTTCGATTGTTTGTTTTTTCAATTTCTAAATAATGCCAAAATTTAAAATGCTCAATTGCTCTTCAATTAAACCCAATAATATATGTTTTAGTTTGAACATATGATGAAACATAACTCTTTTTGATATAATACTGAGGTGTAAACGATCCAAAAAAATCGGAGAAGCAATCCAAAAAAATCGATGATATTTTGGATTGTCGATTGCGATTGGATTGTCATCCGAATAATCGATTGTCGAAATTTGGATTGCCGATTGTCCAAATTTGGCTCGATTGGATTGGATTGTCGATTGGATTGGATTGGATTGGCAACCCTGGGCATAAGGATCAATTGATAAACTGGAAGTTTGTCTCTATCTTTTATAGTCTCAGAGATAAATGAAATTTAGATAATTAGTTAAAATATTTAAATGATCTATTAATTATTGACACCATTATTATGTACAACAAAATAAATGAAGTTCAATTATTTGCAATTATTATTAATTTTAATTTAATTTAATTATAATATTTGAATTCAGCGCACTCGATAACCCCAATAATCTAATTGGAACCGTCTCTATAAGTTAAACACAGAGCGAATTAATTAGAATTAAATATGTCATGTATCCATTGTGCAAGAATATTCACGGAGAAGTAAATATAATCACATAATCTGTCGTTGTTATGGAATGTAAAATCTTAGTTTTCAATTAGAAAATAGAAGCCTACTCGATCTCACAAGTTGAATCAATACAATAATCACAAGTTGAAACAATAGAATTAGCTTTAACACTTTCAATTGAACTGAAGTGTTAGTAAACAAAGGAAATTAGCAACTCTATTCAGACACTAACGAAACCCTATTTAAAAATTCGTGCACTGTGGAAAGGTGTAGAATTTAATTATCTATCGAATGCATATAAATTATTTATTCGCGGACTATTTATTGTTCTTTTTCTAGCATTAAACAGGTGCAAAAATGTGGCCAAAAAAATGTAATCAAAAATCTTGACCCCAGGTGCACATCTGTAACCCATGAGACACATATCCTTAAAATTTGGGCTCTTAGTTAATAAAACTCTGTTCTGTGGAGAGGATACGGTGGGATAATAATAATAAAATCCAAAATTGCAGCCTGTGCCGACGCATGTTCCTTTGGTGGCACTATATTTTGTTGGTTGTTTATTGATAGTGCCTCCAATGGAACATGCTCTCGGCACAGGCTGCAATTTTGGATTTTTTTTCGCCAAGTTATCAACGCCTCAAAGTGTCAAGAACCATTTGTTAATTGGTCGTAGTCACAAGGAAAGGTAGATAAATTTGAACTTAGTTTCTATTATAAACCATCAAGAGTTTAATGCCATTCATTCATTATGTATTGATAATAAAATATATTATTAGTTGTTTATTTTAGCAATGTTATCCACGGTTGGTTGAGTTGAGTCAACAAATTCCTTATATTATTACTGTGCCGACTATACTATAGTATAGTGGCCCAGTTCTAATCTTACTGCCTTTAATATTATTATTATTACTGTGCCGACTATACTATAGTATAGTGGCCCAGTATTGGAATCACTGCCTTTATTATTTATTACTGTGCCGACTATACTATAGTATAGTGGCCCAGTATTGGAATCACTGCCTTTATTATTTTACTGTGCCGACTATACTATAGTATAGTGGCCCAGTTCTAATCTTACTGCCTTTAATATTTTTACTGTGCCGACTATACTACAGTATAGTGGCCCAGTTCTAATCTTACTGCCTTGGTTAGTTATTACTGTGCCGACTATACTATAGTATAGTGGCCCAGTTCTAATCTTAGTGCTTTGGTATATTATTACTGTGCCGACTATACTATAGTATAGTGGCCCAGTTCTAATCTCAGTGCCTTGGTTAGTTATTATTACTGTGCCGACTATACTATAGTATAGTGGCCCAGTTCTAATCTTACTGCCTTGGTTATTATTACTGTGCCGACTAAACTATAGTATAGTGGCCCAGTTCTAATCTTACTGCCTTGGTTATTATTACTGTGCCGACTATACTATAGTATAGTGGCCCAGTATTGGTCTTAGTGCTTTGGTATATTATTATTACTGTGCCGACTATACTATAGTATAGTGGCCCAGTTCTAATCTTAGTGCTTTGGTTAGTTATTATTATTATTATTCTTCCGTAGCCACTCCACAGAACAGAGTTTTATCAACTAAGAGCCCAAATTTTTAGGATGGGTGTCTCATGGGTTACAGATGTGCACCTGGGGTTACGATTTTTGATTAAATTTTTTTGGACACATCTTTAACACCTTTCAAAATTTGTCTTGTCCATAACTCAAAATATGTTTTAATAAACCCCAAAATTTTATTTAATATTTAGATTCATCTTAAAATTATGCGTCTGATGGGAGAAGAAAATTTGCTAAAATTGGTTTAATTTCTGCCATAAATGAGGGTTGAAATTCATTTGTTTACTCAACACTTCAATTTCAATAAAACTGTGAAATCTAATTCCATTGTTTTAACTTGTAATAATTATATTGATTTAACTTGTTAAATCCTACTCTATTGATTCAACTTGCGATAATTAAATTGATTCAACTTATAAATTCCAGCTGGCTTCTATTTAATTGTAGCATTACTATACAATGGATTAAATTAAATTATTTTATATAAGGAATTTGTTGACTTTACTCAACTCACCGTGGATAACATTGCTAAAATAAATAACTAATAATTTAATTTATTATCAATAAGTAATGAATGAATGGCTTTAAACTAAAGATGGTTTATTATAGAACAGTTAAGATTTTACATTCCACAACAACGACAGATTAAGTGATTATATTTATTTCGGCGAGAATATTCTTTTTGCACAATTAATGTACTGACATAATTTATTATAATAAATTCCTTTTGTATTTAACTTATAGAATTTTCCAATTGGATTATTGGGGTTATCGAGTGCGCTGAATTCAAATATGATAGTGAAATTCGATTTAAATTAATAATAAGTGCAAATAATTGAACTTTATTTATTTTGCTGTACATAATATTGGTGTTAAATTATTAATTTATTAATTAAATATTTATACTAATTAGGTAAATTTCATTAATCTCAGAGATGATACAAGATAGAAACAAACTTTCAATTTACAATTGGTCCTTATGCCACGTACCACCTATACAAGTAGGTCTTGACACCTTGAGGTGATGATGACATCGTCAAAAAATGTATTTTTACAATTTTGTTAATTCGATTTTTAAAATGGGTTAGTTGATGTTGGGTGATGACCCAACACTCACATAAAAAATGCTGAGTCATCAGCTATTATATTCTACTCAAACTTGAATATCTCTAAAATTATATGAACTAAATGGAAACTTCCACCACTCTAAGGGTCGATGCCTTCTGTAACACCTTTTTGAAATAATTTAACACCTTCATAGTGATGATGACATGGCGAAAAAAAATCCAAAATTGCAGCCTGCGCCGACAGCATGTTCTTTTGGAGGCACTATCAATAAACAACCAACAAAATATAGTGCCACCAAGGGAACATGCGTCGGCACAGGCTGCAATTTTGGATTTTTTTTATTATTTATCCGTAGCTCATCCACAGAACAGAGTTTAATTAACTAAGAGCCCAAATTTTCAGCATATGTGTCTCATGGGTTACAGATGTGCACCTGGGGTCACGATTTTTTATTACATTTTTTTGGACACATTTTTGCACCTGTTTAATATTGAAACTGGAACAATAAATAGTACCCGAAAATTAAATTTATATGCATTCGATAGAGAATTAAATTCTACACCTTTTCACAGTGCACAAATTTTTAAATTGGGTTTCGTTAGCGCCACAATAGAGTTGCAAGTTTCCTTTGTTTACTAACACTTCAGTTCAATTGAAAGTGTTAAATCTAATTCTATTGTATCAACTCGTTATTATTATATTGATTCAACTTGTGAGATCGAGTAGGCTTCTATTTTCCAATTGAAAACTAAGATTCTACATTCCATAACAACGACAGATTATGTGATTATATTTCCTTCTACAAGAATACTCTTGCACTGTTAATATACTGACGTAATTAATAATAATTAATTAAGTCAGTATATGACTTATATAGATGCTCCCAATTTGTTTATTAGGGGTTATCGAGTGTACGGAATTGAAATTTGATAGCCAAATTGATTAATTAATTATTTATGACAAAATAATTAAACTTAATAAATATAAGTTGACATTGAAATTGGTGTTAAATTATAAATATTATTAATAATTATTTATACTAATTAATTAAATATCATAAATCTCAGAGATCATAGAAGATAGAAACAAACTTTCAATTTATCAATTGGTCCTTATGGCACGTGCCACCTATACAAGTGGGTCTTGACACCTTGAGGTGATGATGACATCGTTAAAAAAATGTGTTTTTACAATTTTGTGAATTAAATAATTCGCATGGGTTGGTTGGAGTTGGGTGAATACCCAACACGCACCTAAAAAATCCTGACTCAGCACATATTATATTCTACTGAAACTTGAATATCTCTCAAATGAAGTGAGCTAAATGGAAACTTCCACCGCTCTAAGGGTTGTAGCCTTCTGAAACACCTTTCTGAAATAATTTAACACCTTTATAGTGATGATGACTTGGCGAAAAAAAAATCCAAAATTGCATCCTGTGCCGACAGCATGTTCCATTGGAGGCACTATCAATAAACCACCAACAAAATATAGTGCCACCCAAGGAACATGCGTCGGCACAGGCTGCAATTTTGGATTTTATTACTGTGCCGACTATACTACAGTATAGTGGCCCAGTTCTAATCTTACTGCCTTGGTTAGTTATTATTATTATCCTTCCGTATCCTCTCCACAGAACAGAGTTTAATTAACTAAGAGCCCAAATTTTCAGGATATGTGTCTCATGGGTTACAGATGTGCACCTGGGGTCACGATTTTTTATTACATTTTTTTGGACACATTTTTGCACCTGTTTAATATTGAAACTGGAACAATAAATAGTACCCGAAAATTAAATTTATATGCATTCGATAGAGAATTAAATTCTACACCTTTTCACAGTGCACAAATTTTTAAATTGGGTTTCGTTAGCGCCACAATAGAGTTGCAAGTTTCCTTTGTTTACTAACACTTCAGTTCCATTGAAAGTGTTAAATCTAATTCTATTGTTTCAACTCGTTATTATTATATTGATTCAACTTGTGAGATCGAGTAGGCTTCTGTTTTCTAATTGAAAACTAAGATTGTACATTCCATAACAACGACAGATTGTGTGATTAAATTTCCTTCTGCTAGAATATTATTGCACTATTAATAGACTGACGTAATTAATTATAATTAATTCAGTCAGTATATTACTTATATAGATGCTTCCAATTTGTTTATTAGGGGTTATCGAGAGTGCGGAATTGAAATTTGATAACAAAATTAATTAATTAATTATTTATGACAAAATAATTTAACTTAATAAATATAAGTTGACATTGAAATTGGTGTTAAATGATAAATAATATTAATAATTATTTATACTAATTAATTTAATATCATAAATCTCAGAGATCATAGAAGATAGAAACAAACTTTCAATTTATCAATTGGTCCTTATGGCACGTGCCACCTATACAAGTGGGTCTTGACACCTTGAGGTGATGATGATATCGTAAAAAAATGTGTTTTTACAATTTTGTTAATTCAATATTTAAAATGGGTTAGTTGATGTTGGGTGATGACCCAACACTCACATAAAAAATGCTGAGTCATCAGCTATTATATTCTACTCAAACTTGAATATCTCTAAAATTTAGTGAACTAAATGGAAACTTCCACCACTCTAAGGGTCGATGCCTTCTGTAACACATTTTGAAATAATTTAACACCTTCATAGTGATGATGAATTGGCGAAAAAAAAAAATCCAAAATTGCAGCTTGCGCCGACAGCATGTTCCTTTGGAGGCACTATCAATAAACTACTAACAAAATATAGTGCCACCAAATGAGCATGCGTAGGCACAGGCTGCAATTTTGGATTTTTTTTTTCTCCGTAGACGGTGCCCTGCCGTCACCTTTATACATTAAGGGCTAAACTTGGCATGTAGGTGCGGAGTGACCGTCTAATTTGCACCTGGGGTTACGATTTTTGATCAAATAATTTTAACACCTATTTAAACTAATTATGGCTCATAGCATTAAATAATTAATAGTTAGCTTGATAAATTATATATATACGGATAGAGAATTAAATTATACACCTTTTGGCAATTCGCAAATGTTCAACTTAGCCTAGGTTTGTGCCATAATTGGGGTGCCAATCTCCTGTGTTTTCTCACACTTCAGATTCAGTAAAACTGTTAAATCTAATTCTATTGTTTCAACTTGTAATAATTTTATTGATTTAACTTGTTAAATCTTACTCTATTGATTCAACTCGCGATAATTATATTGATTTAACTTATAAATTCCAGCTGGCTTCTATTTAATTATAGTATTACTATACAATGGATTAAATATAATAATATAATATAAGGAATTTGTTGACTTAACTCACTCTCCGTGGATAACATTGATAAAATAAATAACTAATAATATAATTTATTATCAATACATAATGAATGAATGGCATTAAACTCTAGATGGTTTATGGTAGAAACAAATTTCAAATTTATCTACCGATCCTTGTGACTCGGATCAAATAACAAATGCATCTTCACACCTTGGGCGTTGATGATTTGGCGAAAAAAAATCCAAAATTGCAGCCTGCGCCGACAGCATGTTCCTTTGGAGGCACTATCAATAAACAACACAAAAATATAGTGCCACCAAAGGAACATGCGTCGGCACAGGCTGCAATTTTGGATTTTTTACTGTGCCGACTATACTATAGTATAGTGGCCCAGTATTAGAATCACTGCCTTTATTTTATTTTTATTATTACTGTGCCGACTATACTATAGTATAGTGGCCCAGTATTGGAATCACTGCCTTTATTACTGTGCCGACTATACTATAGTATAGTGGCCCAGTTCTAATCTCACTGCCTTTATTTTTTTTTTTTTTTTTTTTTTTTTTCTCCGTAGACGGTGCCCTGGCCTGAGCTTTATAGTTGATGGGCTGAAACTTGGCATGTAGGTGCGATGGGACCGTCTAATTTGCACCTGGGGTTACGATTTTTGATTAACAATTTTTTTACACATCTTTAACACCTTTCAAAATTTGTCTGGTCCATAACTCAAAAAATATTTTATTAAACCCCCAAATTTTATTTCACATTTGGATTCACCATAAAATTCTGCGTCTGATGGGAGAAGAAAACTTTTAATAAAGAGTTTTATTTCTGCCATAAATGGGGGTTGAAATTTCTTTGTTTACTCACACTTCAATTTCAGTAAAACTGTGAAATCTAATTCCATTGTTTCAACTTGTAATAATTATATTGATTTAACTTGTTAAATCTTTCACTATTGTTTCAACTTGCTACAATTATATTGATTTAACTTGTGAATGCAAGCTGGCTTCTATTTTGCAATTGAAAATTAAGATTATATATTTCATAACAACGACATATTATGTGATTATATTTACTTCTGCGAGAATATAATTGCACTGTTAATATACTGACGTAATTAATTATAAATATTTCAGTTTGTATTTAACTTATATAGTAGCTTCCAATTTGTATATTAGAGGTTATCGAGTGTGCGGAATTGAAATTTGATAGATAAATTAATTAATTAATTATTTATGACAAAATAATTGAACTTAATAATTGTATGTTGACATTGAAATTGGTGTCATATTATAAATAATATTAATAATTATTTATACTAATTAATTAAATATCATAAATCTCAGAGATCATAGAAGATAGAAACAAACTTTCAATTTATCAATTGGTCCTTATGGCACGTGCCACCTATACAAGTGGGTCTTGACACCTTGAGGTGATGATTACATCGTTAAAAAAATGTGTATTTACAATTTTGTTAATTCGATATTTAAAATGGGTTAGTTAATGTTGGGTGATGACCCAACACCCACTTAAAAAATGCTGAGTCATTACAGATTATATTCTACTGAAACTTGAATATCTCTTTAATGAAGTGAGCTGAATGGAAACTTCCACCACTCTAAAGGGTCGTTGCCTTCTGAAACACCTTTCTGAAATAATTTAACACCTTCATAGTGATGATGACATGGCGAAAAAAAAAATCCAAAATTGCAGCCTGTGCCGACAGCATGTTCCTTTGGAGGCACTATCAATAAACCAACAACAAAATATAGTGCCACCAAAGGATCATGCGTCGGCACAGGCTGCAATTTTGGATTTTATTATTATTATTATTTATATTATTATTTTTTCTCCGTAGACGGTGCCCTGGCCAGAGCTTTATGGTTGATGGGCTGAAACTTGGCATGTAGGTTCGGAGTCGACGTCTAATTTGCACCTGGGGTTACGATTTTTTATTAACAAATTTTTGACACATCTTTAACACCTTTCAAATTTTGTCTGGTCCATAACTCAAAAGTTGTTTTACTAAACCCCCAAATTTTATTTCACATTTGGACTCGCCATAGAATTCTGCGTCTGATGGGACAAGAAAGTTTCGCATAAAGGGGTCAATTTCTGCCATAAATGGGCGTTGAAATTTCTTTGTTTACTCACACTTCAATTTCAGTAAAACTGTGAAATCTAATTCCATTGTTTCAACTTGTAATAATTATATTGATTTAACTTGTTAAATCCTACTCTATTGATTCAACTTGCGATAATTATATTGATTCAACTTATAAATTCCAGCTGGCTTCTATTTAATTGTAGCATTACTATACAATGGATTAAATTAAATTAATTTATATAAGGAATTTGTTGACTTTACTCAACTAACCGTGGATAACATTGCTAAAATAAATAACTAATAATTTAATTTATTATCATTAAGTAATGAATGAATGGCATTAAACTAAAGATGGTTTATGATAGAACCGTTAAGATTTTACATTCCACAACAACGACAGATTAAGTGATTATATTTATTTCGGCGAGAATATTCTTTTTGCACAATTAATGTACTGACGTAATTTATTATAATTAATTCCTTTTGTATTTAACTTATAGAATTTTCCAATTGGATTATTGGGGTTATCGAGTGCGCTGAATTCAAATATGATAGTGAAATTCGATTTAAATTAATAATAAGTGCAAATAATTGAACTGTATTTATTTTGCTGTACATAATAATGGTGTTAAATTATTAATTTATTAATTAAATATTTATACTAATTAGGTAAATTTCATTAATCTCAGAGATGATACAAGATAGAAACAAACTTTCAATTTATCAATTGGTCCTTATGCCAGGTACCACCTATACAAGTGGGTCTTGACACCTTGAGGTGATGATGACATCGTTAAAAAAATGTATTTTTACAATTTTGTGAATTAAATAATTCGCATGGGTTGGTTGGAGTTGGGTGAATACCCAACACGCACTTAAAAAATGCTGAGTCATCACAGATTATATTCTACTGAAACTTGAATATCTCTCAAATGAATTGAGCTAAATGGAAACTTCCACCACTCTAAGGGTCGTTGCCTACTGAAACACCTTTCTGAAATAATTTAACACCTTCATAGTGATGATGACTAGGCGAAAAAAAATCCAAAATTGCAGCTAGTGCTGACAGCATGTTCCTTTGGAGGCACTATCAATAAACCACCACCAAAATATAGTGCCACCAAAGGAACATGCGTCGGCACAGCTGCAATTTTGGATTTTTTTTTTTCTCCGTAGACGGTGCCCTGGCCAGAGCTTTATAGTTGATGGGCTTAAACTTTGCATGTAGGTGCGATGGGACCGTCTAATTTGCACCTGGGGTTACGATTTTTGATTAACAAATTTTGGACACATCTTTAACACCTTTCAAAATTTGTCTGGTCTATAACTCAAAATATGTTTTACTAAACCCCAAAATTTTATTTCATATTTAGATTCTTCTTAAAATTCTGCGTCTGATGGGAGAAGAGAATCTTCAAAAAAGGGTTTAATTTCTGCCATAAATGGGGGTTGAAATTTCTTTGTTTACTCACACTTCAGTTTCATTAAAACTGTGAAATTTAATTCCATTGTTTCAACTTGTAATAATTATATTGATTTAACTTGTTAAATCCTACTCTATTGATTCAACTTGCAATAATTATATTGATTTCAATTATAAATTCCAGCTGGCTTCTATTTAATTTACTATACAATAGATTAAATAAAATAATATAATATAAGGAACTTGTTGACTTAACTCACTCACCGTGGATAACATTGCTAAAATAACTAACTAATAATATAATTTATTATCAATACATAATAAATTAATGGCATTAAACTCTAGATGGTTTATGATAGAAACAAACTTCAAATATATCTACCGTTCCTTGTGACTCGGACCAAATAACAAATGCTTCTCCACACCTTGGGCGTTGATGACTTGGCAAAAAATATCCTAAATTGCAGCCTGTGCCGACAGCATGTTCCTTTGGAGGCACTATCAATAAACCACCACCAAAATATAGTGCCACCAAAGGAACATGCGTCGGCACAGGCTGCAATTTAGGATTTTTTATTTATTTACTGTGCCGACACAGTATCTAATCTTACTGCCTTTATTATTATGTCCCCGTAGACGGTGCCCTGGCCACACCTGTATACATTTAGGGCTGAAACTTGGCATGTAGGTGCGGAATCACCGTCTAATTTGCACCTGGGGTTACGATTTTTGATCAAATAATTTTAACACCTATTTAAACTAATTATGGTTATTACATGAAATCATACCTTGTGAATTTGATAAAATTTTCATATTGGATAGCTAATTTAATTCTACACCTTTTGGAAAATACAAAATACCAAACTTTACGTTAATTTATGCCACAAATTGGGGTTTAAATTTCTTTGTTTACTCACACTTCAGTTTCAGTAAAACTGTTAAATCTAATTCCATTGTTTCAACTTGTAATAAATATATTGATTAAACTTGTTAAATCTTACACTATTGTTTAAACTTGCGATAATCATATTGATTCCACTTGTGAAATCGAGTAGGCTTCTATTTAATAATTGAAAACTAAGATTTTACATTCCATAACAACGACAGATTATGTGATTATATTTACTTCTGAGAGAATATTATTGCACAATGGATACATGACATATTTAAATCTAATTTATTCGCTCTGTGTTTAACTTATAGAGACGGTTCGAATTAGATTATTGGGGTTTTCGAGTGCGCTGAATTCAAATATGATGGTGAAATTGAATTTAAATTAATAATTATTGCAAATAATTTAACTTAATAATTGTAAGTTGACATTGAAATTGGTGTTAAATTATAAATACGTAATATTAATTTTTATTTATACTAATTAATTAAATATCATAAATCTCAGAGATCATAGAAGATAGAAACAACTTTCAATTTATCAATTGGTCCGTATGCCACATGCCACCTATACAAGTGGGTCTTGACACCTTGAGGTGATGATGACATCGTTAAAAAAATGTGTTTTTACAATTTTGTTAATTCGATTTTTAAAATGGGTTAGTTGATGTTGGGTGATTGACCCAACACTCACATTAAAAATGCTGAGTCATCAGCTATTATATTCTACTCAAACTTGAATATCTCTAAAATGAAGTGAACTAAATGGAAACTTCCACCACTCTAAGGGTCGATGCCTTGTGTAACACCTTTTTGAAATAAATTGACACCTTCATAGTGATGATGACATTGCGAAAAAAAAATCCAAAATTGCAGCTTTCGCCGACAGCATGTTCCTTTGGAGGCACTATCAATAAACAACCAACAAAATATAGTGCCACCAAAGGAACATGCGTCGGCACAGGCTGCAATTTTGGATTTTTTTTCTACGTAGACGGTGCCTTGACCACACTTGTATACATTGAGGGCTGAAATTTGGCATGTAGTTGCGAAATGACCGTCTAATTTGCACCTGGGGTTACGATTTTTGATCAAATAATTTTAACACCTATTTAAACTAATTATGGCTCATAACATGAAATAATTAATATTGAGCTTGATAAAATTTACACATACGGATAGAAAATTAATTTCTACACCTTTTGGCAATTCACAAATGTTCAATTTAGCCTAGGTTTGTGCCATAATTGGGGTGCCAATCTCCTGTGTTTCCTCACACTTGAGATTCAGTAAAACTGTTAATTCTAATTCTATTGTTTCAACTTGTAATAATTATATTGAATCTTATTCTATTGTTTCAACTTGTAATAATTATATTGATTCAACTTGTTAAATCTTTCACTATTGTTTCAACTTGCGATAATTAAATTGATTCAACTTATAAATTCCAGCTGGCTTCTATTTAATTGTAGTATTACTATACAATGGATTAAATAAAATATAATAATATAAGGAATTTGTTGACTCAACTCAACCAACCGTGGATAACATTGCTAAAATAAATTATTATAATATATTTTATTATCAATACAAAATGAATGAATGGCATTAAACTCCAGATGGTTTATGATAGAAACAAACTTCAAATTTATCTACCGTTCCTTGTGACTCGGACCAAATAACAAATGCTTCTTCACACCTTGGGCGTTGATGACTTGACGAAAAAAAATCCAAAATTGCAGCCTGCGCCGACAGCATGTTCCTTTGGAGGCACTATCAATAAACCAACAAAAAAATATAGTGCCACCAAAGGAACATGCGTCGGCACAGGCTGCAATTTTGGATTTTACTATGATTATTCTATATTTTTTCTCCGTAGACGATGCCTTGGCCAAAGCTTTATAGTTGATGGGCTGAAACTTGGCATGTAGGTGCGTATGGACCGTCTAATTTGCACCTGGGGTTACGATTTTTGATTAACAAACTTTGGACACATCTTTAACACCTTTCAAAATTTGTTTGGTCCATAACTCAAAAAATGTTTTACAAAACCCCCAAATTTTATTTCACATTTGGATTCACCATAAAATTCTGCGTCTAATAGGCAGGGTTGCCAATCCAATCCAATCGAGAAGATTTTCGATTGCCGATTGCTGCATTTTTCATCGATTGGATTATCGGTTGGATTGCTGCATTTTTCATCGATTGGATTGTCGATTGGATTGGTTCGATTTATATCGATTGGATTCCAATCGATGAATTTTCATCGATTTTTTTCGATTGTTTGTTTTTTCAATTTCTAAATAATGCCAAAATTTAAAATGCTCAATTGCTCTTCAATTAAACCCAATAATATATGTTTTAGTTTGAACATATGATGAAACATAACTCTTTTTGATATAATACTGAGGTGTAAACGATCCAAAAAAATCGGAGAAGCAATCCAAAAAAATCGATGATATTTTGGATTGTCGATTGCGATTGGATTGTCATCCGAATAATCGATTGTCGAAATTTGGATTGCCGATTGTCCAAATTTGGCTCGATTGGATTGGATTGTCGATTGGATTGGATTGGATTGGCAACCCTGCTAATAGGAGAAGAAAATTTTCAATAAAGGGTTTAATTTCTACCATAAATGGGCGTTGAAATTTCTTTGTTTACTCACACTTCAATTACTGTAAAACTGTGAAATTTAATTCTATTGTTTCAACTTGTAATAATTGTATTGATTTAACTTGTTAAATCTTTCACTATTGTTTCAACTTGCGATAAATATATTGATTTAACTTATAAATTCCAGCTGGCTTCTATTTAAGACTACTAGCGCTCTAATAATAGGCTTCTAAAGTACAGATTCTTTTTGAATTTATAGATTTACGTTCCCATAGAGAATAATATAGTACTAAAAGCTTAGTTCTGAAAAATATAAAAAGAGCACAGATCTAAAAATCGGTCTAATCCATTCTACCATGTCCCCATGAGTTACTCTAGGGAGGTTTTAATATCAAAAAGTCAAATTTTTCATCAGAATTGGACAATTTTAGACGAAACGGACGATTTTCCCACATTTGAGCCACTTTTTTGCTCCCAAAGGGCTCCAGTTTGTAATTAAGGACAAATTTGGATAATCGGAACTGTAACAGGTCTTAGTTTATATATCATAGTGCTATGTTCCAAATCTCAGCTTTATAACTTCAGAAAATTCCACAGAAGTAAGCTTTAAAAATTGTGGCATGCTATAATTAGATTTGGTGGTTTTCAGGTGGCAGAGACGATTTTCTACATGACTACAACGAAGAATATTGATTCGGGAAGGAATTAAAATGGCCATCTTGCTGGAATTCAATCACTGATAGTGTCTGAAAGTTAGTACTAAGCTCTAGCTCTCTTTTGAATTTGGATTTTCTCTTTTTGATGGACACATGGCACCTCCATTATATGGGCATTCGAATTTATAGCAAGGTAATAAACATTTAGAGCTAAGCTCTAGAGCTTAGCTCTAAATGTCTCCCGTTTAGGAGATACAAATGAGATACAAAGAAATACAAATTAAATGTCTCCCGTTTAGGAGATACAAATTTGCATGTGTCATTAAAATTGGTCACATTTTCATGCCCATATATGGTCATTTCGAAAACGGTGCGTCCTAGGTTCATAAAATGTATTATTTACATATGGGAAACCATGTGTGCTGATCATTTTTCACTAATCCAACTTCAATTTATCTCTTTTCCTCTCTGAGTTACAAATAAGTCAAGAATTTGTACCCTAAAGAAGCTATAACTTTTGCAATATCCACTTTCTAAAAAAAAAATTGATATGAGTTTAGAGGAATTTCCTCTGACTATCAAATGTGTGAGTAATAGAACAATGTAATCACAAATACTAGTTAGTTTACCGTGTTCAAGACCTTTGGTGTGATAAAACCGATTTGTAAAATAAAAGCCCGCTCGTTGCCTATTTAATAAACGGCCGTGTATGTCACCGAGAAGGCCAAAAAAATAGAAGGCCGGTTAATAAATTTCATTATAGGATAAACCATAGCTTACTCTATATATGGCCTGACAGTAACCTATAAAATATGGACCAAGGATGAAGGAGAAGATGGTAATATTTATCCAACCACAATATTTAATTTCAAAAATAATAATAATAATCAACCACATTAATTAGAAATATTCTTGAAATATATACAACTATTGATCAGATTATATAATTTTTATTCCAAACTCTTCTATTGACGTACTATCCCATCCTTTTTACATTTCACTCTGGTATTTTATTCATATTAGCTTCTATTCATGCCTAACTCTTGTTCTGTCCCCGACTCCCCGGTTGCAAGAGCAATTACAACCCGGATGACCATGTTCCTATGTTCAAGATGTCTCAAAGTACACCAACCCTGAATCATGCCTGGACATGCGCTCTTCGTCGCGAGGATATCGGTGATCTGAAGTTGGTCTATGTATGTATCAACGGTTTCAGAAAGAATACATAGACTACACTTTCAAAGTCCCAAAAGCGGGCCAAGCCAAAGCTGAAGGAAGGCGCTGTACAAGTTTACTGCCCGGCTGCCCGGCATATTACTCATCCAAACCTAACAAACGGAATAGCTTGTCATACGATGCAAAAGAGGAAGAATTGATAAACCAAACACTACAACTCAGCTTGAGATCCGAGAGTCAAGAGAAAGAGAAGTTTGTGGTCAACTCTCTACAGGACTTGAGAGATAAGTTAACTTTGATTTATTTACCTAATAGTTGGTTGGTGTGGTTCCGTAATGAGAGTAACATAACGTTTGTTCTCGCTAAAATGGCTGAAAAAAATATCTCCGCGTAGATTTGTACCTTGAAATCAATGCTTATTTATCCACCCCAGCCTATTTTAATGGACAGAGTATATCCGTTCCCATTGCTGCAATTAGTGACATCCGAGAAATTGAATCTATTTTGCAGGAACTTGCTTTAAAATACAACTCTAGTTCTTATTGTGATTATCCCCTTAAGTTCGGTTGTGCATTCTTTCAAGATGTATGTCAATTATATAATTCAGAAAGAAGAAGTTTAGCCAAGTTAGCTCCTCATTTGACTATGGAGTCATGTTTTCCGTCTAGCATAGAGCGTCAAAAAAATGTAAAACTGGTTTTGAAAGTCGTTAACGAATTAACAATATCTGCGCTAACTATCCAGAACGAATTGCGTTATCCAGAATATAGAAAGAATACTCCGGAGTTTGTTGATACCCTTCTTACTGTTTGGAAATTATTCAACGTTAACACACCATTTAAAGGAATACGTTTGAACGATAATTTCTCTAGACCTTTGACTTTTAATGACGAGCGATTTCTATTTTTGACTCGTGTAGTTTTTGGTTAGATGCTTGGCAAACTTTACCAGAAAAAATTGGCAAACTGAGTAAACAAACATACACCAGTTTTAGACATGCTTGTATGCCTTACCACAAATTACCAACCATTTGACTCAATCTTGTGGCTTTACATATGTGTTGTCCTCCTTTCTACAGACGATCCCTTGGAACACCATTTCGGTCTATACCGTATGATGTCGGGTTCTAATTATCACATCTCCTATCTTCAAATCCATGAACCGAGCATCGACTTGAACTTTCTAGCGTATTAAACATATTTACTGACCAACAAGACACTTCCTTTCGATCTATTCAGTCATTTGTCAAGTCATTTTCTTGTCCGTATTCCACTACTGATGGTGAATTCAATTTGGAGCCATTTCTTGATGAGATTCATGACCTATCAACAATTGATTGTGGTTCACAGTTGATTCAATCATTAGCCTTTATTGCAGGCTATTCTGTCCATCAGTACCTGAACGAACAAAACCGTGTCATGTCTGTCTACATATGCTAACCGTTGATAAATAATTTATCCTTTATTTAGACCTGGACTCTCAGTATAAACTTCTGCGGCTAACGGACCGTGGCGGACTCCATCGGAGCCAGTTTGGAAATCCGTTCTTGTTTTATGGAAGACCTTTAGTGCCATCGAAAACAATAAAGAGCTTTTGGCAAAGCTTGTAAGTGGACCTTCTAGAAAATAATATTTGAACTCGCTTTGCTGTATTTGGAAGATAGTGATAATTGTGATCCAAGTATTTGGAAGTCTACTTGTATTAGCTGTGGTGTGTTTAGTTGGAACATATTATCGAAGCTAGTATTTACCGCTGCGAATTGCTTTCTTGTAAACAAAGTTAAGAATTAAAACTCGCTGGTTCTTTCAAAAAGTAAAGAAAAGCGTAAATTAAAAAAATTCTCTTAATTATGTGTTTACTTATTTGTATTTACCATGATTTGTATTACTCTGTTTATTCTTATTTCTATTATGTAGTTAAGTGTGTCGTGTGTCACTGCTAGAGCCAGAGAGAGAAAGAGGAGAGAGGAAAGAAAGAAAATAATTGTGTAGTATTTACTGTAGCATTAATATTTAAAATTGTACTGTTTGTGTTTATTATTACTATTAAATTATGAAAATCTAATCACCCTTCTCATTACAGCTAATACTAATCACGGGCTAGCGAGGCTGAGTTATTTATACGACCTAGAGACGTATAAAGAACTTAGTAGTTCAATATAGAAAACATTAAAAAATTATAATTTCCCATCTTCTTGTGCATCCCTGGTATATCTACTGTCAAACCATATATAGAGTAGGCTATGGATAAACTATGCCTCCTATTGTTATTATTTGGGTTGTATATGGGGTAATCAACCATTGCGAGTCCAATGGAACCACTTTTGAGAATCTCAGATTTGTGGTTAAGCTGTTTAGGCGCCATTTCATGGTGACGGTAACAATTTATGATAAAATGAAAAAAATTCAAATATCTTAAATTTCATTTTTTCCCTACTTTCTACTAATTTTATAATAGGAATACTCCATAGGGATATATTTCATACCCCAAAGGTTACTAAATCACAAAATGGCGACATTCTAAATTTTTAAAAAAATTATAAAGCAACCACATGCTAAATTACAAGTAGTATCCGAGTTACAACTTACTATTTTCGTCCATAAAACGTATAATTGCTGGTTTATACATATTCATACACATTATATATTCGGAAAATGTTAACTAAGTATATTAGCAAATTATCTTCATTTTCTCGTAGTTCTTTAGACTCTAATTGTATATTTTGTATATTTGTGGTGTCATCATTAAATGGCGCCTAAACAGCTTAACCACAAATCTTAGATTCTTAAAAGTGGTTCCATTGGACTCGCAATGGTTGATGACCCCATATACAACCCAAATAATAACAATGGGAGGCATAGTTTATCCTAGAATGAAATTTATAAACTGGCCTTCTATTTTTTTGGCCTTCTCGATGACATACACGGCCGTATGTTAAGTAGGCCATGAACAGTTAAAGTAATTCTCTACTTATTAATATAACTCTTTATTATGAATTTAAGATTCTTACATTTTTAGACGATAGTATAGATAAACCATAGAGACATAGGTGTGATAGCTATATATTGTTTTGAGACACTGGCATATAGCAATTTCTGGCTTGATTACCTGTTTTGAACGTCTCACTATATTTTGTTAATATATTGTTATTATGGATTAATGATTTCAAAATGATACTACAAAGTCAGTTATCAAAAACATGTTATTCAGCGGGTAGGAGTTTGGCCCCTGGACCTCACTGGGGTCCTATAGCGCCCCCAGACCCTCACGTGTATAGTTATCCACCAAATATTTGTGGATCCGCCACTGTTAAGGAACTTGACGAATAAAGCGAGACTGTGGAGGACTCTCCAGATAACAATTATACATAATATATGATCGCCGATCTTTGATCTTAAGATCCTAATGCCTTTGTTTAGCATACTTACATCATGCCTCTTAGTTAGAGCTTTATTACGTTAAATTTTAATGGCGGAATCTAACAATGAAGAATTGATATTATTTCCATCTTACAAAAGAAGGAAATCGCTCTTAATTGTGAAGCAGCAACATCAATGGAGAATCTCTCCATATCTACAGACTCAAATCATTAATTGGACTCTTGCGAAACAATACTTCTTGCTGAATCAAATTTCGACTACAACGAAGAGGCGGTAATCGAACATGAAATTCCCATAGTTTATCAATATTGTCATCAACTTCTCAAAGAGTCTCAGTTATGGTATCTAGAAGATGCTGATATAGCAAAGCTGTTGGAGTATAAAACTTGTGGAGGTTAGTGGGGAAACTGAATAAATATTTATTTAGTTGTTAATTAAGCACTCACTGCCATTCAGTAGGTGTAGAATCTATCTAGTTCTATCTTTTATTTTTAGATACAATCTCCCTGAGGAAATCTATGGTCATTATCGATTCTACTAAACAAATTTGTCAAGCTTGCTCTTCCTTAAAATGTGTCCACTTTCAGGCTTACGAAATGTGTTTTTACAATTACAGGAACATGTTCCATACAGTTCTACCTTCTTCAATTTCGGGAATAAAATATTTTGTACTTAACATGAGTACTATTGTCTTGCAGGACAAAGAAAATTTTCATATTTTCCAATTACTTAAAGGAAAGTGTTTTTTGTATCACTGTAGTAAACTTTGCAATCTGAAAAAGAATTTCGAAAATATACTTAGACTAATTAAACCCGAATCTAATAATAAACCGCCACCCAAAATCACTTACGAATCTATTTCATCTAATTTAATACCTTTTTGCTTTCATCCAATCCAATCGCAAATTTTCATAAACAAGCATTAAATGGACTTGATTTGCCCCCAGATCTGCTCCCTGAGTATACTAAATGTCAGAATGGATACGAGTATTCAGCATCCAATTTAAAATTGGAAATACTGGAATTATTCTCTACCTAGAGACTGATGTGCGGGAACTGACCGAACACAAAGTTAATTTTCTTAGTTATAGTCGTAAATCATCCCATAAATTTATGTAGTACTATGTTTGTGTAGTATACCAGGCTTGGATCGGGTCAAGATTTCATGACCCGATGATCCGGTCGATCCGGTAAGCTCAGGCCCGGTGATCCGGTTGACCCGGTAAGTAAGTATACAGTGACCAGCGATACCAAGAAATTTCAACTGAAGTACTATGTCTCATAAATATTAAACGACTTACTACACTAAATGAATATTTCTAAGTTATAATCCTACAAACCAATAAAATTTAATTAGCATTACTGTGAAGAATCGGGTAAAATCAAAATTAAGTGACCCGGTTGACCCGGTATCCGGTGACCCAGTCCAAGCCGGACCCGGTAGTGATCCGGAGTTTTAGCGAATATTGTGACCCGGTTGACCCGGTGACCCGGTCCAAGCCTGTAGTGTACAGTTCTTATTGTAATGGACCCTGTCAAATTGTCAATGCAAATCTGGATTTGAGGGAGAAAACTTTCTACTTCTGAACTTAAATAACAGACATTTCATTAATTATGCTTACTGTATGAATATAGTGAGTTGATGTCACACTCAAAGAATCCCCTATATAGTTACCTTAAGTCAGTTCCATTCCAGAAATTCTGATTTGTATTTCATTTTTAATATTAATATTAATTTTATAGGGCAAAGAACAGCAAACTAGCTAGGATGGGTAACAACAACAATACAAATATCACGTCATGCAACATGCTTGGAATTCTTATCTGCGATTAATTGATATTGATTATACAGAAAACTTTTGTTGCCGCACGTGTAAAAAATGTCCTCTATTCGAGTTAATTGAGGGTAGATCAATTCAGATAAATATAAAATTACTTTAATAAATCTTTGAAAAACAAATACTTGTCTCAGATGAAGGAATATTCTTGTAAAAGCATTATCAAAGAGCCATCACACAGTTAACTATTAACAATAATTAGTAGATACATGTACGTATAGCTAATAGGATTTTATTATACAGGAATGCATCATTAGTAAATGGATCATAGCTGTTGGCTCAGATTGTGTGACCTTTTCATTTTCAATTACGGGAAGAGGTGGTTGAGTGTTGGTATCAAAATAGAATCTAACTGATATACAGTTATCAGTTGTTGAGTATCTTCTATAGGTGTCATTATCTATACTATAGAATATCTCGCTATTTTCACCGATCTTAAGCTTATAATTAATTGGTCCCTCTGCATAATGAGACTTGCTATAGTTCTGTTTATCTACAATAATAACTCTGTAGTGAGTAATGGCAGCAATTCCCAATTGTTTGTCGAACTCTCCTTCTATCCTCTTGATAGAAAAGTACATTGTATTCATAAAGGAACTTTTGAAGGTGTAGATTCTCAGTTTGTAGTTGTTAACATAGAAAGTAGGGCCTTCTTTCTGATGTTCTCCAACATTCTGTATTTCCCATTCAACTCCATCAAGTTGTTTCATTGTCCTTAACTTCCATTCGAGTTTTATAATCCTATTCTGGCTCATGTCCAAATGCTCTATAAGGAATGCCTTCTTGTGTGCTAGGAGATCCTTCCTTAACATAGCATTAGCCTTACATCCATATCACTGAAGGGACATATCACCTCTTCTAGCTCACACTCACTCCTGTGATCAGCCATTGTAATCCTATGTAGATCTACCCCACAACCATTCGGACAATCGATTGGGTAAAGAAGACACACCTCATAATGCATCTCTAGATCTTTCGCAGGACCAGATCTTCTACAATCAAACTCACAATAGGCGAGACGCAATGGACATAGTTTAGCTTCATGGATCTCTATTTCTCCTCTGAGAAATATCTGTTCACAATCATAACATTCGATCAGGAAAGCAGCACACGTTTTCAAATGTTTCTCAGCTTCTGAAAGTTTTCCCTTCCATTTACAATTTTGGAGGAGAGGGCACTTAATTTCAAGAGCCATGACATAATCCATTACCATATTAACTACGTTTAACTCGTTTGGATTTACACTGCACATCAAACAAGTTGTTATTCCTTTATATAAAGTGGGTTGTCTCATTATGCCAGTGCAAACCTTACAAACAATTAATCCTTGTTCCATCATGGTTAGGTTTCTAGCTAGATACTCACTCTTATACCCACAACACTTTTCAGTACCTTTAACAATTCTCTTGATATACAACAGATCATTGGTATTGTCTGGAAAATGCAGTAATTTGGATGCCATTATTAATTTATTATTTATAAATTTATAATTAACGAGCCCTTCGGTCTCGGTCGCTTTGCGACAGATCGGTGCTACGCACCTCAAGTTAACGGCCGCTATGCGGCCTTACTCTTCACCCTTTCTGCCATGGAAAATGGTAGAAAGGGACGTTATATAGATCCTTATATGATTTCCATTTTTTAACTTGCTTTTCATATTCTAAATTTATAAACGCGAAATTCGTGATCAGCATACTTGTTTACCTATAATACCCGGTGAAAGCTAACTTCTAGGTTGATTTTTAATTTCATCAATTTGTTTTCCTATTGTTGTAAACAACAACAACAAATATTCATATTATAAATTTATATAAACGCGAAATTCGTGATCAGCATACTTGTTTACCTATAATACCCGGTGAAAGCAAACTTCTATGTTGATTTTGAATTCATTAATTTGTTTACCTATTTTGTGTAAACAACAACAATAAATATTGATATTAGAAAATTGTAAATGCGAAAATCGTGTTCAGCATACTTGTTTACCTATAATACCATTGAAAGCTAACTTCTAGGTTGATTTTGAATTTCATTAATTTGTTTACCTATTTTGTGTAAACAACAACAACAAATATTCATATTATAAATTTGTAAATGCGAAATTCGTGTTCAGCATACTTGTTAACCTATAATACCCGTTGGAAGCAAACTTCTAGGTTGATTTTGAATTTCATTAATTTGTTTGCCTATTTTGTGTAAACAACAACAACAAATATTCATATTATAAATTTATAAATGCGAAATTCGTGTTCAGCATACTTGTTTACATATTATAACATTTGAAAGTTAGTGAATATCTCATATATTAATGCGGTTTCTATCCCCCCGTCACTTTAATACAATCCGGACAAACAAACACACACACACACACACACAACAATCGAGATTTAATAATATAGATTTAGTGCATAAATTGGAAACATTTCATGTTTACTTGAAGAAAAAATAGAAGTGTTATGGTCCATTTGAAATGCTAAATTTGTTTACAACATTAATTCCGTAATGAGTGAAGTTATCCACAGACGTTTGTCAAATCCTATTTTGAATCTCATAGTAGTTAAATATATTATCCTTCCACTCTGTTTAAGTGCCGTTTAAACTTTACGTTACACAAAACACCCTCACCACTATGTAACTCTTTTTGACCATTTTCGAATTAAAAGAATAGTCCCCTTGTAAAGATTTTTAAACAGCCTCTAAAACATACTCCACTAGAAGTATACCATAGCACTCATTCATTCATAACATCACCAATCGGTTAAGAAATGTCATGCTTTGTGCAAACATACAAGAATATATTCGCTAAAATCAATGCTCTGAAGTCGCGAGGGAATTTAGTTTCAGAAACTATGTTGTTTGCTTAAACTGTCCTTCAACAATTATAATTGCATGCAATGTTACTGAGTACTTGTTGATACACAAACTTATGTAGAGGATAATGTGTGATTGATTCGATCAATCAGTGACAAGAATTATCTAATTGATAGTACACTCTGGGTGGATTCATAAAAGTGGAAAAATCATTATATTGCTGACATTATTAAAAGATCTCATATTGATCCAATTCAATATCATGATAGATTTAGATGAACTTCAAAAAAATACTTTCCAAACAATCTTAGTTAAACATATCAGGCAAAGCAGCATTATCTTTAAGTGCTGTACAAGCGGTGGTTGAGTAATTACTTTTATGATATAGGATTCGGATTAGTGAGATTTCGGATTAACAAAAGTTCAGTTTAATGAGAGTTTCTCAATCTAACATTGGAAAGATACATACTTAACAATAGTACAGAAAATATTCCAAATATATTCCATTACAGGAATTTATCAAGGTTATCCTGGGCCGGCACTTTATAATGGAGGTAATTCGCACGGCACTGTAAAGGTGTTTAATCACAATACATGATGGACTTAATTAATTGATGCAGCACTATTTTAAGGAGGAAAAATTCGTACGGAACCCAAACGGTGCTTTGCCCAGGAATGTATGGGCCAGCAAATTTGGCCAACGCCCGGCATTTAATTGGAATCACACTGCAAGCACCTTGGATCCTCAACGGATGCCAGTCAGGCACTTAGATAAACCCCTGCTTCAATAACATAGGGAATTGGTTCTCAAACTGTGGTACGCGTACCACTGGAGGTACGCGGAGCTATAGGCGGAGGAAGGAGGAGTCAGGGGAAGGGCGGGGCCTTGCTCCTCCCCTAATTCAGCCATTTGAATTGTTGGCAGTTTGTTGTTGATATTATTCAACACCGTCAATACCTTCAATTCTCTAATGTTGCTAGAGTACACATTCTAAATCAATTGTATTTTGTTTTTGTTAGCAAATTATACTTCCTGTAGGTAGATTAATAGTTAACATTAACTCTCAAAAATAATCCTAGGATATACTCCCAAAACTCCCTTTACGTCGCTCGCTACGATCGCTGCTTGTACCTTTGACCGCGCAGAGATTTTCTCCTAGCTACGCCCTTTAGAGGGACAACTTTATACTTAAAAAATACATCAAAATTGAAATGTTATAAAATTCATTGGAAATGTACTTCTTACGATATGCTGTACGTCGTTTTCAGGGGTGTATTTAAATATCGATCATTATGGTGGTACGCGGAGACCCTAATATTTTATGAAGTGGTACACGCTGTGAAAAGTTTGAGAACCACTGACATAGCCACATAGGGCATTAACTAACCAAACAAGTCTTTGTCATTGGTATAGGACTGTTAGGATTATTTGACTCTACAGAATTATTTATCGAATGGTTGAGTTATAACTTATTAGCAATTAAGTGTGTTTCGGTATTAAAAATTAATTAATTATTGAAAAGAGTAATTAATTTTAATGAAAAATAGTTAATTGTATTCAATAATAAATGAATTATTCATTATTCGAGAATAGTCAACTTAGGTCCTAAACCCATTAAAGCAAAATCCGAAGTCATTGATAATTCAGGGGAACAACCGAAATATTTTCTCTACAAAGCGCACCTGCTTGATGAACCGATACAGTACCGTTAGTTTAGAACTGTCACACCAATGGTTGGCCGATATACAAATAAGTTCATCATCATACATCAAAGCGATATCTTCACTCGATGACAAACTCTGAATTAAATTAGGTATTCGAGTTAATTGCTGATAGATCACTTCAGTAAACATTAAATTACTTTAATATATCTTTGTAAAACAAATACTTCTCTCAATTAAAGCAACATTCTTAGTAGGAAACAGAATCAATATAAGAACAACCACACAGTTTATTATTAACTATAGCTATTAGGATTTACAAAAAATAATTACGTTTTTGTAAAGATGGGGTAGTACTTTCCCATTGTTGGAAATATTTTCAATCAAATGGATCAATATCAGATGTTTTCGTACTTGTGAGCTTAGTAGTATTATCTTTAGGCACTACTCCAAGTGGTTGAGTAGTGATATCAAAATGAAATCTAATTAATACACAGTTATCAGCTGTTAGGTATCTGCTATAGGTGCCATTGTCTATACTATAGAATTCCTTGCTATTTCCACCGATCTTAAGCTGATAATTCATTAGTCCATCTGCACTATGAGACTTGCTATAGTTCTGTTTGTCTACAATAATAACTCTGTAGTGAGTAATGGCAGCTATTCCCAATTGTTTGTCGAACTCTCCTTCTATCCTCCTGATATAGACCAGCAAATGCCCGGAAAATGCACGTTTAATATAGAGTTTCAGCTTGTAGTTGTTAACATAGAAAGTAGGACCCTCTATCTGCCCTAAATATGGAAATTTTCTATATTGGAATTCCCACTCAACTCCGTCCAATTGTTTCACTGTCCATTCACTAATTTTTTTTTCGTTTTCAAGTTTTTCTATCCTATTTAGGCTCAAGTCTGTATGTTCCACTATGTTATCCTGCTTGTGAGCTAATAAGTCTCTTCTCAGCATTGGATTAGCTTTACAGCCGTATTCAGCATAAGGACATGTGATCTCCTCTAACTCACAGACATTCCTGTGTGCAGAGGAGTCTTCTCGAGGAAATTCCATTCCACAACCATTCGGACATAGAATGGGGACTTTTATGCAACACTTTTCATGTTTTTCTAAATTTCTGGCATAACCGGATTTCTCACACCCGTATTTGCAAATGATTTTACGCATTTGGCATATCTCACTTTTATGGTGATGTTCTTCTTTCCTAGGAAATGTCTGTTTGCACTTAGACATTTTATTAGAAAGTTATCACAAACTTCCAAATGTGTCTCTGCTTCTGAAAGTTTCCCTTTCCATTTGCAGATTCTCAGAATTTGACATTTTATCTCAAACTCTGCTACCGAATTCTGTACCATATTTACAGCATTCAACTTGTTTGGAGTTTTGCTACAAAACAAGCAAGTTGTTTCTCCTTCGCTAAAAGTAGCTTTCCGCATTATTCCAGAACACATCTTACAAATCATGAAACTTTCTTCCATTTCCGATAGATTCCTAACTAAGTACTCCTTTCAACCGTGGACCCCCTATATATATTTGGCATCCTGTGGACCCCTCCTTTTGACCGTAATACATCTTTTGGACCCCTACAGACGTCCATGGATTCCAGGTTGGGAACCACTGCACTAGAGAGTGCCTTGCGTAAGTTGAAAGCACCGAGCAGTAACATGTTAATGGCATTGCTGCAACCGCTTAGCCAGGATTTTAGATTCAGGGCTCCTAAGTGACGAAGCCAGGGGGTATGACTGAGGGAAAACTCCGCATCGATTTAAAAGAATTATTCTAAGAAAATACAAATTTTGCAGTATGTGAAACTCCATGGCAGTTATCTCTATCCACTAAAGCACATTAAAACACTTGATAGCATTTAAATTACCTAGTAGGATATCGCTTGACCTATTTTGAGTTTATTAACTACATGTATTTCAATTTACAAAATACATGTTAAGTGTCGTGAAGATGTGGAAAAATTTTCAGTTTGCCAAAATTAGGGGTCTAGGAAATTTCTACGCGCGAAATCGATATATTCCCCCATTGAAGTACAGTATAACCTGCTAATCCGACCCTCTATAATCCGGAATTTAGCAGAACCGACACTATTTCCTTATCCCAATGAGCGTCGGACTATGCATTAGAGCCTGCATAGTACGACAATTGGTAATCCGATATTTTTCCCTATCCCAACGGGTGTCGATTAGACAGGTTCTACTATAATACTAAATGAGATACAAAATGAGAATTTAAGCGCGTGTAGAGATGAAGAAGTTTGTCTGAATGAAAGAAATTGTCTGAATGAAAGCCTGGGTAGAAGTAAAATGGTTAACAGCAGGTGGTCGAGGGTTACACTCCTGATGATTCCCTGTGATGGGATGAAACCACCAACATAACATTATTATGAAGTGAGATTTGTTAAGCGGATAGTTCTCATACTATATTGTGACCTCATTTGAGTCATTTCATAATAGCTAAATAAGATTACAAACAAAATACGGTATTGCCATGAATAAGCGCCAGGGCAATAAAATGGCATTTGCATAATAAAATTAATCCCCATTAGTTGATAAGTGAAGTATAATCACATTGATTTTGATAAGTTTACTGTCGCTGATAGTAATTAAATCTACCTAAATATTATTATCTGAATTTTTCAGAATTTTTTGGGTAATTTGATCAACCGAAACACACGCTCCGGGGCGATACCCGGGGAATTGAAATTAGTGTGGAAAAACAAGTTACTAATATATTTGGTAGTATTGGAGTAAATAACAAGCAAGAATACTTAAATTATCTACATATTACAAGCGAAATTGTTGTGTGTTTGTGTGTGTGTTTGTTTGTTTGTTTGTTTGTTTGTTTGTCCATAATTAATTTGAAAGACTACGAGTCCCAGCAAGCTGAAAATTTGCATACGGGATAATTTGGTATTGCGACAACGATCTATTGATATTTGAAGGTGACAAAATATGTTTGCCAATTAAATTCGAGGGTTTGTTAGTATGGATTAGCAGACTTCATCAATTAGTATAAATAGACTGTGCATAATAGAAAGAATTTCTGAGGCTGCAATCTGATTGATTGAAAATAAATTCATCTAACCAATCAATCATTTGTCTATTCTATTGCGTGTTTTTCTTTTATTATTATTTGGATTCGAGCTTCCATATCGTGTAACTGAAATCTATTGAGCTACTAATATGAGAATTTGAATTTCCAAAACAAATTATATTGTGTAGCATTCTTATTTAGGGAAATTTATGAGGAATATATTTAATACACCACAGAGATGTATAATTCTAAATGATTAATTTCAAGGCGTCGTAAGGCCGCGCAGCAAACAAAACTTCTCAATGTATGGTGAGTTATGCTATAGTATAGATCAATATCTCTCTGTAAATTATAGAATTTTTAGATTTTTTATAATCGAGTTCGGTTTGATGTGAATTTTAACATAGTTTTGAGAAACTTCTATTTGTATCATGTGAAGTAATTATTTTTAAATCCATATATCTATATATATAAAGTAGTAGGTTTGTTTGTCTGTCTGTCCTCACATCTCCTCTGAGAGTTCACAACAGATCTGAACCAAAATTTGTATGCCATCTAGAATTTACCCCACCACCCTGAATAAGGAGTTTTACAGTTCCTCGATCAATTCTGGAATAACAGACAAAAAAATAATATTTGTCATATAACTTTGTATAATTTGTCATATTTTATATATGACATAATTATAATTTGTCATATTTTACTCCTATATATGTAGGAGTAAAATATGTTGAATCATGGTTAATCGATATAAGTATGTAAAATACCACTTAACTATTAGGATTTACAAAGAAATTGAAAAAATTATAAATATAAAAGGATTCTAGATTAATTCAAGAAAATGGATCAATATCGGGTATTTCAGCTCTATCAAGCATAGTAGCAATATCTTCAGGCACTGTTCTAAGAGGTGGTTGAGTAGTGATAACAAAATAGAATCTAACTGATATACAGTTATCAGCTGAGTATCTTATCCAGGTGCCATAGTCCATATTATAGAATTCCTTGCTCCTTTCACCGATCCTAAGCTGATAATTCATTGGTCCCTCTGCATAACGAGACTTGCTATAGTTCTGTTTGTCTACAATAATAACTCTGTAGTGAGTAATGGCAGCCATTCCCAATTGTTTGTCGAACTCTCCTTCTATCCTCTTGATATAGACCAGCAAATTCCCGGAAAAAGCACGTATAAAATAGAGTCTAAGTTTGTAGTTGTCAACATAGAATGTAGGAGCTTCTATCTGCTCAAAATATGAAATATCTTTATTTTGGAATTGACACTCAACACCGTCCAACTGTTTCATTGTCCATTCAACATTATTTTTTTCGTGTTCAAGTTGTTTTATTATTTTTAAGCTCAAGTCTGTATGTTCCACTATGTTATCCTTCTTGTGAGCTAATAAGTCTCTTCTCAGCATTGGATTAGCTTTACATCCGTATTCAGCATAAGGACACGTGATCTCCTCTAACTCACAGACATTCCTGTGTTCAGAGGAGTCTTCTCGAGGAAATTCCATCTCACAACCATTCGGACATAATATGGGGACATTTATGCAACACTTTTCATGTTTTTCTAAATCTTTGGCATAACCGGATTTCCCACACTCGTATTTGCAAAAGATTTTACGCATTTGGCATATCTCACTTTTATGTCTGTTTTCTTCTTTCCTAAGAAATATCTGTTCACACTTAGAACATTTGATTAGAAAGTTATCACAAACTTTCAAATGTGTCTCTGCTTCTGAAAGTATTCCCTCCCATTTACAATTTCGGAGGAGAGGGCACTTAATTTCAAGAGCCATGACATAATCCATTACCATATTAACTACGTTTAACTCGTTTGGATTTACACTGCACATCAAACAAGTTGTTATTCCTTTATATAAAGTGGGTTGTCTCATTATGCCAGTGCAAACCTTACAAACAATTAATCCTTGTTCCATCATGGTTAGGTTTCTAGCTAGATACTCACTCTTATACCCACAACACTTTTCAGTACCTTTAACAATTCTCTTGATATACAACAGATCATTGGTATTGTCTGGAAAATGCAGTAATTTGGATGCCATTATTAATTTATTATTTATAAATTTATAATTAATCTAGTGCATAAATTGGAAACATTTCATGTTTACTTGAAGAAAAAATAGAAGTGTTATGGTCCATTTGAAATGCTAAATTTGTTTACAACATTAATTCCGTAATGAGTGAAGTTATCCACAGACGTTTGTCAAATCCTATTTTGAATCTCATAGTAGTTAAATATATTATCCTTCCAGATATTTATATACATAACTTAGTCTCTGTTTAAGTGCCGTTTAAACTTTACGTTACACAAAACACCCTCACCACTATGTAACTCTTTTTGACCATTTTCGAATTAAAAGAATAGTCCCCTTGTAAAGATTTTTAAACAGCCTCTAAAACATACTCCACTAGAAGTATACCATAGCACTCATTCATTCATAACATCACCAATCGGTTAAGAAATGTCATGCTTTGTGCAAACATACAAGAATATATTCGCTAAAATCAATGCTCTGAAGTCGCGAGGGAATTTAGTTTCAGAAACTATGTTGTTTGCTTAAACTGTCCTTCAACAATTATAATTGCATGCAGGGCCGGATTAACCCATGGACAACCGGGGCAACTGCCCCGGGGCCTCCACCACCAAAGGGCCTCCACCACCAAAGTTGTACTTCATTTTTCACTGGACAATTGTAGTGGAAGGCAGAGTGGATCATGGGTCAACATTAGTGACCCATGAGGCCATGACCCATCTGACCCATCGCATTTGTGACCCATGACCCATTGAGTGACCCATTGACCCAACGTCTTATCCATTGACTTTTTTAAAATGTATTTTTAATATCCAAACATTATGTAACACAATATATGTATAATGTATGATGCTTGTCAATCAATTAATTTTGGTAGATTTCTAATACCAAAGAAATACCCTGTAATGTTTCTGGGTAAATTTGATTCGTTCTATAACTGGAATTCCAAATGGATCATGGGTCATGGGTCACAGCCGTTACCCATGACCCATCAATTTGAGTGACCTATCTGACCCATGACCCATGACCAGGGCCGGCGGAAGCTCGTGAGAGGTGGGGTGGCCTTGTATTATGATGATAATTGTGAGGATTGCAGAGTCAAAAAACAGCCCCGCGAAATTTCAGAATACCAAAAAAATCACAGAAAAAGTGGGGCGGCCCAGGCCGCCCCAACCGCCCCTGCCCATGACCCATGGTCCACTCTGGTGGAAGGAGTTAGGGGCCTCCACAACACTGGTTGCCCCAGGGCCTCCACCTCTGTTAATCCGGCCCTGATTGCATGCAATGTTACTGAGTACTTGTTGATACACAAACTTATGTAGAGGATAATGTGTGATTGATTCGATCAATCAGTGACAAGAATTATCTAATTGATAGTACACTCTGGGTGGATTCATAAAAGTGGAAAAATAATTATATTGCTGACACTATTAAAAGATCTCATATTGATCCAATTCAATATCATGATAGATTTAGATGAACTTCAAAAAAATACTTTCCAAACAATCTTAGTTAAACATATCAGGCAAAGCAGCATTATCCTTAGGTGCTGTTCCAAGCGGTGGTTGAGTAATTACTTTTATGATATAGGATTTGGATTAGTGAGATCTCGGATTAACAAAAGTTCAGTTTAATGAGGGTTTCTCATTCTAACATTGGATAGTAAAGTACTTGACAATAATGCACAAAATATTCCAAATATACGTACTCCATTATAGGCATTTATCTAGGATTTCTGGACCTGGAATTTATAATGGAGGTATTCGCACGGCACTGTAAAGGTGTTTAATCGAAATACATGATGGACCTAATTAATTGATGCGGCACTATTTGAAGGAGGAAAAATTCGTACGGAACCCAAAGGGGCTTTTTCCAGGAATTTATGGGCCAGAAAATTTTGTCAAACGCCCGGCATTTAATTGGAATCACACTGCAAGCACCTTGGCTCCTCAACGGATGCCAGTCAGGCACCTAGATAAATCCCTATTTCATCAACATAGGGCATTCACAACCCAAACAAGTCTTTGTCATTGGTATAAGACATTAGGATTATTCAACTCTACAGAATTATTTATTGAGTTATAACTTATGAGCAATTAAGTGTGTTTCGGTTTAAAAAACAATTAATTATTGAAAATAGTAATTATTTTTAATGAAAAATGGTTAATTGTATTCAATAATTTCTGAATTATTCATTATTCAAGAATTAGTCTACTTAGGTCCTAAATCCATTAAAGCAAAATCCGAAGTCATTTATAATTCAGCTGAATAACCGAAATATTTGTGCCTACAAAGCGCACCTGCTTGATGTCCCGATACAGTACCGTTAGTTTAGAGCTGTCACACCAATGGTTGGCCGATATATAAGTTAGCCCATCATCACACATCAAAGCGATATCTTCACTCGATGACAAAGTCTGAATTAAATTAGGTATTCGAGTTAATTGATGAAAGATCAATAATAGATCACTTCAGTAAACATTGAATTACTTTAATATATCTTTGTAAAAATAAATACTTCCCTCAATTAAAGCAACATTCTTAATAGGAAACATTAATATCAATATAAGAACCATCACACAGTTTACCATTAACAATAATTATTAGATACAGCTAATAGGATCTACAAAATAAAAATTACTTCTTTGAAAAGAAAGATTTCAAAGGATTTGGGATGGAAGATTGAAGAGAAAATGGATCAATAGCTGTTGGCACAGATCGCATGACCTTTTTATTCTCTATTGCGCGAAGAGGCGGTTGAGTATTGATATCAAAATAGAATCTAACTGATATACAATTATCAGCTGTTGAGTATCTTACCCAGGTGCCATAGTCTATACTATAGAATACTCCGCTGTCGTCACCGATCTTAAAAAAGCTGATAATTCATTGGTCCCTCTGCATAATGAGACTTGCCATTGTTCTGTTTGTCTACAATAATAACTCTGTAGTGAGTAATGGCAGCTATTCCCAATTGTTTGTCGAACTCTCCTTCTATCCTCTTGATATAGACCAGCAAATTCCCGGAAAAAGATGGAGAAGTGTATTCGTTCGTCGAAACCAAGAAAGTAAACCCAGAGTCTCAGTTTGTAGTTGCTAACATAGAATTTAGGACCCTCTATATGCTCATATGGAATATTTTCATATTGGAATTCCCACTCAGCTCCGTCCAACTGTTTCACTGACCATTGACTAATTTTTTTTCGTATTCAAGTTGTTTTATTATTTTTAAGCTCAAATCTGTATGTTCCACTATGTTATCTTTCTTGTGAGCTAATAAGTCTCTTCTCAGCATTGGATTAGCTTTACAGCCGTATTTAGCAAAAGGACAGGTGATCTCCTCTGACTCACAGACATTCCTGTGTGCAGAGGAGTCTTCTCGAAGAAATTCCATCTCACAACCATTCGGACATAATATGGGGATCTTTTTGCAACACTTTTCATGATTTTCTAAATCCTTGGCATAACCGGATTTCCCACACTCGTATTTGCAAAAGATTTCACGCATTTGGCATATCTCATTTATATGGTGGTCTTTCCTAAGAAATATCTGTTCACACTTAACACATTTAATCAGAAAGTTATCACAAACTTTCAAGTGTTTCTCAGCATCTGAAAGTTTTCCATTCCATTTACAATCTCTTAGGAGATGGCACTTAATTTCAAGAGCCATGACAGAATCTTGTATCACATTAACTGCGTTCAACTCGTTTGGATTTTCACTGCACACTAAACAAGTTGTTACTCCTTTATATAAAGTGGGTTGTCTCATTATGCCAGTGCAAACCTTACAAACAATGAATCCTTGTTCCATCGTGGTTAGATTTCTAGCTAGATACTCCCTCTTATAACCACAGCACTTTTCAGTACCTTTAACGACTCTCTTGATATACAACAGATCATTGGAATTGTCTGGAAATGTCAGTAATTTGGATGCCATTATTATTTATAAATTTATAATTAATTTAGTGCATAAATTGGGAACATTTCATGTTTACTTGAAGAAAAAATAGAAGTGTTATGGGTCATTTGAAATGCGACATTTGTTTACAACAATAATTCCGTAATGAGTAAATGAAGTTATTCACAGACGTTTGTCAAAACCTCTTTTGAATCTCATAGTAGATAAATATATTATCCTTCCAGATATTTCTATACATAACATAGTCTCTTTTTAAGGGCCATTTAAACTTTACGTTACACAAAACACCCTCATCCCTATGTAACGCTTTTAAACATTTTAGAAAACAAAAATTGTGGTCCACACTTCTCCCCTGGTAACGATATTTGAACGGCCCAAAACATACGACTAGAAGTATACCATAGCACTCATTCATTCATAGCATCACCAATCGGATAAGAAATGTCATGCTTTGTGCAAACATGCAAGAATATATTCGCTAAATCAATGCTCTGAAGTCATGAGGGAATTTAATTTCAGAAACTATGTTGTTTGCTTAAACTCTCCTTCAACAATTTAAATTGCATACAATGGTACTGATTACTTAGCGTAGACTCGGCGTAGACTCGGGATGGGGATTGGTAGGGCCATTTATGCTAACTTGCATCATACTTAATAGAAGATGATGGCTCTTGACAAATTATTGGAAGGGCCATGGCTTCACCAACCCTACCAGAGCCTACGCCTATCATTTGTACAGGCTACACAGTATCAATGAAGTGGGATCGGACATCAATACAGTTACTTAAGCAAGACCTTGCATGCTCACAATTTCTTTTCCGAACTTTTTGGCGAGCAAATTTTTCTATGATGTCATATAGGTGCCATTCATATTCTAGAATAACATGGAGATATTAAAGTCAATATCATCGGAAGCTCCTAAAAGTGGGGCTGCCAAGGTCCCTACTCCGATGGCCTTGACACCAATTGAGGCCCCAAGCAGGGCTTTATCTAGGTGCCTGGCCGGCACTTTAAGTGCTGGCCAGGCATCAGTTGTGGTTCAAAAAGTGCGTGATTTTCAAATCGATTAGGTGCCGGGTGTATTGCCAGTTTTTCTGGTCCAGAAATGCTTGGATAAACAACTGTTTTGCAACGTAGAAGTTTTACCTCCTAAAAAAATAATGCCTCATCATTGAATTATATTGATCATGTATTATGGCTAATGCCTCTAGGGTGCCGGAAATTTCTACCTCCATAATAAAGTGCCAGCCACGAAAATCTTAGATAACCCCTGGCCCCAAGCTATAGCTTAGTTAGCTTATTGGGCAATCCGGCCTTGGGAAAACCTGTATATATACGATGTCTATGTTGCCCAGTATTTCTGTGGCTGATCTAATCATGCATTGTACTATGGGACAGCGCTACAAGTGAGAGGAAGGATACAAGAGGTATGCTAGCAACGCTGGCAATAAGAAAGCGTAACTAACCAATGCCAGTAGTGCCAGTGTGTTAAACCCCATAGCAGTTATCTCTATCCACTAAAGCACAATAAAACACTTGATTGCATTTAAAATACCTAGTAGGATATCGCTTGGTCTATTTTGAGTTTATTAACTACATTTATTTCAATTTACAGAACAAATGTTAAGTCTCGTGAAAATGTGGAAAATGAAACTTACAAATATAATATACAGTCTGAGTTGTTAAGTTATTAACAAATTCGATTGTAACAATAATAATTGTCAGCCTATATTTAATGAGCATATTATAATAGCAATCATAACAGGTTAATGGCCTAAAGATACACTAGATAACATGAATTGACTCAATTGAGTATAATAGAATAGATAAGTAGCATGTTATCGGACTATAGCCTAAATAGATAATTAGTTCTGGGATAAATACTGGATAATGATAGATATTATTGAGCGAAGCAAGGTAAGTAGCAGGCAATATAAGTTAAGCAATTAGGTCAGGAGTGACGTACATCCTCTTGGCATGGGACTTATTCTTCTTATCATTGTTCATGCCAGACCTGTCAATATCATCTATTGCATTAGCTTTAATCCTCTCCTTAATCTCACTAGGAGTAAATTTATTGTCACCAGTTCTAATGAGTGCAGCTAATCCGGCAACATGAGGACAAGACACAGATGTGCCGCTCTTTTTTTTAGTGAAACCTAGAAATGAGTGGAATGTAGTGGCTACCCATAAATATACCCATTAATATTTATCTAAGATAACATAAATTTAGATTCAATTTTCCGGATTGGGAAAGGTCAATGTGTGATGTTAATAAATAATGACACTGTCCGAAAATTACATTAGAAAAGGTCTTCCAAAATATAATATACTCTCGTTAATATGAACACGGATAAGGCGCAAATCGGTTGAGAAGTATAAAGTATATTTGCCTAGCCTATACGAATGCATGCAAGTGACTCCGGTTAATACGAATTTCCAGATAATAAGACGATTCCGATTTTTGTATTTTCAAGAGTCTACTGAATTCCATATAATATACAAATTGTTTATTTTAAAAACAAACCTGTATTAGTTTTGGAGCTTGCACTAATAATATCTATTCCTGGTGCCATAATATCAACGCACGGTCCGTAGTTTGAGAAGCGTGGCTTTTTTTAAATGCAACCTGTCTTAATATTCTTGTAATCGTGAGCTCCGACGTTGATATTAAGACCAGCACTCCCTGGGCTCCTATCGCATGCGTTCAGCGCTTGATTACCACTGGCTGTCACTACTACAATCCCAGCTTCCACTGCTTTATTGACGGCTTCATTAATAATTAGACATTCTGGACCTCCAATAGACATGCTTGCTATACTTCCAACAAAGTCATTTCTAAAAAGGAGAATTTATTTTACAATGTACGGTTGATTAGTACGTACTACACTACTACTTTTATTATGCTTATAAAACATACTTTTATACAACAAGATTGTAAATATATACTTACCTTGTATGGAAAACTCGGTTAGACCGTATACTCGGATAATGCGTACTTAGTTTTCAATCCGAGGTTGTTGTCATAATCAAGTTTTGCTGTATTAAGATACAGTCAGGCTTGCTTATTGTGAACAATTTTTCGTCTGCTTATTATGTAAACTTTATAATATGAACAAGTCCAATGGTACTAATTTAACAACTCATAGAGGGGTTGCATTAAGTTGAGTTCGCATATTATTCGTAATAAAACGACCTGACTTAATTGTTATTCTGAACATTGGGCCGTTTACTGAACTTATGTATGACAAACCATCATTTTGTTTTACAAAATGGAAAAAAGAGCGACTGCCAAATTTTCAGGGAAAAGTAAATTTTTAGCCTCAATAATATTTCTGCTCAACTTCACAATCTCAATTTGCACTCATTAATACATTTCATACTGACAATAATAATTTGTAGTGCCTTTGTTAATATATTGGTATACAGTAGAACCTGCATAATCCGACCCTAAGTAATCCGGAATTCAGCTGTACCGACGCTCTTTCCTTATCCCAAATGAGCAACGGACAATGTATTAATGCAGCGATATCCAAACCTTTTGAACCGTGGACCTCCTATAGTAATTATTAGACATTCTGTGGACCCCTCCCATTGACCGTAATACATCTTGTGGACCCCCTACAGCCGTACATGGATCCCAGGTTTGGAATCACTGCACTAGAGCCTGCATAATCCGACAATTTGGCAATGCGACATTTTGCCTATCCCAACGGTGTCGAATTGCACAAGCTACACTGTATAACATATTACCTTAAACTTCTCTCCCCGTGAAGCTTATTTACCGCCGTCAGTCCTTTCACAGTCCAACTCTTCTTTCCACCTGCTTTGCAAGTCATTATTCTTATGCTGAAGAGATAAGCATCCTTAGCTACTCCGCTATACAAACCACCTGCAATACCAGCACAGTGAGTACCGTGCCCGTTGCAATCTTTCCCTTTTTTATTGGTACCAAATCTGGCATCAATGACATCGAATCCTTCAATTGCTCTGCTTCCATCACTTCCATTTCTCCATCTAGAACAATTCAAGGCATTATCCAGAAGCTCGAGACACATTTTTGAAAAAAATTAATTAGGATCGCGAAAATTTGGCATCTGCCAATAACGTAACAATAATTTGTGATTTATGAAAATTGAATCAGACAAGATTAGGAGCGTATTTTCAAATGGCTGTATAAAACATTCAACTCAATAGAACAACTCACTACACAGTGGTTTATTGACAGGGAGTTGGACAATTTTTTACCAATTCTGATCTATTCAAAAACGTTTTTATCGTGTTCAGCATAATCGAGAACCTAGGTAACTGTTTTTACAGTAAAAAATTCCAAGTAGAATTAGAAATATGATGCAGTGTCTATAGTTTCAATGGCTAAATATAATTGAAGAAATTTTGTGGTTAACTATTATGCATCATTTCATGCTCGTGTATCTCATTAGGTTTCGATCACAATCAGCTAATACTTTCACAGTGTTTAATTATAGTTTAAATCATACTAAAACTGTTGAATACTCTTCATATAATTATTTGTCCTTTAGTATAATTATCATTGCAAAGTATGATTAGCTGGAAGTATCCGAACTGCTAAATTCCATGTATTGGTATTGCGTAAACTGTCGTGTCGTCTCGTGTCGTTTTACTAGCCCTATTTTTATATAAAGCTTAACTATATAGCTTGAATTTTAACCACTTTCCAGCCCCGCGCAACCGCGCGCAAACCAAAATATACGTGTCTATATACGGGGGCTTTGAAGATTTATATACGAAGATTTTAATATTTTTTTCAAAATTTCATCAATTAGTAAACTAAATGAATAATTTAGAAGCGTGGGATTACCTTTCAACCAAGGAAACTATACGGGTTGCTGTAAATGTAATAGAAAATGCAAGGGTGATCAAATGTCAAAATTGGATCAAGAAAAACGGGTCGAATCGTTGATGTTAAAAAAGCTGGTTATTTAACTGGCCTAGGCTCTCGAATTACATTATCAACTTAATTTAGATCTACACCATGCATTTATTTAGAGATGCATATAAATGAATTAGCTCTAGTTTATTTGAAAATACTAATTTAGCAAATATTTGTGGAATTATGGGAATAAATAAAAATACAATGACGTCATAACTTAAAAATTTGAAGCCGTACAAATTTTCTGAGTCCATAAATGGATTCACAGGTATAGATAACCCATTGGTATATAATACATTTGATAGGTCTATCTGCTCTGGAAATACCTACTTCCTGTGAATGGTCCAAATAAACCACTGTGCACTAGTTGTAGGGACACCTTCAATTTCCTAAACAAATATGAAATATCCGAAAATTGAATTTGAAATTATTTAATGGCCAATTTGGAGAGTAATTCTTGGTAGTTTACTATAAATTTTGAAAATAATTAAACAAAATAAATAATTTTCTTATATTTACTTGAAGTCTATATGATCATAGTTGATGCCAGTATCGAGTATATAAATATCAGCTCCCTTTCCGTAATTGAATGGCTTGTATGTGCCATCAGTGCATTTCACATCATCGATGATGTCCAAATTGTATCGATTTGTGGAGAATTCAGACACCTCGAGATCATCAATGGATATCTCATTTGAATCTTCAAAGTTTCTATCAAGATATATGAATTCGTCTTTTTCAACTATTTCAACAATGTCCAATTCTGAAATCTGAGATTAAAATATGAAATTTAGAAAATACAAAATGCAAAGCAAATAACAAATGAATTACTATACAGTAGAACTCGGTTAGTACGTACCCCTCTGGAGAAAAATTAGTCTTTTTATCCGAGTGTGTCTAACCGAGTTGACACTACATAGAGATAATACATTTACAATGACAAAAATTGTTTATACAAGTTAGTACATACTAAGCACATTATACAAGTTCTACTGTACGTATAGACCAGCACGCTTTCTAATGAACTCTTCAGGCACTGGAAAGGTAATTTTTACATCAAAATTAAGTTTGATTAACTAGGACTGAAACGAATATACCGAATATTCGAATATTCGTTTGAAGGTAGTATATTGAAACGGATAATCGTTGACTACTTTTGGGCAAAACATGACTTTTGTAAATTTTGGAGAGATCGTAATTATAAATTCCTACATGAACTAACTGAGTAATATCTAACTTGTTACTTAAACACTTTGTAACTAAGATTAAACTATTGTAACATCAACAAAACCAATTTTCCAATGTAATTTGAGTGTTAAAATTGATTTAATGCTTAGTCATCAAAACGAACGAATATTCGAATATTCGTTCGTTTAGAAAAAGGTTCGTTCGTTAAATTTCGAACATTCGTTTCAGTCCTAAAATTAACCTTTTCAAAGTCGGGTTGAAGGATGTTGGTTAATATAAATTAATACAGTAGAATTTCGTTAGCATGAAGATGGTTAGTATAAACACCATTTCAGTCCCCTCAAAGCCTTTTCAATGCAAATTATATTGGTACGAATTATGGATAAGATGAACGCATTTTGACGGGCCCCTGGTGTTCGTATTAACTGCTGTAGTTGGTAATTTAGTTTTACTCATTCTCGGGTACTGAATAAATGACTTTTTTGAACAACAGCAATTTTCATAAATAAATTAAATTAAAAAATATATTAAGAATATACTGGACATTTATTAATAACAAATCAAACCTTATCAGCAGTGTATTATACAGCCATTTGTAAATACGCTCCTAATCCTGTTCTAATCCAATTTTCATACGCCTAAATCACAAATTTATGTTACGGTATAGGAGAAGATTCCAATTTCTCGCGCTCCTAATTAATTTTTTTCCTATAATCATACTCCTAAAGGAGCGTCTCGCGCTCCTGGATAATTCCTTGTTTATCAGCAGTTTCTTCACTGATTTCTCCAAAGATTATCGGTAGCAGAGTATTGTCTGACTCTATGAAGAGCTCTTCCCTTTGTAGCCCCTCATGTCCCTCCAACAGTTGAATGACCTCTTCTATCTGCTCATCGGTAGCCCCTTCCTTCAACAGTACTATGTACTTTCCATCATGGTCAATGTCATTTCCCGCAAAAGTTACAGCCAAAGTTGCCAATAGCAATGCACACACAATTTGAATTTTCATTTTATTTTGTTACAGAACTAAAAATTTAATATCAATAATATCCTATAATTATATAAATTTTAATATTTAAATGCTGTGTCTTAAATTAACATTAAACTTCACACAATTCGTAATCATTAATAATAAATGATAAATTGGATTAATAAATGTAGAATCTTAATCAACAATGATTAAGTATGTTATAGTTAAATTATTGTTGGAAATATTGTCATTTATTAGAAGCATTTACATAATAATACCTGTTTTATGTCCCTCTTTTGTAGATGTTGTTATTGTTGTGAATGTTGTTGATTGTTGCCATTAAGAAATCGGTGTATTTATACTTGGGGTATCAGAAATAGAATGTATCGAAAATATTTCAAGAATTTCATTTCAAAACTCTATTCAATTGATTATTTTCGATCCCAGAATCGTAATTATTTGATAATATAATTTAATACAGTATCTATTGCATTCTTGATGACTCGTGCTGTTGCCACAATATTCTTATCATTAGTATTGCACAAATGTGAAATGTATATAGAAATAATATAATAAAATCACATGCAGCAAAATATCGGTTTCTCAATTAAGATGCATGATGCAAAACTCGATAGTATCCAGTTTTATCAAATATTGTTTAGAAGCCAATATAATCAATAGAAATCTATAGCTTCTATAGTATTTACCAGATTAAATTTGAGTGTAAAGTACTGTAGATTCTCATTAATAGGAACCAGGCCCGTATCCAGGGGGGACTAGGGGGGTGAGCCCTTTTGGAGAATTTGGGGGCCTCAGAATTATTAATGCCCAATTAAACTTTGTAATACATAGAGTTTTCATAATACAGTCATGTTCTTTTATTATGAACATTCAAGTGATCAAAAATTGTGTTCATAATAGAGAGACTTCATAATATGCGAACTTCAACATAATACAAACCCTATCATGTAAGTTGTTAAATTGGGCCCGTAGGCTTTGTTCATGATAAAAAATCTTCTTATTATGCAGACGAAATCTTGTTCATAATAAGCAGACCTGACTGTATATAGACACTCAGGTATTTCTCATAGCCCCACCTACTATCACTTTCTAGCTACATACCTGATAGGAATACTGGCGAAATATTGGTAAATAATGAGTATAAAAGGTCCATAACCTATACAAATGATTGCAAATCACTCAAGTAATACAAATTCCCCGAATAATACGAAAAAATCGAGTCCCCTGGGATTTGTAATAACGAGAACATAATAGTACATTGGTTCCATTTATTAGTGCACTTTTATCATCGACTATGTCCAAATTGTATGCAAATATCTGTGAAGAAAAAGTTGGATTCATTCACTATTGTTCCATATTCCAATCAATCAACAATTTTTATACGAGTAATCTATAATAGATACATATCATTAATTTGACCCAAATAGTTTGGTAATAACATTATATATGTACTAAAAATATTTGGGTTTAATTAAAGTTTTCAATGCTTGTAGAATAATTAAGACTTTAGCTTCTTTAGTTGTTGTTACAGTGATCTGCCGATAGAATATTATTTAAATTCAAATTATCAAAATTTTCCATTAATATTTTGTACTCCAGAAATCAAAAATATTTATATTAAGTTATTTTCGATTATAAAATTCTTTATAACTCGTGTAGTTGTCACGATTCTACCCGATATTGATATTAATTACGTACATTATATTAAATGAATCTATAGAGCAGATAGTAAATTCATATGATATTAAATTTACAGTTCTAGGTTTCTCAATTTTAAGTGTGAATTCACATGATGTCCCACATGATAATTTTAAAGATTTTTCTCATACTACATCCTAAGTTCAAATTGATTCAATATACACAATTGCATTCTATAGATACCTCTTACATAGTTGAAGAGAGGGTTTCATTCAGGCCTGTGCGACGCGCCTACAGAATGTACTTTGAAGTACACTTTTCTAGGCGCGCAAAAATCGAGATAGAATTCCTTTGATATAATACAAAATCCAAAATTGCAGCTGTGCCGACTCATGTTCATTTGGAGGCACTATATTTGAGTGCTTGGTTAATTGATAGTGCCTCCGGGAGGAAAATGCTGTCTGCAGAGGTGCAATTTTGGATATTTTTTTCGATATGTCATCTTCACTTCAAGGTGTCATTACCCATTTGTAGAGGTGTCACGTGGCATAAGGATCAATTGATCAATTGGAACTTTGTTTCCAACTTGTATCATCTCTGAGATTAGTGCTATTTAGCAAATTAGTATAAATAATTGTTATATATACATGTATAACAATTGCGGAAATTGAAATTTGAAAGCCAAATTAATTTATTTACTATTTATCACAAATAAATAAGTTGACATTGAAATTGGTCTTAAATTATTAAATAAATTATTAATAATTATATAATTATTAATAATTTAACACCAATTTCAATGTAAACTTATTTATTTGTGATAAATAGTAAATAAATTAATTTAGCTTTCAAATTTCAATTTCCCCACACTCGTTGTCCCCGAATAAACAAATTGGAAGCATCTATGAAAGTCAAATATAGACTGAATTAACAATCTGGTTTTGCTTTTGACTTTTGGAAATACTTATCCAGTATAATTTATAAGCATTAAATAAATTGGGATGCAACATTTGAATTCAATATTAAGATACACTCTCAACATTATCGAATGCTATTGATATTGAACTACAAAACCAATAAATCCACTCTTTCTCTCTTTATTTTAACTGTGCCGACTACTACTTAGTGGACAAGTATTGAAATTTGAAATCAATGCCTATATTTTTTATTTTTCTCCGTAAACGGTTCCCTGGCCTGAGCTTTATAGTTGATGGGCTGAAAATTGCCTTATAGGTGTAGTGACAGTTTTTAACACCTATAAAAAATTTACTGATCCAAAATTCAAAAAATGTTATACTACTTTTTTATTTGTTTGTTTGGAATTGATTGAGAAAGTGGTAAGAGCTACAGACCTGAAGATTTGGTAGAAAAATAGGAAATACTGTATCTAGAATTCAAATAAAATGTATAAGAAAATTATTCACATCTGACCTCACAAAAGTGACAAAACCTTTAGTCAATCAAATTCGAGGGTTGTCCCAGCATGGATTAACAGCTAGCATTCAATTAATATAATTTGATTTTAGTGTCTCTATCAATTGTTATGTATGCTTTATAGAATGCCCTAACTGAGACTTTAATTTGATTAATCGTGAGTAAATAAATACATCCGGTCAGGTATTTGTGTTTCGTCTGTCTAGCTTACATTTCTAACATTCCATTGTTCTATTTGATATCCAATTATTACCAATCAAAGCAATAACTGTTTCCCACCAGGGTCCAAGGATTGCACAGTTCCTTAATGATAGTTAATTCAAATCATTATTAATCAACATTATTAAGACACCATTAACACTATTGCACTATTAATCAACCACCTACCAAAAATATAGTGCCCCAAAGGACGGCACAGCTGTAATTTTTGATTTTTTTTATTGATATAAAATTGTCCTTAAATGTCAAATTTCGAGTTTTAATGATATTCTTTTGCACAACGAAACTTTCCTCCATTACTGATTGATCCTATCCCTATAGTATTGAAAGAAGTTATTTCTATGGTCCTCGAGAATTTTAGAAACTAGATAATTCGATAATATTTCTGATACCAAGTTCGGTATGGTAGAAGTCAGCACATGGTTTTGAGAAACCTTTGCTTAGAATCATGTAAAGTGATTACTTTCTCTCTCTCTATTTTTTGTATTACAGAAAATAGGTTAATTAAGATATAGAAATCGTGACCACTTCACGAGTTCTAAGCTCAATAGGAACAAATAAATAGTAAATTATAGAACTATGTTGATACTGAGGTAGCAATAGAACATGTGTTCGTTGATTTATCATAAGATCCGAGCTCTCTGTTCTCAGGCGCATTACATCAGATCGATAAATGCAATATGCTCCCAAGTTGTTATGATCCCTAGCCTCGGGATTATGGTCCTTGGGAAATCAGGGGCGGCGGAAGCGGTCATGCCGGTTAGGCCATGGCCTGACCACTTTTATCATTGGCCAGGCCAATAGCTTGACCACTCTAACGTCACTAGTTAGGCAGGTCAAGCCATGGCCTGACCACTTTATAACTGCTTCCGCCGGTCCTATAAAGGCCATAGATAGCAATACGGGGAACTCTCTATTGAGTATTCACCTCCCGGTGTCGGAGTGTCAGCTGATCCCCGAAAATGTGGCCCATAGAATCGGATTTCTCCCTTAGGGTCAAATGTCCTATCCTCGAACTCCTCGGATTAGGGTCCAAAAACACTTAAATTTCACAATGCACATAGCACATCACTGTAGTTATATATTCCACATAAAAATGTTTCATATCGTCCCAATATAGATTTATATCACTTTAGTTTAGTTTAATAACATTATGTTTGTGAAATAGATATGTTTGTAATACATGTATTAACGATTCATTGGTTTTCAACACATATCTGTGTCAGGATATGGGATAGTTGCCTTCGGAGGACATCTGGCCTAGGATGAGTAGTCCGAGTGGAGACAGCTATACTAGGGCTAATTTATCGATTATGATTTAGCCTATTTTAATATCTAATACTAAATCTATAATAGTCAGTAAGTTAAACAACAAGGAAGATATCACATTTCTACTGAACTATAGATATAAATCAGTGTTTCTCAAACTTTTTAGTACAGCGCACCCCTGTCAACAATTACCATCGATACCGCCCCCCCCGCCTCCTCCATAAAGTCTTAATATTACATTTTGTATTTGTTTAACAAATCCTTATTTGATTTAATGAATCAGCACTATAATCTACATTTATTTTACTATTCATTTATTCGATCGAGTTTATCAATTCTATTCGTTTAGATTTGTGCGTATTATATTGAAATTATAGAGAGGACTGCCTTTCGTTAATCAATACAATAGTAATTACCACTGTTAAGGCTCTGATCCTTGCAGTTTTTATATAATTTTTGTTAGTTACTTAATATTTAGGAACATGTCATCGCTGTTTTGACGTGAGATCGTATTTCTGTTTCGCGTTCTATAAGTTATCCCCTTAGCGCCCCCCCAACGCCCCCTTGCTGCATCGCCGTCCCCAAACAACATTTCAGCGCGCCCCGGGGGGGCTCCACGGCCCACTTTGAGAAACACTGGTATAGACTATGGCACCTGTAGAAGATACTCAACTGATAACTGTATATCAGTTAGATTCTATTTTGATACCAATACTCAACAACCTCTTAAAACAGTGCCTAAAGATATTGCTACTAAGCTTGATACAGCTGAAATATCCTTTATTTAGGGCATTAGGAATGAACGATCAAAGATCGCGCGATCACGATCGCGATCCTTTTTTGACGATCGAAGCAGGATCGTCGATCGTATTTTACAGAACGATCGAAATGGAGATCGCGATCATTTTTTTGCATAAATTTTCGATCCTACATTCCGATCTTTTTTTGAAAAGGTTGTCCAATTAAATTCATTAATAATACAGTACTTGTCAAATCTCAGTATGGATCAGAAAGCTTTCCTTAAATTTCGAATGACTATATTCCAGAAAGACTTTTGGTGGCTAACGCCACCAAACCACCTAATTTGTTGAACACAGATGTATTTAATTTGAATACAATTATTAATTCAATTTATCCATAAAAAAGGCCCGTATCAAGGAATTAAATATTTTTCAGGTTATTTCAAATCTAACTTCATAGTTTCTAAAACTTGGTTAAGTTGAAACCTGAGCATCCTGAACAGTTACTACGGCAAATATGAAATGATCGCAAAAATGTTCGGGATCGGATCGGCGATCATTTCTAAAAATGCGATCGGGATCGAGATCGCGATAATATTATAAGTGATGATCGGGATCGAGATCTCGATCAATTTTTTTGCGATCGACTAATGCTCTACCTATATTGATCCATTTTCTTCAATGTCTTTGTGTAAATCCTATTAGTTAAGTGGTATTTTTAGCTTCTTGTAGCGATTAACTATGGATAGTTAACTAACGTACAAATCTGAGATTATCATGTTATTCTGAGATTTAGTATTGAATCCCAAATTTACTTGTGGTTTCAGGGCTGTAACAACTCATTTTGAGTTTACAAAAAACTTATCCTTTGAATGAGTTGAATGAGTTGGTGATGCAAAAATGAATTAGTTGAATGAGTTAGCAGTGGAAAATTAATTGAAATGAGTTCAATTCATTCAAACAGTGAGTTGGTTGAACTTGAATCAATTCATTCTCTAGATTAAGTCATGTGGAGAATAAGTTGGGGGGAGAAAATGAGTTGACTGTCAAAGGTTTGTTGCTATATATATTAAATATTGCTCTTGTTTGTAGTATTACAGGGGAACTGATTATCTTTAAAATGTATTAATGAAGCCAACCTTATTAAACAGTGGACTCCCTATAGCAAATACCATACATTATGTGGACCCCCGTTGCAGGTAATACAAATTTAGAGATCTTGTGGACGGTCGTCTGTGCAATTAGCTATTTATCCAGAGGTAAAAGCTTTCGTCAATCTTTCAGCCGGGCAAAATATTCTGCATCGTAGATTTAGTTTAAGCTCGCTCACACGCGCCTAAATGCTCACTTTTTATTAAATCTATCGGAACATTCTCGATTTTCTCGTGTCGCCTAGAAAAGTTTTCAGCCAAATTTCGTACACGCCTGGATGAAACCCTGGTTTTGTTATGTCTAGTATTTTATGTTGACAATTGAAACCCATTATAAAATGTTGACGGTGTATCTTAGTTGAAAATTGAATATTGTTGATTAATCAGCATGACTTTGTTATAAGACTTGAATACAGAATAGAGTATTAGACGTGAGAAACACAAGTAAATATAGGTTACAATACATGAATTAAGTTAAGTCCTACGGCTTATATATCGATTATATAGTTAGGTGTGCCTACTAATTAAGACCTCCTAGTGAGGCGTGAATGAGAGTATCACGATCGTAACATCACTCCCCTTCGCACGCTAATTGAGTGGACTGTCATCAATCTCGCTCCAAGGTGTAAAACTGGAGAACCGTGCTGGTTTTCTTCTGTTCCTTAGTGGGTAGCGTCTAGACGGTGTCGTTACGTCAATTGTAGGCTCCTCATCTGTGCTGCTCTGATTTAGATCTGCTTGTTCACCCTGGTCCGAAATTGACCCTGCACTTCCGTTCCACTCGGATTCCTCGATCGGAGCCTGTACGAGATCCTGCGGTATTGCCCGGTATGTGCCATCCTCGTTTCTTCCTGTGTTTGGTTCTAGGGTGGGTATAGTTGTCTGGATTAGCGATGGCTCCATTTTCTTGTAAACCTTACAGTGATTTAGGTGAACCCATTTGTCCCGTGTAGCTAGCCGTAACTTTACGTTAGGTCCTTTCCGTTTGAGGACAACGAAGGGGCCGTCGTATCGCGGGGCTAGTGAATCTTGGAGCATATTTCTTCTAAGCATGACACTCTGGCCGGCCCTAATATGAGAGCTGTTCCTCTTTTCGTTCCTCTTAGTCCGAATTCTCTCGGTATTCCTGGAGATGTTCCCCTGTGCAATCTCTTTGAGGGTTTCTTGCTTCGTTAACAAACTCTCGAGGTACTCCCCATGTGAATTCACCTCGAACGGTTTGAGAGTGTTGCACCATACGTCCATTGGGCATCGTGGCTGTCTACCTCGTGTCAACAAGTGAGGGGACATATTACTTGTGGCGTTATTCATGCCATTGCAGTGGAACGAAACTTCACTCAACAGGGACGGCCATGATTCCTTTGGTAGTTTCCGGTCTAACTGTAAGCAACGAATCACTTGTTTCACCATCCCAATGTTTCGTTCTGCCATCCCATCGGCCTCTGGGTGATATGGGGTGGTTCTCCTCTTCTCCACTCCTAGCTGCCTGCAGAACTCTCTAAACGTATGTCCGTCAATATTACTCCCCTGGTCGCTTAATATCCGGGCTGGTACGCCATGCCCTCTGTAAATCCAGCCCTGTTCGAAGCCTTTCACTAAACTAGTCGCTTCCTGGTCTTTGAGAGGGTATACCTCCATGTACCGGCTAAATAGATCAACAATCAAGAGGAAGTACCGATATCCTCCTTCTGTCCATGGTAGAGTACCCACGTCTATACCCACGGCGTATCCTGGTGTGTCACCGCTAATTTCCATCCGTTGCAAGGGCTGCTTCGCGATATTTGTGGGTTTGGCGCGTTGGCATGCCAAACAACTATTGCAGAACTCCCGTACGTCTCTAATCATGTTTCTCCAAAAATAAGATCTCTTGAGGGATTGTACTGTACCGGCTAACCCGAGGTGGTGCTGTGCATGGACGGCTTCGGTGACCTCTAGTTGCAATTTCTTAGGCACTATAATCCGTTCGTCAAAAAACAGAGTATCCTCTAGGATCAGCAAATGATCACTCACTTTCTTTAGTTGGCCGTAGTCTACTTTCCCTCCACCTTTCATATGTTCTATCGCTCTACGAATTACGGGATCTTTACATTGGTACCTCTTGATCTTTCTCTGTAAGGAGTTCACCGATTGAGTGCTAAATATATTGTCCTCGAACTTGTCTTCTCCACTAACGTCTGGATCTATTTCTACGTTGTCCTTACGACTCAAATAGTCTGCGACAGGGTTGTCCTTGCCGGCGCGAATCTCAACTCGCAGGGGAATCCCTTGAAGCTCCATCATCCATCGAGCAAAGGTGGGTTTAGGGTCTTTGTGAGCGAGTATCCACTTTAGTGGGCAATGATCTGTGTGCAGGACCACTCCAGTAGCTCCCTTCAAATATACAGACCACTTCCTTGTTGCAGCTACCACGGCCCAGGCCTCTAACTGGCCCGCAGAGTAGTTGCGCTGACTATGGCTTAGTGCAGAAGAAAAGAAGTCCATTGGTCTTACTTTTCCAGTTCTCTCGTCCTTTTGTCCAAGGGTTGCTCCTATCCCCGAAATACAAGCGTCGGTTTCAATATGGAATTCCTGGTCCCAGTCGGGGTATGAGAGTGTGACAGGATCCTTCAAAAGCCAGGTTCGCAGCTCGTCAAAAGCTTTTTCGCAGCGTTCATCCCATTTCCATTTGCATCCGGATCGCGTTAATGCGTACAAAGGCTCTGCCATCAGTGCGAAATTTTGAATATAACATCGGTAATAGTTCATCATCCCCATGCATCTCTGTAGTTTTTTCACGTTCTTGGGCTTGGGGAACTCTTGGAGCCTCTTCGTGTAACTCTTGAGTGGACTACGGCCGTTTTCCGAAATCCAATGTCCCAGGAATTCTACTCCTCTGTAGGCTAGCCGACACTTATCCTTCCTAAGTCGTAATCCAGCTACTTCTAAGCGTCGGAATACTTCCTCCAAATGTATTACATGCTCCTCAAAGCTGCCAGAGAACACTAATATGTCATCCACAAAACTCTCAACATTTTCGGCTCCTCTCAGAGCTTGGTCCATAAGCCTTTGAAACGTGGACTGGCTGTTACACAGGCCAAAAGGCATCACCATCATCTCAAATAGACCTCGCGGGGTGTGGAAGGCGGTCTTTTCAATATCACTCTCGAGAATTGGCACCGTCCAGTATGCACTCGCAATGTCCAGTTTCGTGAAGAAACAATTTCCTTTCAGTTTGTCAAAAATGCTCTGTGGATTTGGTAGGCTGTATACATCACGCTTAGTGACTGCATTTAGTCGCCGGTAGTCCACCGCGAAACGGAGAGTGCCATCCTTTTTCTTCACCAACACGACGTCGGAGCTCCAGGGCGACTTGCTCGGCTGACAAATAGGAGGATTAGCTCCCAGCATCTCTTGGAGTTGGCAATTTATTTCTGCCTCCCATTTGGGTGGAACTCTTCGTGGTCTTGAGCACTGGGGAAGGGCGTCTCCTGTGATAATAGTGTGACGGGTGCTCAGCTTGGTCCGTGCTGGTTGCTTGCGGCTCCCTGAGAAGATATACTCGTGATCTTGCACTAGGCCTAGGAGTCTCTCCTGTTCCCTCTTGGTTAACCGGAGGTTGACTAATTCTGGAGCCTCCTTGTTCGATTCTCTGTCGAGTTCTTCAACATGCATGACGACTTGCGCTCGAGCCAGGGGTGTGCACCCGTTGATTGTACAACCAATCTGACTCCATGACCCTCCGAGTTTGACGAGACCCTTCTCGAAATCGAATTCAACTGATCCCAGTTTCTTCATAAATTGCCTCCCTAGTAGTAACGTTGGTTCTTCGGAGTCTAAGATTTGAATTCTCTGTGGGGTCGCTTCTCTCTCAGCGAAGGTTATTATTGCATCTACATAACCAATTACTGGTACTGGGTTATTACATAGTCCGTAAACCTCTGTTGGAACCCTCACCAGGTTTTGGAAAAGTCCGATCCTTCTGGCCGTATTGCTGTCCATTACGCATGGGTTCGCACCAGTATCGAGTATGGCCTCTAAACTCGTTTCCCCGATCCGTACTTTAATAGTTACAGCTTCCTCGCTCGATGATATGCGGAGGACCTGGTTTTTGTGGCTCCAATCTTTCTCATGTCCCCTCCCTCTTTCTTGGTACCGTGCCCTGGGACATTGATATGAGGCGTGCCCTAGTTTCCGACAAATCCTACAAGTCCTGTTAGGACAATTCTTGACAAAATGTCCTATTTTATTGCAGCCGTAGCACTTCCTTTCCAGGCCTTGTGCAAACTCTGTCCTTTGGCTTGCTACCCGCTCTTTCTTCTTACTCACGGCGTTTATTTCATTACTCCCTTCGTCGGATTCACATTCGCTTTCTCTTTCTTTCAGGGCTGATTCGACCCTTGCGATCTTACTTGCAGTAACCTCTGAATCCCCTATCTAGCGGGATGTCTTTAAGAATTAGTGTCGCTCTCACTTCTCCCGCCATTCTCATCGCTCCATCTTCGGATAATCCAGCGTCCAGCGCTCTAACCCACTCCTTAAGTTTGGCTTGGGCTCCTTGGGGCATTTTAGTAACGAAGAATACACATGCTTGTTTCGGGGTCAATCCAGCGCGTGTAGCCTCATCCAAGTAGCGTACAAAGAAGTCGACTGCAAGCTCCCCTGGTGGCCAATCCATCTCTAGAAATTTCTCAGCAGAGACAAATATGTCTTTCTCCGGATCTAACCTTTCCTTGAGATACTCGAATGCAGCGGTTATCGTATCTAGTTCAAGCACTTTCAGTACGACCTTCTCCTCCAGCTTGCCCCTCTTCACATATGCCGGAAGTAGTCTGATCGCTGCCTTCTCGCCTCCTTCGGTACTAAGCAAGGCCGATACCGCAGCTATGAAGAATGGTTGCCATGACTCTATGGTCTGATCTTCCTTGAGCGTTGGGATACTGAAGGTGAATGGCGTGGCCATGTTGGGATACCTGATAGTACTTGTGTTTATGTTATAAGACTTGAATACAGAATAGAGTATTAGACGTGAGAAACACAAGTAAATATAGGTTACAATACATGAATTAAGTTAAGTCCTACGGCTTATATATCGATTATATAGTTAGGTGTGCCTACTAATTAAGACCTCCTAGTGAGGCGTGAATGAGAGTATCACGATCGTAACAACTTTCCCAAACTTACAAATATAATATACAACATAATACATAATCACATTTAAGGCATTCTTCATACGAGCCAATAAAAACTTAAAATACCAGCTGTGCAAAGATGTCTAGGCACGTGTGAGTGTGCTCAGCGAAATATAGGCGCCCAGACTATTTACCTGGGTGAAAGCCGGTTTGGACAATTGTGAAATTTTGGCCAATGCAATTTTGTTGAGGATGGCATAAATTATCAGCAATTCAAAACATCGACAAAATTTATAATCGTGATATTTGGATGTCCCAATTTTTGGTTCGACCAAATATTCAATAGTGATATCATATTATAGGCACCGAATTAGGACACTAGTATACAAGAAGTCTACACCCACCTAAGTATCCAGGACAATATTAATTCAGTTTATTATGAGTTGTTAAGTTATTAACAAATTCGATTGTAACAATAATAATTGTCTGCCTATATTTAATGAGCATAATATAATAGCAATCATAACAGGTTAATGGCCTAAAGATACACTAGATAACACGAATTGAGTATAATAGAATAGATAAGTAGCGTGTTATCGGATATAAGCCTAAATAGATAATTAGTCAGGGGTTAATACTGGATAATGATAGATATTATTGAGCGAAGAAAGGTAAGTTAGCAGGCAATATAAGTTAAGCAATTAGGTCAGGAGTGACGTACATCCTCTTGGCATGGGAGAAAGCCTTCTTTTTATTTCTCATGCCAGACCTGTCAATATCATCTATTCCATTAGCTTTAATCCTCTCCTTAATCTCACTAGGAGTAAGATTCTTTTCACCTTTTTTCATGAGTGCAGCTAATCCGGCAACATGAGGACAAGCCATAGAAGTTCCTTTCTTTTTAGTGAAACCTAGAAATGAGTGGAATGTAGTGATTACCCATAAATATACCCATACATATTAATCCAAGATAACATAAATGAAGATTCAATTATCCGGATTGGGAAAGGTCAATGTGTGATGTTAATTAATAATGACACTGTCCGAAAATTACATTAGAAAAGGTATTTCCAAAATTAAAATAGTTTCGTTAATATGAACACGGATAAGGAGCAAAATCGGTTAAGAAGTACAAAGATTATTTGCCTAGCCTATACGAATGCATACAAGTGACTCCGGTTAATACGAATTTCTAGATAATAAGACTATCCTAGTGTTTGTATTTACAAGAGTCTACTGTATTCTATATAATATACAATCCGTTTATTACTGTGCCGACAATACTATAGTATAGTGGCCCAGTATTGGAATCACTGCCTTGGTATATTTTTTATCCGTAGCCTCTCCACAGAACAGAGTTTTATTTACTAAGAGGCCAAATTTTCAGGATATGTGTCTCATGGGTTACAGATGTGCACCTGGGGTCATGATTTTTTATTACATTTTTTTGACACATTTTTGCACCTGTTTAATTTTGAAACAGCAACAATAAATAGTACCCGAAAATTAAATTTATATGCATTCGATAGAGAATTAAATTCTACACCTTTTCACAGTGCACGAATTTTCAAAATGGGCTTCATTAGTGCCACAATTGAGTTGCAAGTTTCCTTTGTTTACTAACACTTCAGTTCAATTGAAAGTGTTAAATCTAATTCTATTGTTTCAACTCGTTACTATTATATTGATTCAACTTGTGAGATCGAGTAGGCTTCTATTTTCCAATTGAAAACTAAGATTCTACATTCCATAACAACGACAGATTATGTGATTATATTTCCTTCTGCAAGAATACTCTTGCACTGTTAATATACTGACGTAATTAATAATAATTAATTAAGTCAGTATATGACTTATTGAGATGCTCCCAATTTGTTTATTAGGGGTTATCGAGTGTGCGGAATTGAAATTTGATAGCCAAATTAATTAATATTATTTATGACAAAATAATTAAACTTAATAAATATAAGTTGACATTGAAATTGGTGTTAAATTATTAATAATTATTTAAACTAATTAATTAAATATCATAAATCTCAGAGATCATAGAAGATAGAAACAAACTTTCAATTTATCAATTGGTCCTTATGGCACGTGTCACCTATACAAGTGGGTCTTGACACCTTGAGGTGATGATGACATCGTTAAAAAAATGTGTTTTTTACAATTTTGATAATTCGATATTTAAAATGGGTTAGTTGATGTTGGGTGATGACCCAACACTCACATAAAAAATGCTGAGTCATCAGCTATTATATTCTACTCAAACTTGAATATCTCTAAAATGAAGTGAGCAAAATGGAAACTTCCACCACTCTAAGGGTCGATGCCTTCTGTAACACCTTTTTGAAATAATTTAACACCTTCATAGTGATGATGACATGGCGAAAAAAAATCCAAAATTGCAGCCTGTGCCGACAGCATGTTCCTTTGGAGGCACTATCAATAAACCACCACCAAAATATAGTGCCACCAAAGGAACATGCGTCGGCACAGGCTGCAATTTTGGATTTTTTTTAATAACAAACCTGTGTTAGTCATGTTGCTAGCACTAAGAATACCAATCCCTGGTGCCATGATATCAACGCACGGTCCATAGTTTGAGAAGCGTGCCATTGGTTTTTTGCAGCCTGTCCCAATTTTCCCGTAACCGTGAGCTCCGACGTTGATACTACCAGAAGCACTCCCTGGGCTCCTACGGCATGCGCTCGTCCTTTCATTACCACTGGCTGTCACTACAACAATCCCACGATCCACTATTTTATTGACGTTGCGATTTAGAGCTCGAGATTTCCCACCTCCAATAGACATGCTTACTATGCTTGCAACAAATCCATTACTAAAAAGGAAATTCAATTTTACATTGACGGTTATGTCAGCATGGATTAGTTAGCACTAATTTTATTAGCTAAGTTCATAAAAAGATTTACCTTGTATAGTAAACTCGGTTAAACGTACATATACTTGGATAATGCGTACATATTTTCATTCCGAGATTGTTGTTATAATCGAGTCTACTGTATTAAAGCTTATTGTGAACAATTTTTCGTCTTCTTATTATGAAAGAAATATTTTATGAACAAGCCCTATGGTCCCAATTTAACAACCTGCAGAGGATTTGTTTTAAGTGAGTTCACTTATTATACATAATAAAAGGACCTGACTTTATTGTTATTGTGAACTAGCCGGGTGCCCGCGCTTCCCCGCGGTATTCAAATTCACGGGATGTCTTATAATGATTTAATGATTTGAAATATGACGGGTATGTATTATGACGGATGTGTAATTTGACGGATATGACAGAAGTTAACAATATTGTAAACAGTTGTATTAATATCACGGGGACCATAGGAATGAGACTATTGACATTTCAATGCAAGCTGAAATTTTATTGGTTAAATCATGTCACCTATAACAAGGGACATTCAATTGTTGTTTTCTTTCATACACAATTAACCCATTGAATTATAGACCAATAAAACTCGAGTCAGAATAATGTGAAAACTCTGCAGCAATCTGATAGGTCAAGGTCGGTCGGACCCTCGCAAAGTGTGAAAAATAAGCATATGGTAAATTTCAAATTATGCATTATATTGACTTTAAAATATCATATTTGGATTCCTCATACACTAAAAGCTAGATTGCACGTTTGAAATGTTTTTCTAGCAGCACTGTGAACTATTGATAATTCCCATTGAAATGTATGGGAAGGTGCCAATAAAATCACATATTTTGAGTTAACTTCGCGAGGAATGTAAATATCTCTTAAAAATTCCTTATTCAGGGTGGTGGGATAACTTCTAAGTGACATACAAAATTTGGTTCAGATCTGTTGAGAACTCTCAGAGGAGATGTGAGGACAGACATACAAACTTACTACTTTATATATATACTAGATTACCTTCCATTTCTCTTCTCGTGGAAATAGTTTACCGCCTGCAGCCCTTTAATAACCCAACTCGTATATCCACTTCCTTTGCAACTCATCACTCTTATGCTGACTAGCAAAGCACCCTTAGCTACTCCGCTATACAAACCACCTGCTATACCAGCGCAGTGAGTACCTTGTCCGTTGCAATCTTTCCCCTCTTGATTGGAACCCGTAGCGGCATCAACAACATCGATTCCTGGATATATTGCTCTGCTCCTATTTCTTCCATCTTCCATTCTAGATTAAAAATACGGGTTGACTCAGGAAGTATACTCTATACTGCAACCTTGATACTCTCGGGAATCGGGCAACTGCTCCTTACCAATTTTGGAGACCATCTTGTGTACAACAACACATTAGTTGTAGGGATACAAATTCAAGGTATAACCAGGAGCGCGAGACGCTCTTTTTGGAGTATAATTTTGTCGAAAATTTTAATTCTGATCGCGAAAATTTGGCATCTACTCCTATAGCGTAACAATAATTTAAGTTTTTTGTATTTACCTGAAGTCTATATGATCATAGTTGATGCCAGTATCGAGTATATAAATATCAGCCATCGATCCGTTATTGAATGGCTTGTATGTGCCATCAGTACAGTTTACATCATCGATGATGTCCAAATTGTATCGAGTTGTATCTATGGAGAATTCAGACTCCTCGAGATCATCATTGGATATCTCATTTGAATCTTCAAAGTTTCTATCAAGGTATATGATTTCGTCTTCTTCAACTACTTCCACAATGTCCAATTCTGAAATCTGAGATCGAAATATGAAATTTATAAATTACTAAATGCAAAGCAAATAACAAATGAATTACTATACAGTAGAACTCGGTTAGTAAGTACCCCTCGGGAGAAAAAGTTGTACGTATTATCCGAGTGTGTACTAACCAAGTTGACACTACATAGATATGGTACATTTACATTGACAAACATTGTTTATACAAGTTAGTACGTACTAAGCCGAAGAACGTACTAACCAAGTTATACTGTATAGGCTAACACGCTTTTTAATTCAATCTTCAGGCGCTGGTAAGGTAATTTTAACATCAAAATTAACCTTTGCAAAGTCGTGTATTTATATTGAAGGATATTGGCTGAGTCCATAAACTAATACTGTAGAATTTCGTTAGTGTGAAGTACGAACACTAATTCAAAGCTTTTTAATGCAAATTATGATGACGAGATTCTACTGTAGTTGGTAATTAAGTTATTACTCTTTCTCGGATGTTGAATAAAATACTTTTGAATAAATTGAGTTATACGGAATTTTAATTAAAAAATTAAAAAGTAAATCTTTTGTAATCTTATAAAATCTATTAAAATCTATAAATCTATAAAATCTATTGTAATCTTCAGGCACTGGAAAGGTAATTTTTACATCAAAATTAAGTTGATTAACTAGGGCTGAAACGAATATACCGAATATTCGAATATTCGTTTGAACGTATATTCGTTTGAGGTATATTGAAACGGATAATCGATGGCTAATTTTGGGCAAAAACATTACTTTTGTATAGATTGAAGAGATCGTAAATATAAATTCCTACCTAAACTAGCTGAGAAATATCTAACTTGTTTCTTAAACACTTTGTAACTAAGATTAAACTATTGTAACATCAACAAAATCTATTTTCCACTGTATTTTGAGTGTTAAAATTGATTTAATGCTTAGTCATCAAAACGAACGAATAATCGAATATTCGTTCGTTTAGAAAAAGATTCGTTCGTTATATTTCGAATATTCGTATCAGCCCTAAATTAACCCTTACAAAGTCAGTATTTATATTGAAGGATGTTGGTTGATATAAAGTAAGTCCCTAAACTATTACAGTAGAATTTATTTTCGTTAGCATGAAGATGGTGAGTATTAATTAAAACACTATTTCAGTCCCCCTCAAAGCCTTTTCAATGCAAATAATATTGGTTAGTACGAATTCTGGTTAATACGAACGCATTTTGACGGGCCCCTGGCGTTCGTATTAACTACTGTAGTTGGTAATTTAGTTTTAATCATTCTCGGGTATTGAATAAATGACATCTTTGAATAACAGCAATTTTCATAAAAAAATTAATTTTTTTTACTAGAATAAAAATATACTAGACATTTATTAACAACAAATCATACCTTATCAGCAGTTTCTTCACTGATTTCTCCAAAGATTATCGGTAGCAGAGTATTATCTGACTCTATGAAGAGCTCTTCCCTTTGTAGCCCCTCATGTCCCTCCACTATTTGAATGACCTCTTCTATCTGCTCATCAGTAGCCCCTTCTTTCAACAGTACCATGTACTTTTCCCTCTCAATGATAATCTTTCCGGAAAATGTTACAGCCAAAGTCGCCAATAGGAATGCACACACAATTTGAACTTTCATTTTATTTTGTTACAGAACTAAAAATAAAATATCAATAATATCCTATAATTAAATAAATTTTAATATATAAATAGTTGTGTCTTGATTAACATTAAACTTCACACAATTTGTAATGAATATTAATAAATGTCAAATTGGATTAATAAATGAGGAATTTTAAACAACATGATAAAGTATGTTATAGTCAAATTATTTTTAATAACTATGTCATTTATTAGGATCATTTACAGAAAAATACCTTTTTATGTCCCTCTTTTGTAGATGTTGTTGTTGTTGTGAGTGTTGTTGATTGTTGCCATTAAGAGATCGGTGTATTTATACTTGGGGTATCAGAAATAGAATGCATCGAAAATATTTCAAGAATTTCATTTCAAAACTCTATTCAATTGATTATTTTCGATCCCAGAATCGTAATTATTTGATAATATAATTTAATACAGTCTCTATTGCATTCTTGATGACTCGTGCTGTTGCCACAATATTCTTATCATTAGTATTGCACAAATGTGAAATGTATATAGAAATAATATAATAAAATCACATGCAGCAAAATATCGGTTTCTCAATTAAGATGCATGATGCAAAACTCGATAGTATCCAGTTTTATCAATAATATTATTTAGAAGCCAATATAATCAGTAGAAACCTATAGCTTCTATAGTATTTACCAGATTAAATTTGAGTGTAAAGTACTGTAGAATCTCATTAATAGGAACCAGGCCCATATCTAGGGGGGACTAGGGGGGTGAGCCCTTTTTCATAATTTGGGGCCCTCAGAATTATTAATGCCCAATTAAACTCCTTTTAAATATACAGGGTTTTCATAATACATTCAGGTTCATTTATTATGAACATTCAAGTGACCAAAAATTGTGTTCATAATAGAGAAACTTCATAATAAGCGAAGTCAACTTAATACAATATTGGGAAACCTGAATAAGACCGAATGGAATAAGACCGAATGGAATAAGACCGAAAGGAAATCAGTACTGGAATAAGACCGAATGGAATAAGACCGAAAAAAAATCAGTACTGGAATAAGACCGAATGGAATAAGACCGAAAAAAAATCAATACTGGAATAAGACCGAATGGAATAAGACCGAAAAAAAATCAGTACTGGAATAAGACCGAATGGAATAAGACCGAAAAAAAATCAGTACTGGAATAAGACCGAATGGAATAAGACCGAAAAAAAATCAATACTGGAATAAGACCGAATGGAATAAGACCGAAAAAATATAAGGGCTGCTTTTCACCCTGATCAATATTAGACACTTAGAAAGGCGAGCGTTTTAACCATTCTCCATAAAAGACAATTAGAGTGGCCAGTGTTTTCTCCATGATACATATATCACACTTAAAAAGGCGAGTATTTTCTCCATTAATCACATAGTCGGGTGTTTTCTCAATGAACCATAATTCACGCTTAGAAAGTCGAGGTTTCACTTTTATTCTTACCAATAGATACGTATTTCAGAGTAGTCCTTATATTATTCGGTCTTATTCCAGTACTGATTTTTTTTCGGTCTTATTCCATTCGGTCTTATTCCAGTACTGATTTTTTTTCGGTCTTATTCCATTCGGTCTTATTCCAGTACTTATTTCCTTTCGGTCTTATTCCATTCGGTCTTATTCCAGTACTGATTTTTTTTCGGTCTTATTCCATTCGGTCTTATTCCAGTATTGAATTTTTTTCGGTCTTATTCCATTCGGTCTTATTCCAGTACTCATTATTTTCGGTCTTATTCCATTCGGTCTTATTCCAGTCCTGATTTTTTTTCGGTCTTATTCCATTCGGTCTTATTCCAGTCTTAGAAAATCAGATTTTCTGCCTAGATTTTCGGTCTAATTCAGTAAACTCACAATATTATGTAAGTTGTTAAATTTGGCCCGTAGGGTTTGTTCATTATAAAAATCTTCATATTAAGCAGACGAAATCTTGTTCTTAATAAGCAGACCTGACTGTATATGACACTCAGGCCTTTCTCATAGCCCCACCTACTATCACTTTCTAGCTACATACTTGATAGGAACACTGGCGAAATATTGGTAAATAATGAGTTCTAATGGTCCATAACCTATGCAAATGATTGCAAATCACTTCAGTAATACAAATTCCCAGAATAAATATTGAAAAATCGACAGTCCCCTTGGTATTTCTAATAACGAGAACCTACAGTACATTGGTTTCATTTCGTTTGATTAGTACACTTTATCATCGACAATGTCCAAAATGTATACAAATATCTGTGATGTTCCAAATTTCAATCAATCGACAATTTTCATCCCAGGAATCTAGAATATCTTTAATTTGACCCAAAATAGATTTGATAAATAACATTATATGTTTACTAAATATATTTGGGTTAAATTATGATTTCAATGCTTGTAGTATAATTAACTTTATTAGTTGTTGTTACAGTGATCTGCTCGTAGAATATTATTTAAAATCAAATTATCTAAAATATTCCATTGATATTTTGTGCTCCAGAAATCAGAAATATTTTATATTAAGTTATTTTCGATTATCAAATTCTTTATAACTCGTGTAGTTGTCACGATTCTTTACCGATAATGATATTAACTGTATAAATTATATTAAATGAATCTATAGAGCAGATAATACATTCACATGAATGACATGATATTAAATTTACAGTTCTAGGTTTCTCAATATTAAGTGTGAATGCACATGATGTCCCACATGATAATTTTTAAAATTTTTATCTCATACTACATCTTAAGTTCAAATTGATTCAATACAAACAATTGCATTCTACAGATACCTTTAACATAGTTGAAGAGAGGGTTTCATTCAAGCCTGTGCTTCGTGCTTACAGAAGTGTAAATCACGAAGTACCCTTTTCTAGGAGCGCAAAAATCGAGGTATAATTCCATTGACGTAATACAAAAATGTGTATTTAGGCGCGTGCTCAAACAAAAATTTTGCCATAGTGAAAGCCTGATTAAATATACTATTATGTTTGCATTAAATGAGTTAAGCCGTGTTGCAATTAACGATTTATCCAGGTAGCCATCTTTGGTCAGTCATTCATCCAGGCAAAATTTCTGCACTCCTAGATTTAGTTTGATCTCGCTGATACGCGCCAAAAATACGCAATTTGTATTAAGTCTCTTGGAGCATTTATCGATTTTTGCGCGCCAAAAAAAGTTTTCTTTCAAATTTAGCACATCCCTGAACAAAATCCTGGTTTTGATATATCTAGTATTTTGAGTTGATTATTTAAGTACGTACATTGGAAACTGTTGAAGGGATATATATATTTCATTTTGAATTCAAATATTGCATCCTATTTACTATTTTAAATTGAGATATCTTATATGTAGACCGTCTATTTCTAGACCAGGTTTTCTTACATATACATTAGTATTACCCATAAAAAGCAGGGCAAGTGGTCTGCAGATTTTATAGACGGTCTACAAATTTTTGACTTATTTGTATGGGCTTCTATAGACCGTCTTGGAAATAGACCGACTACATATAAGGATGCTCTTTTAAATTTAACATTGTTGATGATGCGTTCTTCACAAGAAAAAACCTTGAAATTATAGCTGTGCAAAGATGTATAGCAAGCAGCGTATGAACGAGCTCAAACTAAATCTAGGCTCACAAAATATCTTGTCTGGGTGAAATTCTGGTTGGTAATTGGGGTAAACAATTATGAATTTTGGCCTCTACAAACTTGCTGATGATGGCATAAATCATTAGCAATTCAAAATATCGATCAAATTTATAATTGTATTATTTGGGTAACGAATATTTACTGTATTTTGCGAGACCTTTGGTAATAATTTCAGATGTGCAATCAAAATCGTAGGATGCGGCAATTGTGGCACTGGTCGCGCCCAATCTTTGGTCCCAACAAACATTAAATAATGATATAATAATAATAATAATAATAATAGTACAGCATTTTGTACGCCTTACACCAGAGTCCCAAGGCGTTTACAAGGTAGAGAATATCAAAAAGTCCTAAGATACACAAAAAAGTAAATAAGTAAATATTACAAAGATGGAGATTAGGAATAGCATAAGTTGAACAGGTGAGTTTTTATATGTTTTTTGAAAATTTCAACCGAGCCCGCATTTCTGATAGTGGTTGGGATGGAATTCCATAAATGCGGGGAAGAAAACGAGAAGATTCGGGTTCCATAGTACTTTGTCCGATAACTAGGTTGTCTTAATAAGCCAGATGATGTTGATCTAAGGTGATAGCGAGATTCAGAAAGATTAATCAGGTTGGTTAGATATGTCGGACAGAAACCATTAAGGATTCTATAGGTAGTAAGTAATATTTTATAGTCAATGCGAGCCTTCACAGGCAGCCAGTGTAGGCTTTTAAGAATAGGTGTTATGTGATCATACTTTTTAGATCCGTGGATTAAACGTGCAGCTGTATTTTGGATACTTTGCAATCTGTGTAGCTCTCGCACCGGTAAGCCAACAAATAGTGCATTACAATAGTCCAGCCGACAGGAGATAAATGCATGAACCAATCTTTCTAAGGTGAATCTGTCAAGGTAGGCGCGAAGGGCACCTAACCTATATAGAGATAGTGATGCAGTCTTGCAAATCTTATTTATATGAGGTTTCAATGACATATGCTTATCCCAGATGACTCCTAGGTTTAGAACATTGTCCACAGGGTGAAGGACAGATGGTCCAAATTTTTTATGAAAATAAACTGGGGAAATACGAGATCGAGGTGAGAAATAAATTATATTAGTCTTCGAAGGGTTGCAGACAAGTTTGTTTTCACTGAACCAAACAATGAGATCAGACAGACACGATTCCAGTAGCAGTACAGGTTCAGCAGTGTTAGAAGGTGATAATGATAGATCTATCTGGGCATCGTCAGCCTAAAATAAGATGGAAAGAGCGTGAGCATGAGCTAGATCTTCTATAGGGGAAATATATAGGTTGAAGAGAAGAGGGCCTAATATAGAACCTTGAGGGACGCCCGACTTAACTGGTTGTGGATTGGAGAGGATACCGTTAATGCTAACAACCTCACTTCTTTGGGAGAAATAAGACTTTATCCAGGAAAGAACTTTGCCAGTAAGACCAAAACGTGAGTGAAGGCGCTCGAAAAGGATTTCATGGTCCAAGGTATCGAAGGCACTAGAAAGGTCGAGAAGTGTTAATAGAGCATTTCGTCCTGCATCAAGGGTAGTACCAATGTCATTGAATACTTTGATGAGTAGTGTTTCTGTTGAGTGATATTTTCTAAAACCCGATTGCATTAAGGGGTAAAGCTTGTTTTCAGATAAGTACAAGTCTAACTGAGTGAGAATTACCCTTTCAAGGACTTTAGATAGAAAAGACAAGTTTGCAATTGGCCTGTAATTAGCGAGCTCGTTATAATCGAGAGAAACCTTTTTTAGAGATGGAATGATTATAGCTTGCTTAAGGTTTCGTGGAAAGACAGCTCGCCGAATCGAGCAATTTATGATATTTGTGATATGCGCTCTTAGAGGATTAATACATTGTTTAAGAATCGTTGTCGGGATTGGATCTAAGCTACAGTGTTTTGCTTTAGATTTATTCAGTACTGTTTCAACTTCATCCGGATCCAAAAAAGCAAGATCGTTAAAGCGTGAGGTAAAAGGAATATGTATAGAGTAAGAATTTGAGCAATCACACCCTTCCCTCAGCTTATCTATTTTGTCACGGAAATAGTGGGAAAATTTACAGGCTAAGGAGTAGTGCGAGGAGGAATCTGGAAGGGTGGTCTTTTTGTTTGGGGCAGACAGTTTTTTCTCTGGCCCAAATTTTCCCCATTGCTTTAGACACACGTTATGATGAATCATGAAAAGTGAAAAAGTGAAAAGTGAAAAGTGAACGTTTGGCTGGTCCTCAGGGTGTTCACCTTTAAAGGATTTACTGTATTATTTAATTATACAAAAATTAACCTGTATTGCTTGAGTATGAAGCACTGTTAATATAAAGCCCTGGAGCCATGATATCAACGTACGTTCCGTAGTCTGAGAAATATTCCATCGGTTTCTTGCAAGTGCTCGTATCATAACCGTGAGCTCCTACGTTAATATTAGAGCCAGCCCTGCCTGGGATATAACCACATGCATCCTTCGCCCAGTTCATACTAGCTGCCACTACTACAACACCATTTTCTACAGCAGCATTGACAACTCCATCTTGTATAGATGATGTACCGCCTCCCAAAGGCAGGTTTATGATACTCCCAACGTAGTCAAGGCTGAAAGACAAGTAATTATATAACGGCTTACTTATATGGCGGCCGCCTACAATGTCAGCTAGCAGACATATAAGGAATTCATCTAAAATTGAACGAATTATAGCAAAAGTCCCTTGAAGTTTGAAAATTAATAATCTAATATGGAGGAAAAGAACCTAGCTAGTAAGAAGCGACAATGAATTTGGAGCGAACCAAAACCTGAACTTTTAATGTGAGTATTATGGAGTATTAGTGGAACCTGAATCAACTCAGTCAAATCATTATTTGTCGGCGACATTTGCTTATATATCGGCTAGCTGACATATAAGTAATTCCTAATATAATCACCTGTTCCTATTAGCAGTGTGTCGTTCGTTGACATAGATAATACCTTTTATAACCCAACTTTTGTATCCCCATCCTTCACAAGTCAATACTCTTATGCTGTAAAGAGTTGATTCTTTAGCTACTCCACTGTATATCCCACCAGCAATGCCTGCACAGTGTGTTCCATGCCCATCACAATCTGCTCCTTGTAAATTAGTTCCTAGACCCTCATCGACCATATCGCGTCCTGAAAACTTTGCTCTGGATCCGCTCGAGCCATTCAAATACCTAAATTTAGCATTATATAGAATATACTCTGTATAGAGTGTATGAGTGTAGTTTAATGGTCAATTTCACTAAATTATAGCGGAATATTGCAATATCAAGGGATACTTCGGAAAGTCATAATTGCGATAACATTTCTTAAATATTTTTAAAACAATTCATATTAATGTTAGAAGTATCAACCACACACCAACAGCTTAACGATTGGTGTGTAGTTTAACGATGACGGTAACAATTTATGGTAAATTTAAAAAATTCAAATATCATAAATTTCATTTTCTTCTTACTTTCTAATAATTTTCTAACAGGAATACTAAAATAGGAATTTATTTATTATTACCCTAAAGGCTACTAAATCACAAAATGGTGACATTATAAAAAAATTTTAAATTATAAAGCAACCACATGCTAAAATACAAGTAGTACCCGCGTTACAACTTGCTATTTTCGTCCAAAAACGTATATAATTGCTAATTTATATACGTATATTCATTCACATTATATATTCGGAAAATGTATATTAAGTATATTAGCAAATTATTTTCATTTTCTCGTAGTTCTTTAGACTCGAATTGTATATTTTGTATATTTGTGCTGTCATCGTTAAATGGCGCCTAAACAGCTTAACCACACATCTCAGATTCTCAAAATTGGTTCCATTGGACTCACAATGGTTGATTACCCCATACACAATGTAAATTTTGCCAATAGGAAGCATAGTTTAGCTTAGAATAAAATTACAAAACTGGACTACTATTTTCTACTATGATTCGGCAGCATGTATAGCCGTATTATAGTAGGCCATGTAGTAGGCCATGATTCAACCAATCAATCATTTGTCTATTCTATTGCATATTATTTTTTTAGTATTATTTGGATTCGAGCTTCTTTATCGTGCAACTGAAATTTATTGAGCTATTAATATGAGAATTTGAACTTCCCAAACAAATTACATTGTATAGCATTCTTATAAAGGGGACATTATGAGGAATATATTTAATACACCACAGAGATGTATAATTCTAAATGATTAGTTTCAAGGCGTAGTAAGGCCGAAGGGCTCGTATTATTAAACATCGTTTGTTGTTTGTGTTGCGAGTTTGTTGTTTATTTATCTACTTAGATTGTATTAAAGTGATCGGGAAACCGCAATTATAGGAGATAGAAACTAACTTCCAAATGTTATAATTGGTAGAAAGTATATTGATTACGAATTTTGCATTTACACATTTCTAATATGAATATTTGTTGTTGTTGTTGTTTACATAAATAGGTCAAAAAATTAATGAAATTCAAAATCAACCTAGAAGTTAATTTTCAATGGATATTATAGATAAACAAGTATGATGAACACGAATTTCACACAAATAAATTTATAATATGAATATTTGTTGTTTTTGTTGTTGTTGTTTACAAAATAGGTCAACAATTTAATGAAATTTCAAAATTAATCTAGAATTAGCTTTCAACTGGTATTATAGGTAAAAATTATACTGAAGACGAATTTCTCACTCAAATTTTTTTATTATGACTAATAGTTGTTGTTGTTCACACAAATAGGTCAACAAATTAATGAAAATTCAAAATCAACCTAGAAGTTAGCCTTCAATGGGTATTATAGATAAACAAGTATGCTGAACACGAATTTCACCCTAAAAAAATTTATTATGAATAATTGTTGTTGTTGTTCACACAAATAGGTCAACAAATTAATGAAAATTCAAAATCAACCTAGAAGTTAGCCGCCAACGGGAATTATTGGTAAACAAGTAAAACTATGGAAGATGGTAGAAAGGGTAGCGTCCGTTAACTTGAAGTGGATAGCACCTATTCGTCGCAAAGCGACTGAAAACGGCTCGTACTTTTATAAATATCATCAAATTATTATGATAAAATTAACTAACCTTAATAGCAGTTTCTTTACTGATTTCTCCAAAGATCATCGGTAGCAGAGTATTGTCTGACTCTATGAAGAGATCTTCCCTTTGTAACCCCTCATGTCCCTCCAACAGTTGAATGACCTCTTCTATCTCCTCATCGGTAGCCCCTTCTTTCAACAGTACCATGTACTTTTCCTTATGATCAATGTAATTTCTCGCAAATGTTACAGCAAATATAGCCAATAGGAATACACACACTATTTGAACTATAATTTTACTGTTGTAAATCTAAAATTGCAATTGGCAATTAGATATGATATACAGGATTCTAATATTAGATGTAAACTGTGAAAAAGATCTTTTTATAAAGGATATTCCTTGCCCTTGATTTTATATTTATAATATTATTATTATATTTTGATATTTTATTAAAATACTAAATAGTACCTGTATTTATTATTCAAAATGTTTTCTTGATGCTCCTTTATTGTTGTTGTTGTTGTTGTTGCAAGTAATTCTGAATTCTTCCATACAGCAGAACATTGTTATTTATACCTGGGGTGTTATAAAATACAGAGTGCTCTAAAAGAATACCGAACACATGTCCCATTAATATTCCAATATAAAATAGTCCTATGAATTATAATTTCATTGTTCCCATTGAATTTCTATGAATCGTGAAGTGGTCACGATTAATATATTTAAGCAACTTATTTTCTGTATTACTAAAATATACACTACAGAGAGAAAGTAATCACTGCACATGGTTCTAAACAGAGGTTTCTTAAAACCATATCTTAACTTCTACCATACCGAACTTGGTATCTGAAATATTTATTGCATTATTTAGTATCTAGAAATTCTAGTTTCTATACTATAGTGATAGGAATCAATCAGTAATGGAGAAAAGTTTCGTTGTAGAAAAAGGAGGAAATAATTAGTGGGTTAATGGTTTTTTGTTGAATATCAATGATTCAATAGCATTCGATACTGTTGAGAGAGTATCATAATTGTAAATTCAAATATTTAATCCTAATCTATTTATAATTAATAATGGATAATTAATAATCCAGATCATTTCAAAGACCATGCATAGATAATATACAACCTACATTAACTTTGAAAACTTTAGTCGTTCTTGATATCGTCATTTTTGAATAAATTACGACTAAATTTGTAGCTGATGCAATTTTCGAATGAGATAATTAAAAACAGCTTTTTCCAGAAATTTTCCCTAATGGAGAAGGAAGTCGTTTCGGTCTATTTTAGGTCTCAACAGAAGGGTTGTTATCCTTGATTACTAATATTAAAATTACGACGAACATAGTGATAGTCATTTCCCATTGAGATCCTGGCATCGACCATCTTGAAACCCGGGTTTGGCCAACGTCAAGTTTGTTTGATCTCTTTGACCGGACGTATCGCTATTCTTTCCAGTTGTGATAGATTTTCTCTGTAATTACTATTCTCTGTCAGTTGAGTGTAATAATCCAGGAAAAGTACTAATATATAAGATCATAGCTGATAGCCCTCGATAGGGTATACCAAGCATTACATGAACCATCCGACTAAGTAAGGCAGTGAGAATTCTAGATACACATACACATGCAAGTGATATGTATTTCCAAGTCTTAGGTATGATTATGAATAATACGATATAACTTGTAATTAACCGATAACCCTCTATATTGAACAACATCTTATAGAATAATCGGGAAATATCTCATGTTGTTTGTCTGTTTGTTCAGAATTGATTGAGGAACTGGTAAGAGCTACAGACTTGAAATTTTCCAGAAAGATGGGAAACTCTGTATCTAGAAAGAAGTTCTAATATCTAAGAAAATATTCACATCTACCTAACAAAAGGTGACAAAATCTTTAGCCAATAAAATTCGAGGGTTGTCCCAGTATGGATTATTGTTAAGTGTGCATTATATAATGCTAAACTGAGACTGTAATTTAATTGACCGAGAGTAAATCAATTCATTTAATCAATTATTTGTATTCTTTCTGCATAGTCATACATTTCTAGCATTCCATTGTATCTATTTGATATCTAATTATTACCAATCAATTCCATAACTTCTCCACAGTCCAAACTCAGGGTCCACAGAGTTATACAGTTCCTTTGTGATATTTAAATTTATATCTGGAGTTGGCATATTATTATACACGGACAAGTTTAATAGCTATTTCTATACTATAGTAATGAGCAGACCATTAATGGCCAATTAATGGAGAGCGCTCCTATTTTAATACAAACAATTTTTGAGAATTAAAGATAGATTGATATTTCTGCAATAAATTGTTGGATTTAGTTCCAAAACATAGCTAGTCATTAGTGAATGTTTTCTTAGATATTCGAACTGGTTTTAGATACAATATCCTGCCAGATTAATAGTCTGTAGCTGTAGCTCTTACCAGTTCCTCAATCAATTCTGCTTAAAAAAAAAGTTTATAAAAGATTTAAACAGATGAAGTAGTAAATATATATTACTGAATAACCTGTCAAAGAATTAAAGTTTTATATTAATACAGTAGTTTCCAACCTGGAGTTTCGGTTCATAGATCCCTTGTGGTCCACATACGACCATCCACAAGATCTCTAAATTTGTATACCTGCAATGGGAGGTCCACATAATGTTTGCATTTGCTATGTAGGGGATCCGCTGTTTAATAAGGTTCGGGATTAGCTGCATTAATACATTTTAAGAATAATCAGTTTCCCTTGGAGACTCGGGCCGGAACAATATTTTTCATAAAAACGAGAAATAGAAACAGAAATTTGAGAATTATGTGCTAAAAACGGTAGTGATCATCCTTAATAAATATAATGATGTAAAAATACCACTTAACTAATAGGGTTTACAAAGAAATTGAAAAAAAAAAAAAAATTGCAGCCAGTGCCGACGCATGTTCCTTTGGAGGCACTATATTTTGATGGTGGTTATTTGATAGTGCCTCCAAATGAACATGCTGTCGGCACAGGCTGCAATTTTGGATTTTTTTTCCGCCAAGTCATCAACGCCTCAAGGTGTCAAGAACATTTGTTAATTGGACCGAGTCACAAGGAACAGTAGATAAATTTGAAGTTTGTTTCTATCATAAACCATCTTGAGTTTAATGCCATTCATTCATTATGTATCTATACTATTAAAACACAAGTGGGTGGGTGTGTGCTATATTTGTTTGTATGTTACGAGTTGATTGAAGAAAGTGGACGGTTTCCAAATGTGAATTTTGGCATATAGGGGTAACTTTTGGCACCCGCCAACAAGTTGAGGTTTCCACTGAAGATTTCTCACACCTCGACAAGTTATGACGTCATTGTCACATTTCGAGAACCCTGAAAAGTCACTTAATCGCACATAATTCGCGCCCTCTGAGAGATAAAAATCTGAAAATTTAATAGAACATGCACATTAATGATGCGGACATGTTGGTCACACCAGATTACCAATATGCTAACTCATTATCGCATGATGACGTAATCACTAAATTTCACATTGTTAAATTCTACTATTTTAGGCCTATTTACGCTTTATAATAAATATTAGGAGTATATAAACCACACACCAAACGCGAAGCGTTTGGTTTGTGGTTGTGTTCTGCCGCGAAGCGACCTAGCAAGCGAAGCGCGCTAGTTGATAATAAATTATATTATTAGTTATATATTTTAGCAATGTTATCCACGGTTGGTTGAGTTGAGTCAACAAATTCCCTATATTATATTATTTTATTTAATCCATTGTATAGTAATACTACAATTAAATAGAAGCCAGCTGGAATTTATAAGTTAAATCAATATAATTATCGCAAGTTGAATCAATAGAGTAAGATTTAACAAGTTGAAACAATAGAATTAGATTTAACAGTTTTACTGAAATTGAAGTGTGAGTAAACAAAGAAATTTCAACCCCCATTTATAGCAGAAATTAAACCCATTCTTCCCTCATCAGACGCAGAATTTGAAGATGAATCCAATGGTGAAATAAAAATCTGGGGTTTAGTAAAACATTTTTTGAGTTATGGACCAGACAAATTTTGAAAGGTGTTAAAATGTGTCCAAAATGTGTAAATCAAAAATCGTAACCCCAAGTGTAAATCAGACGGTCCTTCCGAATCTACATGCCAAGTTTCAACCCATCAACTGTAAAGCTCTGGCCAGGGCACCGTCTACGGAGAAAAAATATAGAATAAAGGCAGTGAGACTAGAACTGGGCCACTATACTATAGTATAGTAGGCACAGTAAAAATATACTATAGTATAGTCGGCACAGTAATAAAAATAAAGGCAGTGAGATTAGAACTGGGCCACTATACTATAGTATAGTCGGCACAGTAATAATATACCAAAGCACTGTACTAAGATTAGAACTGGGCCACTATATTATAGTATAGTCGGCACAGTAATAACTAACCAAGGCAGTAAGATTAGAACTGGGCCACTATACTATAGTATAGTCGGTACAGTAATAATAAAATACCAGAGAACTAAGATTAGAACTGGGCCACTATACTATAGTATAGTCGGCACAGTAAAAATAATAATATTAAAGGCACTAAGATTAGAACTGGGCCACTATACTATAGTATAGTCGGCACAGTAAAATGTGTATTTTAGGCGCGTATCCAAACTGAAATTCTGCCAAACTGAAAGCCTGTTCGAATATACTATTGAGTCTGCATTGCTAGATTTACGCCGTGTTGCAATTAGCTATTTATCCAGAGGGAAAAACTTTCGTCAATCTTTCAGCCAGGCAAAATATTCTGCATCCTAGATTTAGTTTAAGCTCGCTCACACGCGCCTAAAATACTCACTTTTTATTAAGTCTATCGGAACATTCTCGATTTTCGCGTGTCGCCTAGAAAAGTTTTCAGCCAAATTTCGTACACGCCTGGATGAAACCCTAGTTTTGGTATATCTAGTATTGTAGGTTGACTATTGAAATCCATTATAAAATGTTGACGGTATGTCTTATATAAAATTGAATTTTGTTGATTAATAAAGATGACTTTCTAAAAACTTACAAATATAATATACAACATAATACATAATCACATTTCAGTCATTCTTCATACGAGCCGATAAAAAATTTAAAATGACAGCTGTGCAAATATGTCTAGGCACGTGTGAGTGTGCTCAGCGAAATATAGGCGCACAGACTATTTACCTGGGTGAAAGTCGGTTTGGACAATTGTGAAATTTTGGCCATTGCAATTTTGTTGAGGATGGCATAAATCATCAGCAATTCAAAACATCGATCAAATTTATATCGTGATATTTGGGTAACAAATATTTATTGTATAATGCGAGACCTTTGGTAATAATTTCAATGTTAATAGTGATATCATGTCATAGGAACCAAATTATGACACTTGTGTACAAGAAGTCTATACCCCCCTAAGAATCCAGGACAATATGAATTGAGTATATTTTGAGTTGTTAAGTTATTGACAAATTCGATTGTAACAATAATAATTGTCAGCCTATATTTAATGAGCATAATATAATAGCAATCATAACAGGTTAAGGGCCTAAAAATACACTAGAAAACACGAATTGAATATATTAGAATAGATAAGTAGCGTGTTATCGGACTATAGCCTAAATAGATAATTAGTTCTGAGGTAAATACTGGATAATTATAGATATTATTGAGCGAAGAAAGGTAAGTTAGCAGGCAATATAAGTTAAGCAATTAGTTTAGGAGTGACGTACATCCTCTTGGCATGGGAGATAGCCTTTTTTTCATCGCTCATGCCAGACCTGCCAATATCACCTATTCCATTAGCTTTAATCCTCTCCTTAATCTCACTAGGAGTAAGATTCTTTTCACCTTTTTTCATGAGTGCAGCTAATCCGGCAACATGAGGACAAGCCATAGATGTGCCACTCATTTTAGTGAAACCTAGAAATGAGTGGAATGTAGTGGCTACCCGTATATATACCCATTAATTTTTATCCAAGATAACATTAATGAAGATTCTATTATCCGGATTGGGAAAGGTCAATGTGTGATGTTAATAAATAATGACACTGTCCGAAAATTACACTAGAAAAGGTCTTTCCAAAATATAATACAGTATACTCTTGTTATTATGAACACAGATAAGGCGCAAAATCAGTTAAGGAGTATAAAGTATATTCCCCTAGCCACGGACTACTAGATACCCGGACGCGACAAAGCCAAACCACAGTCAAAAATGCGTAGGCTGAACATTGTATGACTGAAAATATGGTCAATTCTGTATTTTTAGTCACTAAATTTGGTATCTAACACAATCTTTGGGCGCTGAATTCAAAAATGACAACTTCAAGGTTCAAAAACTCACTCCCCGCCCTAATTTTGGCAAAAAAGGCGTGGTCACACCCAAATATGGTCAATTCCATATTTTTGTTCTATTACTTCATCATAACACTAAAATCGCAATATCCTCTTAACTAGGAATGATATTGTTGAAAATATGATTAATAAATTGCTCAGCTAAATATATATTACTACGTTACGGTCGTAACCTTCGGTATACAAGGCCTGACTTGCTAGGCGAAAATTTGTGTACCATGGATTACTTAAAGTGCATTGAAAAATGGAGAATTGATCTTTATTCCAATAATTAGCAATGATAGAGCTGAAAAGTGTATTATAGCTATATAGGAATATGGTATCCAGGTATACATAGCACCCTCCAGAATTGCGATATGTCATCATCTGATGACGTTATGGTAATTTTGGTTGCGAATTATCTTGTTTTTCTAGCATACTTTTAACATAGTTAAACGCGTTATAAATGTTCAAAATTGGAACATGGTTATACCCAGAAGTAGTTGAATAAAATATATCGAAATTATAAATGGAATGTTGACACATTCCTCGGTTGCCATGAAAAATGTATATTTCCAAAAATGTGCCATAACTCAAAAACTATGAATGTTATGTAAACTAGACTGGTACTGATCTATCTGGAATAGGTAACTTCCTATTCATCGATAATACATTTTATATGCCTAATTTCAATCATCTTTGAGATAGTGAGTCATTACCTAATAATGAATTAAGTGTTAATTATGTCATGATCTCAAAGATGATTGAAGTTAGGCATATAAAATGTATTATCGATGAATAGGAAGTTACCTATTCCAGATAGATCAGTACCAGTCTAGTTTACATAACATTCATAGTTTTTGAGTTATGGCACATTTTTGGAAATATACATTTTTCATGGCAACCGAGGAATGTGTCAACATTCCATTTATAATTTCGATATATTTTATTCAACTACTTCTGGGTATAACCATGTTCCAATTTTGAACATTTATAACGCGTTTAACTATGTTAAAAGTATGCTAGAAAAACAAGATAATTCGCAACCAAAATTACCATAACGTCATCAGATGATGACATATCGCAATTCTGGAGGGTGCTATGTATACCTGGATACCATATTCCTATATAGCTATAATACACTTTTCAGCTCTATCATTGCTAATTATTGGAATAAAGATCAATTCTCCATTTTTCAATGCACTTTAAGTAATCCATGGTACACAAATTTTCGCCTAGCAAGTCAGGCCTTGTATACCGAAGGTTACGACCGTAACGTAGTAATATATATTTAGCTGAGCAATTTATTAATCATATTTTCAACAATATCATTCCTAGTTAAGAGGATATTGCGATTTTAGTGTTATGATGAAGTAATAGAACAAAAATATGGAATTGACCATATTTGGGTGTGACCACGCCTTTTTTGCCAAAATTAGGGCGGGGAGTGAGTTTTTGAACCTTGAAGTTGTCATTTTTGAATTCAGCGCCCAAAGATTGTGTTAGATACCAAATTTAGTGACTAAAAATACAGAATTGACCATATTTTCAGTCATACAATGTTCAGCCTACGAATTTTTGACTGTGGTTTGGCTTTGTCGCGTCCGGGTATCTAGTAGTCCGTGCCCTAGCATATACGAATGCATACAACCGACTCCGGTTAATACGAATTTCCAGATAATAATACGATTCCGATTTTTGTATTAACAAGAGTCTACTGAATTCCATATAATATACAAATTGTGTATTTTGAAACAAACCTGTGTTAGACTTGGAGACTGCACTTTTAATAGTAATTCCTGGTGCCATGATATCAACGCACGGTCCGTAGTTTGAGAAGCGTGGCTTTTTTTTAATGCAATCTGTCTTACTTCTCTTGTAGTAACCGTGAGCTCCGACGTTGATATTAAGACCAGCACTCCCTGGGCTCCTAAGGCATGCGTCCATCGCTTGATTACCACTGGCTGTCACTACTACAACCCCAGCTTCCACTATTTTATTGATCAATCGATTAATAATTAGAGATTCTCCACCTCCAATAGACATGCTTGCTATACTTCCAACAAATTTACCACTAAAAAGGAGAATTTAATTCACGTTGTACGGTTGTAAAGTACATACATTGATTAGTACGTACTACAATTATTATGTTTATAAAACATACTTTTATACAACAAGATTATAAAATATATACTTACCTTGTATGGAAAACTCGGTTAGAACGTATACTCGGATAATGCGCACTTAGTTTTCAATCCGAGTTGTTGTCATAATCAAGATTTGCTGTATTAAGATACAGTCAGGGCTGCTTATTGTGAAATTTTTTTTGTTTGCTTATTATGTAAACTTTATAATATGAACAAGTCCAATGGTCCTAGATTAACAACTCATAGATGGGTTGCATTAAGTTGAGTTCGCATATTATTCATAATAAAAGGACCTGACTTAATTGTTATTCTGAACATTGGGCCGTTTACTGAACCTATGTATGACAAACAATAATTTTGTTTACAAAATGGAAAAAAGAGCGACTTAGGGGGGAGGGAGGGAGATGCCAAATTTTCAGGGAAAATTTAAAATTTTAGCCTCAATATAATTCTGCTCAACTTCACAATCTCAGTTTGCACTCATTGATACATTTCATACTGACATTAATAATTTGTAGTACCTTTGTTAATATATTGGTATACAGTAGAACCTGCGTAATCCGACCCTAAGTAATCCGGAATTCAGCTGAACCGACGCTTTTTCCATATCCCAAATGAGCAACGGACAATGTATTAATGCAGCGATATCCAAACTTTTTCAACCGTGGACTTCCTATAGTAATTATTAGACATTCTGTGGACCCCTATTAATGATCGTAATACATCTTGTGGACCCCCTACAGCCGTCCGTGGATCCCAGGTTTGGAATCACTGCACTAGAGCCTGCATAATCCGACAATTTGGCAATGCGACATTTTGCCTATCCCAACGGTGTAGGATTAGACAGGTGACACTGTATAATTTATTACCTTGAGTTTTTCTTTCTCTCCCCGTGGAGCTTATTTACCTGCCTCAGTCCACTCATAATCCAACTCCAATTTCCACTTCCTTTGCAAGGCATTACTCTTATGCTGATTAGATTAGCATCCTTAGCTACTCCGCTAAACAAACCACCTGCAATACCAGCGCAGTGGGTACCGTGTCCGTTGCAATCTTTTCCTTTTTGCTTGGAACCCGTTTTGGCATCAATGACATCGTAGCCTGAATATGTTGCTCTGGTTCCATCCTTTCCATATCTCCATCTAGATTAAATATAATGGGTTGCATCAATTAATATACTCTAGGAAATACTCTCTAACCTTGTTACTCTCGGGACTCGGGCAACTGCCCCCTTACCCATTAGCCTCACCAATCTTGGAGACCATGGGTTCAACAACTCAATAGTTGTAGGGATACAAATTCAAGGCAGTATAATTTGGGAACATTTTAATTAGTATTATTATTATTAGTTTTATTATTTACACATGTCTCTATATTACATTAAACTTAATAGAACAAATCACTAGTTGTAGGTACACCTTTAATTTCCTATACAAATATGAAATATCCGATAATTTAATTTGAAATTGCTATACATACAAGCAAAATATATTTAATGGCTAATTTGGAGAGTAATTCTAAGTAGTTTAAAATAATTTTCTTATATTCACCCGAAGTCTATATGATCATAGTTAATGCCAGAATCGAGTATATATATATCAACTCCCTTTCCGTAATTGAAAGGGTCATATGTGCCATCTTTGCATTTCACATCATCGATGATGTCCAAATTGTATCGAGTTGTATCTGTGGAGAATTCAGACTCCTCGAGATCATCAATGGATATTTCATTTGAATCTCCAATGTTTCTATCAAGGTAAATGATTTCGTCTTTTTCAACTACTTCCACAATGTCCAATTCTGAAATCTGAGATTGAAATATGAAATTTATAAAAATACAAAATGCAAAGCAAATAATAAAGGAATTACTATACAGTAGAACTCGGTAGCACGTACCCTCGGGATAAAAATATAGTATTATGCCAGTGTGTACTAACTGAGTTGACACTACATAGAGATAGTGCATTTACATTGACAAACTTCGTTTACACAAAGTTAATCGTACTAAACCAGGTACGTTCTAACCAAGTTCTACTGTATAGGCTAACACGCTTTCTAATCTAATCTTCCGGCGCTGGTAAGGTAATTTTACATCAAAATTAAGTTGAGGGAAGGAACGAAAATACCGAATATTCGAATGTTCGTTCGAAATGATTGAACGAGTATTCGTTTGAACGTATATTCGTTTCAAAGTATATTGAAATGGATAATCGTTGACTACTTTTGGGCAAAACATGACTTTTGTATAGATTGGAGAGATCGCAAATATATATTCCTACCTAAACTAGCTGAGTAATATCTAACTTGCTTCTTAAACACTTTGTAGCTTTGATTAAACTGTTGTAACATCAACAAAACCAATTTTCCAATGTATTTTGAGTCTTGAAATTGATTTAATGCATATCATCTAAATGAACGAAAATTCGAATATTCGTTCGTTTAGAAAAAGATTCGTTCGTTACATTTGAATATTAGTTTCAGCCCTAAAATTAACCCTTGCAAAGTCGGTTATTTATATTGAAGGATGTTGGTTGATATAAAGGTAAGTTCATAAACTAATGCTGCTGAATTTCGTTGGCATGAAGATGGTTAGTATGAACACTATTTCAGTCCCCTCAAAGCCTTTCCAATGGAAATTTCACTGGTTAATATGTATTCTGGATAAGACGAACTCAACCTGATGTTCGTGCTAACGAGGTTCTACTGCAGTTGGTTATTAAGTTTTTACTCATTCTCGGGTGTTGAATAAATGATTTTGAATAACTTGATTTATACGAAATTTTCATAAAAATATTAAAAAGTAAAAAACTTTAAATACGAATATACTGGACATATATTAATAACAAATCATACCTTACCAGCAGTTTCTTCACTGATTTCTCCAAAGATCATCGGTAGCAGAGTATTGTCTGACTCTATGAAGAGCTCTTCCCTTTGTAGCCCCTCATGTCCCTCCACAATTTGAATGACCTCTTCTATCTGCTCATCAGTAGCCCCTTCCTTCAACAGTACTATGTACTTTTCCCTCTCAATCTCAATGATAACTTTTCCGGAAAAAGTTACAGCCAAAGTAGCGAATAGGAATGCACACACAATTTGAACTTTCATTTTATTTTGTTACAGATCTAAATATTAAATATCAATAATATGCTATAATTAAATTGTTTTATTATTTAATAGCTGTGTCTTGAATTATCATTAAACTTTACACCTCCATATGAAAGCTTAATTAATAACTCATGATCATAAACATGCAATTCGTAATGATTATAATAAAATACATGTTAAATTGTATTAATTAATTAATTAATTAATAATAAATGTAGAATTTTGATCAACAGTGATAAAGTATGTTATAGTCAAATTATTTTTAATAACTATGTCATTTATTAGAAGCATTTACATAAAATACCTGTTTTATGACCCTCTTTTGTAGATGTTGTTATTGTTGTGAGTGTTGTTGATTGTTGCCATTAAGAAATCGGTGTATTTATACTTGGGGTATCAGAAATGGATGTATCGAAAAGATTTCAAGAATTTCATTTAAAAACACTATTCAATTGATTATTTTCGCTCCCAGAATCGTAATTATTTGATAATATAATTTAATACAGTCTCTATTGCATTCTTAATGACTCGTACTGTTGCACACTATTCTTATCATTAGTATTGCACAAATGTGAAATGTATATAGAAATAATATAATAAAATCACATGCAGCTAAATATCGGTTTCTCAATTAAGTTGCATGATGCAAAACTCGATAATATCCAGTTTAATCAAAAATATTATTTAGAAGCCAATATAATCAATGGAAAAAAAGGCTTGGGCTTAAGCCCTTTTGAAAGGACTTAAGCCCATGTCTGCTTTACACTCAAATTTCTACAGTATTTTACACTCAAATTTAATCTGGTAAATACTATAGAAGCTATATTTCTAAGCCCTTTTTGAAAAATGCCTTAAGTCCAAGCTCAAGCCCTTAATAAAGGACTTAAGTCCGGACTTAAGTCTTTTACTCTAATTATTTAGAAATCCATACCGTATTTTATTAAATAAGTGCCTTGAAAAGAGCTTGAAGAAGGGTTTGAAGCTCATCTATAAAGGGCTTTAGTCCAAGTCCGGACTTAAGCCCTTTGGGGCTTGACCCCATGCCTGGCCACTGTAAAGTACTGAAGAATCTCATTAATAGGAACCAGGTCCATATCCAGGGGGGACTAGGGGGTGAGCCCTTTTTGAGAATTTGGGCCCACAGAATTATTAATGCCCGAATTAAACTCCTTTGAAATACATACATAGGGTTTTCATAATACAGTCAGGTTCTTTTATTATGAACATTCAAGGGACCAAGAATTGTGTTCATAATAGAGAAACTTCATAATAAGCGAACTCAACTTACTACAATATTATATAATTTGTTAAATTGGGCCCGTAGGGTTTGTTCATTATAAAAATCTTCATATTAAGCAGACGAAATCTTGTTCTTAATAAGCAGACCTGACTGTATATGACACTCAGGCCTTTCTCATAGCCCCACCAACTATCACTTTCTAGCTACATACCTGATAGGAATACTGGTGAAATATCGGTGAAATAAAGAGTACAAAAGGTCCATAACCTATACAAATGATTGCAAATCACTTCAGTAATGCAAATTCCCCGAATAAATATTAAAAAATCGACAGTCCCCTTGGTATTTGTAATAACGAGAACCTACAGTACATTGGTTTCATTTCGTTTGATTAGTACACTTTATCATCGACTATATCCAAATTGTATACAAATATCTGTGAAGAAAAGTGGGATTTATTCAATAATGTTCCAAATTTCAATCAATCGACAATTTTCATCCCAGGAATCTAGAATGGGTTATAAAGAGGTACTATATCTTTAATTTGACCAAAAATAGATTTGATAAATAAGATTATATAATTAGTAAATATATTTGGGTTAAATTAAGATTTCAATGCTTGTAGTATAATTAAGACATTAACTTTATTAGTTGTTGGTGCAGTGATCTGCCCATAGATTAGTATTTTAAATCAAATTTCAAAAATATTCCATTGATATTTTGTGCTCCAGAAATAAAAATATTTTATATTAAGTTATTTTCGATTATAAAATTATTTATAACTCGTGTAGTTGTCACGATTCTTTACCGATAATGATATTAACTGCAGAAATTATATTAAATGAATCTATAGAGCAGATATCATAGTAGTTAACATGATATTAAATTTACAGTTCTAGGTTTCTCAATATTATGTGTGAATGCACATGATGTCTCACATGATAATTTTTTGTTACAGTTTTTAACACCTATAAAAAATTTACTGCTCCATAATTCAAAAAATGTTATACTACTTTTTATTTTTTGTTTGGAATTGATTGAGAAAGTGGTAAGAGCTACAGACCAGAAAATTTGGTAGAAAAATAGGAAATACTGTGTATAGAAATAAAATCAAATGTATAAGAAAATTATTCACATCTTACCTCACAAAGTGACAAAACTTTTAGTCAAACAAATTCGAGGGTTGTCCCAGCATGGATTAACAGCTAGCATTCAATAACGTAATATAAATAGATTTTAGTGTCTCTATCAATTGTTATGTATGCTTTATAGAATGCCCAACTGAGACTTTAATTAAATTAATCGTGGGTAAATTAATACATCCGATCAGGTATTTGTGTTTCGTCTGTTTAGCTTACATTTCTAACATTCCATTGTTCTATTTGATATCCAATTATTACCAATCTAAGTAATAACTGTTTCCCACCAAGTTCCAAGGATTGCACAGTTCCTTAATGATAGTTAATTCAAGTCATTATTAATCAACATTATTAAGACACTATTAACACTATTGCACTATTAATCAACCACCCAACAAAATATAGTGCCCCAAAGGTCGGCACAGCTGTAATTTTAGATTTTTTGATATAAATTATCCTTAATGTCACATTCCGAGCTTTAATGACATTCTTTTGCACAACGAAACTTTCCTCCATTACTGATTTATTCCTATCCCTATAGTATAGAAAGAAAGCTATTTCTAAGGTATTCGAGAATTTTAGAAACTAGATAATTCGATAATATTTCAGATACCAAGTTCGGGATGGTAGAAGTCAGCACATGGTTTTGAGAAACCTCTGCTTATAATCATGCAAAGTAATTACTTTCTCTCTCTCTATTTTATTGTATTACAGAAATTAGCTCAATTAAGATAGAGAAATCGTGACCACTTCACGAGTTATAAACTCAATGGGAACAATGAAATAGTAAATTACAGAACTATGTTGATAATTAGGTATCAATAGAACATGTGTTCGTTGATTTATCATAAGATCCTAGCTATCTGATCTCTGGCGCATTACATCAGATCGATAAATGTAATATGCTCCCAAGTTGTTATGATCCCTAGCCTCGAAAGATTATGGCCCTTGGGAAAGCAAGGGCGGAGGAAGCGGTCAACCCGATCAGGCCATGGCCTGACAACTTTTATCAGTGGCCAGGCCAATAGCCAGACCACTCTTACGTCACTAGTTAGGCCGGTCAATCCACGGCCTGACAACTTTATAACTGCTTCCGCCGGCCCTATAAAGGTCATAGGTGGAAGTACGGGGAAACTCTCTATTGAGTATTCACCTCCGGTGTCGGAAAGCCAGCGGTCTCCCGAAAATGTGGCCCTTAGGGTCAGATTTCTCCCTTAGGGTCAGATGTCCTCACGTATGATTCTTCATACTAGGGTCTCAGAACACTTAAATTTCACAATATACATCACTATAGTTTTATATTATACATAAAAGTGTTCCATATCTTCTCAATATAGATTTCTATCACTTTAGTTTAGTAATATGCTAGTGAAATAGATTTGTAGTAATATGTACATGTTGTAGCGATTCATTAGTTTTAACACGTATATGTGTCAGGATATGGGATAGTTTCCTTAGGAGGACATCTGATCCTGAGGTGTTTAGCTGCACTAGGGTTAGCTAATTTATCGATCATGATTTAGCCTATTTTAATATCTAATACTAAATATCTAACAGTCAGTAAGTTACACAACAAGGAAGAGAGCACATTTTTATTGAACTATAAGTACACAAATAGACAAGTAGAATAGCTTATGAGAGAAATAATAGCATAACTTTGAGAGAAATGGCATCAAAACTACTAAACCAACCTGACAGCATAGATGATATACTATATGTAAAGACCTACGTTAGAGGAAAGCAAAAGTACTGTGGGTATAGGAGGGAGTACTTAGTTAGGAATCTGACACAAATGGAAGAAAATTTCGTGGTTTGTAGGATGTGTTCTGGAATAATGCGGAAAGCTACTTTTAGCGAGGGAGAAACAACTTGCTTGTTTTGTAGCGAAACTCCAGACAAGTTGAATGCTGATAAATATGGTACAGAATTCAGTAGCAGAGTTTGAGATAAAATGTCCAATTCTTAGAAACTGCAAATGGAAAGGGAAACTTTCAGAAGCAGAGACACATTTGGATGTTTGTGATAACTTTCTAATCAAATGTGCTGATTGTGAACAGAACATAGTGGAACACACAGACTTCAGCTTAAAAATAATAGAAAAACTTGAAAACGAAAACAAAATTACTGAATGGACAGTGAAACAATTGGAAGGAGTTGGGTGGGAATTCCAATATAAAGATATTTCATATTGGGAAAATTTAAGGGGTCCTACTTTCTATGTTAACAACTACAAACTGAGACTCTATATTATGAGTAGGTCTTTCGACGAACGAATACGCTTCTCCATCAAGAGGATAGAAGGAGAGTTCGACAAACAATTGCAAATAGCTGCCATTCTTCACTACAGAGTTATTTTTGTAGACAAACAGGACTATAGCAAGTCTCATTATGACGCTGGACCAATGAATTATCAGCTTAAGATCGGTGGAAATAGCGAGGAATTCTATTGTATAGATATTGCCACCTATAGCAGATACTCAACAGCTGATAAATGTATATCAGTTAGATTCTATTTTGATATCAACACTCAACCACCTCTTGGAGTAGTGCCTGAAGATAATGCTACTATGCTTGTTACAGCTAAAATATCCGATATTGATCCATTTTCTTTTATTTAATTCTACTAATTTTTTTTTCAATTTCTTTGTAAACCCTATTAGTTAAGTGGTATTTTTACATCATTATATTTATTAAGGATGATCACTACCGTTTTTAGCATATAATTCTAAAATTTCTGTTTCTATTTCTCGTTTATATGAAAAATATTGTTCTGGTATGAGTCTCCTAGGGAAACTGATTATTCTTAAAATGTATTAATGAAGCTAATCCCAAACTTATTAAAGAGCGGACCCCCTATAGCAAATACCAAACATTATATGGACCTCCCGTTGCAGGTAATACAAATTTAGAGATCTTGTGGATGGTCGTTTGTGGACCACAAGGGGTCTATGGACCGAAAATCCGGACTGTTAACTACTGTATTAATATAAAAGATTTTGGAAGATTATTTAGTAATTTCAACATATTTACCACTTCTTCTGGGGCCGTATTCACTAAGAAGTTAAGCACTAAGTTTGAACTTAAGTCTTAAGTTCGAACTTAAGTCTTAAGTTCAAACTTAGTTAAGTTCGAACTTAAGTCGTATTCACTAAGAGTTAAGTTCAAACTTAGTTAAGTTTGAACTTAAGTATGAACTTTTTTACTTTTAATTTTATTTCACTCAATTTCTATTCTCTTGGAGTTTGGAATCGGCCTCAAATAATAATATAGTTAAATATACCTAAATATTTACATAAATATTTGTTGGCTACAATGTTTTGTGAATCTCTTATTTATTAAAGAATGGCTACATAATATGGCTATAGTTTGGAAGCAACCAATGCTGGACGATTCGCCTATTGACCAACTTATGGATGAACCAATTGTAATTGAAGAATTGGGACACTGGGCTGCTAAGCATTACAGAGACCAATTTGCTATTCATAATTTTGATTGAATTTATATATGTAAATGAAGATAATTAGTTGTAGTATATTTAATTAATTCAAAAAAGAAATATACTACTCTGGTATGTAGACAAGTACTTCCTAAGAACATTTAGAGGAGTGTCTACGTACGTCAGTCTGTCGAAACGTGAAACAGTAAAGTTCTCTATACATGAAACAGTTAAGTTCTCTATATATGAAACAGTTAAGTTCTCTATATATGAAACAGTTAAGTTCTCTATTCATATACAAAGTAGCTTTGATGCCAAAATAACAAATGCATATAATTCCATTGAAGATTAATTTTCATGATCAATGTTTTTTCTCCCATTTGTATAAATTGCAGTTGAACAAAACCAATTCTAAACGGAATGGAAAAATCCAGGAAGATAAATTGGACTAAGGAAGAAGAGTGCGCGCTCATTGGTGAAATTGAATCTGCTGGCGACTTATTGAGAGGTTCAGGAAACAGCGCTGACCTCAATAAGAAGAAGAAGGAACTGTGGAAAACCATTACATGCAAAGTCAACGCTGTATATGGAAATAATAGAGGGGTAGAAGACATAAGAAAGAAATGGAATAACCTGAAGTTAGCTTCCAAGTCAAAAGTTGATGCTAGCTTTAGGGAATCTAGAATAACCGGAGGGGGCTCAAACTCCGCTGGGATTGTCGAAGACGAAGATATATTAATTTTAGCTGCAGATAGGAGTATAAATAACTCTGATAGAATTAGAGAGATGTTTGAGAACACCCCAGCTTTTATCGGAATCTCAGGTGCTGTCGATAATTTCGTACCACCAGCAACAGCAACCAGCAGCGAACAGATTCCTCAGCTAGGTACTGTAGACGATACGTCAATTTTTTATGCTCCCGAAGAACCCAATATTAACGTTAATCGTAATGGGAAGAGAAGTAGGAAGCGAAGACGTGATCCAACAAATTATCTACGTACAACGGAGTCCCAGCAGCAGCCGGAAATGAAGGTAGCGGACTTACTCCCTTTACAGCAGGAAGTGCTGCTACAACAGATGGCTGTATTCGCAGCACAACTTAAGCTAATTGAAGAGCAGAGGGAGTACTACAGGCTGAAACGTCAGAAGCTGTTAGAAAAATGATTAAATTAGTTACTAGCTAGACTAGATAGTGTGCAGAAATATAACGATTTTACTTGTATTATGTCTACCAAATTAGAGAGTAGCATAAAAGTATGCTATTATTATTACGAATCCGAAGAAATTCTTAATTTAGTCTAATACAAAATTACTTAAGCAACCTCCCTAGCTTGCTTAAAGTTCGTACTTAAGTTCGAACTTAAGTACGAACTAAAATCTTAGTGAATACCAATCTTAGTGAATACGACTTAAGTTCGAACTTAGTACTTAAGTCTTAAGTTCGAACTTAAGTTCGAACTTAACTTCTTAGTGAATACGGCCCCTGATTAAATATTTTATAAAGTTTTTTTTTTAGCAGAATTGATTGAAGAACTGGTAAGAGCTACAGCTATAAATCTGGCAGGGTATTGTATCTAAAAATATGCTCGAATATCTAATAAAAATATTTACTAATGACTAGCTATGTCTTGGAAGTAAGATCCAACAATTTATTGCAAAAATATCAATTTATCTTTAATTCTCAGAAATTGTTTGTAGTAAATAGGAGCGCTCTCCATTAATGCTCTGCTCATTACTATAGTATAGAAATAGCTATTAAACTTGTCCGTGTATAATAATATGCCAACTCCAGATATAAATTTAAATATCACAAAGGAACTGTACAACTCTGTGGACCCTGAGTTTGGGCTGTGGAGAAGTTATTGCATTGATTGGCATTTATTGGATATTAAATAGACACAATGAAAGCTAGAAATGTATGGTTATGCAGAAAGAATTAAAATAACTGATTGAATGAATGAATTTACTCTCGGTCAATTACATTGAAGTCTCAGCAATGGATCCTATAATGCACACTTAACAATAATACATACTGGGACAACCCTAGAATTTGATTGGCTAAAGATTTTGTCACCTTTGTTTGGTAGATGTGAATATTTTTCTTAGATATTAGAACTTGTTTCTAGATATAATATTTTCCATCTCTATTAAAAATTTCAATCCTGTAGCTCTTACCAGTTCCTCAATCAATTCTGAACAAACAGACAAACAACATAAGATAATTCCCGATTATTCTATAAGATGTTGTTCAATAAAGAGGATTATCGGTTAATTACAAGTTTATATCGTATTATTCATACATACTAGCCAAGTGACCCGTCGCCTTGCGACGAATTAGTTGGCATAAACAGTTGGGATGCGACCCCAAATTATAGCCTCTTACAATGCTACGGGTTGCAGCTTAGCTGTTAAACTTGACGTTGGCCAAACCCGGGTTTCAAGATGGTCGATGCCAGGGTCTCAATGGGAAATGAATATCACTATGTTCGTAGTAATTTTAATATTAGTAATCAAGGGTAACAACTAACAACCCTTCTGTTGAGACCTAAAATATACCGAAACCACCTCCTTCTGTCATGAGGGAAAATTTCTGGAAAAAGCTGTTTTTAATTATCTCATTCGAAAAATTGCATCAGCCACAAATTTAGTCGTAATTTATTCAAAAATGACGATATCAAGAACGACTAAATTTTTCAAAGTTAAAGTAGGTTGTATATTATCTATCTATGCATGGTCTTTGGAATGGTCTGGCTTATTCATTATTAATTATTAATAAATTAGGATTAAATATTTGAATTTACAAATATGATACACTCTCAACAGTATCAAATGCTATTGAATAATTGACATTCAACTAAAAACCATAACCCACTCATTGTTTCCTCCTTTTTCTACAACGAAACTTTTCTCCACTACTGATTGATTCCTATCACTATAGTATAGAAAACCTACCTATTCCTTTAATATTCTAGAATTTCTAGATACTAAATAATGCAATAAATATTTCAGATACCAAGTTTGCTATGGTAGAATTTAAGATATGGTTTTAAGAAACCTCTGTTTAGAACCATGTGCAGTGATTACTTTCTCTCTGTAGTGTATATTTTAGTAATACAGAAAATAAGTTGCTTAAATATATTAATCGTGACCACTTCACGAGTCATGGAAATTCAATGGGAACAATGAAATTATAATTCATAGAACTATTTTACATTGGAATAAATGGGACATGTGTTCGGTATTCTTTTAAAGCACTCTGTATTTTATAACACCCCAGGTATAAATAACAATGTTCTACTGTATGGAAGAATTCAGAATTACTTGCAACAACAACAACAAAGGAGCATCAGGAAAACATTTTAAATAATAAATACAGGTACTATTTAGTATATTTAATAAAATATAAAATTATAATTATAATATTCTAAATGTAAAATCTAGGGCAAGGAATATCCTTTATAAAAGATATTTTTCACAGTTTACATCTAATATTAGAATGCTGTATATCATACTTATTGCTAATTCCAATTTTAGATTTTCAACAGAATAATGAAAGTTCAAATTGTGTGTGTATTCCTATTGGCTGTACTTGCTGTAACATTTGCGGGAAATGACATTGATCATGATGGAAAGTACATGGTACTGTTGAAGGAAGGGGCTACCGATGAGCAGATAGAAGAGGTCATTCAACTGTTGGAGGGACATGAGGGGCTACAAAGGGAAGAGCTCTTCATAGAGTCAGACAATACTCTGCTACCGATGATCTTTGGAGAAATCAGTAAAGAAACTGCTGATAAGGTTAGTATATTTAATCATTAATATTTATCTTTATAATAAGATGTCAAAATTTGTTGATAATTATAAAAGTACGAGCCCTTCGGTCTCAGTCGCTAAGCAACGAATCGGTGCTACGCGCCTCAAGTTAACGGATACTACACTTTCTACCATCTTTCATAGTTTAACTTCTAGGTTGATTTTGAACTTTCATTAATTTGATTACCTATTTGTGTGAACAACAACAACAACAAATATTCATAATATAAATTTATGAGTGCGAAATTCGTGTTCATCATACTTGTTTATCTATAATATCCATTGAAAATTAACTTCTAGGTTGATTTCGAATTTCTTTAATTTGTTGACCTATTTATGTAAACAACAACAACAAATATTCATTTTAGAAAATTAGAAATGCGAAATTCAAAATCAACATACTTGTTTATCTATTGTATCATTTGAAAGTTAGTTTCTATCTCATATATAAATGCGGTTTCTATTCCCCATCACTTTGACACAATCTGAACAAACAAACACACACACACACACACAAACAACAATCGAGTTTTAATAATATAGATTGAGCAGTCGACTCCGCTTAATATGTCACTTTGGTTCGAGGGTAGTTTGACCCCATTAAGCGGAGAAATCTATTAATCGGTGGCTCTATTAAGCCGACTATACTGTACTTCATTCCTAGATCTCTGAGTTGGGCATTGTAGATGTAGTCGAGAAAGACGAAATCATTCACCTTGAAAAATACATTGGAGACTTGGATGTGATTTCTAGCGAATCTACTGAGACAAATAATTATAACTTGGACATAATCGATGATGTACTTTGCACTGATGGCACATTTCAACCTTTCAATTACGGAAAGGGAGCTGATATCTACATACTTGACACTGGAATCAACTATAATCATATAGACTTTGGGTAAATGCAAAATTACAATTTTGATGCAAAAGATATATGAATTGCATTCATAATTTAATATACTTCATGAAACTATTGAACTACACTCATACACTGTACAGAGTAGATTCTATAAAATGCAAAATTTAGGTATTTGGATGGCTCAAGCGGATCCAGAGCAAAGTTTCCAGGTCGCGATATGGTCGATGAGGGTCTGGGAACTAATTTACAAGGAAGCGATTGTGCTGGACACGGCACACACTGTGCAGGCATTGCTGGTGGTATATACAGTGGAGTAGCTAAAGAATCAACTCTTTACAGTATAAGAGTATTGACTTGTGAAGGATGGGGATACAAAAGTTGGGTTACAAAAGGTATTATCTATGCCAACGAACGACACACTGCTAATAGGAACAGGTGATTATATTAGGAATTACTTATTTGTCAGCTAGCCGACATATAAGCAAATGTCGCCGACAAATAATGATTTTTCCGAGTTGATTCAGGACCTTTCCTCTAATACTCCATAATACTCACATTTAAAAGTTCATCTTTTTGGTTCGCTCCCAATTCATTGTCGCTTCTTACTAGCTAGGTTATTTTCCCTCCATATTATATTAGTGATTTTCAATCTTCCAGGGACTTTCCCTCTAATTAGTCCAACTTTAGATGAATTCCTTATATGTCGGCTAAATCCTTATTTGTCTGCGAAATTTGCCTATATGTCTGCTAGCTGACATTGTAGGCGGCCGTCATATAAGTAAGCCGTTATATAATTACGTGTCTTTCAGCCCTGACTACGTTGGGAGTATCATAAGCCTGTCTTTGGGAGGCAGTACATCAACTATACAAGATGGAGTTGTCAATGCGGCTGTAGAAAATGGTGTTGTAGTAGTGACTGCTAGTATGAACTGGGCGAAGAATGCATGTGGTTATAGCCCAGGCAGGGCTGGCTCTAATATTAACGTAGGAGCTCACGGTTATGATACAAGCTCTTGCAAGAAACCGATGGCATATTTCTCAAACTACGGACCGTGTGTCGATATCATGGCACCAGGGCTTTATATTAACAGTTCTTCATACTCAAGCAATACAGGTTAATTCTTGTATAATTAAATAATAGTAAGTACAGTGGATGGCCCCATCATGCCGGTTATAACTTATAAGCACATCGTCGAGAACTGCGCTTATTGTGTTTATAACCGACATAAATTATAGGGTATATAGCAACCGTTTTCCAACATAGTTTGCTTATATCCGATATGTTCTTATAACCGGTGTGCTTATATCCGACATCTACTGTATTAGTGTTTTGAATAGGTATATTAATTGTTTGAAAAATTGAAACCGACCTCTCAATATGTGACATTTTAATACACAAATATTATCATCTATTTAATTAAGATATTATGTAACGATATTTTGGTTTACTCGAAAGATAGGCCAAAAGTAATTATTTTTTGCTTGTAAAACTGAATAGAAATTAATCTTCTAGCTTTCACTAAAAAGAGTGGCACATCAATGGCTTGTCCTCATGTTGCCGGATTAGCTGCACTCATTAAAAAAGGTGAAAAGAATCTTACTCCCAGTCAAATTAAGGAGAGGATTAAAGCTAATGCAATAGATGATATTGACAGGTCTGCTATGAGCACTGATGTGCAGGCTATTTCCGATGCCAAGAGGATGTACGTCACTCCTAACCTAATTTCTTAACTTATATTGCCTGCTAACTTACCTTGCTTCGCTCAATAATATCAATCATTACCAGTATTTACCTCCGAACTATTATCCAGTATTTACTTCTGAACTAATTATCCACGTATTTAAGCTTATATCCGATAACATGCTACTTATATCTTCTAATATATTCAATGAGTGATAACTTATCTAGTGTATCTTTATGCCATTAACCTGTTATGATTCAGATTGCTATTATATTATATTGTGCTCGTTAAATATAGGCTGACAATTATTATTATTACAATCGAATTTGTTATTAACTTAATAACTCAGAATACCGTATTTATTCGAATAGTAGCCTAGGCGATTATTGTTTTTTACTCCATTTTTGGACCAATAATTTTGAGCAATTTTCTAGAATATCACATTTTATTACAATCTATTTATGATAATCGGTTGATAATCGTATTGTGAGTTATATTAGATATAAATGTTTACTCCGGGTAGCAGTAATAAATCTTTATTTGCTACTTTAGGGGGGCGATTATTGGAGGTAGGCGATTATTCGAATAGAGGCATAATAGTATACTTCGAACTATTCGAATAAATACGGTATACTCAATTCATATTGTCCTGGATACTTTAGGCAGAGACGAAAATGGGATATATTAGTATACTAATTATTGTACAGTAGTGTCCTAATCCGGTACCTATAATATTATATCACTATTGAATGTTTGTTGGGACCAAAAATTTGGCGCGACCAGTGCCACAATTGCCACAATTTCCGCATCCTACGCTTCTTATGGCAACATTGAAATTATTACAAAGGTCTCGCATAATACAGTAAATATTCGTTACCCAAATAATACGATTATAAATTTGATCGATATTTTGAATCGCTGATGATTTATGCCATCACCAACAGGTTTGTAGAGGTCAAAATTCATAATTTCTTACCCCAAATACCAACCAGGATTTCATCCAGACAAGATATTTTGTGAGCCTAGTTTTAGTTTGAGCTCGTTCATGCGCTGCTTGAAATACATCTTTGCACAGCTGTAATTTCAAGGTTTTTTCTTGTGAAGAACGCATCATCAACAATGTTAAATTTAAAAGAGCATCCTTATATGTAGACGGTCTATTTCCAAGACGGTCTATAAAAGCCCATACAAATAAGCCAAAAATTTGTAGACCTTCTATAAAATCTGCAGACCACTTGCCCTGCTTTTTGTGGGTAATACTAATGTATATGTAAGAAAACCTGGTCTAGAAATAGACGGTCTACATATAAGATATCTCAATTTAAAATAGTAAATAGGATGCAATATTTGAATTCAAAATGAAATATATATATCCCTTCAACAGTTTCCAATGTACGTACTTAAATAATCAACTCAAAAATACTAGATATATCAAAACCAGGATTTTGTTCAGAGATGTGGTTAATTTGAAAGAAACCTTTTTTTGGCGCGCAAAAATCGATAAATACTCCAAGAGACTTAATACAAATTGCGTGTTTTTGGCGCGTATCAGCGAGATCAAACTAAATCTAGGAGTGCAGAAATTTTGCCCGGATGAATGACTAACCAAAGATGGCTCCCTGGATAAATCGTTAATTGCAACACGGCTTAACTCATTTAATGCAAACATAATAGTATATTTAATCAGGCTTTCACTATGGCAAAGTTTTTGTTTGAGCACGCGCCTAAATACACATTTTTGTATTACGTCAATGGAATTATATCTCGATTTTTTCGCTCCTAGAAAAGGGTACTTCGTGATTTACACTTCTGTAGGCACGAAGCACAGGCCTGAATGAAACCCTCTCTTCAACTTTGTTAAAGGTATCTATAGAATGCAATTGTTTGTATTGAATCAATTTGAACTTAAGATGTAGTATGAGATAAAAATTATAAAAATTATCATGAGGGACATCATGTGCATTCACACTTAATATTGAGAAACCTAGAACTGTAAATTTAATATCATGTGAATGTATTATCTGCTCTATAGATTCATTTAATATAATTTATGCAGTTAATATCATTATCGGTAAAGAATCGTGACAACTACACGAGTTATAAAGAATATGATAATCGAAAATAACTTAATATAAAATATTTCTGATTTCTGGAGCACAAAATATCAATGGAATCTTAGATAATTTGATTTTAAATAATATTCTACGAGCAGATCACTGTAAAAACAACTAATAAAGTTGATGTCTAAATTATACTACAAGCATTGAAATCTTAATTTAACCCAAATATATTTAGTAAACATATAATGTTATTTATCAAATCTATTTAGGGTCAAATTAAAGATATTCTAGACTCCTGGGATGAAAATTGTCGATTGATTGAAATTTGGAACATTATTGAATTAATCCCACTTTTCTTCACAGATATTTGTATGCAATTTTGACATTGTCGATGATAAAGTGTACTAATCAAATGAAATGAAACCAATGTACTGTATGTTCTCGTTATTACAAATACCAAGGGGACTGTCGATTTTTTAATATTTATTCTGGGAATTTGTATTAATGAAAGTGATTTGCAATCATTTGTATAGGTTATGGACCTTTTGTACTCTTTATTTACCAATATTTGGCCAGTGTTCCTATCAAGTATGTAGCTAGAAAGTGATAGTAGGTGGGGCTATGAGAAAGGCCTGAGTGTCATATACAGTCAGGTCTGCTTTTTAAGAACAAGATTTCGTCTGCTTAATATGAACATTTTTATAATGAACAAACCCTACGGGCCAAATTTAACAACTTACATAATATTGTATTAAGTTGACTTCGCTTATTTCTCTATTATGAACACAATTTTTGGTCACTTGAATGTTCATAATAAATGAACCTGAATGTATTATGAAAACCCTGTGTATTTAAAAGGAGTTTAATTGGGCATTAATAATTCTGAGGGCCCCAAATTATGAAAAAGGGCTCACCCCCCTAGTCCCCCCTGGATATGGGCCTGGTTCCTATTAATGAGATTCTTCAGTACTTTACACTCAAATTTAATCTGGTAAATACTATAGAAGCTATATGTTTCCATTGATTATATTGGATTCTGAATAATATTTTTGATAAAACTGGATATTATCGAGTTTTGCATCATGCATCTTAATTGAGAAACCGATAGTTAGCTGCATGTGATTTTATTATATTATTTCTAAATACATTTCACATTTGTGCAATACTAATGATAAGAATATTGTGGCAACAGCACGAGTCATTAAGAATGCAATAGAGACTGTATTAAATTATATTATCAAATAATTACGATTCTGGGATCGAAAATAATCAATTGAATAGGGTTTTAAAATGAAATTCTTGAAATCTTCTCGATACATTCTATTTCTGATACCCCAAGTATAAATACACCGATCTCTTAATGGCAACAATCAACAACACTCACAACAACAACAACATCTTCAAAAGAGGGACATAAATAGTTTTTTTCTGTAAATGATCCTAATAAATGACATAGTTATTAAAAATAATTTGACTATAACATACTATATCATGTTGTTTAAAATTCCTCATTTATTAATCCAATTTGACATTTATTAATATTCATTACGAATTGCATGTTTGTGATTTATTAATTAAGCGTTCATATGGAGGTGTAAAGTTTAATGTTAATTTAAGACACAACTATTTAAATAATAAAAGAGTTTCATTAGGCCAGGTAAAATTAATTAATTGTATATACACCGCATTTTTTCAGAAAATACGGACGGTAGACGGGATTTAATTTAATTTAAAGTAGGGCCCTAAAATACAAGACTAATTAAAAATTGATACAGTAGGAGTACTTTACACAAGTTTATAGCTAATATTAATATAATATATCCGGTAAAAATTGGGATGGACGAGGATGATAAACAAGTTATTTATTTTATATGGCCTTATAGGATATTATTGAAATTTAATTTTTAGAAGTGTAACAAGAAAAAAATGAAAGTTCAAATTGTGTGTGCATTCCTATTGGCGACTTTGGCTGTAACATTTTCCGGAAAGATTATCATTGAGAGGGAAAAGTACATAGTACTGTTGAAAGAAGGGGCTACCGATGAGCAGATAGAAGCGGTCATTCAAATTGTGGAGGGACATGAGGGGCTACAAAGGGAAGAGCTCTTCATAGAGTCAGATAATACTCTGCTACCGATGATCTTTGGAGAAATCAGTGAAGAAACTGCTGATAAGGTATGATTTGTTATTAATAAATGTCTAGTATTTCAAATTTCAAATTTTTTACTTTTTAATATTTTTATGCAAATTGCGTATAAATCCAGTTATTCAAAATCATTCAAAAAAAACCTTAATACCAACTGCAGTAAAGCTCGTTAATATGAACACCAGGGGGCAGTCAAAATGTGTTCTTCTTATCCGGAATTCGTATTAACCAGTATAATTTTCATTTAAAAAGCTTTGAAATAGTGTTCGTACTTCACATTAACAAAATTGTACAGCATTAGTTTATAGACTCCGCCAATATCCTTCAATATAAATACCCGACTCTGCAAAGGTTAATTTGGATGTCAAAATTACCTTTCCAGTGCCTAAAGATTACATTAGAAAGCGTGTTAGCCTATATAGTAGAACTTGGTTAGTACGTACCTGGTTTAGTACGGAGTAACTTTGTGTAAACGAAGTTTGTCAGTGTAAATGTACTATCTCTATGTAGTGTCAACTCAGTTAGTACACACTCGCGTATACTATTTTTTCTCCCGAGGGTACGTACTAACCGAGTTCTACTGTATAGTAATTCCTTTATTATTTGCTTTGCATTATGAATTATTATAAATAATTAATTTCATATTTCAATCTCAGATTTCAGAATTGGACATAGTGGAAGTAGTTGAAGAAGACGAAATGATGTACCTTGATAGAAACATTGGAGATTCAAATGAGATATCCAATGATGATCTCGAGGAGTATGAATACTCCACAGATACAGATCGATACAATTTGGACATCATCGATGATGTAAACTGTATTGATGGCACATTCAAGCCATTCAATAACGGATCGGGAGTTGATATATATATACTCGATACTGGAATCAACTATGATCATATAGACTTCAAGTAAATATAAGAAAATTATTTAAATTGTTTAGTTATTTTCAAAATTTATAGTAAACTACTTAGTATTACTCTCCAAATTAGCCATTAAATATGTGTTGCTTATATGCATAGCAATTTCAAATTCAATTATCGGATATTTCATATTTGTATAGGAAATTAAATGTGTACCTACAACTAGTGATTTGTTCTATTGAGTTTAGTGTAATATAGAGACATGTGTAAATAATAATACTAACAATAATAATCCTAATTAAAATATTCCAAAAAGTATAATCCAAAAGGAGCGTCTCGCGCTCCTGGATAATGCCTTGAAGTCTTTGTATCCCTACAACTATTGAGTTGTTGAACCCATGGTCTCCAAGATTGGTGAGGCTAATGGGTAAGGGGGCAGTTGCCCGAGAACAAAGTTAGAGAGTATTCCCTAGAGTATATTAACTGATGCAACCCGTAATATTTATTCTAGATGAATGGATGGAAGGAAAGGAAGCGAGCAACTTTTTCAGGCTACGATGTTTTTGATGGCAGATATGGTTCCAAGCAAAAAGGAAAAGATTGCCACGGACACGGCACTCACTGCGCTGGTATTGCAGGTGGTTTGTCTAGCGGAGTAGCTAAGGATGCTAATCTAATCAGCATAAGAATGATGACTTGCAAAGGAGCTGGATTTACGAGTTGGACTTTGAGTGGACTGAAGCAGTTAAATAAACTCCACAAGGAGAAAAGTAAAAGGTAATATGTTATACAGTGTAACTTGTGCAATCAGATACCGTTGGGATAGGCAAAATGTCGCATTTCCAAATTGTCGGATTATGCAGGCTCTAGTGCAGTAATTCCAAACCTGGGATCTACGGACGGCTGTAGGGGATCCACAAGATGAATTACGGTAAATGGGAGGGATCCACAGAATGTCTAATAATTACTATAGGAGGTCCACGGTTGAAAAGGTTTGGATATCGCTGCATTAATACATTGTCCGTTGCTCATTTGGGATTAGGAAAAAATGTCGGTTCAGCTGGATTCCGGATTATTTAGGGTCGGATTTTGCCGTTTCTACTGTATACAAAATTACCAATATATTAACAAAGGCACTATTATTGTCAGTATGAAATGCATTAATGAGTGCAAACTGAGATTGTGAAGTTGAGCAGAAATTATATTGAGAATAAAATTTACTTTCCCCTGAAAATTTGGCATCTCCCTCCCTCCCCCTAAGTCTCTCTTTTTTCCATTTTTGTAAAACAAAATGGTGGTTTGTCATACATAGGTTAATTAAACGGCCCAATGTGCAGAATAACAATTAAGTCAGGTCGTTATATTATGAATAATATGCGAACTCAACTTAATGCAACCACTCTATGAGTTGTTAAATTAGGACCATTGGACTTGTTCATATTATAAAGTTTTCATAATAAGCAGACGAAAAATTGTTCAGAATAAGCAGGCCTGACTGTATCTTAATACAGCAAAACTTGATTATGACAACAACCTCGGATTGAAAACTAAGTACGCATTATCCGAGTATACGTTCTAACCGAGTTTTCCATACAAGGTAGGTATACATTTTATAATCTTGTTGTATAAAAGTATGTTTTATAAGCATAATAAAAGTAGTACATACTAATCAACCGTACATTGTAAATTAAATTCTCCTTTTTAGTGATGACTTTGTTGGAAGTATAGCAAGCATGTCTATTGGAGGTCCTAAATCTGAAATTATTAATCAAGCCATCAATACAGCAGTGGAGGCTGGGATTGTAGTAGTGACAGCCAGTGGTAATGAAAGGACGGACGCATGCGTTAGGAGCCCAGGGAGTGCTGGTCTTAATATCAACGTCGGAGCTCACGGTTACAGGAAGAAAAACTGCAAAAAACCAAAGCCAAGCTTCTCAAACTACGGACTGTGCGTTGATATCATGGCGCCGGGGCTAAATATTAAAAGTGCAGTCTCCAAGACTAACACAGGTTTGTTTTTAAAATAAACAATTTGTTAATATATGGAATTCAGTATACTCTTGTAAATACATAAATCAGAATCGTCTTATTATCTGGAAATTCGTATTAACCGGAGTGGCTTATATGCATTCGTATAGGCTAGGCAAATAAAGTGTATACTCCTTAACCGATTTTCCGATTTATCCGTGTTCATATTAACGAGAGTATATTATATTTTGGAAAGACCTTTTCTAATGTTATTTTCGGACAGTGTCATTATTTATTAACATCACACATTGATCTTTCCCAATCCGGAAAATTGAATCTGCATTTATGTTATCTTGGATAAATATTTATGGGTATATTTACGGGTAGCCACTACATTCCACTCATTTCTAGGTTTCACTAAAAAGGATGGAACTTCTATGGCTTGTCCCAGGCTTTCATCCAGGAAAAATTTTCGACGCGCCTAGATTAAGTTTGAGCTCGCTCACACGCGCCTAAAATACTCAATTTGTATTACGTCTATGGGAGCATCTATCAATTTTCGCGCGCCTAGAAAAATTTTCTACCAAAATTACGCGCCTGGAGGCGCGTCGCGTACGCCTAGAAGAAACCCTGGCTTGTCCTCATGTTGCCGGATTAGCTGCACTCATGAAAAGTGGTGAAAAGAAGCTTACTCCTAGTGAGATTAAGGAGAGGATTAAAGCTAATGGAATAGATGATATTCGCAGATTTAGCATGAGCAATGATGAGAAAAATTTTTCCCATGCCAAGAGGATGTACGTCACTCCTAACCTAATTGCTCAACTTATATTCCCTGTTAACTTACCTTTCTTCGCTCAATGATATCTATCATTATCCAGTATTTACCCCAGAACTATTTTATCCACATATTTAGGCTTATAGTCCGATAACATGCTACTTATCTATTCTATTATACTCAATTGAGTCAATTCGTGTTATCAAGTGTATCTTTAGGCCCTTAACCTGTTATGATTGCTATTATAGTATGCTCATTAAATATTATCCTTGGCTGTCTCTTAAATATAGTCGAACCATTAATTAAATAATTAAATGAGTACTATATTGCACTACAAGCATTTTATAACTGGCATATATTTGTTTGGGACGGTTCAATAGGTGTCACACAACTGTTAATTAATCCCCACCCTGGCCGAATCGTTACGTAACATTTGATTTGCTTCTTTTGAAATCTTGAAAAAGAAAAGTAAACAAATATATTTTACAATTTGGATGGGTTTCATGTATACAGTCAAATTACTGCGATAGAGTGAACGAAGTTTTCAGATGTAATTTTTCATTACTTGTATTATGTATCTCCAGTTAAGACGAACACATTTTGACGGTCCCCTGGTGTTCTTACTAACGAGGTTCTACTGTACGTATATATTTGTTCAGATTTTCCGAGTTGATTGAAGAAAGTGGACAGTTTCCGAATCTGATTTATTGCATGCAGGGGTAAATATTATATGTTATTAACTAATAAGTTATATAATATCCCTCCTGTTGACTGCAACATACATTTACAGAGATTATGGACCCTAGGTGAGAACCACTGCACTAATAATTTGCTGACTACCTACACAATACTAATGATATTTTGAAAACTAATGAATTATTGTGAAAGTCGTTATATATTTCATTAATTGAAAAGCAATAATCATAATTACTACATTAATTAACTAACAATAGACGAGAGATAAATAAATAAATGTATAAATAAATGGGTTTGGAATCAACTAAAGTAAGAGAATTGTAAGGTCGAATTAGTAGCCTATTGATATACAATGGCCCTCTTTGCTTCACCGAGCATCCGTACAATGAGTCGCATGTGATCTCTGTCAATCTCCTCTATTGCATCAGTCTTAATTTTAGACTTAACTTCATCAGGAGTTAAAGTACTGTTATCAGCTAATGTCAGTGCGGATAGTCCAGCCACGTGAGGACAAGACATAGAGGTGCCACTGAGTGCTACAAATCCTGCAGATAGCATGATAAATAAAATAATACACCATAGTTAGGAAGTTAGGAATTACAGTCAAGTTCTGGTATTAAGAACATTCAAAGCGACTAAAACTGTTCATAAAGAGCTAGAGAGCAGTGGTCGACAAATTAGGTGGTTTGGTACCAAAAATCTTTCCTAATTAATCAACCAAATTTTGCCTTTGGTGACTTCACTGATCACCATAAATCGTGGATTATTTGACTTTGATTATTATTTTTCGTTATATTATTTGTTATTAATATTAGTGTTGTGTTACGGCATCAGAAGTTTGTTAAACCGAACGTTGTTTATTCTTTAGCCACCAGAAAAAGTGAGGTGGTGGCTTAATTAGCCACCATCAAAATTTCATTTTCTCGTGCACTGCTAGAGAGAATTCACAATTAGCGAACTCAATTTAATACATGAAAGTAGTTAAACTGGCACAATAGGGATTGTTCATAATAACAAAACACCTTCATACCAAGGAAATCACTTGTATGTAGACCGTCTATTTCTAGATGGGCTATTATAGACCGTCTAGAAATAGACCGTCTACTTATAAGGATGCTCCATATTAAGCAGACGAAATTGTTCACAATAAGCAGACCTGACTGTATGCAATTGAATATTTCTGACCTGCATTGTCCTCGTGGGAGGCACTAACAACATGCAACCCTGGAGCAATGACATCGACACAAGTCCCGTAGTTTGAGAAATATGCCATCGGTTTCTTTTCAGTTATTTCATCATACCCGTGAGCTCCAACATTTATGTTCATACCAGCGCTCCCAGGACTCGAAAAGCAAGCGTCTGCTGCTTCATTTCCACTCCCTGTGACCACAACAACTCCATTCTCAACTGCTATATTGGTTATCATATTTAGTGCTGATGATTGTCCACCTCCAAGAGACATGCTTATTATACTTCCAACGAAACCTGGGCTATAATACAAATTATAATTACATACAGTCAAGTCCGCTTAATATAGTCACCTCGTGACCAGGTCGCTTTGACTCGATTAAGCGGAGAAATCTAATATGATTATATATCAATAGGCTACTAATTCGACCTTACATTTCTCTTACTTTAGTTGATTTCAAACCCATTTATTTATACATTTATTAATTTATCTCTCGTCTATTGTTAGTTAATTAATGTAGTAATTTATGATTATTGCTTTTCAATTATTGAAATATTTAACGACTTTCACAATAATTAATTCGTTTTCAAAAATATCATTAGTATTGTGTAGGTAGTCAGCAAATTGGTAGTGCAGTCACCTAGGGTCCATAAACTCTCTAAATGTATGTACAGTCAATGGGAGGGATATTATTAGTTAATAACATATAATATTTACCCCTGCATGCAAAATAATCAGATTCGGAAACTGTCCAATTTCTTCAATCAACTCGGAAAATCTGAACAAATATATACGTACAGTAGAACTTCGTTAGTAAGAACATCAGGGGACCTTCAAAATGTGTTCGTCTTAACTGGAGATACATAATACAAGTAATGAAAAATTACACTTGAAAACTTCGTTCACTCTATCGCAGTAATTCTACTGTATACATTTAATTATTTAATTAATGGTTCGACTATATTTAAGAGACAGCAAAGGATAATATTTAATAAGCATAATATATTAGCAATCTGAATCATAACAGGTTAAGGGCCTAAAGATACACTAGATAACATGAATTGAGAATAATAGAATAGATAAGTAGCATGTTATCGGACTATAAGCCTAAATACGTAGATAATTAGTTCTGAGGTAAATACTGGATAATGATAGATATTATTGAGCGAAGAAGGATAAGTTAGCAGGCAATATAAGTTAAGCAATTAGTTTAGGAGTGACGTACATCCTCTTGGCATGGGAGATAGCTTTCTTTCCATTGTTCATGCCAGACCTGTCAATATCATCAATTGCATTATTTCTAATCCTCTCCTTAATCTGACCAGGAGTAAGTTTCTTGTCACCACTTGTCATGAGTGCAGCTAATCCGGCAACATGAGGACAAGCCATAGAAGTTCCACTATATTTGGTGAAACCTAGAAATGAGGGGAATGTAGTGGCTACAGGTCACTCGTAATTAAACCCATAAATATTATCTAGGATAACATAAATGAAGATTCAATCCGGATTGGGAAAGGTCAATGTGTGATGTTAATAAATAATGACACTGTCCGAAAATTACATAAGAAAACGTCTTTGCAAATATAATATACTCTCGTTAATATGTACACGGATAAGGCGCAAAATCGGTTAAGGAGTATAAAGTATATTTTCCTAGCCTATACGTATGCATACAAGCGACTCCGGTTAATGCGAATTTCCAAATAATACGACGATTCTGATTTTTGTATTTACAAAAGTCTACTGAATTCCATATAATATACAAATTGTTTATTTAAAAACAAACCTGTGTTAGTCTTGGAGACCGAACTATTAATATTTACCCCCGGAGCCATGATATCAACGCACGGTCCGTAGTTTGAGAAGCGTGGCTTTTTTTTAATGCAATTTGTCTTCCTGTAACCGTGAGCTCCGACGTTGATATTAAGACCAGCACTCCCTGGACTCCTATCGCATGCGTTCAGCGCTTGATTACCACTGGCTGTCACTACTACAATCCCAGCCTCCACTGCTGTATTGATGGCTTGATTAATAATTTCAGATTTAGGACCTCCAATAGACATGCTTGCTATACTTCCAACAAAGTCATCACTAAAAAGGAGAATTTAATTTACAATGTACGGTTGATTAGTACGTACTACTTTTATTATGCTTATAAAACATACTTTTATACAACAAGATTATAAAATGTATACCTACCTTGTATGGAAAACTCGGTTAGAACGTATACTCGGATAATGCGTACTTAGTTTTCAATCCGAGGTTGTTGTCATAATCAAGTTTTGCTGTATTAAGATACAGTCAGGCCTGCTTATTGTGAACAATTTTTCGTCTGCTTCAAATGAAAACTTTATAATATGAACAAGTCCATGGTCCTAATTTAACAATTCCTAGAGGGGTTGCATTAAGTTGAGTTCGCATATTATTCATAATAAAAGGACCTGACTTAATTGTTATTCTGAACATTGGGCGGTTTAATTAACTTATGTATGACAAACCATCATTTTGTTTTACAAAATGGAAAAAGAGCGACTGCCAAATTTTCAGGGAAAAGTAAATTTTAGCCTCAATATAATTTCTGCTCAACTTCACAATCTCAATTTGAACTCATTAATACATTTCATACTGACGATAATAGTTTGTAGTGCCTTTGTTAATATATTGGTATACAGTAGAACTTGCAAAATCCGACCCTAAGTAATCCGGAATTCAGCTGAACCGACGCTTTCTCCTTATCCCAAATGAGCAACGGACAATGTACTAATGCAGCGATATCCAAACTTTTCCAACCGTAGACCTCCTATAGTAACTATTGGACATTCTGAGGACCCCTCCTATTGACCGTAATACATCTTGTGGATCCCCTACAGCCGTCCGTGGATCCCAGGTTTGGAAACACTGTACTAGAGCCTGCATAATCCGACAATATGGCAATGCGACATTTTTCCTATCCCAACGGTGTCAGATTAGACAGGTGATACTGTATAACATATTACCTTTCACTTCTCTTCTTGTGGCACCTATTTAGCTGACTCAGTCCACCCAAAGTCCAACTCCTATATCCACCTCCTTTGCAATTCATTATTCTTATGCTGATTAGATTAGCATCCTTAGCTACTCCGCTATACAAACCACCTGCAATACCAGCGCAGTGGGTACCGTGTCCGTTGCAATCTTTTCCTTTTTGCTTGGTACCAAATCTGCCATCAAATAAATCGTAGCCTGAAAAAGTTGCTCTGGCTCCATCCTTTCCATCCCTCCATCTAGATTAAATATAATGGGTTGCATCAATTAATATACTCTAGGGAATACTCTCTAACCTTGTTACTTGCCCCCTTACCCATTAGCCTCACCAATCTTGGAGACCATGGGTTCAACAACTCAATAGTTTAGGGATACAAATTCAAGGCAGTATAATTTTGGGAACATTTTAATTAGATTTATTATTATTAGTATTATTATTACACATGTCTCTATATTACACTAAACTCAATAGAACAAATCACTAGTTGTAGGTACACATTGAATTTCCTATACAAATATGAAATATCTGATAATTGAATTTAAATTGCTATACATATAAGCAACATATATTTAATGGCTAATTTGGAGAGTATTTCTTTGTAGTTTACTATAAATTTTGAAATAACTAAACAAATTAAATAATTTTCATATATTTACTTGAAGTCTATATGATCATAATTGATGCCAGTATCGAGTATATATATATCAGCTCCCTTTCCATAATTGAAAGGGTCATATGTGCCATCAGTACATTTCACATCATCGATGATGTCCAAATTGTATCGAGTTGTATCTGTGGAGAATTCAGACTCCTCGAGATCATCAATGGATATCTCATTTGAATCTCCAAAGTTTCTATCAAGATATATGAATTCGTCTTTTTCAACTATTTCCACAATATCCAATTCTGAAATCTGAGATTAAAATATGAAATTTATAAACATACTTAATGCAAAGCAATTAACAAATGAATTACTTACGGTAGAACTCGGTTAGTACGTGCCCCTCGGGAGATAAATTTGTACGTTTTATCCGAGTGTGTACTAACCGAGTTGACACTACATAGAGATAATACATTTACATTGACAAACATTGTTTATACATTAGTACGTACTAAGCGCATTAACAAAGTTTTACCGTACGTATAGACCAGCACGCTTTCTAATGTAATCTTCAAACACTGGAAAGGTAATTTTACATCAAAATTAAGTTGATTAACTAGGGCTGAAACGAATATACCAAATATTCGAATATTCGTTCGAAAGAATGAACGAATATTCGTCTGAACGTATATTCGTATGAAGGTATATTGAAACGGATAATCGATGGCTGATTTTGGGCAAAAACATTACTTTTGTATTGATTGGAGAGATCGTAAATATAAATTCCTACCTAAACTAGCTGAGTAATATCTAACTTGTTTCTGAAACACTTTGTAACTAAGATTAAACTATTGTAACATCAACAAACCTATTTTCCACTGTAATTTGAGTGTTTTAAAATTGATTTAATTCTTAGTCATCAAAACGAACGAATATTCGAATATTCGTTCTTTTAGAAAAAGGTTCGTTCGTTAAATTTCGATTATTCATTTCAGCCCTAATATTAACCTTTGTAAAGTCGGGTTGAAGGATGTGGGCTATAAATTAATACAGTAGAATTTCGTTAGCATGAAGATGGTTAGTATTAATTAACGCTATTTCAGTCCCTCAAAGCCTTTTTAATGCAAATTATATTGGTCAATACGAATTCTGGATAAAACGAACGAATTTTACGGGCCCCTGGTATTCGTATCAACTACTGTAGTTGGTAATTTAGTTTTAGTCATTCTCGGGTACTGAACAAATGACTTTTTGAACAACAGCAATTTTCATTAAAAAATTAAATTAAAAAAAAATTAAGAATATACTGGACATTTATTAATAATAAATCATACCTTATCAGCAGTTTCTTCACTGATTTCTCCAAAGATCAACGGTAGCAGAGTATTATCTGACTCTATGAAGAGCTCTTCCCTTTGTAGCCCCTCATGTCCCTCCACTATTTGAATGACCTCTTCTATCTGCTCATCAGTAGCCCCTTCCTTCAACAGTACCATGTACTTTTCCCTCTCAATGATAATCTTTCCGGAAAATGTTACAGCCAAAGTAGCCAATAGGAATGCACACACAATTTGAACTTTCATTTTATTTTGTTACAGAGCTAAAATTAAATATCAATAATATCCTATAATTAAATAAATTTTAATATTTAAATAGTTGTTTCTTAAATTAACATTAAAATTCACACAATTCGTACTGATTATTAATAAATGATAAATTGGATTAATAAATGTAGAAGTTTAATCAACAGTGATAAAGTATGTTATAGTCAAATTATTTTTTATAGCTATGTCATTTATTAGAAGCATTTACATTAATATACCTGTTTAATGTCCCTCTTTTGTAGATGTTGTTATTGCTGTGAGTGTTGTTGATTGTTACCATTAAAAAATCGGTGTATTTATACTTGGGGTATCATAAATAGAATGTATCGAAAGTATTTCAAGAATTTCATTTCAAAACTCTATTCAATTGATTATTTTCGATCCCAGAATCGTAATTATTTGATAATATAATTTAATACAGTCTCTATTGCATTCTTAATGACTCGTGCTGTTGCCACAATATTCTTATCATTAGTATTGCACAAATGTGAAATGTATATAGAAATAATATAATAAAATCACATGCAGCTAACTATCGGTTTCTCAATTAAGATACATGATGCAAAACTCGATAGTATCCAGTTTTATCAAAAATATTATTTAGAAGCCAATATAATCACTGGAAAAATATAGCTTCTATGTTATTTACCAGATTAAATTTGAGTGTAAAGTACTGTAGAATCTCATTAATAGGAACCAGGCCCATATCCAGGGGGGACTAGGGGGTGAGCCAGTTTTTGAGAATTTGGGGCCCTCAGAATTCTTAATGTCCAATTAAACTCCTTTGAAATACATAGGGTTTTCATGATATATGAAACTCAGCCCTTTCTCATAGCCCCACCCACTATAACTTTCTGGCAACATACCTGAGTAGGAACACTGATAAGACGAAATATCAGGTAAATAATGAGTACAAAAGGTCCATAACCTATACAAATGCATGCAAATCACTCCAGTAATACAATTTCCCGAATAATACGAAAGAATCGAGTCCCCAGGGATTAGTAATAACGAGAACCTAATAGTACATTGCTTCCATTTATTAGTACGTACACTTTCATCGATTATGTCCAAATTGTATGCAAATATCTGTGAAGAAAAAGTTGGATTCATTCACTATTGTTCCATATTCCAATCAGTCAACAATTTTTATACCAGTAATCTATAATAAATACATATCATTAATTTGACCCAAATAGTTTTGGTAATAACATTATATATGTACTAAATATATTTGGGTTTAATTAAAGTTTTCAATGCTTGTAGAATCACTAAGACTTTAGCTTTTTTGGTTGTTGTTACAGTGATCTGCCCAAAGAATATTATTTAAATTCAAATTATCAAAATATTCCATTAATATTTTGGCTCCAGAAATCAAAAATATTATATTAAGTTATTTACGATTATAAAATTATTTATAACTCGTGTAGTTGTCACGATTCTTTACCGATAATGATATTAATTGCGTACATTATATTAAATGAATCTATAGAGCAGATAGTAAATTCGTATGATATTAAATTTACAGTTCTAGGTTTCTTAAAATTTTTATCTCATACTACATCTTAAGTTCAAATTGATTCAATACAAATAATTGCATTCTATAGATACCTCTTACATAGTTGAAGAGAGGGTTTCATTCAGGCCTGTGCGACGCGCCTACAGAATGTACTTTGAAGTACACTTTTCTAGGCGCACAAAAATCGAGATAGAATTCCTTTGACGTACTACAAAATCCAAAATTGCAGCTGTGCCGACGCATGTTCATTTGGAGGCACTATATTTTGGTGGTTGGTTAATTGATACTGCCTCCGGGAGGAAATTGCTGTCTGCAGAGGTGCAATTTTGGATATTTTTCGATATGTCATCTTTACTTCAAGGTGTCAAGACCCATTTGTAGAGGTGTTACGTGGCATAAGGATCAATTGATCAGTTGGAACTTTGTTTCTATCTTGTATCATCTCTTAGATTACTGCTATTTAGCAAATTAGTAAAAATAATTGTTATAATTATTAATAATTTAACACCAATTTCAATGTGAACTTATTTATCTGTGATAAATAGTAAATAAATTAATTTGGCTTTCAAATTTCAATTTCCGCACACTCGTTGTCCCCTAATAAACAAATTGGAAGCATTTATAAAAGTCAAATATAGACTGAATTAACAATCCGGTTTTGCTTTTAACTTTTGGAAACACTTATCCATTATAATTTATAAGCAGTAAATAAATTGGGATGCAAGATTTGAATTCAATATTGAGATACACTCTCAACATTATCGAATGCTATTGATATTGAAATAAAAACCAATAATCCACTCTTTCCTTCTTTATTTTAACTGTGCCGACTACTACGTAGTGGGCCAGTATTGAAATTTGAAATCAATGCCTTTATTTTTTATTTTTCTCCGTAAACGGTGCCCTGGACAGAGCTTTATAGTTGATAGGCTGAAAATTGGCTTATAGGTGTAGTGACAGTTTTTAAAACCTATATAAATTTACTGGTCCAAAATTCAAAAAATGTTATACCACTTTGTTATTTGTTTGTTTGGAATTGATTGAGAAAGTGGTAAGAGCTACGGACCTGAAAATTTGGTAGAAAAATAGGAAATACTGTATCTAGAAATAAAATATAATGTATACGAAAATTAGTCACATCTGACCTCACAAAAGTGACAAAACCTTTAGTCAATCAAATTCGAGGGTTGTCCCAGCATGGATTAACAGCTAGCATTCAATTAATATAATTGATTTTAGTGTCTCTATCAATTGTTATGTATGCTTTATAGAATGCCCTAACTGAGACTTTAATTTAATTAATCGTGAGTAAATAAATACATCCAATCAGTTATTTGTGTTTCGGCTGTCTAGCTTACATTTCTAACATTCCATTGTTCTATTTGATATCCAATTATTACCAATCAAAGTAATAACTGTTTCCTACCTGGGTCCAAGGATTGCACAGTTCCTTAATGATAGTTAATTCAAACATTATTAATCAACATTATTAAGACACTATTAACACTATTGCACTATTAACCAACCAGCCACCAAAATATAGTGCCCATAGGTCGGCACAGCTGTAATTTTAGATTTTCTTTAAATATAAAATTGTCTGTAAATGTCAAATTCCGAGGTTAATGATATTCTTTTGCACAACGAAACTTTCCTCCATCACTGATTGATCCTATCCCTATAGTATAGAAAGAAAGCTATTTCTATGGTACTCGAGAATTTTAGAAACTAGATAATTCGATAGTATTTCAGATACCAAGTTAGGTATGGTAGAAGTCAGCACAGGGCCGGATTACCGCATAGGCCAAATAGACCATGGCCTAGGGCCCCGCGCTTTGGGGGGCCCCGCGCCTTTCGGGACTCTGAGTTTTTTGAAAATTATTAAAAATGAGGCTTCATGCATTGGGCTGATGGACTCATTGTGTCAAGCAAGGATGCTAATATTTATATTGGGTGCGTTACTATCGGATATATTCTTACAAATTTTATTATATAAATTGTTATTTGTTCTTGCAAATTTATACTATTTAATTAAAGGGAAACCAAATTCAATATACGTTTTTACAACATTTATATGTTTGTATAATTGTATTTCATTAAAGTATTCATACATTCTTTATTTATTCATCGTTCAAACCAGCTAAGTTGTTCTCATTCCCTGGAAACATTTCTAGAGTCTCGAATTAATAAAAATTTTAGCTCGCTCGCTACGCTCGCTCGATTTTCATCACAACATAAATATTATTACCGAATATCTCGAATTGTAGCATCGACGCACCAGCAAAATAGCAAAACAAATTTATTTACACCATTTGTGATAATTATTTCAAAAAGAATAACATTATTTGTAATACATTACTTGTCTATTAACGGGAATATAAGCAAATATAATTTCAAAAAATCCCTGGATAGTTTGTAATTATGACAAGTTCATCCTAGCTCCATTGTTTTCAGATAAATTCTGACTGATGGAAAAGCTTCCCCCATAAAAAATTGGCCGCCGCCCTATGCCCTCCAGTTCGATAAAGCTGGCGCCGCGCATGAGTGTAATGATCCATATATCTAAGAAAATAAAAATAATATTTATTTAGCTTAATATGTATTTACTATTTAGTTTTAAGGGGCCCACAAATAATATATGGCCTAGGGCCCCGCACAGTCTTAATCCGGCCCTGAGTCAGCACATTGTTTTGAGAAACCTTTGCTTAGAATCATGTGAAGTGATTACTTTCTCTCTCTCTATTTATTGTATTACAGAAAATAGGTTAATTAAGATATAGAAATCATGACCACTTCACGAGCTATAAACTCAATGGAAACAAAGAATAGTAAATTACAGAACTATGTTGATACTGAGGTAGCAATAGAACATGTGTTCGTTGATTTATCATAAGATCCGAGCTATCTGTTCTCAGGCGCATTTAAACTAATCGATAAATGCAATATGCTCCCAAGTTGTTATGATCCTTAGCCTCGGGATTATGGTCCTTGGGAAACTTGCAGGGGCGGCGGAAGAGGTCAGGCCGGTCAGGCCATGGCCCGACCGCTTTTATCATTGGCCAGGCCAATAGCCTGACCTCTCCTACGTCTCTAGTTTGGCCGGTCAAGCCATGGCCTAACCACTTTTAGTTTATAACTGCTTCCGCTGTCCCTATAAAGGTCATAGGTGGAAGTATGGTGAAACTCTCTATTGAGTATTCACCTCCGGTGTCGGAAAGCCAGCGGTCTCCCGAAAATGTGGCCCTTAGGGTCAGATTTCTCCCTTAGGGTCAGATGTCCTCACGTATGATTCTTCATACTAGGGTCTCAGAACACTTAAATTTCACAATGTACATCACTATAGTTTTATATTATACATAAAAGTGTTCCATATCTTCTCAATATAGATTTCTATCACTTTAGTTTAGTAATATGCTAGTGAAATAGATTTGTAGTAATATGTACATGTTGTAGCGATTCATTAGTTTTAACACGTATATGTGTCAGGATATGGGATAGTTTCCTTAGGAGGACATCTGATCCTGAGGTGTTTAGCTGCACTAGGGTTAGCTAATTTATCGATCATGATTTAGCCTATTTTAATATCTAATACTAAATATCTAACAGTCAGTAAGTTACACAACAAGGAAGAGAGCACATTTCTATTGAACTATAAGTACACAAATAGAATGAGAGAAATAATAGCATAACTTTGAGAGAAATGGCATCAAAACTACTAAACCAACCTGACAGCATAGATGATATACTATATGTAAAGACCTACGTTAGAGGAAAGCAAAAGTACTGTGGGTATAGGAGGGAGTACTTAGTTAGGAATCTGACACAAATGGAAGAAAATTTCGTGGTTTGTAGGATGTGTTCTGGAATAATGCGGAAAGCTACTTTTAGCGAGGGAGAAACAACTTGCTTGTTTTGTAGCGAAACTCCAGACAAGTTGAATGCTGATAAATATGGTACAGAATTCAGTAGCAGAGTTTGAGATAAAATGTCCAATTCTTAGAAACTGCAAATGGAAAGGGAAACTTTCAGAAGCAGAGACACATTTGGATGTTTGTGATAACTTTCTAATCAAATGTGCTGATTGTGAACAGAACATAGTGGAACACACAGACTTCAGCTTAAAAATAATAGAAAAACTTGAAAACGAAAACAAAATTACTGAATGGACAGTGAAACAATTGGAAGGAGTTGGGTGGGAATTCCAATATAAAGATATTTCATATTGGGAAAATTTAAGGGGTCCTACTTTCTATGTTAACAACTACAAACTGAGACTCTATATTATGAGTAGGTCTTTCGACGAACGAATACGCTTCTCCATCAAGAGGATAGAAGGAGAGTTCGACAAACAATTGCAAATAGCTGCCATTCTTCACTACAGAGTTATTTTTGTAGACAAACAGGACTATAGCAAGTCTCATTATGACGCTGGACCAATGAATTATCAGCTTAAGATCGGTGGAAATAGCGAGGAATTCTATTGTATAGATATTGCCACCTATAGCAGATACTTAACAGCTGATAAATGTATATCAGTTAGATTCTATTTTGATATCAACACTCAACCACCTCTTGGAGTAGTGCCTGAAGATAATGCTACTATGCTTGATACAGCTGAAATGTCCGATTTTGATCCATTTTCTTTTATTTATTTCCACTAATATATTTTCTTTTCAATTTCTTTGTAAACCCTATTAGTTAAGTGGTATTTTTACATCATTATATTTATTAAGGATGATCACTACCGTTTTTAGCATATAATTCTAAAATTTCTGTTTCTATTTCTCGTTTATATGGAAAATATTGTTCTGGTATGAGTCTCCTAGAAACTGATTATTCTTAGAATGTATTAATGCAGCTAATCCCTAAGCTAATCCCAACCTTATTAAACAGGACCCCCTATAGCAAATACCAAACACTATGTGGAACTCCCATTGCAGGTAATACAAATTAAAACATCTTGTGGATGGTCGTATGTGGACCACAAGGGGTCTACGGACCGAAACCCCAGGTTGGAAACTACTGTATTAATATAAAAACTTTTGGAAGATTATTTAGTAATTTCAACATACATATTTACTACTTCTGATTAAATCTTTTATAAAGTTTTTTTTTTAGCAGAATTGATTGAAGAACTGGTAAGAGCTACAGCTATAAATCTGGCAGGGTATTGTATCTAAAAATATGCTCGAATATCTAATAAAAATATTTACTAATGACTAGCTATGTCTTGGAAGTAAGATCCAACAATTTATTGCAAAAATATCAATTTATCTTTAATTCTCAGAAATTGTTTGTAGTAAATAGGAGCGCTCTCCATTAATGCTCTGCTCATTACTATAGTATAGAAATAGCTATTAAACTTGTCCGTGTATAATAATATGCCAACTCCAGATATAAATTTAAATATCACAAAGGAACTGTACAACTCTGTGGACCCTGAGTTTGGGCTGTGGAGAAGTTATTGCATT